>OW964552.2:5005000-7505000 GCA_943138885.2 Tholera decimalis | reverse complement strand
AGATCATCAGTCAGTGGGAAATTGGAATTGAAATCATGATTTATGTTGATGATGATCTTTTCTATTAATATTGATCGTTTTGATCTTACGTTTAATCACTAAAACACGTAGAAACCCACGTTACAATTTACATTTACATACATTTAACTACTACATCAAGTCTATCTAGCACCAAAATCTCAAATTGCTACATTCACTTGTTTACGTGCTATTAGAATTGCATACGTGTACACGCAACTTACATTCGCATACCGATATCGATATAGATAACTTAAAAGTGTTCGTTACAGATTCCATTGCGTTCGCGATTAGTTCCACGCTGCGGACTCGAGGACACTGCCACGAAACCGAATGTGATCATATCTGATTGTTTCGCGTTCATTACCCCCTTAGCATTACAGTTTAGCATTACATTTAAGATTTTACAGAACAATCTATCGGAAGCTTGATTTGTATTGGGCTAGATTAAACAATGTATTCTTCAAGAGTACTTGAGTAGGGTATTAAAGGACAGGTGATAATCATTTATCGTACTCGTATCAATTGAAGTCACGTCATAATGTTATAATTCAAGAAGAGTGTTAGTGTGACAAGTGACACTTATTAGGACCTCAATTTCTAATTTATTTGTGAAGAAGTTATCATTAGTGTGCAAACGATTTTGAATGTCAGTGACTTATTTTTACTGATAAGAGATAATAGGCAATCTGTTGACCCAGTAAAAGAATAATGTATATTTTGGAAAACAGAATAAACGGTGGCACCCATCAAGAAAGCGCTGATTCAATGAAACTTGAAGAATCCCGGATAAACCATTCAACTGTCTTGGATCCCGCAACGAAATAAATCAGAAAATAACAGCGGAGGAGTATGAAAAACATCGTCTAGGTAATAATGAAATTGAATATATGAATACTAAGCCAAGCAAGCGATTTAAGATTTTCGAATGAACATAAAATAAATGTATACCTCAGTATTTTTAAATAAGACACTGGTAAACAAAGAGGCTGACATACTATGGTTTCCAAATCGAAAGGAAAGGAACAAAATGTTGCCGAAGGCACAATAAAGAGAGGTACACAACTACACACAATGAACACAGAGAAATTATAAAGTCATGCTGTTTTACTAATTTAAATGGTATAAATTTCAACTACGTAATATATGAAAGTTATTGTGTACTGTAATGAGGAAATTAACTGAGCATAAAGAATATTCATCTTACTATGAATTGTATAATACATATAATGTCAATGCATCTACGTCCTACGACATCTGTGCCTGTATATTGTTTGTTATGACTATCTTTTTAATCCTGAATGATTTTGAAAATGATTTATCGGATATGCCAGCGCTGTCGTGAAAACTAAGTACTTGTGTAACAAATTTGTTTTAAGCAAGATGGATTTTTCCAAAGAAAGTTGTGGCATATCACAGTAACTTTAATTTCTTTGCTTTTCATGACCACGTACAACATTATAAAAGACGGAAGCATTTACACCTGGACAAATCAAAGTCACTGCTGCGATAGTGAAATGCGTATTTAAATCATGGTCTTTTCAATTGGTCGACATAATACTTTCACGTTTATGTAATCACGCGCCTCTTGGCTCGCCCATCCGTCATACTGTTGGTTTGTTATCTTGATCTAAACTATGAAAGTGAAATATCTCTTCTTTGTAAGCCATAGATAAGAGGCCCCTGGCGCAATGAGCTCGCGTTTACACGTTTTTCTCTAAGATATTTTAATGTGCATTATGCTATATGCGAAGGTTATTGTAACCAGGAACACAATAATAATTGTGTGTAAAGAATAACAAATCTTCATAACAGGTACATCGCACTTGACATTGTAGAAATCAAGAAATAGAGGGCTGTTTCCTCAATAAAACTTGATCGAGCATGCGGACGGTGAAAGATCATATTTTACAAGACCTCGGAAGTAAAGAAGTAGACGTGTTTTGAAAACAAATGAATCACAGAGAGGAGACGAATGTAGGAGCTATTAATATAGTATCATCGAAATTGTGCGTGTAACCTTGCCAGAGGACAAATCTTTAAACAGTACACAGAATATTTTTCTACAGGAAAACAACAACATAAAACACCGGAAATAAATTCAATGGCAGATATTCGCTATCGTTGAGCGCTTAGGGAACGATCCTTCAAACCCGATGCGTACTTCGAATAATGTGATGTCTTATGGAAACATATCCAATAAAACGATACAGAATCTTTTCCAATCGGATTACAGGGCATTGTGAAGCCGTAGTAGAGCTCGCTACTGGGTCAAAGGCACAGGATTTATTTTGTGGAACTTGTGGCAAACAATACGAACGCATCGGAATAAACAGGTTTTAAACAAGGAATATTCACTAAAGCATTGATGAGTAGGTATTTCAAACATAATAATTCTCTTATCTTACTAATTTACTTATCTTACTAATAATATAAATGCGAACGTATGGATGTTTGTTACTCTTTCACGCAAAAACTACTGAACGGATCTGACTGAAATTTGGTAAGTAGATAGTTAAGATCTTGTAATAACACAGTGCTACTTTTTATCCCGGAATTCCCACGGGATCGGGAATTACGTGGGAAAATCCGATCACGCGAACGAAGTCGTGGACAGAAGCTAGTATGTAATAAACAGTTATTTGTTAGAATCACTTGGAATTTGTATAACATATCTTTCTTAGATCTTTTAAATAAAATTTCACAGATAATAAAATTAAACTTTTACAACCTCTAACATAAAAGTCAACTGTATTCAAGACTGCGTGTCATATCCACTTCCTCGTACATACGAACGGCTAACATTTCTAATAGATATTGCAAAATGCCCATTGCTAATTAATTCTCAGTCGTGAAAAAATTGAGTTTTTTAACATTGATATGGCTTCGGTTAGTATATAAAGATCTATAACCGATTTAATATGCACATGCATATTAAATCGGTTATAGTTCTAATATGGCGGTTTTGGGTATAATCGGTTTTAATCATGGCCATAGAGTCTATCTAATCTGTATATTCACGACTTTGCTTTTCGTTATCTTTAAGTACCTTATCAATTATTACATCTATATTGAAGTGTCTGTCTGCGTTTCCAAAATAACTGTGTTTTCGCAAGTGCTTATAGTTATTATTAACACGATAGTAAAACACAAACAACCTTTTCTTGATTATTTGTACGTCTGTTTTTAGGGTTCCATACCCAAATGGTAAAACGGGACCCTATTACTAAGACTCCGCTGTCCGTCCATCTGTCTGTGTGTGTCTGTCCGTCTGTCACCAGGCTGTATCTCATGAACCGTGATAGTTAGACAGTTGAAATTTACTCAGATGATGTATTTCTGTTTCCGCTATAACAACAAATACTGAAAAACAGAATAAAATAAATATTTAAGGGGGCTCTCATACACCAAATGTGATTTTTTTTTGCTCGATATTGATTTCTCCGGGCTATTATTTGGCTGAGCAACATATAGGGTACTTTTCATCCTGGAATTTTCACATCAAATACGACAATTTGTGAGGATGTATGTTTGTCGTTCTTTCCCGCAAAAACTACTGAACGGATCTCAATTAAATTTGGTAAATAGATAGCTGACATCCTGGAGTAACACAAAAGGTACTTTTTATCCCGGAATTCCCAGTGGATCGGGATTTACGCGGGAAAAACCTCCCACGCGAACGAAACCACGTACAGAATCTACTCTATATTAAATCTGAGACGCGTTGAGTCTAATATTTTATGTACATATTTATTATAAGTATAACATTAGACATTTTGTGACCTGAAAGGGATGTAAAAGGTCACGATATTTTCACTATGCTTCTGTGTTTTAGTTAGCAAGCAGCTACTAATTTACTATAGCAATTTTCTATTCAGAAAAATTTTAGTCTTGTAGAAATTTTAATGGCAGCAATTGTAAGGTAAATACAGTTCCAAAATAATAATTTGCATATTATGCTTTTTACGTGCGCATCACTCTATAGGGCGTTTTTTTTATTGGACTTTCTCTGTATAATGGGGTAATCGTGATAGAAAAGAACGAACGTTTGTGTATTAAGAGTAAGAAAAAACCTTTGTACAAGCAGAGATAGGAGACCAAGATTATTGTAATGTTAGGGTTTATACGGGTTGGTTTCATAGCGAGCACACATGTTAAGTACGAAAGTAAATTTATTGACCGAATAAACAATTATAAAATAAGCGTATATGAGCTATAGTGCAAACTCAGCATACATTAACGGGTATGAAGGAGTGAGACAGAACATTAATCCGCGTGAAAATCAGATCAGGAGTTTTCGAGATTATCGCGAACAGAGAGACGCGGTGGGAGACTGTTTTGATTACCCGTCTGCGCGACGCAAAGGAGGTTACTCAATACAAAACTATAACATTGATATGTCCTTAAGGTCAGTTAAAACGACGTAAAGACAATCATTAATTAGCGTCATTGTCTTTACAAATACGTCGGCGACCATCCGTCGACTGAGCGGCGCCTGCAGACGTTTTCAATGTTTACTAATGATAGATTCGGTTGTTATGATTAATTAATGTCACTTAATTGTTTATTCGCGCTCCGATGGACATGAAGTTTCTGTGCCGGTTTTCATGCAAATATCAATTGTCGTCATAAGCCGTGCTAAGTTCAAAGAAGAGCCTGTTTAGGTTGAAGACTATATTATTTCTATTTACGGCCTAAGCCAATGATTTTTTTATTGTTCATAGGCTCGCGTTTGACACCCATCCCACCTGATGGTAAGCGAGTAGAGAAGTAACCTATTCACTCTTGGTTATAGCTATCAGGAAACACAGACTCCGGCAGGGAATTCTACTCCTTAGCTTTAAGCACAATGAAAGTATTCCCAAAACGTTTTGTGCGTATGTGTGGATGACCAACGTGTAACAAAAAATAATACAATAATTAACTGTAGTATTGATTGAATTTAGCCTTTTAAGTTCCCACAGCTAAGACACAGGCCTCCTGAAATGGAATGGGACGTAATCCAACAAGCAGGCCCCGTGCGGATTAGTGTATGTCACATAATTATCTTCAGATTTTTGGTCCTGAGTCATGCCGGTTTCGTCACGATATTGACGTCCAACACCGATTTGAGAACAGTGGTGATGGTATAAATTAGACAAAGTAATGTGCCTGACTGGCTTTGAAATCACAATCTGCAACTCGCATGTCGGGCCTTACCAATGGGCCATTGCAGCTCTCGCAAAATAAAAATACTAATCCACGAAGTTTCGGCGCCGTATTACGTTGTGTGGCATCACGTAATCTTCTAAACACGACACTCTTTGGCCAGAACTATTAATTGAGGAAAGTCTTCAATTCGGTCACACCTTGTACCAACCACGAAGGACTGGAAATTCGTATTGTGGCGCGGATCCAATTTAACGATCCAGAAAGTTCAGTTGGTCTTTAGGCAAATGTATTTCAATATCTCCTCAGACTGCGGAGTGATGCAATCTGGAGACATACAGCTGCGTTGTGCGTATTTTTAACATCAAATTGGGTATACCCTTGAAGGATCATGCATGCGATTCATTTAATTTCAATTTCAAACGTCTTGTTGTTTGTTACTAAATATACAAGGAAAGTCGTTGTTTATGCGTAACTCGGAAAATCTTCTAGCGTCATTAGCTGGTCATACTGGTTCACTGTAGGTAGTGATGGTCGACAAATAACTAAAGTAAGTAACTAGTAAGTAATAACTACCTATATGTTATTACTTACTTATGTTAATAAGGCAACTGTTATGTCTTCTGCCTTGTTTAACTTCGTGTTTGCCAATCGATGGCTGGATTCCGCTTGGCGTATAGTTACCGGAATGCTTAGTAACTGCTACATAAACAATAGAATATTTGTGCCGTCATTAGCCTAGCCTTTTCCTCACTCCAGTAGGCTCGGCATCCGACTACAGTCCTACCTTGACAGCGTTTGTCTAAATAGCTAATTTATGATGTCTCACAATAATAAAATCGTGACCAAATAATGAATTTTCAATGTTAGCAACATGGGTTTCTGTATGTATTTTTGTATCGATGTTTAAACCGAACCCCGTTGGTGCCTTGTAGGTACCTCGCACCAGATTAGGCCTTTTCAAAGCCACGGTTAGTAGCCGCTCAATGTCAATAGCTACTTCCCGACAATACTACGCCATGAGTCATGTTATGATCAATCGTAGTTTAGTTGATAGTCTGGTGGAATGAGATCTTTCATTTTGACTGAGACGGCTTGAGTGATTCCTCTGTTTAGTTTATCTTATTGATAAGAAAAAAAATGGTGTAATTTAAATCTTTTCTTGTATAAAAATCAACATTATATTTATTTTAGTGGGTACTATCGTAACGGTTGGGAACGATGTTTTGCATCGAGAACAGCTGTAGAAGATCCTAAAATAGTCCTCGAACATTTGAAGGTTACAGCGAACTTTATTGCGATCTTTGTTACGGTTAAAGTTTTGTTACAGAAGAAATGTTTCAGAATACAGACGGAAATATGTTAAGCTAATATTTTTACACAACGACCTGAAAATGTAACTAGTCTTGTGGCAACAATAGTTACGAGATTTTTACAAATCACAGAGAGAAATTCTACTACACTAACTCCTGAGTCACAGGATCACCTAGTTTGGGGGTCAGGCTTTCCCCTATGTGTAATAGGTACTCTAATTCATTAAATTAATGTATCCTATTCTAAAGCAAAGTCAAGGGTTTTTGTCAGATGTATCAATAAAGATTATTATAAGTAACTAGCTGACCCGGCGAACTTCGCACCGCAATATATATTTTTATTTTCCATATTTTCTCACCTTTTAAACCTTCCCATGAGAGGGAACAATATAATTAATTAAATCGGTTCAGCCGTTCTCGAGTTTTAGCGGGAGTAACGAACAGCAATTGATTTTTATATACAAGATTTTAAAAAGACACGTTTTCTGTGTCAGCTTTTATAACGCCTTTCTTTTATATTAGGTCATGGAACAAACCTACTTACAGATCGATTTTATACACTAAGGGGCGTCGCACTTTTATTCAGCAGCAAGGTGATTTAAGTATTCATTTAAATGAGTCACTTTTCATATTGTATCGCGTTTGTGCACATATTTATTTATATTTTCGTGCCGCATATGTTCATGGTTCAGTGTGCTCATATCCTAATATTCGCTGTCAGTTCAGTGCGCTAATATTTTGATGGATTGGTCTGACGTGCTTCCTAAGAGTTGCCATATATAAAATATGTACTGCAATATTTAGCTAAAAGCATAACCTCCTTTGTATGCCCATATTTTTTTTAACGAGAAGTGGTTTTCAATACGCCTTTCTGAGCTAATTAGATTAGAGCTTAGTTCAGTTATTAATTTATTATGTAGGTAGGCCTGTGAAACTTGTCGCGAACTTTCCTCTGTTCAAAGAGAGAATAGGGGAAAGAATGCAAATAAAATATATAGTGCAATCTGGAATGATCTGAAACGAGCATAGCGATAAGATCATAAAATGTTGACGACTTCCGATCTGAGATCCGCAAATATAAAGTACTCTACGAAAATTCATTTATTACTTTACGAACTTTTATTACTTGCTGAAATACTTCGTCTCAGATCATAACCCATTTTTTTTTTTTCATAATATTCATATAGTAACTCGATTATGAGGTTAAGTATAAAGTATACAGTAATGCTTTTCATGAAATCTTGACTGGCACTGATTGGTGATAATTTGATAAATAATTAAAATTGTTTTTCATAAATTTCCTGTAATTTACATAATATAACCTAGTATTAAAGTACCTCGGGCACGCCGCAATTGCGGCGGTAAGACCCCTCTTTGAGGAGTGGCTAGATCGGCGTCACGGCGTCCTGACCTACCGCATGACGCAGGTCCTCACCGGACACGGAAGTTTCGGGAGGTACCTGTGTCTGATGGGTAAGGAAGAGACGCCTGGGTGTCACCACTGCGAGGGTCGCCCTGAGGACACAGTCGAGCACACGGTGCAGGACTGCCCAGCTTGGGCAGAGCACCGACGTGTCCTCACGGCGACAATAGGCGGAGACCTCTCGCGCCCGGCCTTTGTCGAGGCCATGCTGCGGGGCGAGAGGGAGTGGGAAGCGGTCGCCTCCTTCTGCGAAGCAGTCATGCTTTCGAAGGAGGAGGCGGGCCGCATGAGGGAGAGGATGGCGTCCTCCCTCCAGCCCAGCCGCAGTGGTAGACGCCCACGGCGTCGGACGTCGGCCGACGATCTCCGGCCACCGTAGGCGCGGGCATGCGGACAGCGAGTAAAGGGCAACTCGCTGTCCGACCATGGACCATGCCCGGGTCGACGGCGCGTCGTGTTTCACGCGCGCCTCAAAGAGCGTCAGCAACATGACGAGGCCCCCTCTGCAGAGGGCCGAATCCTGCCGGGGTCGTGGGACTCATCCCGTTACCGTGGCCCCGGTATGTATTGGATTATTGAAGGAACACCGTGGATTTTAGTCAGTAAAAGTCTGACAGTCCCTCCCACCCTGCCCGGAGTGGGAGGACTTATTTGATAATTTTACCACGTTAAAAAAAAAAAAAAAAAAAAGTATTAAAGTACCTAATTATGATCATATACGTTTTTAAGCTAACATGGTCACTAACAGTATTATTAGAACTTAAAACGGAATATTTACCAAGTACTTTTTGTTTCGAGTTTCCGATATTTCGGCACTGTCGCAAGCGCCATGATCACGGATGAATATCCCGTTTTCAGTTCTAATAATAATTATGATCATGTTTTATAAAATGAATAGATCAAACCTATTCCAATAATAAAAAGGTGGTCACTAACAGTATTATTAGAACTTAAAACGGAATATTTACCAAGTACTTTTTGTTTCGAGTTTCCGATATTTCGGCACTGTCGCAAGCGCCATGATCACGGATGAATATCCCGTTTTCAGTTCTAATAATAATTATGATCATGTTTTATAAAATGAATAGATCAAACCTATTCCAATAATAAAAAGGTGGTCACTAACAGTATTATTAGAACTTAAAACGGAATATTTACCAAGTACTTTTTGTTTCGAGTTTCCGATATTTCGGCACTGTCGCAAGCGCCATGATCACGGATGAATATCCCGTTTTCAGTTCTAATAATAATTATGATCATGTTTTATAAAATGAATAGATCAAACCTATTCCAATAATAAAAAGGTGGTCACTAACAGTATTATTAGAACTTAAAACGGAATATTTACCAAGTACTTTTTGTTTCGAGTTTCCGATATTTCGGCACTGTCGCAAGCGCCATGATCACGGATGAATATCCCGTTTTCAGTTCTAATAATAATTATGATCATGTTTTATAAAATGAATAGATCAAACCTATTCCAATAATAAAAAGGTCTCAGCAGCAGCAGGGGAGTGCCAAATATGAGTGATAAATAAAGAATAACAAATTCCATTACAAGCTTATTTCTTAGTCCCATCGCCATAGCTATCCATATTATATTGACACAGAACGTCAAACATCAGATACTCTGAATCCCAAGATCACGACAGCAATAAAGCAACATTTTCTCTCGACTTTAAATAATTCGGGTAATAAAATCAGCCGTGCGAATCCTCAGAGTTTAATGGACTGTGGTTGCAATCGTAATTGATATACTACACTATAAAAATTAAATTTTGTCTTTCATTATGAACATTCATGCGGTCTGGTGCAGCCGAAAAGAGATTTTCTTTACGATTCGTTTCCGCTTTGGTGCCTTTATTTTTCACTGTTGAAATCTGAGTTTATATTTCGGCACGAGCAGGTAGGTATATGCAATCAACTTGATTAGATGTTTTCTTAAGTTATTTTTTGGTCGAGTTGAGATTTTATCTTTCCTGCTATTATAAGATCTAGAATAGATAGGTACTTACCAAATATTTACTAATCACGATTGCGAATATAACATTATACCTAACACGTTTTTTTTTTCTGGTCAGTTTAAACTAGATAAGGCTGGTTTTCCTTAGCTGACCCTGAAATGAAATAAACTCAGAGGTCACAATCTTTAAATACCGTACATATTGTACTGGTCTAATCATATGATAACCATGCAGGTTTTTATCTCTTTATGAGCTTTTTACGAGAGCACCCGTACAGATATGAATGGACCTGTCCGGACAGCGCAAGTATTTGGTAGTTAACGTGTAGCTCAACGATTTGATAAAAAAATCGGTTGTCTGTAAAGTCGGTTTACTGGCGATAGTTGAACGTGACAACGTCATAAGAAAATACTGATGGAATGGTTGCATTTTTCAAAAGAAAATTTTAATTTTATATCACTATTACTGCACTTCTCATGACAATGGAAGAATCCCTACACAGGGACGTCATCTCTTAGCGTTTTATGATAGCCTAGTACTTGACTCGTTGAGTCATACATAAATGTCAAAGAATCCCTACACAGTGACGTCATCTCTTACCGTTTTATGATAGCCTAGTACTTGACTCGTTGAGTCATACATAAATGTCAACTTGTAGATCCAATTTGATTTGCTTTGGAACGCCTCAGAGCGAGGTAACGCCGCATGAGTCATGTATTTTCGTGCATGCAGCCAGCTTCATCGAATTATAAGACGTTGTCACGTCAAAAGAACTGAATGTACATCGCTAAGGAAATAACTAAGTATAAAACATGAATTTAAATAAACTATATTAGTCCTGACATATATAAAATAATCAGCCAATAACGTTTCCATTGCTGATACACAGACAACCTCTCTATGAGAGGAAATAGGCTACACTAATACACACGCGGGTGTCCTTACATACACAAAAATACACACATCAAAAGTGTCTAGGGATCAAGCATTTTTATGCGGATTTCTTGAGATTGAGATGTGGCTTTGTAATAAATTTATGATTTTATAAATTTATATGGATCCTTTTTGGTGCATTTCATAATTTGAAACAGGGACTGTTAATCAAATTCGAGTAAAAGATGAAAATCAGCTGTCAATATTTTCCCTATAAAAACATACAACGCATTGAAGACATTATTAGTGCTACTGTTTCCCTACTACTGATTAAAACCAACGTTATTATGGAGCGGCGACGTCATTTAAGCAGGGAATGCTCAGAGCCGTGGGAATGATAGAAGCTGGTTCCCGGCAACGTACTGTGGCTTTAGCTCTGAATACAAGTCAGAGTGTGGCTGAGCGCCATGGAGGACGGTATCGCTGCACCACACGGAGACAAGACCGATACATTCAAATCTTAACTCGAAGAGCTCCAACAATAACCGCCATGATGTTAGCCGTGAGGCTTCATCACTCTTCAGGGTACTTAATTAGCGACCAAACAGTCAGAAACCGCTTGCATGAAGTGAACCTTCATTCCCGAAGACCGCTACGGGTACCACCTATAGCAATGCACAATCGTAGGATTCGATATCAATGGGCTCTTGAACACAGAAATTGGGCAGAAGAACAATGGCGTTTCGTGTGCTTTTCTGATGAGTCTCGTTTTGGTATGAGACCGGATACAAGACGTATACGACACTGGAGAACCCCTGGACGCCAACTGCGATTAAAATCCTGCCAGGAAGTCCATCCTTATAGTGGTGGAACCATCATGGTATGGGCGGGTATTTGGATCGGCGGAAGAACTGAGTTGATTTGGATCAGAGGCAACCTCAACGCTCAAATTTATGCTGAGACGATTGTATCTGACGTAATCGTTCCTCTACAAGTGCAAATCGGTCCCTTATTTCAGTTAATGCATGATAATGCACGACCGCACACCGCAAGAGTTGTAAGACAGACTCTCGCCGCAGCTAACATCAATGTCCTGCTCTGGCCTGCTCAGTCGCCAGACTTGAACCCGATTGAGCATGCATGGGATATGCTACAGAGAAGAGCTCTGCCGAATATGGAGGGTATCCAGTCGCAAGAAGACCTTTTTTTTGTTGTTGCAACGAACATGGGCGGCCATTCCACAGCGTTATTTGGATGAACTCATTTTGAGTATGCCAAACCGATGTTCTTGTGTTGTTAGTGTTCGCGGTAGAAACACGGATTATTAATTGTTTAAGTTACCCAATAAAATTTTAAAGAAAACTGTTATTTCAGTCTTTTTTTCGAACTTTAATGTTAGTGGTTCAAATGTCAAAAATCCCTTTATTAGGAAAATGGCAAATTTCTTTATTAATGCAAAGGTGACTTGGTTTATCGTTACTGTGACAAACGAAAACACTTTATTTGATGAATCCTTAAAGAAAATTTTAATTAATATCAATCAGGAGAAAAGTTATTGCAAAAATATATGTTGATCCCTAGACACTTTTGATGTGTGTAGCTACATCACAAAGTAAAAATTCATGTCAAAGTATATGTTCTGAGCAATAAATCAATATTTAGATTCCCAAGCCTTTCAGTCTTCAAGACAGTCTTCGCAAAGCTTTTTATTAACTTGTTGAGCTTCAACTGTCCAAATACTACAAATATTGTCTACACCTGTTGCTATTCACAATAACACACATATCCAATTCACATTTACAACGCAAAACTTCATTCACCGTTTCCACAATTTTTCTCGCATTCTCGACCGTTATACCTGATCGATAAAAATCTGCGTATCGGCATTGATATTGGATCACGTACATTAAAATTCGCAAATGGGCGCAAACGATAGTTCGTTGGGTTGCGAATGCAGAACGTGAAATCGACAAGTTACAGTATTGTGATATCTATTTATGCAATTTTTGTGTTACATTGTCGTGGTTACAGGAGCTTGGCCAAGAGCGCCTTCACACTAGCGTTTGTCCAGCGTAGGCGTTCGATGAACGTACGCGCAGCGCAGACGCCGCGACTACGCAGCGCAGGCGTCACGTTGTCGCGGCGTCAGTGTAAGGGTAAATGAATACGCTGTGCTGGCACCGTAGGTGCGCGAAGCGTGCGCCTCGTTACTGCGTTACTTTTTAAAAGCAAAGCCAACAATAGAGTTTCCTCGTCAGAATCCACTTTGTTAATGATATTTCCGAAACGATTTCGCATTTGTGTGACGTCTGTGCCGCGTTAGCGCAGCGTTTAATTCACTCCAGAGGAAACACCGCAACAACGCGACGCCTGCGCCACTTTGTAGCGGCATCTGCGCTGCGCATACGTTTATAGAACGCCTACGCTGGACAAACGCTAGTGTGAAGAAGCTCTAAGATACATCATAATTACAAATAATACTATAATAATACAAATTCTGCCTGTACCGCCGTACAGGCCTCCGCTCTATGAGATGGAGTGTGCACGCGGGCACAGTGCGGATTGGTGGTTGTCAATTTTCTTCGAATGTATGGTCCTAAGGCATGCCGGTTACCTAGAGTTACCTGCACCGTTTTGAGACAGCGACGATGATGAAAATTACACAAGGGTCCTTGGTGACTACTGTGTTACCACTGCTCAATAATTCCAAATACCATATTTTATATTTTTGACTGAATTTCTATTGATCGGATTTGGATTACAAGTTAAAAATCATAATTATCACTATCAAAATTGTCTCTAGTGTCAGTTTTGTGTTCAGTGATAAAATATCTCCATAAAAATGTTTGCATACATATTATTTACATCATGTTAACGATATCACTGTGATAAGTAACAGTAAACTAGTGCATGGCTTTCTCATTATCAGGTTGTGATAAAATGAGTCTTGTCTCGGTTACGAAATAGTACAGAATATACTTGTGTTCACATCGTAAGCACTGCTTCCGATCTTAATCTGAGAAACGGAATATCTTTACTTCTCTACTTAATATTATAAATGCGAAATTAACTGTTCCACCACTAAACCGATTTTGAAGAAATTTGGTACAGAGATAGATTGGACCTTGGAGGTAAAAAAACGTTTTACTCCGCCGAAGCTAGTCGGATATAAATTTTAATGTGCGAGCATTGCATGCTGATGGAAATGGTATAACAATCCGTGAATTTCTTTTTAGGAGCCAGAATCTGATACAATGGGTTTGCGTATTTGTTACGTCAGTTGTGGTCTGGTCTGTTGGTGTTGATATTAAAGGATTAACACGATATAGATCAATGCTTGTTTTTGTAAGACATTTACAGAATACACAAGGACAGATCATGGGCATCTGTATCGTCATATTATGGAAGATGTCTGAAGACGGAAGTCATATCCGAGACAGGCCTAAGAAAATCTGGCGTAACAGATTGGTCGAAGTATCTCATCTAGTTTCAAAGATTTTTTAACCGACGAAATAAAACGGAGGAGGTTCTCAAGTTGAGAGTCGCGTATATTTTTTTCAATGTATGATCACTGATTACTCGAAGACGACTGAACCGATTTGAAAAATTCTTTTTTGTTTGAAAGGGTATTATACTTCAGAGGTGGTCCCATTGCCACTAAGTCAGGATCTGATGATGGGATCCTGGAGAAACTCTCCAAATATTATAGGCACACCCAGGGTTGGGCAGTATTTGAATTACTTGTAATTAAAATACGTAATTGAAATACAAATACGTATTTGGTATTTGTATTTCAATTACTTCTTCGAAATGTAATTTGTAATTCGTATTTCAAATACCTGACGCCGAGGTATTTTGTAATTAGTATTTCAAATACTTGAGACTTCAAAATACATTTTAACATTAAAATACATGTAACCTTCATTCATTTAGCGATCGTGAGTGTGAGTGCGAGGCGAGACCGCGATGGTAAAGCAGCAACAAAACGCAAAAAAAATCATTTTCAGATTAATGCAACTTCGCTGGAATGTGTAAGTTGTCTATTATCTTTCAACCACTTTAATTGGTTACATACTTATGATAAGATTGCTGAAATGCTTTTTGTCTTCTTTCAAATTAAGACATGAGCAAGTAGTATCAACTACAGATAATGGGTCAAATTTTGTGAAGGCTTTCCGAGAATTTGGTTTTACTAATTATGTGCCTGCTTTTTCTGACGATGATGTTGAAGGTAACAAAATATTATTTTGATCATACCATTTATACCTAAATTCTATATTACATATAATATTATACAGAAAGTTTATCATAGTTTCATATTGTTACGAGCTGGGGTTCGGGATATAAATAATTAAAGCCAATTAAACAAAAATTAACACTTTAATTAATTAAACACAAAATAAAAATTTAACATTTTATATTTTTTCATTTCAAATTTAATATTTGCACCACAACACTTGTCACTTAATACTTAAATCGCACTGAAATTCACTAGTAAAGCTTCGATTATATCGTATTCGCCTCGTAATAAGACTGACTGTCCGCGTTCCTTTGCGATCTATTTATACCCCGGTCTATGAAGTCTAGAACATTCTTATAAAATCGATTCACTGTTTTTATTACCCAGAATATTCCAGGAAGCTACTCGAGATACATAGTACCGCTATTCGCCGCTAGATGGCGTTAGTGTCTCGACTAGATATACATAGTACCGCTATTCGCCAATAGATGGCGTTAGTGTCTCGAACATTCTAGATTTCCGTCGAAGTTTCTCGACGTACTTCGCTAGGCGACTGGCGTAACACTGCCCCCTCCTAAGATATGCTCGACCCGAGCATCGTTAGAGCCGTAGTAACGCGCCAGTCGATCTACATGAACAATCTTTGGCGCAGCTCGTGGACCTTTCTGGATCCGATAACTGACGTCGTTAATCTTAGTCACAACGTGGTATGGTCCATCCCATTTTGCCAGTAACTTCGGCGACTTTCCTTTGCTGCGCACTGGATTATGTAAACAGAAGAAAGAGCCTTCATCAAATCCTGAATTGTTCATCTTTCGGTCGTAACGAGTCTTTACCTTCTGAGACATTTGTTGACCGGATTGTCTGACATGCTCGTATATGTCGTTCATTCTGTTTCGCAATTCACTCGCGTAGTCTGTTACACTACAAGGTGCATCCGGCGGTATACCAGTGATTAGGTCTGCAGGCAACCTAAGCTCTCGTCCGAAGTTCACGAAAGCAGGTGTAACAGCTGTACTCTCATGAACTGCACTTCGGTATGACAGAAGGAACGGCTGAATGTATTTATCCCAATCCTTTTGCCTGCTTTTCACAACTTTAGCCAGATATCTCTCCAATGTCTGGTTGAAACGTTCCATCATTCCATCAGATTGTGGGTGATAAGAGGTGGTCCTGGTTTTATGAGTACCCATTACTCGACATGTGTCCTGAAATACCTGAGACTCAAAATTCCTTCCTTGATCGCTGTGAATTTCCAAGGGTACTCCGTAGCGACAAAATATTTCGTTAACCAATTTATCTGCCACTGTGGTAGCTTCTTAGTTAGGAATGGCAAAAACTTCTGGCCACTTTGTGAAATAATCGATTACGACCATAAAGTACCTGTTCCCACTCTCGCTTTCAGGAAATGGTCCCGCAACATCCAGCGGTATCCGTTCCCATGGGGCTCCCACATTATAGATCTTTAAAGCCCCTCTACTGCGTGTTTGAGGTCCCTTAACTGCTGCACAACTAGTGCATTTGCGGCACCTCTCTCGTATCTTTAACAGAGTCCGTTTTACTCCCATATGACCTCCTGAACATCCATCGTGGTAAAGCCGTAGAACTTCAGGTACCTTCGCTTTTGGTACGACCATTTGTAGGTGACAATGGTCTCCTCGAGCATTTTCCCATTTGCGGCACAATACTCCATCGTGGATCATCAAGCTGTCCCACTGTGCCCAATAACTTTTTGTTGTAGTGCTCATTCCAGCAACATCACTCCATTTAGGCTTTGTAGCAGCGGCCTTCTTCCATTCCAGAATGGGTTTGACGTCTGAATCATCCTCCTGAGCACGCTGTAGCACTTCTTTCCGCTCATCGCTAAGGTCTGTTCTCAGCATCTTGACGGGTACTATTACTTTTTCCTCTTGTATGACACAGTGCTTACCTTCTTCTAGGTCAGATTTTCTTGAAAGTGCGTTCACCTTATCGTGACATCTTCCAATATATCGCTTCGGGCAACTAGATCTCACATGGCCCTTCTCTCCACACTCGTAGCATCTAGGGCTAAACTTTGGTCGACTACTACCGGACAGAGCTCCGCCGCGATCTCACGGCGGCATGAAAAACGTGGCTGTCGCAACCGAGGGCTGGGCACGCCGCAATCGTGGCGATAAGTCCCCTCTTTGAGGAGTGGCTAGAGGGACCCCACGGCATCCTCATCTACCGCCTGACGCAGGTACTGACCGGACATGGCTGTTTGGGGAGGTACCTGTTTCGGAGACAGTGCGAGGATACGCCCGAGTGTCGTCATTGTGAGGACCATCCAGAGGATACGGTGAAGCATACAGTGGAGGTGTGCCCTGCTTGGGCAGAGCACCGCCGTGTCATGGAGGCGATTGACGGCGGCGACCTATCGCACCCGGCCTTGGTTCAGACCATGGTGCATGGACCATCATAATGACACCACTTTCCGGGTGCGGTGTGCTCGATGGTCCTGTCGTATGGCTTCCACTTCCAGAGCATGGGCCAAGGCGTCCTTCAGAGACTCATGGTGCCCGAGTCTCACAGCAGCCCTCACTTCCAAATCACGAATCGCATCGACAAACGCCTGGACCAAATTACCGTCGATGAGTGCAGGCGATGATTGGTAAGCTTTTCGGACCAGCTTTTCTATTTCAAGGGCCCACTGCTGTAGATTTTCAGTTCTACGTTGTACCCGGTCTTTCAACTGAGCACGGAATACGTGTTCCAGATGTGCGTCACCATAGCGAGATTCTAACGCCTCTAGCAACTGTTCGTAGGTGACCTCCTTCCCGAGGGCCTCTAGAATGGTTAGGGCCTGGTCACCAAGGCCAAGTGTAAGTGCTGTCATAGCCTGCGCTTTGCTCCATCCGTTGGCTTTGACAACGGCCTCGAACTGGATCTTGTAGGCGGACCATGAAGAGCTATCATTAAACGGAGGTACCTTGAAGCCTCGCACCGATGGAGCAGCAACCACAGTAGCTGCAGTCAAATCTCCAGACTTCAGAACACCCAGAGCTTTTTTAACAACAGCGATCTCTATTTCAGCTCCAGAGATACGATTCTCAGCTCCGGAGATACGATTCTCAGCTCCGGAGATACGGTCCTCAGCTCCGGAGATACGATTCTCAGCTTCAGTAATCCTTTCCTCTTGCTGGTGCACTCGTTCCTTTACAGCACTAAGATCCTTGCAAAGATTTGCATTCATTTCCTTAGTGAGTAGCATCAGCTCTTCCTGGCGGCGGGCTTCCTCTTCATGGTGGCGGGATTGCTCTTCCTGCCGGCGGGCATGTTCTTGCCGGTGGCGGGCTTCCTCTTCATGACGGCGGGCTAGCTCTTCCTGGAGGCGAGCAGCCTGCTCTTCCTGGCGGTTGGCTAGCTCTTCCTGGAGAAGAGCAGCCTGCTCTTCCTGGCGGCGGGCGAGCCCTTCCTGGAGACGAGCAGCCTGCTCTTCCTGGCGGCGGGCCTGTTCCTGCAGCATAGCCATCAATGCAGCCATATCAAATGCAGCCGGGGCTACAGTCACTGGAGCAACTCCGGAAGTACTCGCAGACGCCTCCATCGTCTGCTGATTTCCACCCGGTGCTGGCGATGGTGAGCCTTCAAACCGTCTCTGGTCGATCTCCTGCTGGCGTTGATTTCTTGTCCTTACACCTTCCATATCGTCTTTCGGTAAAACCGGCATTTTTTATATCCCACTTCTGACACCAAATTGTTACGAGCTGGGGTTCGGGATAGAAATAATTAACGCCAATTAAACCAAAATTAACACTTTAATTAATTAAACACAAAATAAAATAAACAAAAATAAAAATTTTACACAAATTTTTGCACTACAACACTTGTCAAATAATACTTAAATCGCACTGAAATTCACTAGTAAAGCTTCGATTATATCGCGTATTCGCCTCGTAATAAGACTGACTGTCCGCGTTCCTTTACGATCTATTTATACCCTGGTCTATGAAGTCTAGAACATTCTTATAAAATCGACTCACTGTTTATATTACCCAGAATATTCCAGGAAGCTACTCGAGATACATTGTACCACAATTCGCCAATAGATGGCGTTAGTGTCTTGAACATTCTAAATTTCCGTCGAAGTTTCTCAACGTACTTCGCTAAGCGACTGGCGTAACAATATTGTTTGATTGATCAAATTTTAACCAAATCACATTATTTGCTGTATAATGTATTCTAGCCCCGTGCTGTCTAGATTGCTTATTTTGTATTTTGTAATTTGTATTTCAATTAAAAATAGCTAAAATACTGTATTTTGTATTTTATATTTCAAATACCTCACTTAAAGATATTTTGTATTTCGTATTTTAATTACTTGCGATACAGTATTTTGTAATTTGTATTTCAATTAAAGCAAAGCATGTATTTTGCCCAGCCCTGGGCACACCTATAGTGATTTGAGTATTTTTTACAGTAACTTGTGTAGTTGCACTCGAAAAGCACCATTTGGTGAAGTGGACCTGATGATGAAGACCACAGATGGCCACCGGAACTACTCAATATATAAGTAGTAATAATAAGTATTTCATGGGTTCCGCTTCGATTACTTGAATATGGTTATTAAGCACAATATGCTTATCACAATGCATATGGTGAAGTACCTGGAAAACTCCTCAACAATTAACGGCCCAGCATCGGAAAAGGCAATATTTTGTAAGAGGTTAATAAGTAATTGACATTTAGGCTTTTGTAACTAGGTAAATTACAAACCAGCCAACTAAAGAGAAATAAAAACATTTTAACAAAAATTAACTCGTCTTCCAAAAACACTGAAAAGCTAAAAATACTACCGAAATTAAAGTTATTTTTCACTTTGCAGTGTTTTTTGGAAGTCGGTTTCATTTTTTGTTAACAAGTTATTATTTATTCTAGAAGAGAGCATATAAAGTTAGCGGGTAGAATATGGGAGAGGCTTTGCAAATCAGTGGAACAACACAGGTTAATAAAAAAAATTTATTAAAATAAGTATATCAAAGCTTGCTATCAAAATAATGGTGGAGTATGTAAGTAGGTTAAAAATAACACTTTTACCAGTCAATATTTAAACTAGATGAGGCCTGTATCTTAAGTAATTGTTGACACACCTTGTAACGTTTGCAAGCGGTAACTTATCAAAAGAAATGGACAGTGGAGTGCTGTTAAAGTATTTTTCCAGGTGTTTCGAATGCGTTTGATAAATCTGAATAATGGAGCACTTATGGAACCGGTAGGAATGTTTCAATAATAATAATATTCCACAACTTTTTCACACAACGCCATCTAGTCCCAAACTAAGCATAGCTTGTGGTATGGATACTAGACAACTGATAAACATACATATATATTTCTAAATACATACATATTATAGATAAATTACACCCAGACAAAGAACAAATGACCGTGCTCATCACACAAACATTTGTCCTAGGTGGAAATCGAACCCACGACCTTGCGCATAGCAGTCAGGGCCACTGACCACTATACCAACGGGCCTGTCAAAATGAAGCAATAATAAACAAACATACATATCATTTCCGACTTTCGTATTCATAAGTCATGGACCAAGACTCCGCCATGTACTTTAAGTACTTACACAAAGACAGAAGGACATTTTTTTTATTACTGATGGGCCCACTCTTGACCTCGATCTCGCCTGATGGTAAGCGATAGATGAGGTCTTAGATGGGACGAGCGAACCCAGAAGATGCCTATTTACTCGTGCTTTAAAGGCTGAAAGGTCATAAATGGCAGGGAACACAGAAGCCGGCAGAGAATTCCACAGCTTGGCTGTGCGCACAATAAATGTGGAGGAGAAGCGCTAAGTTAGTGCGAATAATAGCTAAACTTTCATCATCAATTTTCCAACACGAATTATGAAGGTACCTGGACCCAGAATTTCATTGTCTTCTCTTGTTAAAGTAGACGTTAATGTTCAGTAAGATACTTTGATCCTAATTCCATTACTTCAACAAAAGCTGGCATCAAATCCGATTTCGAACAAAATCCTCTTTGAATTTATATGATCACTCTATTGTAAGCATCTCTAAAAGGTTTTTAATGAATTTCGGAGCTTGTAAAAAACGAGCCTTAAATCTGGGTTAGGATCTGTGTAAAACGGATCTAAGTACATCCATTATTAAACAAAGGTTTTCAGCTTTTAACGTTTCTTTTGTAACGTTAATTGAAAATGACAGCTATGTTAATAATAATCTTTTCTTACTCTAGAAAACTTAGTATATAATTCCATAATAACTTGGAATAAGCGTTGAATTTCGCTGTGTTTCTTGATTGCTAGGTTTATCCTGGAGATCTTTAAGTCAAGACAGCATAGGTTACTTATAGGCAAGCATGCTTCTTCTTCGACCACATCATCGCTTACTATTTGGTAAGATGGGGGTCAAACGCGAACCTATCCACAATAAAAACAAAATTTTACCAAGAAATAGAACCGACTTCCATATCAAAACACTACAAAGCTAAAAATAACTTTAATTTCGGTAGTCGGTGTTATTGGTTTTGGATTTTCTGTTTTTTTTTTCACACCGCCTTCCGAAATTAAAGTTATTTTTAGCTTTGTAGTGTTTTGATATGGAAGTCGGTTCTATTTTTTGGTAAAAATTTTTTTTCACGCTTTTTAGTGGGTCGGTTTGTAATTTATCTAGTTACAAAAGCCACAATGTCAACAACTTATCACCTTTTACAAAATGTTTCTTTTCCCGATGCATAGCTGTTAATTTTTGAGGAGTTCTCCTGGTACATCACCATCAGCTCTACTTCACCATATGCATTGTGACGAGCATAAAGTGCTTAACATCTATATCCAAGTAATCTAATCGCAATCCACGAAATACTTATTATTGAGTAGTTTCGGTGGCCATCTGGGGTCTTCATCATCAGTTCCACTTCCTCAAATGGTACTTTTCGGAAGCAACTGCTCAAGCATTTTAGCATTTAAAACCTCAGTTTGCAAAAATTTTGACTTGATTCCTTATATTAATTACTGAGGGTGCGAAATGTCAACTACTTATAACCTTTTACTAAATATTGCTTTTCCCAATGCTGGGCCGTTAATTGTTGAGGAGTTCTCCTGGTACTTCCCCATCAGCTCTACATCACCATACTCATATGTATTCCGACGAGCATAAAGTGTTTAACATCCGTACTCAAGTAATCGAATCGCAATCCACGAAATACTTATTATTGAGTACTTTCAGTGGCCATCTGTGGTCTTCATCATCAGTTCAACTTCCCCAAATGGTACTTTTCGAAAGCAACTGCTCAAGGTACTATAAGAAATACCCAAAACGCTATAGGTGTGCCTATAATATTTGAAGAGTTCCCTCGATTTCTCCAGGATCCCATCATCAGATCCTGATTTCGTAACAATGGGACCAACTAGAAAGTACACCCTTTCGAACAAAAAAAAAATTTCCAAATCGGTCCAGCCATCTCCGAGTTATGAGGTAACATATATAAAACAAAACAAAAAAAAAGTTCAAGACGAATTGTAAACCTCCTTTTTTTCAAGTCGGCTAAAAATAAATATAAGGAATACGGCTTTTTCCGCCTTGTCGTCTTCTCTTCTACATTTGCTGCCGGCTTCTGTGCTCCCTGCCACATATGACCCGATGACCTTTAAGGCAAGAGTGAACAGGCATCTTCTGGGCACGCTCGTTTCATCGAACACCTCATCTGTCGTACCAACAGACGTGATCGAAGTCAAGCGGGCTTATCCAAAATATAAATGAACTAAGCTACGCCTCTATTTGGTCTATCACTTTCCAACCCCCTAATTAATTAATCGAGTTGGCCTTTTTATTAGTACATTTTTTTACAGAAGAATTAAATGTAAATTAGATGTTAACTTATACATTCGTAATAAAGCGTATGTATAATTGAGATTCTATATTCCTGTCTGTTTTACGAGTCATGCCTTCGGGGATTTACCTTCACGTGGAGTAAATCTGCCAAACCTTTGAATATTTCAAATGGCTTCAAAGCTGTTATTTCACGTTACTTCGTGTGAGTTGGTGAAAATGTGCCGTCATTGCTAGGTAGCTTTCCACACAGTTGACTATTAAATAACCGTTTCATAATTAAATCCGTCAGTCAGTCTATTAATAAACAATTAGTCTTGTTTTGACGTTTCTTAAAGATTTTCAAATTTGTACATCTATTTCTAGATTAAAAAAGTTATTTTAGGAATATTAATTATAATATCGACAGCGTAACAGCGTTTAAAATTAAAATCGGAAAATGCGATTTAGAACACACACAGAGTAGGGTTCCCTTTCCATTTTACTATAACACATGTGCTTAGTTTCTAAAGCACTTTTTTCTATGGAATTATTACGACATATTGGCTTAAATTGTATGTCATAAGTTTCGTCGCACATTATTATCTACACACCACCCTCTATATAAATGTATGTACAAAAATGCTAACCGTAAATATTCAATAAACTTATTCAACGACACCCAGGATAGACGATTTTGAAAAACACTAATCTTTTTATTTTATACTTAGTAAGCGCCAAGACAGACAAACAGACATAATGGAACTGTACAGGATGTTCTATTATCGATACCCTAAAAAATATGAAATTCATTCCAAAACTATCCCTTGTTGGGTGCCAATAGTAATCACACGCATTGACTGACGCATTTCCAAACACGTACAGGCTTTAATGGGTCGGGAGTTGGGAGCCCTTAGTAATATATAAATGTGACCAACCACTGTGCATCATGCTTTAAGGGCTATTAAACGGTCACATGAGTCTATTAACTCGACCATTTGTCCTTATATCCTAATTAATTGAACTGATATGGACAAACTAGTTTGGATTCATCTTTATTATATGCGCGTGCGTCGATTTTTGTATCTTTAGGGTTCCGTACAACAGAAAATAACGGAACCATTATAAGAACACATTGTTGTCTGTCTGTCTGTCAAGAATGAAACGTGTAAGTCAAAGCGATTAAAAAAAAAACTCCTCATGTTGCATATTCTGCGATTCTTCCCGCTGACCTGGAATCACGAAATTTGCTAATATATTACAGCACATATAAAGGTAAATAATATAAAATATTTATTTAGTTCGGTACGATAAAACTTAAATCTAATATATAAAAGTCTCGTGTCACAAGTGTTTGCTCTTCCGAAACGGCTTTACCGATTTTTAAGATATTTTGTGTATTTGATAGCTTTAAGAATAATTCGTATGCAATTGTTTCCATAAAAAATATAAATGGCAAAAATAATTGCCGGGTCAGCTAGTACTTAGATAAGTTTGTACGGAATCCTCGGTACCAACACGAGTCCAACACGCATCTGCCAGGTTTATTTTTGTAATAAACAAGAAACTACCCACGCACGACACTTACTATTGTAGAATTAAGTAATCGTATACACACGAGTGGAGTGTTACTATAGTGAGTGCACACGATCCGAGATGTTCCACGTAGGTACGAACGTAAACAGCCTACATGCGTGAAACCGACACCCGTTGTAAAAACTCGGCCTCGATCGTGCAGTTGAGGTGTGGTCGCTTAGTAAGCGATTATGCAGGTGGAAATACATACATAAAATATGTCCTATCTGAACATCATCTGCTTGCAGCCTTTTCACAATGATTTTGGGATCGACATCCAATTTCATCAAATGAAGCCTCAGTGCTTTTTTTCATGGAGTGACTATCTGACCTCCACAACTCAGTACCAAACTCGGTAACGCTGCACCCCTTATACAAGGCTGGTGTTAGGTTTTCTGGCTTTCAAAGATGTACTGACGCCAGCACATAAAGCTACCCGAAACTGTCAAACTTTCCCAATCAACCTTGAACCTAATTTATTTAACAAGAAAGTTGAAAATCTATTAAAGAAATTTGAACCCATCCACGGACCGGCCTCGGCAAGCATTGCTTAACGTTGAAGATCGACCCGTGCTGCTGTTTTCATTTAGCCACATGCTCCTATTATACAGTATGTTAACTAACAGAGGGCGTTCCCGTTAACCCGCAATAGTATAAGCACATCAATTAGATCGCCGCACACGCGGCCCGCCGTTCATAAATAAATTGCGACGTTGCTGTCCTTCAAGTACGCGTGTACAGTGTTTCTTTTACGATCAGTTTAACATTTTTAGTGAATATTTTAGTATTAAAAAAAAACATTTGCTTTTCGAATGGTAATATTTTTTAGCATGTAT
This sequence comes from Tholera decimalis, assembly GCA_943138885.2. Lineage (NCBI taxonomy): Eukaryota > Metazoa > Arthropoda > Insecta > Lepidoptera > Noctuidae > Tholera > Tholera decimalis. Next base: position 7,479,808 of record OW964552.2, on the reverse strand, counting down.
GAATGCTATACTATTGCGGGTTAACGGGAACGCCCTCTGTTAGTTAAAATACTGTATTATATATCTAAACTCAGTAAAATTAATTACTAGTACGCTAATTAAGGTTAAGGTTTGTAGGGTAGATACACACATTTATATCGGCCAGGGCCGACAGGACCTTATCATATTAGAAGTGGCTTTAACAATACCACGATTATTACCCACTGCCCGTTGGGTTTTGCTTTAACACAATAAGCTTTACGCATTATGTAGGGGCGGTGTGGAAAGCCTTGTCCCAGACCACTGTTTTACTGTGTAATCTCCACTGACCCCACGGATTTCTGAACGCACTGCACCGATTATGAAAATTCTTTAACTGCTAGTTTCAGCTCCAGATAAAATGGTCTAGAAGGGTTAGGCAAAGGAGCGGATTCGCGGAAAAACCTAATTAGAAAATCACAATGGCTTTAAATCAGTTTGGTAACTAATAGCGGGGTAACAAACATACACATGTCATAGAAACAATGAATAAAGGCAATTCAACTCGCCCTTAGGCTAGGACGAGCCATAAAATACGTTTTTAAGTAACAGTATCATTAGAACTTAAATAGAAAACTAAAGAGAAAGAGGGTAGACTGCGTCTGCTCATAAGCGTCCTCAAAAACCCGCAATGACTTCAGTTAATCCGTGATCATGGCGCTTGCAACAGTGCCCAAATATCGTAAACTCGAAACAATAAATACAAAATCCCGATTTATACTTACGATGTCATTAAATGTATATAAATATTATACAGTTTATGTTAATCAGGCAAATAATAACAGTGAGTATAATTAGAATAATTAAATTGATGCAATTTCATCACAACAATTATGAGCACAACACAAAAATTCTGCAAACATGATGCAATTTAAACGTTTTACAATACTTCCTGAAAGTGTTACTTAAATGAGATTATTACCTACATTGTTGCCAAAACTGTGTTATACAATGTTGTTATCAGTCACGTAAAAACTTAAATCGTGAAGCTGTAATCTTGTGCAAATTATTGCATCAATATCTTGCACAAAAACTACTTTGTCAAGTCGGAGAGATGCTACAGCTTGTAGAAATATTACTAGAACTTGTCGCGAGATTTCTATAGCAAGCCGAACAGTTTTTATCAATACATATCTATAGATATAAATAAAATTGAATTGTTCGTTTGTGATTTCAAGTTGATGTTTACTCAAGTGCTTATAGTTATTGACACGATACTAAAACACAACTTCTTGAAATTTTTGTCTGTTCTTCGGTTTGAGCGGGCTAATCTCTGGAACGGCTGAACAGCTTAATGGAACGTTAATTGTAAGATGAGGAGTTTCTAGGCATTCCGCATTAATCCCGATCCCGTGGGAATTACGGGATAAAAAGCCTATGTGTTATTCCAGGATGTCAACTAACTACTTACCAAATTGCATTTAGATCCGTTCAGTAATTTTTGCGTGCAAGAGTAACAAACATCCATGCATCTGCATATACATACATCCCCACAAACTTTAATGGTAATATCGACAGCCCACTCGAACGAAGTCGCGGCCACAGCTACTATCATACAGTATACAGGTAGATTATACGTCTCGTGTTTTTCAGCTATACATAGCCTGTTCCTATTTCCGTCCGTCACGTGTCACATTTTCCTCAACGTGTTTACTTATCATTAATAGAAACTTATCAGTACCAAGAACAGCTGATATAGTAATAGTTTTTCGGACGGACTATCAAAATTTTCGAAGAATTGATACGATATATGTATAGATAGATTTCGTATGTGATATGGCTAATATCTTTAATTTATAGGCTTTAAAAGATTCGTAATTCCAATTTGATAATAGATACGCTGTAGGTAGTTTGCTTATAACTGAGGGTATAATAATAATTTAAGCAAAACGATTTTTCACGTCATAATCTCCTTTCACTGCAAATTGGGTTTACGTAAAACAAAACATTAGCAGCAGCTGTTTTAATCTGCCCGTCGCGTCGTTCGTAAATCCCCATGAAATAAAATAGAAGAGCACCTCGAAAATAACCATTAAAGAAGAACACGCAAAACTTCAAACTCTTTTGCTCTTTTTTATTTTTTACCTTCGTGAAGACTGCATATGGCCAGGTCCATCTTTCAGTACTTTCCCAACATAATACGAACCTCAACTGTAACGCATGTTATATCTGATGAAAAATGAACGTGGAATAGCGATATTCGTAACAGGCATAGCACACACAGGATGGTAAGACGCAACAAAAAATTTGGAGACGTTTTTCAATGCAGAAAACACCATTATTTGGGAGAAACGTCGTAAGTGGGCAATATCTTCACCATTGAAAGAGCGCCAACAACGCAAAAGATAATTGAATCAAAAGCGCCTAAGTTTTAATAACATGTAAACATATTCCCGCTACAATTGAAGCCTTACAATATAATACGCGTATTATAAGGAGCGCGTGTCGCTGGCGCCGTGTGGGCGAGCGAGCCATCTGTCGCGTTGAGAAACTACTGCTTACCTGGCCACGAATCTAGGCGAGCTGGACTAGAGCATCGACGACGATTTAGATAGTATGTATTACTAAAATACATACTGTCATTAGCGCTGTAGATTACTGAGCCAGACAGAACAGAATACAGCACAGTTGGAAATGTGACCACATTGAGGTAGATAGTTTACTAAATGAAGACAAAATCAATATAATGATGAATGCAACACAGATATGTAACTATCTTGCTACGGAGGTAGTAAATAAATCAGAATTATTCAATTAAGGGTCAATGAAAGAAGTTAAAGCCTACTTACACTTATCAGTTTCAAGCTTAAGACTGGTAGGATTAAAGAAAATCCTATTAGTATGCCTGTCACGATAAACAATGAGATTAATAAATGCTAATTACTTTTAATTAGTATTCTCTTAACGCATGACATGTCAATCAAAAGGCAACAGCTGACACAATTGATCTCACATTCCAATATTGGGAGAAAGTGAATATCCTTTTAAACAAGAACAAAATACGATCGGAATGTCTTCGGTATGACAACAGAGAACTCCTGAGTTTTGTAGGTCAACTGACTAGAATAAACAGGAATCTAAATGCGTGTTTATGTCGTGAGCTAGAAATACAGACAGGCGGACTATGTTTAAAACAGTAGTCTTTACTTGAGGTAACTTGAGCTTCAATTGTTGTCTCATTATTTTGGGAGCGCTCGATGAGTAAACAACTCGATGGTTTTCCAACAGTTACACAACAAGGCCTTGCTCACATTACATAGCTGATAGTAATATTTCAAGCAACAAATATACCATGAACCATAGCTGTCCACCATGAGACAAATGGCTCCTTTAAAATGGGACCAAACTTAGGAGAGGACAATACGATGAAAATTAATGCTACAAACTTTGAAGACGGCAAAGACAAGCGTAGATTATTTACGGGTACAAAACTCAACCACCCTAATGGTTTTTAATGCAGAAGTAAAGCCTGCATAGCTACTACCAGAATGAAAAGAAAAAATAACGCTAAAACATCCTTAGAGGTTACGAAAAACGACGGATCAGACACTATGTATGAATGTTTATTATGCGAGTCGTAATATATGTTGTAGTATCAGCCGTTTAACATCTGTCGCAAGATTTAAGAGTATGCTGAAGAAAACAAGTTACTAAGGTCGTCTACTCCGACTTACAAGTTACTAAACTATCGCCTTCAGTATCAACTACACATGCAACTTGTCATTGCTTTTACGAAAGTAGCATGGTTTTGTATCTACAAAATACTGTTTATTTAGTTTAAATGTAGGTTGTATTCAGAAAGTTCGGTACACTTACTCGGTAGCAAAGGACTACATACCTATCTCCAAAATAACCACGATAGTTTTTCTGAACATCAATGATTACCTGAAACAGAAAAGAAAACACATGTTGTTTATATTTGTAGTACTCGCTAAACATCGAAAGGAAACTCGCATATCCTAGGTTCAAAATCCGAAGACATCTATCTATCAACCCGCAATAGGCACGTGTGGTATATTACGGCTCTCACATATAGAGGGGGCTTGTTTCCCAACAGGGGGGACGTTGTAGACTGGTAATGTAATCGTCAATGTTGGAGACAAATCAAGCTTAAGTGAGATTGTACGGGTCCTATTTAGAGCATGCTAGGATGCTTACGCAATGGGTGCCTGACGACGGACGTCGCAACCGAGGCAGGGCTAAAAATTGTTAGCGTTAAGATCTGAACTCATTCCTGACGGATTCATCGGAGAAGACTTTTACTCAGTGGGCAGTAGAATAACAAAATCAACATTGTTTTTGCATTAGTGTTAAATATTATCATCAGAATTTGGTAGTCCAAAACTAGAGATTTTGCTAAATATGTACCTACTTGCCGATTTGATTTGTTCTCAGTATCATATTACAAGATTTAATTGGTTTTAGAACTGAACTAACATTAAAGTAAATTTCCCAGGTCCTAACCATGCTATTCCATTGACCTTGGCGCCCCATCGATACAGCACAGCGGAAGGGCAAGGCATTGAGGTGACATTGAGAATGCGGCCACTCCTCAAAACCTAGAAAGCGGTTTAACTTCCACAGAACAAACCTGTTCGGTACAGTACCAATGGATTTCGTTAAATTGACTTGTTAGTGATGCCAATTTGCGGTTGGTTAATTAGAATTTATGTTTTGACTATGATTTTATGTTTAAGATAATCAAGAAGATATTAGATAAATCACTTGATCATGTGGTATATTTTTCGTGTATTAAGTTTCCGGGGTCGTTTGTAGATATTATGTTCATTCGCAGCGTAGTGGTAAGATTCAGGCTGTCGTTATCGCTTATCAGTGTACAGATGAATGCACAACAGGAGCCACCTGCGCATTGATAACATTATCAATGGACATCTCTGTTACATCCTCAGTTATGAGCGACATGACCTATTTGGACTTCGGTACTTGAAATTTAAAATGGAAACCTACCGTATCCGTTAAAACACAAACTCAAAATTATTTTATTTCACATATGCCTATATGAGTACTCAAAAAACGTCAAAAACTGGTGCACGGTTCGAAATTTGGCGTTTCATAAGAAGAACCGGCAAGAAGTTCAAAACATACCGATTTTCAAAAAAAAAAAAAAGTTTTATTCAAACTCAAAGATACACCGACTTATCCATAATCATAAGGACACTTAGTGGAATGAAATCGACACTGCTTATTATATGACATACCGGTGTGTATCGAGTTTCAGCTTGCCCAGTATTACCTGGCACTGCATAGGAGGCGCTGCTCGCGAAGGTAGCAAGCAAAAATGGTTCTAATTCAATACGTTTCTAACTAGTTCCCGATTCGACGTCTACCAGGATATACTGGGCGCCCTATAAAGGCTTTACCCGTGCGATACGGGTGTTCGCCACGCAATGGGTGGCCTGTTCCCACCAAACAGTATGAAATTCTTTGAATTTTTGAAATGGTATTCATTAGTCGGTGATTTTAGTGTTAAATGCTGAGGTCAGATGGGAGTCATCCTATACGTTTTTAATGAGTCATATCGGGGATTACATCTTTGATACCGTATTCCTAGCATATAAGCTTCAACTAATTGGTGTCTTAGTGCTTTCATAATCAAATAGGCATCTTCGGGGCTCGCTCGTTCCATCGTAGACCTCATCTATCGCTTACCATCAGGCAAGATTGAGGTTAAGAGTGGACTCGTCCCAAATAAAAAATGTCCCTACTCAATGATGTTTACGATGCAAGTAGAATAAAAATAACACTTTTACAAGTCAATCTTTTTGTCACTTTAAATTTGACAAGGCCGGTGTTTCTTAGCGACTACCCTGAGAAAAAACACAGAAACAAACTCAGGCGGCTAAATCTCTTTTAAAGCCAGTACAATTCGTACTGGTCGAATCATATCAGAAACGTTTAGGTTTATGTCTGAAGAGGGCATTTGTGGAAACCACCAGCTTTGAGTTGTTGTAATTATTTATTTATTTAAACTTTATGTACAATAGTGATACATGAGTGGACTTAATGCAACCAGTCAATGCATGGGTTAACAGAATTATGAATATATCGAACCATCAACCACGTCAATAGTTCTTGTGGTTTTGGAAAAGAAAAACAATAGAACCGACACAAAAACAAAACAGAAAAGAGTATTCAATGCTCAAGCATTCCCCATTAACGAAAATTGAACAACCCTTCCTGATAAAGCCATTAAAAGGAACGTCACAGCCGAAGCCCTTCGTGTAGTTTGTATAACACAATATAGTTCCTAACGATCATTACATATGGCACGCGAGGGCACACCCTACACCTGTCCCGCCATATGACGAGCTCGGCCAGAACGACAGCGGCGCTATGGGAGTGTGTCGTGACCTCCAAACTTTTTAATTTATTCCGTTTGATAGGGCTCGCCGTTGCTCGTTTACTGTTTAGCTTCTGGGCTTCTGAGATTGATAGCTATGTTGGTCTTTTGGACAAAAAGTCTTGTTGTTAAGTTGGTCGGTATTTTTTTTTGGTACTGTGTTATTCAATTCGGTCGTAATAAGGTACCTAATACTTTTGGTATTTTAAAAATTGTTAATGTGTTCCAGTTTCTGCATTATTAATTTCTGATGTATACATAAAAGCCTGCTTTTATAATGCACAACAAAAGTATTTTTGTATTGTTGTAAAATCCCTGAATCTGTAGATCAAACAACCAATCTGTATCTCTTTAATGCTGTTGAAATATCTGGAACCCACAAGACGATATTACTCTTTTACGAAAATACAACTGTTACATTGGCCTATTTTTCTAACTTCACTGTGTTTGTATTAAAATTTGACATAGAACGTTAAGAAAAAGTTTTAAGATTTAACATCATCTGCCTAGTCATCTGCCTATCTATGTTGGGGTGGGCTTTGAGTGTATCTGACCTACATGATGCCCATAACCCAGTAACTGGGTAATTCGTTACGCCTTGGCAAGACTGGTGTCAGATTATATTTGGCTTCTGACTAGCCGTAACGACTGTCAAAGATGTAGAACTAACAGCTGCGACAAGTAGCTAAACTTGCTGTCTGAAACATGAAGGATTTGTGCTATGTTAATTAATATCACGGACCCACCCACAAATCGACCTCGACATGGGTTAATTATCTTTAAAGTTCGATCTTTGCGTCCAAAAGCTTCTCAACCCTTATCTTTGACATGTACCGTGCATTGTATTTCATTGTTCATATAAAGATCTCCAAATTCAAAATAACTTTTGCAATATTTACATTGAGTAATAACATAATTACCAAAACATTTAACACCTATTACACAACACTTAATTAATCATAACACAAAACTGTGTTAGTGTGCAATTCAGGGAAATAACACATAATTGCGTGAATTGGGAGAGTGGGACGCATATTAGTAAGACCTTTCTGTCTTCCGACTAGGTTGGAATGCAAACTATATTATGAGCTCAGATGAGTGCCATCTGTCATGCTGGGTGACCTACTGGTGTAATGATTTGAATGCCATTAGAGATCAACACTGTCTAAAGATCAAATCGCGATAGCAAAATACGCAGCCTGAGATCTACATTTTATATTTGACTACGAAGTGAAAATATGCTTCTTTGCACGAAGTGTTTATTTTAGGAACGAAAGGTACATTAATTTAACTTGAAAATCCAAAGTATATTCGGTTGAAATATTTGTATTTACAGTGGTGAGCTCACAGACGTATTTGAATACGCTAGCCCGAGAATCTCTGGGGAACCATTAAACTGCTCAAACCCACTGTGTAATTAATCTGCAGACATCATTAGTTACCTACGCAATAGCGTTCATTAATAATGCAAATTACAAACAAGTCAACAACCATCGAGAATTACGAAACTAAAAACACTAGACGATCAAAGGTCTTTAACCCCAGATGTTGTCTGGAGACAGTGCTACTTGTACTCTCTTAGAAAAATCTCCATAATCCTATGAATCATAATTAATCCAGAACTGGTTCAAAAATACTGCTCTACAGTGTAAATAAACACAAGCTTTGACACATTTCAGTCTAAAGCCACACACGGACATAAAACTTACACGTAGTATACTACAGTTCAACCGTATCGTGTGACATAACATTTATTATAAAGTATTTCGTACGGCGGAAGCCGGTTCATCGTGCGCGCGTTCACATCAAACTAGGAAACATTGACCTCGCGGCATATTGCACTGTCTTGCAGAATAAGTGGTCGCTAAGTAGGATTCTTAAATGTCTTGTGTTTTTTTTTGCGTGTTAGTGTGCCTAATGTTGAGATTGACATCGATATGAGTAATCGAGAAGTGGTTTAGTAGGATTATTTTAATTGCTGGCGACGTATAATCATTGTGTGTTAAAAATCGTTTAACGCTGATGTTTCCGTAATAGCCATGTAAATTGCAGTTTTTATTACAGTAAGTTAAAACCACTTTCTACTTAAACTTTCAAATAAACTTTTATCAGGATGTGAATTAACACAAGATAATAATAAACTCTCACACAAATATCTTTTATTCTGAAATGTAACACTATCCGATGGCTATCCGTCATTAAGAAAACATTATGAATGAATATCATTTGCAACGCAACGGCAAAGTGAATGTAAAATAATATACTTTTCTTCATAAACGATCATGACTTGGATAGATTCCAAAGATTACAAAATAAAAGTTAAAGTCTGGGAAGCGGGCAATCAAAATATGTGATCGTAATTCAGATTTAATTTAACAGATCTGTATGATGTGTCAACTGGATATGAGTCAGCTGAATGATTCATCCTTATTGCTCACTAGGAATCCCTGTGGCCGCCATTAGGAAAACAAATCTCACGTACATTGTTTGACCTCACCAAAATGCCTGTAGGCCATACTAATATTTGTCCTAATACGCACGTAGCCCCCAAAAAAACCGGCTTCATTACACCAATATACACTAGGCACATTTAACGTTTAGCAGTAGGCCACACATTCCACAAAAACACATAACTTTTTTTTCCAGTGTTGAGGAACATTATCAGTAAAAATATCCACTCGACAACCGCATCCAGTTTTCTCGTTCCTTCCAGCCGGACGGTAGCGACGTTCTATTTTAGCTAGATGTTAACCCACATTCGCGCCAACACTACAAATTAACTAACTGATTAGTCGTTGAAAATTTAAACAAGAATGTTACATGTTTGCTAAAGTATTGGGGACAATTGAGGACAGTGCATGTTTCGCGGGTTGCGAAGCGGTTGTAATGTGTGTCCGATTCACTCGTAAATACAGATTTTTTGTGTCAACATTTTTTAAGAAACATCGTGAGAAGCTGATGAAATTAGTTATTTTACAGATAACAAATCAGAATTAAGTCTGATTTTCAATATCGTAATATCAATCTTTTATAAGATTTACCAGCTTATGTGCCGACATCAACCATTTTAATGTTGGAAAGTTTACTGACAAATAAAGATAAATTATTCACAATAACCATCACAATAAATAATGCTGTAGACGCCGCCTGAAGCACTGCTAAAACGCTATTTTCCCTCATCTAACAACAACGCGAGTTTGATAGCTGTGCGCACATTCCCACTCTTATCTGCGCCCACTTTCATTTAGGTAATTGCACTCGTATCTAAACACCTGCCATCTTCGCAGACTATTAGCGTTCAGCATGATATATTTGATTATTCAGATTCAGATTTATTTATTGTTTGTCACAGGTTAGAAAATCCGTTCTTAAAATTATTATTAGGTATCACAAGTGTCACTGTAATAAGGTGTACAATATTTAAATTTACAATTAAATGACAAAAAATAATACTAATAAAAAACCAATTCGCGACATCAACCTCACGTAACACCTAGAAATAATAAATATTCATATTGCATTTGTGGGTCGTTATTTTTACAAATAAGTGTATTTTATTTACGGGGACACTTCCGCGATGGACTATCGAGTTATTTTGCGTCATAAAGTGTTTCATAAACCAACAGATTTGTGTATTGAAATGTCGTAAATATCAGTATGGCTTACTTACATAAAATATGAGGAATTGTCATATTTATAAGTCGATCAATTATTTAACTGTATCATGTAATATGAATTTCAATATCATATAGAATGTGGACAAAACTTTCCGTTACATAATAGTTATACATTCGTATTTTAAGCTAAATTGGGTAATCGCTGTTTTAGTTTGCATTGCTAAAAACTACATAATGCAATTTTAATATCTTTATATTTATCATAATAAACAGCTCTCGTTAGAAACTTCCATCGTTGTTGTGAGATGTTTTAACTTTTAATTTGGTAGTTTTACCAGAAAAGTATTCGAGGGTTCAATAATTTGGTAATTTAGTCGCGCGTTTCAGTAGATACGACAAAAAACCTGACCACTTGCAGGTGTGTAAATTTGTTTTTTTTTTTGCTCAAAACGTGTTCGAGTAGACATTGTGGCGCTCGAACGGTACCGTCAAACGTTTTTACAACATTAATAAGGAAATATTCTTTACTTGAGTTCATTTCACAACATTTATTTTCTATAGGGAATGAGGCGGAAAGGTGATATGGCCAAAAAACTGATTGAAGGCACCGATTCTCGAAAATTCGAATGAGCTCGACGATTATGAAATCTGGTATTTTTATAAATCTCGGCACTCTCCAGGTAACACCCTTAATGAGTAACAGATGGCTGCACTATAAAGCCTAGGTATTTCATTAATTAAGAATAAGTGCTCATTAAAAATTTACGCAATGACGCATACGAACTTTCTTCGACAGCAAGCTGTTTGGCAAAAACATCGTTGATTTATTTTTTCGTACCACTTGCTCAAAAAAGTGACATTCTATGCCACAAAAAGCGAACATAACAATAGTCATTTTTTAACCGACTTCTGAAAAAGGAGGAGGTTCTCAATTCGGATGTTTGTCTGTTTTTTTTCTTATGTTTGTTGCTCCGTCGCTCACCAACCGATTTGAAAAATTCTTTTTTTGTTGGAAAGGGTATACTTCCCAAATGGTCCCATGAAAATTTTATCGACATCGAAGAAGCCGTTTCTGAAAAATCAACAAAAGTCTAAAAAAATATTTACATTGATGATCTTTTCGGTTACTCTATATTGTGTTTTTTGTTCGCGCGTTTTTCGTTTTTTGTAGTTGACATTTTGGCTTTTATAACTAGATTAATTACAAATTGACCCACTAAAAAGCGCGAAACTAAAAACTTTTTTGCAAAAAAATAAAACCGACTTCCATATCAAAACACTACAAAGCCAAAAATAATTTTAATTTCGGAAGGCGGTGTGAAAAAAAAGAAAATACAAGAATGGAAGTCGGTTTTATTTTTTTGCAAAAAAGTTTTAATCTGTTAAAAACAGGGAAAGAAAATTGTACTGAATTTCATTCATCCTCTAGGGGGAGAATGTGATTTAAATTTGGAATACTTACCGAAATTTATACTGAACTACATCTGTGTTTACACCATTGAGTTTGTATATAAAGCATTATACATCTTTTTGAAAAAGAAATACGCATTTTAATTGTCATTATTTTTAATAAATGCTTATCTCATATTATTATTGTGTTAATTTTTTCGCAAATGGTACGAAAAGTAGAGTATTTTCCTCGGTGATAAAGCTGTCTTAGTCTTGGGTGAACGTAAATCCCTCGCTACACTCAGGACTTGTCTTAAATCCCTCGCTTCGCTCGTGATTTAAATTTTTAACACCCTCGCTACGCTCGGGAGTAAACCTCGAGTCCTTCGTTACGCTCGCGATTTAAATCGTCACCCGCGACAGAAGACACTGCTTTATACCCTTGGTTAATAATCTACTATTATATAATAGGTGTTAATTAACATATCATCGTCCACAGCCTGACTTTACCCACTACTGAGCATAGGCCTCTCTCTGTTTATGCCTGTCTCATCCCGGGTATATTGTATACTTGGTCTAAACTACTGCTGCATATAACTCTGTATCAGTGTCACAATTGTAGGTAAACCAAATCTATACTAATATTATAAAACGGAAAAGTTTGTTTGAACGCGCTAATCTTCGAAAGTACTATCCTATGAAATGAAATGGAGGAATATGAAATCCTCTCAGGATTTGGATGAAATTCGGCATAGAAGTAGCTTGCAGTTTGAGAAAGGTTATAAGCTTTCTACCCGACTGTTAAAATAGACGGTTATGTTTTTATCGTGATAAGGGCCACGGGAGCGAAGCCTTGCACACTACTAGTAAATGAATAAAAATGAATTGTAAATGGCAAAAATGCCGTCTGCCCAGTAACAAACAAAATCTTAACAAAATCGTTTGCAACAATCTAATTTGACCTATTGCTAAATCGAGCATGTTATTAAAACAGCAACAGGGAGCAAAAAACATTATAATCATCGGAAACGTTGCATGCATAGCTTCACTTTACTATTAACATGATGATAAAGACAGTTACACTACATCCAGTTCCCGTCTTGCGGTGTTTCCGACCGTTGCGCAATCGACTCCCATCAGAATCTGCGCACGCGACTACAGCACCGGAAATTCTTTTTTTCGTCTTCGAGATAACTAGACTTCTTTTCCATCTTTCGTTTTGTTTCATCTATGTTGTTTAAGCTAAGTACTAAGCTTTCCCTAGAGGTTTCTAGTGTTAGGAATACAGCGATGACAAAAAACAACGCATACGTTGACGCAGTGATTGAGCTATTAGCTGCCGCGCTCAATGTCGCAAGTTTTATTCCCGAACGGTATAAATATTTTTATGGCCTACAGATACATAGTTGTTCCGGGTCTAGATGTTTGCACATATGACTTTAAATAACGCATTTTTTCAATGAATATAAAAGTTGTTCAAGCAGCCTGTAGTTGTCATTTTCTTGAATTTCGATTCTTACACTGACACTTTCAGCACTAGGATTTGCTGAAATGAGGCAGGTATTGACTACACAACAGCAGTTTTTCCTTTATAGATAGTTATCAAATTTTGTAAGAATATTGCTTAATCTCTATTCTACGAAGGCATCCATAGTTCGGTTATGTCGTGCTTGCAAAGAATTTTTCTCGTGATTTTTATGAATAAGTAAAAAAGTAATTCGATTGATCTGAGTCTTTTTTGATCGCCTATTGTGTTTTTGTAGATAAGAAAGTGTTGACTTTGAAATAGCGAGTCTGAGTGTTGATAGAGCGATTGGTTTTGCTTTTCACGATGCACTCAAGTCTTGTGTTGCAAAAATAGATTTATATTGAAATAGAAAGTAAAGTGTCGATGCCATTCTTTCAAAGAAATACATATTTTTTTTATTATACGTATATATCCAATATGTATAAAACGTATTTTTATATTATGTTTTTTTTTAGTCAGTAGAAATCTGACACACCCTTCCGCTTGACCCAGAGCGGAAGAAGTCATTCGATGATTTTCCCACCCAAAAAAAATATCCACAGCAAATATTAAATCGATCCGTTTAGTGTAAAAGCAGGGCAAACAAACACACTTTCGCATTTATTATATTAATATGGATTATTTCAAGTCATTTATTTTCTGTCTTTTATCCGTGCCAATGATATTTTCTCTATTCCGCTCTACCTGATCTAGGATAGTTTTATTAAAAAGCTCTTTTAATACAATACTTATTTGGATGTTGTTGTTGTAAATACTAACCGATAGAATCAGCTTATTTATATTTTATTTACAGACAGTAAATAAGAAACTCTCCACTATTAAGGACAATAATTGTATTGTTCTCATGTTTGGAAGACTCAGGAATTGTTCAATACAGACCATACGTATAGCCACTCCGTCGAACATTATTAATTTAATGGTATATTTTTGATAATAGGCTTGTGTTTGACCATCATCTCACCTGATGGTAAGTGATGATGTGGTCGAAAATGGAGCACGCTTACCTAGAAGTAACCTATTCACTCTTGACTTAAAGACCCCTAGGTTATAACTATCGGGAAACACAGACTCCGGCAGGGAATTCCACTCCTTAGCCGTACGCACAATGAAGGTATTCATTCCCAAAACGTTTAGTCCGTATAGGTGGGATGTCCACCATGCAACGATGGCGCATCGCCGTTTGTCTTATAGTCCGATGATGGAACGGGCTTGACGGAATTAGATTGTGAAATTCCATCGCACACTCCCCGAAATGTAACCGATAGAAAACCGATAGACTCGGCAACTCGTCGCCGATGTTCAAGGCTCTGGAGCTTTGATTCGACCAGTGTATCGTTGCCAATGAGTCTTTTGGCCCGTTTCTCAATAGACTCAAGCATCATCTGCTTAGTCTTTTCCCAACTATAGTCTAATCGGATTAGTGTTTTACATGGAGCGACTGCCTCTCTGACCTCCACAACCCAGTAACTGGGTAACACGATACCCCTTGGCTAGACCAGTGTCAGATTTACTGGCTTCTGACTACCCGTAACGACTGTCAAAGATGTCGAAATGACAGCCAGGACCACCGGCTTAACTTGTTTTCCGAGGCACGGAGGTATTACACCGCCAACGTCCAAACTCCGGTCTACTACTGAGAAATTCCTAACAGAAAATCTCAATAGCACTTTTGTGTGACCCTGGAATCGAACCCAAGATCTCGTGCTCGGCAGTCGCGCTTGTGCCATACATACATACGACTTGTGAAAACATATTAGTGTTTCCTCATTGCTCTTATCAAGTCCTTTGCTAGTTTTACTTTACTCAAGTGGGTCGGTATAGCCAGCGGAGTCGAACGCGTTACACTGCCAGCTCATTTAAAGTATACACTTTGTTAATTTCTTTCTGCTCTTACGACATTCAGTACAATATAGTTTATAGGTTATAAAGAAAGCAAAAAAAAAAAAAAATTATTCGGCACATGCCACAAAGCACACAACAGGATACAAAAGGAAACTAATGTAAATATTTGGAAACACGTAAATAGACAAATTACAAGTGCCTCGCGGCTGCGCCAAAAAGGCTCGGTTCAGCAAAGTGCCAGACCACTAGTGCCTGTCGCTGGTTTTCAACCGAACCGTTATTTATATTATAGCAATCAGGAAACACTGACTCCAATAGGACTACCGCTCTGTCATACAGTTATTCAGGACACAAAAACTTTGAAGTACCAAAGGTGACCTTACATCTGCTGATAACTGGTCTTTTTCGTATTTGGAGCACTAATTAACTTTTTTGTTTTCTCTAATGTTATTTATAACTTCACGTACGCGAACTGCGATACCGATACTAATTATAATTCGTTACACTCAAAGCCACAATTAGTAGTGGCGGGCGATGATCGACGCAAATAGACAACGGTGCCCCACACAATCACTTTACGTTTTTCCTTACAGAACACATGTTCACGTTTTAAAAACCATTCTCGTCGAAACTTTCATTCATTCAAAACGTGGTACTGACTTTATGCATCTCACATACGTAGTCGGGCCATAAGTTCTGTCACATAGGTAAAATTTAGAATTTAGAATGCAAGCCAAGGAAAATATTATGGGCATTCGAAATTTGAATATTTAAAGAAAATAAAAGCAAAGAATTTCTCGAATTTTGTTCATTTTCTAAAATGGAGTGGACGCGCAAAGAAGACAGAGTCGCAGTAATTGCATTGCATGCATCGTTGCGGTCACGCGCCAACTGAGATTTTTAAACAACTGAAAAATTTGAAAATTCCAGCTAGATTTATTTATCGTACTATCAAACGATTCAGGGAAGATTCAAGATTAGAAGATAAACAAAGGAGCGGTTGACCTCGTAATGTTCGGACTCCAGCGTAACCGCGAGATTCGCGACTTTACTGCTTTGATAACTCAAAGCAGTAAAGTCGCGAATCCAACGAAATACTGTCCGCAAGCAAAAAATGTTGGCTCTGCAGATGGGACTAAGCAGAACTGCTATTAAAAGGGTGTTACATGAAGACCTAGGACTGCGTGCTTATAGAAAAAAAAACCAGCACATCTTAACGCACGGCTAAAGAAAATCAGACTCGAAAGAAGCCGGGTTTTGTTAAGGTGGTACGCGGGAAAAAAATACCGCGAAATACTTTTATCGGACAAAAAAATTTTTAATGTCGAGGAGACTTTCAACAAACAAAATGATAAAGTGTATGCACACTCCAGTGAAGAAGCGAGCAGACGTGTGCCACGTGTTCAGCGTGGTCATCATCCTTCGGCATTCATGGTTTGGCTTGGGGTGTCCTATTTGGGTCCAACGGAGGTGTTTTTTTGTGAAAAAGGAGTGAAAACCAGCGCCCTCGTATATCAAAACACAGTCCTAACAAACATTGTGGAACCTCTTTCACAAACAATGTTCGAAAACAGGCACTGAGTATTCCAGCAGGATTCTGCGCCGGCTCATAAGGCGAAAAGTACCCAAAACTGGCTCAAGACCCGTGGAATCGACTTTATCAGGCATGAGGATTGGCCCTCATCCAGTCCAGACTTGAATCCCTTGGATTACAAAATATGGCAGCACTTAGAGGAGAAGGTCTGCGCTAAACCCCATCGCAACTTGGAGTCACTTAAAGCATCCCTGATTAAAGCAGTCGCCGATATTGACATGAACGTCGTGCGTGCTTCGATTGATGACTGGCCTTGCAGATTGAAGGCTTGTATCGAAGCAAAAGGAGGACATTTCGAATAATTTTAATGTGGTTTAAATCTGTATTTTATACTAGTGTTGAGTAGGACTAACAAGAGGCAGTACATTTGTCCCGTACATGACGTCAAAATGTAAGAGGGCCTCGGCATTATAAAATGTACCACTTCAAATTTTATGTCGCGGTGCACGCTCGTCACTCTTCGTAAGGGTGAGAGAGACAGAAAGCGCGGCACATGCTGCATTAGTACGACATTTTGCAATGAATGAATGAACCGATGGACGAAACAAGACACGACTCGAGATGTAATGATATATTTTATTCACTCTAATGCTAAATACTACGAACTACGATGAGATGTGAGTTGAAACGTGTACGATTTAAATTTAAAATTTTGAATCTGCATTCAAAATTTTAATGCAAAAGTTTTGATAAAAAATTGTTTTTGATTGTTTGTCCTTGCGAAATAAGTTAATAAGTATTCTCTCTAAGTTGACAATTAATATTCCTGTAAGTTTTTGTAATTATTTTGTTTTCAATAATTATTTATTATGCTTGTTTAGCTAATTTGTGTTATTATTTTGGAATGGTTTATTATTTTTATATTGGTTTGAGAGAAAAACAGAGTGTAATATTATGACAATACTAACACAATAACATCAAATATCATACCTATTCGTACTGGTTACTTCAAATGTATCGCCGAGCTTCAGTACGCCTCGCCTCATTTGAAGTGTCAAGTGGGACCAATGACGTATTATGACATTGTACCGGCTCAGTACAAAAAAGAGACTACTCTTACAAACTCTTTTTCAAGTCGTGTCCTACCCAACACTACTGGTTACTTCAAATGTATCACCGAGCTTCAGTACGCCTCGCCTCATTTGAAGTGGGACATTGTACCGGCTCAGTACAAAAAAGAGGCTACTCTTACAAACTCTTTTTCAAGTCGTGTCCTACCCAACACTATTTTATACCCTTTCATTTGATATATAAATAGTTGTAGTGCATAACTCATTGTGTCATTTATTTAACTTTCCATATGTGACAAGACTTATGACCAGACTACGTACTGACATGTAAAATAATCGAATTTTTATTCGATTTATTTATTTACTAGCTTCCGCCCGCGACTTCGTCCGCGTGGAAATAAAATCCCCCGATTTTGAAACATTCTTCATTAGTGCTCCGCTCCTATTGGTCTTAGCGTGATGATATATAGCCTATAGCCTTCCTCGATAAATGGGCTATCTAACACTGAAAGATTTTTTCAAATCAGAACCGTAGTTCCTGAGATTAGCGCGTTCAAGCAAACAAACAAACAAACTCTTCAGCTTTATAATATTAGTATAGATTGCACAATGTACACGCAGTTACAGGCATGGCTTATAACTAATGTATACATTACCCTGTTAGGGCGCAGCAAATTGACTTAAAACTAACATGTTGCAAAGTAGGGTACATACAATTTATATATTATTAAAATTAATCCTATGGCTAGTTTGACAATACTAAATTTTATATAGAATAAGAGTATATATATGTCGCAGGTTTTTCATAAAATTAGGTTTTTGATCAAAAACCCAGGTTTTTGATGAAAAACCGGAAGATGACACATTTTAAACTCAATTTCATCATAAACCTGTAACAATCCAGATTTTTTATCAAAAACCTGAACTAGTTTGGGTTTATGATAAAGTTCTTGTCAAAATCACGGGTTTGCTTTGTTTTATGAAAAATAAGTCAATTTAAATTTACACTGCATGCTGAATGCGCACAACTCTCCCTAAAATGTAAACTACGCATTTTTACGCCTATTCTGACATACGCCTGTCCGGTGTTTGCTCATGCAAGTCCAATTTCTCCGAAAGGCCACGGGCGCGCCCTGGTACTTGAGGAACGAGGATCTCCACGTAGACCTCAAAATCCCGACTATAAAGCAAGTGCTGAAACGCCATTCAGTGCATTACTTCGTCTCTGCTGAAAAACACACAAACCCTCTGATTGTATCGGCCGCCCGATACACACCCTCAAAAATTTGACGATCTCACCACAATCCGACAATAGAGCAGTAGGGGTAGGGTATTTAATAGTTACGAAATTTCATTTTCGCGGATTATCAAAATCAGATTAATATAGGTACGTGAAATTGAAACACTTCATTTCATAATTGGATTGAAGGAGGAGAATATTGATTGGATCATGGATGTAAAATTTTGATAAATAAATAATTGTTTTCTTTCTACTAAGTTGCAAATGATGATGGATTGTTTTACTTATTTTATTTAAATTGATTTATTTGTCATAAAACAAAGCAAACCCGTGATTTTGACAAGAACTTTATCATAAACCCAAACTGGTTCAGGTTTTTCATCAAAAATCTGGATCGTTACAGGTTTATGATGAAATTGAGTTTAAAATGTGTCATCTTCCAGTTTTTCATCAAAAACCTAGGTTTTTGATCAAAAACCTAATTTTATGAAAAACCTGCGACATATATATACTATAAGTGTTATACGATTGAGTATTCGACGCCCCTTATAAAGTTGCAGTGATTGTTTTTAATCCGAGACCAGTGTAGCATGATAAAATAAGTACTTTGTTACAATATTTTGATAACTTTACTTCACTGCAATAATAAATGTTTCATCGTGGCGTGTTGCAATTTTTTTGCAACAAATGTAGTACGTTTGTTATTTATGCGACTGAACGTGTAAAATTACGAGGAAATCGTCTCTAATTGTTACTTCGCTGATCGATTGTTAATTAGCCGTTTACCATTTTACTTTCTGGCGTGTAATATTTAATTTTGCATATATGGGTTCCGACTTTTTTGGCCTGAAGTGGGTTAGTTTTAATTAATTCTTTTTCCTTAGTAGCTCAGTAAGTCAGCATGTTTTAATTTTAAGTGGCGATGGCTACGGACTAGACAACCAGTGGTTAGTGCGAAAGTTGAATTGAATTCAATTAAGTGCAGTTTCTATTTGATTAATCAAACAAAGCATCTCCTAGTTCTGAATTAAGCAATTGAAGAGGAAGTAATTTTTAATGATATTTTTTATGTTCATTATCTAATCGAGTGGACTGCTGCTGTAACTTAATTATATGAAAAACTTCTTTGTATGAGCTATTAATCTAATTGCTGAAACAAAGTTTGGCTCTAATTACGTTACGAGATACTTTTTCTAGAGTAGAATCTAACATACACTAGGTAGTGTGACGCCGCATACACCTGCTTACTGGTACATAAATACTAGTTTTGCATTATTTTTCCGCGTTTTTGTTCACAAGTAGGACTAATCTAGCACTCAATATTTCGCATTCGTGTTAATGTACTAATTTAAATGCTCGTTTATTGAGCAATAAAATGCTAAGCCCACGACACGATACAATAATATATTTGTACTAGAATTTATTTTATTTCAGTTCGTAAACAATTCCAATTAAAAGGCATTTGTAAAAGGTGTTAATTGAGAGTGCATAGTACATGATAATTACCATTTAACGGATCTAAGTAATCATCATTAGATGTCATTAAGCTAATATGTTTTAAGTTGAGGTCAAGATTAATCACTGATCGTCAAACTCATTACCAGTTAATAACAATCAAGTCTATTTGTCACGGAATCCGAACAATAGTTTAAAACCCATCTTAGATCATTGACGCCTTGTTAAACTGCGGTGCAGAATAATTGACCAATTTACTTTTATCTATTTTGAGATATCGCTTGTCTGTATGTTGCTAGTAGAACGAAGCTAGCCTTATATCTGGACGATAAGACAAAGACGATAACCTCTGACCGCTAAGATGACTAATAAGTATGTTATTGCAAATGTTACGGTTACAATCTATGTGATCTCTCAAGTGATGAATAAAATATTTAAAAATGTTTCATTGGGTTAGGACTCTTTCCGTTAGTCGAAATTACAGGATTTTTTTTTTTACATTTGTTATTGTCTTTTTTCTGAATTTCTCCTAGGCAAGTATCTAGTCTAGACGGCACTCTTCAAAATCATTCCTAAGCCAATTTTCTTGAACGTTCGCCACGCCAATCTAAACAATCTCGTAACAAACAGTTGCATAGCGTGTCACCAAGTTATTACACAGTGCATGGGGATTCTATAGTAGAAAGCGCCCGAGTAATTGGTGATTTCAATTAACATACAGTGTTATGGCGCAGTCGGTATATTTTGTACAGACTTACACTTTCTACGTGTTTCGAGCACGATACTTCCGACTTACTTTCCTTGGTCATTTTAAATTCTTGCGTTGCGACCTTGGGGTTACGAGTTGTGACAGATGACGTTTTATTGTGGTGCTTTTCGCGTGGCTTGAATTGTAATGGGTGATTCATACGCGAGCGATTAAGTTTTAGTGATTCATCAATGCGATGTTATCTGTGAATATTTAACTTGCCCAGCCTTAGTGGCGTTGTTTTGTTTTGAGGACACATGTTGTACATGCTACGTTTTACTATAATTTAATTCATGAACTGCTGGTGCGATTTTGAGTCATCTTTAAGAGTTTCTATTTAAAGCTGGGAAACCTATCTAAGATTTGAGATGAATGGGCTTTTGGTAAGGTATAATACTTACTACTATTTATTTTATGAAAATGGTGGTAATTTCTATGCAGCGGTTTCGGTTATAAACAGAGAAAATAGAACAAGCTTGTACCAGGTCACAGAATCCTCCACTGACCGTAACACACTTACCCTAACTGCACTGATGAAATAATTATCGAAGTGAATTCCTTTGTAATTACAGTATTTCACGTGACGATTTATAAAACCGAGACCAATTCGTGACAAACGAAGAAACAACGTATCTATTTCGACCAATTATAATTCAGCTTAATTTTGAATATATTAACAACCGTTATCCAATGTATTGGGAAAACGATATTACTAATAGTACATAATGAGTTTTTTTAGAAGATGAAGTGTTGATCTTTAGTTAACAGTGACGTTTACATTCGATTTAATGGAAATTAGATGTTAATTCGATATTAATGTAAATTTTTGGTGCATTATTTTTTGTGTGTGATATAACACTCCTCCAATACCTACTAGGCTAGATCGAGGCAAATCGGTTCAGTGGGGAATTCACCGTTATGGTGATCATGATACATACATACAACATAACATGACATCGAACAATATTCATTATAATAGGGTGAACTCCAACTGCAGCAGGCGCCTCCATTTGTTCCTTGCTATCAGCATCAGAATTATTTATTTGATAAACATAGGTAAATACATATACCTAGGTGTTACATTAGTAAGAAATCCGCTGTTTTTTCCATAAGACATACAATTTCATTAGCATTAAAAATTAAAGATTAGACTAAAGTATCAGAAAAAAAAAAGATTCATTACAACATTAAAACAAACATAAGAAAAATATTATGTTTATGAATGTCATAGTTATTATAGTATTTACCCGACTGCAAAGGAAGGGTTATGTTTTTCGCGCGTATCTTGTATGTATGCAATATTCTTTATTACCTCATATCTCCAGAACCGCTGAACGGATTTACATACTTGAGGTATCGTTAGATTCGTCTTAGCCCTTGAACTGTGCACCGGACTCCAGGAGTCCGCTGTCAAAAATGCCGTGTAATAGCCACAGCCACGAATCGCCACCATGCTACGATGCGAGGCTGTGGCAATGCTAAAAATCTATAAAAGAAAAAGTTTTTGTGACCGATTACTCCGCCGCACGGTGGGCTGAAAAACGGCTTTCATAGACTTAGGCATTTTATTTTGCAAGTGCCAGTTTTTGTGCCAGATATCACTTCTATTTGTTATAACAATATACAAAAATGACACCAGAATTGATTCTGCACAAAAACGAAGGAATTATAATTTTTTTACGAAAATTTTGTATGGAGCTAGTATGAAAAATCGAAATATCTCTGAAACGGCAGCGATAACCGTAATATCCTTATAGGAGGTTTTAGTACTAATTATTTATGATTTTTTGACATACGTTACATAATGGTTGTAGATGCCTTTTTTTTTTAAAAATCGTCAAAATATTTTTATTTATTTTTACATATTAAACGTTCCTTTTAGTGTTTAAGTTGAAGAATTCAGAGCTTTAACAACTCTTAACATAAAATAGCATCACCCCTATAGACCTGAAGGACTAGACAGAGGTGTGTAGTATCTTGTTGATCTTGTAAGATTTCCAACAATACCAAATAGTTGAATATCAGTGTCAAAGTGCCCATGCTGTCGCTTCTTTTAGAAAGATAGGGGAATGAAATTGTTAATTGATCATACCCTAAAAGTATGATTACAACATAACCGGACACATAATAATATCGACACAAAAGGAATTTTAAAACCTTGCATACGTTCAAAATACAAAATAACATATTGTGTAGTCATCTAACGAGTCTGATGACAAGTAATTAAGTAATTAGAATGATGGTTGTAGTCTTCTGATTCTAATGAGCCTATTAAGTGATTAAATGATTTGAAATATCTCGCAACAATACCAACTAAGAACTGCATTCACCTTTTTATAATTAGTGAGCTAATGTGATTTATACACGGAGCTGACATAATCGAAAAAAATGATATTGTCCCGATTGGGACTCTCTCGGAAGAAGCCTCAGAGTCTCGAAACAAAGATTTTAGGAGGTTCCGGGAACATCATTCGCGGAAAAGAAGCAGGCAAGATTCTAATCAAGATATCCTAAATATGCTTGTTGTTTCTTCGGATCCTTTTCTAAGTGCACAAAGGCCGAAGTTAGATGCCAAAAGGAAGACAACCTTTTTTGCTAAAACTCTCGACCTAATACAGTTTCCGGAAACTGAGTTCGAGTTTGTAGGTATATCCGATCTGGATTCTGACTCGGAATTGGAGTCCGACAACGAAAGTTGTAAAGAAAATTTGTAAAATTTAATTATTTTTCTTTATGTTCTTTTGTTATTTATGTTAGTTTATTGTACCAATATGTTTAGTTAATAATTTCATAAATTATAGTTTCAAATATGTATTTTGTATAATTGAATTTATTAGATATTATTTTTGTTACTTCTGTTTTATTTAAATTACCTATCAATAAAAAGTTTATATACAGTCTTTTTTTTTTTTCACATATTCTTAATATTTGGGGAAAAAGCATGCTTCCTAACGATGTTCTTAACTTTGACACAGTTCATGGATCGTTTTGAACAGTTTCATATGTTAAAATAAATAATGTTAGTACTATAATCCCCTATAAGGATATTATTATTATTATGTGTCCGGTTATGTTGTAATCATACTTTTAGGGTATGATCAATTAACAATTTCATTCCCCTATCTTTCAAAAAGAAGCGACAGCATGGGCACTTTGACACTGATATTCAACTATTTGGTATTGTTGGAAATCAAAGAAAAGAAACAAGATCAACAAGACACTACACACCTCTGTCTAGTCCTTCAGGTCTATAGGGGTGATGCTATTTTATGATAAGAGTTGTTAAAGCTCTGAATTCTTCAACTTAAACACTAAAAGGAACGTTTAAATATGTAAAAATAAATAAAAATATTTTGACGATTTTTTTAAAAAAAAGGCATCTACAACCATTATGTAACGTATGTCAAAAAATCATAAATAATTAGTACTATAACCCCCTATAAGGATATTACGGTTATCGCTGCCGTTTTAGAGATATTTCGATTTTTCATACTAGCTCCATACAAAATTTTCGTAAAAAAATTATAATTCCTTCGTTTCTGTGCAGAATCAATTCTGGTGTCATTTTTGTATATTGTTATAACTAATAGAAGTGATATCCGGCAAAAAAACTCGCACTTGCAAAATAAAATGCCTAAGTCTATGAAAGCCGATTTTCAGCCCACCGTGCGCCGCATACCCTGTCATAATCCTGTGCACGCGCCTGCCTCTCATAGAATGGAGGCCTGTCTTCCAGCGGTTGGAACGTTATAGGATAACTAGCAGTTGCTCGCGACTTCGTTCGCGTGGAAAGTTTTTCCCGTGTAAATCTCGATCCCGTGGGAATTTCGCAAAATTCTTAGCGAGCATTTACGTACTAAAAAGAACCCCCATGCAAAATTTGAGAGCCTTACTACGTTTCTGAGATTTCGTGATTAATCAGTGAGTGGTATTTCGCTTTTATATACAGTATGTTAACTAACAGAGGGCGTTCCCGTTAACCCGCAATAGTATAGCATCCATACATGCTAAAAAAATATTACCATTCGGAAACAGAATGTTTTTATTTTTTTAATATTAAAAAATTCACTAAAATTTTTAAATTGATACGCAAAAGAAACACTGTACACGCGTACTTAAAGGACGGCAACGTCGCAATTTATTTATGAATGCGTATGCGTGTACAGAGTGTTTCTTTTGTGTATTTATTTATAATTTTTAGTGAATATTTTAATATAAAAAAAAAACGCATTTTGTTTTCGTACGGTAATATTTTTTAAGCATGTATGGATGCTATACTATTGCGGGTTAACGGGAACGCCCTCTGTTAGTTAACATACTGTATATAGATTATGTTGACACTGTAAGCGTATCCATTGCGTGTATTATATGTTGTCAACCATTTGATTCTCTCGTGTCCCAGCAGTGGGGAACGTTAAAAGCTGATAATGTTATGTTATTTATTATTTATAGTCCTTCCTTTGCCGGAGGTAAGTCGTGGTTATTCGGTGGCTATTGAACAAGCCATCAAACATAAATAAATGGTCGTAAATAAAGAGCTTCATCGAAAGTTTAGGCCGCTTACTGTTTTCTTTAATTGCATTAAGGCAATCAAAAACATACGCACTTTCGTTTTCTTTTTAATTAACAAATTAACTTGCGCACTATCAATCTTTGGTGAAGGGCCGTTGCGTTACCAAACATCCACAGGTTTTAATTCTTACTTAAAACGTTATATTATTATGAAAGGTTATAAAATGTTATGTTTCGCGATTATCTGGGTTATTTGAAATATGCTTGCTGTTACCTTATTTTATTTCTTTGTATACATATAAATAAAATTGAAACGTCTGTCTGTGATATCAAAATAACGGTGTTTTCTCAAGTTTTTATAGTTATTTACACTATACAAAAATATTTAAAAAAAAACTTTTTACATTTTTGTCTGTCCATCTTTCTCTGTCCGGGCTGATCTCTGAAACGGCTGAACCGATTTTCACTGGAAGATAGAGAAAGTTATAGGGCAACATATAGACTACTGTCTATCTCGGAATTCCCAAAGAATCGGGATTTACACGGGCAAAACTTCCATGCGAACAGACACGGGCACAGCTTGTCACTTGTCAGATATAACAAATCACCCTTTAATGACTTCTGAAACATACTGTAGTTATGTCCTAGTTTACATGATCCATTTGGTGCATGCGCAGATTATGTATTCAATCGTATCAAACATTCGAATAAATAATCTGTCCACTAATTTGTCGCTGAGCGACAAGACCTCAGCGATGCTCGCTTGGCGGTCAGAACTTATGCCGAGAGACCAACCAGATGATATAGTCCTCCTGACCGGTTTCGACCACGGCAGCCAATCTCAGCGGAGAGTAGCCGTAGTAGTAGTATCTGCGCAGGAGATATTATAGTGCACAAGTATGTGCAGATACAGATGTACTCTATGTTCCTTTACTCTCATAGCCCGATCACCCGATGGGACGGCAATTCGACACGACCGAAGAGAGATCAGGCGGAAGACCACCGACTGAAGAACCCGAAGACCGAAGTGCTTTTCGAGGCGCAGGGGTATCACACCGGCAACATCCAAACCCAGGGCTACCCCTGAGAAATTTCTACTACAAAAACCCAATAGCACGTTTTGCCCAACCCAGTAATTGATGTCAGCAGTTGAGAACCAGATGATCGCCCAGCGACAAAACTATCGTAACTACACCCTCGCTGCTTGGCAACTCGTTTTCAGAGACTAGTTCTACTCGCTACTCGTTAACCTTAACATATTTTTTTTATTGATAAAAGGCTCGCGTTTGACCACCATCTCACCTTAGTACCATCTCACCCGTAAGTGATGATGTGATTGAAGATGGAACATGAAACGGATATATCAAACGTATTCTTAATGTTATTTTTTGATATTTGTAATTTTCTGTTCTTTGTTGTCGTGTGTTTATCACCGAATAAATGGTTTTCAATTTCAAATGCTTTTGCAAGGTTACATGTGGGAGTCATTACGGTCAATTTTGGAAACACGTGCGCAAATCTTGTTATAGTATTAAATTCACGTGACTTGTGAGTGCCAAAGCCGGTATTTTGACTAAATTGGATTAGATATCGCCTTAATGTGTTGTTTGGCCGGTAATTCCTAATATCGTACGTATTTTGTATTAGACAAACGATCTTAAGTATAATGGGATGCCTTAAAATAAATGGGTAATTATGATTAACGAACTTAGGTAATTAAAGGATTTTAGCACGATGGTGCTTTTGTTTTGGAGCGGACAGTCAGCGTTTTCTGTAAGCCGATTTTAGTATTAAAACTGGGAGACATGAACTAAATAAATACAAAAGTAATTATAAGTTAGTTTGTTGAGTTTTATACACGTACTTATATATTAATCTTGGTTATTACCAAAGCTATCAAAGATGGCAGACTTAATACCTTATATTTTATTGAGTACTGAATATGTAAATGCTGACTAGATTTACTGATAATTCGAAGATATCAAAACTATTTATATACCTATCTGATATAAATGATAAGCGTCATTATTTTTAATGATTTTATTTTACAACACATACGCTTAATACAAATATTATACGCAGAATCATCGTTATAGTTATGTAGTCAAATAGATAAGAAATTATTTTTTATTGGTACACATCAACGATAAAATAGTCGAAACTGCGGATTATAGATAATTATGTAACCAATTTTTTTAAGAGCACTGGAACTGTACTTGTTATATATTATTCTATTTATAACTCGCTACGAGAGCTTTTACTTATTGCTTTCATTTATCTGTCTACTGTCTCTTGTTGTACTCTAATACTATCTGTGGAAACTTGTAATTGACTTTCTTTTAATATTTTACAACTATCTGTATCCAAGCTGTAACTTTTCCTAAGATAATAAAATAAAATATATCTTCCGTCCATTCCATAGCAGAGAAAATAAATATAGAAAATTAAACAACAAAAAACGTTAAAGAAAGTACACACTGGCTTGTTGGACAAGACATACTTGTGCCTTCAAGGAAAATGATTGATATCACATGTTCGTTAGTTTTTGCCACGCGGTATTCTCTTGAACTATTTAACCGCACGATTGTATGTCGTATTTACAAATTGCGTGTTTTGACATGTGGATTGTGGATTAATGTTTGCTATAGAATGGTTTCTTCAGCCTTGGCCTACTAGAGAGAAATGGAACAGTCGACCTTACTCATCAATAGCTTATTTTCAATTAAACTGGGGATGCATTAAGAATGTTAGAATTATTTTTGGTTTGCAGGGCAAACTGTGGCTTCAAAACAATTTGACATCAGTGTGGAGGAACCAATTATTTACCACTTTATCATCAATTTAGTGGAAACACGTTCAAGGCTGGCTATAGGGCTATTCTATTGTTTAACTGCTTCTATGCAACAATATATCCTATCCTATCAAACGTACACATATTTCCACGCAATCCAAAGAGTGAATCACTATACAATAGAGCTAGGAAACTATTTAAAACTGACTTGACAAGAGTAACGTATATTTTTATGCTACTTAAAAAACAAATATCACATCACACATGTTTAATATTTATAATCAGTACAGTCACGCACACGCACGGTGAAAATCAAGCATTTAATTTGACACGAAAGTTGAATAAAAGCGACCTTTGCATTACATAAACTCATATAATCACTGTGACCTCCGTTTACAACGTGTTACATAGGTACATGCTAGGAAATGTCAGGAAATTAGTGAACTATAATGTGGTGTAACTCATAGACCATTACAATCTTTCAAGTGGATAAATAACACCTACTTGTGAACACGAACTTCAGTGGAAAATCCGGAAAACACTAAACCGTTTGCGGGCCCAGATTGGTCGTAAATATAATCTACCCAAAGAGGGTACCTATCTTTGACCCATCGCAGACGCAATGCCAGTGTGGAGCCTCTTTACAAGACAAGTCGCACCTCTTGGCATGGCCATCGTGCACGGCCACCTGCACGTTGAATGATTAGGCCAATGTAAGAGCTGTGCAGACTGCAGGTAGCTGCATATTGGTCTGAGGATATTCGAGCATCGACTCGGAAAGAAGAAGTAATGAATAAGAAAGGTTTATTCTATCCACAGTAGGTTTAACAGCAAGTAATGAATAGGCTTTATATCTGTTTAGATATTCGTCGACGTACAATACTGTACACCGTCTAAAATTACACAGGTCTACCATCAAACATCATCTAAAACTTAGTCCCTTTTCTCATCTCCCTCGAGACCACTTCGTCTACAACTGACGAAAAAGAAAAAAAGGAAAAATACTATGGGGAAACTTTTGTCCTCACAGTGTTTCAATTGAAAATAAATACATTTCAGTGTTTGTCTTCGCTTCCATTTACTATATGTTACGAGTAATTCTATTACCGGGCCTTGGCAAATGACGCCGCTGGTCAAATCGTATGTAGTTTGTTAGTCACCGTTGTTAATGTTTGCGGAAGTAACTGTCAAAACGTGATGTACTCTTTTGAATTTTGTATGCTCTGAGGTTAAGAGAAGGTCAGAAAATGAAGTGCTACGTCATTATCAGAAGCACGGATGCGGTTTTACAATGTAGCGTGACAACTAGCAGATAATTCAGTGATGTAAGTACCAAATAGGTAATTATTTCGCTATTAAGTCACCAATCAGCATGAGATGGCTTAAACAAATAAAATTTTCATAGGAAGTTTGTTCACTCGAACACTTAAACAGATAAAACATTTTTTATGGAAGACCTACGATATATGAGAAAGAATTTGGGCACGTATTAAGGCGATAACTATCACCTGTCACAAAATCATCAACTCACAAAGCGTGGAAAGCAACAGTACACACGAAATTTAAAACCACTTCCGTCAAATTTCTCACACGTTGATTGAGACAGATAACATCGCATCCAACGTCCAAATCGTCGGTAAATAACTTCACAGACGTATACATTTCATCTACATTCTAAAAGCAGGTCAGTCATCATTTACTAAGACTCGGAAACTAAGTTTAATAATACCAGGTCGTGTGTGAAAAGTTAAAGCTGGTTACATTGCAGTTACAAAATTTAAACACCTCATTCATGCAGTGTTTGTTGTTAACATTTACGTAATTATGTAGAAGAATTTAACGGTCATTGTGTTAATTGTATAAGAGATGTTGAAAATTTGTAACAAATTATACAATCGACGTCCCTTCCCTTTTCGTCCGGTGGTTTATTAAGTTGCGAGTTCCTCAATAATATTTACATTCTTGACATCGATTCAGTGACTTTCACTTCTGATACTCCACTTTTCATTGATCAGGATTGAGTTCGCCTTTAAATCATGATTTAAGAAGAAATTGAAAGCATTTTTGTGAAGGTGAGAAAGATGCAGACGTCTTAAAAACGAGTCTAAGTGAAATATTACACCAAACATGCTCCCAAATCGTGTGAGAACAAGAAAAACACATTTCTAAAGAAAAGAAGCATTCTTTCAGAAGATTTATTTCCATGAATCTCCAGAAAAATAACTATTCGTCACGACTAGACGTGCAAATGGATGAATGAATTTGTTACAGCCATCCGTTAGATTGTGTCAAATGGAGCAAACAAGTTCGTTGCTAAAATGTGCGAAACTTGATGGACCTGTTGTACAGCCATACGTAATATTTAAGTGCATGCATTTCAGGTCATATTATCTTAATATGGTATCGTTTAGACTTGATATTAGGAATAATGGTAGCTAAATATAGGAGTTATGTGTCGTTTATAATAAATTATGACTATACTGCATCATTTCAGCCCGTATATGTCAACGGGTGAACATAGGCCTTAGTCGAATGAAGCAAAAAAATATTGCCCCAGATAAACCATATTTACAATGTTTAACAGATGGATATGCGACCGCAGAATCGTTAGGTAAATAATATTAGTACTTAGCGAGACAACTGCCAGCTACCTTTATTCGTCTTGCAAAACACTAATAAAGTGTAATCATCCAAGTCTAGACACTAAAGCTAAATAAACGTTCCAACTCCCGACGCCTTTCCATTTACATCGTCAACGACAGAATACCGATATGCAAATCCATGTCCCCTAAAAGTTAACGGGACATCTCCCACGTCTAAACCCAAATCCACATACAGAAGCGTTATGTCGGCCGTAAAACTTGATCCATAACTCACACCGTCCGGAAAACTTCCCGATTTCAACACCCGATGGTATTTCACTACGGATATGCGTTGGGTATTTCAATGCGTTGGCATAGTGAATCATTTATAGTCAATTGAATTGAAGGTGACTACATGATGGATATTGTTTATGCTACAAAGGGGAGTCTTGAGCTGGGCTAAACAATAGGTGAGTAGAAAAGGTGAGTACATGACGAAAGTTGTACAGATCATATATCAGTCAATAATACGGATGTATCATATAAGGGTGACGAAAGAAAAAAATAGTTATTCGGGAATAAAGGTGCTTGGAGCGGAGCTCGAACCTGATTAATTATAGTCGCAAGGATTGATGTTCACGGTTAAGCAACGCATACCGAGGTCAATCCGTGGATGCGCCACAAACAACATAACATATCAAGATTTCTCCCGTGGATGCGCCACAAACAACATAACATATCAAGATTTCTCCCGTGGATGCGCCACAAACAACATAACATATCAAGATTTCTCCCTGCTTCGGTAACTACGCTTAGCTCTTGGTCACAGCTGTCTTTTGTACATCTGACAGTCCACCTGTAACGACTATCAAAGAGAAGTCAATAGCCTGAAAATCTAATATCAGTTTTGCCAAAGCGTAGGAGTATTACTGGAGTTCAGATTGTCAGTGGATCCATGAAAATACAGGTGTTCTGGTATCTGGTTACCATCCCAACAAGGCTAGGCTAATGATAAATGGGATAAACGGGGCCGACCGAACTCTTACAACAAAAATATTTGTCATTATTACGAGGCATGATATCCATACAGATTAAAGACCAGCCATTGAAACTCTCGTTAAAATCTGCACACTGCTTTTTGAAGGCTGCACTTAGTGTAGTAAACAGGACTTAAACAATATGCTACCTGGTTATGTATGCCATATACAATCTCTGTTGGATACATTCACACTTACAAGAGTAAATAATTAAACACAATAATTATAAAGTCTTGTCTATGAATACGAGGCATGCCTTTTAAGTTTTGTCGTTTGAAGAAAAAAACGCAACTAGAACTTTATAGTACTTTTTATTGTTTTTTAAAGTATTCACCACGTAGATTAATACACTTTTCCATTCGCTCAAACCAGTTATTATAACATTTATTCCACTCTAAAGTGGGGTCGTTCAAAATGGCTGACTTGAAAGCGTCGACTGCTTCTTCACCGGACTGGAACCTTTGACCACGAAGACTTTTCTTAATTTTAGGAAATGTAAAAAAAAATCGTTGTGTCAGGAATCGTTGTGTCGTGTCAGGACTGTATGGAGGATGGTCAAGAATTTCTACTTTTTCCTGCTTCAATCGTTCGCGTTTGACGAGCGCTGTGTGAGCTTGCGTTGTCGTGGTGCAGGATGATGCGTCGCTTTGAGTTAGATTTCGAAGTTTGGCGATGACTTGTGGTAAACAAACTGTGGTAAGTACATCACTCTGCGTGAACCGTTCTACGATCTTCAAGTGCAATAGTCGCAACATGGCCGGTTTTTCCAACGAACGTGGCCACCATCTTCTTTGAAGTGCTTCGAGAACGAACAACTTTAGTCGGCTTTCGCTCGTCTTGAAAGACCCAGATTGTAGATTGTTGTTTGGAATCAGGATCGTAGGCATAGATCCAAGATCCGTCACCACTGATGATGTCGTAGACGTGATTTGACTCTCCTCAGTTGAACCTTTGCAGAGTTTTCTTACATCTTCTGACGCGGGCCGCCTTGTGATCGTCGGAAAGTAGATGCGGTATCCAACCGTAAACTAGCTTTCTCACACCAAGCGCTTCATGCAAGATCTTCTGAATGGTTGTCCCTGAGATGCCTAATAGAACCTCTTTCTCTCGATACGTTACATGACGATCTTCGAGAATTAGTTGTCTCGCAGCAATGATGTTATCTTCAGTGAAGGCGGATTTTGGGCGTCCTTCGCGAGATTTGTCACGAACACTAGTATGTCCAGGCTGGAATTCTAAATACCAGCGTTCGACAGTCCGCAGACATGGGGCTTCATCACTGAACACAGATGTTAGCTCTTCAAAACACTGAAGCCGTGTCAGGCCTCTTCTAAAGTTGTAGAAAATTATTGCAAGAACATTTTCCTTAGAAAGATTAATTTTCGTACGTAACCTGACAGATTCCAATCGACGCTGTGACTAAACAATAGCATTAATCCTAATACTTTCAACTGTTTTGAGATTCAAAGTTTAAACACATTCGAATATAGAACAGTTCTAAATTCAAAATTGCCGGGAAATATGGAAACGACAGAACTTAAAAGGCATGCCTCGTATGCATTTCGACGTAAGATATAACAGTAACAAAATTGAAGCATATCCGTTTGGGTTATGCTTCATTATTATTGAATGCGTTATTGAATGTTATAAAAGAATCTGTAACAAGCATTGAACTTAAGAATATATCTGTTTCATACTTCGATAACCAGTTGTAGGTGAATAGACTAGTCCTCGTTTCTCTCCGTGCACTTGTCTTCGAAGCTGACAGTTGTCAACTTGGACTCGATAAACGCCCGACACATTCATCAATGTTCAGTAAAGATTATCACATCCATCCTCTTTCTCGTAGTTATTGCGTCATACGTGGGGATCATGACTTCGACGTTGTCAACTTGGAAGACAGATTCGACGAAGACATTGTTAAAGCAGGGGATAGGATTATAGCCAAATACTTTACTTTACTTTCGTACTATTAAAATATACATGATATTTATAAATCGGTGATGCATTTTCGCTAATAGGTTAAGTCGATTTGGTTGCTCGCGAGTGTAGAACAATTCTGCCCAAGACTATATAATAAGGTTACGTTGTAGCCTTTTAGCAGCCGAATCTAACACGGATCTAATCAGCCAGTACAGATCCAGACCAGGAAACCTCTACGCCACCCATTAAGCCGAATCCCACATTCAGCTCATAGTCGCCAACGCGATAGATTCCGGTAATCCCACTCGCTAACGAGTATCGAGTGTCGAGTAACGATTGCGTACGAGTCGACTCTCGATTTCGACGTAAGAGGAATGTCGCCGGGGGAGTCGCCCGACCCGTGTTACCTGACCGAGCTGTTACACGTTGCGATGCAAGTGGTGAGAGATTGCGATGGGATGCTGCGTTTTTGTGCTACATTACATATTACGTTGGTGAAGTCATCCCAGGGTTATGCGAGGATGCACTTCCAAGGTGAATGATTCGACAGGATGCAGTAGGTGGATTGTTTTCGATGCTGCTCTCATGAATTGATCAAATCAATTCTCGTCTTTCATTGTTCAAAAATATATTGGTTATAAAAACAATTGTCCGAGATGAGCGGCAAAGAAAGTTTGCAAGTGTAACATAATAAAGATTGTTTCAACTTACGTTGCTTTTATTATAAAGGTTACGCATCAATCAATTAACAATGAAACCTTTTTATGAATTGCACAATGTTTCCATTCATAATATTTCAGAATACAACTGGGGTATATAAAAATATGAACTGCTATTTCTTTCTGTAACAATGGATTCAGCAAACGATTAAAATAAATATGCAGTTCAGATATTTTGTATACTGCAGCGGATTAAAATTCTGAGGAACGCTGTCTTATCAATTTACGATTATTCTGGCGCAAGGCCAGCTCAAGTAAAGGAAAGTTTACATAGTCCACACATAGTTACATATGTAAAATGAGTGCCAAGTAATGCTAAATTTTAATTTAAAGTTCAATGCATATGCATGACTTCGTGTACGAGTATTTCTAGTTTGTATTTTTCAGAATAATTGCCCACTTTCACAACGATGTTATTTTATGATGAGCTATTTCAACGATCCATCACACAATATCGAAGGAAGGTTGATACGATCTTTCATTATCATTTTAATCGGTACGCAACCGATTCTAGTGTTCGAAGTAAATTGGAAAAAACATTCTATAAAATCACAAATAAATTAAGTTCTGCAGCCATCGGATACAAACTGTTAAAAATAATTAAAACGTCAATTTTTCTGAGATAAAATCTTTCCACTTTGTTGGTATCTTGAACTGAAGTACTAAAGAACAGATTGTGAACTGGAAATGGGGTAACCTTGCCGCAGAGTGAAAAAAATAAATAAAAATACATAATTGCTCTCTGTAAATATATTGATATTACATAACGGTGTTTTAATAGGTTTTTTGCTTGAGAATACCGTATCTCGAGATAAATATCAGTATGTTTTGAGTTCTTGATTACGTAGCACTTAGCAACACGCAACGAAAGGCTGGAATATCCAATATTAAAACGTTTACTTACTTATTTGTTTATTATGTTGTTACACTTGTTACGTCTTTCGGTAAAGTAGGTCGTAATGTCAAAATAAAATGTTAATTGTCAGTGCTGAAATAATAAACACCGCTTAGTGTCAATTTACGCTGCAGTTTCGGCACAGTTTTAGTAGCAAATGGTTTTGAAACAATTGTTTTTCAGCTATATTATAGGCATTTGAGTTTTGATATATTTAAATGCGTCTTTCGTTAAGCGAGGTATAGTTTTATTCCTCTTCATTAATAGACAGTTAATTCTAAACGCTATCAAAGACGCTTACGTCATCACCGCAAATAAATACTTACAACATCAATTAACAATCAAACTAATGAAACTGATACCACTGACACAAACTACTCTAAATTGCTTTTAGTCCTCATAAACCTTAGGGGAACCGAAACGCGGGTTTCTATTGACTGTGCTTCAACTAATAGAGGAGTGATGCTCAAAGTGGGAGACCAACTATCCTACGTTGCAAAGAGTTAATCAAGTGAGGATGAATTGCGGTCTCCCTCACTTGCCTCAGTAGTAAGAACAAATACATGATGGGAATAGGCAACTGGAATAGCAATTAACAACAAATTTTCCCATCGTTGCTTTTATTCAAACAACGTTTCAGCTTTTCACTCGAGTTTGTCTACGTCGCTAATTCCATTTCATTTTGCATAATGATTAAAACATTACGCATGGTACTTCTTGCCAGTTACAGGACGCATAATTTTCTGATTTCGCACGTCAGTTAGTATTATTTGCGTGTGCGTGTTTGTAAATATCTCTTTACGCACATTCTAAACTGAGATCGAGATAACACTGCCATAAGTAAGAAATATTCGCATGCGTGGCTTGGCAACACTTCCGTCGAAATGTTGCTTCGAAGTGAAAATAAATGTATCTTATCGAAACTGTTTCCTGTTACTAGGCAAAAGCTTTTATTGAAAATTACACGATAAATAAATATGAGAAATTAATGATAATAAATATAGGTTTTGAGGAAGTGATAACCATCAGAGAGAGCATTAAGACCTTTCTCCGGTTCAGTCTTTAAGAGTTTTGGAAAGGGTAAAACCAGTTTTTCTTCTCAAAGAGATATAGAAAATTTGGGAAACGTTGTAGTGAGCGTTATACGAATTACGAAGCATTTAATCAAATGATGATAAATGGTTTGTATCCCTAGATTGATTCGTTGTATTAATTCACGTTGCGTGGGCTCGCGTCTGCTCAACTTGCTCGAAAGCGGAGTGTCCGACCTGTTTGGACGCAGTCCGCCGAACCTGTCATCTTGCAGACGCGACTATTGTTCCTTATGACACTACATTGTTTAGACGCGAGCTTAGTTTGTTGTCAGAATGATGCTGTAACGGTAAACTTATGTACTTGTTTAGGAATGCTGGCATAGATGTGACTAGGAGATTAGTTTTGATAGACGTAAACTCTGCCATGAGAGGGAATGGGACCGTATGGTAGATTCAGGCGGTTCCAGTGCGGGTTAGTGGGGAACTTTTTCTCCCTTTCAGAGCACATTCGAAATAAGTCCCTACCCCTCCATTTTTTTTCAGCTTATCCCCACTAAATCCTCAAAAGCCCCGCACATACTAAAGCAAAATTCATCTAATAAATATTCATGTTTCGTTGACTGTAATGCCCGTGCCCATGTGCTAAGTATGCAGTAATAAATTATCTACAACGAGGTGCAAGGAATCTGCTGGCGAGGTCACTGAACCTTTCATCTGGATTAGGGACAATGGAACCCAAGGAGGCGTAGAGAAACACCGTGACATTGATTTTAGAACATTTCTCGCTTCAATTTGTGTACATTCGTGCCACACTTCGGTAAGAATGATTGTAAAACTGTCTTTGAAGTCTTTTTTTATGAATACCTATTACAAATTGAATATTACTTAATAGGCTCTTACCTCAACTACTTCTTATTTTCCATTCCGTACGTGCCTGAGATGCTTTTTGTTCAGAAAAAAAATAATTATGAAATACAATTTCTTTCTTTTCAAGCCTTTCATATTTCTAATCTTTTATTCGCGTCTGAAGATTATGGATCGTGCGAAAGATTATTAAGTTCATTGACATAGACGCTGTCAGTAGATTTGTTCTTGAAAACACTGACCTTTATAATATTTCTTACGTGTTTCTATGCTACTTTGTTTCGATAAGTGTGTACACCTACACCCACTGCAGTGTTATGCTAGTATGGTACGATTAGACACGCACTATGTAGGCATTTCAGGGTTACTGATTGCTTGTTGCTATGATACCAGGGTTAGTAAGGTCAAGCGATAGCTATAATAAGAATTCTTTTACAGCCTCTAGAGGACATACAGAGTTCATATTATCTGGAGATAGTATTTAGTGTCTTAGAAATGAATTAAGTTCTTATGTTCTTCGTCTTGTTGCTAAGGCGCATCCTTCGTTTGACATTACTTATCTTCAACGGTCCAATTCTTGATAATTTTATTTTTAATAAACGTTGTGACTCCGAGAGCGTTTTTAAATTTTAAATAGTAGCCGTAGCAAATCGTCCCGTTCTGCACAGCATTACAATCAAAGGTCACAAGGCACTTAAAACCAACATTCCGGAATGAACCGGAGAAAAATCACGTAACTAATATAGAGCGGGTTCACAAAACCAGCTTGCTTATACAGAATGCCTAATAAGCGGATCGGTTTAAGAAAACTCGCGGTTCAACCCGTGCAGCGGTCAATGACCCGGGCTAAGCGCCGGCGCAACCATTGTTGTCTATGGAGTATGGACCATGCTAGTATAAAACTCATACCGATTTTGTTTCAAGGCCAGATCGCAAAATGACTAACCTAGTACTTAGTGTAACAGCTTACGCAACACGCTTAAGCCGATATGTAACAAGCCTTCTGTAATTTAGACGGTTTAATTAACCATTTCGGTATATAAACAATTACCAACTAGATTACTCAATCGTAATAGCAATTTTTCGTACAAATTTAGAATGAAACTAGTTTAAAACTAAACGCCAGAAATAACAAGCACGTTTGATTATATTAAATCAGGTGCTTTCAGAGGTTGGACCGGTTGGTGCCCAGGGCCGGACAAAGAGCACTTGTACTGAAGAATATGCATGAATAGAAAGTATAGTAATATGACATTTGATTTTGTTCGATTCGAGACCCAAGACGGTTTTATCGTAGGCATAAAGCTATTATAGAAAAGGAATATTAAATGGAGGGTCTCGGCTTTGAAAGCAGTGATTTGCATGTGTTATTTTTTCATTGTTATTTTCACGGTATACGTACAACAAAACGCTTTTAGGATAAGGACTACTTTGATAGTTTGCGTTCTAGTTTTCGTGTGTTTATGCGCTCTATGATTTATGTGTGTATTTCGGGACATTTCGAAACAAACCTGGCGTCTACGCTGATGTTGTCACGTACACATATACCATAGATAATCGAATTACAATGAGATTATACACAATGCGGTTGCACATTGAACCAGAATATGATACGAAGGAGGTATGAGCTCCCAATAATGCCAATTTACGACCCCAAATAATGAAAGGAGCTCGTGGCTAACTAATAACAACCGCATGGGTCAATTTTCAAGGTTAAGCAACGCTTGCCAAGGTCATACCATGGATGGGAGACCATCTTAGCATATTAAAATTCCTCCGAGCCTCAAAAGGCACGTTTAGCCTTTGGTCCTTGCTGTCATTTTTATATATTTGACAGACGTTAAGGTGTGTCCAAACATTGAGCAGCAAGAGCGCGGCAGCAACACGCGGTATTTCTAGGACACATTTCTGCCGCGCTCTAGTTTGGACACAGCCGACTAATGTTTGCGCGGCAGTCGTCTAAATACAGGGCGGCGGGACGCGCGCGGCAGCCGCGCTCGATTGCCGCTCGATGTTCGGACACACCTTTACGGATAGTCAGAAGCCAGAAGAAAATCGAACTCCAGTTTTGCCAAGGGATATCGTTTAACCAGTTACTGGGTTGTGGAGCCGGCATCAGCAACCGGTTAGACTGGAAGCCGATCCCAACCGAATTGGTAAAAGGCTTACAGATGATGAATCATAATGAAACAGGACACCACACAGGTTTCAATACGAGATGATAGCCAGAAACATTTTTAAACTTTTGAATGTCACTAACACATATGTGCGACAAACGAAAGCATACTATACGCCAACGTCACCAATACGTGACGAAAAATACAGTGAATTAGTGGGCTTACTTTGAAAGGTTACTCCCCATGTTTTTGCTCTGGTATTTTAAAACTTAAGAGCTTTACTCGCACTGCGAAGGACATAATTACTTAAATAGCGAACTATCTACATATTTGCAGGTTCCAGATTTTTTACTATACTTTTGCTGTACCTAAGACATTATTTGTTTCAAATTTCATGATTCTAGGTCAACATGAAGTATCCTATAGATTTTGATTGAAATGAAAGAGTTATTAGTTGGTTTCTCCAGGCGCGGATCCCTGAACATGATCAATCCTTCAAATCTCAAAGTAGCCCGGAATGAAGAAGATTAAAATTATAATAATCCAACTTTATATACCCACTGAATACGTTCAAGGTATAAACACACTTTTTGCATAGTAAGAAAAACGTTTTAGACGTAACAACAGCAGAATTATTAAAAACAGTACTAGCGTTCCTTACCCTCACTTTTTACACCTTGCGGAAGATTTTACGCTTAACATTTTCTTTAATCGAGCACAGATTTAATAACAATGCTGTCTAGAAAGAAAGTTTACTAACCATGAGCTCAATTATGTAGTAAGCAATGAGGAAATCAGATCAGCTATTCTCGAAGACTTCTTACTAAGAGACTGAGATTTCACTGCAAAAAAGGGTAATATAGCGTATAAAATATTCGCAATCAGCTCATAACTGCAATCTTCAATTAATGAATATCTCTCTCACCTAATAATTAATTAATATTCTTAAAATCCAAGAGTCTCTGTGTTTAACTATGGCAATTTATATAGGGCTAGAGTAAATATACTCTAACCATAAATTGCCAGATCGTGAATGTGACCATAATACAGTTTTATCTTTTTTGTTGACAATATCATAATACAAAATCACAAGTTCAAATTGATAATTAATCGTTTATCTCGCTATTTCCTCCTTTATTTGCGTATCTTTGAATCTTTGCCGCGGTTGTGTGCCGCTATTTTCAATTAATACTTCTTTCATCCATGATTGGGGAAAATCTAATGCTATTTCAATGTTTTAAAACATACAGACAGATTGCTATCTGGTTGCTTTCAACCGTTTTTATCTGTAGCTATTAACGCTCTTTTAGAGATCCTTGTCATATCCTTGCCATGGTTCATGGTGGACATCCAACCCAAACAGAAAAGAGAAAAGAACGTTTGGGAAATACTTTCATTGGGCATACAGTTAATAAATTACCTGTCGGAGCAGACTCAACAGACACACACAGAAAGTTAGAGCTACCAGGACACAGATGTTTGACAATTTGAGTGGTGTTTTAACGTTTTAAGACGGTATGCTCGAATCTTTTCGATTACTAATTTCCTTCTTTCTGATTGGGTTTTACAGTACCAACGGGAAGCAAAGACACACTGCAAGCAGAAACCTAATTATAAGTGAAAACAAAATTAATGGCATGGAAACAACCAATTTGACTTTCGTCAGTGGTCTGACGGAAGCATATGAGAAAGTATAAAACTAATACTTATTAATGATTTATTGACGTCAGTTTAAATAGTGGCAAATTAGTCCGTTTATATTAATGTTATGCTTTTATTTATGCGTATAATTTGGCATCGTTTCGCATTATTAAGTCACTATGATCTTTATGTATCTTTGATAGTTATGAGTGTTATTTTGGTATCGTGACTTAATGTACAAGGAAATGTGCGAGCATATTTAGAAATGGAGAGAGGATTCAGACGTCAATATTATAACATATTTAACTATATGCATATCTTATGCAACTAAGGCTTCTTAGATCCTTCCTGATGAAATTACATGATCATCACGTTTCGTGTAACAATAAATTAAGTTTCTGTTTAAATATAGTTTACTCGTAAAGAAATTTATGAGATCAATATTTAAAAACGAAAGTATACTCAGAATTGTACTTCATCTATACTCTTACTAATATAATAAAGCGAAAAAATTTGTTTGTTTAATTGCGAAATCTATATTAAGTATATATCTTCCAGTCCGGGTGAATTTGGATGAAATTTGGTATAGAGATAGATAGCTCGAGGTTTCAGATAGGTTTAAGGCAACTTTTTACCCGACTGCCAATAAGGAGGGTTATGTTATAATCGTGATAAAGTCTACATCACCGGAGGCCCTCGCGACTGCTAATCATTTAGAAAATATTTAATTATTATGTGTATCCATTATTTTAAAATTGATAAACATAACCATGTAACCGCAAAATTATAGTTAA
Source organism: Tholera decimalis (assembly GCA_943138885.2). Taxonomy (NCBI): domain Eukaryota; kingdom Metazoa; phylum Arthropoda; class Insecta; order Lepidoptera; family Noctuidae; genus Tholera; species Tholera decimalis. The sequence continues at coordinate 7,438,097 of OW964552.2, read as the reverse complement.
AACTAGAAGAAAAAGAGTGCGGTCCTATCAATTATGATGCAATCATAGTCAGTGACCCATAATTTAAAAGAAACTATCATAAATTACCACAAAAAATATATAGCAGATACGATTCCTTACCGATAAATATGTGATTAGAAAGAATTAGGCATATGAGAAACAATGTTGCAAAATCTTAAGTGACCCGGGTGACCTCCAGAACCCAGTAGGTAACTGGGTAATACTTGGAAAGCCACTGGTGTCATATTTTCTGGCTTGTAGACAGAAACCAGAAAAACAGTCTATCTGTTATTGCAAAATAACTGTTTTCTCGAGTGCTTATATTTATTTGCACAATTCTAGAACACAAACAAACATTTTTAATTTTGTGTGTATCCGTCCGTCTGTCTGCCTATCAGTCGGGCTAATTTTTTGGTTTGATTGATAATTTTAATGAGAGTCACTGAAATATACTTTTTATCTCGGAATTCCCATGGGATCGAGTTAAAAGAGGAAATACTCCTCTCACGCGAGCAAAGCCGCAGGCAGAAAACTATATTTTTATCATTATTAAATAATTCATGTAACTATTTAGAATTGACATACTCATTAAAGATCCTGACTATGTATAAATAATAAATATCATGTAATGAATGGAGGACTGTACTGTGTGATTTATGAAAGGCGGCCATATTCTCTCTTGTTCTAATATCTGATAAGAGCGCGCGAGATATGGAAACGACTGTGTTTTTCAACTGTGGGAAGAGAACACAATTTAATATACATTCAAGCTGGTTTTAATCATGCGTGCTGTAGTGCTGATTAGATAATACATTCTTTGTAAGTATCGAGGCTGATAAAATTCAACACATTATTTGTTTCTACTTAATCATTCGCTCATTTAAATAAATTAAGTGTCTTTTAGAATGTTTAAGAAATTTCTCCATCGGTCGACATTGGTGGGCAAAATAATATCAATGCACATTAAATTCGGCACTCGAACATAAGAAAAAAATCGCAATTCACCAGCTAAATTGGCCATTGTTATCAAACGAGATGCCATAAAGTTTAATCTTTAAGCCGTTCAAACACTTTCTACCGACGAACCTGGGGCAAAAAATATTTCCATTGTTACATTACATACGTGCACGTTGTTCATTCACTTGATTTTTTAGCATCACCTGCGCTACCACTGTGCACAGTCTTGTTCGGCTCATCAATCTCATTCGTTCGTGTCGATCTAACACGGGTTTTAGTTTCTTACAGCGAAAATGTAGTGAGTTTACCTACATGGTACGGTGTTAGAAAGCGTGGGCGATTCGATAGACAATTAATAGCAACATCGGTTGTACGTTAGAGATCTGTTTCTTATACTTGCTATTGTTCTACTGCCAGGTTTAATTACCGGCGAAAGTCTAACGAGAGTGTCGCGAGAAAGTTTCGTACATACGTTGGGTCCCACGTGTATTGTGAATATTTTTTTTTATGTAACTTTTGTAGGATGTCGTAATTTTTGTTTATTATGGAATTGTTTTGTGCAACTGTTAACGTTACGCAACGATTATTTAATGATGTTGCAGACGAAAAGATAAAACTGTTGCCGCCACACGTTTTTATTCTAGATACATCTCGTGAGAAAATATTTTTAAAACTTCCTTTATTAAAATTTTCCTTCCTCCTCCGGTCATAAACTAAAGATCAAAAGTTTAGAGGCACTTTTACTGAAGTGTGCAGTGTTCTTGCAGTCGCGGACAAATTGTCGCTATTGTTACAGTATTACTATATGTATATTCTATATTGTGCTTTCCGCAAGCGTCAAACCAAGAGATTAGAGGATTATAAAGATAGCCAGATAAAATTCTTGTACCAAAACGCAACAGCATTGGTCTTCGTGTTATAGTAGATTCCGCATTGTAAATCGAGGTCAATCGATATGGATAAATAAGTACATATAATAATACAAGTATTGGCCAATATTTTTCTTGAATTCCTTTTATGAATAATGGCACATTCGTGTTGTATCTTGTATCTAAGCTGATGCGCAACAAATTGTGAACTTCAGGAAATCATCTTTTACGGGATAGAAAAATAATATTAAAATCAGGCCTGTCAGTTGCAACTGCGACTTATGAAGATTCAAGTCGTGCGAGAACTTAAAATTATTGCCGGTTCGATTTTCTTGCAAACTTCGAAGTTCATAGCGGATTTCATAGTCCACTGTAAGTGTCATTAGTTGGTCATTCCGTTAGTGCACATAGTATACCTACTAGCTGTACCCAGTAAACGTTGCAATCCACGTAAAGTTGTTTTCTTTTTTTGTATTCTTATCGTGCAATCAGTCCATTGACAGACATGAGCAGTTGTGGTGCCCGATCAAGTTTAATGTAGAGTCAATTCTCCACTGGGATTGACTACCTGTGCTTGGTAGCTCATTGTAGGTTATCCAGGTTTAGGATCCTGTATCTGTTCAGACGATTCACTGAGTCAGAAATGGTAAGCTGCACAGCTGCTAATGAATTTGTATGGTGTTGGAGACGCTTTTTATATGTTTTTGTGTATGTATTTGTCAAGTAGAGAAAGTGTTTGAATGTATATAATTGTCTTTTTCTGGTCAGAAAACTTGCCAGTTTCATCACAGTCTGCTCGATGGTTTAAGAACGCATACAGGACAAACATAATAACTTATTTTTTAATTTTAAATATGTATATCTCAGCTTTCAAAAGCCACGGAGAGCAGTAGGATCTACGTGGCAAACTAACGCGCTACAAGATTAATTCCCTTGCTTTTGGCGTCGCTTTATCACACGAGAATCTGTTAGGAATTCAGCCTATCAACGATCACATAGCTGCCAAATATCGAGAGGTAAACAGAGGTCATATTGTTTGTTCCGGTAGTATCAGACAATAGTGTTTGAGGAATGTTGGCAGTGCATCAGCTGTTAATATTGTATTAGATGATATGACCGTTACTCATTCAGAGACGAGCTTGTGAGTTGCGGGTAAACAATAACAACCGCAAGGGCGGATTTATAAGGTTAAGCAACGCTTGGCGCGGTCTGTCGGCGGATGGGTGAGCGTGTTAACATATCGAAATTACTCCGTGCTACGGTAAGCCCGGCTGTCATCTATGAGACGCTGACCAGAAAAACTACAATTGTTACATTAGCGATTTTGTCGGTCTAGAGGTAATGGAACTCAATCCCAGATGCAAGGTGGTTGGTATTGAAACAATAAACGGTTTCAAACAACATTAATTTTTTAAAACAAGGAAAAGTTAAATACATAAAAAGAGTTATTTCCTTATTCAAACTAGGTTAAATTAAATACCATACATTAGTTATTGCCAGCCAGTTTAAACTTCAGTTGGTAGATCAACGGGTTGTGGGGGTTGAGATAATACCAGTGCTGTTCTATTCTTCCAAAACTACGTAACACAATGTAGGTAGAATTCACATTATTTATTATCTAACTTTGTTAAACCCTCCAACTAAGCTAAATATGCTTGTGACTGAAATGGGTTCACGGCAATAGTGTTATGGGTGGGGTTCGAACCCGCGACCTCTCGATCACAAGGCCGACACCTTAGCCATTACCGTTATTACCTTAGTTGACGAGACTATATAGATGATGATGAACCGTTTCTCATTGTGCGATAATTATCATATAGTACGAGTTAAATATAAAATGCTTGTGTGATTAATAGCTACTTAATTGTTTTAAGAGATTCGAATGCCAAAGAAGAAACGTTTGCCTGCAAATGAATGCGTATTCACGTGCGCCATCTTATATCACGCCTTACCTTCTAATCAGTTAAAACTTAATTATGCTTAGTCTTTGATTTGAACATGGCCTTGTAGTTCGTAAAACGTTTTTGGAAATTCCGTATTATATAATTTCTGAATGAAAAAATGAAAATCTTAATGTTTTATTTCTTAGCCTATATCGAGTTCCACAGCTGTTCAAATGCCTCCCCTTTCTCCTTCCATTCCTCTCCCATCCTGTTCCATCTCCGATCATTTTAGCCCCGCGAACATGATCAGATCGTCACCCCCACCTGCGCCTTGGGCGAACTCAAAGGCAATGTCCTTCTTCAGCCTTCCAGTTAGTGACCATCTTTGTGATTGATATAACAAACACCGGCACATAAGTATTACATAAACTTCAAGATCCAATATTTTGACAGGCTATCCTCACGCGAACACGTCGCGGTTTCATACTTCTGCTCACAAAGTGTGAGGATTTATTGTCCAAAACTTGTAGAATTTCGTTTGACACCGGTGACTGACGTAAAAATTACATTGCTTATTGGATCATGCCGGTTGTGTAATGGATCACTTCATTTGTTTGTGTAGATTGATTTGATAGCGATGCATGGTATTTTTATAATTATTATAGGGACTAGCCTAGTGCCTGCGACTTTTTTCCTGCCTAAATCCTGAGCCCGTAGGAAAAGTGTAGCCTATGTGTTATTTCAGAATTTCAGCTATCTAAATACGAAATTTCATTAAGATCCGTTAAGCTGTTTTGGCGTTATTGAGAAACAGACATCCAACTACCTTTAGCATTTATATTATTAGCGAGATTGCAAATAATAGTTAATGACGAAAATCATGTTATTGTTTATTGTGAACTTTATTGGCTTATTATAGTTCTTATGTTATGGATTGAGCATCAGAGAAATCTATGCCTGCTAGTTTTTCTTTTAAAAATCTGGGGGCACGGCAGTGCCCCCGCCAAGTCGAGCAAAAAGCGGCACGGCCGTACCATACTTTTCTCGAAGCAATTCAGGCCATTTTCGACCCCGTATAACTTCGTTGTAGATAAAACTAGAAGCCTGAATTTTCAGTAACCAAGCAAGCATTGTATAAACACGGTATATTTCAAATTTCATTAAATTTGAACCAGTAGTTTAAGAATTATAACGAGACAAAGTTTCTTAATTTTGTCACTCACTGACTGAACGATCATCAAAAGTCTAAGGCACTTCTAGCAGACATAGAAGCTTCAAATTTAGAATACAATTAGTGTTTAGTGTATGAATCAAGGAAAAACTAAAATATTTTTCAATTTCGGTTCAGTTTTCTAGATACATCAACTGCATAAATAACTTTGTAATCCCATATATTTATATGGTATTACAAAGTTATATTTACAGTTAATTAATCAGCGTACCTGTATATAATTATGTATAATATAATGAATAATATGTGTAGATAGGTATCTAGATATAACTATGTTCCAAGGTAACTGTAAAATGGTCAACGGAATAAAAAAGCCAGAGAGAGGGCTTTAAGAAAATTCGTTATTGGTATACAAAAAAACTTTTTACCAAAAAATTAAACCGACTCCCAAAAACACTGCAAAGTGAAAAATAACTTTAATTTCGGTAGTCGGTGTCTTTAGTTTTGTATTTTCGTTTTTGGCACCGACTTCCGAAAATAAAGTTATTTTTCACTTTGCAGTGTTTTTGGGAGTCGGTTTAATTTTTTGGTAAAAAGTTTTAATTTCACTCTTTTTAGTTGGCCGATTATTAATTTACCTAGTTAAAAGAGCCTAAATGTCAACTACTTATAACCTTTTACAAAATATTGCTTTTCCCAATGCTGGGCCGTTAATTTTTGAGGAGTTCTCCTGGTACTTCACCATCAGCTCTACATCACCATATACATTGTGACGAACATAAAGTGCTTAACATCCATATTCAAGTATTCGAATCGCAATCCACGAAATACTTATTATTGAGTAAGTTCGGCGGCCATCTGTGGTCTTCATCATCAGTTCCACTTCCCCAAATGGTATTTTTTGAGAGCAACTGCACAAGTTACTATAAGAAATACCCAAAACGCCATAGGTGTGCCTATAATATTTGAAGAGTTCCCTCGATTTCTCCAGGATCCCATCATCAGATCCTGACTTGGTGATAAATGGTACCAATTTCGAAGTATACCCTTTCAAACAAAAAAAGAATTTTCCAAATCGGTTCAGCCGTCTTCCAGTAATCGGTGATCATACAAAAAAAAGAGAAAAAAAAATATACGCGTCGAATTGATAACCTCCTCTTTTGGTCGTCGGTTAAAAAGTAGAAGTCGCCGGAAAGAAAAAAAGTAGGACTATCTACAAAAAGAAATGAGATCCCATAAAAAACAATACTTGTCAAAAAACCAAGTCTCGCAACTCAGTTCTCCTACCGTAAAAAGTTGTGAGATCCATGTAATACCAAGTCGATTATTCGATTATTCAGTCCCTACTTAAGGGACCTTCTGTCTTAAGTTGTTACGTAATAACCTAACAACATCTTATAGTGACCATATCAATATTAAAAATCTTTAACGTTTTAAATAAATAGATTGGCTTGGCAATCGCAAAAACAATGTAATTTATATATGTACTTATGTATTACTTGTGAGATATATTGTGTTGATGGCCGAGTCAATCTATTTATTTAAAACGTTAAAGATTTTTAATATTGATATGGTCACTATAAGATGTTGTTAGGTTAGATAATTACGTAACAACTTAAGACAGAAGGTCCCTTAAGTAGGGACTGAATAATCGAATAATCGACTTGGTATTACATGGATCTCACAACTTTTTACGGTAGAAGAACTGAGTTGCGAGACTTGGTTTTTTGACAAGTATTGTTTTTTTATGGGATAGAATATTTACTTCAAAGCAGCAAGAATAAACTAAACATCCGAATACATACTTCGCAGCAATATCGTGCATTTGCATTTAAATTAAAAGTAATATATTTACAGATTTAAAACATCCTTTGAAAAGATTGATATATGAAGGCTATGACATTATATGACAGTTACGAAACTGACTGCATCTTAACTTAATAACTTATCGTTTAAATCCATTACATGAATAAAAATACGAATAAGTAAGCGCATTATTATGGAGTTGTAAGTGCAAAAATAAATATAGGAACTGAGAAAAGTGAAGTTGTCTGGCTGTATTGTAAGGTAGTTTATTAAGCACAGGATGAGCCTACTTCAAGTGGTACTAACACTAATTGGAGTGGTGATGAACCATCAAAGTCACATTTCGCAGTAATTGCCGACTTACCATCATAATGGCACTCGCGACACGTTGCCTACTAAAGGTGTGACGGTTATTAAATAACTTATGAAAACGTTATTTATAAAAAACAGCAAGACCAAAAAATTCAAGCCACTGAAACATGTATATTTTAAAAACAATCTTCAAAACTGAATACAACAATTGATTAACAAAAACACGAACTTTGTAACGTGTTTAAAAACAAAAGAACTACGCAAGTCTTTGCAAAAACCGACGGTAGTTATAATATTCAGAAATTGACGAAAAAGCAGCAATAAGAAGAATAAGGCATTAATTCATGCCAAGAACGAGATAACAAAAAGAGTTAATTTCAGCTTGTCATTTTAAACAGCAATTAGTATTTAATGGCGATCGCCATTGTTGTACGATTCTCACGGATAAGAAGCTGGGATGAGACGAACATGTTTTATGGCGATTCTACCGAGGTTTACGACGTCATAAGATTATGTCTTCGACTTTATAAAGCGAAAGATGAATGTCTAGAACGAACTCGGACAAGATAATTAAGGCGAAACCAAATTGGAATACAAGAAAACAAAATGGCAACTGAAAATTAAGAGTTAAATACTAGTTAGTTCTCACTTGAAAATTTACATAACTATTGTCTTAGTTATTGTTAAAATAATTAATTACCTCTAGTGTTTAATTGGATACTTCACAGATGGGACTACAAATCAAATAGATCAGATAGAAACATAATAAGTAGTCAGTGCCTAGTAAAAACTAAAGTATCTTCAGAATCAGAATATTTATTTGTGAAACATTTTTACACATGTAACCGGGCGCTACGTTTTGCCGTTTCAGAATCAAAAACGAATCAAAATCCACCGACCCCTGTTCCCTAAATCAATTTATTTACAGGAATAACAAGAAATTGCTTTCAGTAAGTCTAAAGACCTTCCAGACAGACAATTTCCCCAGGGCGTTTTAGAATCAAAACATAAGCTGGTTAGCTCACAATTAAAAGCGAAATACACTCGTGATGACGTAGAGTCGTAGTGAAATTGATTGAATTAAACCGACGAAGGGCCCCGGGCTCGTTTGACAGGATCTGTGTGCAGTACACATCAATTTAGGTAATTGAACACTGCTGGTAGGGAGCTCTGATTTTTTCGGCAAGGAAAAAAAAATTGTTTGGAATTTGAATTGGGAACAAGCGGATTTGACTTGAGTGGATTGATTTTTTTTATTCAACGTGGAAATGGTGGACGGTAATAGATAAAGGGAAAATCAATAGTTAGCGTAACCACCAGCGGTATTTACGTAAAGGCAGGCTAAATATTGGGTAAAAGATATAGGTACTTAGGTTGTAGCTTCGGACCGCGAGAAAGTCTTATCTTTTCCAAGGTCTAATCTTTATCCGTACCAAATTTTCATAAAATCGGTTAAGTGTTAGTTTCGCATTTTTACATAGTAGGGATATTTATTACCGGGGAATTTCGATACCTTGTGTTCACCGTTCAGGAAGATACCTCTTATAAAATGAGGACAAGGTATTATCAAAGTTTGAAGTTGCTTCCTGACCTGAGCCAACAAGCATAAACCACTCCAATTCCTACGTCAGTCAGTTTTGAGAGTTTATTTAATATATACTTATTTCATTTGATAGAAAGTTATAAGAGCTCTTAACATAGCATCCGAGATGATATTAATTAACCATTAAAATTACGAAGTCTTTACAAATGAAACATCCACAAAAATCCAAGAACCGATGGAAACTGCTCAACAAAATCTCAACTTTTGGTTTAATGAATAATGGAATTTTTCAGTAGAAACGTTTCATTAGGAAGTTTTTAAAATAATAAAAACAAAACCACTGGTTTTATTAGAAAGCGGCGCCAATTTTGACCAGAGATAAACCATTGTATTATGCTAGAACTTCACGATGTCGATGTTACAATTATTCACAAACATCTTGAACATAATAAAACTAAGTTTGAAAACCGCAGATCGATTCGCGATAGTTTCTAGCATACTATTAGTAGTCATAATAGTAATTTTAATAGTACATCTACTATCAGGTGCGTCTGAATCTTATCGCATACCAACCGGAGCGGTAAGCAATAAAATAAAACTGGAAGGCATCGCACATACATACATGTACACGTAATAGGACATGTAACCTGTGCGTAATTGCGTACGTTGGATAATAACTACATATTCTAGGTGGAATCTAGGTACGAACCTTAGGATGGAGACTGTGAAGACGCGATAGCGAGCGATGAAGGGAAAACGACAAAGTGTATGACTTTGTTAGCGGAAAATTAACGGATCAAGGCGAAACTTGATATAGCAGGCAACAAGCCAACGTTGTGGCTGCTCAACAAGCGAAGAAGGCTTAAGTCGGCTTATCCTTTGAGAGTATCAAGACTAAAGATGGGCGTTTAAACGAAAAGCATATAATATAACATGTTATTTAAAATAAGCGAATAAGCAGATTAGTTTATAAAAGCATTTAACGTTATCTGCTTATTCTGCTTTTTGTTAAAATTAAAATGTAACCGCAAATATTGCATTCCGTTGTTCACTTTTAAAAACGACCACGTACGTACGTACGTACCAAGGAAATAATTCTGAGACTTTTGGACTTGTATATAATATAGTTTTTAGGTGTAGTTAATTGTGTTAATAATAGTGTAAATAGTTTATAGTGTAAGTAATTGTGTTAATTTTGACGTCTTTTGAAGTGAAAACTTCTTTAGCATCGTTGTGATCTGAAAGCTTATGAAACGAAAAAGCGACAGTAAAAAGAGACAGAAACATAAATTGCCGAATTTTGGAATTCTGTAGGGGTCAAGGGGTAGAGCTTTTGAAATGAGCCCAAACTCGGCTATCTTGCGACCACGGGAACGAAGTTAGGTCGCGGGGGGGGGGGGTGAAGTAGCCCTGAGAGGGGGCGGGGACTCGTGGGGAGTTCGGGGGGGTGAGGGTAAAGGGGGAAGGGGGGGACACACAAATTATTTGAAGATTTTTGAATTGCACACAAGTTTTTTTTTCTATAAAAACAAAATAGTGAGCTAATAAAACTGATCGGCAAAGTACGAAGGAAAGTTCATTGATGTCGTTTAAAAACCAATAGGTACAACTTAAACGTAACCAACTGAAAAAGCAAAATACATAATTTCGTTATTTTTAATGTAAGCAAGTAAATAAGCAGATAAGCAATTAAGCACTTAACGTAAGTGACTTTTTATAAATAATAAACGAATAAGTTCGTCAAAAGTTTTAAGTCGTTTATCACATCTCTGATCAAGACTGATCCAGTACAACATTCTTAGCCACACAACACAGAGTGAAATGCATCTTAGTTATGCGGTGTAAGTTAATCATCAATTTTGTAACAATTTAGCTACTATTATCAACCCCAACGAAGCGATACAATTTATTTACCATTGTAACGTAATACGCATTGTAACGTATTACGAATGCTGATTAGAATTGCTTCAGCTTCTCTGAACAATTCTTGAGCGCACACCTCTACATACATTGCACACATTCTACCTAGATATCAGCGCCGTGGGCTTATCTATCCACTACCGTTACAGTTTCCGCATATCATATGAGGGAAACTAGGAAAATTAAGTACAGTATTTAACATCCCGATGCAACATTACTTTCACTGCGAGAGATTTCCATCAATGCTGACAACTTTCCAATTATAAATGTGCGGACTATGGCCATTCTTCAGTCGAAATTGAACAAGCCATGTCATGCACCATCATGGGCTTGAGGAAAGTTTTTATGACTTGTTTGTGTGATGTTCAACTTGAATAATGGATGTATCACCTTATGGAGTGAATACGTTTTTAATCGAGATGTGTCAGCTGCTGTTACAATAATAACGTAACCGGTGTGGTCTCTCGTATATTGTATGGCAGAGGTGAACTTTTATAGGGTTCTTCAATGACATTTATTAGCAAAAATATATTCGCTAATGACACTGTTTTGATTTTATTGTCTATCAAGCCTAATGATGATAAATATAGAAATCCACTTACTTCCTAAGTACTTCACTAATCCTAATCCTAAGACTATTCAAATTACGATAAAGCACTTAGGAAAACTACTGCATGGCTTGCTGCTGTAACTAATGTTATGCTGCGATAAGAATCTGAATTTTGTAAAAAGTTTTATAATAAACATAAAATAGGATAAAGAACAATGAACCGTAATGGCAATTTAAAATTTAATCGGCGCTCCCTCAAATGCCTTAGGCAGTTTTATAATACTTAGCTATAATAACATATACCCGCAGTAGTAACAAAGTAAATTAAGTGCCCATGTTAATGCAAATAACACACAGACAATTTTTGATGTGAATTCAGGTTCTTACGTAGTAATTAGAACTTATGCAGCTAAACAATTGTCGGGCACTTTCCATTTCAAGAAAAGCAAGAGAAAATCGAGCGCCTCCCAAAATACGAAGGTTATATAATTCCCTAAGAAATTATCACACCTAGCTAATTAGGAAATTGTTCTCGCATGAAATTTTAATGACCCTCAACTAATTACAACTAGCTCTTTGTCTTGGAAGAAAACGAAAAAATCTTAATGGCACACCAAACGCAATCGAGGTAATGGAAAATCTTAAAATATATTTTTTACAGTTTAGGCATCATATCCACAATGTTACAAGTGATAGACGCCGAAGAACATAACGATGATAAAATATAATTATTATGGTGCTATAAAACCAATATATGTGGATGGCCGTGTAATCTAAGAAAATTCATTAGTATTATAAGTACATTAATAATAAAATTAGGCGTTTTATGAACGAATAAGCATGTAAACGTATAGGTATGTAAAATGTATGATTTATGAGAAAATATACAATACATTAATTTAAGTAATTAGCTCGCGAAGATTCACGATACAACAGAGCAATCGAAACTGAGACATGGCGAGAGAAAGAAACGGGAGAATAATATAATTAGTTCATTCATTAAGTCCATACAATCCGTACTGATAGAAACTGACGTGATCTCGCAACGCAGAGAGATAATTATATGTTCTTAAATGGCATACCTATATAAATTGATGGCTTAGTAATTATATAATTCCATTGATTAATGTATTATTATTCATCTCTTCTTTTACCCTGTACTATGCGCATCCTGTTTTCTTTTTATTGAAAATAGGTTCGCGTTTGACCACTATCTCACCTGATGGTAAGTGATGATATGATCGAAGATGGAGCACGCTTACCTAAAAGTAACCTATTCACTCTGGACTTAAAGACTCCTAGGTTGTAGCTGTCGGGAAACACAGACTCCGGCAGGGAATTCCACTCCCTAGCCGTCCGTATTATCTATCGTATTATCTATTATATATCCTTATCTGTCTGCGTATTCAGCTAACTTCGATCAAAATCTTTGGTGACGGTTGTCCATCACGACGCTGGCGGTCCCCCCTTACCCTACCTATTATTATTATAGTAAGTATTTATAAGTTAATCGATTGGATTCCCTAGGAGTTAACAATCGTATACGGACAGTGTCGAAACAATTTACTCATCGGCCGATATAGTCGTCAGGTTAAAATCCAAACAACAAGTTTCAATAATATTTTCCGGAGCCAATTTACAAAAATAAAATGAGTAAAGTTTTCCACAAAACTGTTGACATTGCTACTGGTTTAATTTATTTTAATATAGTCTAAAATACAGCTTCCAAAAATAACGAAAACAACAACTATTACGACAATTAGGTAATAACAGATGCTTTCCATCCACTCGTTGACATCATAAATTAAGAGAATGTTTTATGTTAATACCCACAATAAGCCAAGTGGACGATCGCCAGAGTTATAAATATGGATTCTGAATACCTGAATGATTCAGCCCGAGAACGTCCCAATGGTCTAGACTAATCCCCAGTTGGTTTATTCTAGACGTCGAGATTAACAATTAACTATTTATGGGCTGAATGATAAACAGCTAGATTTGTGTGTGATTCATGATGGTGACCGGCATTAGGTCTTCTGAATGTTACGACTTAATCCTGTCTCGTTTTTCATGGGAAGCTCTCGGGATGTAAATGTTCATGTATTATTATGAGCCGGAATGCTGAATAGTTGTGTACTATTAAAAGGATCACTAAAAATAAATTTTATTCTACAATTCAATTATATTTCTAAAGGAAAGCGCAATTTTTGGATTCAAACTATTAACGTTGGACAGTAAGATGCATCAACGTACCTACAGAATATCAGGTCATTGAACACTATAACTTTTAGCATGATTGCTTCTGGAAAACAAACATCAAACCTAGGTGAAATGTCGGGCAGTTAATAAGCTAAGTCATAAAGGCAAGGATAGGCACTTTATTTACCTAGGAATGGGAACCTAATGATAGTCGTTGACAGAAATACCAATTTGGCGAAAGAGTAGAGCTACGGAAATCATTACAGTTCTGGGGCTGAACGACATTTAGTCGTATTTTTAGCAGTTTTTCAGATTGACAGTTTTGTTTCAATGTTTTGAAAATATTGTTATATTAATACACTTGTTTTGGACAAATTTACAAAAGTTTACTAAACTCTACTGAGGTTTATCAATATAATTCAATCATCTATTCTGTCAAATGCTAATGCCATAGCAACGAACGCGCATTTAGGTACAAAAAGGATACGATATCTACCACACCTCAATGATAAAAATCAATATGCGAAGCCAACCAGCTGATGTTCCAAGGCAAACTGGTCTTAATGGGTCATTATCCTAGATCAAGTCACCGTAACAGCGGCAGTCAGTCATCAAAAACACGATAATACGAATAGCCTTCGACGCAAGGTTGACATCCGATATCAGCGGGCGCAACAAAATTAACCCAAAAACGGATGGGAACCGGTCAAATTCGATGCGGTAAGGTAGCGCGGTGCGGGTTTTGAAACTCTATAACCAACGTTGATGGGGATTTGGTAAAAGGAGCTTGGTAAAGCAAGATCGAAGCAGAGTTGAATTTACACAAATTTTAATGTTGTTCAAGGTTCGAGTATAGTTGGAATGTACCCGAAAAACGTAGCTCCGCAAATGACACTTCGGAGAAATCTCATGGAGATGCTTCCGTTAATTTAATGAATTTATGCCTTAATCACCTAGAAAATAGAGAGTAATTTGGCAAATAATTTACCTGTCAAACTTGATTTAAGATTCAGGTTTCGGTATGACAGAGGCGCAACTAATTTAAAATTCACTTCAGACGCTGTTCATACTAATTAGTTGTTTTGAGTTGCTTTGTTCGCAGCCTTGCATTACTAATTGACAATATTAATTTGTTACAGTGGCAGTGTAAATTTAAGAGATGATTTAACGTTAGTTTGTATAACGATGCTTGATAAGAGAATATAAAATACTTCAAAATTGCACGCAACTAGATGACATATACCTACAGTTATTCCATAATTGCGAAATGGTATTAATAACAGTTCGAAATAATAGCGGAAATCATATAATATTCGATGATAGCAGCTGTTCATTTGTAATTTAACCTTCTTCAACAGATGCCTCTAAAGATAACAGTGGCATTAATATCTCGAAAATTATGATTGCCGGCTACCGTTACATCTGAGGGTCTGGGTCCTGAGTAATTAAACCTGAATGCCAGTTTCACACCACAAGACCAACAGAGATTAGGAAAGATTAATTCGGACGACATCGTTGGCCAAATTGGTCATGACTTAAATGCAGACGTGGAATTTGGTACTTCTAGACGACGAAAGAACTTAAGAAGTAAAACCATAAAGCCAAATTGGGAAAAATACGATACAAACATCGCAGCTATCCCTAAACAAGCTAAAATAATGCCCATTACAATATTTATTCCTTTTTCTCAAACTAAATTCCATACAGGGGGTACATTAAATGTCTGAGTGTAATAAACACATGTTTTAAGCATGGTATATAATGTCTTTGCAATTAGTAACATCCTCATAACACTTATGATTGCTTGTGCATTCAGAACCAGTTCTGCTACTTGCCTGAAGGTGATACCCTCAACGGATTTTCATTAATGTTTTGCCTAGAGTAAGAACCAGGAGTTGGAATGCATGGGAATTTGATCTTAACATTCGTCATGTGATAGATTACACCAAATGGATTAGTCTTTTATTATTGAAGCAAAGATTACGTGACAACGAAGCCGGCCCGGAAATTAATATTTTTCGCTTACAATTTCGAATCGCTTGCACAAAATGATACAAAAAACCTATTGAAAGGCGCATATGGCAAAGAATAGTAGCATAAAAGTAAAGTTCGAGACGTGACTTTAACACGTAACATTTGTCAAAAAAATATATATAGTTGGCTACTATAACAACCAGGAGTTATAAGGCGTAACTCCCATCCCGTGCTTTACTCCTATGATAAATGATAGAACAAACTAAATTAGAGATTCGCGTGCATCTTCTAAATACGTACAAATTGTATTTCCTCGAATTAGCACATACGTTGTGTGAATGTTACTACCAAAACACAAATACGTAAGCAATTATGTAGTTCACGTTACATAATACACACATAGTATTGTACGGTCACTTTCTTGTATTTCGTATTGAGTAAGCGATTTAAGACCATGATTCGTATATTTGAATAAACTGGTATTTTCTATGCGAATCCAAAGATCTACTTTATTACGAGATATTAGTGAAGTTGCACAAGTTTCGTAATTTATATTAAAATGCAGATTCTAATCTTCGACTCCGCACAATTTGTTTTGTCATGAAATTAACTCTTGCGACTACGGAAGCTCCGCAAGCGTTTAATTTGTGTTAAACACTTGGTGCGTGGCAATGAGTTTAAAGTTTTATATTAAGTATGTTAACGATATTTCTGTATTAATGTTTTAATTTGAGGAGCTCATGGCTAATTAATAACAACCGCACGATTTGATTCTTTATTCATTTTTACACTTTTGTCAGTCGTTAGCGTTACGGGTAGATAGAAGACAACATCTGACGCCAGTCTTGCCAAGTGGTGTGTATAGTTTGGCGAAGCGGATGATAATATCTTAAGTAGGTATTAATTGCTTTTCAATCAAGCTTACTCAACTTAAACGCAAAATTTTCACCCCACTCCCAGTCTATAAAGATTAGTCTCATGCCCATCTCCACACCACACGTGATGTTCTATAATTAAGTGATTGAACTAGAGTCGTGAACCTTGTGTTTTGCACCAAGGTTACATCCTGACTTTGAATTCATTATGAATCATTGCTTCCTCGCACACGGGAGGGCACGACTACTTATTGTTGTTTATAGATGGTATTCTGAGGTGATTACTTCAAAATGATATGTTGCAAGACCATAATGTGGAAGATGGAAGACAATTGTTGGAGATGTACGATTGTCTTTTAATACACAGTTAAGGTAATCATGGAGTTACTGATCTCGCACAAATTTTGTTTACAAAACGAGACAATGTGATATTTTTCTTCAAAAGCCAGTCTTGGTTTTTATAGCAAAGGGCATTCGGACATCGCAAGCGCATTACCCTTGGTTTTGGTAATTAAATAAACAACCAAGACTGCCATTTCGGTGGAGGTAAGGTTAATTTCGTATTTCATTCGTTTAGTAGCGGTAAATATCAGATATTAATTATTTATTAAAAAATTGACTTTGAATATTAGTTGAAGTCTAATATTCAAAGTCAATTTTTTAATTAGGTACGCTCGATCTGCATTCAGAATCGAAAGATGTTACCTTTATGATTCTGGGGAATAGCGGTTCAAGCAAGTTTAAGTCTTTACTTAATATCTTAAAACCAGTTGTGTTCATTTTGGCATAACATATCAAGGTGTCCTTGCTCGATTTTTGTTGCAAAACTACCAATTTGAAAGTGTTTATCATCAACACATTTAAACAAAATGTCAAACAAAATAGTAATTAATCTTGATGAGTTTTTGAAATAAGCTAATTGACATTAAAACTAAATGCAGTTTGAATTTAATAAAATGCAATTATAGCTTGTATTTAATTAACCTTATTAGCTGATTTATTGTTTATCATTGACTTAAGCATAGAAGTTTCAGTGAACGATTTATTTCCGTTCGCTAATGATCGAGCAATTGAAGTCAAGAGAAATATGTTATTCTGTGTTAGTAAGTTTAGGTCTAGACTAGAGCTACGGACTCGATATTCCTCCCTAGTTACAGTTTAAATCGATTATAGTGCTACAGTGCTACTTTAACTGTAAGTAATCAAATAAGAGCCGTTTGCACCATCAATTGGAACTCTCTTCGCCAGATCTGTCTCGATTTAATTTTCACCGAAGACTGATCTTTTTTCACCGAAGCTTTTGCGAAAATTTCGTATCTACGCCTCATATATTTAATTCCAGTGACAATCAATGTTGAATTCATGCATACAGCCAAATTGAATTTAACTTTGAATCTTTGTGTAGAAGTGATCTTAAAAATGAATATTTTGGGACATTGAGCGCAGTTAATTGCACGAACATGTTCCTATCAAAATGTAATAAAAATTCGACAATGTAGATATATCGAAAACAAATTTGATGCGAATCCGAAAGTCGTTAACGTTTTTCTCGAAAACTTTCTTAATAAACAAAAACTAAGTTGATTACGCAAACGCCGCGATTTTATGATTGACGACCTCAAGTTCGATGTACTGGAAAATTCTCATGTAAATTACTCGCACACAGGTATAATACCTATATCTTAAACTAAATATAACAAAACTGGAGTTAATTTTAGAAAAAAAGAACTTAAGTAATTAACATTGTAAACGTTTACAGTAATCATTATTTTTAAATGTCGCGAACTTGGCCCACTTTTTTCTCAACAAAACATTTTTCATACTTCGCGTGCCGAAGCATTTTTCTAGTTACTGAAACGCAATCAATATTCATAATACCTATCATCATTTTTAATGCGAAATTGTCTTTGTTTGTTTGTTTGTTTGTAAAGTCTTCACGGTTAAACCTAGTCTTATGAAAATTGGGTCATTAGCAGATTGAACTTCAAGCAAATACATAAACGTAACGTTTCAAATAATCCCTAAACGACAAAGGTGATCAAAATGGGAGAAGTCAAAATCCAAAATACTAAAACGACTTTAAGCGGTCTGTGGTAGACGTGTTAACGTACGCAATGGTAAATATCAATTTGTAATGTAACTAGGTATCCCAATTTTGATATAATCATGACATCCCACCCATACGCACCAAACGTTTTGGGAATACCTTCATTGTGCGTACGGCTAAGGAGTGGAATTCCCTGCCGGAGTCTGTGTTTCCCGATAGCTATAACCTAGGAGTCTTTAAGTCAAGAGTGAATAGGTTACTTTTAGGTAAGCGTGCTCCATCTTCGACCACATCATCACTTACCATCAGGTGAGATGGTGGTCAAACGCGAACCTATTCTAAATAAAAAAAAAAAAAAAAAAAAAAAATAATCGCTGTGTACCGACCAAACATAATCTTCTATTTTTTAACCCCGACGCAAATAAAGGTGTGTTATAAGTTTGACGTGTTTGAGCGTTTAGCTCCTAAACGAATGGTCAGATTATGATGCGGATTTTTTGTTAGAAGCTGACGTGATTGAGAATGTTCTTAGCTACAATTTGTTTTTTTTTCTATACAAATGGGCATTTCACGTTTACGTAAACGCGGCCTAGTACGTTTAAAATCTCGCATAAAACTTCTGTGTCTTCATAATATATGAAGTGACACATACGTGTAAATAAAGTAAAGATGCGATTTATCATTGAACCTATCCAGCGACATCAACCTTGGCAGTACAATAGGCCTCAAGACTAGTCCATTTCCTGACGACATTTCCTTTTTCGTACGATTCTAGATTCGTCGTTGTTAAACGCAGGAAATATAAACTTACAAATACGAGCTGTAAAAACTATGAACGTATAAAATATGACTTTTATTATGAACTCAATGCTCGATTAAATTCCGATGCGCTGCAGTAGGTAGTTAGTACACCATACGTACTAATATTATATACGAAAGTGTGTTTGTTTGTTCTTCATTCACGCCAAATTGTAACTACAGATTGATGTGATTTTTGGTTTAGACATAATTAAAGGGCTGACAAAGGCAACTATCAGTGATGAAAAACAATATTCACGAGAACAAAACCACGTTCAGAAGCGATATATATCAATTATCTACTAATAATATTGAACAGGTAAAGTCGTTTTCACTAAGTAGTCTTTGCAAGGCAAACAATCCTGCAATGACGTCTTAAAACCGGCAAGATTGCAGTGTGTATAAACAAAAATATAAACTTACAAATACGAGCTGTAAAAACTATGAACGTATAAAATATGACTTTTATTATGAACTCAATGCTCGATTAAATTCCGATGCGCTGCAGTAGGTAGTTAGTACACCATACGTACTAATATTATATACGAAAGTGTGTTTGTTTGTTCTTCATTCACGCCAAATTGTAACTACAGATTGATGTGATTTTTGGTTTAGACATAATTAAAGGGCTGACAAAGGCAACTATCAGTGATGAAAAACAATATTCACGAGAACAAAACCACGTTCAGAAGCGATATATATCAATTATCTACTAATAATATTGAACAGGTAAAGTCGTTTTCACTAAGTAGTCTTTGCAAGGCAAACAATCCTGCAATGACGTCTTAAAACCGGCAAGATTGCAGTGTGGAAGAGATTCGGAGCTAAAACAATTAGAACTATGTTTTCTTAAACGGAATTAATGATGGCATTGGTGCGTCATAGCGTCTTAGACTACAAACAGTGCACGGTAGCATTCGGGAGTGAATCCAAGTGATGTGAAGTCAATAGGAAAAACAAATAAACAAGACCTGTACGAAACTGTCAATATTACTAGTCGTTAACTAAATACTAGGACCATTTTCAAGGAATTAACATGGCATTCGGTTATATTTTGTAAACATTGGCATTCTCATACCACTGTTATTTATTTGCAGATATCGCGCACAGTTAAGCCATTGAAGAAAATCTCTCTGTTCAATTCAATCGGAAATGTTTATTTGCTAGAATACGGCAGACAATGGATATTATGTTACAATATTCATCTCTTGAAGTCTGGACTGTGAGAACGACGAAGTATGTATTAAAAGCCTTTATCATCCCACTGCAGGGAAAAAGCTTAAGGGGTTGCGGGAATGTTCTTATGAGATACCGCGGCCCCGGAACATAAAGGCAACTGAAGGAGCAGGGTGGATTTTTTGTCAATATAAGTTAGACACTCCCTTCCGATCTACCCACAGCGGAAGGAGTAAATTGATGATTTTCCTACCCATGCAAAAAAAAAGGGAAAGGCTTCCCTTTTCCTCTGCCTTTCGTTTACAGCCCCTTGGCTCTATTTTCGCCTGCTATTTTTCCTTAGGTTTAGCCTTCTATCTCTAAATTAACAATTTGTTTGTTATTAAGTCCTTTCTGTAATTGCTTCTTATGTGTTTATTTCTATGCATAGCTTTGTTATAAAACACTAGTTCAGTTAATAATTTCAATTGTAAACTATTAAGAAATTGGCTCACACAAAAGTTACACACCCGTTTTTAAATGGAATTAATTAATTGATAAGAGCATTCGAACTTGGCATACTCTACATTTGAGAAGGTATTTTTAGTGACGAAATTGTGTCGACTGTTTAGAACGTTTTGTTGTCACGTCTTTGACTATTTACTGTAAAATTAGCGTGAATTAGCAGGTAAAAGATTTCAGGTATGTAAACAGAAGTACCTATAATATGAGGTTCAAACAAGCTAACATTCTATGTATTTGTTTTCGTGACTAGATTGTTTATTAAAATTGAAACATCACAACTAAATATAAGCTGCGTGCAAGTGTGACGTCACAGAGGACATTGACACGTTCAGACTGAAAAAAATATAATATGGAATGTGTTGAGCATTTGACACCTCTATGATATCATATCACCTTAAGTAAAGAATTATTTCTATATACTTTTACAGCCCTATGAAATTCCATGCTTCAAATAATTAACAAATGATGTCAGAGTCAGAAATATGTGTAGTACTTCACTTAAGGGTGCCAGTTGTGCAAATAATATTGGCGAAGTGTGACCGAGACTTGTGTGAAAATTACATATTCCATATAAAACAAAGAGTATAACTTATTCCGTGATATTCAGGCCTTTTTTCAATTTTGAATGGTATGCATATTCACTATTTTAGTATCCATTGTCCTGTTTCGGAAATACCAAAGAAAACAGCAGGATTTTTATATTATTTAAGTACTTACTTATTATATTTGCTTGACTACAATAAACTTTAATAAGCTTCCCTTACTCTCACTATAATACACAAGTAAATTAATTTAGTACATAAATAATCTGCCTATTCTGCAAAATAACAGGATGAGATAAGAAAGAGTTACCTAATCAGTTATGTAATACCCAAGTCCAATCAATTCAATTTCTCTAACTATACCGTTTTCCTTGTAATAAGAACATGGCAACAGGGAAACAGTATAGACCACAAAGAAAAACCCCAACAAAACCATTCATTAACATAAAAGGATAATCCACCATACAATTCCAATTCAAGTTACTCGGTTTCATGGCACAAAATTGTTTTCAAGGCCAATAACAAGGTTGAAGTCTTCAATTCCCCTAATACAAACACAATATAAACATTAAACAGTTTGTCAAATACATATTCAAGTCACAATTTTAATCATTTATTGAATAACAATGAGGTCACTTGTGTGGATTTGATAGGAGCAATCATATTAGTGAATGGTTGTCTGAACTGTTAAATGGTTGTTTGATACTACTTTATATTCTGCACAGTTGGTATGACGTTTTGCTTGTGATCCTTTGAGTAATAAATATTTTACCTGCGTTTAGATGTTATATTGTCCATTCTAATTTTAATAACAAACAACTTTATTTGAAAATTTTTCTTAAACTTACAACTCAATACTAATAATGCAACTAGAATTCCGAGGTAGATGATTAATATAAGTAACTTTACTGCAATTAAATATACTTTTCACTTCAATAAATTTCACAAACATATTTTGGTTAGTGCCAGTATTAATGTTACAACATGACAGAAATATTACAGCTATGTGGCACCATTACCGTGTTGAGACTACACACAAGAGGCAGATATTTAGATACCCAATAAATTACTATAAAGGGCCATTACAATTATGGCAAGGTGCCAAAATTGACAGTGAAATTGTGAGGTAACAAAAGGTGCCAAATGGAATGGTGATATTAATTGAAGATATTTGTGGCATAATTAAGGATGTGTGATGTTTTGTTTGGTATAGAAAGGGCTGCCAAGATATGTCTAATTATAATAAATACTGTATAATAATGTTAATCTTAAAAAAATATTTGCTACATGTTTGTCACTAGTGAATAAATTGTAAATCCATAATTGGCTGTAAGATTAGATATATGTTACTATAAAACATTGTTTTAAGAGCTGTGGATATTGTTTGTTAAATTCTTCAACTAAGTGAATGTGGCTGGACCACATATTTTTAAACTGCCCTTTGAATAATGTTTCCTCTTTTGATAAAGTTACTACAAAATTGAAAATTCAAAAACCCATTAATGTTCGTCATCTCCTCTCATTTTTCCCTAATCCCCAAATTATTCGTGCTTTTATTAAATTTATCTCCAATAACAATATTAAACTCTAATAATCAGCCATTAAAAAAAATGTATATACTACAAACCGCATCTATGTAACTAACTATTACTAACTTCTATGTTATGTGTTTGTTTCAGGGCTATAAGGATTGCCAAAAAAAAAAAAATTCATAATATACCCCCTGCAAATATATATGTATTAAAATACCCATGTATAGTCACTACGCGACACTGGCAGAAATTGCCGAAGTTTTCGGCAGATTGCCATAACAAAAAAAAAAAAAAAAAGTGAATGTGTTATAAAAATATTTTTTGTACTAGCAGTTGCCTAGGAATTTGTTTGAAGTAGTAATAGTACTTTAATGTCAATCTCAAAACCCTCAATTGTCTGTATAACAAATCTCATTAATCCACTGTTCTGTTTTGACATGAAGGACAACTAAAAACAGACACGCTTTTGCATTTATTATTTTGTAGACAAAACACATTACAATTATAATGAAACAAAATTACAAAATAGTCAAGTTTCAATCTGGATTGCCACATAACTAATACCTGCACACAATAAAATCAAAATAACAAGCATGATATACCTATATACAATGGGTTTCTAATGTTTCAATGTTATATTTGGCAATAGTTGAAGAGAATTGTGGATTTACGTTATTAACATATAAGCTGAATATTTACAATTATGTTTCTGTTACTAGTTAAGTAGGTATATACTTATATCGTCGGTATTATTATCAAAATCAAAACTCCAAAAAATAAAACTCCTCTGTAATGGCTTGACCGATTTTTATGAAATTTTTAGTATTTGGTAGGTCTGAGAATACGTTGTAAGCTATTTGTTTTAAGTAGAAATTATTTATATGGCAAAACAACTATGTACTTAATATATTAAGTACATACATATTTTTCTGTTACTTAATTAAGGAAGGCGCTATTTTATTATCCTTCTTCAATTATAGCTTTGCTTTTTAATTATAGTACTGCACCTGCTAAGCTATCGCTATGAAATCCATGCTTGAATGGTAGAGAATGCCTTCGGCATTAAATTTGCCTTTCTACCCATTTGCATTAAGTTTAAATAAACACATAATATTTTTAAAGTGATCATTCTATGAGAGAGATGGAGAATATTCAAGTATATTTAGTTTGTTTTACTCCAAATAAACAGTATAATCGAAAATAAATAGTCAAAAACATCTATAAATCATATTTATAATAATAGTATGGAATTATGGATGTAAATTCTAAGTATGGTTATTAACTACTATGCTCTATTTGGATTGTTTTAATCATTCACAAATATAATTAGAAAGATGTTTGTGAATTAGTTGGCAAATTAATTGTCAACAAATCATAAGTATTGGAGAAAATTATTCTTAAAGAATGATTTTAATTAAATTATACGTATTTTAGGTAAGTAATTCAATTACACTGTAAAACAGTAGGTACCCTGTATTTCGTATTTTCACTATCATATTTACAGTAAATAACATAATTATAAAAATAAATATAATATAGGCGAAAATAAAAGGGAAATTATAGGGCATCGAAAAATTCATCAACATTGCTATCAATGGGAAAAGTGCCCAGAACACTGGCCCCATTGCCATGTTGAATGGCAATGCTGATTCTCTGTCCAAAGAAAAGGCCAGCTCTCTGGTCACTTGTGGGTACCTAGTTGGTTCTTTAAAGAGATTGTTGAAAGTATCTAATTTAAAGTTCTCTAATTTATTCAAAGAAACTGAGCTGTTTGATTAAGATTTTTTGAAATGTTGTTTTTGAATGACCTTTTTGTACTGTTTAAATGGTTTTAGAAACCAACCTACTGTTCAACCAGTAGGTTGGTAAAGTAAATCATGTTATCACAACTCTTTAAATAGTGCTATTATAATGCCTATGGTGTAGAAAATTAAGTTTGTCTATTGACCAAATTTGACCAACATTTTGTCACAAGTTCGCAGTTGTCACAAGTTCACAACTCACAGTGTATGAAAAGGCCACATACCTTGAAAACTTCTGAGAAAAATCCAGATCCAATCTTCTCCAGTAAGAAGTCGTCGAAGGGGTAGAGCGCAGCCACAGCAGTCCTAAGCGCCGTGCATGACGAGCCTGTTACTCGGCGGTCACCTAGTCTCTCACAATCCTCACTCACACCAGACTCCTTATCACAATCATCATCACAACACACCGCACGCTTAGTCCGACTTCCGTTCTCTCCATCTCGGTACCTTCGCCCCAACTTCGAGTGTGGACCCCGCACATAGCGACCCGACTTTGCTGTCTCGTCCAGGTTCGTGAAACTCTCCGCTATCTTCAGCACCTTGCTGGGCTTCCGCCGCTCGTACCTGCTCCTTCCACCCTCCTGCGTACAATCGTTTTGCATTATAGCTGTCGTGCTATAATCGAGTACGCTTAACCCGCTTCGAACATAGTGTTTCCAATCAAGTGTCTTCCACTACACAAGAACTGTGCCTCACGCGCATCATCTTTATAAATGCCGATACACTAACTGACGGTACTCGAAAATATGCGAAATACCATTATAATCACACAAAAACTATGTCGATTTTGCTACTGTCACTTTCACATATTTCCCAAATATACTCTTGTTTTTGGCACTGTCCAGGGCTTGTTTCGGTTTTATATTAACAATCGAGTTTATTGGTACGCTTTGTGTGTTATGCGAAAGATGTTTCTACACATAAACAGTCCGATTGACTGACGACGCGCGTACAAGCAAAGTAAAGAAAGCTGAAAGCAAGCATGAAGCAAGCCAAGCAACACCAACACATGACATGACTTATCAGAATGTTGACAGCTTTGATTCGGGCGCTGTGTTTGTTACGTTGGCAGAACTGCGAAATGGTCGCGTTCTGTTTTATCGCTAATAAAATAAACTGCAATTTTTCCACCGCTGTATTATTGTATTTTTTTAATATTAGCTTTAAAAGTTAACAATCATTTGAACACTAATGTAAAAAAATCAACTCAATATTACTTAACTTATTAACTTAGGTACCTATCTGACTTGGCTATAGCTATAAATAATTATCTTTAGTGACTGTGGTTTAGTATACTGCCAACTAGATGGCGCTTGGCGCTCTCAATCTCATAACTTGCTCATAAGTTAGGTTTTACATACTCTTTGGCTCATAACAAGATGACAGCCAGCCTACGTTATTTAAAGTTATCTGTTCTGTGGTCTACGTCGCATCGTTCAGTATAGAACAAAGAGTAAAGTAACTATAGAGAGAATAGAATAACAGAACACTGGCGGCATTGCCACCAATTGCCACTGTACAAAGTGGTAAGAAAAGGCTGTGAGCAGAAGAGCCATACGGTCCGAGATTTTCGACCCCAAATGGCTCGAAAAGTCACAAATTTATTATATTACAATATTTGAAATCAAGTTGGATACACAGAGCCCAGAGGTAACTTACGTATTTAGTTTAGCATAAGTACCTATGGTTTAGTAAAGATAATTAAATTATTTTATGTATACCTAACTACCTCATGTGACCATTTTTTTCGTGTCAAAGTGGGATGCTTATGGAATTTTGTATATAAATTCAGCAACGCTATCGTGTACGCTGTGTGAATTTCGCTAGCCCCTGGTATAAGCTGTTTTGTTTTTTTTGTTTGTTATCATCCTTGTTAAGTTTTATTATTGACTGTTACGTGTAGCTTGGTTATTGTTTCTGTAAAGTTTTAAACTGTTATATTAAAGTGAGCCATGGCGGACTTCTGTATCTTGTGTCGTGAATCGACGAAGATACACTTGGAGTTCTCGTGAAAGCGATCATCTTGATATTTCCCAAATAGTGACAGAAGAATTACTGCAGTATTACATTAACTGACTGTATAGTATTTGTTATTACAAATACCAAATAACTTACGTTTTCTTTGTAATCATAATCCATAATTCATCCATCAAAACAAATATTTTCTTGTCATGACATTTTTTACGTCAAGGCTGACAAACTGTAATTTCTTCTTCTTTGTAGTCACTGAATGGCTAATAGACTAAAAAGGTTGTTCATACTTTTATTATATAATTGTTATTCACTTTTATCGATAGGACTAGCTTAATATTGTATATTATATTGTGGTTGTCTACTGATTAACGGCATTTTAAATTATAATTATAAATTTCTAAAACACACTCTCAGATTTTATCGAAGAGGTTTAATAAATTATGCTCGAATATAACTGGCTGATCAAATAACTGGCAAGATGGACTATTTTGGACTCTACAATTTGAATTCTGGTACAGAATGAGAATGGAATGGATTTTGAACGCTGAGCTGGGTATAAAAGGCGCTGGGGGCCATCTCCGGGAGTTCAGTCTTTGACCAGTTTCTGAAGAGTTTAGTTCTCGACGAGTTTCGACGAAGAGTGGTGGAAGAGGAAGTGCAGTACCCGCTGCCCTGACTCCTTGTTGAGAGCCTGCTGCCTGGACGCCTTGTTGGGAGCCTGCTGCCCTGACGCCTTGCTGGGAGCCTGCTGCCCTGACGCCTTGCTGAGAGCCTACTGCCCTGACGCCTTGCTGAGAGCCTGCTGCCCTGACGCCTTGCTGGGAGCCTGCTGCCCTGACGCCTTGCTGAGAGCCTGCTGCCCAGACGCCTTGTTGGGAGCCTACTGCCAGACCGCCTTGCTCAAGCTGCTGTACGACGAAGACATCGTGGAGGAGAAGGCGATCCTGGAGTGGTCTGCCAAGCCGTCCCGCAAGTAATATACTCTAAACCTCCTCCTCTTCTCTCCTGAGTGTGTCAGTTAGGTAGGTAGGCCGTTTTTTTAGGATAGCTAGGTAGAAAGGCAGGTTTTTTATAAAATACTGTATATTATTAATATATTAAATTTAATGGTACATCTATTTTACCCTCTTTTATTGGAGAAGCAGAAGGTATCGTTACAACTGTCAACTAAAAATATACACAGGCACTACGCCGTTTCATCTCAAGGCCATCCGGCCAGTCCGACACAGACAAATCACGGTATGCGAACTTGACAACACGATGATTTCAGTCGGCGCAATAATCCTTTAACTCTTCGCACGTCAAGTAAACACCAGATGTTCCGATAACAATAGAATTTCTATTGTGTCTGCTAATTAGACGCGCGTCGGGAAAGCGTTAATAACCTGACGATTCTATTATTCATAAAGGGATCTTCATAACAATAATTTTTGTCTATCAAATACTTTGTGTTTTTTTTTACTTTCTAATTGGTGGCTACAGAATTCATTTGCCGTCCGTGTTGGCAAAGAACTGAACGACGTATGCGAGAAACCGAAGAGCAAGTTGATCAAGAAGATGAGCCAGCCGAAAATACAAATCCAAGACAATTTCCTTGGAATTGCCTGGTCTTCTTCGCGCACCGAATACCTCAAATAGCTGCATTTTTCAACATTAATTGAATGAATCTCGTCGTTGGATACCCGAAAATATAAGGTTTCGTATATTGTGCCGGTACAGTTATTATGTGCCAGAAAGCACACGTATATGCAATGAACACATGGAACAAAACATGTGGCATTTACTCCCTTTACAAGACAGCTCATCAGAAGAGTTCACTGCTGTTCAAATAATGGAAATAGTATCAACATTACAGAGACATATTACTCAGGACCACATTAACTTCGAGAAATATGAAAATATGGCACCGGACGAGTTCCATACCTGGACTGGAATACTTCAAGACCAGTTTGCCGAATTGATGGAGGGTTTGCCAAGCTTGAGGTCAGTTACTAAAAAAATACTATTTTGGCGGCAGTATTAGTTAAGTTGAGGACTGGAGACTCAAACGCTAGACTAGCAAACATTTTAAAATGTGGTGAATCAATCTTCCAAAGGTGGTTTCAGATTGGACGCGATGCGCTTTTACAGGATTTTGTACCCTTAAACCTTGGTTTTGATCACATAACACGTGAGAACGTAGCACAAAGGAACACGTTAATACCAAACCATCTATTCGGGAACCCCTTGAGCCCAGAAGTTGAAAGGAAGGCGATAACAATTTGTGATGGTACGTACATATATTTGGAAAAAAGTAGCAATTACTTTTTTCAGCGACAGTCTTACAGCCATCACAAATATAGAAACCTCCTGACACCATTCCTTTTGGTTTGTTGCGATGAACATATTATTGAGGTAATTGGACCGTATGCTGCCGTTACATCCGACGCAGAAATCATGAATGGTATGATAAGAAATGTAGACAGTCCATTCCTTTGGTTTTTTAGGACCGGAGATGTGTTTATTTTGGACCGTGGTTTTCGCGATTCTGTGGCAAACCTTGAATCTTGCGGTTACATATCACATATGCCAGCAACAAAATACCAAAATGAAACACAACTCACGACAGATCAGGCAAACAAATCAAGGCTGATTACGATTTGTCGATGGGTGGTGGATAGGGTTCCCAACCCTCCCGGATTGCCCGGGAGACTCCGGTAATAATGGTTAACTGGCCAATTTAAAAGAGATTTTCGTCTGTTACGAAATATATACATCAACAGAGCCGCTAGAAACATGTTTGATTACTTCAGAATCGCAGCAGTCATTTTAAATAAATACCATGTTGTAATTGAAAATAATCCACATGCTTCAGACATTTTGGAGATAATAAATGAAAACATTAATACGCCAAATGTATTAGCAAACCTGGTTAATCGCCATAACTATAATCGCAGACGAGCTCAGTTCACCATAATAACAGCAGATATGCCAGAATTCGCAGACCACCAGATACCACCAGATACCAGACGATATTAAAAAGATAATAATGTCCTTGCATAATACCAACAGTGTGTGATATGACGGTATTGCTACTTATATACTAAAACATGTTGCGGATGAAATCTGTGGTCACTTGAGTCATGTCATCAATCTCAGCATTAGTGCAGGCGTTTATCCTGATGCTCTAAAAGTTTCTATTGTCAAGCCACTATTTAAAAAAGAAGATAGGGAGTTAATGGAAAACTATCGGCCTATATCACTAATTCCCATAATTTCTAAAATATTTGAAAAATACATTTACAAGGAATTAAATTCATTTATAGAAAAACAAAATTGTATGCGAGGAACAGAAAGGATTTAGAATGGGTAAAACTATTAATATGGCCATTTATGATTTTTTATTTAATGTTACATATAACGTTGATAAGAAGAAACCGGTCTGTGGCGTATTTTGTGACATGACTCAAGCCTTTGACTATGTGCACTATGGTACACTATTAAATAAACTTGAAGCATATGGAATTAGAGGAAATGTCAACAATCTAATTAAATCTTACCTATTTAACAGAACTTAAATCACACATATAAAACAAATTAATATGAAAAGTAAACATGAAATGGTATTTCAGTCCTCAGAACGTATAGTTTCGTTTGGTGTGCCACAGGGGAGTGTTTTGGGGCCTCCTTTATTTATATTATACATAAATGATCTACCGAAAGACATCCCTCAACCTCTGACACTATTTGCCGATGATAGCACCATAACGATACCTTGTAAAAGTGTTGATACTTATGAAAAGGACATAAATGATTCTATAAATTTAATGGTAAAGTGGCTAGATGATAATAACCTAAAAATTAACCTAACTAAAACTAAATTAATACATTTTAGTCAACGAATTAATAGTAAAAGTAATTTAAATATACACTACGATGACCAGCCTATAGAAGAGGTAGAAACAACAAAATTTTTAGGGCTCCACATTGATAAAAAACTGAATTGGAAAACCCATATCGAAGTTTTATGCAAGAAAATCAGTAAATCTGCCTATGCCCTGCACACGTTGTCGTCTATTATAGGTGTGGAGGCATTACTTACAGCCTATTATGGTTTAACTGAATCCCATCTACGCTATGGTGTAATTTTTTGGGGCAACTCAACAGAAAAGGACACGGTGTTCAAGGCTCAAAAGAGGTTCATTCGTTCAATATTTAAAATTAAACCTACTGATAGTTGCGTGCCTTACTTTAAAAAATATAAAATACTTACTTTGCCATGTTTGTACATTTTTGAGGTAGCTGTATTTGTCAAGACAAATCCACACCGATTTAAACGATTAGATGAAGTAGTCCCACGTAACAGGCGCGACAACAGTAGAATATGCTCTCATACTGCGAGAACAGCGCTTATGCGCAAAAGTGTTTTCTGTATGGCTCCTATGATATTTAACAAATTGCCTAAAAGTTGGAGAGAACTGCCCTTGTCACTTTTCAAAAAAAGGCTGAGAATTTTTTTAGTTAATAAAGTGTATTACAATGTTTTAAATTTTTTGAATGAAAAGGACTTTTCTCTTCCGACTTCTAATAGATATAGTTAAGTATAACAATATATTGATGTGAATTTTAAATCAATTGACTTTGAATCTATTTGACTGCATAATAATGAATATACTGGACATAATGCAATTTATTTTTTGTAATATAATATACTTATACTATAATGTCTTGACATCAATTTATTATTTATTTCTTGTGTATTTTGTAATTAAATTTAAAATGACTATATGTAAATGCAATTAAATGTAATTTTTATACCTACAAAATTTGTACGCCGTTATTGGCAAAACATGGACGCTCACAACATACTATTAATTTAATACCTTGCATATCTGATTAGTCAGTTTATGTATACGCATGTTTGACAAATAAATTATCTTTCTTTCTTTCTTCTTTCTTTCTTAGTTGCAAGATCTTCGATACAGGAATTTAAGTGCTGGCTAATTTTTATTCAAATTCCGCAAATCATTCTTAGCATATGTTACCTGAGCACAGCGACATCTATCTTAATAGATTGGAACCACTGAGCATCGATCACTCAACAGCGTAATTCCACTACGGAATCAATCCTCGCGCATGGTAATCACGCTCACACTCGGCGCAAGGTGGCGCCGTGCGGTATCGAGCATAACATCATACAAGATATAACAACTGAATTTATAATTTTATTTGATACTAGCTGTGCCCGCGACTTCGTCCGCGTGGAATAGTGACTTTTCGGGCAGGATATTTTGAATTACATATACCATAGTTTGGGTAGCTAAAAATTTACTTTACAGTGATGCTTCTCTGTATACGATATTTGACGTATGGCCATCGGGGATGAAAGCATACAGGCTCCTAGGATTGCTAACCCGTGACAGAGCCACATACAACTGACCGTGCGAGAAATAGCTGATACTTAGATCTACACGCACAACTTTCAGCGTCTGACCTTGGGCTTTATTAATAGTCATCGCAAAACATAGGCTGACTGGAAACTGTACTCGTTTAAAACTAAATGGAAAATTGTTTGGAATGAGAGGAATCCGAGGAATGAAAACACTTTCACCTTTTCCACACCCTTTTAAAATCTCTGCTTCTATCAGATTTCGTTGTAAATTGGTCACTTTTAACATGGTGCCATTGCAAAGTTTTGGCTTAAATTTCTAAGAAGCATTATGGGTACGCCTACTTTTAATTTTATTTTATGTGCTGGTAGTCCAGGAGCTTTGAGGGATTCTAAAAATTCTACTGGGTAGCTTTTAGATTCTCCTTCTTCCATGACTCTGTTAATGGAGATATACTCAACATAATCCCCCGGAACATAGCTCAAAATTTCAGCGTTTATTGTTGCTGCTTGGTCGTTTCGTGGAGTCAAAATAGCTCTTTCGCAAAGCCAGGAATTTTCGCAAGTTGGTATTTGCGTTGCGTTTCCATACACAGATGATATGAGGTCTCGCATTGATGAAACTATGTTGCATAGGTTTTCATTAAGAACAACTTTTCCTTGTTCCTGCGGATACACACCGTTACCAATCTCAAGTAGTAAATCTGAAAATTCTTGAGCATTTATGCTGCCTCCAATTTGCACACGCATATTTAATGTCAAATGCAAAGGGATAATGTAATGCCACAGTCGAGAACTCTTTAGACAGGCACTAACTTCATCAGCTGTTGTTCCACGTGGTATTACAGGGAGAGTCTGACGAAAATCGCCACAAAAAAGCATAGTAATGCCCTGATGCAATGTTCTGATACTTATACCACAACTGTGCAGCGTCAGAAAGTGCACCTTTCGGAGATCGGCAAAAGAAGTAGGCCCTCGGACAACGTGCTGCAGTAGGCGCAGGTAAAAGCATTCGGAGTTATTTGGATGAACCGTATAAACCTTACCAATGACATGACCTTTAAAAATACCTGGTTCGCCTACTACAACTGTTCCACGTCTTCTGCGGTTAAAAATACCCTGTTGTTTATTATAGGTATAATACGATGGAACTTCGTTGTATAAGAGTGTCTTAGCAAATGCGTCTGTTTCGCAAAGATTAAAGAAAGCGAGCAGAGTGGTTCGTCTTGGGTTGTCCAAACGCTCCGTTACATTATCAGGGTTGAAGCATATTCTTTGTCCACTTTCAAGATGAACGTCAAGGTGGATGACGGGTGGATATCTCTCGTGGATCGAAAAACTTAAAATACGACTGCCTCGTAGTCCGTACTCTCTGGGAGCTCAGGCGGGTTTCCCTGTCAGCAAAAGTCTCAGAGTCACGCGATAGCGCGTGAGCTTCGCGATCGACAGATAAACGTGCCTTTCGTTGTTCCTCGTTTTCCCTATTTGGAGTTGTCATCATTCGAGAACGATTTGAACTCAGTCGACATTCTCGCTGAGTCGAAGTTTCTGCAGCACGAAACCTAGCCTGATGTTCCCGAGTTGCAGAGAGCCTTGCCTCACGACCTTCCTCAGATTCCTGTGATCGAAGTAATCTCATCCTTTTAGCATTTCTGGTACATTGTGAGAGGTTGGATCTTCTTCGAGGCATTCTTACAATATACTTACTACTTAACACACAGTTATTTAGTAAACACGTACTAAACAATTAAATTATAAATACTTACAGATTATTATACAGTCTAAAATTATCACAGTTTAAGTAATAAGTGTTAAGACGTGTAAACCAAACGTACTAACTTTATAAAACAAAAGAATTGCTAGAAAAATTAATTACTAACCTGAGCTAATGAACTTATACTTAATAAAGAAAATCAAGAAAAGAAATAAAGAATACCAAATACTTATAATATTTATATCCTAAATACAAATTAAGATAAGTATACCGAAAATCAAGGAAAGAAATGCCTAACCTATAACAAATGCTTACAATGTTTATTTACAAACCCTAAATAAAAATTAAGATAAGTAAATACCCAAAAATCAAGGAAATTAGTACGTACTCTGATAGAATACCTTAACAAATGTTCGCCGTGATTCTTTAAATTGACATAACTTTTTTATTTATGAACCGATTGACATGGAATAAACATTAAATGTTAAGTGAAGCTTACTACAATATTAGTGAAAACCGTATCTAAATCTGATAAGCCGTTTCTGATATTAGCGTGCACAAACAAACAGACAAAAAAAAATTAATTACAATTTCGGGTTCGGAATCGATATAATAACAACCCCTGCTACTTTTTTATATATTTCCATTGTACAGACACCACTTTTCTACAATTTTATTATATTATATAATTTTATTATATTTATATGCTCCAGAGCCTTGAAAGTCTACGACGAGTTGCAAGTCTATCGGTTTTCTATCGGTTACATTTCGGTGAGTGTGTGATGGAATTACACAGTCTAATTCCGCCAAGCCCGTTCCATCATCGGACTACGAGACAAACGGCGAAGCGCCATCGTAACATGGTGGACATCCCACCCATACGCACAAAACGTTTTGGGAATAAATTCATTGTGCGTACGGCTAAGGAGTGGAATTCCCTACCGGAGTCTGTGTTTCCCGATAGCCAGGGTTGGGCAAAATACATGCTTTGCTTTAATTGAAATACAAATTACAAAATACTGTATCGCAAGTAATTAAAATACGAAATACAAAATATCTTTAAGTAAGGTATTTGAAATATAAAATACAAAATACAGTATTTTAGCTATTTTTAATTGAAATACAAATTACAAAATACAAAATACGTAATCTAGACCAGGGGCCGAGTCTGCTATTGCAATAGTGTCGGAATGGTGGATCATTCATTTTTAGGGTTCCGTAGCCGAATGGCAAAAAACTGAACCCTTATAGTTTCGTCATGTCTGTCTGTCTGTCTGTCTGTCTGTCTGTCTGTACGTCCGTCGGTCCATATGTCACAGTCATTTTATTCCGAAACTATTAGGACTATACATGTGAAACTTGGTAGGTAGATGTATTCTATAAACCGCTTTCCGATTGTAAGAAAAAAAATTAAAAAAATATTTAAAATAAAGGGGGGCTCCCCATACATGGAACTACTACTGAAATTTTTTTTTGTTTTCATGATACCTATGCGTATGTGATATCTAGGTATAGACAGGTCTTTAAAAATGATATAGGGGTTTTCCACCACTTTTTCATACCACTTTTTCATAAAGTCAATCGTTTAAAAGATATAAGCTTCCAAAGTGGTAAATTGCCCCCCCCCCTCTCTAACTGCTATAATAATGGAGTGAAAAATATTTAAAAAAATATTTGTCCGTAGATTTTAATGTAAACTTTCAACCAATTTTTGGTTTGAACGAGATCGGGTCAGCAATTTTTGAGATGCAGCATATTTTCTAAAACCGCAAATATAACTTTGTAATTCATACAAACACTATGAAAAATAATGTTATTTAGCGTAGGTGTAAAAAATGTAAATAAGCTACTTTTAATAAATTTGTAAGGTTTATTTTTCGTTAAATAAATATACGTATTATATTACATTATTATAGTTACAACGGAACCCTTCATGGGCGAGTCTGACTCGCACTTGGCCAATTTTTTATTTGTTGATTTTGACAAGTTTGGTAATCTATTATTATAATGTTCAACCACTGACACTCCATTGAAAGAAATGACTTAGAATGGTAATCTCGTACACAATGACAAATGAATGACTGACTTACGCGGTTATCTGCTAAAATTTTTACAGTTCCAAACGAATTTTGGTCAACTAGCACCATTTTGAAACAGATAAAACGTCAGTAAGCAGTAATGTCACATTTGACTTTGACAGCTAAAATATTATTGAATTGTATAGTTTTACTACATTTCTATCATGGGCGTAGGAGGGGGGGGGGGGATGGGCCGTGCCCACCCCAGAATGGTCTGGTGCCCACCCCAGAATTTTTACTAACAAACAAAGGTTAAAAATTAAAAACTGGCCAAGTGTGAGTCGGACCCACCCATGAAAGGATTTTCATAAATTACGAAGTTCATTCATGAATCATTTGTATAAATGACCAAGTTATATTTGCGGTTTTTCAAAATGTTCTATATCAATCACATGCACTGAGCTGGCAGTACCTATCTCATTGAAACTAATTTTCGTTGTAAGTTTTCGTTAGGCATATACTTTTTTAGATTTTGCACTCTCTTATTTTAAAAGTTAGAGGGGGAGCACACATTTTACAAGTTTGGAAGTTTATATCTTTCAAACGATTGACTTTGTCAGGAAATGGTTTTAGAAACCTCGTTCCTTCGCTCTTATTTTTTTTTTATATAAACCATAAACCGGTTCATAGAATACATCTACCAAGAAAGTAGCCGTGACATACGGACAGAGAAACAAAATAACCTTCGCCCATGTTTTTGCGTTTGTCTGACCCCGCTGGGCTGCCTCCAGGCTATTGGAGGTCTCATCTCATGGGGATGGACCGCCGAAGTGTCGTTCACTTTCAAGTAACCACACAAATGGGTGCGCGCCGAAAAAATGCCAAACATTCTCGACTTTAGTTTAAACAGATATTTTCGTGCAAAGGTTTTTAGGGTTCTGTAGTCGAATAGCAAAAAACCGGAACCCTAATAGATTCATCATATCTGTTTGCCTGTCTGTCCATCAGTATTTCACACCCACACAGTTAAAACTTAGTATGTAGATGTATTTTTACAAGAATAAAAAATACAATTATTTCAGTTCTTTGTATTGGAAAGCCCTCCCGTTTCCAATACAAGGAGCTGAAATAATTGCTTTTTCAAACTTATTCGTGCCGGGTGCCTGTAGATGTCTTCTGTCTAAACGACATTTTTTTTAAACTTAATGCAACACAAAATGTACAAAGGCGGACTTAATGCCTTAGGCATTCTCTACCATTCTACCATGTGTGGTGAAGAGATAACATGGCAGGAGCATAAAAAGATAAATAAGTGGATTCATTGACACATTGAGGTTCCAAAAACGACTTTTTCTCAAAGTCAATAGTTTAAGAGATAGGTTTCTAAATCGATGTTTTCTCAAAGTAAATCGTTTTAAAAAAGACCTAAATTTTAAAATAAGAAAGTGAAAAATTAAAACCTTTTTTTTCTGTAGATCTCAATGAACACTTTCAAGCAAAAAATAGTTTCAACAAGTTATAGTCAGCAGTTTTTGAGAGATATAACACATTTTATTAATACCGCAAATATTACCGGCCATTTACACAAACACCGTTCATGGGCGAGTCACACTCGTAGTTGGTAAGTTTTTAGGCTTCCGTTCGTTCGTCGTTAGGAGTCTGTTCGTCCGTATATCACAGCCACTTTATTCCGAAACTATTAAGACTACAGAGTGGAAACTTGTTAAGTAGATGTATTCTGTAAACAACTTTGCGAAAATTAAAAAAAAAAGAAAAGTCCGTGGAATGCTCCGCATAAACTATATAATAGCCTTTTCCCAATTATGTTGAGGTCAGTTTAACCTGATGCAGCTGCAAATTAGTGTTTTACATGGAGCGTCTGCCTAGCTGACCTCTACACTCCAGTAGCTTGGTAATACGATACTCCTTGGCGAGACCAGTATCATACCCGTAACGACTTTTGAAGATGTCCAAATGATAGCCAGGACCAACTACTTAACGTGCTTTCCAAGGCATAGGGGTATCATACCGCCAACTTCCAAACTCTGGGCTACTACTGAGACTTTTCTTACAGAATACCCATATATAGCACTTTTTGCCCGACCCGGTAATCGAACCCGAGACCTCATGTTATACAGTTGCTTGCGACCAATGACATAAAAATTATCAAACCTATATGACGTGTTAGGTCAATAGATAGGTTTTTAAAAATTATATTGAGGTATCTGAAATTATTTTTTCTCCAAATCAATCGTTCGAAAGATAAACTTTTCCAAAGTGGTAAAATATGTGGCAGCACCCCCTCTAATTTTTTAAATAAGAGAGAGAATAATCTAAAAAAAATATGCTGTAGATTTTAATAAAAACTTTCAACAAAAAAGTAGAACAAGATATAGTCAGCAGTTTTTGAGATAAAGCACATTTTCAAAAACCGTAAATAATAGGTGAAAAAGTATGAAAGGAGATTCTGGAAGCCGATGCGAGTCAAACTATCCAGGAATTGGTGGCATGGTATAACGTTACCTTACCTACAATTCACATTCACGTTCATTCACTCATTTGCATGAAATCAATAAGATAAAAAAATACGAAAAATGGGTGTCTCATTATTTGACTGATTTGTAGAAAAAAACGCGTGTTGAAATTTGCGTTGCCTTGTTGAATCGGTACAGAAATGAAGGAATATTGGATCAAATTATGACATGTGACGAAAAGTGGATTCTCTACGAAAACTAGAAGCAAAAATGCAATGGCTGACCCCAGGTAGAACGCCGCAACAGTGCCTGGAAAGCTTAACAATAATTAGATACTGGTAACTGTTTGTGGTGTTATTTACTAATTTCTCAGGTCTGATCTGGCAATAACGGCCGATGTTTAGTGTACAGAACATCGAATAATGATGGTGAAACTAGTAGTGCAATAACCCCGACTCGTGAATCGATCTTCACCATGATAACGCAAGGGGCATCACACTTCACGAGAAACCGTTGTTACTCTGCACAGAAGCTGCAGTTATGTTAAACCATAGCTGATCCTAGGTAACAACCAGACCGAGAAGCCAGATCTTGCTCCAACGGAAGTATTTTTTTTGTGATTTGGTAAATATTCAACTATTTAAAAAAATTCTGTCCAAGAGGCAGTACGAAATGCTTTCAAACAGTTTGTAGAATTTCGATCCCGAAAGGTCTATCGTTAAGGCATAAATAACTTTGCAATTAGATGGCAACAATGTACAGATAATGAGGGTAAATATGTTGATTAAATAAGTATGTTACATTTTAGAAAAAAAGGATTTTTCATAGTTTTTGTTTCAAATCAGCAATGATATACTTTAACCCTTGTCCCCTAATATAACTTTGTCATTTATACAAACGCTATAAGAAATTAAGTTATTTTAAGGTAATCTATGTTTGCTACTACAGAACTCTTCATGGGCTAGTCCGACTCGCACTTGGCCGCTTTTTTTAAATACTACCAATTACAATTGACTATTCAGATTCTTCTTGTTGACACTACTGTTGCGATACAAGTCAAAATTAATTAATGTGAAAATTTTCATTTCGTTCATTAAGGCAACTTAAGTGACCATCGCTTCTACCACAGGTCCACAGGTCCTGATGAGCACAAACTTGTGTTAAATTGTTTGAACACATTTTCGTTCGTTCTACACAGAACAGAAGCTTTATTTATTCCGTGTTTGGAAAAAACTAAAACCAACCGTTATGACTTGACAAATTGACATCTTAGCTTGACATTGACAATTTGACGTAAGTCCATTTTTTGCGTTTTGTGGCTGCTTTACCATCATTACAATCTCACGGTCTCACCTCGCACTCACACTCACGATCGCTATATGAATGAAGGTTAAATGTATTTTAATGTTAAAATGTATTTTAAAGTCTCAAGTATTTGAAATACTAATTACAAAATACCTCGGCGTCAGGTATTTGAAATACGAATTACAAATTACATTTCAAAGAAGTAATTGAAATACAAATACCAAATACGTATTTGTATTTCAATTACGTATTTTAATTACAAGTAATTCAAATACTGCCCAACCCTGCCGATAGCTATAACCTAGGAGTCTTTAAGTCAAGAGTGAATAGGTTACTTTTAGGTAAGCGTGCTCCATCTTCGACCACATCATCACTTACCATCAGGTGAGATGGTGGTCAAACGCGAATCTATTTTTAATAAAAGAAAAATAATAAAAAAAAAAAAATAGTAGGCGTACCCATAATGCTTCTTAGAAATTTAAGCCCCCAAAACTTTGCAATGGCACCAGGTTAAAAGTGACCAATTTACAACGAAATCTGATAGAAGCAGAGATTTTAACAGGGTGTGGAAAAGGTGAGTGTTTTCATTCCTCGGATTCCTCTCATTCCAAACAATTTTCCATTTAGTTTTAAACGAGTCCAGTTTCCAGTCAGCCTATGTTTTGCGATGACAATTAATAAAGCCCAAGGTCAGACGCTGAAAGTTGTGGGTGTAGATCTAAGTATCAGCTGTTTCTCGCACGGTCAGTTGTATGTGGCACTGTCACGGGTTAGCAATCCTAGGAGCCTGTATACTTTCATCCCCGATGCCCATACGTCAAATATCGTATACAGAGAAGCATTACTGTAAAGTAAATTTTTAGCTACCTAAACGGTATATGTAATTCAAAATATGCTACCCGAAAAGTCACTATTCCACGCGGACGAAGTCGCGGGCACAGCTAGTCATAAATAAAACTAAGCCGATACATATAATATATATTAGACAATTTTATATAGCTTATATAAAATGCCGCTAAAACATACCCCGCCCAAAAATATTACAAGCAGTGAACCTGCTTCACTTTACTCGTCCGAGGCCAACTCCGCAGCTACCTTGGAAACGAGTGGCCAGCCCACAGTGTCTGCTGGTATTACCTTTCGCAACAAACGCAAGCATGACGCTGAATTTTTCGCTGAATTCAAGTCATTTCGAGAAGAGATTGCGTCTATGTTTGCTGACCTCAAACAAGAACAAAAAGAGAAGTTCCATAAACTGCAAAACAATTTAAAGAACTGAAAAATCTGAACACCGAATTACGCACCGCTGTTCAAAAACGGAACCCTTATAGTTTCGTCATGTCTGTCTATCTGTCCGTCCGTCCGTATGTCACAGCCATTTTATTCCGAAACTATTAGGACTATACATGTGAAACTTGATAGGTAGATGTATTCTGTGAACCGCTTTCCCGTTTTAAGAAAAAATAAACAAAAAATATTTAAAATAAAGGGGGCTCCCCATACTTACATGGAACTGAAACTGAAAATATTTTTTTAATGAAACCTATGTGTGTGTGGTATCTATAGAGAAGTCTTTAAAAATGACATGTTTCTAAAATCGTTTTTGCATAAAGTTAATCGTTTAAAAGATATACGCTTCCAAATTGGTAAAATGTCCTCCCCCACCCTCTAACTTCTGTAATAATAGAGTGAAAAATCTAAAAAAATATATGCTGTAGATCTTAATGTAAACTTTCAACAAAAATTGGTTTGAACGAAATCGGGTCAGCAGTTTTTGAGATACAGCATATTGTCTAAAACCGCAAATATAACTTTGTAATTCATACAAACACTATGAAAACAAAGTTATTTGGCGTAGTTAATACGGAACCCTTCATGGGGGAGTCTGACTCACACTTGGCCAATTTTTCTTATTGTGAATAAACAGTTTATTAACACGCCATCTATCGGTCAAACGCTTGAAAATGTTTATTGTGAAAAAGGTGCTGGAACTGTTACTAGATTATATAGATAGTCACTGTATTTTTAACTCACCTGCATTATCTGAGATTTGGCAAGGAATATACGAGAGGGCGTGCTGAACTATGGAACTGCTGGTGCAGCGTTATATATCAATCCATTTATTTCAGGCAAACTTGTCTAAAAAATTATTATAAAATGCAACGAGGATCTGCTACATCTTTAGCCTTATCCGATCCAGTCACTAGTTAAGGGTAGCTAAGGGTACGCTAAGGGCACTCCCTATGGGGTACGGAGTCCGTACCCCATAGGGAGTGCCCTTAGCGTGTAGTTGCTTAGTTTGTATGTCCTGATTGGAGGCTCAATAAATGCCGCCAGAGGAATGTCCAGTTAATTAACCGACAACCTCCTAGCCTAGGTTGAACTGCGAGAATCCACTCACAAAAAAACTTCCGTTAATATTTTCCTATGTCAGCTATTATCCAATACTACGAATATTATAAATGGGGGTTGTCTAGTTTAGGTGGTCTATTTGGAATAACATATAAACTAGTTTTTATCCAGGGAAAAATATTAACTTACGTTTGTGTGAACGGGAGAGAATGCTCAAGAAAATAAAACGAATAAAAATCAATTTCGCTGTTTATTTTAATCCATGCTGACGACTATATCCTTAATTAATTTCAATGTACCTATATCACACAATGGAAACATAACGATGATCACCTCGAAGAAATCAGTTTAGAGTCTTTTTCTTTATTTAATTTAATTTACACTGATTTCAACTCGAGTTAGCTTCCACAAAGAAATAATCTCTCTGTCACATATAAAACAACAACGCTAGCTCCATTATCCACAACTGTCTACCAACTATTAAAAATTTAACGCTCAATAGCTATAAATACAAATATATTATTGCTGTTGCGATTTATTATCTAATAACTTAATTAAATTTTACATTGATCTCAAAATGAGTATTCGTTTTTCACTTATCTAAATTAAGTCTTATCTAATCTTACCTATAGTAGTATTGCTTGATTTGAGAAAACATTGCTTTCTCGTGAAAATGTTGTAACAAATACAATAGTACAAAGTTAGTGAAGCAACCATTATATGGTGCATTGTAACAATCATTTAGACCCCATCCATTTTGAAAATAATTGCTAGTCTACACGAGTTTGAGCATTGTTATTTCGGAAAGTAAGCAACACTTCTGACTAAATTAAGATAGGTAGCAAATTTACGTTGCATTTATATCTTATATATATAAAAGAAAGTCGTGTTAGTTACACTATTTATAACTCGAGAACGGCTGAACCGATTTGGCTGAAAATTGGTAGGGAGGTAGCTTAGAACCAGGAGACGGATATAGGATATTTTTATCCCGGAATTCCCACGGGATCGGGATTTAAGCGGGAAAAACATCCCACGCGAACGAAGAAGAAATGGAGAGTAGGGTAGGGGTAGGGTTGGTGTAGGGTAGGGGTAGTGTAGGGGTAGGAGTAGGGTAGGGGTAGGGTAGGGTAGGGGTAGGGGTAGGGTAGTGGTAGGGTAGGGTAGTGGTAGGGTAGGGGTAGGGTAGGGTTAGGGTAGGGTTAGGGTAGGGGTAGGGTAGGGTAGGGTTGGGGTATGGTAGGGGTAGGATAGGGGTAGGGTGGGGTAGGGTTAGGGTAGGGGTAGGGTAGGGGCAGGGTAGGGGTAGGGTAGGGGTAGGGCAGGGGTAGGGTAGGGGTAGGGGTAGGGTAGGGTTAGGGTAGGGTAGGGTAGGGGTAGGGTAGGGTTAGGGTAGGGGTAGGGTAGGGGTAGGGTAGGCGTAGGGTAGGGGTAGGGTAGGGTAGGGGTAGGGTAGGGGTAGGGTAGGGGTAGGGTAGGGGTAGGGTAGGGGTAGGGTAGGGGTAGGGTAGGGGTAGGGTAGGGGTAGGGTAGGGGTAGGGTAGGGGTAGGGTAGGGGTAGGGTAGGGGTTGGGTAGGGTAGGGGTAGGATAGGGGTAGGGTATCGGTTGGGTAGGGGTAGGATACCACGCGAACGAAGTCGTGGCGGGTCAGCTAGTTTTATATAAAAACTTGGAGTAAAACGAACAGTTTTTTATTACGAATGAGCCCGCTCTTGACTTGACGTTCAGATGGGCAGGCGTTTGTTACTATATTTCAAGCGCAATCAATACATGCGTAGAAATGGA
Source organism: Tholera decimalis (assembly GCA_943138885.2). Classification (NCBI taxonomy): domain Eukaryota; kingdom Metazoa; phylum Arthropoda; class Insecta; order Lepidoptera; family Noctuidae; genus Tholera; species Tholera decimalis. The sequence goes on along the minus strand of OW964552.2, from coordinate 7,394,645 downwards.
AGCAAAAATATTATATTCTGTACAAAACGAATGAACATGTTTCATTTTTCAGAAGTGTTGATTTTGTGCGTTCAGTAAGAAAATATTGGAATATCTCACCCAAACTTTAATTACAAGAAATCATTGAAACAAGCTACGAACATTCTGTTTCGCCAACTCAAACAAAATGGGGCCTTCCAAAAATTGTGCTTATATTATGTCTCTAAAAACTTATGATTACATTCTAATTTACAAAAATCAAAATATACAAAGTGTTAGGTAAGAAACGATCAGTTTAAATAAGAACGTAATAACTATTATAAAATTATTCTAGCTACTCAGTAACATTTTACAATGATTTTGTACATAATTCGAAGCTTCATATTTGTAGAGAACGTACTATAATCGTTTGTATTATGATTAAATGTAATATATCCACTAGGTATATTTTTGATGTTTTCAAATAAATAACGGTTAGATCTATCTAAGCTTTTTTACTGAAGGATGGTTGTTGAATGACTTTGCAAATTAACGTTAGGTCATGGGTAAGCAAATTATAGTTACAGTAATTTTCAGCCTCAAAGTACGTATAAGCGTTACACATAAAATAAATAAATAAATGCAAGACAGTGATATAAGCATAATATGCCACATTTTGAATAATACAGTGACAGAAAAGGATAATTCAGCAAAGGAATCTTGGATACAAGCTAATTAAAATAATTTAAACAGAGGAAGTTTCTTCATCATTATAACTGTCGCAACAAGAATTATTTCACAACCATTCTCATCAAATCTATCAACCATAGTTTGTAAACTAACATGTATGTTATCCTTGCACAAGTTAATAGAAAATAAGAACGCTAAAAGTTTAATTTTACATTTTTTACTAAATTCCAAACACTTTTTAGTTGTTAAGTCCTTATTTGATTCTGTTATGGTGTATAATAAAGAGTATATATATCTATACGTCATTCAAATATTGGGTGACCTATTTAATGTTAAAATCAATTGCTGTTTGTTCATCTCGCTAAAACTCGAGAATGGCTGAACCGATTTGGCTAATTTTGGTTTTAAAACATTTCTGTTCATGGAAATTTTAAAATATGAGAGAATATATGGAGGCACAAAGTTTGTCGGGTCAGCTAGGATTTTTAATAAAACAATAATGTGATTTATAAGTATAAAAAGACATGCAACGCTTACTTTGCTGACTTTACTTTTTCCTTTTGAATAGTTCAGAATTTTTGAAATATCTAACATCACAATATCACCATTATAACTAGGTCAAGGATAACACTTTACTATTATCATATACATTCTATACAGAAGACACCCAAACTGATGTTCCTCCAAGTATGATACGCTAATTCAGCAAACATTACTCCATATAAATAAAAACTATTCACTCATTCACTATTCTAGAATGACAGTATAGTCTTGTGTAGTGAATGAGTAAATAGCAAATAAGTTAAAAAAAAATAGGTTGGAATAATCCAGCATGGTAACACTGGTTAAGTTGACATTAACGATTAACATTTCTGTGCATAGATGAAAGCGGTATTAGCTAACTGTATATTTCTGTGTTTAAATTAAGTGTACCTACTTGGAGGCAACAATCACAAACATAGAATGAAATTAAGAATTATGTGCATATTTGTGCAATCAAGACGACATCTACCATGTCAATTTATTATCTAAAATTGTACATTTAAATATAAAGAAATAACAGTTTAAAATAACGGCTAACGTTATTTTAGCTATTTTTATATGTGGCAATATTACGTTTTAGGCGATTGAGTCTATCTATGATATATCGATTTAAAACGATTTACAATTTGAATTAATAACAAAAATAACGGGAAAAATAGCTTGTTATACGTTTACAAAGTGTCTTAATAACTAAACGTTTGTTTTTCTATATAGTTTCTAAGCCTGTCTATGTTTTCGTAGCTATAATTACAAGGGTGAGGGGTCCGAAATGACTTAACTGGGTTAATTGATTAGGAATCATCTCGGGATAATGTAGTGTATGACTGGGAGACATATTATAAAGGTTAGGGTTATTCTCAGCGCTGGCTGATGGCTTGTCTGGTCTTGACATTCACCTACGAAAAAAAAGAAAACAGAATATTAATATAGGACAAGGCAGTAGCAACATTAATACAGATCTTCATTGATTCATTCTTCATTATTTAGTAATATTTATTTGCATATAAATACATCGTACATTCATTCTTAACATATCGTGATCCCTCTGTGCCTCGGAGAGCACGTCCATTCGTTGATCCCGGCTGTCATTATCTTATCTTTAACGGTTGTAACGGGTCAGAAGTCAGAAAATCTGACACTCGTCTTGCCAAGAGGTATCATGTTACCTAGAAGTAGGGCTGCCATCACCAAATTTGCCCGCCCCAGACAGAGACTTATAAACTCCGGACATTTAGGTAAAATCACAGTTTTTCCCTAGACACCGTAGAAAAATACATTTTTGAACTTGAAACTAAAAACAACGATGTTTAATTAATGGTTTTTATTTACTGATAAAGTGATAAAATTGCAGAGCTTTAGAACTTTTGTAATAACAGTCTCTTCCTTTTCATTTAATCAACGTAACATAAACAATGAGATGAAATACCATAGTAAAATAATAATATAGATCCTGCTTTTTGGTACCCGTAAGACCAATGTGTGTCCGGGTTTTACCTGGACGCTTATTGGGAAAATCCCCCCGGATGCTCTCGGACGCTCTCCAAACTAGGACAAATCCGGGAAAACCCGGACGGATAGCAGCTCTATCTAGAAGTAGCTAAGCTCCACAGCACATTAGGTGGAGGTCAGATAGGCAGTCACGTCATGTAAAATACTAGTAATCGGCTGCATCCGGTCACAGAAGTCGACCCCAATATAGTTGGAAGAAGGCTAAATAAAGATGATGATGAATTGACAGCTTTTTAAAATTTCTTTTGTATAAGGTGTACCCAAACTAAGCTGGAACCTGTATGTTAGGAAACAGCGTTCAGATCGACAGAGTTCAATTACATATTATTAACCAGAGAAGTGTATCTTTCAGTTACAACAGCTTAAGGTTAGTAAGTGACAAGTAATTATTATTAAAATATTAAATTATAATATTCAAAAATTAAAATTCAGTATGCTTTTGTTTGTGTATGCGTGTGTATGTATGTGTGTGTGTATGTTTGTGTGTGTTTATGTTTGTGGGTGTGTATGGATGTGTTTGTATGAGTGTGAGTGAGTAAGCGCGTATGTGTGGTTTATTTTTTGATGAAATAGCGTATAGCGCATAGCGTCCTTACATATAGCCCCCTTCTCTCTCGTGGCAAAAGGCGGTTCAATCCCGTAGACAATCGACAAACCCGGCTGTCGACCAAGTTTGCTCAGCGATTTTTTTGTTTTCTCGGTCAATACATTTATAATAAGGTTAACAGAATCCTGCATATTTATGATTTTAACAGAAATAAATGTAAATCGAAAGTAACTAATTGGATCCAAGAACTAAATTATCGTGACACTGAAGATATGCTTGCTATCCCTGTATAGACAAAGGAAAAAAAAAACTATCACTTTCACCCACTCACTCCACACACACTCACTATACATACACACTATACACGCACCTACGTCTCCACTTAATACTAATCCCACTAACAATATTATTATTATTTTTTGTATTTCGATTAAGTTTTAGTTTTATTTTCTTCTTAAATTTTTAAAAATTTGTAAATTATAAGGTGACTCCTGACCACTAAGATATAGAGCACTTGAAATGTTAACCCAAAGGGTGGAGACCTGGTGTCCTAAAATACAGGCCTTGGCCTAGTTTAGGCACCAGTCTCCCACAATGTTTATTGTATGGAATATGTCCCTAATAACTGTAAAATTGTAAAAACTTGTAAAATATTGTGGTGAGAGAATTTATGATTATGATTATGAAAGATATGGAGTTTGTGAGTTACGAAGTTTACTTGATTTATGTATTTGAGCGACTTCCGTAGTTTCATAATCGAGTGGTTGTATCCACTCTGTGACTTTGTTTTTTACTGCATGTCTGTTCAATTTTTTGTTTGCAATGTTGTAAATTCTGCAGCTTAGACTATAAAACTGACGTTTACCAAAAGCAGTCTTGTAGGGATCAGAGAAGATAAGTGACGTGAAGTGAAGTGAGTGAGTAAGTAGTAAGTACACTAATTTTGCCCTCCCCACTTTGACTAAAGTTTTTAAAGTCCTTCCAAAGGTTGTCTGGAAGATATCAGAAGATTTCAGCGATAAGCCAGCCATTGTTACCATAGAATAAGCCATATTGTTAAATAGGTGTGTTTAAATTTTGGTGTACAATAAAGTATATTCTATCTATCTATGTATAGCTGCACTTACCAGTAGCGGTGGCGTCGAACACTAGATCAGGCGTGAGGTCATTCCGGTCGCAGTTGGTGGGCGAGCGCGCCAGCGCCAGCGCCCCGCGCGGCGTGTCGCGCGACACGAAGCAGTAGCGGCGCGCCGCCGTGCTGTCGCGCGTCACAGGCGTCGTCACCACGAACGACGCGCCGTTTTCGTACCAGCCGCCGTGGCATGTGTACGCTGGAAATCACCAAAACTTTAAACTATCACAACTAAAATCTGGAAGACTGGGTAGCGGGAATGTTGTAACGAAATACCGTACCGAAGGAACATGGTGGGATTTTAGTCCGAAGAAGTCTGACACTCCCTTCCGCTGTACCCAGAGCGGTAGGAGACATTAGATGATTTTTCCAAAAAAATATATATTAAAAACTGTCTCAGGAAGTTTGGAAGTATCCTAGCAGAAGTCTATGTATAAATAAAATGAATGTAACGGTGCATATTTTTAATGAGAATTTTCAGGATTCAAACTACCAGGTGGCACGCTGAGGCGAGAGGTCTACTTCTTCAGAAACTTCTTTAAACTAACCATCTACTTTGAGAAGAAACACAGCAAAAACCTCAGAGGTCAGTCTCTTTTCAAGTCCATACAATCATATCAGACGACCTTGCAGACGTCTAGTCTGACAATGAGATGATCTATGGAGAAAAGAACCACACAGATCCGAGGGGACCTGTCCCGCCAGCGCAAGCATTTGTATAATATTTTTCGCAGTTTTTACGAACGGCTCTCGATGCGCGACGGACCTGCTGCCATCACAATTTCAAACTTATGGGCTCAGATCGATCCTAGTACAATGTGCTAGTGCCACTATCGAGAACTGAGTCGTGCTAATACCTAGTATGGTACTTCCGAACGCATACGAGTGTATTTCAGATCAAGTCACAGATGGCTTTAAGATTGAGTCAGTACAAGTAATCTCTAGTAAGACGAGATTGAGGCATCTTCCCGAACCTTGCCAAAGCATTTGATATTTTTTTAGTAAATTTCTGTTCAAGGAAATGTCGCTTTTGGGAGTTCTTGGAATTGCCTTCGACTGGTTTACCTCATATCTGAATGATAGAACTCGAAAGGTAGTAGTGTTAGGAAAATACCCTAGTGACTCAACCACAGTGCATTTTGGTGTGCCCCAGGGAAGTGTAGTGGGACCTTCCTTATTTATAATATACCATTAGAATCTCTAAAGCTAAAAATTTTACATAAGCGGACGACTCCGCTGTAATTTTGTATGGTACGTCTTGGGATGATAATTAGGAACGTTTCAAATAAAACGGGGGTTGAAACTGTTACGAAGTGGCTGCAACATAACCTTTTGACGCTAAATATCGAAAAAACTAAGGCAGTTAATTATGCTATTAAATAATAGAGTTACTCTTCTACAGGTGCGCTCCAGAAAAGCGTAATTTTTTCTTTCTTTTTTAACAAACGGACTCGATCAATTATCTCTCGATTAGATAGATAGATAGATATATTCTTTATTGTACACCATAACAGTAAAAACAAAATTATGGACTTAACAATTAAAAGGGTGATACAATGGGCGGTCTTATCGCTAAAAGCGATCTTTTACAGACAACCTTTGGATGGATTTGACACAGAAGGAGAAAATAATTACGCGGGTAGTCCACGGTGTACTAATTATCTATATAAAATACAAAACAATAAATAACGTTCTCAAAACATATATATACATACAAATATTAAAAAAAAAGAAAGAAACAAAGACATACATAATAACAATTTAAGGAGAGAGATAAAGATCTTTTACTAAGTTTTTGAAAGAAGATAGTGTTTGTGCTTGTCTTACTGACACGGGTAGAGCATTCCACAGCCGTACTGCTTGAGCTGCGAACGACTTACCATAGAAATTGGTGGCGTGACTCGGTACCGCAAGCCTTAAGTTTCCTGATGACCTCAGAGATTTTGCATGTGTGTCATGAAGGAACTTAAATCGTTTTTTAAGATAAGTGGGGGTTTTAGGATTAAACAGCACACTGTAAAGCAGAGACAGAATGTGTAAGTTCCGGCGAAGACGTATTGGAAGCCACTTGAGTTTCGTACGAAATTCGGATACGTGATCATATTTGCGCAAGCCAAATATAAATCTAATGCAAACATTTTGGAGTCGCTCAAGTTTATCAAATTGTGCCTCAGTAAGATCAAGATAACTGACATCAGCGTAGTCTAGGATGGGGAGTAAAAGAGACTGTGCTAGCGCAATTTTAGTAGCAGTTGGCAGAAAGTTACGCAACCGTCTTAGGGAATGGGCAGAAGCAAATAATTTGCGACTGACTTCTTGTAATTGGGCACCCCAAGAAAGATATTTGTCAACCCAAACCCCAAGGTTTTTAACTTTCTCGCTTAATGGAATAGCAGTGCCGTTGAAAATAACCTGAGGAAGCTGCGTCCATTTTACCTTAGGTGCCAACCTGGAACTGCCAACCACAATGACCTGGGTCTTTGACGGGTTAACCTGCAAACCATGTGCATCACTCCATTCGCAAACAGAAGCCAAGTCCTGGTTCATGATATCAATAGCAGTATGCAAATCTGTATAGGGAGCTTGTCTGTAAATCTGCAAATCATCAGCATAAAGATGGTAGGAGGACTGAAGTTTTTTAGAAATAGAATTTATGAATATTGTGAAGAGTAAAGGAGATAAAACGCCACCCTGAGGCACACCGGCTGAAGTACTACACCAAGAAGAGCAGGACTCATCTATGCAAATACGTTGCCGGCGGCCAAACAGGTAACTACGAAACCAGTCAATCGCTGTTGGAGATATGTTAATAGAGCGTAGTATGTTGAGCATAATTTCGAAATCAACAGTATTAAAAGCGTTGCTAAAATCTAGCAAGCAAAGAATCGTCATATTTCCTTTATCCATGCCCAACCTCATCTGATCCGTAACGCTTACTAAGGCGGAAGTGGTACTATGACCAGGACGAAAACCGGATTGGAAAGGATTCAGCAGACTATTCTTACAAAGAAAAGAACTAAGCTGATTGTGGACAAGGCGTTCAAGGACTTTAGATAAAAAAGGCAGGATGGAAATAGGTCGATATTCTGAAAAAGATGTAGGATTCGATTTTTTGGGTAGAGGAACAATTTTGGCCTCTTTCCATACCGAGGGAAAGACACCATTGGAAATAGAATAGTTAAGGATATAGGTAAGGATAGGAAGGATTTCATCGAGGACAGGGAGTATCATCTTCCGACTGACACAATCACTACCAACGGCATTGGATGTGATTGAAACTATGCTTTTCTTAACATCACAATCAGAAAATTGACTAAAATTAAATGCGGAGTGATCCGGAGTTGGAAAGTTAGAAAGATAATTTATTGTATTTGCCTTTATTGTCCCATTAGAGGACAATTACAAGGAGAGGAGGATTATTTATTTTTAATTTTATTACTTTAGTGTAGATTAAGAAATTGTAATATTATTATGTAGGCGGAACGAAGGAGCCGGGAACCAGGGAAACCAGGGTCATATAAATGCGTCTGTGGAGTTAATAACGAAGCCATATTTTGACCTACAATCGATAGTGTAGAGCGCTATAGATTGGCCCAGTTTTTACTAGCCAAGGAGAGTGGGGCGATTCTTTAGTTATTTGCCCAACGCTTCTACATCTTGACGCTTACTCAAGTCGGCAAATAAGAAATTTTTCGCTTAACCTTTCTCATTTAAAACCAACTTTAAAACACACTTCAGGCTGTGAAATATTTCATTATGATAATATGGATTCGTATGGTACTTTTACCATTGCATATTGTGGTTTACAAATATTTTTTTTGTTACCGATGAGCCCGCTCGCTCACTCGATCATGCCTTATGGTAATCGTTAGATAAGGAATAACCCAAAAGATGCATGTTCACTTTTGCTTTAAAGTCTCATGGGTCATAATGTATGTGGTATACAGAAGCCGGAGTCGCCAGAAGAGTTCCACACCTTGGCTGTGCGCACAATAAATGTAGAGGAGAAACGCCTGTACGACAAGACAGAATAATGGATGTGTAAATAAATAAAAATGGATTAAAGCAACAAATCTCACCTGTAACCACCTCTCTATTTTCACATGTAGAATAGAACTCCATATTCTTCACAGAGTTGCATCCCACCTCCAGTCTATTGTAGCTGTTGACCACACAAGAGACTTCTCCCTCCGACTCTCTCCGACTCCTCAACATAGGAGCACTGGACATGTTGCTTATACTAAAATTGAACAACCTACTGCCGTTAATCCTACGATTATGTTCAAGCATTGCCTTCTCTCTCTTGCTACTGTGATCTTCGCTAGACCTTATGTCTCTTTTACGTCGGTTCTGTATTTCGTATTTTCCGGAGTACGGACATTCTTTTGATTCTGGATTACTTGCTGGAAAAAGAAAAGAGTCTGGTTATTATCAGCGCGACAATTCGGCACAAAAAGAAAGGTTTTAGAGTATCACTTTGATAAATTCTGTAAAGATGTATGTATGTATACATATAATATTGCCATTCATTTTACTTGTGCAGCCTGTTACTTAGATATACACACTCTGCGATTGGACTGTATTTAATAGCAAGTTGCTGGTGAATAATCTGGCGGTGAAAATAGTTTGTGTTTTTGCAAATAGCCTTCGTTAGCCAGACGTGAACAACTAGAGATAAAGTATCGAATGGATTTTTAATAGTCATTATCTTATTATTTGTTTTGAAAATAGTGGAAACACATGTAGGATGGTGTGGATGACCGAAATAATACTCATAAACTCCCGAAGACTTTTTTATTCGTCTATCTTGTATCGTTCATTATCGTTTGTTTTGTAGTCCGATGATGGAACAGGCTTGTTGGAATTAGATTGTGCAATTTCATCGCATACATCCAGAAATGTTACCGATAGAAAACGGATAGACTTGCAACTCGTCGCCAATGTTCAAGGCTCTGGAGCTGTCAGTAGACCAGTGCATCGTTGTTATCATCGTCTACTTAGTCTTTTCCCCTATTTGACTCCAAAATCCAGTAGCTGGGTAACACGACACACTTTGGCTTAACTGATGTCAGATTTACTGGGTTCTGACTGCCCGTAACGACTGCCAAAAGATGTTCAAATGACAGCCGGGACCCAACGGGTTTAACGGGCTTTCTGAGGTACGGAGGTATCATACCACCAACTTCCCAACTCCGGAGTACTACTGAGAAATTCCTTACAGAAACATCCAATAGCACTTTTGCTCACCAGTGCATCGTTGCTAATGGGACTAAAATATACAGAATGGAATCAGGCGTTATTTTGCGGAAATCCATACCTAACTAATACTTCAGGAAAATACCTAGTGTTAATTCCGTGAAAAACAAGATGATCAATCTTGCAGCAGTCAAGGATGCTCCGTGGAGTAGCGAAACATGTCAAGTGTGGTTTGTTTGCATTTGGCATGTTTTTGATTGCATCCTTTCTGTATGTGCATACATTTATTTGCTGGAGGGCGGTGCTGCGCACTGCATGCAAGATTGATCATCTAGTTTTTGGCGGAATTAACTCTAGACATTTTTATTTTTTTATATTCGGAAAGTAGTGTTTGTTGGATCCGAGTAGCAAGTGGAAGATGCCACTTCCCACCTTTGGGCGGAAAGGGCTCATGGTAATTGCTTCCCTCTCCAGGGTGGGAATAAATTTAAAAAATAGAATTAAATTTGGTTAGGCAGTTGGCTGCAAAAAATCTAATATAAATAAGAAAAAAATGCTGCGGTCCTGTGAGTGCATAAACAGCCAGTGTGAATTAAAAAAAAAACTAAGCTGGTCCGCCCGCGGCAGTGACGCCGTGTGTTCCATTGTTAAAATTTTAAATAGACTACATAATGTCATTTACAAGCTACTACTCTATTATCAATAAATATGTTAGAAAAACTACTATTTTTCACTTATTTACTTTCCTTGTATTCGAAATGAAAAGTAGAGTGCTTAACACGCGTGAAAGACATCAGGCTACTCTCCCTCGCTGTGGCATCTAAATAACTCGTATGGGAATTGATTCCTTCCGACTCTCGTGTAATAATCTACTATGTTCCTGAATTGAAAAGAGACAAAAAATGTATTGAATGTAATACTGACCGACTAGGGTAACATAAGGCGCGGTGACGGCGTTGAAGTGGTGCGGCGAGCAGGCGTCGTCCGGGCGGGCCGTGGGCGCGCCGCGCTGCAGCTCCGCGATGTACGCGTCGCGCCGGTACAGCACCACGCACACGAAGCGGGACACGCTGCACCACAACAAACAACACATACATTAACACGTTCACTGACAGTGAGCACTTACCCTGACACCACATTACGACAGTGGAATTTTCCACGACGTACTCTTAAAAATAAGTGGCCCGTCCCTCGACGCACTATCATAACGCACTATTTTAATTTCCCGCCTAACGACGTACTGTCGGCGACTGTGTTAAAAAAAACCTTACCAATTCAGTAAACTGACTAAGGTGAAAGGCTGAGGTGTCGGACTTGTTTTTTGTTGTGGTCATAACACTATTGCCGTGAGCCCACTCCAGACACAAGCATATTTAGCTTAGTTGAAGGGGTTAACAAGATTGCTAGTAGAGTTTCTCCCAAAGATATAATAAACTATAGATGCGTTGTCCGCGCTCTGGAATGGCAAGTTGAAATTAAGGTAAGTGCCTCGTATCTGTCTAGTTACGCACGAACCTGTGTCGCGATTGCGACACTACACATCTTAAGAAAAAATGTTTTTTAAAAGAAAATTAGGAAAAAAATTAGCTTTGTGTGTTTTCAGGTTCCCACATTGCAAGTTCTCTTTATAAAAAAATGCAACACAATAAATTATAAACTATTACACAAGATGTAGGACCTCCAAATCTAAGATTAAACTCGTGTTATGGAAGTTCTTAGTTATATTTCATTGCAGACCCACCATCAAATTCAAATAGCCTTTATTTCTAGTACTATATATATTTTTTTTATTATTATTACACCTTTTATAAATTAGTTTTAACGAGGAGGACTGGAATTCCCTGCCGGAGTCTGTTTCTCAATAGCTATAACCTAGGAGTCTCAAGTCAAGAGTGAATAGGTTACTTCTAGGTAAGCGTGCTTCATCTTCGACCACATCATCACTTACCATCAGGCAAGATGGTGGTCAAACGCGAACCTAATATCAATAAAAATAAAGTTCTATTACACTACAAGTTGTTAAAATAGGACAGCATACAAGTAGAGACTCTAATATTACTTTTGGAGTACCACAAGGGAGCGTACTCGGGCCCACCCTGTTTCTAATTTATATTAACGACCTGTGTAGGCTGGAGACAGGTGGCACCCGGGTGTTCTCATATGCTGATGATACTGCATTGGTATTTTGTGGTGAAAGTTGGGAATCCGTTCGCAGAGACACTGAAGTGGGACTCTCTAGAGTCGCGTCTTGGCTAAAAACTAATCTTTTGACGCTAAATAGCCAAAAGACAGTCTACATGTGCTTCTCTTTAAGTAACAGGACCCAGCCAAATACTAATTTCACTATTAAAATACACCAATGTAAAAATACGGATTACTTAAACTGCGCTTGTCCAACTATCGAAAAGATAGACAAAACAAAATATTTGGGTATAGTACTCGACCAGCGCCTTTCTTGACGTAACCAAATTCAATTGGTTAGTGACCGCTGCAAAAAATTAATTTGGATTTTTAAACTACTAAGACATGTAGCTTCGTCTAAACTTATTATACAAATCTACACTGCTCTACCTCAATCTGTCCTAACTTACTGCATTCCTATCTGGGCAGGTGCCACCAAAACCACATTTTTAGATGTGGAAAGGTCACAGAGTTGCCTCCTAGAGACTATTTATTTTAAACCTTATCGTTTTGGTACGCATGATCTCTACAAGCTATGTAACCTTCTAACAGTCAGAAAATTATACATTTTAAATTCCACAGTAAGAATGCATAAATCAGTAGTCTTTGACCCAAGTTCACTAACAAAACGTAGGAACTACGGGGGTATAACTGGGGCTAGAGTACGTACTGCTTTTGCTAGGCGACAGTGTGTTGCACAAACTACGTTTCTTTACAATGCTATCAATAAAAAGTTATCTATTTACCATAAAACACACTATGAATGTAAGAATACCCTAACTACATGGCTTAGGACCCTCATTTATCAAGAGACGGAGACACTTTTACATCCTATACTATAATATTATTACACTTACATTTACAAATTATTTATTTATTTTTATGCAGATAGACTATAATTTATTATATAAGAAGTAGCGTTACTACTATTTTGTTATTATACTACACTGTGTACTACGCTCATAGATCTCACACACGTACCAACTCACTACCTCATTACCAAATTCACACCCACATACACATCCCTCTCACTCACTCACACTCAACCAATCCACACATTAACTCTCACATAAACACTTACACTCACAAATACAAGTTGCACACCTTTAATTTATTTAGTAATTTTTGAAATAAGATTAAAATTGTAATTAGTTTTAATTTTATAATTAACAGGCTCTGTATGTACCACCTGGTTTATGGAAGAGGTCTTTTGTTACAGGTATCTTTTTACTTAAAAGATCTCTGCAATGTTTTTGTTAAAACCTGTTGATTGTGAAATAAACTTTTATTATTATTTATTATTACATGCGCTTATGTTATTTATAATATTATCATGCAAAATTGATATATAATATTCGATAGAATTGATTTTAATCATAATATTTTTTTAAGTTCAATAAAAATTACAATAATGTGATCACAGTTACTTAAACTAGGTAAAACCTATGCTATAACAGTTAGGCCGCGTTGGTTTTTTTTTAAGTCTATTTATTTAACACGGAATTTTTATACACATGGTTACGCCAATCCCGTCGTACCCTATTAATTTTAATTACACACATATTTATTTCTAATCATATATTTATAAAAGCACGAATAAATAACTAATTTGAGTGAGAGAGACTCATCAATTAGTTAGCTTTGCTAGTCTTGCGTGGTTGGTCAATGGAATCAGTTATTACCATGTTAACTTAGTCAGCAACCCTACTCACCAATGATGCTGCCAATGCGCCACCAAGGCTACAGAATTTCCACTAGGCGAGCTAGCCTTAACATTAACTTAGTACACCTTAATATCTGTCCCCGTCTGGTTAGTGATCTGCAGCGTGGCGTTTCGTTGGTAGAACATGTAAATATGCTTGTGTCTGGTGTGGGTTCACGACAATAGTCTAAATGGGTGGGGTTCCAACCCGTGTCCTCTCGGCTACAAGTCCGGCACTCATTACGCTATTGACGCTTCAAGTTGATCGTGCATTATATTAACTTAGTCATCAAACCTACTCACCAATGGTGCTGCCAATGCGCCACCAAGGCCACAGAATTCCCACTAGGCGAGCTAGCCTTAACGTTAACGCAGTACACCTTAATGTCGGCCCCCGTTTGGTTCGTGATCCGCAGCGTGGCGTTCCGCTGGTAGAACGTGTAGTTGCTGGTGAAGTCCAGAGTGTGCCACGTGTGGGAGAACGTCATCCACGACGGGAATTGGCAGTTGAAGCGGACTGATACTGAAACACATAAAGAAATACGTATATTAAAAAAATGATAGATATACTTTTTTCTGTACATCATAACAGAAAACAAATGAGGACCTTAACAAAATATATAAAAGGGTGATATAAGACAATATCATAGAATATACTTTACTGTACACTAATAATTTGTTGAAACGTCATCAACCTAATTAATGGTCGCGGGTTTGATACTCATCCACTATTCTTTTTTTTTTAAAGATTACTAGCAATGTGGGTAATTCACATGACTAGCAATCATGGTAATCCCTCTAACTAAGCTAAATATGCTTATATCTGGAATGGGTTCACGACAATAGTAGTATGGGTGGGGTTCAAACTCGCGAACTCTCGATCACAAGGCCGACTCGTTAACCATTCCAGAAACAACCATATTTAGCTTAGTTGAAGGTAACTTGCTGCATTGGACTCGATCAAGCGCAGAGCTAAAAGGCTTATAGGCGACGAGGTGCTGGTAGACAAGCTTCGTAGCCTGGCTCATCGGCGAACCGTTGCTTGCCTGTCGGTTTTCTACAGATTGTACTTCGGGGAGTGTGCGCAGAAGCTCCATGACCTGATTCCTCCATCTCCCTTTCACTACCGGTCTACCAGACGCACGGCTAGGTACCACCCACACTTGGTTGATATACCGTCTTGTCGTATACCAAGCACTTCTCCTCCACATTTATTGTGTGCACAGCCAAACTGTGGAATTCTCTGGAATGGGGAAATGGGAATGGAAAAAGCACGAGTAAATAGGCATCTTCAGGGCTCGCTCGTCCCATCGTAGACCTCATCTATCGCTTACCATCAGGCGGGATCGAGGTCAAGAGTGGGCCCATCAGTAATAATAATAAAAGAAATACATGATTGCTAGTAATGTGAATATTTCGCACACTGCTATTTTTCTTTAAAAAAATAAATTAAACACACCTGTTCCACAATATTGCTTAACCCATGGTAAATAATGATAATTCAGTCGCTATCTTTTCCGTTCCTGGGACACAGGCTTCCTCTCTATTAGAGCGAATGAGCCGTAAATTGACATACGGGATACGTTCGAGTTTGTCGATGACACTTGTCTTCAAATTATTAGTCGTACCTAGGTCATGTCGGTTTCGTGGCGATGTTTTCCTTAACCAAATATGAGCAGTAGTGATGATGAAAATTAAGCAAAGTAATATGCCTGACTGGCCACCACCAGAGCCGGATTAACCCTGTCAGAGGCCCTAAGGCAATGGCTTTCTCGGGGCCCCTTTTCTTACTTTGACTGACCAAATCGTGTGTGAACTGAGGAAACGCACATTAAGGGCTATGGTTTTTAATATATTTGTTTAACTTATTCCCAGATTTGTTCTAAAATTGTTTTAATTCTACTACAAAATCTAACGATTTGTATTTTGTGAGATAACAGTGAGGTCAATAAGTTCACACGCACATCAAATTCTCGTTCGAAGGAACATGTTTTCTTGTTGCATGCACTGGGCCTGGGCCCCTAGTTGATGCGGGGCCCCTAGGTAGTTGTAGGCTCCGCCTTATGGTTAATCCGGCCCTGGCCACCACTGCTCCTCATACTATTTATAAATACATTGTTTTCGTGATGAGCTCGCTCTTGACATCGATCACGCTTGATAGTAAGCGATATATTAGTTCTACGATGTAACGTGTGAGCCCAGAAGATGCCAAACACTGACGGGTCATATTAAACAATAAGCAGTTTATGTTTGACTTCGACTGCGAAATGTCATCAATAAAGTGTGTATAGACCAGCCGATCTCCGGCTAGAGTAGGCGCGGGATTGCGGGCGGTGAGCAGGGGTAGTTCACTGTCCGGTAAGGACCAGGCCCGGTCCCAGGTCGGCGGCTCTAAGAGTTGTCAGTACTAGTGACGGGGCCCGATAAAGCGAGTTCCTGCCGGAGTCGCGGGAATTCTCTAATAAGATACTGCGGCCCCGGAACTTAACAGGATGGGTTTTAAGTCAGTAGAAGTCTGAAATTTCCTTCCGCTCCATCCAGAGTTGAAAGACTCATTGACATTGGTGTTTAATACTTACTAAATATGATAAATGAATTATGTATGTGTAAATACTAATATACTTTTAAGTTTTCTAACACTACATCTTTTACATGGTCGAAATAGATGGTAAATAAATTAAATGAATTGAGGATATACCCAGTGAAAAAAAAAAACAAAATGGCTAATATTGAAGTAACATTGTTTTCTTCCAAAGCATATAAGAAAGATTTCTCACCACGTTTCAGAGCCATGGTCCGGGATCCTTCGGTGGCACTGAAGAGTCCGTTACAGGTGGCGTCTCCCGACTGCGCCACCCGATACTCGACGCCGCCGGGAGGCACCACCTGCTCCTTTACCGCGCCGGTTGCTGTAACACGCGGGTTGACAACTAAGTCTAAAATTGGAGAGGAAAACAATTTTGAGCAACACTAGTGGAAGGAAAAGATTGGGCATCGTTTTTTCTTCCATTAATGGTAATGTAAAGACATAAAAATGAGACAATTCAATTAGAAACATTACAAATTAAACATACTTAGGTTTTATTGTGTTTATTTTACACCTAGAGCGTTATTCTGAAAGCTTTAGCTATTTTAACAGACCGGGGTTGCGGGAATATTCTAACGAGATACCGCTGCCCCGGAACGTAAGGGCAGCTGAAGGAACAGGGTGGGATTTTAGTCAGTAGAATTCTGACACTCCCTTACGCTCCACGAAGAGCGGGAGAAGTCATTCTATGATTTTCCCAATGGAAAAAAGCTATTTCAACAGAACCTCTTCAGAATGGAATATTTAAAGCGATCATTTTATTATTATTTGATATTTATTAACATACAAAGACATAATGAGAATTCACCTTATCCTACATAACAGCCGAATTTATGGATAACACGTGTGGTAGGTATTTTAAGTGAGAGTTAAGTAAGCTCGTGCGAGTTTTGGCCCCTAATAGTGTATGTACGCATTGGATGGAAGCTAAGGTTATTCACTTTACTACTGCATTCATTTATTTATTTAAACTTATGTACATAGGGGTATATGGTCGGACGAAATGCAACAAGGCATTCTCTACCAGTCAACCTATGGGTTAAAACCAAATTTCCATAGAGCAATCAGGAAATTATTGCGAAAAAAAGTAAAAAAATCATCCCCAATGTGTGCTGTTATCGATTCTGTTGCAGAGAAATTAATTTAGTAAAGGCTTTCATAATAACGCTGTATATAAAAATAAATTGCTTTTTGCTGTTCTCCTTAAAACTAGAGATGTCTGGGCGAACTTCATTCATTATTTTTGTATTATGGTTCTCGTCATACAGACAAGGTTTAAATAGTGAGAAGATGTTAAAAAAAAGCAGTACAAAGTTCGCAAAATTTAGTCATAGTTACGCATATTTTAAGCACCTTATATCTGCATGTCAATTCAATGCTTTTGAATTTAACTTTATGTATGCATGCACCTTTATGTATGCACCAAAAACTCTCATTGTTTCTTCTTGAGTTGCTTTGATAGTAAAACTGTAGTGTCTTTTGTTACTCAATAGGCGACTTGGCAAGTTTTTACAGTCATCATTGGCTTAGCATTTTCCTAACAATATTGGGGTCGGCTTCGACTGTCAAAGATGTATAAATGACAGCCAAAACCAACGGCTTAGCATCCAGTATGATCGCGGTGCTCCTGACCAAACCATGCTCGATTTGCTGGAGTGTCAACTGTCAATAGTTCCCATATACACCGTGAAATTTTAATGGTTGTTTTAATGGCTTTGTCTTGGTAATACAATCGTTTTATAAACAAATAAAATATTAGAAACAAAAAATGGAACAGTGTAGTTAATGCATTATCACCATGCGTGAGAGCTTATTTTTCTCTGAATATTTATTAATCACTTTTTCCTTTGTTGGCAGCGCGCGGCGGTGCGTGTGTCGTGTAGGTACGTACGTTACGTCTACTAAACTACTAATGATTCTCGCGCTTTCGAGTTTATGAATATTTTTTTAATAATTTGAAAACGAAAAACATTCGTTTTTTTAAGTTTGACTGTATGTTTCGATACTACTACTGATGGGTAACAGTCCTGCCGCGGGAAAACAACCATTTAAATTTCACGCTGTATGTACATCTTTAATGACCTCATAAAAGCCACTGAGGCTACGACTAGCGTGGCTACTGGGGCCAACATAATATTTAAGTGGATAGCCATCGAGTCGAAAATGGAGAAGAAGCCTTTTCTTTGTTGGGGTCGGCTTCGACTGTTAAAAATGTAAAAATGACAGCTGGAACTAACAGCTTAACTAACGTGCTTTCAAGGCACATAGAAATGAGATAGACCTCGAGATCGATGCGTATAGTTGTTTATTTAGCCTTAACCCAAAATAGATTTTAAATAATAAAGTAATTAAAACATTGGTAGTTACCATTCGTCTTCTCGTAGACGAAGCACCGGTAGCGGTCTTCGTTACTCGTGGCGTGGTTGTGGTGAAGTTTTCCCACCAAGAAGCGGAGGCTACCTTCCTTCCACGTTGCCAAGCATTCTAGCTCTTCCACTAAAATTAGAAAAAATGCAGCTTAGATATAATATTTAAATACAAAAATAAACAGTAGTGTTATAGAGAACTATCGTTACATTGTTACATAGTCGCTTATGCCCGCTGCTTCGTTTGCTTTGAAAAGATGAAAAAAGCTAGCTTGTTCTTGTCTAAGGTCTCATCTATCGTTGTACCAAATTTCATCAAAATCGGTTAAGTGGTTAAGACGGGAAAGTGTAACAGACAGACAAAGTTACTTTCGCATTTATAAGCTTCTGTCCGCGACGTAATTCGCGTGGGAGGTTCGAAAAGGGACCAAATGTAACCTTTGTGTTATATACATACCAAATTTCATTCAGATCCGTTCAGAAATTTAACGTTAAAGAATAACAAACATTCATCCATCCTACCTAGGGCTGCCATCACCTTGCCGGCCCCAGACAAAGACTTATTAACCCCGGACATGTGGGTAAAATCACAGTTTATCCGCGGACACCGTAGAAAAATAAATTTTTGAACTTGAAAATAAAAACAACGATGTTTAATTATGGTTTTTATTCACTGATAGAGTGATAACATTGTAGAGCTTTAGAACTTTTTTAATAACAGTCTCTTCCTTTTCATTTAATCAACGTAACATAAACAATGAGATGAAATACCATAGGAAAATAATAATAGAGATCGTGCTTTTTGGTACCCGTAAGATCAATGTGTGTCCGAGTTTTACCAGGACGCTTATTGGGAAAATCCCACCGGACGCCTCCGGACGCACTCCAAACTAGGACAAATCCGGGAAAATCCGGACGGATGGCCGCCCTAATCCATCCTCACAAACTTTCGCATTTATAATATGTGTAAGAGGGACTAACGACGCACTTCGGTTTTGCACATTGCGGAATTAAATGTCGCCGGGTTATTGCAAACGTCATAACTTCATAATGAATCGCGAGAGATTATAAAAAGTTATATCTAATAATAATATATAAGAAATCGAAATAATGGAAACTATTTAATTTAGATGCAATTTGTATTTAAATCTATTCACAATACATCGGGACTTTTTAGTCTAATATAACATCAGAAACAGCAAACTCACGTAGATTGCGATCATCTGGTAAGTTATGCTATCATCTTCTAATAGTGAGAACTGCTCAGAATCTATGACGTGGGAAATGCAGATAGCGACTCCGTTCAGAGTTTAACTTACAGGCGTTAATGTTTTCGTGAATACCACAGAACAGGACGCAGAATACAAGGCTAGTGTAGTAACATTCGATGATTGAGCGTCGCCACTTATAACACGAGACGAGATAGACCCCTTCGTTTGGCCAAGAGCGGTGAATATCCATGACAGTTTCTAACATCATCTTCTTAGACTTTTCCCCACTATCTTGGAGGTCAGATGGACTTTCACAACCCAGTAACTGGGTTATCAGATCAGTGTCAGATTTTCTGGCTTCTGCCTAACTGTAACAACTGTAAAAGACCAATGGCTTAACGTGGTTTTCGAAGCATCTCAATTTGTTGAAATGGTCCACAGACCGACCTATACAAGCTTGAAGATAGACCAGTCCGGCTTGTATTAGCTACGAGCCCTTCATCCATGACGATTAACACTCCGAGAAAAAAAGTTAGAGAGATATGCTTTACGTTCCGCATCAATTTCATATCTAAGAGGCCCGTAAGACAACATTTAAACGAAATTAGAAACGATTTATATCAGAACTATAATAAAGACAACTTCACTTCAACGTTTAATATGTATAATGTACGTGAAACCTAAATAGGGAGCATTATACTCATCATTATGAATAGCTTTTACCCCGTAATCGCGTAGAAAAATCTACAGCCACAACTCACGAGCGCGCACCAGACAAATTGCGAACAGCTGTTTTTTTCGGCAATTCTAGGCTCGTCTCATAATTAAAGTTGTTCATAATTACGAGTACAATGACCTCTATTCAGGTTTTGCGTTGGTTCTGTTAAACGTTGGATAAATAACATCAAAATGTCTCATTAACAACTTGTCCATTCAACTGACAGACTTGCAACGAGCAAGCCTAGTCTAGCCCAAACCTGCCCACTCATAGTCTGTTAACTTCTTGTTAGAAATCTACATCCAAGAATAGACGCACAGTTCACCGTTGACGTAGACAATTGTGACAGACGACTGCACAAATAAAGTTTTATATAGATACCGCCGCCAGCGTAAAGGGGAAGTACCTACGATAAGAATTGGTCGGAAATGTTCCTTTTTGAGTAGAAATGCTTTTTTGTTGTCTGTTCTTTTCTTCTTACTACGCTTTTCAAGAATTGTTTTCCTGCTTTTTGTTGTTGCAATTATGTTTATTATTTGCGAGTATCGTTCCATTTTTTTTACTGTGAAATAAGTAGATTTTTCTTTAGAAGCTTTGCCAAATTACAAATGGTTACTTTTAGTTGACCTTTCATATCCATTTGAACGTATTGATCGAGACCATTGCGTGTTGCGGAGTTTTCAACTTTCATATATGTAGTTTCGTAAAGCTTTGCACTAATTGCGATTCTTCTTGCAGTTGGTTGGTTGGTTGCGGGAATGCTCTAACGAGTCCGAGTTATTACCGCAGCCCCGAATACAAGGATGAGTAAAGAACTGGGTGCGTTTGAAGACAGTCAGACAGAAAATTGTAACACTCTCTTCGGCTCCACTCAGAGCGAGAGGAGAAACATTTATCCCTCAAAAAAAAAAATTGAAATTCTAGAATGACTAGAAACCAATCTTAATCCATCGACTGCCTTTGTATCCGACAATCTCGTTAATTCAATAATTACAACGCGCCGAGTCGGAATTTGTAAGGAATGAGTCACCAATATATCCTTAACACCGCGGTTATTTCGAACGGGCCGCGACTAAAACTAAACAATGGGTGACACCTATGCTGGAACTCTGCCCGATCCATTTGTAACCGATGTCTAAGAACTAACAAGAGACGATTCACATCGAAAATATAACTACAAATTGTTTTAGCTTTACTAATTAATGTCAAGGATGGGGAATGTTCATTGTTTGGCTAATTTTACGACTAAGAGTTTTTCTTTGTTTTATATTTCGTTTAAATAGCAGCAGTGAAAAAGAATATAGGGCACGTAAAACTGCAATAAGCGATGATGATTTTCAGCGGAGCGGAGTGTTATAGTTTTATTTATTCTAACAATTTTGTCATTTGTGCTCCGCTGCAGACAAAAAC
The DNA here is from genome assembly GCA_943138885.2 of Tholera decimalis. Lineage (NCBI taxonomy): Eukaryota > Metazoa > Arthropoda > Insecta > Lepidoptera > Noctuidae > Tholera > Tholera decimalis. Next base: position 7,372,895 of record OW964552.2, on the reverse strand, counting down.
TGTTGGTCATTTAGTCTCGAACTAACGAAATTGAATTTGAAAACCTCCCTCACATTCGGCTGCTTTCATTTATTGCTCTTATATGATAATAATCGGAAACTATTATAGAGGGTCCAAGGCACCTCGAATAGTTTCACGAATATCATTGCGGGAAAATTAGGTTGTCCATTCGTCAATCATTTGCCAAATGTACATATTTTACTAACAACTAAGTTTAATGTTAGTGCCATTATTACCTAGATATAATAAAACAGTAAAAAAGTGGGATGAATGGATTCATTGAATATATTTACAAAAAAATAATTCAAGTCGGTTAAGAAACATCCATACTTAGAACAACAATTTAAAAAAAAATCTGTCTGTTTGTACACGCTAATTTCCGGAACCAGTAGACGGATCTGAATGAAACATTTTTATTATATAAATAGCTAGTAAGTCTGGAGCCTGGGCAACATAAATATAAGTAGTTTATTTTGGACACTGGAACACTTGATTCAGAACTTTACAAGTAAGCAAGACGCAGGCATTAGCAAATCTTAAATTAAATGATTATTATTACAATCTCTGCCATGTTTAAGTACTCACCCGTGCTTTCGGAGCCATACACATCAGGACACGCCTGGTAGTTGAGGAGTAGTCTCGAATCCTCTGTGCAGCTCTCGATTGAAGAGACCGGACTCTTGCAGTCACCGTGTCCCCTGAAAGTACATAGTGTGCATTGTATTAGCTGATGTTTTAGCGTTACCAATCAGATTTTTCTTTTACATCTTTATCAATCTTTTTAGTATAATAAAAACTATATTGGACTATTTCCAAACAGAAAACCTACTCCAAAATAGCTTTTAAAAATGTAATTGAACTAAAACATACACTTGTTAAACCAGAGCAACAACAACATAACCAGCCTCAGCCCATAGGCAAATCAGGGTATTTTGATGTACCGTGTGAATGACGCATTGAACCCTTTCTTTTCAGGCGTATGAAGATTCTAACACCGAGCTGTCTATATAAAAAAAATCCCTAACAATATTGTATTTATCGGTATCAGCGATAAGACCGCCATTGTAACCATAGGCAAGCAATATTGCAGGTGTGTTAAGTTATTGGTGTACAATAATTATCTTTAAATTCGATCGAAAATTCTATTTATCTTTAAATTCGATTATTGGTACAGAGATAGATTAGACCTTAAAGAAGGATAGATGACTTCTTTTTCGCTAAAAAGAAACCTATTCATGCGAGCGAAGCCGCGAGTAGACGCTAGTAATCTATAAAGATAGTTGCACCATTACTGTCGCTCGCGTTGTGCGTCTCGCCTGTGTGATGGAGCATACAACTATACATCCATATCAGTTGACATGACATCGACCGTGAAAAATCTGTTTAACGCATTCGTACTTCCATATTTCAATCTCGTCACATCGTAATTCACGCATCACCCTTCAAATTACAGACTGGCCTGAGTGACGCCCGATGGGCGATGCATTACCAGTGGTTTTTAATTATACGTCATTACGAACTGTGTCGTCCGTAGTGCCGTCGACTGACGCGTGTCATGTCTTAATTGCTGGTCAGCTCAACTGTCGTTGGTGATATGGCGTCAATGTGGGGTTGCGTTTATAGTATCGGGGGTGGGGTTATGTATAAGGAAGCTATTTAGTAAAGATCTTTGTTAGTTAAGAGTTAGAGGGCCTGCCTTTGTCGAGGTAACGTTACGGCAACTGAAGGAACGGGGTGGGTTTTTAGTCAGTAGAAGTCTGATAATCATTTCCGCTCCACGCAAAGCAGGAGAAGTCATTTAATGACTATCCCCCGAAAACATTGACTAGGCATTTCTATGACAATACGGCTATATTGGTCAGACGTGAATTACAAATACTTTGTTGGCATAAAATTGAATCCTATCCTAACGATTTTGTTTTTTATATAGTGTTCGCCCAGTCGTCAAAATTCGACTACTACGACTACCATTTATATTATTTCAAATGCATTCATATGAAAAATATTAGCTTCAGAACTTCTTCTCCATATAAAATTTCTCTGTGTCAAAGGACATTGTTCGATTTTAGCCTATGAACCGATATGAATATAAATTATATGATAATTTTCATTACTTTTTATACTGCTTGAAACATATTTTAGTATTCCACGGACACTTGAAATGAATAAATTCAAAATAAAAAGTTGGGTTACGATTAACCAGTGCGTGGAGCCGTACGAAATGTCTATTGGCCAGCTAGTGTTGCCAATTTACAGGATTTTTCCCCGATTTCAGGAAATACGGACGGTTGTCAGGATTAAATCAGAAATTGATAAAATTCGGAATATTTTTCGCTAGGTGGCGCTGTATGTGCTAACTAGCTTAACTTAACTTGCTGTGTTATTTTATTGTCATAAATATTAAATGTACTCAAAGTTTAGTGTATTATGTGTTGGTAGTGAGAAAAAGGTATCTTTATTGTTGTCAATTGAAGTCATAACGATTTTATACCTCAAATCCTTAGAATAACAACGCATAGAAGAGGCGTCTAGAACAAAACACGAGCGATTTCGTGTGTCCACTTTATTTTCTTTGTGTGCGTGAGCCGAATGTGTCTACGTTCTTCAAACGCACACAAATATAGCTTTCAGTGATACCATTACCAGTACCATTACCACAAAAATGGGAAAACGCACTATTATGTTGCTGGATCAAATCAAGTATTTTATGTTATGAAACTAAATAAGATGATGTTTTTTCATGTAATATGACTTATATCACATATATTTACGGAAGGTAAACGAAATGAGATATCGTTTATTGCGTTTAGAATGTTTGATATATAATGTGTTATAATGATATTATAGAAATGTATTAATTGCTTGAAAAATCTCGTTTGATATCAATTAAAAGTATGTGTTGTATTTATGAAATAGAAAAATATTATTGAGAACATTACTTAAATGAAAATAATCTTAATCAATAAAATTGTCATCTTTATGATGCGACTCTTCGAACTAACAATAACTTTTAGTTATAAAACACTGTAGGTAGTAGCTGTAAATAAATATAGTTTAGTTTGACGCATACATAATTGCCGCCAAAACTATATTTTTTTAAACAAAAATAAGCACAAAAGAAATCAATATGGGTATTTTTTTCCTCACGGATAGCAACATTGAATTGTGATAAGTTAGGTTATTAGAATTTTTGTTTGATGGTCGATTTACTTAAATATAATGTATAAAATGTAAGTATTTACCTGTGAAATCTAATTTGATTACACGTTTTTTGTTTTCCTGAAGGACTATGACATCCCTTTACGCTACAAACGGACGTTTTAAATTATTTACTCGCGAGCTCTGTTCGGCAGAATGTGACCTTGAATACTGACGGCTCGTCGAGCAAAGTTAGCCAAAAATGGCTAAGTTTTAGTTGCCTCACTTTTTGCACTCGTACTATCCTTCTATGCGTTGTTATTCTAAGCTCAAATCAGTGTTATAACGGGTGCAAAATAAACTGTGTTTACATTGATTGCAAACATAACATTGGTGTTGAAGTGTCAATATCGGCGAATTAGGCCTGTGCTAACACGATCTGCAATATAAAACTTTTACATTGAGACGTTTTTTCCAAATACAGTGACTTTGTTATTGATATTTGTGCCAATAGTTTGCATTCAAATTCTGCCGATTCATCTCTATATGCAATAAAGTTTAAATCAACGCCATCTATTCAACCTTGTGTGTAGTAGCATACGACTCAGCTACTGGCACCTGAGTAATTTGCACTGTGGAATCGACCGAGGGATCGATCAGTAAGTTTCATAGTCCTCGCGTCAGGTGGCGACACTTTTGACTTCCTTGCCTAATAACATTTCGATCAAACGTTTAAATTATTTATATACTCTGTTATCGTACCTATACTCAACATACTATTTATTTTTAACATTTAAAATTAAGAATAGTATTGCTAAGAAACATGTTGCTGTTGTTATTGTAAAGTGTTGTGACCTATACTGCCTTCTGCTTCAATCTCTTTTGCTGCCCGCTACCAATACTTTAAATTATATATATACTCTGTTATCGTACCTATACTCAACATACCTTTTGTTTTTAACATTTAAAATTAAGAATAGTATTGCTAAGAAACTAAGAAACATGTTGCTGTTGTTATTGTAAAGTGTTGTGACCTATACTGCCTTCTGCTTCAATCTTTTTTGCTGCCCGCTACCATAACTTCTGTAATTTTATTGATTAGATCTTATATATATTTGATACTTGAACACACTCTTGTCATCAGTACACATTTATACTTGAATACTAACAATGCTGAATAAAAATATTACAATTTATTACCAAAACTGCAGGGGTATTCGCACAAAATTGCACCAGTTACTCACGAATATCCTTATGAATACATACGATATTATTATCTTAACTGAAACCTGGCTAACACCTGAAATTTATGATAGTGAGTTCATAGACCAGAGATATAGTGTGTACCGTCGTGATCGTGATCGCACTGCTACTAATAAACGGGATGGTGGGGGTGTACTGATTGCTATTTTACGCACGTTAAAACCTTCTGAATTGGATCTCTCTTTAGCAAAGTATAGCGATCTCTCACACACTCACATTGAACACATTATGGTTGAGTTGCCCAGCACTGTCAACAATAAAAGACACATTGTAAGTGCTGCCTACATTCCATCTAAGACTTCTACTTTAGTGTATGACAAGCACTTTGAATTGTTACAAGAAGTGTTAGGCCATCCTAGTGTTGACAGTTTCTTTGTTATAGGAGACTATAATCTCCCTGAAGCTAATTGGCTAGTATCCTCTGTATCAGATATTTCGCAAATTTCTTCAACATATTCTGGAGGGACCTCGGCCTGTGACAATTTAAATATCTTAATTTCACTTCTGGGTGCTTCTCAATTTAACAACATTATGAATGACAGAGGTAAAATTCTTGACCTAGTCATTTCCAACAACCCCTGTAATGTTTCTAAAATCTCCACTACATTACTTCCAATTGACACCCACCATCTTGTCCTGACGTGTGAGACCTGTTTAAACGTCAAAATCACTCCGATGACTAAAACTCCTCTTCATAAATATTGTTTTCATAAGGCCAACTGTGACAACATTAATCGTAACATTCAGCAACTGAACTGGTCTGAACTGCTGGGCCCCATGAATTCTGAACAGGCTTTGGCTAAATTCTATACTGAGTTAGATAATATTATTAAACAAGATACTCCGCTGGCCCGAATTAGATCAGTTAGCTATCCCATATGGTTCTCTCGCACTCTCATAGCTATCTCTAAGAAGAAACATAAGGCATGGATTAAGTGGAAGAAATATAATAACATTTCTGATTATGAATTATTTTCAAACTATAGAAAACAGTTTAAGGATACATGTCTTAAGTGTTTCAGTTTGTATATCAGTTCTGTGGAGGACAATCTAAGTAAAAACATAAAACACTTTTGGACCTTTGTTTCAAATCAAAAAGTTAAACCTGGGATCCCTTCCAAGCTTCAATATAAAAAAGCTGAAACAAATGATCCAGATATGGTGTGCAATATGTTCTCCGACTTCTTTTACTCAGTATATGAACCCACATCTCCTTCGTTGTCTCATTGGAAGCCTCCGCTGGACAACAATGCACTACATGACGTCTTTATTTGTGAACTTTCTTTTAGTAAAGAGAACATATTGAAGGAGCTTAAATCCCTGGATCCTGCAAAAGGCCCTGGACCTGACGGACTTTCGCCTTACTTCCTTAAGAATACTGCGACCTCCATCTGTGAGCCTCTATTTATTATTTATAATAAATGTATATCTGAGGGAGTTGTACCTGAACTGTGGAAGCATGCGTATATTGTGCCCGTTCACAAAAGTGGATCTAAACGCAACGTTGAACACTATCGTCCCATTTCCCTCTTGTCTACCTTGTCGAAACTCTTTGAAAGGTTAGTCCATAACGGAATTTATCCTGTACTCCACAACATCATAATTCAACAACAGCACGGTTTTGTGAAACGGCGGTCGACAAACACTAACTTATTATTATTTTCTAGCTTTTTGTTTGATTGTGTTGACAGCCGTGTACAAGTTGATGCAGTGTACACGGACTTTTGTAAGGCTTTCGACAAGGTTGACCATGAACTATTACTAAGTAAAATAGCGTTCAACGGAATCCGTGGTAATCTTCTGAGGTGGTTTACCTCTTATATTACTAATCGCAGTCAAAGGGTTGTAATCAATGTTCACCAATCTAACATTACACAGGTGACATCTGGTGTGCCTCAGGGCTCTATACTTGGTCCTCTTTTGTTTATTTTATACATCAATGACATCAGCCAATGCTTTCGCAATACCAAGTTTTTATTATATGCTGATGACCTCAAGATCTATAGAGCCATACGACAAACAAATGACTGCCTTCTGCTGCAACAAGATTTGGACCGACTATCCTATTACTGCCAAATAAATAAGTTGCAACTAAGTTTACCTAAATGTAACTTTTTAAGCTTTACCAAAAATAAAACAAAAATTAACTATACATACACTTTGTGCAATGACCCCTACTTAAAGTGGACTTCATTCGTGATCTCGGTGTTATCCTTGATTCTAAACTTTGCTTTGAAATGATCGAGCGTGTTCAATATAAATTCCTGCGTGCTATGCATTATAGATGTTATGGATATTATTTGTCATACCATGATTTGCTTGCAAAGTATAAGCTCACAACACTTGAAAATAGACGTAAGTATTTAGAAGTTATGAATTTATATAATATTGTTAGAAATATATTTGACAGCATTGAACTTTCCAACATGTTGTGCTATGCAGTTCCTAGGACAGTCAACAAGCGAAAGGTACGCGCTGGCACATTATTTTCAGTGGATACTATCAAGTCCAATTCTGGCTTGCGTTCGCCTGTTCGCAGAATGGTCGAGTCCTACAATAGGACTTTTGAACATATAGACATTTTTGCATGTTCTCCCTATCGGTTTAAAAGTCTTATACTTAAGGAGCTTTCTTGAATGTTATTATATATTTTGTATTATTTTTTTTTTTGAGTATTATATAAAATTATATACATTATACCATACATATTATATACATATATATCACAGTAAGTTGATTTAATAAGCTAGTATTATCCTATATATATAATGCATTTGTAACCCTAGCGATTATTGTTTTCATGTATAGTATCCAATTATTAATCTGTGAACAGCGTTGTGGGCTGCAATATTGTTTATAGTGTTTTGTGTATTTATTGTTTCTATGTTTTATATTGTGGCTGTTTGTTGTTCCTCTTGAATAAAATAAAATAAAATAAAATTTCGGGTATTTTGAACGTATAGATAGAAATAAAATAATAATAAAATATTGAATGGGTTACGTTATTAATTTAACCCTAGTAAATAATATATAATCGTCAGCTAATTGAGGACGAGAAATCCCCCATGCCTCTTCAGTCTGACGCTTTGTCTCATTTACTTAGTGAAGCTCACATTCGATTGTTCAATTGACTGATTATTTCTAAATTTGAGTTGATCACATATAGGTACATAATAATATGAATTCAATAAATCAAATAGGCACTGTATCCTATTATTGACAATAAATAAATGAATACATAAAAAAAAATTAAACAAAATCCGATATCGGGAATTTCTGGCATGGCATTCGGGTATGATAGCTTTTCGTAATTGGTAACACTGGTGTGCTTATACTACACTTCGTTTGAATTTTTATTGCAACGTTCTTTTCTTTGCGATTTTATGTGCGTTTTATGGTTTTATTCTAACAACTTTGGCTTGATAACAGACTCTGATCAGATTGCATACTTGGTAGACTCGGCTGTGTATAAAGGACTCTGTGAATCTTACTACCTGGCTATTTTCGGACTTGATTTCAATGAATTGATTATTTTTGTATTTTCAAGTGTCCGTTAGTAAAAATTTATTTACTATTATTCCATAAAATATTTAGAGTCTATCTAAGTCATTTTCGATTCAAACGATTCTTAGGCGTGACATGTATGGAGCCGGAACAATGTCCCTCCATCTCCATTATTTTCGTAAAGAGGAATACAAAGCTTACGATTCTCGTTTTAGTATAGCGAAAAGTAAACAAAAATATACGAGTATAATATAAATAATAACTAGCTATTTTATCTATAAAAACTATGCATATATAATTTATATTAAGAAAAAAATCAAATACAATGCGCCTTGTAAATATTCATGTGGAAAAAAACGAGATGCACTACGCATTAATCTATTCCTCAATTTATTACCAAATAAGAACTTATAATGTACCTATGTTTTACAAAAATAAATGAATCTGAGTCTGAATATTAAAGCGGATTAATTTATTGTCAGTGCATACTGACAAGCATGTTCAAAACATAATATTAATATATGTGTTACTCACTGTGTATATGACTGCCATATAAGTGAGTAACATTGTGACACACAACTAAAAGAAAACACATAATTATAATATGTACCAGTCCATCAAATTTTGAGTTCACTTACCGATTATACGTAAAAGAAAATGGCCCCTTCAGTGGACAGTCTACAGGCTCAGCGTTTTCTCTGAACATTGAGTACAACAACGCGTCTCCCGTTATCAAAGAACACAGGTGCGGTAGAGCGTCTCTTCTGTGGCAGAATGCTGGAAAATAAAGCAAGGATTTAGTACTGATTCAGTAGGCAAAACTAGGTTTAATCTTTTGTCAAAATGTCTATCAGTGTATTCGACTATCTAAATCATTAAATCAATTAATCATTAATCATCACACCTCAAAAATAAATCTCTTTCTTTTAATTACGATGCAAAACTTCAAATTATTATCTATGTATACATATAAATAAAATGTAGGTAAGTTTCTGATAATACTAATATTATAAAAAGATAAAATTCGTTTTGTTATGTATGGGAGAAATCTTCCGAAAAAATAATCCAATTTAAAAAAAATCACCAGTAGTAAGGTGCATTTATACATTATTACGAAATCCACGAAGTCGCGGGCGAAGTTTACTATTAAAACAAACTTTTTATTTTTTTGTCTGTCCGAGCTAATCTCTGGAACGGCTGCACCGATTGTAATGAGATTTGTATTGCAAGATAGAGGAGGTTATACAACATTTAAGCCCATTTTATACTAAAATTCTTTTCGGATCAAGATTTACACCGAAAAAATAACCCAAAGGAACGAAGTCGCGGGAGCAGCTAGTTCTTGGTTAATATTTTGATGATATAGAATGCCAATTTGTCTACTTAAGCACAGATATACTTATTCCAGAAATAGCCCAGTAACTTCTTCTTATCGTGTGGGTAGTAAGGTCTAATGACATCATACACCCTAGTGTCAGAGTTTCTAGACCACCTCAAGGGCCTCTGACGTGGTCTGTTTTGACGACCGACATTTGGCGACCGGGACCACCGGCTTATACGTGCCTTCCGAAGCACGAAACCATCTTTTTATCAGACAATCAGGTGATTCAGGCCTGCAATGTCCTAGCCAAACTGGAAACAACTTCACAAAGTGTGCTTCCTGCGGGAATTGAACCCACGACCACTTAAACCGGAACTCGACGACGGAAGCAGTTACCAGATCGTTATTCAAAGTACAGCCCTTACAAAATAAAGGCAAATGGTAATGTAATTCATTACGAGGGCCTCGTTAGAAAATTAGGTATACTGCTTACGAGTCCAGTATATTACCTTGGTAGCGCGCATAGTGTGGGGACACCGTTAACTCATCCAAACTTGATGTAAATGAATGTTACGAGGTTTCCCATTTCGGGGTAGCCTTTTAGTTTTTATAAAAGAGTTAAGTTTGTGACAAACTCGAGGCTAAATAATAACACCCGCACTGGTTGATCCTCAAGGTTATGCAACGTTCGAAAAGGTCGATTGGAGAATGGGTGACCATCATTACATCTCTAAATTTGAAATAAAAAAAATTATCTATTAAAACCAAGACTTTTCCCAACGTCAGAACTATACAATCTGGCCGAGGTCTTATCGGTTAGGCAACTGTATATATTCTCTATGTTATCCTCAAACAGCACAAACTATTACAGTACAATTATAATAACCCAGTTTTAACCCGACGCCGCAACTTCCAAGTATGTCATGCTGCACCATCCAGAACAGCCTTCAGCGGTTATTTCTCTTTCTTTCAAGGACCACGGCTGCTTAACTTGGCTAATGAGTTGCATAATATCTATCCCAATACGAATAGGGAATGTAAAGGGAAGATCACTAAATGGCTTCTTGGGCTTAAGTATGAGGAGACAGAAAGTCTACTTAATAAACACAGAGACTTTTGAGGTAATGGTTCACACATACTAGCACGTGAAACACACAAACACACACTCACAAACACACTCAAACGCACATAAACACACACATTCACACATACACGAAAACGTTTTCAAAACTAACACGCTTCCTTAATTCTAAGTTTCCAATTTGATCTGTTCTGTAATGTGAGACCCATAACACAAGTTTTCTTAGTATGGGCTCCTGTCTCCCTACATAATAAATTAAAAAAAAAAAAAAAATGAAAATAAATAAATAAAATAAAAAATTACCTCATGGCTCGGAAAGCACGTTAAGTTGTTGGTCTCGGCTGGTATTTGGTATATCTTTGACAATTTTTAAGGGTAATCAAAAGCCAGAAACTTGGACATTGGTCTTGCCAAAGGGAATCGTGTTATCGAGCTACTCACAGATATCTTAACAATAAATTGGAGCTACTGGATTAAGGAGGTCAGATTGGCGCTCAATGTAAAAATCTAGTACTCAGCTGCTTCCGGTTAGACTGGTAGTTATGATTTGCGATACACTATCATAATTGGATTACTACTCTGAACAATGTAATTATACCTATATTTAATACTGGCAATGCCCGCGACTTCATCCGCGCGGAATAGTGACTTTCGGCAGCATTTTTAGGGTTCCGTAGCCGAATGGCAAAAAACGGAACCCTTATAGTTTCGACATGTCTGTCCGTCTGTCTGTCTGTCCGACCGTCCGTATGTCACAGCCATTTTATTCCGAAACTATTAGGACTATACATGTGAAACTTGGTAGGTAGATGTATTCTGTAAACCGCTTTCCGATTTTAAGAGAAAATTAAAAAAAATATTTAAAATAAAGGGGGCTCCCCATACATGGAACTGAAACTGAAAATATTTTTTTTCATGAAACCTATACGAATGTAGTATCTATAGACAGGTCTTTAAAAAAGATATTATGGTTTCTAAAATTACTTTTTCGTAAAGTTAATCGTTTAAAAGATATACGCTTCCAAAGTGGTAAAATGTGTGTCCTCCCCCTTTTAATGTAAACTTTCAACCAAAATTGGTTTGAACGAGATCGAGTCAGCAGTTTTTGAGATACAGTATATTTTCGAAAACCGCAAATATAACTTTGTAATTCATACAAATACTATGAAAAACTAAGTTATTTGGCGTAGTTGTAAAAATTGTAAATAAGCTAGTTTTAAAAAATTTGTAAGGTTTTTAGTTATTTTTTTTTCAAATAAATATATTAAATATGTTATATTTGTTATAGTTACTACGGAACCCTTCATGGGCGAGTCCGACTCGCACTTGGCCAATTTTTTAATTTTTCAGACTAATTATTTTGAAAATGAAACTCATACATTAATAAACTATTTACAATATTTTACTACTAATAGCTTATTTAAGTATTTTTTTTCTAATAAAATGTCTAAAAAATAAGTTTCGAGCTTCTAGCTTTCAAAATGACGTAATTTCCATAAAAACTTTCATCTCCTATTTCAACCCTTTACAGCCCCTTTTTCGCATTAAAAAGCGGCCTATGTCCTTTCTCAGGCTCTAAACTATGTTCGTGCAAAATTTCATTTAAATCGGTTCATTAGTTTAGGCGTGATTGCGTAACACACAGACAGACAGAGTTACTTTCGCATTTATAATATTAGTAAGGATAACATGTATACTAACTTTCTTTATACTGTAGAACGTTTTTATGTTTTTCATGCATCACAACGCAGCGGTAACAGCCTTTTCTGAAAATAAAATAAAAATACATTAGTACTCGTATGATATACGAACCCAATAGAGTAAATTTAGCATATTGAAAAGTAAATTAATAATGGAGAACTATTGTATCACTTAAATCGTGGATTTGAAGAGAGGTTTGAACCCCGCGAAATGGCAGACTCGCGTCGCAGTTACGTTTGAGGTGGCCATCTCGTGATAATGTTTGGCTAGTACTCCAATATGGCGATAATAGATAACATGATACACAATGTTATGGATAGTAAGGGGGTTAAAAGTGAATAGGTTACTTCTAGGTAAACGTGCTTCATCATCGACTACATCATCACAGACTCAGGAATTCCGTTTAAATTATATAAAATTTCCGGGAAATTATAGAAAATATCTAGTTGTTCATTCTTAAATGCAATATGCAGCACCGCCCTTTCACCCGCAAATATATCGATACCTCTGGGCTCAAAGGTCGTAAAGGACATTTGGGCGAAAATGACTTTTTGATACTGTTTTACTCAGTTTTAAATTTTCTATCGATCTGTATATTCCGTTTTACGAAATTCGCTAAAAAAATGCCTTTACGACCCACATAACTTGAGACGTTAAATAAAGTTTACCGTAAAATTTTGGAAGTAAATAACACTTAGTTACCAGAGTGTACTCATTTTGTCAATAAAGCAAAATATAAAACAACTTTAGGGTGTAAAATACATTAAAAATATCAATTGTCCTATAACACCTTAGGTGGTTAATATAAGTCACCTCAAAAATTTGGATGTAAAGGACATCGTCTTTGCAAATTGTCCTGTAAACCCTAAAATTTAAAAAATACAAGTGTCCTTTACTACCTAGGTTCAAATTAATTATGTGCTTCCACTAAATCCTATAATATTCAAAAAACAACGAATTTAATCTAAATTTACCACCTAACTTAAAATAAAACACAAAAATATTTACTCAGAATTTTGTGAAATGTATTATGAATAAATCATAGAAATTAAAAGACGTTCAAGTATCCACTTCATAACTATCGTAGTATCGACATGGCCTAAGAAGATTTTCGAAAACCTAACGTACTTAAAAAATATACCGAAGAAGCTAAAATGTTTACAAAGAACTTTATTGAGGAATGCCAGCAGTTACATCGCACTACAATAGAAAAAAAAACTAATAGAGCTTATCTTCCTCAGGAAATGAAAAACGTATATAACTTATATCAAACGTATTTAAAATATTGTACTGAACAGTAAAAGCAGGCATTAAGTGAGAACGCATATCGAACTATTTTAAAGAGTATAATAATCTCAAAGAGGAGATACCTACTCTTAAGAGATTTAACATTCATCAAACCCTTAATTTACCTAACAATGAAACGGTCACCTGCAGCTTTGACCTACAAGAAGTCTTGAATACGCCACATGGACAAAGTATGATATTGTACTATTCTAGAAAATATTTGATGTTTAATTTCACCATTTATGAAAGTTGCACACAGGATGTTAATTGTTATACATGGGGGGAATGTGGATGGAAAAAGAGGGAGTAAAGAAATTGCAACTTCCTTAATGAAATATCTTGAGGATAAGAACAAAATGGGCGTAAAACATCTTCTGATGTACTGTGATTCATATTGTAATAAATAAAAATAAAACCGTATTGGCTGCCATGAACCAATTCCTAAAATCAGAAATTAATTTGTAGGCCATTCAAATTAACTATTTACTCCCGGTCCATACATATATGCCTGTCGATACAGTTCATACTGTTATCGAAAGGGAAGTGCGAAAGTTATTATTTGGAGTCCCTCACAATGGTCTACATATTTTGAATCGGCCCGCAAAAGACCAAGACCTTACAAAGTTAATGTTATGGAATATACTGACTTTTTAAAATTTGATCAATTAGCTTTAAATATATACATTCACGCCAATGACAATACAAAATATTAAATTCCAAAACATCAGAGTCGCCACATTAAAAAAAAAGCATAACGACAAAATGTTTGTCAAATGCTCCGTGGAAGACAAAGCAGAAACTCATTCTTTAACATTATGCGAAAAACCCCAGATCAAGGAAAAACAAAAGGAAAGAGGAAGGGAAAGTCCAAAGAGAAAAAAAGCCAGATTAAAAATGAACCTGTGATTGGTATGGATGAAGTGAAACAGCTATACAATAGTAGATTACCAATAGCCTCTGATAAATATAAAAAAACTGATAAACCTGTGTGAAAATGGATCAATACCTAAAAGATTTCATAAAGAATATAGGGAGCTTCAATGCAATTCTGAGCTACGCGAGACTGAACGAAACGGATGAAGAGGACGATGAAAAAAGTGAGAAAGAAGATGAGTAAACAAATTAGATATCAGATGATGATTTATTTACTCATCTTCTCATCAAACGAGATTCTGATTATAAAATTTCATGATTATTTGTAAAGAAATGCCTGTATCCTTTTAGAATACCTTAGCGGGTGACCCTTAAGAAACTAAAAATTATCAAACTTGTCGTTTATTTCCGTATTTTGTTTTATTTTGTGCAGTAAAGTAGATTTACGCCCTTAGGTAAAATCATAGGATGAAAATGTTAAGAGTGTAAAGGACTTTTATTTTTAAATTTATGGTCGTAAAGGAAATCTATCTCGGTAAATCCAGCTTTAGGGTAATTTTTTAACACTGCCTAAGAGAGTACTATAAATTGTAAACACTTTTCCTAGGTTTCCATTAAATAGCTCAAGAAACAAAAATGTTAGAGCAAACATTTTTTTTTTTAGTTTTTTGCTTCTTCTGGAAAGTCGCATTTTATTCTTTACGACCTTTGAGCCCAGAAGTATCGATATGTATATGCAGAAGTGTTACAATATAAAGATACCGTACATATATGCAAGCTAACCACACTCGACACGTGTTTCGCCCCTCCGAAATACTAGAATTAACACTAAATATACTTTGGTATAGATTTCCGCAAAGCAAAGCCTGATTCCATTCTGTATAAGTGTAAAACTGAAAACCTACAAAGGTTTATAAGACAGATATTAAACCTCTTTGCAGTAGAGCTGACTGGCCACTGGCAAAAGATATAGGGGCAGCAAGTAACTCGATAGATTAAAGATTTGTTGGCACGAGCCACGAGCTATGCATTGCAGAGGGGCTGAAACGCTGTTTTACAAAATGTTTCCTTTGATACTAGACAGGTTGTTTACTAATTTTCATTGTAGGTTTTTATAAATCAGATCCTAAAACTCAGACATTTTCTTGCATAATTCGTTTTTATAAGGATACTTTTTTTCGGGGGGAGAATCATGAAATGCCAACCAAGTCCTTCTTAGAAGGATGTGTTAGACTTTTTTTTGACAGTTGTATCCATTCCCGCAACTCCGAGAGGAAGAAAGATACTTGCAAAGTGTATTTTGATTATTCATGTACAAGGCATGTTTCATCTCCTTCAGGCACCAAAAAGCCTCTCGGGAATATTTGTAAACTACACAAAAACGACTACAATATAAATTACGTTCCACTGTTTTAATTAGTAGGTTGACAATTTCGATATTCGCTGACAGTGAAATTAAGATTGGATTGATATTTATGTAAATACATGAGTTTTTATTCAGGATTGGAACTATGTATCTATTACAGGCAGACTATAAAACAAACTTTTATAACCTAATAAATAAATGATGTACTGGATAATATGAAAATGGGTGAATGAATGACAATGCTAATTCTTTGACTATAGAAATGGCCAGCCATCTGGTCACGTCAAGAGTCTATTATACTAATTTAATGTGTTTCAGTTCTCTGGGCATTTTTCCCATTGACAGCGATTTTAACGAACGTTTGATACCCAACGAATTATGTTTTTTTTTATTGATAATAGGATCGCGTTTGACCACCGTCTCACCTGATGGTAAGTGATGATGTGATTGAAGATGGAGCACACTTGCCTGGAAGTAACCTATTCACTCTTGAATTAAAGACTCCCAGGTTTTAGCGATCAGGAAACACAGACTCTGACAGGGAATTCCACTCCTTAGCCGTACGCACAATGAAAGTATTCCCAAAACGTTTTGTGCGTATGGGTGGGATGTCCACCATGTAACGATGGCGCATCGCCGTTTGTCTTGTAGTCCAATGATGGAATGGGCTTGGCGGAATTAGATTGTGTAATTCCATCGCACACTCCCCGAAATGTAACCGATAGAAAACCGATAGACTTGCAACTCGTCGTCGATGTTCAAGGCTCTAGATCTCTTATTGTATTCGCAAGTACATACATAATTTATACGCATCAATAGCCTATTAGTGTCATGTCGGAATTGTGATCGTGAGGCCTCGGGTTCGAACTCCACCTACTGAACTATTGCTGTCAACCCACTCCAGACACCAGCATATTTAGCTTAGCTGGAGGGCGTAACTAAATTTCTAGTAATGTATATCCTACCAACATCGGTAGTTCTCTTAAAAATGATAATAATACCGCTATGTTGATACGTAATTTTTGTACATAATCCTACATATTCATTTACTTACATTGCGTGTCTAGTATCTGTCTTAGATTAGTGATAATAATATCTACTACTACAGTGGGCAGTTCGTTGTAAGAAAGTAGGAAATATAGGACGTCAGCAGGTAATGCGGAGGATTGAAGATTTGTTGGCACAAGGCACGGCACAGGTATGCACCATTCGGGTGCTGCAGGATACAATGCACATGATTCTAGCCATTATGTAACGCGACATTGGGGCTATTTTTGGGTGGCATTTTACACAGTTCTTTAGTAGAAATCGTTAGTTTTATGCATTTAATTGCCAAACTGACTATTGATTGAATTCAAATTGAAACACTACTTAGCTGTAACCACATAACGATGGCGCATCACCGTTTGTCTTGTCCGATGTTATAAGCTTTATACTCAACCTTATTAATAAAATCAACCTTTTTTACAGACAAGGAATTTGGATAAGTACAACGCACATACCTACAAAATACGAAGCACAGGAAATTGAACACGATACAGTAAAACAAACGACAACTATAAACAGCTGAAAAATAACAGTAGTTACTCGTGAGATATTACATAAAACGAGGGTGATATGTGCCACCCATCCTTATCACGAGTCGCTAAGCGCTATCGATAAGACATACAGATTGAGAGATTAAACGAATGTGACGCAAACGAAACGGAACACTGAAGATACGGAAAGAGAAAAGATACGCAAGAGAAATGAACGAGATTTACACAGCACACGCGTTTAAAAGTTTTATTAAAGGAAGATTTGAAGATGAGACATAGAAAGTGGAAAAAGTTTGGTGTTAAAAACATGAGATAAACAAGGTTCCTTTTCTTTTTAAAGCGATTCTCTTAATTATATTTAACAGATATGCAACTTTTCTGAAAGAGTTTTGAATTTACTTGGAATACTATGAAACACAATTGTGGAGCTCTTGACTCAATAATAACAGCCGCAAAGGTCGGTTTATAGACGAGTGACCATCTTTTACAAACCGAGTTTCCTTAGTGCCTCAAATCATGCAAGTCTGTTGGCTGTCAGCTATCTTTTGTAGATTTTTGAGAGTCTTTATAAATATTCAGAAGCCAGACGAATCTAACTGCAAAATCTTACTAAGAATCAGAGGTCAGATAGGGAATATTTTGTAGATCTTTGAGAGTCGCTACAAAAAGTCAGAAGCCAGAGAATCTGCCACCTGTATCTTACTAAGAATCAGAGGTTAGATATAACAGTCGCTATCAGGTGTTTAGCTGCATAAGGTTAGAATGGAAGCCAATTATCTCATAACGGACTGAGGATCTAGACGTCCAACAGTTTGCTTTCTTTAATCGAGGGGAAAAGCAACAGAAGACTCTTCCCACAAAAGGTGGAGTGGAAGAGTGGATCAGACTAATACAAAAAAAACACGTGTGCAATTCACACGTGGTAGAAGTGAAACTATCAAAAAAAAAAAATTTATGTGTGTCTCTCTTTCTATTCCCCACGAGACCCCCCCTCCCCCTCCCCACCCCCCTCTAAGGGCTACCTCACCCCCCGCGACGTAACTTCGTTCCCGTGGTCGCAAGATAGCCGAGTTTGGGCTCATTTTAAAGGGCATCAAAAGCTCTACCACTAGGCCCCAACAGAATTCCAAAATTCGGCAATTTATGTGTGTCTCTTTTTACTGTTGCTTTTTCGTTTCATACATTTTCAAATCACAACGATGCTAAAGAAGTTTTCACTTCAAAAAATCCTCCCTGTTCTATCGGTTTCATCAGTCACCCTTGCGGTCTCGCACCGTGATATCTTGTTAGAACGTTCCCGCAAATCCGGCGGGGATGACAGGAACACGACGTGCCGTCAACACGGGCCTGGTACTTTCCGTACGGTGAGCTACCTTTACTCACTCGCCCCTTCGGCGGCCAGAAATCGGCAGGCGACCCCTACGCCCAGGACGTCTCCCGCGGCGTTCCAGCTACTCCTATATATCTCATAATTGGTAGGAACTTACTCATCAACAATAAGAAATTTGTCCCCTTCCGAGGACAGGCAGCGTCCCTTGTTGGACAGCCTATCTCCCTCGATGAGGATCGGCTGGATCACGCCCGACTGGAACCAGCGTCCGTGCCACCGAGATGGAAACGCGCAACCTGGGAACAAGGAGAGAGTATGTTATAACAAGATATATAGTTACATATATACAAGGTCTAACGATTAAGCGCAATACCTCAGACACCCCAATTAGAATATTAAATTATGAGTCTAAAACAACATCCGTAACTAAATAAATTGAAACCAAACCTAGACATTTTTTATAAAATAGTTATCTATACTTATAATAAATCTGTAGAGAGGTCCATTCTGTACATGAAATATATTTCCAAAATAACTATTAGAGGGTGATTAGGGATCGATACTGATGCCAAAAATGCAATCAATAAAATTTTTGTCTGTCTGTCTGTCTGTCTGTATAACCGTTATAGAAACAAAAACTACTCGACGGATTTTAACGAAACTTGGTACAATTATTTTTCATACTCCTGAACTGGTTATAGTATACTTTTCATCACGCTACAGTCAATAGGAGCAGAGCAGTGAAGGGAAATGTTGGGAAATCGGGAGAAGTTACTCCATTTTTTAAGGTTCCGTCGCGTGTGCAACCTTAATGATTAAAGCTACACATAAATCATTTCATGACGGAAATATTCTCCTTATCTATACTAATATTATAAAGCGGAAAAGTTTGTTTGTTTGTTTGTTTGCTTGAACGCGCTAATCTTCGAAAGTACTGGGTGGATTTGGATGCAATTTGGTATGGAAGTAGCTTGAAGCTTGAGGAAGGTTATAGGCTACTTTTTACGCGACTGCAAAAAAGGAGAGTTATGTTTTTACCATGATAGAATCCATTTGCCATGGTACTGTGTTTCCATTTTAAGTTAAATGAAAGATTTTTCCGACAAAATAGAACACCTATTTTTATGACGAAAATCGATTCGGAAGCCGATTCTGAAGCAAATACTTTCAGGAATTGCGTTTATTCTGTTACACGTTGTATAGGTATATAATATTTTTTAAAGAGAGCTAGCCTTGTGGGTGCAATTCACATTCCTAACAATCTTATTAACGCCTCCACCTAAGCTAAATATGCTTATGTCTGGATCGAGCACACGGCAATAGAGTAATGGATGAGATTCAAACTTCGAAACCGCGACCGCTCGATGACCAGTCCAACACCAGCGGAGAGCCATTAGGCAACTGACGCTTCAAAGTTTCGTTAGATATTATAAGTACATACATACTAATATACAGCTAAGGGGTGGGGCATTTCGAACCTCATGGTAGTAATTTCCATTGCGTCAGCCTAGTCCTGCCATTTTCTGGGGCCTGGATTGATGTCCAACAGACCAGCCTTTGTGCCGTAACGTTCCCACTCAGGGATACAAACCTCTTTATGAGAAAGAATTGTACCGTCCACCACGCGACCCTAAAGCACATGACGGTATACTCACAATGGAAAGCATTTCTGGTGATGGTACAAACTACATAAATTAATGTGTCTGTGTTCAAACCCACGACCTAGAACTCGTAAGTCTGTTGCTTGCTAGCCTGTGGCCACTGGGCTACCAAACACTTGTTCTCTGCTCGATTAACAAGTAAAACAGAAACATTAATCCTTCAGTTGTATTCAGGTCAATATCTAAAAGCATTTGATTGCTATCTCGACCACAAAAGCCATAACACGATGTCATCTACATACCGGCCATATGCTAACCGTGTGAATATATTTTTTCACGCAAAGTAATGAAAAACTGTAATATTCATCATACACAGCATAGAGGTTGCACGAGTGACTAAATGCTAGACACGGCATCGACAAATTTTTATACACAGCAGGCATGTCAATGAATTACCGTTTTATTCATACGAATTTATGGCCCGTGAAAGTTTTGATTATGGATTCTTATAAATGTCCTGATATCGCTTCACACTGTTACAAATACCATATTGTCGGGGATAGTGCAATACTGTGTTACTAATATTCTTGACAAGGCCTATTTTTAACCGATTTCAAAAAAGGAGGAAGTTCTCAGTTTTTCTTGAACTTTCTTTTATGTATGTTACCTCATTACTCGAAGACGGCTGGATCGATTTGGAAAAATCTTTTTTCGTTTGAAAGGGTGTACTTCCTAGTTGGTCTCATTGTTATAAAATCAGGATCTGATGATGAAATCCTGGAGTAATAGAGGAAATTCTTCAAATATTATAGGCACACCTATAGCGTTTTGGGTATTTCTTATAGTACCTTGTGCAGTTGCTCTCGAAAAGCACTATTTGGGGAAATGGAATTGATGATGAAGACCACAGATGGCCACTGAAACTCTCTGAAGCTCACTGAACTCAATAATAAGTATTTCGTGGATTGCAATTCGATTACTTGAATGTGGATGTTAAGCACTTCATGCTCGTCACAATGCATATGGTGATGTAGAGCTGATGGTGATGTACCAGGAGAACTCCTCAAAAATTAACGGCTCCGCATCGGGAAAAGCAATATTTTGTAAAAGGTGATAAGTACTTGACATTTTGGCTTTCGTAACTAGATAAATTACAAACCGACCCACTAAAAAACGTGAACAAAAAAAAAAATATAAAAAATAAAACCAATAACACCGACTACCGAAATTAAAGTTGTTTTTGGCTTTGTAGTGTTTTGATATGGAAGTAGGTTTTAATTTTTGCTAAAAAATTTTTTTTTTCATCTAATGTTATAATAGCGAAAGTTTAGATGTATTATGTATGTTTATAACTCAACAACATTAAAATGGCCGAACGGATAGGGATGAAATTTGGCACAGCAATAGATTAATTATTATAGTCTCGTATAGCACATAACCTACATTTTATCTCCAGAAAAGGAGCGAAACCAATACGATCGAAGTCGGGGACAAAAGCTAGTTTATAACACTTGTAATGACGATTCTAGTCACTACGGGTTCCGTGGTGACAATTTTCATCACATCACACACACAAAAGGCTTTCCAAATGATAGTTGACGATTGCTAATGAGTTTGCGTTTATTAAGGTCGATGTTAATAATAACGATTGATTACGGACTGGTCCTAGTTTGATGGGGCTTTATGTACATTGAAGGAAAGAGTATATCTATTCAAAGTGATCCAGCACTTTGAATAGATAATAGATTGCTTAGCGTAGAAAATTAACTGTTTTAGGAACGCACTTGCAATGAAAGCACTGATGTTGGAGTTTCTTGTGGATTTTTTTTGTCAGGATCAGACAGCTAGAATACATTAGTGTTATTTATAACCAACTAGCACTTCGCTGCACGGTGGGCTGGAATCAAGCTTTCATAGACTTAGGGATTCACGAAAAAAAATAATAACGGCTTTGCGATCTACCACTAAATACAAGACATTTTTCTTCGATGCGATTTTTGTATATACCTCATATTTTTAAAGTTATAACGATTTCAATTTATTTTTGTATGGAGAAATTTGACTTTATATGAATAAATTTTAATTCTCAAGATTTCTCAAAAAACGGCTTTCTGTATTCGACTGTGCTATTTTTTAGGCAAATTATCCAATATATCACTTGCTTCGATTTTCTTCGATTTTGGAGAAAATTGTTTTTCATTCCCTTTTCCACACCACTCTTGAGATAGAAAACTAAGCGCGTTTTTTTTTATCAGTGGTATCCCCAGGAGGCCTAATCCCTTCATACGCACACTATTACTCACAAAATTATCACTAAGACAATTCCATCAGATTCTGATACAAATTCGTTCTCTAAATGTTCCACATTTACAAATTCTATATTTTCCCGCGCACTATCTTCAAATTTTGGAGATAACAGAAGCATCGCTTTCGCTTCTTCTGAAAATGGTTTGTGTTTCCGTACTATTTTATTACGTTTTGATGATATATAAGGATCTCAACTAATTATTAAGTTATTCAAAATATCCTCATTATTAACTCTTCTGCAGAATTTTCTTGAATGGTGTTGACGATATCGCCTAAAGTCTTTATTTCTAGATTCAGCCGCTTCTTCCGATAACTTTTCAATCGGAATTAATCCCATGTTTTCAATGATAGCTGCTCCATGAACAAGAACTTTATGCACACTGGAGGGCATGTGATACCACTCATATAAATCTACGTATAATTTTATTCTACTTCCGTATATTCTTTAAACTTCACTGTGTCAATTTTATGACCTGAAGATATTATTTCTAAAATGATTGAAAACCGTTTTATTAAGTTTTCATCGACACCAGTAATAGTAGCAGCAATCTTTGTGTTTGAGAAAAATCTTCGAGCGGTATTCTCGTCACTAGTAGTTCCATTTCCTTGCTTTACAACATCTATTAAAAGGCCTGTTTGATTTTTAAAAGCTTCCTGAATGCTTTTTTGTCTATTTTGCATCAAAACTTTGTTTTCACCTTTTGCAACCCATGTTTCGAAATCCAGTCTATAGGCTATGTGAAGAAGGCATTGCATAAAACGTATCTATATATGTAGCGATGATAAACCATATTTGTATAAGTCGGTATCAATGTTTTTAGTCAATAACAAAGACAAGTTATTCATTTCTGTAGGAACAGCTGTACATATGTCACATCGTTGAGCTGAAGTTTCACAGAGGATTGATGTTGCTTTACCATCTATCATGATAAGCAACAATGAATGTGAGACTTTTATTTCTCCAATTTCTGTTTCCTTCAATTCATTTATCTCCGTTTCAATTTCGGTTTTCTCTCTTAAAATCGTTGATTTATTCTCTTTTTCAAACTTGAAAAATATTGGACGACACCAATGTGCTAAATTTGGTGAGTCGATTTCCCAGATAATTTGTTACTCGGAAACAATTTTTATTGCTACTAAACTACCCATAAAAATACTTGAATCATCTGTCGAAGCACTGTCCTCTTTGTCATCCGTTGTCGTTTTTTGCTTATAGTTTGCTTGATTCGAGGCACCATCCATTCCCCATTTGCTTATTATTGTCAACTCCTTACGGTCTGTGCTATCAATATTGATTACTTTGAAAATCCTTTTAGCGGTTATATCTAATACAGGCTGCAATTTTATTCTAGCAGTTGTATCTGTTAAGGTGACTACATCCATTGGCGGGTAGCATTCTTTTTTTTGCATTTTGCACCTTGTAGTAGGAAGGGAACATGTCGACATTTTTCTCTTTGATACTTTTTCTTAAAGTATTGTATTGCCACTTTGTTAATTTAAGGGACAAAACAAGTCCCAAAGCTTCATCTGGAGTAAATTTAGGTTTTTCATTTTTACCTAAAAGATTATCTTTGGCTTTTTGCACATCCTGTGGATTTTTAAGTAGGTGTTCGAGGATTTCTGCTATTCCTTGATTACCATCCTCTCGTAATTTCATAATATATGCATGAGATATTTCCTCTGTAGTCATAGTTGTATGAATATGTTCTGTACGTCTCTTCTTTTTGTTTAGGTCCTAATTCACAAAATGGTTTTCTGGGACTTACATTCGTTGAAGTGGCAGTAGACACTTTTGCTGGAGATTCATGTTCACTTGATGTACTAGGAACAGAGTCTTGGTTATAGTTGCAAAACTTCTGAATAATTCCGAATAATTCCGGAATACTTCGGGGAAAGTTTCTTTAAATGGGAATTATTCAAAATGATAAATTCATTTTTAATCATTCTGATTTAAAGAAACTTTTAATTATTTATTAAGATTTCAACTTTTTTTGCTGAAAAATCGTATTTTGCATCGATCGTCGATCTCTGTGCGCCGGCCGCTGCCGCCGCGCTGGCACCGCGACGCGCGCCCCCGACTGCCACCGGCCACGAGTCGTGCGTGCAGGCGATGGCGGTGCAGGGTGCGGTAAGAGGGAGGGGATGCTGCACCCCGGAGAAGTTTTCACCCGCGCGAGAAAGATTCGTACCCCGCAATCGAATGTTTCCGAATATTTCGCCCGAATATTTCAATGGGAATAAATGTGTTTGCTTGTTGTGTGGTGGGTGAGTTAATTTCACTGCTGTTAAGTTCACTGCGAGAGTACGTATGTACGCTACGAGAGTAAAATATAAATGTTTATTTTATTATAAATGGGATTGATTAAGTATATGTTGATATTTTTATAGGTTATAGTTTTATAGGTAGGCGATTAACAGGATTTTTATTCTTTTGTTTTTAGGTAGGTACTATCGGCCAAAGATACTTAAGAAAATATTTCTGCGGAAGCGCAGCTAGTGACAAACCACATCCCTTCCTGTTTTCGCCCAATTAGAAATAATATGCATTTTGTGAGTACAGGGCGTGTAACATTATATTAATACTTACTATTACGAACACTACTAAAATACGCTTCGTGCATCCTATTGGTCAAAATACATGCATTAGGCGATCAAGTCGTGCTATGCGATTATAGCCTTAAATGTCAGTTGTGAAATAAAAAAACCAGGCCAAGCATATTTGATTTGCTATTTGAAAAAGGGTTACCTATGTTTTTGGTTAGTTTGTATGTAGCTCTGTACGCATCGCGAGTATTCGCGAGTCGCATAGGTAGGTATTAATCATTACCTACCTACTTAGCGCGTATAATAGCCCAGTCTATAAAAGCAAATAAAGGCAAACCTTGCAAGCAAACACGTTTTGATGCGGTTTTCAGAAAAGTATTTGTTCTTACCTACTTAGGAGCAGGTTTTGGTATATTAACATACTTCAAAGGTCGATGTTCCTGTTTTTTTTTTGACAGTTGAAATATTCCCAAAGTTTCGGAATATTTCAGAATACTTCCGAGGTATTCGACGGGAATGATTCGGAATGTTTCCCGCCAGCATCTATAGTCTTGGTTTCTTTCAAATGCACTTACAATGAAATCAGTTCAGTTTATTTTCGATGATAACCATTCGCTATTATTGTTGCTAAACAATTCCTCTTTGCTATGAGCAAATCTCCTTTGCAGATTATAGCAATATTTTGCACAAAACGCTTTTAGCGCTTTATCGTTTTCATCACAACACAGTGGGGACTAATTGAGTATTGTTAAAAACAAATGAAGTCATAAGGGTGGTGTGAGTCAGTATCGTGAAAAATAAATTACGTCATAAGGGTGGTGTAGAATGTTTACCAATAATTTGATTTTTTGCTATATTTCTGTAATACAATATTAAAACATGTCAGATTAAACCAAAAACCGATTAATATTTCATACAAAGTTTAGGGGTCTATAACTGGAAAAATACTAAGTATAAAAAAAATTACAAATAACAAAAACTATTTGTATTAGTACATAAAATTCAAAAATACTCATTTGAATCCTTAAGTCCCCAATTGACGATTCCAGCCCACCGTGCGCTGGTGACTTTGTCCGCGCAAATTTCGAAATAAATAGCACTCACCAAAAATTAACTTTACTACCAATTAAATTTTTTTAAGCTAACATTGTCACTGACAGTATCATTAGAATTTAAAACGGGATATTTACCATGTGTATTTTTTGTTTCGAGTTTTCGATATTTCGGCACTGTTGCAAGCGCCATGATCACGGATGAACTGAAGTAATTGCGGGTGGACGTTTTTGAGCAGACGAATCGGTCTACCCTCTTTCTTTTCGTTCGTTTTTTATGATCGACACCGCTACCACTAAATACTCGATTCTGTTCCCGACACACAAAACTCACCATGTCGACTCGCGAACTTTTTAAGCACATGGTAAATATCCCTTTGAAAGTTCTAATGACAATGAAATTTTTTTAAATATTGTGTCAGTAGTTCCTGACATTACCCTCTACATACAAACTTACAAACAAATTTAATTTATTCTTTATTTCGGTTTTACTCATATATGTGTTAGTAACGACTTAAACTATGTTAGTATATACCTATAATAAACCCTGTCAAAAAAATTATTAAAGAAACAAGACCAGGATCTACCATCCTCTGGGAACACCCGGTAGCAGCACATGCATTGCGCACAGGTGTCCCATCAAGTTATCCTCGGTCTTACTCACAATCACATTCAGGAGATAGCCTTTTATTTTATTAGTATAGATTTAAACAAATTCGGAAGAACTTGGCATAATAGTTGTATATTTTTTTACATTGAATATTTTCCCGTGTGCAGAAATTATTCCATTCGTACCATCTATCAGAAATTAAAAAAAAATGTATTGTACTGGTATTTTTGGAATTTTTGGAAGAACAAGTTTCAAAGTTCAGGAACTGATAACCTCACTTGTTATAAAAGAGTGTACTAATGCGTGATGGCACGTGAACAAAACAACTGTCCAATAATTTTTGGCAATTGGAATTGATTAATTCAAGAACATACCGTACTGCGCCCGTTCATAATATTATGGCACAGGGCAATCATAGAAAGTAGCAAGCAAGCAATAAATAAAAACATCCGTCCATCCATTTTCCAATTTCCTTAAGCTCCCCCACAATAAGTTGATTCTAGCAAAAGAATAACAATGCACACACCAATATTGTAAGTGCATCGGACAACCGCCTCTCACACTCCTTGAATCAGCATAATAAGAGTACGTTCACACGAGCTATTGTATTCTAATCAGTAGATTATTGCGTTCATTATGGGTGTAATATCATCACAATGGGCCTTAACAAGTCGCTCGTTTGTCGTACACGGCTTATGGTAATAACGTTGCTTTTTAAATGTGCCATAGAGTCTCAGGATTCGAGTTTGATGGAGTTTTGATTTCTTGTAACTGTTACAAGATGGGTTTGGAAAACTTTTTTATTGGGATAGCGGTGTTTATGATGACTGACTAGTTGCGCCGCCTGCGTGGTTTATGTAGACTCCGTCACGTTATTAATTTTTTGTTACGGTTGATATCCTATATAACGTGTGACTACGGCTTTTATTTTTGTTCTTTTCTTGTTTTTTCAATAACCTTGTTTATTTCAGCATCCTGAAAATCTTGTTTCATCCTTTTTAGCATCGATTTTTTTGTCGTAGTCAGGTTTTAGTTTTTTTACTTTTTATTATTTAAACTATTTTGGTGTTAAATCACTGTACTTCTATACTATTTACTTTATTTTTTATAAGTTCAAGTGAAGCCCTTTCAAATGATACCAAACACGGTATATCTATCTTACTTTTATTTTTTACACATGACTTTTTGACCGCCAGAGGGCGCCACGTTAAATTTAAGCAATATTTTTGATTTGATAAGTACAAGTGAAGCCCTTTCAAATGATACCAAACCCGGTGTATCTATCTTATTTTTATTTTTACACATGACTTTTTGTCCGCTAGAGGACGCCACGTTAAATTTAAGCAATATTTTGATAAGTACAAGTGAAGCCCTTGAAAATGATACCAAACACGGTGTATCTATCTTATTTTTTTTTTTTTACATATGATTTTTTGTCCACTAGAGGGCGCTATTTTAAATTTAAGCAATGTTTTGAAAATGTGCATGTGATGCCCTTTCAAATGATATCAAACACAATGTGTTTATCTTATTTTTATTTTTTAACACAACACTTTTTGGGCCCTAGAGGGCGCCACATTGGGTTTTATGACATGTCACGTAGCCTATGTTCAGCGGACGGTCAAGACGGTTCTAACGATACCTCATTTGTCGAGTTCCGATAAGCAGCTTTGGAGCTATGAGGGAACAGATGAACATGCACACATACATACATACATACATACATAGCCTGTCAAAATCATAACACTCCTTTGGCTTTGCCGTAGTCGGGTAAAAAGAGTGATTCATCAATGCCTGCGGCTCATTTGGCACGACTTGCATAGAATTAAAAACGCAACAGCTAAGTTGGCGCGGCTTTTATCTACACACGTTTTAAAACAGTGTTCATATCAGTCATATATATACAACGTGTACCAGAAACCCCATATCTATCCAAAAGGGCTGAAGACAACATCTGGTATGGAGTCTCTATGCATAGTTTCAGCACAAAATAACCGACTCAAAGAATTGATACCAAATTATTGGTTTCATATATCTCTTGAATACCAATCAAAACAAACGTGTCACAGAACTACGAGGGTCAATAACTTTCCACGTCACTTGCCAATAACACGATAATTCTTTTCGTTCTTCTTAATTTGAAAAATTCGGTTTCTGGTATCAGTGTTTTGGAATTTGTAATAAGTTCTACACCCGTAGACTTAGGATTACAAAACCCTTGCCATATCGTTTGTTATCATCCAAAGAAGCCATGCACTTGGTATGTATATACCCTTTAAATTACACGTTGTATATACTTCGTGTCAATTGGACATAAATTGTGAAATATCTTTACAGGGTAATAATGTTTTAATGTTCACTAGAAAGCCCAACATTTTTGACTACCTGCACCGCCCGCCCCTTTTACTAAAAATTCTAACTATAAAATGAATCTCAATTTAATATTAAATTATAAGGTGTGTTGTTAAAAAAATGAAAGTATTACAAAAATAGGTTGGCATTTTTTTTTCACAAATATCGGCTTTTTCTTCGCGACACTACACATTTTCCAAATTCCATTTTTTGGGAAAATATGTCGCATTTTTCCTGCCGGGGCCTAGATCAGCAGAAGAAGCCTTGATGGAGCTTGTAGTGGCCGACTGGCGTGATTGTGCACTGATATAAGGCTCACTGAGTTCATTTGTAAGCTTCGTCACGTCATGGCGGCTCTTATTTTGCTTTATTGTCCTGTTTACATAATATCTACGCATGGACAGCAATTTGGGGCCAAGAACTCATCTTCAACTCCTGGCAGTTGGTTGCTGGAGATAAGGCCACTTGGTAGTCCGGATAAAGTATTTTCTCGACCTCTTGTTCACCATAGTAGCAGAAGAAATCTGCGGAGATGTACTTGGGTAACTGATAGGGTTATTAGTTCCATGGACACTGTTCTCCGATTTCCCAGAATCGGAACTGTCCGAATGTGAAGGAGAAGTACCCGAGGCAGGTATGAAATGTCTTCGTTTTCATCGTCGGATAATCCAGATACCAGCTCGGAGTCAGGTTGGTCTACATGCATATTATGTAAGCTTTCAAGCATCTGCTGAATTTCTGGTGATGTCATACGTTTTGAGGCCATATTTGAGCCATTCACAATCAATTTTTCACACATGTTTCATACATTACCTTTTCGAGTAATTTAAGCAAAAAAAGTAAATTAATTTCATCATATTTTACCAAATATTTCCGGATATAATAAAAATCGATATCCGTCATTTTGACGGTTTGGGCGTTCTAGTGTTAAAGTACTGGGCCGTTTACGAATTGAAAGAGATGCGTAGTCAACCAGACGAATGAGTAGCTCACGATCACGTGTTAAATAGATTGTTTCAGTGGCAGTACGTTTAACGAGCATCAGATTAATTGAGAAATAGCTAATTCAAAAGATAATACAACATTAAAACACCCCTTCACATTTGCATACGACGCACGCTATCTAGATCAACGGGCCCGATGTCACGCTTACTTAATTACAGAATTATGCTAATAAATCAAAAGCGGAATGCCCCTTAACCGAAATTAAGTAATTAACTTTACCCGACCAAATTAAATATGGCTCGTGAATGTTTGCGCGCGCTCAAGTCGAGAGGGCTTTTTAATATGGTCGCGCTGCAGTTAAGGAGCATACGATCGCGTTTGTAAACACCATTCAAACGATATTGCTGTACTTCACAATATACCAGTTAGCAAGAATTACGATGTTGTTAAATGTTGTGATTTTGTAGGTGTGGTTCAGTTGTAATCTGTTGTGAGGATAGAGTGGGTTGGAAAAATATTGTATCTGCTTTATCAGGTTGGAGTATTTAATTATACTTTTTTTGATCCAACTTAGCTTAATA
Source organism: Tholera decimalis (assembly GCA_943138885.2). NCBI lineage: Eukaryota > Metazoa > Arthropoda > Insecta > Lepidoptera > Noctuidae > Tholera > Tholera decimalis. The sequence goes on along the minus strand of OW964552.2, from coordinate 7,342,501 downwards.
TGCTTGTGTCAGGAGTGAGTTTCACACATTCTTTTCAATGTTTCATAAAACATTCTTTTCTAAGAATAGAAAACTAAACTATATTTTTAATTTAAAAAAAAACACTAGTCTCATACAAAATACACATGACATTATACAGCGTGAGATTTAAATGGTTGTTTTCCCGCAGCAGGACGGTTACCCATCAGTAGTAGTATCGAAACATATAGTTAAACATAAAAAAACGAACGTTTTTTTATAAATTATTAAAAATATATTCATAAATTCGAAAGCGCGAGAATCATTAGTAGTTCAGTAGACGTAACGTAGGTACCTACACGGAATACGCACCTCCGCGCGCTGCCAACAAAGGAAAAAGTGATTAATAAATGTTCAGAGCAAAACAAGCTCTCACGCATGGTGATAATGCATTAACTACACTGCGCTATTTATTGTTTCTAATATTTTATTTGTTTATAAAATGATTGTCTTACCAAGACAAAGTTTCGCTGGGAAAAACAACCATTAAAATTTCACGGTGTATAAAAATATATAAACAAAATAAAAATCATTTTTCATTCATTCATTCAGATCCGTCCAGTAATTTTTACTTAAAAGTATATCTCAGCTAGTAATGATTCGTAGTGTGGGGCAACATATATATTTTTGTAAAATGAAGGTTTGTTTAAAGTTACTAATTTGTAGATTTTTATTTCTAGACTAAGTGAACCCATGTTAATATTTGATAAAGCTCGTAATGGATTTAGTCATGCCTTCGACTGATGTTATCACTGTCACGATATGCGACTACAGTCCTTCGTTATTAAATAAAAAACACTAGAATTTACTAAGCTTATTTAATATTTATTGATCATAGGCTCGCATTTTACCACCATCTCACCTGATGGTATGTGATGATGTGATTGAAGATGAAGTACGCTTACCTAGAAGTAACCTATTCACTCTTAACTTACAGACCCCCAGTTACAGCTATCAGGAACCACAGACGGAAGTTACTTTTAAAATGTGCTTTTATTTATTGCCAGTCATTTCGTAGTATCGTCTTCATCTACAATGAATGATAATGTTATTTGCAAATGAATAAAAAGAACAATGCAATGTCATTAGGGTCAGATCATACTAAGGGCGCACTTGCAAATGTGGCCTACTGATGAAAGGTTAAAAATTTGCAATCTCATAATCAACTTTTATTTTCTTGTACACCTACCACAACGTGTTTTTTTTTAACCCAAAGGTTGACTGGTAGAGAATGCCTTGCTGCATTAAGTCCGCCCATGTAACACTATTGTACATAAAGTAGAAATAAATAAATTCTGTAAAATACGGTTGGAGCAGTGGTTCAGAGACTGGCTTCTATGTGTCGCGGGTTTGAGCTTCGCACGAAATGAGTCAGTTTTAGTTAAAGATGAGCATTATTTGTCATCCATCACTGTCCAATGTCCATCTTTAAGTTAAACTGATTTGATGACTGTCAGATTTAATAATGTAGGCAGTTTTGTCACTCTTTAGTCAAGTGGGTCAATAATGAATTGGGGGTTGTTGATTTAGCCGAAAGATAGATGTTTCGGATCTGGCCGTTTTTTCATGTGGGATACTATGTTTTCTAGCGCATCTACTATGACGGGCGTAGAGCAAAAATATTCTTTTTTTAGAATATAATTAAGAAATGACACAAAACTGTGTCTCAATGAAAATACAAAATAAAACTTTCAATTTCATAAATCATGAAAGTAATTAAACATTTTTTTCTTTTATGTTTTTATGCTTGATATACCAAAACAATAAAAAGTTTAAAAAAGTTCTAGCATAGAAGAAGCACCGTATTGAAAGATGACTGAATCAAAACATAAATCGCTCAATAAAACATTAGTCAAGCTATTTTTCAGAAAAGTATTAGCAAAACTGTAAATAAATTAGCATTTCAAGCTACTCTCGATAACTGGCCTTCCTCCAATTAAAATCAACACCACACAAAAAATAAACTACATTATTTTGAAAATCTGACCCAGTTCGCGATTCATTGTGTATGCAACTCTGGTATATTTCGGTGCCCATACAAATGGAGTTGTTACGCTGCGGTCAGTAACAACCTTTACAATAATAAATGAATCATCGCGACACACGACACAGGATGCTTTTTTTTCGACAGCCGACATTCGTATGAATACAATTGGTTTTATTTGCGTATTCTGTTGAAGTTGCTCGCTAAAAATGTTTTATATTGCGTCAGTTTGCACGGTTTTATCAGACTTATACTGGTAATTGGACGCGTCTCCATATTGGACATCCTGCATCCTGCAGTCCACGCCAGGTCACAGCTGGTCTACCTTGTGGAAGTCTCTTCTACGATTTATCTTCCAGTACCTAGTGACTCACTCGAGAACTGTTTGGCCCCATCAGCCAGTGCCTATTCAGCCTATTCCTGCATTCTTTCACACTTAATCTGTTCAGTTTTACCCCATAAAAACGCATCCTCCTGGCATTGTGCATGCATTTTCGCTAAAGTACATTTATAAAGTGTACCTCTATGACAGGACATTGTCCGTAATATACAGGCTTTGTCCAGTTTTGAGGACACAGTTAAAACAATTGTACATGCGCATATGTATAATGTGTATAAAATCTCGAATTTGTGGTTGTTATCGAACTCCTCCGAAATGGTTTTACTGAGTTTCATGAAAGTGTATATTTGGTAGGGCTGAGGGCCGTAGTCTTATTTGTTTTTGTTCGCGTTTGCCGGGTCAGCTAATTTAAATAGAAGTTTGTTAACAGTGCAATGTAATATATTAACTACAATATGTAGGCATATTGTAGTTAATATATTATTAAATCTTTCCTTTGCTGCACTTTTTGGCTTACGCTAAATGACGCCTCGCCTATACCTATTTTCCGAAAAGTCCCACCGATTTTTGTACTAGAAAGCAATGCACTTCTTGTGCATTGTTTAAAACCTACGCTGTAACAATTAAGAGCATCGAGGTCCTACTTTCTTGCTGTAGTCAATTATCATTAAGAATTTAATAACGCCCCGGAATAAAAACTCACAAACTTGTATTGAAGCTGATATAGTAGAATAAAACAGTGGAAAGTAAATTAAAAATGGACAGCAAGCCGATATTTTTGCAAAGTAAACATAAAAATCTGAGGAAAATCTTATTAATTTAATTTTCACTCGCCATGTATTTTCATATCTATGGTAAAGTATTTTTTTACGAAATGAATAAATAAAGTGAATGAACAATTATTTTATACGATATCATTTAATCTCAATGAACATCATTAAAATTTGTACAAAATTATTGAAACAAATTGGTGCCACAGTGGTCCAATCAATCGTGTAATATGAAAGTTGATATTCAATATCAAGATACTAATTAACGGTTGTTCCGTTTTAAATGAATTAATATTATTTAATACAGTGTTACCAACTTAATTGACCCAGTGATGGAAATTGGTAAAGCTGGTAATGATGATCGCAATAACGCCAGCTCCAAACTAGTGTTGCCAACTTAGTAGTAATATAAATGCAAGAATAAAAAATACGTAGTCCTACTAAATTCAAATACCTATGGAGACTATTTCAGAAAAGGATTCTATTTAAGGATGATGTCCTATATTTGATAAACAGTAAAGATTCCGGGTTGCGGGAATGTTGTTATGAGACACCGAGGACCGGAACGCAAAGGCAACTGAAGGAAGAGGGTGAGTTTTGAATCAGTACAAGTCAGAGACTCAATTATTTTATGATTTGAACACAGAAAAAAAAATTTTTAGATGCCGAATAAAAACTCACTCATATAATCCGGAAACCTTAGAATAACAACGCATAGAAGAGGCGTCTAGAACAAAACACGAGCGATTTCGTGTGTCCACTTTATTTTCTTTGTGTGCGTGAGCCGAATGTGTCTACGTTCTTCAAACGCACACAAATATAGCTTTCAGTGATACCATTACCAGTACCATTACCACAAAAATGGGAAAACGCTCTAATATGTTGCTGGATCAAATCAAGTATTTTATGTTATGAAACTAAATAAGATGATGTTATTTCATGTAATATGACTTATATGACATATATTTACGGAAGGTAAACGAAATGAGATATCGTTTATTGCGTTTAGAATGTTTGATGTGTAATGTGTTATAATGATATTATAGAAATGTATTAATTGCTTGAAAAATCTCGTTTGATATCAATTAAAAGTATGTGTTGTATTTATGAAATAGAAAAATATTATTGAGAACATTACTTAAATGAAAAAAATCTTAATCAATAAAATTGTCATCTTTATGATGCCACTCTTCGAACTAACAGTAACTTTTAGTTATAAAACACTGTAGGTAGTAGCTGTAAATAAATATAGTTTAGTTTGACGCATACATAATTGCCGTCAAAACTATATTTTTTTAAACAAAAATAAGCACAAAAGAAATCAATATGGGTATTTTTTTCCTCACGGATAGCAACATTGAATTGTGATAAGTTAGGTTATTAGAATTTTTGTTTGATGGTCGATTTACTTAAATATAATGTATAAAATGTAAGTATTTACTTGTGAAATGTAATTTGATTACACGTTTTTTGTTTTCCTGAAGGACTATGACATCCCTTTACGCTACAAACGGTCGTTTTAAATTATTTACTCGCGAGCTCTGTTCGGCAGAATGTGACCTTGAATACTGACGGCTCGTCGAGCAAAGTTAGCAAAAAATGGCTAAGTTTTAGTTGCCTCACTTTTTGCACTCGTACTATCCTTCTATGCGTTGTTATTCTAAGGCCTCAGGCTTCAGTGAACTATCAACTAGGTACAAAAAATTGTGGATATTTATCAAAGAGAATGTAATACCCTTAGAATAACAATTCATAGAATAGGCGTCTAGAACAAAACACGAGCGATTTCGTGTGTCCCATAGATGTAGAATATTCTACATCTATGGTGTGTCCACTTTATTTTCTTTGTGTGCGTGAGCCGAATGTGTCTACGTTCTTCAAACGCACACAAATATAGCTTTCAGTGATACCATTACCAGTACCATTACCACAAAAATGGGAAAACGCACTATTATGTTGCTGGTTCAAATCAAGTATTTTATGTTATGAAACTAAATAAGATGATGTTTTTTCATGTAATATGACTTATGACTTATATGACATATATTTACGGAAGGTAAACGAAATGAGATATCGTTTATTGCGTTTAGAATGTTTGATGTGTAATGTGTTATAATGATATTATAGAAATGTATTAATTGCTTGAAAAATCTCGTTTAATATCAATTAAAAGTATGTGTTGTATTTATGAAATAGAAAAATATTATTGAGAACATTACTTAAATGAAAAAAATCTTAATCAATAAAATTGTCATCTTTATGATGCCACTCTTCGAACTAACAGTAACTTTTAGTTATAAAACACTGTAGGTAGTAGCTGTAAATAAATATAGTTTAGTTTGACGCATACATAATTGCCGCCAAAACTATATTTGGCTAAACTTTCCTTTATGGCCCGTTGAGTTGGAAGTTCATAGTTTTACTGTAAATAGTACTCATAAATAGAAAGCTTTTTACGAATTGTTAAGTTGCGCAAATTCACTGTTTACGAGATATAAGTTTTTAAAGTTTCGTTTAATACTGAAAAATAGCACGCCATTTGCAAATTTTTAGGTTGTTTATTGTCATGGTAGACGTCAAAGTTGACATTTCACGTTCCATTGACAGAAGAAGTGTATTTTGTTCAATTTTATGTCATATTTTTACGTAAAAATAATTTTATTTTCACATATTCACGTATTAAATTTGGTGTGTTATTAGTGGGCATTATAGCTGTGCTGTATTATGTAATTGCGTTGACGTTTTTACACAAAAATATTACGAATTTTTGTTTACACTGTGGAACGGAAAGTGAAGTGTGATAATAATGTGAAAGGGAGATATAATATTTAAAGTTTCCATACAAATTGGGAAATAGTACGCAATATATGATAAATAATATTCATGGTAGTTCCAACCGTTACTAGGAGAAGTTAGGATGCAATAGCGAGCAAAGCGAGCTCGGGACTTGGGGCAACCCGACTCGGACAGATTAGGTTAGAAGGGGATGGCCGGGTCTAGTGAGCGAGCGCAGCGAGCGAACAGACCCGGCCATCACCTTCGTGGTTATTTTTATTTAAACCATTGAACCCCGCGAAGCGGGGCTCCGACTACACCTTTTAGCCAACTTTTGAGTTTTTTGAAAACCTTTTTGTTGGAGTAATGCCGGGGAGGAGAGGAGCACCCCCTGCCCCGTCACTCCACTCCCGCTGCCTTCCTCCTGCCAAAAAATACTAAATTTTTCCGAAATTTTTATTCTAACCTAAAAACTTTAACCATGGATATCACTATAACCATGGGTTTGCGCGGGGGGGGATGGTACAGGGGAGTAGCACTACTCCCCTCCCACCCCTCCCCTCCCACCCCGACCCAAAAATCGACGGGCCATAAAGGAAAGTTTTACCCTATATTATTTTAAACAAAAATAAGCACAAATTAAAGAAATCAATATGGGTATTTTTTTCCTCACGGATAGCAACATTGAATTGTGATAATTTAGGTTATTAGAATTTTTGTTTGATGGTCGATTTACTTAAATATAATGTATAAAATGTAAGTATTTACTTGTGAAATGTAATTTAATTACACGTTTTTTGTTTTCCTGAAGGACTATGACATCCCTTTACGCTACAAACGGTCGTTTTAAATTATTTACTCGCGAGCTCTGTTCGGCAGAATGTGACCTTGAATACTGACGGCTCGTCGAGCAAAGTTAGCCAAAAATGGCTAAGTTTTAGTTGCCTCACTTTTTGCACTCGTACTATCCTTCTATGCGTTGTTATTCTAAGCCGGAAACACTGTAAATTAAAATTCTTTGTTGTGATCAAAACATTTGAATAAGGTATCTGTAATGATTATTTAATATAGCCCAGTCTTTACTTTGCTAATAAACCTTTAAGTACATATATGAAAAAATCACCAACCAACCAAAATCTCAAGCACAAAATACAAAAACACTTCCCCTACTTTCCTCTTATGACGCCCCAAAAGTGTCACTGAACGCAAGCCCGCAAAATTCTTTATCCAAAAAATTACGTGAAAAAATCTATGCAATAACCTTGTTCGGCGGTAAATCAGTGTTCCAGCCGACAATACCTCCATACAAGGCTACGGCAGATAATAAGCCTACATCAATATAACACGCAGCAAGCTCGCGTTGCCGACGAAATTGCCCCGACACCCGGCAACTTGGCTAATTTCTCATGAAGAGGTTTGCTAGGGCTGTTTATGGTAAACGATTGGGTCGGGTCGTTGTCGTGTTTATAGATTTTTTATCATTATATTATGTGTTAAGATTTCCTTATTGGTTAGTACTACACTTCTCTTCGTAAAACAGGCGGCTATGAGACTGCAAGTAGGACTAACAGAATAATAGTAACGACTAATAATTATGATGAAGAGAACTGTATACAAAACACTCACTATTTTGGATATTATATGAGAAATATTGGGATATGGAGCAAACTAAAAAAATATAGGTCAATCAATAGTTAATTCGGGGGCAGAGCAGATTAATGGTTATATTATTATATATGAATGTCACAGTGATTATTTATTCCAAACTCTACAGAATAATTGATGAAAGCGTTTTTTTTAAAACGTGGTTCATTTTATAAAATCTACACTAGTTAACCAAATTATTGAACGCTATTAAACATTGTTGTTGTTGTAATTAGTGTCTTCTTAAGAGACAACGGTGTACGGTGTGCACGCGCCAATCTTCAAGGTGAAGTATCGTTTACCAAGGGCCGTCTGTGAAAATACCACGACCATCGACCAGGATCATCTTAATACATGGATCCTCCGTCGTGTCTAGGGAAGCACGTTTAGCTCTTGGTTATACTCTCATTTGTATATTTTGCCAGTCATCCGGGCAGTAAGAAGCCAGAAAGTCTTGCCAAGGGGTATTTTGTTACCCAGCCTCTGGATTGTGGAGTCGCTCCATGTAAAACACTGGTTACACTGAAAGCTGACCCTTTATTTCGGAAAAGGCGAAGCATTGATGATCAGAAAGTAGGGTGCCCAATTTCTTCTGCAGGAGGTATTACGGTGCATAAGTGTTTGCACAAAGGGGTGCAAATGCTGTTACTCTAGAGAGGTTTAAAGTTAGTGGTTTCTCTCTGATAAAATTGTGAGGTTGTTGGCTGCATAACCGAACCTGCCTTTATAGCTTCAATGATAATAATTAAGGCTGGAGACTTTAATTATGCTAGGGCTTATAATAAAACTGGTGAGATTAGGTACGGGGCCAATGGCTTTATGTGCTAAAGGGGGGAGAGGTCTTACCACCAACTTCCCCGAGCGACGTCGAGTCTAACGAAGCTGAAAAACTATTGCAAACGTACTAGTTACTATTTCACTATTGCCGTGAACCAACTCCAGACATTAGCATACTTACCTTAGTTTGATGGGTTAACAACATTGCTAGTAATATGAATTCTACCCACATTACCAGTTCTCTTTTTAAAAAAAGAAAGAAGAAAAACAGTTAAATGGAAAAGTACAAGTAAAAGTATCCGATCGGAATCGTATCGTCTCCAATAAAAACCCTCAAACTCACCGCTCTGGGCTTAATTTGTTTAAATCAAGCCTTAAGACGCAACAAAATGTTGCTTGCTCGTGAACATAGTAGTAATAACGTTAATATTGTAACATCTTTACGACTTGAATGACTGAACTGTTTAATTTCGTTTAATTTATTTATGTTGTGCTCATTATTTTGATTGTTAGTGGTGTGTATATAATTTTGTTACTACAAATAGTAATATGTGTTGCTTGCTACTTCAATCACGTGGAATTTTTTCACATTATCCCAGTATATTTATGAACACTATAATCTATCTCTGCGCCTCATTTCATTCGAATCCCCTCAGTAGTTGTAGCGCGATTGATTAAAAAATATCCTTACATAAATTTGGATATACACCTAAACTCAGATTCCTAATAATATTCCTATATACAGGGTTAATTGTAAAACACCGAAAACCTCTCAGGACTATGTTACTAACATCATAATCAAAAACTTTTGTTCTATGACTTTTAAAAATTCGTCAGATTTTAGTTCACCAGATTTTGATATAAAATAAAAATATTTAAATTGAACGCTTTAAATGTTACGAAGTCTATGTCAAGCAAAAGAAAGTGATTTGTACTAACGCTTAGATAATTTAGACCTTTGAGATTATACAGGTTACATTTGATTGGTTGAAATCATCACGTGGACGAAGCCGCTGGTATAGCTTTAAATTTTGTAAATCAATCGACATAATGTAACTTATAGCTAGTATATTATAAGTATAGATTGTGATTGTATTTATTGGGTATAAAGTAACGAGTGACCTTAGAATTCGCTGAAGTCCTATGTTTGTTGCGATCAATAAGTAACATTATGTTGATTGATTTACGAGATATTAAGCTATACCAGCGGCTTCGTCCACATGATGATTTTTATATACAGGGTGTAACTGAGGTTGGATCAACAATGTACCAGGGGTGGGGAACCTAAATACCTAGCAACTTATATTTACAGCTTAGAAGCGTCAATAGCCTAACGGATAAGGTGTCGGACTTGTGATCGAGAGTTCTCGGGTTCGAACTCCACCCATTACCCTATTTCTGTCAACCCAATCTAGACACAAGCAAATTTTGCTTATTTGGAGGGGTTAACAAGATTGCTAGTAATGTGATTTCTACCAATATTGCTAGTTCTCTTTAAAACAGAACGTTTCGACTATTTAGGACGTGGTCAACCTGTATGCCAAATTATATTTACATCTGTTAAGACATGAAGAATTCACATACAGACAGATTCGCTTACGCATTCATAATATTGATTAGGATAAGTCCAGGTCACGATGTTTCGAAGACAGACTTCTTCCCAAGAAATAAGATCCGCTTACAAGGCGACAACTTGCCTGTCTCCAATGATTAATGGCTTACACCCTTTGCCGTTCAGCGTGAAGAATTCGGAAAGTTTCCAGGGATTGCAAGGTCGGCCTAAACATTTATTTTCCTAAACTAATTGCTTATATTTTTTGACACTTTAATTTGGTGATCAGTTGATCCATTATAATTAAGGAAGGAAGATGGCTCTTAATTGAAGACAACTTTATTAATAATTTGTTTTTTGTTGTTAATTTGTTGGTTGATTTTAAGACGAAGTCCGGCGGGGCAATTAATAAAACACTCTATCAACTACAATGATAGCTGTAACCTAAGGGTCTTTAAGTCAAGAGTGAATAGGTTACTTTGAGGTAAGCGTGCTCCATCTTCGACCACATCGTCCCTTACCATCAGGTGGTCAAACGAGAGCTTATCATCAATTTAAAAAAAAATGTTTTTAAGTTTTACAGAGCAACTTTCATGACATTCTTTACAGTGACGAAATCACAAATTTTTCAAACATAACGGAATATAAACAACGGAAACTGTGTTGAAATGGAATAAAGATTACATAATACATAATGTACTCATAACATTTTTGCCTTGTTTTCCTATTTTAGACTTATTGCCAATAGAGTTTTAAATATAATTCCCCAAGTTACAAATAAACTTTTCTTTTTATAACTTTTTCTACCATTTTGAAGGCTTCAGAAACCAGTAAGTAACTCTAGCAATACCGTTGAACGAAGCTACTGCTATACATAGTAACTGTATAAAATCAATTGCCAACTTAAAATAAAGAACGGTGCCGTACTCAAGACTAAGAGTGTTCTTACCTTGGAAGCGATTCCGCCACGATATATTCCGGCTATTCGGCACTGAATGGAAATTAATGATGGCTGCTGCGGACCACCTGACTTTGCAAAAGAGGGCCGCCATTTTTCTATTTTTTTTTTATAGACGGTCTGTTTGGTTTATGGCGTACTGTCGTAATGCCATCTTTGTGTTTATAAACTGCGACGTTTTATTTTGAGTCGTAATATAATAATACTGGAGGTATAAATGTTTATTTGTGTTAATTGAAGACTGAAAAATTAACTTTAATATTGCAGATATACATAATCCTAATATAAATTGAAAGAACCACAACGCCTTAAGATTCTTATTACAACCAATGCTCGTATGAAGTGAATTTGTAAATCGGAAGTCGTTATTTTTTATATCTTAATTGTTAAAAGAACAATGGACGATTGTTGGTAGCATATATGATGATCATTAGAAACGCACCTTTCTACATCAAGACCGACTAAAAATTCATATTCAGAAAAGATTGTAACAACAAATGTTGCCAATGAATTCTTAAAAAGTGTTTCCATATTTCACACATATCTTTATCGAGTAGATCTCTTTAGTATCAACCTTTTTAGCCACCTCCTACTAAGACCCAGGGGATCATTTGATGTATTCACACAGTTCTCATAAAAAATCGTCAAACATTAGTCGTAAGTGATACTTAGGCTGTACGCACCCACTTTTACTGTTCAACAAGATTTACGCCCAAATATTTGGGAGGTTATTTTTTTGTTGGCAACATTGTTGTGTGAATACATTTTGGCGAGTATTTGTTGGCTATGGTATTTAGTTGCACCTATCTATTTTGGAAGTCCATTTAAAAAATTTGCGAAAACGGAAAAAAGCTAGATAGAATTACATGATTGATTGTCATAATTTTTTGGAAGTAAAACAAGTAAAAGAAAGAGCAACCGTCATAAATACCGCTTTGGGGCAAGTTTGAATGAAAAATAACTTCTCCAGATCATGCTTCAATTGAATAAAACAACAACCTAAACGATTCCAAACATTGCACCTGCCCCGTGATTGCAAATCTCGACCCGACATTTAAACTTTTTTCTGCCCCCGATCAACAGGCGAAGGCCATTCATTACACAGCCATAACTCAGCCGCGACAACATAATTTTGAATTACGAACATTTCAAATATCCATGTATTTAATTTTTCAACGGACGAATACCACCAACGCAGCGGAATAAATTTTCCATAACGTATACTTAACCCTGCTATGCTCATAAATAAATAAAAGTATTGAATCATAGGGTAGTCTAGACCGAATGATGAATTTTCGTTCGGCCATCAAAATTATGGGGTAATTGATGTTTTGTACCGTTTAGTCAATTGTTAGACAGAGTATGAATTGATTTTCAATTCAAGGGAATATTAATTGATGGAGTTTTAGTTATTTATGAAAGTTAATTTGGTGAACGATAACGATTTATTGGGCAGGGTTGTTTAAAATTTTATGATGGACGAATAATTTGAGTGATTACCTAATATCAAGTATGTAGACAAAAATATCTTGATATAGCTAGCTAGCGGTACTGATTGTCGAAAAGTCACATTATCATCTACACTAATTTTATAAAAACATAATGTTTGTGAGTGAGTTTTTATGTAGGAGTTTATTGTATAAATTTAGCAAACGCTTTAAAAAAAATCTTTCCCCAGTATAATGCTACGTTATCACTGAGTGACTAGGCATGACATACATTTAGAAAATTGGCCGAGTGCGAGTCAGACTCACCCATGAAAGGTTCCGTAGTAACTACGCAGAATAACTCTGTTTTTCACAGTTTGCGGTTTTAGTAAATGTCTCAAAAACCGCTGATCCTATCTCGTTCAAACCAATTTTCATTGAAAGTTTTTATTAAGATCTCCAGCATGTATGTATCTTTATTTTAGATTTTCACTCCATTATTACAAAAGTTAGAGGAAAAATGTGGTAAAATGTGTCCCCCCCGGACACACATTTTATCCCGTAGGACGCGTATATCTATTAAACGATTGAATTTAAGAAGAAGTGGTTTTAGAAACCTTAATGCCATTTTTGAATATCTGTCCAGACACCATACACGTATAGGTTTAATGAAAAAAATATTTTTAGTTTCAGTTCCATGTATCCAGCCCCCCTAAATTTTATATATTTTTTTTATTACAGACAGACATGACGAAATATATACGGGTTTCGTTTTTGCCATTCGGCTACGGAACCCTAAAAAAGAAGACATTTCACGCGAGTGAAGCCACGAGTAGAAGCTAGTTTATCATAAGTACCCAAACGCTTTAGTTGAGAATTGACACTTTGTCTAGAACCTATGTACTCTTCATCGAAAATAATTTTCGAAGAAGAGGTATTGTTGTAATTGCTTTATACAAAATGCTTTGCATCAAATCCAGCAAGAAAGACGACATCAAGCCTGTTGCCACTGTCATGCTAGGGACGAGTTGCAAAAACGAGGTATGGTTGTGGAAGGACGAATGCGATTATGAAGATAACACTTATGGCTCTGATAAGAGATTCAACTGATAATGAAGATAGAGAGAGAGAGATAACTGAAGACGTCAGTTGATTATATCAAGGGACTAGGAAGTCAGCAATTTTCTTTTCGTTTTTGTTTCTGGGGGAAAATCATCTTAGTAGGTAGGTAGGGAGTTCAGACTCTTTCTGACTAAAAAAAACCATCGAGTCCGTTCAGTTTGCCTTTGCGGTCCGGTGTTGCGGTATTTCGTTAGAATTTTCTTGTAACCCCAGCAGACTTTGGCCATATCGAGCTTCATCGTTGCTGCTGACTGCTTTTTGAGGGGCGCACGGAAACCCGACACACTGTAAACTTGGGACGTAACAATGATCTTCTCATTGCAGCCACAACTAACCTTTACCAAGCACGCCGTAAAGAATAATACTCCAGAATTTTCTAGAAGAATACGTACGTTAGACATGTCAGAAAGCACTTAGCTACTGAAACTAAGAATATGGGTATAAATAGTTGAAATCGCAGCAACCCTACTTGAGCATCGAATATTAATATTTTCGGCTCGGTGCAGAAACGTGACGGGCGAGCGAACTAGAATGTAAAGCATTTCTTAACCGGTCATGTGTACAGTCAAGGGCAGAAATATGAGTGCAATTTGCAAAATTCAATAAAGATTTTTATTGAATGTCGTTTCAAATGTTGCAGTATTTAACTAACCATATTTTTTAAGTCACTCTACTTAAAAACTCTTCCTTCAATCAATGACTTAATGTTTTCGAATTTCGAGTGAAATGTGATAAGCTGCGTGGGAAATACAGTGTATCAGATGCGACGGCATGAAATCTGAGTTTCAACGACATCAAACTGCTTAAGAAGTGATCTTTTTGAAACTGTTAATTTTATTAAATTACTTACTAATATCTTATGTATCATGTGAAAAACATAACCCTTAAACTGATATTATCCTGTGACATTAAAATGGACCCAGGTGTCATATACAGCCAACATAATCAGTCTAAAATGTTCCCTGGTCAACGTGCTGGGTTATAGACCTCTTCTTCAGTGAAAGGGGTTTAATACATAACGAAATTTTTAGTTGAAAATTTCCTCACGAAATGTTTCTTCACTATTTGAAAATTAGTGCTGATAAATGATAAATTACACAGAAAAGTGGCTGTCCGCTTTTGGTCGCAGGTCGAAATCTATTCTTCTTTTAGAATAAGGATTAACTTCTTTTGAAAAGATCGAGATGCTGTACAGTACATATTTAAGGCTTTGACTGTACCGACACTATGCTTATGTCCAGTATTGGTTTCTAGGAACTATTTATGTGATAGGTATTGATCGGATTCACTGTACAGTATTATGGGCAGCTCGTTTTACTTCTATTTGGAACGTGGTAAACATAAAAACGGGAACAATGTATCGTCAGCGTTTTGTTTTTTAGGGTAGGCTGACAGTACCTGCTAAGTAAGTTAACTGAATAAACTTACTTTGATGTAAAGGTTAGTCCACCAAGCTCGTTCCACCATGAGACTACAACACGAACTATAAAAACCTACCCTTTTCCTTCAGTGCCCTTGCGTTCCATTCTCTTTAGAACATGTCTGAATCCCCGGCAGATTAATCAGAAAACTAAATATTGCTCGAGGTGCTAAAGAAAACTGGGGACAAATAAGTACAAAAAATGTTATGGAGAGGTTTTAAGCACTAAAAAGTCAAAAATACTCATTGTGGCTCCACGCTGTAGATATTATTGCATCTGTTTTATACTAGACTATAACGCAGGATCACTGTGCTAGCTAATCAGGGATACTGCTCGTTCCTCACCAATTTATGACTCCATTCATCCGAGCTAATTTCTGTTTATTACGTGTTTCGTTCGCTGTTCCGTTGCTGTATCGTGTTACGTAGCAAAATCTAGGTACATAGTATAAATTGTGGTTCCCTGGAATGATAACATTCAGAAAAGGCACTGGTACAATAAAATCCTTAGAAAATCTCTTTATGCTCATACAACTTTATACGCAAATCGTCAGATTGAAATTCTGTTTAATACGTGTTTCATTCGCTGTTCTGTTGCGCTGTTGTGTTACGTAATTGAATCGGCGTAGGTATACATAATTATGTATACGGGGATACCGCTAAGTGGTAGTATTTTCTCGATAGCTTTTATAGCGCGCTCTGATAAAATTTTAGGTAAATTTTATTATAGTAAAGAGCTTTTAGATGCAACTTTCATATATTTTAAAGGGAAAAAATATTTGTTCGTTTTAGATTGAAGAATTTTATTACCGCTGTTACGTAACTTTCGAGCTTGATGATAGTTACACTTATTTATAAGAATCTAACTAATAACTTATATACTTCTTTATTTTCAATAATTAGATTCGGTAGATCTGCACAGTGCTTTTATTAGTTTTTTTTTTATTATTGACTCAATTATTTCCAAATCAAAATGCTTCTTCAATGATTTTTAAAGTAGCCTGGTTTATTGTGAGCGGATAAGTAAATTCGCTACCAGTATTTAATATTCCTGTGTAGGTATGTGTGTTTTTATATTTTTAATAAAAACATACATTGCTCCAACTGGGAATTTCTCCTGTATCGTCTAGAAACTCACATACATACATTAACCCGAAACACTATACTCTTTTTTGGGCAGTAGTGTAAAAAGGCTCGAACTGGCTTTCATGTGAAATATTTAGTAACAGCCTAGCGTAGAATCAATAAATAAATATCACATTGACTTCCAAGCTAAAAGGAACGACCACTAAGGAATAAGTATTACCATAATAAAATAATGTATTTGTGTAAAATACCGAGGCGTGTCGTATAAGCGATTCAAAACTGTTCTAGCATGCAAGTCTAGTACCTACGTGGGTGTTGTCAGCAATATAAGCATAAAATATTGGCTTTAAACATTGCAATATTGCGTACAGCAAAGAGCTGCTGGCTTCAAGTTTTACTGGAATCGATTTTTAAACTAGTTCATTTGATTTTAGCGCATAATCGGGCCTTCGGCAATCATTTTGCAGTGTAGAACAGACATTTTCGTGTGGGTTGCTTTACTCAACTCAAAACGATTTAGAATAAGGCATTAATAATGCATGGTTAAGTAAGTGATTTATACTTCAGTGCTCGCAATACGAACAAAGTCGACATGAAGCTGAGCATAAAGAGATAAAACTATAGTGTTCAATAAACATGCAGAATAGGCATTATCAAAACAAAACCTAAGCAATACGAAAGGCTGAAAACAACCGCATAAATATCCCTTTACAGCCGAACATAATATAAACACCTTAGTCCTCACAATCCGATACAAAACAACCCTTCTACCAATACAAAGTCACAAAACCGACTCCTTCGGATATAAACACTACAATGGATCCATTACCGCATCTAAAAGGCCCGGACAACAGCTGACCGCCACAAAATCGGCAATAGTTTATGTTAAACGTGTTTCGTCGACGGCCAGGTGACAACTGTGACGGGCGGGACATGGAAAACATTTTAACCCTCTGGCCGGAACTGTGCGGTCGCATCGACCCGTCCGGCAAATTACGGAGAAAGAATGAGTGCCAATTGACTGTTTGAACGTTTGCGGTGAATGTTATGATGTTTGTGTTTGATTTCCACTGCTATTTAGGTGGTTTTTGGATTAGTCTATGAATTAATGAATTTGTTCCAACTGCGATAGCAAGTCTTAAATGAGCATAAAAGTATTTTATTTGCGTAAAAACATGGTTCATTTAAGTCTCCATCGTAATCTCCTGTCATTCATCGGCATACAATTGTTAATAACAATAACTCAAGTTTAAGGTATAACTATATATTAATTAAATGAAATGCTTATTAAAACAATGCTAGTGAATATAGAAACGTATAGCATTATTTTGTTTCTTCATTAGTTTAAATGTTATTTATTTAAGAAGTATGGAGGACTAACAGCTATTAAGTACAGGAAATATAATTATGTATATTCTATACTTTATTGTACACCTTACAATACACTTAAGGATACAAATAATAAAACTAGTGTACAATGGGCGGTCTTATCGCACAGGGCAATCTCTTACAGACAACCTTTGGATGGACAGAAATTAAAGGAGATAGATTTAGGGCTGTCAGTGTACAACATCATACATAATACTAACGAAACATCATAATATAAAATACATACCACAAAATAGAATATATAAATATATATACTAATAAATATCAAATTCATAATAGAGAAAGTATAGTATAGTAGACAGTGAGCCTATTAAAATCCTCACGTCTAGAGACAGGAAAATCTTAACACTTAATATATGATCTTAATATAACCATATCGTACAATATTCAAAATGACTAAATAGATAGCAGATACACAGAGCAGCAACTACAGATATTAATAATTTTTGAGAAAAATCAAGGCTTAGGTTTATGCAAAGATACTCGTTATTGATTTTCAGTGCTTTATAGAACCTGTTTTATGTTTACCTACCTTTATCCACTTAACATTTTCACAAATTCTTAACAAGATTTTCACAAAATCAAAGTATTAAAAAGTCATATTCCATTTTCCACAGGGGTCAAAAATGGCATAACCCATTCATTGGGTCATGTTTAATGTCACTCAAATCCCAGGCAGACTGTAAAATATGCATAATTTTCTAATAATAAATCTGTATGGAAGTTTGTATTTATAATTTTGAAAATACAGCAGATTATAATGTTTGTGTTGAATAAAGTAAACATAGAGGGCTCAGAATACGGAATGAATATAATTGTTTGTCCAGGGTTGAATATAATTACTTTGTCAACAGTTGACTGTAGCAATTAATTTGGGTATACTGAACTGTTTTGATATTGCAAGCTAAAAATAAGTTCGTAGAAGGAAACGTCGATCTTATTATATGATACGCTATCTCACTTCATGTTCTAAATGTAGTACTGTTTCTACTCAGTTTACCTAAGCATTTATAAACACTTTCTCTATAATGTAAATATTTACTGCAGCTTCGAGTTCCTCTCACCTCTTACCATAAACAAGCAAACCAATTCTAAATTGACCGTCAAAAATACCCAAACCGAGATAATCCGGACCACCTTGTAAACACAAATGAAATAGTTTTAAAATAAATAGCAGCGAACACCAAACACGACTGTCTGTCTGTTCACTTAAAACCACACGTTGACGTAAACGAATGCACTCGGGAACTCAGATAACGCGGATACAAATCACTTGACGACCCCGAATTAACCGCGAGACACCGACTGTTTATTTAGACTGACTTCGATTCGGATCAGCTCCTTGAGAGGCTTTGAAGAGAGCGATACAGGATTGGTTTGAGGAAGCGATTTTGGTAAATAAATATGCATCAGGCCATGTTTTGTAATCCACTTGGATTACAAAACATGGCCTTTTCAATGGCGATTTTAGAAATCTAACTAACGATTTAGAAGAACGTTAATGAGCTGGTAGATTATGTACAAGAGGTCGTGTAATTATTGATCTCATGCTTGTACTAAGATGAACGTGAGGTATTTGTAACTGCCAAAAAAAAGCTTAAACAGAATCTTTTAAATTTGAACGGAAAGAAAACAGACCAAGTTGAGATGATATTTTATGGCTTCTAGTACTCGATCTCTAATTTAGATTAAGGGGTCCAATATTCATTACAGAAGCATGCGGTCGCAAGCGGATCCACTAACGGTCAATACCTTTCAAAGCTCTGCATGATCCATAAAAGTAAAACCAGTAATCAAGAGCATGCCTAGATAATTTTACACGAAGTGGCCTATACTGTATAAGTGCGAAATAGTGGAAACCAAAGATATATAATAAACTATAGATACGTTGTCCGCGCTCTAAAATGGCAAGTTGAAATCAAGGTAAGTGCCTCGTGTCTGTTTAGTTACGCACGAACCTGTGTCGCGATCGCTACACTACACATCTTAAGAAAAATGTGTTTTAAAAGAAAATTAGGAAAACAGCATGCCTTTGTGTGTTTTCAGACGTTACACTAATTATACTGCTTCCGTGAGAGGTCAAAATGTGTCATTTCATAGGTAAATATCAACAGAAATACATTTTTTATTTTTATTTTTCTACGCGGCTAATGGCGGCTAGCGTATGAGTGAAGTCAGTCACGTGACGTTAGGGGAGGTTGTTAACTAAAGATGTATATTCATCTCTCTCTAACATCAGGTGTACCTAAAGATGGCATTTATTTTCTGTCCCTTTCTTTACACGTATTAGATAGTAATTCTCTATGTGTGTGTTTCGTGCCGTTTTTGAGAGGTGTTTTGTGGGAATATGACGCGTCTATTATAATACGTCATTGGTGGAAACGGTTTTAAAATCTTTATTTGTTGACTTCTTTATTACAATGATTTGAAAGCAAGTATAGAATGACATGGACTAAAAGATATCAGCTTAACGTATAGAATAATCTGTTAACAAATGTAGCACAAAAATCTACGGTTTAGTTTAGCGAAAATTGGTAAGCAATCTAATTTTTTCAAATGATTCAGAGGACAAGCTTAAGGATTAAAAAATTGAGAGCATAAAACAGATCGACAATGATGTAGCTAATTTATTTGATGTAATCCCTTACTCTGTTTTGCAAAACCAACAATAAGTGAAGTGTGTATCGTTTATCGAAGAAGAAAATACAAAAAATAAAAATACTGCGGCCTGAATTTGTTAAAAGTAACACGATGCATTTTGTTACTGAAATCGTCAGAAGCTTTAAAGACAATCAGTAAAACATGAACAAAAAAAAGCACATGTTCAAAGTATTAATACAACGGCAGTTAGTGGTAAGATTAAGATTGACAGCAGCATCTGCGATGAAGCAATTTGCCTGACAGGCACAGTGATTATAGAACGAGTATATGACCCCTGTGTTGTTATAACGATCTACAAGGGGCAATGTTCGCTACTGAACTTGAACAGGATACTTAAACTTTTTGTAACTAAGAGTTTGAGTAGGTACCTGGTACCTTTTCCTAAGGAATATTGACAGTGAGTTAATACGTTTATTGTTGCATTTCTGCAAAAGTAAAGCTTGTTCAACTATTAAAATCAACGAGGTTTATTTAATTACTGTTTGTTCAATTGTTTACATTAATTTATTTGAATTTCGGTAATTAATTTGTTTACAATGAGTTGTATTTATTCATTTGAATTTATGCAATGATTTTTTTTTTTAATAAAATTAATAATTTTATAGTGTACTAGCACTTTGCCCGCCACTTCTTATTCCATTTTCAATTTAATTTGAGAACGCGTAACGGTTGTGCGTTGCAAGTATTGCAACCCACACCACTGTATGCGAAGACACATACCAACGAATATAGATTTCCGTAAATACAAACTATAGACACGTGTAAACGAATACAAACGCTTTAAGCTTCACGCCCATTAACAATAATCCTTTTTATTTCCCTGTGAAAATATTTTGCTCAGGTCAAAATAACCCCAAAGTCATTATTTTAAGGTTGATTTTTCTCCAACCAGTGACGGCTTTAAGAAGTGTAGTGTTGTTCATAAATATTTCCAGTTGGTTAGCCTCTGTGTGTATTAAAAATAAAATTGCTATTATTCACGTTATAATCTTAAGGAGAAAAAATTAAGTGAGTGAAGTGCTTAAGGGGCTGTTATAATGTGCTTAATTTTTTTTGTGGTTTTTTAGGGTTCCGTAGCCGAATGGAAAAAAACGGAACCCTTATAGTTTCGATATGTCTGTCCGTCTGTCTGTCTGTCTGTCCGTCAGTCCGTATGTCACAGCCATTTTATTCCGAAACTATTAAGACTATACATGTGAAACTTAGTAGAAAATATATTTAAAATAAAGGGGGTCCCCATACATGGAACTAGAACTGAAAAATTTTTTTTTCATGTAACCTATGCGTGTGTAATATCTATAGACAGGTCTTTAAAAATGATATAAGGGTTTCTAAAAACACTTTTTCATAAAGTCAATCGTTTTAAATATATGTCTATTGATCATAATGTAAACTTTCAACCAAAATTGGTTTGAACGAAATCGGGTCAGCAGTTTTCGAGATACAGCATATTTTCTAAAACCGCAAATATAACTTTGTAATTTATACAAACACTATGAAAAACAAAGTTATTTAGCGTAGTTGTAAAAATGTAAATGAGCTAGTTTTAAGAAATTTTAGGGTTTTTTTTTATTCGTCAAATAAATATACATATTATATTATTATAGTTAGGTACTACGGAACCCTTCATGGGCGAGTCTGACTCGCACTTGGCCAATTTTTTACGAATATTTATACCCGACTGCAAAGGAAGGGTTATGTTTTCCGCGCGTATCTTGTATGTATGTATGTATGTAATATTCTTTATTACCTCATATCTCCAGAATCGCTGAACGGATTCACATAATTGAGGTATCGTTAGATTCGTCTTAGCAGCCCAAGTGTTCTTAGATAGGTGACATTTGAAAAAATCAAACATGGCGGCTTCGAAAAAATTGCAAATGGTGGCAAAATTGTTTTTTCGAATACAACAATATGGGTATCAAATTAAAGGGCTTAATTTAATTGTTTTGTTACAGTGTATCCATAACGTTAATTATTTAGATTAAGCAATTCTGTAACTAAGGTTCAATAAATTTATTCTTATTCTTATCTTAGGACGGTATGGCGGCACTGCATACTGCATTGTAGCATGAAAAATCATTTTTTGGCGGAATTAATACTAAACAGGAAACAACCATTTCGAACCGTGCACTAACTTCTGGCATTTTATAAGTAGGCCTATGTGAAGTGAAGTAAAACATTTTTATTGATTGATGGAAATATTGTCCTAAAATATATGGATTTCTGAAAAGTGGCGCCGATAGCAATCTATAGATCTCCCAAACTCTAGCCAACCGCAACCCGTACCTACATTTTTCATTGGATTTACAAACACAACTTATATTCTTCCCTCACAGTAGCTCTAACTTAAATCCGAAGATAAATTAAGTATTAGAAACAGCACTTTAACTTTTAATAACTGCGGCGCACCGACAGAACGATTAATTTCTAACAATTAAATGTGTCGCTCTGAAAACATAAAGCTTTGAGCTTGACATTATAATGTATCGAGGGCTATTCTTGTGGAGATTAAGTAATGAAATAAGTGCATTAAATGTCCTGTCTATGTGAAGAAGAGGGAAGAGTTGATTTTTGTTCATGATAGGAGCACTAATTAATCAAAATCACTATCAGTTTATAACCTTCCTATTGCTGGGACATAGGAGGAGTTCGTGGCTAAATAATAATAGCACGTGGCTCGATTTTCAAGGTAAAGCAGATATTGGTAGGTCAGCCCGAAGATGGGTGTCCATGTCCTCAGAAGCCAGTAAATCTGACATCAGTCTTGCTAAGGAGTACCGTGGTGTCCGTGGTATACAGCTACTGGGATGTGAAGGTCAGATAAGCAGTTGTTCTCAGTAGTACAATCATACGATCATACGAATATGATCACGTATCCGAATTTCGTACGAAACTCAAGTGGCTTCCAATACGTCTTCGCCGGAACTTACACATTTTGTCTCTGCTTTACAGTGTGCTGTTTAATCCTAAAACCCCCACTTATCTCAATCGATTCAAGCTCCTTCATGACACACATGCAAAATCTCTGAAGTCAACAGAAAACTTAAGGCTTGCGGTACCGAGTCACGCCACCAATTTCTATGGTAAGCCGTTCGCAACTCAAGCAGTAAGGCTGTGGAATGCTCTACCCGTGTCAGTAAGACAAGCACAAACACTATCTTCTTTCAGAAACGTAGTAAAAGATCTTTATCTCTCTCCTTAAATTGTTGTTATTATGCATCTCTTTGTTTTTTTTTTTAATTTATGTGTATATACCTATATGTTTTTAGAACGTTATTTATTGTTTTTGTATTTTATATAGATAAATAGTACACCGTGGCCTACCCGCGTACTTATTTTCTCCTTCTGTGTGAAATCCATCCAAAGGTTGTCTGTAAAAGATCGCTTATAGCGATAAGACCGCCCATTGTATCACCCTTTTTAGGGTTCCGTAGCCGAATGGCAAAAAACGGAACCCTTATAGTTTCGACATGTCTGTCCATATGTCTGTCTGTCTGTCTGTCCGTCCGTCCGTCCGTATGTCACAGCCATTTTATTCCGAAACTATTAAGACTATACATGTAAAACTTGGTAGGTAGATGTATTCTGTAAACCGCTTTCCGATTTTAAGAGAAAATTAAAAAAATATTTAAAATAAAGGGGGCTCCCCATACATGGAACTGAAACTGAAACTATTTTCTTTCATGAAACTTATACGTGTGTGGTATCTATAGATAGGTCTTTAAAAACGACATTAAGGTTTCTAAAACGACTTTATCATAAAGTTAATCGTTTAAAAGATATACGCTTCCAAAGTGGTAAAATGTGTGTGTCCCCCCCTCTAACTTCTATAATAATGAAGTGAAAAAT
This sequence comes from Tholera decimalis, assembly GCA_943138885.2. NCBI lineage: Eukaryota > Metazoa > Arthropoda > Insecta > Lepidoptera > Noctuidae > Tholera > Tholera decimalis. The sequence continues at coordinate 7,318,726 of OW964552.2, read as the reverse complement.
CTAAAAAAACGATATGTTATAGATATTAATGTAACCTTTCAACCAAAATTGGTTTGAACAAGATCGAGTCAGCAGTTTTTGAGATACAGTATATTTTCTAAAACCGCAAATATAACTTTGTAATTCATACAAATACTATGAAAAACAAAGTTATTTGGCGTAGTTGTAAAAATTGTAAATAAGCTAGTTTTAAGAAATTTGTAAGGTTTTTTGTTTTTGTTTTTTCAAATATATTAAGTACCTATATTATATTTATTATAGTTACTACGGAACCCTTCATGGGCGAGTCCGACTCGCACTTGGCCAATTTTTTAATTGTTAAGTCCATAATTTTATTTTACTGTTTTGGTGTACAATAAAGAATATATCTATCTATCTATCATACATTATGCCAAATAGTAAAACAGTTCGTCGGCAGCTACTCTTATGACACAGATTATTTAAATTTAATTAATAATGTTCAACAAAATTATGTTATAGAACATATTATATGCAGTCGTCGTCGTAAAAACTAGCCTATCGACAATTTTTCTACGCAGAATACTGGAGTTTTTTGGGGTCATAGCCAGGAAAGCTTATCAACTACAATCTTGAACAACTCATCATTACTGGCAAGGTTGATGGCAAACAACCTAGAGGCCGTAGTCCAACATGATGGGTTGATGAGGTCCATTCTACCCTGGACTTCCAACTACACGTCGCTCTACACGATACCAAGCACAGGCATAGATGGCGGACCACCATCAGGAAGAAGCGAATTCCACGGGGGTATCACAACCCTCAGCACTGAGGAACTCAACACGAGGAGGGAGGACATATTTTTTTCTTATATTTTCTTAAGTTATACTAGTTTTGTTGATTATTTGGATTCAGCACATCATTAAAACTATGGAGTAGTTCATTCATCGCGTCGGCGCACGGTGGGCTGAAAATCGGCTTTCATAGACTTAGGCATTTTATTTTGCAAGTGCGAGTTTTTTTGCCGGATATCACTTCTATTAGTTATAACAATATACAAAAATGACACCAGAATTGATTCTGCACAGAAACGAAGGAATTATAATTTTTTTACGAAAATTTTGTATGGAGCTAGTATGAAAAATCGAAATATCTCTAAAACGGCAGCGATAACCGTAATATCCTTATAGGGGGTTATAGTACTAATTATTTATGATTTTTTGACATACGTTACATAATGGTTGTAGATGCCTTTTTTTTTTTTAAAATCGTCAAAGTATTTTTATTTATTTTTACATATTTAAACGTTCCTTTTAGTGTTTAAGTTGAAGAATTCAGAGCTTTAACAACTCTTATCATAAAATAGCATCACCCCTATAGACCTGAAGGACTAGACAGAGGTGTGTAGTGTCTTGTTGATCTTGTAAGATTTCCAACAATACCAAATAGTTGAATATCAGTGTCAAAGTGCCCATGCTGTCGCTTCTTTTTGAAAGATAGGGGAATGAAATTGTTAATTGATCATACCCTAAAAGTATGATTACAACATAACCGGACACATAATAATAATAATATCCTTATAGGGGATTATAGTACTAACATTATTTATTTTAACATATGAAACTGTTCAAAACGATCCATGAACTGTGTCAAAGTTAAGAACATCGTTAGGAAGCATGCTTTTTCCCCAAATATTAAGAATATGTGAAAAAAAAAAGACTGTATATAAACTTTTTATTGATAGGTAATTTAAATAAAACAGAAGTAACAAAAATAATATCTAATAAATTCAATTATACAAAATACATATTTGAAACTATAATTTATGAAATTATTAACTAAACATATTGGTACAATAAACTAACATAAATAACAAAAGAACATAAAGAAAAATAATTAAATTTTACAAATTTTCTTTACAACTTTCGTTGTCGGACTCCAATTCCGAGTCAGAATCCAGATCGGATATACCTACAAACTCGAACTCAGTTTCCGGAAACTGTATTAGGTCGAGAGTTTCAGCAAAAAAGGTTGTCTTCCTTTTGGCATCTAACTTCGGCCTTTGTGCACTTAGAAAAGGATCCGAAGAAACAACAAGCATATTTAGGATATCTTGATTAGAATCTTGCCTGCTTCTTTTCCGCGAATGATGTTCCCGGAACCTCCTAAAATCTTTGTTTCGAGACTCTGAGGCTTCTTCCGAGAGAGTCCCAATCGGGACAATATCATTTTTTTCGATTATGTCAGCTCCGTGTATTAATAGTTTATGTACGGTTGATGACATGTAGTACCAGTCGTATAATTCCACGTACTTTTCTGCTGTTTTGCGAGCAAAATCTTTAAATTTGATGACTTCGATCTTCTCACCAGATGTTATTGCTTGCAAAATAACAGCAAATCTTTTTATCAGGTTTTGATCCAACCCAGTAATAGCTGCAGTTTTATTGGGAAACTCGAAAAACTTCCTTGCGGTATTCCCGTCATTGGTAGTTCCCGAGCCTTGTTTTACTATATCAATTAACAGATTGAGCTCCTCTTTAAATTTATTTTGAATGTTTTTTTTTCTGTTTTGTAACATATCTTTATGCTCATTACTTCTTGCTGCCCACTGTTTGAAGTCAAGTCTGTACGCAATGTGTAACAGACATTCCATGCAATTTATACGGGCATGTAGGGATGATAGGCCAAATTCATATATGTCAGAACACACAGTTTTTGATGTTACAGCATCTAAGTGGTTCATTTCTGTTGGTTTTGCTAAGCACAGGTAGCATGATGCATTTGATCTAGCTTCAGAAAGGTACGTGCAGACTTTTGCGTCGATCATTGTCATCATTAGTTTATGAGTCACCCTGTTACTATTAATGCACTCTGTGGGGTTAAGGGCCTCAATTTCCTCATCCATTTTTCTTTTGTTATCAATGACAACTGCATGGCTTTCTTTTACAAAAGTGAACTGAACCGGACGACAATAAAAAGTTGAGCATGGTTTCGGGTTTGTCCATATAGTATTATCTCCATCTGTCAGTTTCAGTGGCACCACGGAGGTCATGAAAATGCTTGAATCATCATGCTCGCCGTCCATTTTCTGCTTGTATCGGCTTTGATTGGAAGCACCATCAAATCCCCACTTCGATATCAGCTTTAACTGCTTATTTTCCACATTATCAGAAAGACTTTGAAGAATCCGCTTCACCGTGATGTCAAGTAAAGCTTGAAGTGTAATTCTAGCTGATGAATCCGTAACTGATACTGATTGATTAGGAGGGTAGCATGCAAGCTTAGTTTGTTGCAGTTTATAGTAGGATGGGTAAATATCCTTAGCACCTTCCCGAATGGCAGTCTCTCGCAACGTAATATATTGCCACTTTGAAAGCTTAAGTGAAAGAAGCAATCCAAGTGCTTTCTCTGGTGTAAATATTACTGTTTTCTTAATGCTTTCCTTGATTTTAACGGCAGCTTCTGGATTTTTGATCATATAATTGATTACAGATGCGATATCTTCATAACCTTCTTCTTTTAAACGTGCTGCAGCTGCATATGCCAATTCACAGGAATCCTCGCCTATGTGCTCACTAGATCTTCTCTTTTTCTGTTTGCTTCCCAGATCTTTGAATGGTTTTCGGGACCTTTTTGTCATTGTTCCAACAGTCGATGATGTCGAAGGTTCTGGAGAGACTGAGCGTGCTCTTGGTATCTCATCAACAGTTGGTTCTTGATTTATTAAAGTTTGCACGCAACTCGGCCAATCAATATTTGCTTGCAACCACTCTCCGTACGTATTTCTAAACTTATCAAAGAATCGTTTAGATTTCTGCCACCTGTTTAAAGCAGCTCGCGTGAATCTCCGGCAAAATTCTTTGAGAGTTACTTGATCTTCGGCAGAAAGGCAATCGCCTATGCGGGACACAATTGCACTAAACAATACTTCATGATTAAATGAAGGACACTCACTTTTTAGAAGAACAAACAAATCTAAGTTGGTGATTAAACTTTCCATTCTAAGATTTTGTAGTCGCAAAGCAAATAGTTTTAGTGTTAGCAGTTACACAGGTTGTGAACAATCTAAATTATGGAACAAAATTATAGCCCTTTTATTGTATAAAGTCAATAATTAGTTAACTACCCTCATTAAAGTTATAAAAGATATGATAATAAAAATTTATAATCGTCAAAAACATTTCGTAGAACTCATAGTAGAACTAATCAACATTAGCAAATCACATTAGCTCACTAATTATAAAAAGGTGAATGCAGTTCTTAGTTGGTATTGTTGCGAGATATTTCAAATCATTTAATCACTTAATAGGCTCATTAGAATCAGAAGACTACAACCATCATTCTAATTACTTAATTACTTGTCATCAGACTCATTAGATGACTACACAATATGTTATTTTGTATTTTGAACGTATGCAAGGTTTTAAAATTCCTTTTGTGTCGATATTATTATGTGTCCGGTTATGTTGTAATCATACTTTTAGGGTATGATCAATTAACAATTTCATTCCCCTATCTTTCTAAAAGAAGCGACAGCATGGGCACTTTGACACTGATATTCAACTATTTGGTATTGTTGGAAATCTTACAAGATCAACAAGATACTACACACCTCTGTCTAGTCCTTCAGGTCTATAGGGGTGATGCTATTTTATGTTAAGAGTTGTTAAAGCTCTGAATTCTTCAACTTAAACACTAAAAGGAACGTTTAATATGTAAAAATAAATAAAAATATTTTGACGATTTTAAAAAAAAAAGGCATCTACAACCATTATGTAACGTATGTCAAAAAATCATAAATAATTAGTACTAAAACCTCCTATAAGGATATTACGGTTATCGCTGCCGTTTCAGAGATATTTCGATTTTTCATACTAGCTCCATACAAAATTTTCGTAAAAAAATTATAATTCCTTCGTTTTTGTGCAGAATCAATTCTGGTGTCATTTTTGTATATTGTTATAACAAATAGAAGTGATATCCGGCACAAAAACTGGCACTTGCAAAATAAAATGCCTAAGTCTATGAAAGCCGTTTTTCAGCCCACCGTGCGGCGTTACATATTTTCTCGTGCGTTTAATAAAATACTTAGCTACTTATTTTCTTCTTCACTTTGGGAACAGCAACGCGGCGCAACAATGGTGACATTAATTTCACACACGGGTAGGGCTGGATGCTAGGTGGTAGATTAAACTTGACAACACGAGGGGCAGTTACTCGTGATTTTCTGAAACCATGTTTCCATTATAAGAAAGCTGTATCTATAAACGTTTTAAATTAATCACTCACTTAAATATACCTATTCAATTAACTGACAACAGTGACAACTAAAGACTTCTTAACGATGAAATTACACACTACACAGCCTTCTCAGGGTAACCTAGTTTAAGAGGCAGAGTTTAATTTTTTGTTACAGATTTCTATGGCATCCAAATGTCTTATGTAAATTTTCTCTTCGATACATCACAAATTGTAAAATACAAGTGCAATCTGTATATTTTGAGAAATAAATAAACTTATTATTATTATTTATATAGAAGATATACAGTATGTCCATACTTCCATAGTACGGAGAGAAAATTATGTTCAGGTAACGTATAAAATACTGTTCATATTTGACAGTTTAATTGGTTGTAACAGAATTGTTAAGCAATCAATATGAAACACTACTCTAACAACACGATAGTCTAAGATTACGCGTACCTACCTTTCCTTTCATTTCCTATCAACCAGTTATGTAGTAATGATTCTACTTTCAAATTTGTTGTATCTTCTTAGCGTTATTGAGCAGGTTTTTTTGAAATATTTAGGTTTACTCAGTTTTACAATTTAAACGATGATAGTACTATAACTGCAATAGTACTTACTGCAGCGCAGCTATCAACGCCCAATACCTTAAAAATTATTACAAATCTTTCAGTAATCTTCTCTCTATGAGAGGGAATGGACCCATGACGCGGGTCCAGAGCGGAATGTCGCATGTCTTCGGATTTTCGGTCCTAGAACATCCTCTCCGAGAGGCATGCCTCTCGAGAATTTCCTTCACCCTTTTGAGCGGGGTGCGTCTCATCTCATATCAAGTTATTTGGTATATTTTCATTTCAATAACGTTCACAAGATATAATAAACATGAGTTATAGCAACTGTTGATATAATTTCTTTAGATATAACATTTATATACTCTAAAATTTATTATGTATAACGTTATTGGATATAAAGTTTATTTATACAAAAATCATTAGGCCTATCGTTTAAAATATATAATATTGTGATTAATTTGATTGTGCGTGCTGCGGGAGCGGCGTGACAGAAACGAATCGCTGCAAAACCGACTTCACGTAGTCTTGTCTGTCCTACCCCTAGAGTGTTACTTAAAATCGCGTAGGCGCGGAGGGGTGAGGCGGCCCGCGAGCTGAGGAGCAGGTGGTTTTAAGCCGGCCAGCAAGCCGAAGCCGCGGTGGTGAGCGTGAATCACATCTGCGACGATAAGCTCGCATGGGACCGCCCGGAGCCCTTCAGCGCCGGAGCCGTGATAGAAACCATGCCTGCTGCATGTTTCATGCTTGCTGCATGCTTGCTTGCATGCCTGCTGCATGCATGGTGTATGCTTGTTTGCATGTTTTTTACAGGGAAATAAAAATCACATATGTTCACTCACGTACTTCGATTGATTAACTATCAAATAACAAAAAAAAAAAACGTTTTATCATATTAGACTAAATAGGTTTTATGTCTTTTGAGTGGTATATTAAACGATTTTATACTCAATGTATGTCATGCTTATAAAAATTAGTTTCTTTAAAATTATATCAATCGTTTAGTATATTAACTGATCATTATATCAAATAAAATTATATATTCAGTTGTTATATCTTGTAAATATTAGAGATTTTGTAATTATATCATATTTTACTTACCCTTTTCAGCGCATTAGTGATGATGAAAATGATACAAAGTAATGCGTGTAATAAAATTTAACAATTTTTTGGAGTCGGTGCCAAGCACTGTACGATACCTAAATGACTATAATATAACTACAGACTAAGGCCAGAAAAAACAAAACATAAATCTTAAAGCTTCTAAATATATTTTTAAATCGGAAAACAAAAACAAAATAGAAAAATACTTTAAGATATGTAGATTACCTAATACCTAATATTTAGACACAAAGAAAAAGATACTAACGTTAATACTTAATCAATAAAATCAGAGCAAACACAGTTTACACAATGCAACAACGCAGGAAAAGCAAGGAGTTCGACGATTAAAATGGGATAATACTCTGGAATTACCAGTTGTTTCATTACCTAACTTGGCACAGACTCCAAAAATTGTTAAATTTTATTATAGATTAATCGTAGGTTAGGTTAGGTTTATTAATATAGGTAGGTTATAGTAGGTATTATTTTTACCTTTTTAGTGCTTTTATGGTTTTTTAAGTCGGTTTATTTTTTTTGCAAAACGACATTTATTACTAAAATGTCAACCAAACTTTTAAAGATAAGCTACGTTCAAACACATCCAGGAACCATTTTAACGCTTACTTATTTACAGTTACTCTAACGCCTGACCCGAGTCTTAGCGATTAAAACGGTACATTTTTACCCACCAAGTAACAGGTCGCGTGCGGCTAGGGTTCGTTCACGAGCGACATGAAATTCTTCGTTCAGTCATGTTCACTCAAATTATTTCCCAAACTTAGGTACCTATTTAAGCTTATATAAGTTTGCACCGTAATTGGTAGATGTGTGGTGAGAAAATTGATTTCTGAGGGCTCTTTAAAAGGTTGTTAGCCCCTAAAACAGTAAGTAGGTAAGTGGTATGAAAAAGTCTAATCTTTTTCATACCACTTACCTACTTACTTTCTTGTCTTTGCAAGCGTATAAATTGTTAGTGTTTTTTTTTTCATAAAGTTGTTTTAGATGAGGCTGGTATTTTCTCAAATGACTACCTAATCTGAGAATAGACACTGAAATAAACACAGAGGACAACTCTCTTTTGAAGTTCATACAATCTGTACTGGTTAAATCATATGAAAACAACGTACGTTGTCGGAGGCAATCTTTTAAAGAAAGGTGCACACACATTCAAGTTGACTAGTCCAAACAGTGCAAGCATTTGTCAGGTGTCGTTTAGCTAAACTTAGTTCTTTAAGAATCTCAACGTTTTGACGAACAATACTAAAGTATAGACGTTTTCGTAGGCCGCATAAAGTCCTTAAACTGCTACACAATCATGAAATTTATCCAGATACATTTCTGTGTTATCGCCAGATGGATCTTCACAAACATATATAAGTAGAATTTTTCTAACTTAAAAGTTTCGCAGTACGAAGCTTTCACAAGTACACGTTTTTCATGATACAAATTTTCTAGAAAGCCCGTTGGGACAAAGTATACATTTATCGAGTCCACGTCAAATGTAACTACTTAATAAAATTAAAACGAATACTATTTATAAAGTGACCTTAAAATAAAACAAGCAGACTGTCACAAGCTCTCAAGTTAATAGATAATGTAGTGAACACGTGTAATGGTTTAGGAATAGCGCCACGGGTCTCTTCGCTACCCAGAAATTAACGAGATAAAGGAAACTATCATAAAGATAAATAGACATTTAACGAAGTGATGAACTGTCAGAATACCACATTGTAACGATTTTGTCACGTTCTGAATATCCTACTACTGTTATCGCGGATGTATGTCACTTTGTATAGAACTAACTGGCTATAATTACATAAACATCGACTACTACAACACTTGCCTAATATCTTCATCATATTTCCTTTAATTCTATTTTTATTAACACCACTGTGCCCAACACATAAGCTTATCTTCATATACCGACGAAAGTGACCATAAATTCGCCGATACACAGATATTCCCAATAAAAATTATCTATATTACTGCTAACCATAAAAGTAATGTCAAACGACACACCATCGAGCGATATCGCTAATATGACGGTCGAATCAAGTTAAAAGAATCATTCATTGTGACTAATTTTATTTATGGACGGCCACCCCCAAAGCATTTATTACCGCGAAACGGTCGAGCCAATAAAACCACTGAATCAAAGAGAAAAAGTGCTCTCAGTTCTATAAATATTTTATTTCGGATAGTGAGAAGTAGGGTGGCCACGAGTAAGTGCCGATGGGAAGTTTACTTTCGGTCCTCCGGGATTGACGACGCTTCGCCGAGTGAAGTTGGTTTCGCGCTCTTGCACCAGTGATTTGATGTGGCGTTGGATTGGTTTATTCACTTTGTATGTTCCAAACGTATCCTCATTTTTACAAACACTGGAATGTAAATCTGAATCTGAAAAATACTTTTTTTCTAACCCTATCTTAATTTTAAAAGCCGTAGATTTCGAATGCAGAACTTCAGTTGAATGAATAGAATACTATCCCAATGCTGTAAAAACAAGCAACAGTACTGATTCATAAAACTTTCCAACTGCCTGCGTATATTAAGCGGCTAGTGTATTTACTTTCCCAACACCACAGAACTGAGAGAGTCCTTGAAATTTCTCCCTCATGGCCACCGTACGCTCAGAACCCGGGGAACTTTTACTAATGTGTGCTAGTCAAATGGACTCTCGAGAATTCGACCGTCGTATAAAGCACCTTATGCCAATGATATAGAGTGTAAAATATGATAACGAGATAAATATATAAATAACAGGGCTGGCTTGTTCCTCTGCCAGTCATGCATATGGAAATGGGGACTTAGGTCATAGAATAAAATGGGTACGTTTCTCTGTTTTGATAGTTTTATTTGCGTACCTTTTCGGATTTGTGGTGTAAAGTGGTCGTAAATAGCTGTAGTCTGTGGTCCCTACTGAGTGAGTGTTGGGTGTAAATACTTTATGGATGACATGACATACCGTATGTGTGTGTTGGTCCCCCTTCAAGGGATAAGCCGATTGGAGTGGGTCCGTGTTGTTGATGAATAGCAATCGTGTTTAGAGGTTTAATTGAAATTATGGATGGACGCAATATGGTATTAGAATGTACTGTAGGCTATATGTTGTGCAAATAAATAGTGGGTTTTTATTTCAGCCACGTAGAGAAAATATGTGGCATATTTAAGTTTGAAAGCAAAAGTGGCGATATCAGCAATTGCAAGGTCGCTTGCAAAGTGCAATCTTACCAAAGACGTGATAAGCGTGGCGAGGGCAATTTTCAAAACGTCAAAATGTCAAACGCAGTCGGAATGACACGAAAACAATTTGTTATATTTCGGTATTCCAACAAAAGCATTAACAGCTGATAGGACGAAACTTTCTCTAGTAATGTACTAGACATTTACTGAGATGAGTAGGTAACATCTTAGTTGGTTCACACTTGATATTGCAGTATTTACTTTTCGAAGAGCTGTCTACACATCACTCGCCTAAAGATACTTGCGCAAAGCTTTTCTTACTTGTGCTTAAACTTACCTGAAACAAACAGAAAAGATTATTAGATTACAGTCGAAATTCCATATCTGGATTTATTGATTTAATACTTTACTCACAGACAAAGGCGGATTTTTGTTAGGCATTGTCTACTAGTTAATCACATCAGATACAACACATAATTATCGTTACATGGTGGACATATCACCCATACGCACAAAACGTTTTGGCAATACTTTCATTATGCGTACGGCTAAGGGGTGGAATTCTCTGCCGGAGTCTGCGTTTCCTGATAGTTATAACCTAGGGTATTTAAGTCAAGAGTGAAAAGGTTACTTCTAGGTAAGCGTGCCTCATCACGCGACCACATCATCGCTTACCATCAGGTGAGTTGGTGGTCAAACGCAAGTCAATAAAAAAAAAGAATTGATGAAAATTCTACTGTTACAGTTGCATTTCAAATTACAATGAATGTAATTGACATTATTTTGATGAATTTCCCGATGCCGAATAAGTTTTTCCCTTCGCCATTTTGTCCCGCTAGTGCATTATTCTGCCGTGATTCTTTAAAAGGCAGTCATCTGAAATTTACCGATTTTGATTTTTTATAAATTTGGCAATGTTATCAAATCCACTTCACAGCTTTTTATGAAAAAATATCTCAAAAGCCAAATAAGTTTCAGAAAAAGGGGTTAGATAGGTCGACGCGCCTTTTTTCCTGATGTCGCTCAATGTTTAACTCAAAATCGGTAAATTGTCAGACTGCCTTTTAAAAAATCACGGCAGTATTTATATATTTTCTTATTAGCTAGTATATATTACATAATTGAGTAGTGTGTATTTATCAGCAAATAAACATTCAACATTGACGTGTAACACTCAATCTAGTGAGAGTTGCCGTAGATATACAACGTGTAATTTAAAGGGTATATACATACGAAGTGCATAGCTTCTTTGGATGATAACAAACGATATGGCAAGGGTTTTGTAATCCTAAGTCTACGTGTGTAGAACTTATTACAAATTCCAATACACAATACCAGAGACCGAATTTTTCAAATTAAGAAGAACGAATAGAATTATCGTGTTATTGGCATGTGACGTGGAAAGTTATTGACGCTCGTAGTGCTGTGACACGTTTGTTATTATTGGTATTAAAGAAATATATGAAACCGATATTTTGGTATTAATTCTTTAAGTCAGTTATTTTGAGCTGAAACTTTGCATAGAGACTCCATACCAGATGTTGTCTTCAGCCCTTTTGGATAGATATGGGGTTTCCGTTACACATTGTATACATAATATGTATGTATTAGTTTATAGTTTTTAGTGTAATAGAATATATTTTATTTGTAGACGCCCACTTGCCTATTGCGTAATTAGAAAAATGTGTACTAGTTTATAGTTACTAATTATGTTTGTGTCAGTTTTTGGTGGAATTAACACTCGATATTTTCTTAAAGTATTTAGTTTGGCAAAGTAACGCTTGATTCCATTCTGTGTAATAATGTTTGTATTTTCTATGGGCTTTAATAGATAAGTAAAATACTTATTTTTTAAAGTTTGTGCAGTTATTTTTTAATTTATCCCTAACACAAAACCCACACACGGCTCATTAGTCCTCATCAACTTTGACACACACATCCCTTAAAAACAATAACATGACCTCAAGCTTTTATTACTTGGCAAAATGATGAGCAACTCTTTGTAATGTACATAGTCAGTGCCTATAGATAAATAGGCTAACGTCTGACTTCAACCGATAATTACCGAGGCGCGTGCAAATTTAATATCTCGCGTGTTCAAACTCGGCTAGGGATGTTTAGATGTAAGGACGCGATTTGCAAGTCGTACGATGTGTCGTAACTACAGTGTGAGTCCTCTTTACCATAGTCGTAGAGTTTAACAGCTCTATTCATACAAGGATAATGGTAGAAGTGAGTTTGTTCAACTTAAATTAGGTATGTAACTTAGCTTCTGAAATGCTGACTACAAAATAAACACATATATTTTCAGTTTATATTAGTTTAGTTTAAAAAATATTATAAAGCGAAAAAGTTTGCTTGCTTAAAGGTGCTAATCTTTGAAAATACTGGATGGCTTTAGATGAAATTTGGTATAGAAGTAGTTTGTAATTTGAGGAAAGTTATAGGCCTAACCGACTGCAAAAGGGGGGAGTATTCTGTTTTTATGTAATGAAGTCCATGGGAGCCAATTCCAGCGCTACTGCTGGTATTAGATACAGGCAATGAACCTTACGTATGCCTAAAGGTTTTTGAATCACAAATATTGTCACAAATAAACATATATCATTTTGCCTACACTGCAACTGAAAACTTTTATTAATAATCAGAACAACAGAAGTTATAAAAAAAAACAACTCCATATTTTTTGTACACAGTCGTCCAATATTCCCGACCCAGCATACCACTAACTCAATAACATATCGTTACACAGTCGTGCATTATAAACGCACGCATCGTATTTGCTTACCGCTGCCGCTCGTCAATCACGACGAGCTGACTGTGCATTTCAATTTAAAGTATGTGCTGAACAGACAGATGTTCATTCGTTATCGCTTCGCTTAGCTTTGTAGAGTGGGGTATTTAGTCGATCAGTTAATGAGGACGATAATTTTATGCAATTGGGGAAAACCCATTGCATAATACACGAGTACATAAATAAAATTAATTAATTTCAGGTTAAAGAACTCGTATTTCCTACAGAAGGAACTAAAACATTACATAACACAATATTTATTTATATTCAATTTAATAGTAGTATTGAATTAAATTGTGCCAGTTCATTAAACCTAATATTAAAAAATAATACAATATTCTAATTTCATTATTTTTTTCTGTAATGAATTATGTATATTGAATTTTATTATCATCAATACTCAACCAATTGGGCCGTATTGGCTTACTGGGAATCGATTTTTACGGAGGAAGCACGGATAATAACTGTTTCACCAAGCTACACAGCTTCCGTATATTATCGCAAAGCAGTGTGCACAAGCACCACCCATCAGCCAACTCAAATTAAGACTAACGATTCGGGCCTTAATGCGGCCGGTTTTAATTTTAATTTGAAAACAAAATTCGAGTTAACGACAACCAGCGGCTCACCAATGTTTTACTTTTCAACTGAAATTATGATCCAGTTATCGTTACTTTTGAGTAGTCGCTTTTCAAAATGTTGATGGTTTTGTGGAAAAAGTCGGGGACGAAATGAGTTAGGCATGTTTAAAACTGTCCAGAACATTTTGTGGCTGACTGTATTTTTTTACGATGATACAGACCGAACAAAAAAGACATGGTGTTCAAAACATTAGATAAGCACCATCCAACACAATTACTTAAAAAAATTATTTGCGATATATAAAAATATTAATATAGACTAACTCAAACATCAGTGGTACTACTGGGTGATTAACTGCATTACGACATCGAGACCGCGCTCTTTTCTTTAGTTTTGACTAAACGCCGTAACTATTATTTTGGGAATACCCACAAACTTTGTTAATTCGAACATATCATAATTATTATACACTAGCTACCCCGGTTTTACCCACGTCAATTTGAACCATTTCTTCTTTTAACACAAACAATCCCACGGTACACTATCAGGGTAAGCAGGCTATATTACTGTACATTTAGATCTAAATTCGTTCAGTAGTTTTTGCCTGAAAGAATAACAAACACCATTCTATCCATTATTCTAGCCGGCTCTTCACGTTGGCCAACATAGTGGCGAATGTAGTGGCCAACGCCTATTGGCCAACGTGTAGAGAGGGTGTTTGTGCATCTTGGGTTGTATTGCGCCCCGTCTACACGTTGGCCAATAGGCATAGGCCACTACTTTCGCCACTATGTTGGCCAACATGAAGAGCCGGCATTACATACATCTTCACAAACTTTCGCATTTATAATATTAGTAAGATAAGAGGTAAGATAGATAAGCGTTATTTGTTAAAAAAAAATTAAATTTGTTATAAATCCGAATATCGAAGTAATTTGATTGATATACCTTAGGTTTTCAATAATTCACTTTAAGTGAAAAAAAATTTCATACGAGCGATGTCGTGGGCAAAAGTTAGTTCTGATTAAACTTATAATACAAAAAGCTCTTTCCTAAAAAGCCGCTTTCTTAGTATTCTTGATTGATCATAGGCTTGGTATAAAAATAATTTGGGTTAAAATTATTCGATTTGATTTTTCCGCACCTTCTTTTATAAAGATTGACGTCGCCGCTCAAAACAACCAGTCTCGAAGTAATGGTTTTCAAGAAAAATACTTTCAATGTTTTTATTTACAAGTTTACCCTAAACATCTACTCATTTTTCTTAAGGAATACTGAAACAGAATAAAGCACCCCTGTAATTATTTTGGCAAACAATTTTGGCACTTTTGAGGGTAAGTAGTAGAAGTCTCTGTGTTCTACATATCGACGGTTAAAATGAAATAGGGTATAAGCGACAAAAATTGGCCAAGTGCGAGTCGGACTCGCCCATGAAGGGTTCCTTGGTAACTATAATAAATATAATATATACTTAATATATTTATTTGAAAAAAAAAAAAAAAAACCTTACAAATTTCTTAAAACTAGCTTATTTATAATTTTTACAACTACGCCAAATAACTTTGTTTTTCATAGTATTAGTATGAATTACAAAGTTATATTTGCGGTTATAGAAAATACACTGTATCTCAAAAACTGCTGACTCGATCTCGTTAAAACCAATTTTGGTTGAAAGTTTACATTAAGATCTACAACATATGGTTTTTTTAGATTTTTCACTTCATTATTATAGAAGTTAGAGGGGGGGGACACTCATTTTACCACATTGGAAGCGTATATCTTTTAAACGATTAACTTTATGAAAAAGTCATTTTAGAAAACTTAATGTCATTTTTAAAGACCTGTCTATAAATACCACACACGTATAGGTTTCATGAAAGAAAATATTTTCAGTTTCAGTTCCATGTATGGAGAGCCCCCTTTATTTTAAATATTATTTAATTTTTTTCTTAAAATCGGAAAGCGGTTCACAGAATACATCTACCTACTAAGTTTCACATGTATAGTCTTAATAGTTTCGAAATGAAATGGCTGTGACATACGGACGGACGGACAGACAGACAGACAGACGGACAGACATATCGAAACTATAAGGGTTCCGTTTTTTGCCATTCGGCTACGGAACCCTAAAAAAAGAAATGTTTAGGAGAGCCGTTCAAAGTTTAGAATTTTAGAACTACTGATGAACTGATGTATTTTTAGGGTTCCGTAGCCGAATGGCAAAAAACGGAACCCTTATAGTTTCGACATGTCTGTCCGTCTGTCTGTCTGTCCGTCCGTCCGTATGTCACAGCCATTTTATTCCGAAACTATTAGGACTATACATATAAAACTTGGTAGATAGATGTATTCTGTGAACCACTTTCCGATTTTAAGAGAAAATTTAAAAAAAACATTTAAAATAAAGGGGGCTGAAACATGGAACTGAAACTGAAAATATTTTTTTTCATGAAACCTATACGTGTGTGGTATCTATAGACAGGTCTTTAAAAATGACATGAAGGTTTCTAAAATGACTTTTTCATAAAGTTAATCGTTTAAAAGATATACGCTTCCAAAGTGGTAAAATGTGTGTCCCACCCCCTCTAACTTCTATAATAATGCAGTGAAAAATCTAAAAAAACCATATGTTGTAGATCTAAATGTAAACTTTCAACCAAAATTAGTTTGAATGAGATTGAGTCGGCAGTTTTTGAGATACAGTATATTTTCTAAAACCGCAAATATAACTTTGTAATTCATACAAATACTATGAAAAACAAAGTTATTTGGCGTAGTTGTAAAAATTGTAAACAAGCTAGTTTTAAGAAATTTTTAAGGTTTTTAGTTTTTTTTTTCAATTAAATATATTAAGTATATTATATTTATTATAGTTACCACGGAACCCTTCATGGGCGAGTCCGACTCGCACTTGGCCAATTTTTTTTATTAAAACATCGTGAAAAGTAAAAAAGGTTTTTAATTTTCCAATCGGGAAATATGACAAAATAAAAGATAATAAGAAACAGAAAAAAAAAACTTATTTAAAAAATCTAAAAAACCCGACTGCTGAACTGAAGTGTAAGAAACAAGCACATTTTTATTTTTAAAAGTGACAAGCAGGCGGACCCATCTCATTTAAAAAAAAATATGTTCAATTGGGTCCCGCCCAAAATAAACATGGCGGCTGTGCGAAGATGTACTTGTTTCTTACATTTCAGTTGAGCAGTCGGGTTTTGTAGATTTTTTAAATAAGTTTTTTTTTTCAACTTTTTAGTTAAAATATTAATTAACAATTTTTTAGTTTTCCCGGTCGTGTCACATTGGCACTCCATCAGATTCAGAAAGTGAGTCAATATTTTTAAACTTTCTCATTGTGTTATTTTGCTATTATTACACTAATGATAAACATGATATACCTTTTTGAAATCTTTATGTTAAGCCCTTTAATTTGATATCCATATTGTAGTATTAAAAAAAAAAATTTTTTTTCACCATGTATAGGTAATGTCTTCGCACAGTCGCCATGTTTATTTTTTTTTAATTTCACCTGTCTAAAAACACTCGTGCTGTTAAGACAAATCTAAGGATACCTCAATTATGTGAATCCATTCAGCGGTTCTGGAGATATGAGGTAATAAAGAATATTACAAACATACATACATACATATATAAATACATACAAGATACGCGCGAAAAACATAATCCTTCCTTTGCAGTCGGGTAAAAACAAGAAACAGTCGGCTTTCAAAGCAATACCTGTCCAGAATGTCGCTTATTAAATACTCTATTTCCTTTTAACCGTCGATATGCTGTCTACATTTCTAGATAAGAACAAGCTGGAGATGATGGTAAGGTTCCTTCTAAACAAGCACGTTTCATCATCAACCATATCACCGCTTTCATTCAAGTGAGATTTTAGTAAATCGTAAGCCTATCTTTACTCTATGCCTATAAATAAAATCGTTGTCTTTCTGTGATTTCAAAATAACTGAGTACTCTCAAGTGCTTATCTTTTGTGAAATTAAAAATTTGTTTTAATTGACTAAACAATTAAAACAATTTTTTTTTACCACAAAAGATAAGCACTGTTTCTGTTTGTACGGGCTAGTCTCTAAAATTGCTGAACCGATATTAGTGGCAATTTCACAGAAATATAGAGGAGGTCACAGGGCAACGTAGGTATAGAGTTTATCCCAAAATTCCCACGCTATCACGATTTACGCTGGAAAAAGGAAATAGTGACTCCCACGCAAACTTCGTCTGAAATCAATAGCACATAATCATATTGATCACTTTACAGATATTTTGCAATTCATAATAGTAACCTACTTCCCGTTCCATCATCAGATTACAAGACAAACGGCGATGCGCCATCGTCACATGGTGGACATCCCACCCAGATGCACAAATTCGGAATACTTTCATTGTGCGTACAGCTAAGGAGTGGAATTCCCTGCCGGAGTCTGTGTTTCCTGATAGACATAGCCAAGAGTGAATAGGTTACTTCTAGGCAAGCGTGCTTCATCTTCGATCACATCATCGTTTACCAAGGTTAGATGGTGGTCGAACTCAAGCCTATATTGAATAAAAATAAAACATAAGTAAAGAAAAAAGATAAACTCGCGTCAGAACTAAACACAAAGTAGTGTATTAAAAGAAAAATAGCAGCTCATAACCTCATAAGTGCCAGGATATTAAATAAATAGCCGTTTTGGCCGCGGCTGTAATGAGAACTGGCCTAGCATTTACCGTCGTTTACGAATGAATACTCAGGAGAAAGTATACCTTCCAACCCTTTTAAGAATGACGTAAGTAAGTAGGAAGGGTAAGCAGAGTATAAATGTATCATACACCTATCGGACAAAACTAGAAACTTGTATCTAAAATACGTATAATTTCTAGCAGACGTTGTCTTGCGCGAAACTATTCGGTTTTCTATCGGTTACATTTCGGGGAGTGTGCGATGGAATTACACAATCTAATTCCGCCAAGCCCATTCCATCATCGGACTACGAGACAAATGGCGAAGCGCCATCGTTACATGGTGGACATCCCACCCGTACGCACAAAACATTTTGGGAATACCTTCATTGTGCGTACGGCTAAGGAGTGGAATTCCCTACCGGAGTCCGTGTTTCCCGACAGCTACAACCTAGGAGTCTTTAAGTCAAGAGTGAATAGGTTACTTTTAGGTAAGCGTGCTCCATCTTCGACCACATCATCACTTAGGTACTATCAGGTGAGATAGTGGTCAAACGCGAACCTATTTTCAATATTAAAAAAACTTAATTTTTTAGAACGTTTTAAGTTCCTCCATGACAAACATGCCAAATTTCTGAGGTCATCGGAAAACTTGAGGCTAGAGGTACCGAGTCACTCCACCAATTTCTTTGGTAAGTCGTTCGCAGCTCAAGCAATACGACTGTGGAATACTCTTCCCGTGTCAGTAAGACAAGCACAAACACTTCCTTCTTTCAAAAATATGGTTAAAGAATTCTAATTTGACCACATCTATACTAATCTATACTTAATATTATAAAGCGGAAAAGTTTGTTTGTTTGTTTGTTTGTTTGCTTGAACGCGCTAATCTTCGAAAGTACTGGGTGGATTTCAAAAATTCTTTCTGATTATGATAGGCAGTTTCATGAGGAAGGCTATAGGCTATCTAGCATTACGCTACTCCTCTCGGTTTTCCTACAATAAAGGTATTGGTGAAGTAAGTCGGAAGAAAATATGCCGCTAAATTACTATAATCGCGTGAGCTAGCGAAATGCTGAGTTATACGTAAAGATCATGTACTACAAAAATGTAGGGTTTATGTAGATCTAAAAAAAAGTCCGCGGTACTGCATATCTAACTTTTATAAATAATCCACAATTAGGCAAATTATGTTAAGAAAATATTTAAAAAATAAGGAATGTCTTTGTAGTATTATTATTATGCGGCCATATTAATATTTGCGTTTGAAAGTAATTTCGTCATCAAGACAATTTTATGAAGATTATCTTTGCCTTTTACAGTATATAATTTGGACTTATAGTTTAGGAGAAAATATAAAATTAAAATTATTCAACAACGCTATTCACCGAAACGGCCGCGGCGGACCGGGGATGCACAACGCGACGCGTTGAACATGACTCGCGTACTCTACCACTCCGCGATAGATACCGCACTGATAGTGAACCTTATCTTGGTTTCATTTCGACTTCTTGGCTAAGAGACTTCCTATGTAAAATTGTTTCAGCTTCTTTTACGTCAGATGTGTATTTTTGTATCTATACATTTGAATATTTATATTTTAATTTCTCTTTAGTTGAATTTTTGTATCTATACATTTGAATATTTATACTTTACTTTCTCTTTAGTTGAATAAGTAATTTTGATAGGGTGTTGTTTTGTTCATCCCATTTTTTATGTCATCGTTCAGTTTAAAGGTATGTTGTAATGAGATACCGCGGCCCCGGAAGGCAAGGGCAGCTGAAGTAACTGGGTGGGCTTATAGTCAGTAGAAGTCTAACACTCCTTCTCGCTCCACTTAGAGCGAGAGAAGTCATTCGATGATTTTCCCACCCGAAAAAACGGGTCAGACATTCAACGTTGGCATAGTTTAAAAGCGATGTTGTTAGGATTCCTTAGCCAAATAGCAAAAAAACGGAACCCTTATACTATTCGTCATGTCTATCTGGCCGTCTTTCCATATGTCACAGTCATTTTATTCCGAAACTATTAAGACTACAGAGTTCAAACTTGATATATAGATGTATTCTGCAAACCGCTTTCCGATTTTATGCGAAAATAATGTAAAAAAAAAAACATTAAGGGGAGGCTCCCCATACATGGAACTAAAACTAATTTTTTTTTTTACATCAAGCCTGTACGCCTATGCGGGTGTCTATAAATAGACCTTTAAAAATAAGACTGAGGTTCATGTAATCATTTTTGTCAAAGTCAATCGTTTGAAAGATATATTTGGGGACACATTTTACTACTTTGGAAGTGCCAAAGTAGTAAAATGTGTCTCTAACTTTTAAAATAATAAAGTGTAAAATATAAAAAATATGCTGTAGATTCTAATGAAAACTTTTAACTAATTGATTCGAACGAGATACAGTTTTTGAGATTTCATTTTCACATTTGCAAAATCCGCAAATAAAACTTTGTCATACATAAACATTATGATAACAGCATTTTTTTACGTTAATCTATGCTAGCAAGCATAGCTACGGAATTCTTCATGGGCGAGTCAGTCGAAAGATATACGCTTCCAAAGCGGTAAAATATGTTTCACCCCCCACCCCCTCCTACTTTTATAATAATGGAGTCAAAAACCAAAACAAAATATATGCTGTAGATCTTAATAAAAATTTCAATTAAAATTGGTTTGAACGAGATGGGTCAGCAGTTTAAAAATACTCTAAATGTATTCTTGACAATATTATTAAATTAAACTACATATATTTACTTCAAGATTAGAGAATCGCGAATTAGATTAACGCATAAAATTACACATTAATAATAGTAGTAGGATTATACGCGGGTGAAACCGCGGGGCACAGCTAGTATTTGATAAATACACAATGTTTAACGCTGTTTTAAAAGAAAAATGATATATTATGCCGTTATTGAGATATTTGTTCTACAAAAGTAGGTAATTTCTCTTTTTTGGCAGTAAAATTGTTAGGGACTCTTAATTTGAAAAATTCGGTCTGTGGTATCAGTGTATTGGAATTTGTAATAAGTTCTACACACGTAGACTTAGGATTACAAAACCGTTGCCATATCGTTTGTTATCATCCAAAGAAGCCATGCACTTGGTATGTATATACCCTTTAAATTACACGTTGTATATATGTATATGTGTATTGAGTATGTAGGTTATTACTTATTTATTGTATACTAGCTTCTGCCCGCGACTTCGTACGCGTAGGAAGGTTTTCCCGCGCAAATTCCGATCCCGTGGGAATTTCGGGATAAAAAGTAGCCTACGTGTTATTCCAGAATGACTACTATCTACTTACCAAATTTCATTCAGATCCGCCTAGTAGGTTTTGCGTGAAAGAGTAACAAACATCCATCCATCCTCACAAACTTTCGCATTTATAATATTAGTAAGAAGATTAGTAAGATAAGTATAAGTATAAGTACGATACGATAAGTGAATAGTACACCATGGACTACACACGTATTTATTTTCTCCTGCTGTGTCAAATCCATCCAAAGGTTGTCTGTAAAAGATCGCTTTTAGCGATAATACCGCCCATTGTAACACCCTTTGTAGTTTTTAAGTCTTTATTTAATTCTGTTATGGTGTACAATAAAGAGTATATCTATCTATCTATCTATTTATCTATCTAAGAGACTTAGGTAATCTAGAACTCGATTGCAGCGCCGTTTACTAGTTCTTAATGTGAATTTTAACCAGGTAAGGATACATTGAAACACACACATAAAGATATTCATATCTTAACGTCCCACTGCTTGCAATACTCCTCTCTTCTGAATTACGGAGATTGTGCTAAATTTAATCAAAATCTTGATAACACTTCACTTACATATATTACCTCATAAAATCATGCGTATTCTTTAATCTAATAAAATTTTTGATGCACGCTGTTTAAAATTTAAAATACATCTTTGAAAAAATCAATTGCGTGAGCCGTTATTACAATACTTGTCACTACACAAGGCGGAATTGGATATAAGTATATGTTCTTAAAAAGATCCTCACGTCGTTTTCCCGTTTCAGAGCCATTAATACGAAGCATAGCGTGTCCTGTTCCGGGTAAACCCCTAGGTGCCACAATTTCTCAACTACTACTATTAACTAGAAATGATTGTAGTGTAGAATTATTTTATTAATTCTGATTTATTTACCATCCTTATCCAACATTAGTGTACCATCTTCAAGCCCTGCTTCACCATTAATTGTAGTTCTGTTAAACCCGTTACAGATTATGAGTGTTATCTTATTACGTCTGTAAGGGAAAAGGGTCATTTGAGTGTAGGCGTTGGGATGGCATTGATCAATGAACATGGCAGACTTGTATATGTTGCGGTGTCGAGGGTTGATGTGATACACCTTGTGGGATTTGGAAATCTCGTTGGCTGGGGAAAGGACCGTGAAAGTGATCCTAATTTTGATATTCCTAAGGGTTTATTGGGATGCTCAACGTATAGGTCCATATTCAATAGACTCTATTGTAGATGGAAAATACTTATAATGTAATCACTGAAAAATAGTGTCAGGTACAGTACAAATTTAGTATGATTTTGTTGATTTTATGAGCGATAATATGAACTCAAACAAACTTAGTGAAACCAAGTGTAAGCTTAGTGAAATAATCGAAATTATTTGAATGTTCCTTTTTCAGTATGTTTTTAGGTTTAATACATTTATCATTTCTCCGAAAACAGCGCCACCAACTCGAATATTAAATAATTATACCATAAATATAACAAAAAGTCTCCAATCATCCAAGAACTTCCAAATAAAAGTTTTTCAATTTAAAACACGAGCATCGTACTAATTTTTCACAGAAGATACAAGAGACAGGTAGGGAAATAGAAAAGGTGCGAAGTAGAAAGTCAACGGAAGCAAAACAGTCCAATCGGGCTCGCTAATCAAGCAGCGATAACGCAATCACGAGCTAGTTGAACAACAGAGCAAGGATCCACCTCCAATGCCACTGCTAGATACGACATGACAAATTTTCTACGAATGAATCTATCAATATATTTTGCCAGCCTGGTTTTTTCCAGACTTTTAGGTTTTTGGCTTCTAGTATAACAAAACGCAGTTGCATACTGGTATTTTTATCTACTTATCTATTTACACTCCATGGAGTGCAATGACGGACTTAATACCGTAGGCATTCTCTCTCAAGGACCAGGGACCCCGGACTGAAAGAGCGTTGACAGGGCCTGATAGGCCAATAGTATATTGAGGTTGTTAGAATGTTCTAACTAGACACGCGTTCCCAGAACGAAAGGGCAACTGAAGAAACAGGGAAGTTTTTTAATTTTTTGTCAGTAGAAGTCTGACATAACAAAAGAACTCAAAGAACAAATGTTTTTTACTATTTGAGATACAGACATAAAGCACTAATGCAACACTTTTTACTGCATTCGAGTGACACTATGCCTATCTGTAAATGAATTCTAAAGACATCAGCAATGGCATATCGCCACAGTTCGTATTCCACGCTCTGTGAATCAGACGAACAAACTGGATTATATGAGTAACAGCTTCGAACAACAATGATTAATTCCTTAATGATTACTGTCATTTTAAAATCGATAACAAAAGTTTTGAGGGGGATGTATGGGGTAATTTGTTTGTTTCGTGTATGTTCGTTGTTTGCTTGTTTACGAATTGACTGATGGAATTATGAATATGGAATTACAGAACAAGGTTAAGACGTTATGATTGACTGAAATGGCCTTTTATTATAGAAATAAAATTTTATAGAATAAGTTTCCTGAAAGTAGCCAATGACTCTCCATTGTCTTGTAATTATTTACTCTTAAATAAATAAAAAAACAGTGGTCTTGCACTCATTATTTTAACAAAAGCTTTGAGCAAACCGCTTCAGACAGAATTTAATATAATAAGGAATCAGAGATTCATCAAGAACTCTAAATAATGAATACGTTGCTTTTGACCACACCATAGCTTACCTTCGTGTATCCTCACACCTTTGCACTATAGATTATAGAGGAAACTAGAACTTCACCCGCGGCTACGTCCGCGTGGGTTTTATAACATTCGCAAATAATGTACCATACTACTTACTAATGAAAAATAAAAAAAACCTATTTATATTATTAGTATAGATAAAACGCCTCTGAATCTTCATTGACGAGGCTACTAACTAGGCTCCTGATATTAAAAAATAGAAGAAATGTTTTAAAAATCAATAAACGGACGAGTTATTCAAAAACGACGCTGAAAGCAACACTAATAACCGAAGAGATGAAACAATTGAAAGCCAGAAAGACAGTTGAACACAGAAAGCTGTTATAAAAACTCCTTTCAGTCACGTCTTAAGTGAAAAGCTTTTAAACATGACACACGCTACGAGGCTTTCCATTCACAATCAAACAGCTTACGTTTTGTATAAATAGAAATGGGAGGTATGAATTTGTTCCCACTCATCTCAGTAAATACAAATAAACTCTTGGCCCTTATACAGCCCTTTATTGTTCGTAACCCTTAACGATGACATTTGCTGAAATTCGGAATGACAGCAGAAAGCGGCTGAGGCATGCCAATCGAATTTTACTTACACAAAGCAATATTGTGGTGTAAGATATGACAGGGGAGCGGGAGTACTGAGACGTTACGCAAAGCAGTGTTATTTTGATAACTATTCAAGTTACAAAGATTTTTGACCTACAGGTAAACAGTTTCAGAAGTAAATAGTTTTTGTGACACTTGTATCATGAAAACTATGTTGGTAATAATGCACTTCTTCATAAATAAATAAATCTTTAAAATAACTAAAATTGTTATTATTGTACGTATTGTATACCAACGGTATAATAGGTACATATGTTTTACCTTTGCTTCATCTCATGTTATGTTATTAGAACGCGTTGACTTTAGAATATTTTTACTTCATAGAATTACTGAAAAAAATACGATAGTAACTCGACTACTTTCTATACTATTTTTGATATATTTTAAGATACAGTAGCAAGCCTTTCTGAATTGCACTTAAACACCTGATCATCTCTTAATTAATTACGAACAATCATCTTATTTGTACAAATAGTAAATAATACATTTGAAGACCTAATATCATAAAAAAACACACAACGATATTATTTGGTAGACTAAAGCACGTCATCTATGAATCCTTGAAGGATTAAAGAAATTTTCGAATCTCGCTTACGTCTATCCCCTGCACCACAACATCAAACGTCTCACGTTGATATGACGGCTTTTATCAGGTATTGTTTGGCTTTTACGATTGATGCCGAGGTGGGGTGGGGCCAGGGTTGCCTGACAGACATCGATACGTCATATACAGCTATATTGGGATATATTTATTACTCGTTTATGATGGGGATTTGAAGTTTTTAATAGAAGGCCGGCCAACACGCACTGGGTTATCGCATGTTATGGACTAGATACTAGCTGCTGCCTGCGACTTCGTTGCTCTGAAATTATAACATTTTCCCGTCATAAGAACTGGCATATGTAATATCTCATGCAAATCGTTCATTGTGTGGAAAGCTAAGTAGTGGAATTACCTGCCAGAGTCTGTGTTTCCTGATAGCTATCTATAACCTAGGGGATTTTAAGTTAAGAGTGAATGGTTTACTTCTAGGCAAGCGTGCTTCATCTTCGTCCACATCATCGCTTACCATCAGGTAAGATGCTGGTCAAACAAGAGCCTGTCAATAATAAAAAAAATGCGGGTTGCACTCCGGGAGTGCCGGCAGAAGTGAAAACTTGAATATTAACGTTGTGCATTTTTGATATTTTGGAATGGTTAGGGAATAATTTTGCACGAATTTGCTTTAATTATCAGTATAAAAGTACTATAATTTATGTGGTATAATACAATATTTATTTATTGCACTATCGTACACAAACATGACAATTTATATTACATTAAAAAGTTTATCTCTCGAAACAGCAGGCGCAGGCATACATTTTCGCCGCGCCGTAGAAAGAGAGGGGGATACTTCCTCTCCTACGCCGTGCCGACTGTCTACTCTCCGTCCGTCTTACGAATTTTCGATCAGGTCACGTGTCCTGACGCGAGTTTAACATTTTTTACCCATTACAAAAAAGTGCTCAACGACGCTAAAGAAGTTTTCACTTCAAAAATTCCTTCAAAAATTTACGAAAAATCAAAGGTATACGTTTGCCCTGGTTTGCCCATATAAAATTTCCACGACATAAGAAACACTGTATAATGCTTCCTATCTCATTTTCTCCCACGTTAAATCTTATGAATTTATGTGTCTGTCTCTTTTTACTGTCGCTTTTTCGTTTCATAAAATTTCAAATCACAAAAACACTAAAGAAGTTTTCACTTCAAAAAACCCTGTCTCTTGTTGCTATTCAAGGCTAATATTTAAATGAGTTTACCGTTTTATTAAGATAAATAAAATATAACTTAATTTTAATTACTTTTGTAATAGAATTTACTTAATTAACAATCCACATTATCAGTTATTTTAAATAAATCGCTTAAATCCCAACTTGGCGTTTCATTTGAAATTTGGGAATTCTTAAAGTCATACATGTTTACATTATATAACTGTAACATTTTTGGAGATGGAGACAGATGGAGTAAACGTAACGCAAGATCCACCATCACGTTTCGTGTCATCATCAAACTTAACAGCATTTTAAGGGACAATCGGTTTCGTAATTTGTTTTTCAGTATATGATATATCGAAAAAGCGCGTTCAATTTTAAAATGGTACAGTCATGAATACAAGTGCAAGTTTGGAAATATTTTCAAGACGCTTATTAAATGCCCACTAGCGTCACAATCATCAAATACTTCCGAATACTGCCTAGTACTAGTACCTACATAGATATACTACTTCCTAGTACTAGTACATAGATAATCTGTAATGTAGTAGTACTAGGCCGCTGACGGCCGCACGCCCCGCAGCCAATTATGTGATGTTTGTAAATGTATGTATGACCCTAAAAATAGCCTCGCCCCCCAAATCACACCCCAACCCGCCCCCCAACTCGCCCCCAACTCGTCCCCCAACTCGCCCCCCAACTCAACTCCCAACTCGCCCCCAACTCACCCCCAACTCATCCCCCAACTCGCCCCTCAACTCATCCCCCAACTCACCCCCCACACGCCCCCCACCTCACCCCCAACACGCACCCCAACTCGCCCTCAACTCGTCCCCTGACTTATCCCCCGACTCGTCCCCCGACTAGTCCCCAGACTCGTCCCCCAACTCACCCCCCAACTCGCCCCCCAACTTGTCCCCCGACTCGTCCCCTGACTAGTCCCCCGACTCGTCCCCCGACTCGCCCCCCAACTCGCCCCGCAACTCACCCCCCAGCTCGTCCCCAACCCGCCCCACAACTCGCCCCCCAACTCGCCCCCCAACTCGCACGCCTACTCGCCCCCCAACTCGCCATCCATCTAGGCCCCCATCTCGCCCCCAACTCGCCCCCCAACTCGCCCCACACCTCGCCCCCCAACTCGCCCCCAATTCGCCCCCCAACTCCCAACTCGACCCCAACTCTTCCTCCAACTCGCCTCCCAACTCGCCACTTAAATCGCCCCGCGACTCGCCCCCAACTCACCCCCCCCCACTCTTCCCAAACTCGCACCCCAACTCGTCCCCCAACTCGCCCCCCAGCTCACCCCAAACTCGCCCCCAAACTTGGCCCCCATCTCGCCCCCAAACTTGGCCCCCAACTCGCCCCCAAACTTGGCCCCCAACTCGCGCCCCAATTCGTTCCCCAACTCGCCTCCCAACACGTCCCCTAACTCGTCCCCCATCTCGTCCCCCAACTCGCCCCCCAACTCGCCCCCCAACTCACCACCCAACTCGCCCCCCAACTCACCCCCAACTCGCCCCCCAACTCGCCACCCAACTCGCCCCCAACTCGTCCCCCAACTCGCCCCCCAACTCGCACCCCAACTCGTCCCCCAACTCGCCTCCCAATTCGTTCCCCATCTCGCCCCCCAACTCGCCCCCCAACTCGCCCTCCAACTCGCCCCTTAACTCGCCCCTCAATTCGCCCCTCAACTCGCCCCCAAACTTGGCCCCCAACTCGCACCCCAACTCGCCCCCCAACTCGCACCCCAACTCGCCCCCCACCTCACAACCCAACTCGCCCCCCAACTCGCCCCCCAGCACGCCACCATCTCGTCCCACAACTGGCCCCCCCCTCGCCCCCCCACTCACCCCATACTCGCCCCCCAATTCGCACCACAACTCGCCCCCCAACTCATCCCAAACTCGCCCCCAACTCGCCCCCAAACTTGGCTCCCAACTTGCACCCCAACTCGACCCCAACTCGCCCCCTAACTCGCCCCCCACCTCGCACCCTAACTCGCCCCCCAGCTTGCCCCCCATCTCGCCCCCAACTCGTCCCAGAACTCGCCACTTAAACCGCCCCCCAACTCGCCCCCAACTCACCCCCCCACTCTTCCCAAACTCGCACCCCAACTCGTCCCCCAACTCGCCCCCCAGCTCACCCCAAACTCGCCCCCAAAATTGGCCCCCAACTCGCCCCCAAACTCGTCCCCCATCTCGTCCCCCAACTCGCCCCCCAACTCGCCCCCCAACTCACCACCCAACTCGCCCCCCAACTCACCCCCAACTCGCCACCCAACTCACCACCCAACTCGCCCCCAACTCACCCCCAACTCATCCCCCAACTCGCCCCCCAACTCATCCCCCAACTCACCCCCCAACACGCCCCCCACCTCACCCCCAACACGCACCCCAACTCGCCCTCAACTCGTCCCCTGACTTATACCCCGACTCGTCCCCCGACTAGTCACCAGACTCGTCCCCCAACTCACCCCCCAACTCGCCACCCAACTCGTCCCCCGACTCGTCCCCCGACTCGTCCCCCGACTCGTCCCCCGACTCGTCCCCCGACTCGCCGCCCAACTCGCCCCCCAACTCACCCCCAAGCTCGTCCCCAACCCGCCCCACAACTCGCCCCCCAACTCGCCCCCCAACTCACTCCCCTACTCGCCCCCCAGCTCGCCTCCCAACTCGCCATCCATCTAGGCCCCCATCTCGCCCTACACCTCGCCTCCCAACTCGCCCCCCAACTCGCCCCCCAACTCGCCCTCCACCTCGCACCCTAACTCGCCCCCCAACTCGCCCCCCATCTCGCCCCCAACTCGTCCCACAACTGGCC
This sequence comes from Tholera decimalis, assembly GCA_943138885.2. Lineage (NCBI taxonomy): Eukaryota > Metazoa > Arthropoda > Insecta > Lepidoptera > Noctuidae > Tholera > Tholera decimalis. The sequence goes on along the minus strand of OW964552.2, from coordinate 7,289,433 downwards.
CCCCAACTCGTCACCCAACTCGCCTCCCAATTCGTTCCCCAACTCGCCCCCCAACTCGCCCCCCTACTCGCCCACCAACTCGCCTCCCAACTCACCCCCCAACTCGCCACCCAACTCGCCCCTCAAACCGCCCCCAACTCGCCCCACAACTCGCCCCCAACTCGCCTCTCAACTCGCCCCCCAATGCGTTCCCCAACTCGCCTCCCAACTCATCCCCTAACTTGTCCCCCAACTCGTCCGCCAACTCGCCCCTCTACTCGCCCCCCAACTCACCACCCAACTCGCCCCCCAACTCACCCCCCAACTCGCTCCACAACTCGTCCCCCAACTCGCCCCTCAACTCGCCCCCCAACTCACCACCCAACTCGCCCCCCAACTCTCGCTCCAACTCGCCCCCCAACTCGCCCCCCAACCCGCCACCCAACTCGCCCCCAACTCGTCCCCCAACTCGCCCCCCAACTCGTCCCCCAACTCGTCCCCCAACTCGCCTCCCAATTCGTTCCCCAACTCGCTCCCCAACTCGCTTCCCAACTCGTCCCCCAACTCGCCTCCCAATTCGTTCCCCAACTCGCCCCCCAACTCGCACCCTAATCGCCCCCCAACTCGCCACCCAACTCGCCCCTCAAACCGCCCCCAACTCGCCCCACAACTCGCCCCCAACTCGCCTCTCAACTCGCCCCCCAATGCGTTCCCCAACTCGCCTCCCAACTCGTCCCCTAACTTGTCCCCCAACTCGTCCGCCAACTCGCCCCTCTACTCGTCCCCCAACTCACCACCCAACTCGCCCCCCAACTCACCCCCCAACTCGCTCCACAACTCGTCCCCCAACTCGCCCCTCAACTCGCCCCGCAACTCACCACCCAACTCGCCCCCCAACTCTCCCTCCAACCCGCCCCCCAACTCGCCCCCCAACCCGCCACCCAATTCGCCCCCAACTCGTCCCCCAACTCGCCCCTCAACTCGTCCCCCAACTCGTCCCCCAACTCGCCTCCCAATTCGTTCCCCAACTCGCTCCCCAACTCGCTTCCCAACTCGTCCCCCAACTCGCCTCCCAATTCGTTCCCCAACTCGCCCCCCAACTCGCCCCCCTAATCGCCCCCCAACTCGCCTCCCAACTCGCCCCCCAACTCGCCCCCCAACTCGCCCCTCAACCCGCCCCCAACTCGCCCCACAACTCGCCCCCAACTCGCCTCTCAACTCGCCCCTCAACTGGCCCCTCAACTCCCCACTCAACTCGCCACTCAACTCGCCACTCAACTCCCATAAAACTCCCCTCTCAACTCCCCACTCAACTTCCATCAACTACCCCCCCAACTCGCCCCACAACTCGCCCCCAACTCGCCTCTCAACTCGCCCCCCAATGCGTTCCCCAACTCGCCTCCCAACTCGTCCCCTAACTTGTCCCCCAACTCGTCCGCCAACTCGCCCCTCTACTCGCCCCCCAACTCACCACCCAACTCGCCCCCCAACTCACCCCCCAACTCGCTCCACAACTCGTCCCCCAACTCGCCCCTCAACTCGCCCCGCAACTCACCACCCAACTCGCCCCCCAACTCTCCCTCCAACTCGCCCCCCAACTCGCCCCCCAACCCGCCACCCAATTCGCCCCCAACTCGTCCCCCAACTCGCCCCTCAACTCGTCCCCCAACTCGTCCCCCAACTCGCCTCCCAATTCGTTCCCCAACTCGCTCCCCAACTCGCTTCCCAACTCGTCCCCCAACTCGCCTCCCAATTCGTTCCCCAACTCGCCCCCCAACTCGCCCCCCTAATCGCCCCCCAACTCGCCTCCCAACTCGCCCCCCAACTCGCCCCCCAACTCGCCCCTCAACCCGCCCCCAACTCGCCCCACAACTCGCCCCCAACTCGCCTCTCAACTCGCCCCTCAACTGGCCCCTCAACTCCCCACTCAACTCGCCACTCAACTCGCCACTCAACTCCCATAAAACTCCCCTCTCAACTCCCCACTCAACTTCCATCAACTACCCCCTCAACTCGCAACCCAACTCACCCCCCAACTCATCTCCCAACTCGCCCCCCAAAGCGTTCCCCAACTCGCCTCCCAACTCGTCACCTAACTCGTCCCCCAACTCGTCCCCCAACTCGCCCCTCAACTCGCCCCCCAACTCACCACCCAACTCGCCCCCCAACACACCCCCAATTCGCCCCCCAACTCGACCCCCAACTCGCCCCCCAACACGCCACCCAACTCGCCCCCAACTCGTCCCCCAACTCGTCCCCCAACTCGACCCCCAACTCGTCCCCCAACTCGTCCCCAAACTCGCCTCCCAATTCGTTCCCCAACTCGCCCCCCAACTCGCCCCCAACTCGCCCCTCACCTCGTCCCCCAACTCGCCCCTCAACTGGCCCCTTAACTCGCCCCTCAACTCGCCCCTCAACTCGCCCCTCAACTCGCCCCTCAACTCTTCCCTCAACTCCCCACGAGACCCCTCTCCCCCCACCCCGCTCCCACACGGGACTCTCTTACCCCTCACCTCCCCGAACTCCCCACGTTTTTTCGTTTCATTAACTTTCAAATCACAACGATGCTAAAGAAGTTTTCATTTAAAAAAAAGTCTTACGCTTTTCGATCGGTCACGTGACCCTGACGCGAGTTTAACAGTTTTTACCCATACAAAAAGTGCTCAGCGACGCTAAAGAAGTTTTCACTTCAAAAAAAATCTCGGCACAAAATTTCAAAAAGATCTGCGAGACAAGAGCTATATGACACCTGAGAAAGGCTTGCATTGTCTGGACTGGCTCACTGAAATTTGGTGGATCTCTCCACAATAGATCATCTCAGACATCAACTTACATGGTTCTCATAATGATATGCATATGACAATCACAGATAGAAGGGACTTCAAACCTCTGAGTTTGTGTCGGTGTTTCTTCTCAGAGTAGTAAGTAAAAAAAACATCAGCTTCATCTAGTTTAAATTTATGAAAAAAAAAAAATGTTTAAATGTTATTTAATAACCAATTTGCAATGTAGCGACATCTATCTCGTAACATACAAACTAAACGATAGAAATCCTGTATCGCGCAAGCAATGTTTACCGCTCAACTAGCCTACATACAAATCAACCGATTACAAACATCGGGTAGTTGCCCACCAGACAAAACACCTGTCTGGTCGGAGGATCCTCCCTTTTCAATGGGAATGCGGGACTTAACACCCTGTTCCGTATATCCCCAAACTGGTGACCCCGACGTGATCATCAGCGCCGCCTTCGAGCAGAGCTAGTTCAGCGTGACGTCATCATCACTTCCTTCAAGCTTTCGAGCAAGCGAGTCAAAGTAATATAAATATTAATTCCCTGCCGGAGTCTGTGTTTTCCGATGGCTATAACCTGGAGGTCTTTAAGTTAAGAGTGAATAGGTTACTTAAGCGTGCTCCATCTTCGACCGCATCATCACTTACCATCAGGCGAGATGGTGGTCAACCGCGAACCTATTATCGATAAAAAAAAGAATGATCACCCATTTTGACGTTGTTGAATAACACCACAAGATCATCATTTATCTTCAACATTTTTAAATTTGTTATATTAGAATAGATGGTCAACTTTTTTTGTTCAGTAATTAAAATTTATAAGACACAAAAACAATACAATACACGAGACTTCCAAATATGAGACACAGGATTTGAAGGCTATTAAAAATGTAGAAAAAGATTGAACTTAATTAACGATGCTCTTGACACGTAATCTTTAAATCTAGGCTAGACAAAGATTTTAATTGAATTTTTTTAGACACATGCGATTATTTTTCTGTAAATAAAATTTAATTGGAATATTGAACTCCTACGAAATTCGATATCATTTCGAGCTCTGAAATCAATTGATAACCCACGCTGTATTTTTTCATTTGGTTTTTACTGTCTTTTTAAGCTTCAAGCTAGTTTTTTATTAGGGTTCCGTAGCCGAATGGCAAAAAACGGAACCGTTATAGTTTCGTCATGTCTGTCCGTCTATCTGTTTGTCTGTCTATCTGTGTATCTGTCCGTCAGTCCGTCCGTCCGTATGTCACAGCCATTTTATTCTGAAACTATTAAGACTATGTAAAACTTGGTAGGTAGATGTAATATGTGAAACGTTTTCCGATTTTAAGAAAAAAAAAATAAAATAAAGGGGGGCTCTTCTATAGACTAGCCAGGTCTATCTATCTAGACAGGTCTTTAAAAATGACATTGGGGTTTCTTAAACCACTTTTTCATTAAGTAAATCGTTTAAAAGACACGCTTCCAAAGTGGTAAAATGTGCCCCCCCCCTCTAACTTCTAATAATGGAAAAAATAATGCAGTGAAAAATGTAAAAAAAATATAGGTCAAAATAAATAGGTAAAAAAAATATAACTGTAGATCTTAATGTAAATTTTTAACCAAAATTGGTTTGAACGAGATCGGGTCAGCAGTTTTAGTGTTACAGCATATTTTCTAAAACCGCAAATATAACTTTGTAATTCATAGAAACACTATGAAAAACAAAGTTATTTGGCGTAGTTGTAAAAATGTAAATAAGCTAAATAAAATACAAATTTAAAAACTAGCTAGTTTTAAAATTTGTATTTTTTTGTCAAATATATGTACATATTATATTATATTATTATAGTTACTACGGAACCCTTCATGGGCGAATCTGACTCGCACTTGGCCAATTTTTTTTATAACTCAATACAGTTATTAAACAAAAAATACATTTAGCGTTGATATCTAAATCTGTATAAAGACGACTTAGTTATGCAGAGATTAAACCATTCGTTAATTCATGTTTACATTTGGCATTACTTGGAGGAGCTCGTGGCTTAATAGTAACTGCTGCACAGGTCAATCTTCGAAGGTTAAGCAATGGTTGCCGAGGTCAGTCTGCCGATGGGTTCTTCGGAAAGCACGTTAACCCATTGGTCCGGGCTGTCATTTGTAAAGAAAAGAAAGAAAAAGTATTTATTGCCAACAGACAAACGACATGCTAACAATATTAAAAACTTATTTAGTTCCTTAAGACTAGAGTTAGTAATTGGTACTTATAATTATGTTAATAGGTAAGGACAAAGACTTAGATATTGTCAATTTACGAAGAAAAAGGAAACAACAAAAAACAAGGCAAATGCTCGTCGTGGTCGTGACAAATAGGCTCCCACTCAGCATAATGCTATGCCATGGGCAAGCCCACAGCACGGCGCTGGTTTTCAGTGGTTGCCTTATAAATATGACGTACGGAAATCAAGTCTGGCAAACAATATTACTTAAATAATGGATACAATAATATAAAATAAATAGTGAAACACAAGTCCCATCACGGTCACGTGACGCGTGATGTATGTACTTCGTATTTCTTATAATATGTGTGTGTGTCTTTATATAATGAGAGGTGTAGACAGGAGCGTAAGTACCTACTGTATCTAAGTAGCCTCATGTCACTGCGTAGAATGCCATGCCGCCTCGAACCGCGTGTGTATTTTTGTGTATGTTATAAACTTGATGTGAGTATATTGCTTACATATTATTGTATTATTTGTCTTGCCAAGGTGTTGTGGGGGTCGCTTCATGAAACCCACTAGTACTCAGCTGTATCCCGTTAGACTGAAAGCCGACTCCAAAATAGTTACGAAAAGGATTCTCAGATGATGACCATTTCGCATCACTTAAAGATGGCGGGGAAAGATTTCACTCTGAATCAACTTAAAAAAAAAAAACCAACAACACTGAATATATTTTTCCCATTCAGTTTACCTTGCTTTATACCCATATTTATAAAGGAGACCATAAAGGCTAACAAAAGATTTATGAAAATATTTTTATGAATAGCCTCGTCTTTAAATAAAAGCTTGTACACAGTTTTTTGGCATTTATATCAAGGGGCCTTTTATGCACTTTTAAATGAACAAGTTTTTGTATGTATCTGCTTAGAACAGAACAGGATTTATAAGTTAACTAGCATTCGCGCCTGGCTTTACTTCCATGGACTTTATCACGATAAAAACATAACCTCTTTCTTTGCAGTTGGGTAAAAAGTAGCTCTATAGGCCGCGTGTCCACGGCAAGAAAAATCGCCGGGTCTATGCAAGAATTCGTGTCGTTTCTACACACGACTAGTGTACACTGCGTCGGCGCTGCACAAGACAAAAATCTTGTCTGCGCCAGACACTACGCGATCTGTAGGGGGCGGGGGGCGGTGTGTACAGTGCCCATGAGAACGTTTAAGCGTGTGGACCTGTGTTGTTTACGACAGTTTGTTTACGTTTTTATAAAAGAAAAACGAAGTGATTTTCATACGAAAATAAAGGACGAACTTTTCCTCATACTGTCGCAGTTCAAAGTAGAAAATAGCAAACTCATGTTTTTGACTTAACATAGGATGCACCCAGTATTTTCTCTTGGAGTTAGTTTTCTTTTTCAATTTTCTATACATATAATAGGCAATCACCATTTTTTTTTGCATGGTCGTCAACATTATTTCCCACAGTTCACAACACAACACGACACGATGTACACCCTACAATGTCTAAATCATGACTGAACGAAACAATTCGTACCGTGTACATACTAGATTTTTTCTTGTCTGCAACAGACACGACATTCTTTCGTGCACAGACCTGACAAAATTCTTCTCATGTACATGAATATTTTCGTCTTGTCTGTAGCCGACACGAAAAATTTCTTACCGTGGACACGCGGCCTTACTCTATACTAGAGCACTTCGTCAGCGCACACGATTATAGTAATTTAGCCGCGTATTTTCTTCCGACTTATTTTTTTTTTTATTACTGATGGGCCCACTTTTGACCTCGATCTCGCCTGATGGTAAGCGATAGATGAGGTCTAAGATGGGACGAGCGAGCCCAGAAGATGCCTATTTACTCGTGCTTTAAAGGCTGAATTATTTTACTAATATCCTTCTTTTAGGGAAGAGTAGTAGTGTGATGCTAGATAGTCTTCCTCATGAACTGCCTATTGTAAATAGAAAGATTATTTTTAATTCAACCAGTTGTTTCAAAGATTACAAACATATAATTTTTTCCGCTTTATAAATACATACTAGTACAGATATTTGCCTCTTTTCAATCGACTTAAAAAAAAGAGGAGGTTCTCAATTCGACTGTTTTTTTATGTTTGTTACCTCAGAACTTTCGACTGGGTGAACCGATTTTGATGATTCTCTTTTTATTTCAAAGTTGGTTCTTCCCGTGTGGTCCCATTGTCATCAAGTCAGGATCTGATCACACCTGTAGTGATTTGGGTATTTAATATAGTAACTTGAGCAGTTGCATTCGAAAAGCACCATTTGGTGAAGTGGAACTGATGATTCAAGCATCAATAGCCTAATGGATAAGGTGTCGGACTTGTGAGCGAGAGGTCACGAGTTCGAACCCCACCCATTACACTATTGCCGTGGACCCACTCCAGACACAAGTATTTAGCTTAGTTGGAGGGGTTAACAAGATTGCTAGTAATTATTCACGGCCCAGCATCGGGAAAAGCGATATTTTGTAAAATGTTGTAAGGAATTGACATTTAGGCTTTTGTAGGTAACTACCTATGTAAATTACAAACCGATCAACCAAAAAGAGAGAAATATTTTTTTTAACAAAATATTACACCGACTTCCAAAAAACACTGCAAAGTGAAAAATAACTTTAATTTCGGAAGTCGGTGCAAAAAACTAAAATACAAAACAAAAGACACCGACTTCCGAAATTAAAGTTAGGTTTCACTTTGCAGTGTTTTTAGGAAGTCGGTGTAATTTCTTTTTTTTTTAATTTTGGTTCTACCGTTCTTCGATTCGTTCGTTGGTATTCCGATCAAATTCTGCAACAAATTCTTGAACCCGTTAACCCCGCCCGATTAACCAGATATTTTGCATACAGTTTAGTTTGAATAACAATGCATGGTTAACTATGTTACATCATTTTATGTCCAATATGGTGGACTAGTAATTTTTGTACGCTACCACGATAATAATGGATATCAAATGAACTGAGAAGAAAATAGTAAAAATGCTTTTTACATTAAAACTTTACAAACAGAAGTACAAAATCGTTACGTTACTTCAACTTTAGAAGTAGGGGGTGAAAGGTCAGCATAACATTGGTCTTCGGTAACACAAAGTTTAAAATAGGTGCTTTCAATATTTATTGAAGCTTTTACAAGAAAACTAAAGAGTGTAGACCAAAGAAAGTCTTTAGTGATTGCTTTGCTCAGCTCTTTAGCTGTAACATTGTTTATAGCAGACGAGGACATAACGGAATCGACGAGAAAAGAAATCCATACGAATGCATTAGACATTCGATATAAGACCTAAATATGTTGATCTTTATGTTCTATTTCGAATGTCTAATGCATTCTTTCGGATTTCATAATCAGAAGCTTCAAAGCGGAATAGAATTTAACTATAATAATATGTAAATTCATGTAATATAAGGATTTATTCACTTACTAGTGAATAAATCCTTATATTACATGAATTCATTTAGTTTATTTACTGGTAAGTACGAGTGATATTGATTGATTCAATATTTTGAGTTTCTAGTTTGTTATTACCCGACTGCAAAGGAAGGGTTATGTTTTTCGCGCGTCAAATACCAGCTTGATGCACTTGAGTCTATAGAGAAACGGGCCAAAAGGTTCATCGGCAACGAGAAACTGGTCGAGACAAGGCTCCAGAGCCTAGAGCATCGGCGACATGTTACAAGCCTATCAGTTTTATATCGGTTACATTTCAGGGAGTGTGCGATGGAATTGCACAGTCTTATTCCACCAAGCCCGTTCCATCATCGGACTATAAGACAAACGGCGATGCGCCATCGTTACATGGTGGACATCCCACCCATACGCATGAAACGTTTTGAGAATACTTTCATTGTGCGTACGGCTAAGGAGTGGAATTCCCTGCCGGAGTCTGTGTTTCCTGATAGTTATAACCTGGGAGTCTTTAAGTCAAGAGTGAATAGGTTACTTCTAGGCAAGCGTGTTTCATCTTTGACCACATCATCGCTTAACATCAGGTTAGATTATGGTCAAATGCAAGCCTATCGACTATGAAAAAAAAAATACGACTAACATGACAAAGTACTCAGATATTATAATAAGTGAGTATAATAAGTCCTCCCAGCAAAATTTATAGTGATAGAGATCACAATTGAACGATACAGGGGCAAGAAGGAAGAGGGAACGAAGGCGGCGGCGACCTCTCAGCACCAGGGCCGGGCGAGGCCCTGGTGCTGAGCGAGATGGAATGGGATGCAGTCGCCTCCTTCTGCGAAGCAGTCATGCTAGCAAAGGGGAGGCCGAACGCGCGAGGGAGAGGCAACTCTCTTCCTCAAGCCCCAGCCACCGCAGGGGACGCCCCGGGCGTCAGGGATCGCGAGCCGATCTCCGGCCTCCGTAGGCGCGGGCTTACGGACGGCGAGCAGGGGTAGCTCATCGTCCGGTAAGGACCAGGCCCGGGTCGGCAGCGCGTCGGGTTCCACGCGCGCCTCAAAGAGTTGTCAGCACCAGTGATGGGGCCCCATAGGGCCATTGCCTGCCGGGGTTGCGGAAATGTGGTAACGAGATACCGCGGTCCCAGAACTTAAGGGCAGCTGAAGGAACAGGGTGGGTTTTTAGTCGGTAGAAGTTTGACACTCCCTTTCGCTTAACCCAGAGCGGGAGAAGTCATTCGATGATTTTCCCACCTAGAAAAAAAGGGGGCAAGGTACGAATGTCACATATAATTAATTTTTATTATTCAAGGTTTTTTCTCCGGCATCGTGAGTGCAATTTTAACAAATTTTTAACGTTTATTTGTACTTCAAGGAAATTTTTGCAAGACAAACTTGATCTATTATAGGTAATGTAGGTATATCATGGATAAAATCAATTTAAAAAAAATCAAACGAAATAAAAAAATCTGTTACCTCGTGTCGTACCCGTGTCGTAGTTACTAAAGCACCGTCCGTCTGTTTGCGTCGTTAACGAGCGAGTACTAATTGACGTTGAATCTTTGCTGTCATTGCATGCAGGTCCACTATCGCCTGTTTTCCAATGTGCTGTGCTTGTCATATTAACATGACGCATTCGATAGAGAACATGATTGATTTTATTGATCGCGGCAAAGTTGAGTGAAGGTTCTTTGATCAGCTGAATAAGTAATTAGAAAGCTTAGTAACGTAAGTAAACTTGACATTAGATTAATATGTGAACGCGGTTTTACGCTGTCCATACATACACTGCCGGCCAAAAGTTTAAGACCACCTGAAAATACCATGACAAATGCAGTTCGTTTTAATTAGTTTTCTAGGTCATTATTAAAATTCGGTCTCTGGTATCAATGTATTGAAATTTCTAATAAGTTCCACAGATGTAGACAGAGGATTACAAAACCTTTGCCATATCGTTTGTTATCATCCAAAGAAGCCGTGCACTTGGTATGTATATACATACCAAGTGCACGGCTTCGTCTTTAAATTACACATTGTATATTAATACGTGTATGTATACCTTTTTAGGAAAATTATACAGATGGTTAAAGTTTAAATGGAGAAGGAGTGCAAAGAGCTAATATAATATATAATTAGTATAAATAATTCATTAGAAATACATTACATTAATAAATGAATCAGGGTCGAATTTCGACCACTGAGCCGCCACTAGTAGGAACCTATACAAAATTACAGCTTCGCAGCAGCTAAAGTTTCTTAGTATAACCACAAATAGACGGACTGACGTACACTGGAGAATTATAATGGTTCCTTGTTTACTACGGAACCCAAAAAAATCCGAGATAACACTTTCATATTCAAAACCATTCAACCTCGAATCTATGAACTTTTCACTCGCTCACAATCTGACCATTTCAATATTTCCTGAAGCATAGCCATGCAGGTGCGGTGAAATGTAGGGCATTCGCGCCAATGACCTGGAATACCTAAGCCTAGATGGTCAGATACCGGCCGGCCGGCTGAATACAGGCTTATGTCAAAATTGGTAGAATAAACAACTGTGTCTATGGGATATCTGACGTGGTTGTTATTGTTGTGTTGTACAAATTGAACTGCAATAGTTTGCGTGTACGATAGTATACATGCCAGGCCTATAATAAATGTGTAATCTGTTTGGTGAATTAATTTTAGTTATAGTGAAATATGTTAGGTACATTTTTACTCACGAAAATGTTTTAGGTTGTCTTATAGATAAACTTAGAGGATCGGGCAAACCTTGAATTCGTTAAAATAAAATAAAAAACTGCTTAAAATCGTAGATGTAGGAATTATTATTATTTATTTAATTATTTATAAACATTAATTAAAAATAACTTCTAAACTAAGCCCCGAAAAAACCGTAGTAGTGGATAGACTGTGGGGACAATGAGTCTCTATAATATACTATACATTTAAAACTTAAAAACTAATAAATATTTTATTTATACGTAAACTTATTTTTAAAACTTACTTTATGATATTTAGTGTTATAGCACCTTTAGAATGTGCTGTAATGCAACATGCAACCAAATCTTACACTACAAAGATATATAACATATAAATATTATTCTAAAATGTAAATGTCAAATAAAGACATTTAAAATTCAAACAAGTACATAACTGTTATCAGAAAAATAGCGTGTATTATACCTCTTTTGCAGTAATCAACACCTCCTACCAATTACTTTTTATGATCACAGCTTAATTACCGAACTTAAAACGAACAATCACGATCATTTCAGCCAAGTATATTTCTACAAGAACAATTATTTCGGGTGAAATTATTTTTATTTTACGGTAACTTTGGGAGGAACCACAGAACACGGATCACGACATTTGTAGACAGAGATGCCATTAAAAAACAAGACATGTTTTAGCAGTCATTGTTTCAAGTCTTACAGGGTTATTCATAAAAAGATACTCGTACCATAGCAGATTTAAAATTTAAATTCTGTATAGAACAAATGAATAAGAAATCATATAAGCGTATGATTTAGTTTTTATGAATAAGCCAGAGAACTGACATCCTAAGCGGTCTTAAAAAGATGAGGAAGTTCTGTATTTGCCTGTATATCGTTTTAAGTATCCAGCTATTACTGAGTTTTTTATGAACTGATTTTGAAGATTTTGTCTTTTAAACAATGACTATTTGATGAAAGGTTCTATAGATAATTAGTTAAACTGCAAAAGGGATGGAAACAATTGGACCATGTTAAAAATATGTATTGGAAATTAACAGCCCATATTTATTAAGGTAGTTCATCATATACTACATAACAATCCGTCTAAAGTATTCTTCCAGTTATTAAGCATCTATATACCAAACTAAAGAACGAAAACGCTGACTTTAGTTATGTTGTTCTTTGTATTGTATTTTTATATATAAGATTTTTTTAAGTAATCACGCCACGTTCGATATGAAAAGTATTGTCTGTATTTAGCAGTGGCCAGCAATGCGTTTTATGACTCTGTGGCAGCAATGCTTGTGCTCTCGGCAATCCGAGTTTGCTCCGTTAACGAGCATCGGACTAATTAATGCTAAATCTTTTCTGTCTATATAATCAAGTGGCCCAGCCTCCCTCGCCCTCACTCTTCAGATTTTTGGATTTTTTGAAGGCTTTTAATTCTGCTTTTTTCCAATTTGTAAATTAAAAGCTATTATGTCTGGGTGGAGTCTGGGGGACTGTGTGGAGTAGCAAGAATGTTTGAATATGTATTGTAATCTGTTAATGGAGCTTTATAAATGTAAGATGGGTGAGATCGGTTGGATAGATGACCAGCCATGACATATGTAATAATGTACCATGTTTCCTCGGTACCTCTGAGTGTACGTTAAGCTTTTAATTCTGGATGACAGAAGCCAGAAACTCTTGTCGGAGATCTCGCCCAGTTACTGGGTTGTAAAAGTCAGTAAGGCAGTCGCTTCAAGTAGTATTTAGCTGCATTTGGATTTAGATTGGAACGAGAACTCAACATACGAGTGGTTTGAAAATGGCCAGAAAGATTAACTTTTGTTAGTTTGTCAAATTCTTTTATAAGTCTCAAACATAATTTGTTGTAGCCAATTTACCGAAGTAAGTAACCCTTCTTTTCTAAGGTGTTATAATTTAATACGTTAGAGTAACCAAATTGATATTGCTATATCTAGCTTAAACTTACTAAAACCTTATAGAATAGAATAGAATAGAATAGAATTTTATTTTGCAAATATGGGTAGTACATATACAAGTTGAAAGTGTTTATACATCAGCTCAGCCATATTTCGCCATTCAGCATGCAAATATTAAATTATTATTATTAATTTTAAATTATAAATTTCATTACATTTTTATTAATTTAATCTCACTATTATTAATTTATTCACATTATTATTAATTTCATCACATTATTATTATTACATTATTATTAATTTCGTCACATTATATCTTAATCACATTATATTAATTTAATCACATTATTATGACTTCCTTTACGGAAGTACTAGGTATTTGTCAGTTAGAAACTCAGTTACACTGTAATATGCTTTTTCTGCTAATAATTTTCGCAGTCTACTCTTAAACTGCACCGCGTTTAACTCTTTCCAAGCACTTGGTAGGTTATTATATATATTTGGTGCCATGCAATAAACACTTTTGCGCATCAGGGTGGTTTGACACTTTACTTGACATAATTTCGTATTGTCACGCCTATTTCTTGGAAATATATCTGCCATACGTTCAAAACGACTTGGATTCTGCTTAACAAACATAGCTACTTCGAAAATATAAATACAAGGGAGTGTCAAAATATTGTACTGCTTAAAATATGGCTTGCAACTGTCAGTAGTTTTTAGTCTGAACATTGATCGGAGACATCTTTTTTGAGCCTTAAATGCTGTCTCTTTATCAGTTGAGTTCGCCCAGAAAATGACGCCGTAGCGCATGTAAGACTCAACTATACCGTAATAAGCCGCAAGAAGTGTTTTAATATCGACAATGGAAGATAACCTGTATAAAACATATGCAGATGAACTTAATTTTTTACACAAAACGTCTATGTGCGCTTTCCAGTTTAAACTGTAATCTATTTGTAGTCCTAAAAATTTTGTCACACATACTTCGTCAATATTGTGTGTTTTGTATTGTATGTGAAGGTTAGGTATACTAGGCATACGTTGTCTAAAGTGCATTCTTTTCGTCTTACTTAAATTTATATTCAAATTATTTTTGTCTAGCCATTTAATTATAGAGTCAAGAGAATTATTTATATCATTTTCATATGTCAGTTCGTTTTTACAAGGAATCGTAATGGTGCTGTCATCTGCAAACATCGTTAAAGGGTGGTCAATGGACATGGGCATGTCATTTACATATATTATAAATATAAACGGTCCTAAAACGCTTCCTTGTGGTACACCGAATGCAATTTTACGTTCTCTTGATCGTGATATCTCTTCATGTTTATTAATGACATTAATGCGACTAATTTCGGTCATTTGTGTTCTGTTTTCTAAATATGATTGTATAAGTTTGAGCACGTTACCTCTTATGCCGTAGGCTTCTAATTTATTTAATAATGTATTATAATGGACATAATCAAATGCCTGAGTCACATCACAAAATATGGCACATATAGGGGATCGCTTATCCATGTTACTAATAATCGAATACAAAAAATCATAAATTGCCATATTGATGGTTCTGTTCTGCCTAAATCCTTTTTGTTCTTCACATAATATATTATTTTTTTCAATGTAATTGCATAACTCCCTATAGATGTATTTCTCAAACACCTTTGAAATTACTGAAATTAGTGAAATTGGTCTATAATTTTCCATTAACTCCTTGTCTTCTTTCTTAAATAATGGTTTAATAATAGATAACTTTAATGCTTCTGGATATGTACCCGTACATATACTCAGGTTGATTATGTGACTTAAATGACTGCATATCTCAACTGACACTGACTTTAGTACCTTAGTGGCAATACCATCAAAACCCACACTACTAGTGTTTTTTAAGGACATTATTATTTTATATATATCATGGGGTGTGCTAGGCGCCATAAACATTGATTTAGGGCTTCTGGATGACATAAATGTCTTTGGATTACTTCCAGCATCTATTTTTGGATGTATTTTATCTATAAAAAAGTCATTTAAAGCATTAGCAATGTCCAAAGGTTTGTGTATTGTTCGATTACCGACTTTTAATTTTTCAATTTGCTGTTTGGGGATATTACTTTTTGACTGATTAATTACTTGCCATGTGGTCTTAGATTTATTCTTTGATTGTTGTATTTTGTAATTATTCTGTGCTTTTTGTGTAAGATTTATGATTTTTGTATATAGTTTAGAATAAGTAGCAAATTTCTTTTTATTTTCGTGGTTAGGATTTAATCTTAATTGCCATAAGAGTTTTCTTTTTTTCTTACTACACAATTTAACGCCATTTGATATCCATTTAGGTTTATTTAATGCGTTGATTTTAATTTTCCTATACGGGAAGCATAAGTCGTAGAACAATTTAAACATGGTGATAAATGCATTATAAGCTACATTAGGATCCTCAGTAAGATAGATGTCTGAAAACTTGAAACTGTTTACACAATTTTTAAATTTAACTATATTCTCGTCGCTATAGTCCCTTCTAGTTATATACCAGTATTTGATTCTACATACGGAGGGTACTGGACATTGAAGTAGCTGTGCTGTATGGTCTGATAATGCAAACTCCAAAACGTCTGCTTTACAAGTCTTTTTTAAATTATGCGCAAAATTATCTATGCATGTCTTGCTGGCCATTCGAGTTGGTTGTTTAAGAGCAAGTTTTAAGTTATAATTTAGTAACATACACTCCAGTGCAAGTGAATTTCTAGTCGGTTTTAAAATATCAATATTAAAATCGCCCGCAATAACAATATTCTTAGAGTACCTATTAGATATATCTTTTAGTAACAATTCCAATTGATTAAAACACTCATTTATATTTTTGTCATTTGGTACTCTGTAAATACAAACGACTATCATTTTATAATCAATTAGCTCAACACCACAACACTCAAAAACCCCTGGTGATGAGAACTTTGCTATTTGAGGTATTTCCTTCCATTGGTGACACTTATTAACAATAATACATGCTCCCCCTCTCTTTTTTTCCTGTCTACTATAACATGCAGCTAAACTGTAATTTGGTATGCATAGTTGTTTTTCGTAACCCTTCATGATGAAATGCTCGGTAATGCATACAATATCTACATTTATATTTTTATCACACAACTCATTTAAGCATACCGTAAGAGCATTTGATTTATTTAACAAACCTGCAATATTTTGGTGGAGAATGTTTATATATTTATTTGAGAAAAAACAATTCTTTTGGTTCCTTTGTTGTGCTATGCGTGTTTTCTTCCAAAATTTCCTGTTGAAGGCTGTAGAGGTCCTCAAATATAATTCTCATGGCGTAATCTTTTAAAATACCTGAATTTGTGTACGAAGAATAATGATAGCTCAAGTTTAGATTTGAGTCCAGAATGTAAGAGTATTCATACGTAACATTGTCCATATATAGCATATTGTTGAACGTTTCCAGTCTAGAGTTATATAAAATGTTAAAGTTATTGGGACATCTGAATGTTGGCAAAATAATAATTATATTTGTGTTATTAATATCTAGCAATGTGTTTCTCATGCATGTGATTATATCATAGTAACATTTTGTAGTTTTAAAATCTTCCTCACCGATCATAATAATACAGTAGTCATTCTTCGTGTAATTTCTGAGTTTTGACTGCAAACCTTGTAAAAGACAGAATTTCTAATATGACAGAATTGTAATATGACAAATAATAATCGTAAAATTGGATCTTGTAATATGACAGAATTTCTAATGTCAAAGGTGAGTCCGGATTGTATTATTACGTTGCGGGATCTAAAACAGTTGACTCGTTTTTCCAGGACTTGTTGAGCTTAATTAACTTTGATATTTTTCTGTGATTGAAGTTGGCTCTCATGAGTTGCAGTCATCATTCAAATTCTGTTCTTTTTACATAGCTTTGCATGGACACCTTATGGGCACTGAGAAAACGTCAGAAAGAAGTGCAGGGAATTGGTCGTTTGCTATGGTGATATACCAGCAAGAAACTACTTGGCATCTCTTTTAAAAACTTCATTGATTTTTATATTTACATATTACAGAATTCATTAATACGTATGATAGGACAATGACAGTTCGGGATTAGTAAAGCATTTTTTGCTGATATTTTTTTTACATATCCATATAAAAAGGCACAGAAAATATCAATGGCCATAGACTCACCAATTATATGGTAATTTATCTAGACACAAATCTACAATAAGTGGATAAGTATGCACTACACTTCTATCGACCCATTTTTCATGATATTTTATACGGTCGGTCGTTAACAAACATGGTGTATCCAAAGTTATTCCAAAAACAAACAAAATATAATTCAAGCCCTATGAAAAAAACTCAACCAAAATTAATGTCAAACTAACCAGACAGACACGCGAAAGGAGTATTTATTATTTATTTTAGTAATTATTTAGATTAGTAATAATAATAAATTTCGTGACTATAATCTGTGCTGTTATAGTCTGATCCCCTAATGGTAGAGTCGTGATAGAATGGGCTCTTTTACAGTTATTAATGGTGATTCAAAACCTGTAAACGCATTAACGTTTGTATTTTAAACAATTCATTCGGGTGACCGTGCTTTTTAATTAAGTGGATTTATTTTTTAGTTTGTTTAAAATCCTGTGTAAGCTTTATGCAAATTGGAAGGATTTTTTTCATTTTTTCAGTAGATTAATAATTTGATTACATACTACTATGTTTTTTTTTAAATAATATTACTCCGTCAATTTAATGCATTCAAGACCCAGCTGAGCCTGCATATAGTTGCGAATAAAGCACATCTGGAGAAATGAATGAGGTAACTTGTTTATGAATAAAATTGTAACAAGCTATATGTATGGCCATATGTACAATATTTGTAATGTCAATTAGTGTTCTCAAGAAAGTGACATTATGTTTTTATTGTGAGTAAATTATTTTGAATCCTAACTTTCTGTACCTACAAAAATCGAATAATTTTATGAACAGCCATATTTTTATCTGCAATCACAACTTTGTTTATGAGGCTCTCCGTTCCAACCCAAAACTTAAACTATTTAATTTCTCATAAATCTCCATGGGCATTTAGCGAGGGCACGGTTTGAATCGGTCGATTATGGAGAAGAACTGGCAAGAAACTCCACGGTAACTCTTTCTTTAACACAAAATATAAGAAGTACATTAAGTAAGCTATCAGTGAATTAAGCAGCTCGTTTCCCACAGTTAAGTGATGTGACTTCCGTTGTACTAACAATTGATAAGTGACCAAAACCTTTGTTTGTTTGTCTCACATTAACTTGTAAATTAAGTTTTAAAGCGACAAATTGGGAAATAAAATGGTTTCCACTTAAAAGCTGAGAAAGAAATCTCACACTTTACGATTAAGTCATAGACAAAGGTATGATAAACTGTTTATTTTGATAGATGTTTTTTTATTTCTTCTAATTTTAATCTAGAAGTATGTTTGTAAGAAGCAGTGGCCGCAATTCCGGTAGTTCTACCGCACCGGTAGACTGACCGCAGTGCGCGCACTTCTATGACACTCCATACTTCACAAATTTTGCGTTTCCAAAACGCAACGCAGTGCGCGCACGGCCTTAATCTGAGCAGAAGCAAAAAAAATTAGTTTTCAAACATGAGCACAAATTAAATCTTTATTCGTTATTTTTCTAAGCCTTTATTGATGTGAACGGTTTGGTAGAAGTGTACTTACAGGTTAAACCCATATTAACACAAACAAAACAACGTACCGATACAATAATTACGAAGTCTTATATCATTTTTAATTCACTTACCTATAAACTGTCTTATGGAAATTAACAGTGTATAGTATCGTTATAAATGTGTCACATTCTCCGATAGTCTAATGAAATAACTGAGCCCAAAGATAGGCAGATGTCACGTCTTAAGGAATTTATTACACACGTTTTAACAAGTAAGAATCACTTTTTGGGCTTCTTACTACGACATGTTTGTTAGGAAAACGGTACTTTACACCATACGACTTAACTAACAGTGAGGTTATATTGTAGGTACGTTGCACTAGTATTTAGAAGTCATGCAAAGATTGAGTTGAACGTAGAATTGGAATATTATCATCCTTCATTTGCAGGTTTTCTCCGATTATCAAGCTAATGCTGAGGTATAGTTCTCTTTGGCCTCGCACGGGTCTATTAATATTGTAAGCTTTAATCACTTTATTTTATGTTGTTGTATATCTCGCGTAAGAACCATCAAGTAAGGGAAAGGTTGGGAAACGATTTTCAAGATGGCCCGTCAACATAGTGCAGACTGCTAGCTCCAACTGGGTAAGTATTGCCAAGGACCGCCGAAAACTGAGGAGGCGTTTACCTGTAATGGGTCTACATCTCCAACGCTTAATTTAAAAAAAAAACTAACACTAACCAGGATAAGTTAGTTACTAATACAAAGAACCCTTAATTAATACTAAGAAGTGATAAAAAGTTTTAAATCTATAATTGAGATTAAATAGAAACCACTACTTAAAGTAGTGTTATTTTTAGTTTGATCTTCGTCATAATTGTTATGAGTTCTCTTAATCAGAAAAATTATGATAAAGCACCGTATTTATTAGTTTATTATTTTAGCATTTATATTTATGGATTATATTAGTATTAAATATAAATTATTATTTCATTCCAGTTTCTTGAATACCTACCACCACAGTGTTTTTTTAAACTAAAAGGTTGACTGATAGAGAATGCCTTGCTGCATTAAGTACGCCCATGTAAAACTATTGTACAGACGCCAGCACATAAAGCTACCCGAAACTGTCAAATTTTCCCAATCAACCTTGAACCTAATTTCTTTAACAATAAAGTTGAAAATCTATTAAAGAAATTTGACAGATTGTTGTAGCTTGATGTGCTGGCGTCTGTACAAGTTTAAATAAATAAATATCTAAGAAAACTTTTATCCTGTTCCCACAGGATACTAAAATACTAGTTTTTAGGGTTCCGTAGCCGATAGCAAAAAACGGAACCCTTATAGTTTCGTCATGTCTGTCTGTCTGTCCATCCGTCCGTATGTCACAGCCATTTTATTCCGAAACTATTAAGACTATACATGAAACTAAAAATATATGAAACTGGTAGATAGATGTATTCTATGAAACGCTTTCTGATTTTAAGAAAATAAAATAAAAAATATTTAAAATAAAGGGGGGCTCCCAATTCCCCAGGAACTAAAACTGAAAATATTTTTTTTATGAAACCTATGCGTGTGTGATATTTATAGACAGGTCTTTAAAAACGACATTGAGGTTTTTTTAAACCACTTTTTCATAAATGGTTTAAAAGATATACGCTTCCAAAGTGGTAAAATGTGTCCCCCCCCTAACTTCTATAATAATGGAGGGAAAAATTAAAAAAAATATATACGCTGTAGATCTTAATGTAAAATTTTAACCAAAGTTAGATTAACTGATCGGTTCATTAGGCATCACATCTACCATATAATATTCTAGCTCATTAAACGCATTACAGATTTAAAGTGCCTTTATTGTTATCGCCAATTAACTCGTAATTATACCGTAGGTAATTGGAGTAATTGATAAACAAAATGCAGACGAATTGAGAACCTCCTCTTTTGTTGGAAGTTGGTTATAAATGACTATCAACTTATACTGACCGGCTATCTTCAATCAGTCGTAAAAACTGGCTTGTACACGAATGTGTATAGTGCGCAATATTATAGGTCATCCGACACAATTTTCTAATCGTACCGACGAATCGTATCGGAAGTTGTAAAGAGTCCCTTTACTCAGTCGTCTATCTTTCTTTTCGATCAAACGCAAGAAATGTCGTTAGCTAATGAGCCAATGGCACTTATATTATTTACACTTAGTCACGCACAATCACAACCTTATTCCGATACAGCAGAGTCCAATTTTGGTTATTTTTAAATAGTAAATTGGGCATGTGAAATATATTGCTTTATAAACAGCTTGTCAGTTTTATTTTACTTCTAAAATGGTGCAACGTATTTTTGATGCTTGATAAAAAGCGTTTATGAGATGGAAATCTTTTTGTATTAGAGTTGCGTAACGACTTGCTGCGTAGAAGAAAGAAAAAAGAACAATTCTTACATGTTGTGTGTTTCATTCCAATTTTAAGATTTACTACAGAAATTCAAAATATCATCCTAATTAAATCCACTCGTCTAAATATTCAGAAAGTTTTCTGAGTAGATATTTACTTTGACCATACTTCCGATTTGACCACTAAACAGCGACCGGTATGCATATGCATTTACACACAGTTTTCTAACCAAAATTGCAGTAAAATACACCATAAAAGAATTCGTCCTTTAAATTAGTAAAAAATTATTAATCTTTCTTGACAAATTGGATCAGGAGTTCTAGTTTGGGTATTCAAAACCAGGCGATAACATTAATTTAATATCCTTAACGTCACTGCCTTCAAAACGGTGAAGGTACATTGGGTCGAACCAAGGTGGGCACATAATTTAGTGTAAATTTCCTAATCGCCACTGCCCTTAAAACGAGAATAATTTTCTAAAAATCGAAAGACATATGGCCTCATCGACATTGCGCACAGGTGGTGGATCAGGGCCAATTCCCTCTCATAGACTGTCTATGAGAGCCTGTCCCGAGATAGGGAACGTATTTAATAATAAGAATAGTCTAAGATTCTACAAAAACAGATATTATCTAAGTAGTAAATAACGAAAAACCCGAAACCGCCTTAACAAACCCTCTATGCCTCGCATGTCAAATACAATAGGCTCCGAACCACAGAGCAATCAGAAGCCCACGAACACCACTAGACAGAGCGATGTCAAAACTTTGCATACAAACCATGCATGTCAGTGCGTGTCATTGATAACACATAGTAATTGACATCACTTGACAATTCTTGTGCCCTACAATGACATCGAGATGACAGTTTGAGAGAGAGACGGAGCTATGCAGGACACGAACATCACTGTCCCTTCCTCTCGATGGAATCATTTTGCAATGGTACTTCGTTACTATTCTAGGCATTCAAGTTCCTGAACTACATAAATATAATAAACAGATGTGTTGCTGGGGAGTTCGTCGCACTACTTTTTAATTGGTTATTGGCATGCGTTTGGCCACCATCTCACCTGATGTTAAGCGATTATGTGGTAGAAGACGAAGCACGCTTACGTAAAAGTAACCTATTCTTCTCTGGCAGGGAATTCCTCTGTTTATTGTACGCACAAAGAAAGAATTCCCAAAACGTTTTGTGGGTATGGGAAGGATGAAGAATTGGTGACAGGTGACTGTTTTGGTGGACAGACTTCATGAATTTTTTTTTATTTTCTAAGGAGCTGTTTTTCAGCCTTGATTGAAAAAGCGACTTGATTTTGATTTGGTTTTACGGCTAGTGATTATGATTGTTACATCACTTAAGTAAAATTGCGTAGTCAACAGCTTTCTATGCTCTGCGGGTTCCATTAAAATATTGTACTTCTTCATAGCTATTTAAGTAAAACATTGTTCTTTAAAAAAGAACAACGCCTCGAACTTGACCCATTTTTGCATCACAATAACCGGATCCCCGTGGCCGTTAACTGGTGCGGGATTAAACGGATACTTCATTATTAGTTATTAGAGCGGGTTCTTTTAAACGGGCCTTATTAGATCTGCGGGATGGTTACTCTGTGTATATTTATTATGAACTGGATCAGTATGAGGATATAAAGACGAGCTTTCTTTTTTTTTTCTGGGTGGGAAAATCATCGAATGACTTCTTCCGCTCTGGGTTAAGCGGAAGGGTGTGTCAGACTTCTACTGACAAAAAACCCACGCTGTTCCTTCAGCTGCCCTTAAGTTCCGGGGCCGCGGCATCTTGTTGTACTATTTGTTGTATTGGACTATTATCATTTTAAATTTATTATTTTTATTTTCTTTGATAAGTATTTTTTCGTATGTTACATTTGAATGGTATTGTTTTATTTTACAAAATTCTACACAATGTATATTGTTCTGAAATAAATGACTTACGACTTATGGCTTCTGTTGGTAATGGATAGAGTGATGTGGAAAGAGTGAGTACGATATTAGTTTTACGGCAGTAAGAGCAATAAAAACTATTAAAAAAATTGTAGTTTGTGTTTTAGAGGATTGATCTGAAAAGACAATGAAGTGGTATATAATAAGATTTAAGGATTAAACTAGGGTATTTTCCTGTATTTATATATGGCTCGAACTGTCAAAAACATATCAGATCTTATGTAGAGCCAAGCTTCTAACTATACACACCCTATCACTATCACCACAAACCCTAACTTTAGACTCCTTTTTCAGAATATGAAGCTATTGAAACTTTAATATGTTCAGTATTGACATATATCCCGATAATTTTGTTAATCTAGTATGATCAAAATCCAGTCGTTTTTAACACGCTTTTATTAGGTCGACCTGTATGTAACTAACTATGTAATGGAATATAAGGAAACTAATTTAACCATCTTCCAAGGGTCGTAGCGTAATGAAAATTGGCAGCTGTATGTAGTTCTGATGACAATACAATAAAATGGTACTGTCGAACTGATCTAATGATGGAGCCGGAAGATATAAACTGGAACTTGATGATGGAAAGTCGTATCATAGCTGTGTTGGATTTCTTAGAAAAGTCTTGTAATGAACTTTGACCACGATTAGATTTCAAGGTCTGATCATGAAGCCGGAAGATAGGCACTGGCATTTCGTGATGAAATATCGTATCATAGTCATGTTTGCACTTGTGTGAAAGGCCACGTAATGGACTTTGAACACGATCAGGTTTCAAGGTTATAACAAACCTAAAGAAAATCCGTTATCGGTTTACTTAACATGTTTTTGTTTTTACGTGCATTTATAAAAGCGTGTTTTTCTAGTGTTTTTTAAACTAGTAATTTATTTTAACTCATAACTAGTGTTAAAAAAGTTGCTCTTCTATAAAAGGCAGGTAGGCTTCGCTTGGCTCGTCTTTAGCAGATATGTATGTTTAGTTCAAATGCTGATAAGAAGATTCTTTATTAAAAAATTCTATTGAGCGTTTATAGAAATTTAGAATTGACTATAAATATTTTCAAGCATTATAGTTTATTAAACAGTTTTATTAAATAGGAGTGATAACTTCTCATAGTTTTTATTTTATTTTCAATGCATATAAGTATTGGTCCGGTCGAAAAACATTTTCGGATTGTTGAAAATAACAAACAAAATCGGTAAAACTGTAAAGTATTGAAAATGCAACCCCTTTTATTAAAGCAGATCGCAGGAATATTAAAAATTTAAAGTAAAAAATAATGGAATCCAGTAATTCAATTATCTGATATACCAAAGGCAACGTAACGAGCTCGGGACCGCTCCCAATGGTTACATTTTATTACTGTGCAACAACTGCATTAATTTTTATATGCAATACAGAATGCATATTACAAAGTGTATTAATAACTAATAATTTGCCCGCAATTTCGTTTGCAGGGTTCACATATTTTTCGGGGTTGCGAGAATTTTCTTACGAGATACTGCGGTCCCGAGACAAGGGAAACTGGAGGAACGTGGTGGGATTTTAGTAGAAGTCTAACACTACCTTCCGTTTCATCTAGAGCGCGAGGAGTCATTTGATGATTTTTCCAACGTAAAAAAACTTATACTGAAATGTAAGAAACAGGCACATTTTTATTTTAAAAAGTGACAAGCAGGCGTGACCCTATTGAACATAATATAATTTTAATTAAAAAATGGGATGGTCCCGCCGATGCCACCCTCCTCCTTGCTACGCCGCAGTCGGGTAAAAAAGATTGACATATTTTCGTAGCATATGGGTTGGTCAATTAGTATGCATATTTATCTACAGCGTGGTGATTAGGTTATCACATTAATTGAAACCACGAACTCTATATTAGGTATTTTCAACCGACGACAAAAAGAGGAGGTTATCAATTCGACGCGTATATATATTTTTTATGTATGTTCACCGATTACTCGAAGACGGCTGAACCGATTTGGAAAATTCTTTTTTTGTTTGAAATAAAAGTATACTTCGAAGTTGGTCCCATTGTCACCAGGTCAGGATCTGATGATGGGATATCGTGGATAAATCGAGGGAACTCTTCAAATATTATAGGCACTATGGCGTTTTGGGTATATTTTATAGTAACTTGTGCAGTTGCTCTCAAAAAATACCATTTGGGGAAGTGGAACTGATGATGAAGACCACAGATGGCCGCCGAACCTACTCAATAATAAGTATTTCGTGGATTGCGATTCGATTACTTGAGTTAAGCACTTTATGTTCGCCACAATGCATATGGTGATGTAGAGCTGATGGTGAAGTACCAGGAGAACTCCTCAACATTTAACGGCCCAGCATTGGGAAAAGCAATATTTTGTAAAAGGTTATAAGTAGTTGACATTTAGGCTCTTTTAATTGGGTAAATTAAAAATCGACCAACTAAAAAGAGTGAAACAAAAACTTTTTACCAAAAAATTAAACCGACTCCCAAAAACACTGCAAAGTGAAAAATAACTTTAATTTCGGAAGTCAGTGCCAAAAACGAAAATACAAAACTAAAGTCACCGACTACCGAAATTAAAGTTATTTTTCACTTTGCAGTGTTTTTGGGAGTCGGTTTAATTTTTTGGTAATTTTTTTTTATAATATTTCATAAAATCATGTACCTATTGCATAAACGTAATCAGCCGGCACTCGGCGCGTGCTCCGCCAGCACCAGCGCCGTGGCATTGCCGCTTTTACAGGTCAGTAAACTAATATTATAAAGGATTATTTATTTTTTACCAATAACGCAGTTTATTTTGTTGGAAAAAAGCATTATATTAATTTTAGTAAAATTATTTATTTTATTATTTTAACGTACTGATAACAATTTGTAATACCTGCTGTAAAATTTAAGGTGATAACCTAATCGCCACCCTGTATAGTTGACAAGCGTAACTGATCAAAGATTGCAGGGTGTCCATAAATCCATCGACTTGGGACAAAAGGCGAAATACCTATAAATGTAATGGTTCCTCTGCTTACCTCACTTTAGAATACAGGTATGAAGTTACCTATTATCATTCTATAGTTTACTGACTGGTATGCTTTACTTAAGTATTTAGATGTGATTGCATTTGGTCAGACTGAAAGCCAACCTCAATATGCTTAGGACCATGAGTATTATGCATTGCGGTAAACTCGGGCAGATACCTACTCGTATTATAACTTATAAGTATGGTAGATGAAGGACGCGAGTCAAATAGTATTTTACCAGTGTACCTGCCAGTGTTTTTAATTTTAAATGCAAAATATTGCTGAAAGGAACTGGGAAAGGACAGCAAACGAATAGCAACAGCTGAAACACGATTTTGTATGGTTTGAACTATTATCTCTGAAAGAGTGTTTTTACCCAACTGCGGCGCAGTAATAACGAGGGTTATGGCAAAGCAACTAGTGAGTACATCAATATCAGGCAATTATACAAAAATACATACCTACTTATAATTAAGAAATTTTTTCGATTATGATAAAAGCGTAGGTGATTAATGAGGTCGTAAATATCAAATTTCATATTTACTTCTTCCGTAGATATATTTGTAAATTTATACATAAAAGGTGTAACAGATTAAGCGCAATACTTCAGACACCCCAATTAGAATATTACATTATAAGTCTAAAACGTCATCCGAAACTAAATAAATTGAAACCAAACCTAGACATGTTTTATAAAATAGTTATTCTTACTAAACGCAAAACGTATATTTTATTTTATTTTATTTTTTTTTATATAATTTGGGAAAAAAAACGTCATTACATTAAACATTAACATTATGCGTCATACAATATCCTTACGCAGATGCATACACTTATGCAATATTAGCGGCCGTGTAATTCAAGAAAATACGCTCGTGTGCACACGCACACGAGCGTATTTTCTTGAATTAAGGATTGTATTAATTTGTCAAGAAGTAAAGTGTTTCCATTTTACGTTAAATGAAAGATTTTTCCGTAAAATTCAATACCTATTTTTTTATGACGGAAATCGATTCAAAAGCCGGTTCTGAATCTACTACTTCAGGAATTGCGTTTATTCTGTTACAAGTTGTATAAAAAAAGCTAGCCCGTTGGTGTAGTGGTCAGTGGCCCTGACTGCTATGCGCAAGGTCGTGGGTTCGATTCCCACCTAGGACAAATGTTTGTGTGATGAGCACGGTCATTTGTTCTTTGTCTGGGTGTAATTTATCTATAATATGTATGTATTTAGAAATATATATGTATGTTTATCAGTTGTCTAGTACCCATACCACAAGCTCTGCTTAGTTTGGGACTAGATGGCGTTGTGTGAAAAGTTGTGGAATATTATTATATTATTATTACTTCAAAGCAATTGTGTTTTCTCAAGTACCTACAGGTATTTGCAAGGTACAAAACCCAAACTAACTTTTTTTCCGGCTACGGTTCTTTCTGTTTATCAGAGCTAATCTCTGGAATGACTGAACCAATTTTAATGAGACTTTTACTGGAAGATAGAGGCGTATCATCAACATCAGAGTAGGTAATATCGACTGCCACGTGAACATAGGCGTGGATACAGTTAATGTAGAATAATTTAAACAGACAAGGGAAAGTACATATAAACCTGTTTCAAATAACCCTGCTGAGAAGTTAAACATCCCAATAACAAAACTCAAACAATTAAAAAAAGGCGGTGTC
Organism: Tholera decimalis; assembly: GCA_943138885.2. Classification (NCBI taxonomy): domain Eukaryota; kingdom Metazoa; phylum Arthropoda; class Insecta; order Lepidoptera; family Noctuidae; genus Tholera; species Tholera decimalis. Next base: position 7,261,653 of record OW964552.2, on the reverse strand, counting down.
ATAATAAACAACGTCAAACAAGACAGTATGTTAACAGTGGCAATGTTGAATCGATTTAAAAAGTTAACGCCGTGCCTCAGCCATCTGCGGGTGGGAAGTTATTTAATAAAAATATATTTCCCGCGACAATCCCGGGATTCCTGCTCATTCCGGGGTCCGGGATTTGATGCCTCTTAGCTGGCTGCTTTAATTTTTTGCTCAATTTTTATGTAATTTTCGGAAGTGGGTATTTACTTTTATGATAAAAGATGTCGCAGTGAATGGGTTGTCTGTATTTGAATTTATTTGCGTCTGCTTTAAAAGGCTACGGTTTTCGATCGAGTTTTGGTATAAGGATCGTATACTCGTAGATTTGTGTACAATTTCTTTATGCGAAATCTATTTTTTTCTTCTTTTTTAGCTTGTTTTATGGTAAAAGATTAACCAGTTGGATTTGTTTGACTGCATTTTTGGTATAAATTGTTTTAGCCAAGGTTTGTCAACGCCGAATATGGTCTTTAACCTCTAGAGCCCCAGCGACACAAAAACGTGGCAGTAAAAAAGTATTAGTTGAGCCCCGCTGGCATACGATAAGAGCCCGCCCACGGTGCTTGACGGATGGTTGACGTAAATATGGCAGTCCTTGAGAGGTTAAGCAAAAATTTTTACATACATATTTATTGACACAGACAGCACTATGACTATGACTTCTACTGACTAAAACCCACCCTTTTCTTTCAGCTGCCCTTTCGTTACGGGGCTGCGGTGTCTCGTTAGAACATGCCCGCAACGCCACGTAACACCTAGTGCATAGTCACAAACGCTTGATGTCTAACTCAGAGCCATATCATTACGACGGCTCCTAAGTATACTGAGTCAACTAACAAATTTTGAGAATTGCACTTTTTTGTGTATTAACAATAATTAAATCATTTCCTATTTACCTGTAAAAGAAAAAAAATCATATCTTTATAAATAACTAAAAAAAAATAGCGTAAACTGGATCAAGTATAGTAATTTATTTATTTTGCACTCAGTATACTGAGTCAAGTGTTGGCTACCAATATACGCGGGACGCGAATGCGCTCATTTTGGTGCAAGTTCAAATTGGCTCAGTATACCAACAGTATACGGCGAAACAACGTGGTGTGCGGACGTTATTGTGTGCTTTTTGTTATCAAGAAATAGTTGCTTTGCTCGTGTTATTTTTATTTAAATTAGTCCTGCGTGAAGTATTGCAGCCACTTGTGGGATGGCTCTGCAAAGTACCAACTTGCTGCATTGGACTCGATCGAGCGAAGAGCTAAAAGGCTTATAGGTGACGAGGTGCTGGTGCACAAGCTTCATAGCCTGGCTCATCGGCGAACCGTTGCTTGCCTGTCGGTTTTCTACAAATTGTACTCCGAGGATTGTGCGCAGGAGCTCCATGATTTTTTTATTGATAATAGGCTCGCGTTTGACCACCATCTCACCTGATGATAAGTGATGATGTGGTCGAACATAGAGCACGCTTGCCTAGAAGTAACCTATTCACTCTTGACTTAAAGACTCCCAGGTTATAGCGATCAGGAAACACAGACTCCGGCAGGGAATTCCACTCCTTAGCAGTACGCACAATGACAAGACAAAGAATTAGCGTAACAGAATCCAGAAATACTAACAGCCGCTTACGATCTCCAAAAGTGCTTAAATGTACCCCATGGGAACGTTAGCACATTTTATTATAAATAAAAACTTACCGTTTATAATTTCACTGTATTTGATCTAGGACATCGTCACGGTTATTGCTTTGCCTGGCATCAACAAACTGCTAAAAGAGGAGCAAATGAAATTGCTAGCTGTGTTTTTAGTTATGGCAGGTATAAAAGATTACCGATTCTGGTCTGATAACTGCGGTGGTCAGAATCGGAACAGAATCGTTTTTTTTTAAGTATATGATGGCAAGTTATAAATACAAAATAAAAATTAGTCATCGTTTTATAATTTTTCGTTACACCCAAAACGAGGGTGTCTCCCTCGTTTTGGGTGTAACCATGCACTAATAGAAAGACAGACGAAAGATAAAATACTATTTATGCCTGCCCAATAGCACATGGCGTTTCAATTTGCTAAAACCGACGATAAACCTTACAAGGTCACCCAAGTGTCTCAAGATATTGTGATGGACTTCAAAACAATGCTTACAACAACTGGAGTTTTGCTTGTGATGAATCTAAGATACAAATAATAAATAAAGTCATACTGAAATAAAAATCGAGCCAGAAAATCCTACAAATTATTTTTTAAAACTAGTTACATGAAAGATTCTTATAACTGTATTGACTGTGCTAATAAACCTAAAGCAACACGTAATCAAACTGTCCCTAATATAGATTTTCGTGATCTTTGCCCAGCTCACAACAGGCCAATCCCGATAGATAAAAATAAACACAAAGATTTTAGAAGTTAATGGACATGTGCAACAAATTAGTGATACCTAAGGAATATCACTTGTTTTTTTCTAGTTTAATTAATATTGACAGCAATAGAAATGAGAGCGATTCAGAATACTTAATAATTTGTCTTTTTTCTTTGTCTAGATTGATTTTTTCGTAATTATTAAGTACTTACCTCATAAGTTAATTTTTGAGACTGATTTTATTCGCAGCAATAAATACTAAGTATAAGGATATTAAGATTTGTGATTTTCTTTAAAAAAAAATAAGAAAGATTACTTCTGTTTGTTTGTTTTGTATTGTTCCTAAATAGTAGTGATTTGAAACAATTAATAAATAATTCTCCTATTTTACAGAAACATGCAACTGATACAATCAATATTTTGTATTTTAATACCTAAGACTAGACCAACTTAAGCGTTTGTTTTTATTGGTAGTATTGTTGATTTTTGTTATTTTTGTTAATTTTATAGTAATCATAAAGTTGTGTTAATGTTACCAATACCATTTTGAGTCTCTTTGATAAAAATATTAAATATTAAAGGCGTTTTTGATTGTTTTAACTATTTTGTACCACACTTGACTCAATTTAAGTATGGTTCACTTTTAAAATTATGTCCATGTATAGTGAGTCAACTTATTATATTTAAACAAAATATGAATCCATGACAGACAGTATAATATATAAAAAATCCAATAATTATATAAAAAAAATTTTTGCCACACTTGTAAAGTAATTTTTCCTCATAACGTAGATTCAATAATGCGACGTATATAAATATAAGTGGTACTTGATCCATTTTTAATAAACAAATAATCGCCGTATACTAGTCTATCTACATTATCTCATAAATTAATAAAATAATATGAAATTTATTTTGTACAGATGAAAGGCTTTATCATATTTAATTCACTATGATTAGTTATTTTTTCTTGGTTGTATTAACAATTTAAATATAACCATTCGTTCTTCTTATCGCCTTCCTGTAAAGTTATTAAAAGTATAGTTGACTCAGTATTCTTAGGAGCCGTCGATTAGAGAGTTCTTCCTGCGCACAATGTGCTCAGGGTGATGTCGGACCTAGTACGTATTCTGTGAAGGATCGAGGCGCACCGTTTCTGAATGTTGGCATGGAAGCTATTAATCCTCACCTCAGCTAACATCTCAGAAGCGCTACAAGAACGAGAAAGCCCCGACAGCACCATAAACGCATTATGTACGGGACATTACTTGGACTCTCAAACTGAATGCTCTTGTAAATGTTTCTTAAGTTTAAAACATCTTCTGTAGATCATAGAGACTATTTTAAGGGTAAGATCAGATGACAAGCCCTAGACGTGCATAATTTAAATCCTCAAAAGGGGCAACGCATCAAATGCTTTTAGCTCTCATAGTCTTGGACGTGAATTAGTTTTTAACAAAAGTGTAACATTATACGCTCGTACAAAGTCATGTAACGTTGTTTCTGTAGGAGGTAGCGTCAGCATACGTTTTCATTGTCTGCCAAACTGCTCGCGAATAAGTGCCGGCGTTTTACTGCGGGTGGCTAAAATGATGCATGGCAACAACAGTGCGGAATAAAGTAAAGAGTTTTAGTTTGTTGGTTGTAAAAATATGAAAGTGGTATTGTATAATCTTATACCAAATAATTATCACATTTTTGCTCTTATAAAGATACAATTATAATAAGTGTCCCGGAAACCTTAGGAAGGATTAATAAGTAGCACAACCACACTGCATTAACAAAGGTTTTAATTATCTGGAAACACAGACTCCGGTAGAAAAATTCCATTCCATAGCTGTACGCACAGTGAAAGTATTCCCAAAACAATATGTGCGTGTGGGTGGGATGTCTACAATGTAATCGCCGTGATCAAATATCAATCGCAATATGATATCTATATAGTGGTTTCTGACCCAAGAAACATACAATTCAATATTTTTCTTACCTAATCTAAGAACTACCAATACAGATAAAACTATAGCAGCATTTTACTCACCCACCACTAACCCGCCATCTCATTTTAATAGCTAAACGAGAGAAGCTCCTAATTGATAGATGTGCTACTCCAAATTATTGAGTCTACTCCCTGGGGGCCGTGTAATTTGTGCTAAATAGTTCCCGACGTGTCTGTTAAATGAAGGTGTTTCTGAAAGAGGGGGATCTTTACTTTATGTATGGGAGCCAAGCTGATTAATTATCGGGATATTTTCTGAGGGGAATGGGAGAATATTATGGAAACGGAAAAAAATAAAGTATGTATGTTGAAGTTGAAATATGAGGTTTGTGTTAGTTATACACTGTTATTGCAACTCAAATTATCTGGTCTATCCATAATCGGTGGCAACAATCTAAATCTAAACGAACCCGCACTGGGTCTAAGTGCTGGATTACGGCCCATTCCCTCTACTATATAGGAGACCTGTAATCACTCTTATTTCTGACTTGGTTTCTGCACTTAGGCCTTGCGCGGAATCATTGTGCGTGAACCATAGCGGCCATCACTCCAAGATATTTTTTATGTTTCAAAACATGAAATAGAATAGCTAATTTGTTGTTATATGTTATTTTATGTGTATATTCGCAATGTTCATTTGGCAACCGATGAAAAAAACGGAGGAGATTATCAAGTCGACGCGTATATATTTTTAGGGTTCCGTAGCCAAATGGCAAAAAACGGAACCCTTATAGTTTCGATATGTCTGTCCGTCTGTCTGTCTGTCCGTCCGTCCGTATGTCACAGCCATTTTATTCCGAAACTGTTAGAACTGTACATGTGAAACTTGGTGGATAGATGTATTCTGTGAACCGCTTTCCGATTTTATGAAAAAAAAAGTATTTAAAATAAAGGGGGGCTCCCCATACATGGAACTGAAACTGAATATATATTTTTTCATGGTACCTATGCGTGTGTGGTATCTATAGACAGGTCTTCAAAAATTACATTGAGGTTTTTAAAACCGCTTTTCCATAAAGTTAATCGTTTAAAAGATATACGCTTCTAAAGTGGTAAAATGTGTGTGTGTCCCCTCTAACTTCTATAATTATAGAGTTAAAATCTAAAAAAATATATGCTATAGATCTTAATGTAATCTTTCAACCAAAATTAGTTTGAACGAGATCGGCTCTGCAGTTTTTGAGATACAGCATATTTTCTAAAACCGCAAATATAACTTTGTAATTCATACAAACACTATGAAAAACAAAGTTATTTCGCGTAGTTGTAAAAATTGTAAATAAACTAGTTTTAAGAAATTTTTAAGTTTTTTTTTTTTAAATAATTTACTAAATTATATTTATTATTATAGTTACTACGGAACCCTTCATGGGCGAGTCTGACTCGCACTTGGCCAATATTTTTTAATGTATGATCACCGATTACTCGAAGACGGGTGAACCGATTTGGAAAAGTCTTTTTTTGTTTTAATGGATATACTTTGAAGTTGGTCCCATTGTCGCCAACTCAGGATCTGATGATGGGATCCTGAAGTTGCATTCGAAAAGCACTATTTGTGAATTGGACCTGATTATGAAGACCACAGATGACCACTGGAACTACTCAATATATAAGTAGGAACAAAAAGTATTACATGTGTTGCGCTTCGATTACTTGAATGTGGTTATTAAGCACAATTTGTGGTTATTAAACAAAACAATGCATATGGTGAAGTGAAGCTGTTGGTGAAGTACCAAGAAAACTCCTCAACAATTAACGGCCCAACATTGGGAAAAGCAATATTTTGTAAATGTTTATAAGAAGTTGACATTTAGGCTTTTGTAACTAGGTAAATTAAAAATCGACCAACAAAAAGAGAAAAAATAAAAACTTTTTACGTCGTAATAAAAATAATTTGTCGTTAGTTTTGTATTTTCGTTTTTGGTACTGACTTCCGAAATTAAAGTTATTTTTCACTTTGCAGTGTTTTTTGGGAGTTGGTTTAATTTTTTGGTAAAAGGTTTTTTGTTTGTGCATTAAATTTAATTATTTTTATTTTTATTGATAGACTCGCATGTGACGACTATCTCGTCTGATGGTAATCGATAGCGCGGTTGGAGATTAAGCACGCTTAACTAGAAGTAACCTTAAGTTAGAATTAAAATAATTTATAATTGTATTGGGCTGCTTGTGAACGAGATCGGTACAATACCTATAGGAGCGATATATCCGGATCGGGTACTGAGAAATTTCTTATGGAGTTCAGCAGTAACGCTTGCAATCTCGAGACAAAATTAACAATATTCACAAGACATGTCCAACGACTCCGACTAATCACTATAAGAGGCTTATTACATTCAAATGGTAGTCATACCAGCTTTGGTAACCTCCCATTAAGGTAAAACGTATGACCACTCAAATTCGAGGAAACAGGTTTAATTAGAGTAACACTGCACGTAACAGAAGGCACACTATTCCCTTTATGACGAACAGTACTGTTGTCTGCAACTTAGATTATTCATGGAACTTCAAGTTGACCGCATCGCCAGCACGTCTTGGCGCAGCCATTTAAGTAACAATGTCTTGGAGACTTAGATCATCTAGCTCGACCCAGATACGATATCTAGATTATTTATTTTCATCCAAAATATTCAAATCACGTCCCTGACAACCTGGAATCTATTTAATTAATAGATTCCAGGTTGTCAGGGACGTGATTTGAATATTTTGGATGACAATTTAGGCGGATTTTTGGTAGGAATTTAGTTCAAATACAGCAGATAACAGAGAGGAGTTTAAATTTCGAATCTTTTCAAATTAATGAAAGCAACAACTACAAAAAATACTTTAAAGAAGAAGGTCGCTATCGCTTGTGGATACTAATATTATAAGTGGTTTGTAAGATTGTATGTAGGGGTTAATTTCTGAAACTAATGATCCAATTCTATAAATTTTTTCACTCGTAGTAAGGTGCACTATTTGTGAGTGTATAAGCTGTAAATAATTGACCGGACGAAGTGCTAGTACAGTATATAGCTACAATCTTTTTGTGTGTTATTTTGTAATTATTATAAGTTATTGAAATGGACTTGTAGCTGAATGCAAGATTTATTATTAGTTTATGAGTTGACTGTATGAGTAGAACGTGCAGGGAGGCAGATTAAACAGGGTTACTAAACTTTGACGTGTGACGTTTTGTCACCTATGACAAATCAAGAACTTCTAAGAGTGAGAGTATCTAGCAAAAACAGCCAATTTATCGAACGAAAGATCGGTGTGGTGGAAATTCAAGCAGAGAGCTTTCATATAGAAAAATATTAGCTTTCTAATAAACTTCAACTGTGGCAAATTTCATACTACTACGTCTGTGTCATTTCCAAGAAAAGGACTCCAGGGTTTTTGCTTTAAGTATTAATAAATACATAATTAAAGACTTGCCATTTTGTTTAAAATACCACGAAGACAAAACCCTGTTAGTAGAAGTAGTAGGAACTTTATGCAATTTAATTTACTTTCAGCAAAATGACTATGTTTTTATCAACCCTTTTTTTATTCGGGATGAGTCAACTCTTGACGTTAATCTCGCCTGATGGTAACCGATAGATGAAGTCTACGATGGAATGAGCGAGCCTAGAAGATGCCTACTTACTCCTGCTTTAAAGGCTGAAAGGTCCTTTGACTTTGGTATTTTTTTCTTAAAAAGGGGTACTAAGTTAGTAAGTAAGTAAGTAAGTGTATTTATATCATCGATTACCATCAGTTGAGATGGTGGTAAAACGCGAGCCTATGAATAAAAAAACGCGTATTCCGTTAATAAAATTGGCTCGTTGGTCTAGTGGTCGCAAGCGCGACTTCTGAGCACGAGATCTCCGCTTCGATTCCCGGGTCAAGCAATAAATGTTATATATTGGTTTTTTCTATCAGGAATTTCTCAGCCCGTAACTGTCCGCTCCGACCCTTGCCAGAGCCAGCCTGCGACGCTGAGCTAATAGCTTTAAATTCCCTTATAAATAATAATAATGATATAATCCAGCCCGTCCTTAGCTGCCCTGCCCCTGCGACGCCCTAAGCCGAGGTCCGTACCCCACAGGGGGTGTCCTTAGCGTGTAGTCACCTAGTTTGTAAGTTTTATAATAAACCCTGGCTAGAGGGGCTGGCTCTGTGGGGTACGGAGCCGAGGTCCGCACCCCACAGGGATTGCCGTGGGGTACGGACCTCGGCTCCGTACCCCACAGAGTAGCGTGTAGTCGCCTAGTTTGTAAGTTTTATAATAAGCCCTGGCTGGAGGTTTTAATTAATTAAGGCAATCACAGGCAAGCCCGGTTAAGCAGCCGACAACCTCAGAGGTTAACCTTATGGAGTTTGGAAGTTGGTGGTGTGTCAGAAGTCAGAAGCCAGTAAATCTGACACTGGTCTAGTCAATAGGTATCGTTTTACCCAGTTACTGGGTTGTGGAGGTCAGATAGGCAGTCGCTCCATGTAAAACACTAATACTCAGCTGCACCAATCGAAAAGGCAAAGCATGATGGTTAATAAAATAGTACCGTATTACAAGACATACGAGATCTAGATACCTTCACGATTACACCACAGTGTCTTTCAAACACAATGTTGTAGCAATCATTATGACTTGTCAACTAAACTCATTTATCAATACGTCAACGCACTTACGATTGTTTTCACCTTGCGTTCCGTAAAAAACGGTCGATCGACTAATGTTATAAAAATTGCTCCCATTAGTAATGAAATACGTTTGTTTTTGATATCGTGCTGTATTTGTTTGAGGGATAATTATGACTAGCAGTGGCTCACTGGATACAGGCACGACTTGTAGGCCGTATGCTCGAACCCAGAAAGGCACATTACTTTAAGCAATTTTAACCATCACAACTTAAAACGGTAAAAGAAAATATTGTCAGGACCGCACTGGACACGCGAGGTGGATTATGGCCTAGGAACAAGCATAGTAGAAGGGGTTGCTAGTTCTCTTTTTAAAAAAGAAGAAAAGAAAGAATAATATTATACCCGCGACGCTGAGCCAGTAGCTTTAAATTCCCTTATTAATATAATGATATGATCCAGCCTGTCTCTACCTGCCCTCCTCCCGCGACGCCCTAAGCCGAGGGCCGTACCCCACAGGGGGTAGCGTGTAGTCGCCTAGTTTGTAAGTTTTATAATAAGCCCTGGCTGGAGGCTTTAATTAATTTATTAATTAAGGCAACTACAGGCAAGCCCGGTTAAGCAGCCGACAACCTCAGAGGTTGACCAGCGAGATGCCACACAAAAAAAAAGAATAATATCTGATAGAACGAAAGTCGAAACTTTCTCTAGAGCTTCTTAAAGAACACTAATGTACTGGATATTTATTGAGATGAGTAACGTCTTACTTGGTTCATACTTGATATAGCTGTATTTATTTTTCGAAGTGCTAACTCCACATTACTCGCCTGAAGATAGTTGCGCAAATGCTCTCCTTATTCGTGCTTAAACTTACCTGAAACAAATAGAAAAAGAATATTAGATTACAGTCAAAATTCGATATCCACTTTTATTAGCATTTTTCTCGGCAATAAGAAAAAGTTTAATGGGTGGGGCTTGAACCTGTGAACTCTCGATCACAAATTCGATACCTTTGCCATTAGGTCATTGACGCTTTAAATTATTGAAGTGCTGTCGCAGCTTTGGTGCTAGAGTGTGAGAGATCACGGTGGTTTTAGTAAGTGAGTCTATCAGACCTCTTCGCCTGCCCCAGGTCGCCATAATCCATGATTATATCAACTTCAAATAAAAAAATAGGTTTCTGCGTGTCACGAGTTCGATACCTACCCGTATCGGAGCAAATATTCGTAAGGCCCACAAATATTTGTTCCGGGTCTGGGTATTTGTTAAAATGCACACACGATATAGAAGAAATTTCATGTGTGGGGATTTTTTTTAAATATGTAGGTAATTGTATCAGGTACAGCACATGACCTTATAATATGACCAAGAAAACCCTGAAGAATGTCAGGTTTTATGTCTAAGGAGCTTATGCTCGAAGGCATTCTTTATTGACTGAACAAAATGCTCATTAAAACGCTTGTACAAATGTCACATTACGTTTTACCTGTGTTACTACATTCTCTAGAGTATTTTCTACAAGTGTATGTTCTGTGCATCACCGTACAAAGCTATGGAAACCGGGGAAAGTATGTTACGTATCCTAAGCCACATTTCTGAAGTCTAACCATGTAGGTTTGGTTTTGTCTATAATCTGAGCTGGCTGTCAATTACCAATCGGCATATATGGCAATCACAAGTAATAGGTGTTTAAAAGAAAGCAGCCTGAAACAATTTTTTTTAAATCTTCATTTATTAAGAGTTTTCATCCCACTCTTAGAGGAGGCCTGTGTCACAGTATAAAAAAATTTTTAACAAAAAATAGAACCGACTTCCATATCAAAACACTACAAAGCTAAAAATAACTTTAATTTCGGTAGTCGGTGTTATTGGTTTTGGATTTACTGTTTTTTTCACACCGCCTTCCGAAAGTAAAGTTATTTTTAGCTTTGTAGTGTTTTGATATGGAAGTCGGTTCTATTTTTTGTTAAAAATTTTTTTTCACGCTTTTTAGTGGGTCGGTTTGTAATTTATCTAGTTACAAAAGCCATAATGTCAACAACTTATCACCTTTTACAAAATGTTTCTTTTCCCGATGCATAGCTGTTAATTTTTGAGGAGTTCTCCTGGTACTTGACCATCAGCTCTACATCACCATACTCGTATGTAATCCGACGAGCATAAAGTGTTTAACATCCGTACTCAAGTAATCGAATCGCAATCCACGAAATACTTATTATTGAGTAGTTTCAGTGGCCATCTGTGGTCTTCATCATCAGTTCAACTTCCCCAAATGGTACTTTTCGAAAGCAACTGCTCAAGGTACTATAAGAAATACCCAAAACGCTATAGGTGTGCCTATAATATTTGAAGAGTTCCCTCAATTTCTCCAGGATCCCATCATCAGATCCTGATTTCGTAACAATGGGACCAACTAGAAAGCATACCCTTTAAAAAAAAAAATTCCAAATCGGTCCAGCCATCTCCGAGTTACGAGGTAACATACATAAAAAAAAAAAAAAAAAAAAAAGTTCAAGACGAATTGTAAACCTCCTTTTTTTCAAGTCGGTTAAAAATATAGACAGACGGTATGGAATCTACCTACAAACGCTCGAAACAGCACACTCACACAAACATGTGCATCGACGAGACTCCTAAGCGCGGATGGCGGTGCTCTCAGTAGTGCGTGCGTCAAGACGAGTGGTCACGTTTAAATTTTATTTATCTCCAAAAATGCCACGAGCGTATTGCGTTGTGTACGGCTGCTGAACTCGGCTTCAACTAAACCGGAGCTATCGTATTTTAAACTTCCTGCTGATTTCAAATGGTAAGAATGATTTATTTATAATCGTTATCGAATTATAAGTCCGCGATCATAATGAATTCATGATCTTATTACTTATATATCTAGAATGCGGCGGTTATGAGGATATTTAAAGCCAATAGTGCAATAGTTGTAACAAAATGTAAATCAAGATTACGCCGCGCGCCACCGTAATGACAAAGTTACATATCTATAGTTCTACAAGTTGTTGTGTGTTAATATTAAATTGTTTTTCGTGTTTAAACTATCGTCTTTTTCTGAGATTAACCGACGCCATGAGATTACCTATTTAAATTGTATTTGTAAGCCAGGTAGTTATTTAAATTCGATGGATTGATCACTACAGAACAAAAATTTGGAATAAAAATACAATACCAAAATCATTAAAAGTTACAACCTTATTGCTTCGATGGAGCGTAGGTAATTATGTCATCAATTAGGCTTAGTTTCTGTACTGTCCATATCTATACTGTGCCTTTGTTCCAACGGTGGTAACGTAATAGGCTGAATTATTATTATTTATTTCATCCACACGTCTACATGGCAGCAATATGCAGTGTTTGTATGACCTGAAAATACGAGTAGTTGTTCCGGATCTCGGTGATTGCAAGAATGTATTAACAATAAATGAGAAATCACTAAAATAGAGTATCTTAAAATGAAGGATAACATATGCTTGGTCTTATCTCAACTGTGATGGGATGAGGTTTGTAATCTACAAATTGTGTCTAAAATCTACAAACGACATAATTTTAATACCATTTCGAAACGATTTTGAAGGATGCCCACTTAAATATGTATTCTTTTGCAAGTGTGTGACACTGTTATAACGATAGGTACGGTATATACATGTGTCTATGTATATATAACGAATTCGTGAAGGGTTCCTCATATTGCTTTTATGTATAATTTATGGCACAGTCGTCAGTTGGGAGCTGGCCTACTGCAGCTTCATCTAAAAGGGGTTAAAATTTAGAAATAATAGCAGTATTATTTATAAAATATTACCTACAAGTTACTATTGTTTGTTTGAGTTTTGATATGGTCATTTTAAAAATAATTAAAGCTTGTATAAGCACTTTCCACGAAAAGCAATTTTTACCTCACGATATGCGTTTTAAAGGTTCCGTACCTACAAAGGAAAATATGGTACCCTCACAGGATCACTTCGTTGTCTGTACGTCTGACAAGACCCTTTTTCTCGGGAACAGTGTTTGAGATCTCCGCCAAGCTTGTAAAGTCAACGCGATCAAAAGATGTGATCTTTTAGGTCGCAAATTCTGCGATTTCACAAAGTAATACAATTCTAGAGCCGTAATAAAACCTACAATTATAAATTTGGCAAGTAGCTATGGAAATAAATCTAAAGATCGTAAATGTGTAGGTAGTTCAGTACTATTTAACTAATATTATTAGGATACGTATGTACTGAACCCACGGTGACCTTCCAACTAGCACTTGACGGGATTACATAATAATGCATTTGCTGCTGTTGAAACATTTTTCTTTTCACATTGCTGTGGTTTGTAGCACTTTGCACATAAAGTAGGTAACCTTTTTGATACATTGCGGAAAAAAAAATCGGTAAGCATAATGTGAAATGGATTTTAGCAGGTATTGTTATATCGTTTTTAAGTTATTAAACAAGAAATAAGACTAAGGCCGTTAGGCGAAAGTGTTCACACAATCTATGCCAGATGATGAACGGCGCCACCAAAGTAGGGCCAGGAGGAGGTGGAGAGACGACCTGGACGTGTACCACGAGGGCTGGTTTGAAGAGGCACAAAAAAAGAAGCTGATAGGAAAAGTTGGAGAAATATAAGCTATTAAAAATTATAAAAGAAACGTAAACAGGACAACGATATGAGAAGTCCATGATGTAGAAATTGTACTTCAGATACTTGTTACGTCTTAGAAACTGACAGCTTAAAACAGTATTGCCGCTTTGTAAAGTTGAAAGTACTAGATTTTCTATGCAACAAATAGTAGATAACAAAGGCATTTTCGCACAAAGCATTATATTCAGTCTGTCTACTATAATTATCTTCTTCCAACAAACGACGATTTACTGATTCTAGGAAACTTGTGCGATAAATTTCTTTGAAAATTCTAATTTATTGTAATGAACTCCTTACAAGCTTAATTGATAGATCTGAGTGAGGCTTTTCAGGGTACGATACGCGTTATATGTATGGGATAAGGATATATATGAACCAATCAGACCTTTATTAGTAGACCAGTTTCTACAAGTGACACAAATTTCTATTCATAAATTTCCACTCATTTATTAAATAGGGCCCTTATTGTAAAACACTGTCTCTTAAGATAGGTACAGGGTACCCTAGTTTAAGAGGCAGAGTTTAATTTTTTTGTGTACAGATTTTTATGGCATCCAAATGTCTTATGTAAATATTCTCTTCGATATATCACAAATTGTAAAATACAAATGCTACTATCTGTATTTTTTGGGAAATAAATATATTTATTACTATGAATTATCCGCGAGCACCTCAAAGAGCAGTCAGCAGTAACTCTGAGTTTAATTCGGTGTTTCTTCTCAGAGTAGTCAGTTAGGAAACACTGGCCTCATCTAGCTATGAAACTTAACACGCAAAAAAATAACGTGGTAAAGTGTTCTTCTTCGTCTTCTTTGGTCGGGTTTCCACATTTAGTCTCTGTACGAGACCATTGTGCGTGACCCGTGTTGGGCGTCACTCCATCCAGCCAACCTCCCTCCAGAAGAAGATCAGGTCTCTCGGTGTAAAAGTGTTATTTATATACAATATATATTTATGTGTTTTACAAAATAAATATTTAATTTCATTTCAGCAATGGCGGGCTCGATAGGGCCATTACCGGTGTTACGGGAAAGTTCTAACGAGAGACCGCGGCTCCGGTACCTACGCAAGGGCAACTGAAAAAACAGGGTGAGTTTTTAGCCAGTAGGAGTCTGACACTCCCTTCCGCTGCAAATTTCACATGACGTCACGCCGTGTTATACTTTTTACCACTAAGTGACGTCAGCAGTCCTCATTCCTGAACATAGAAGCTTTAGATCTTTGTAAATTTTTATCGATTTTAAAAAACAAATTTTTGATTTTCGTGTACAGATTTTTTTTTTTTTTATTTAGCTAACCGGTCAAATAGAATAATCAGTTTGAAATACAGAAAACTACCCTTAACAACAGTTAGCCATTGAAGAGTAAGAACTTGAGGCGATGACAAGCCTGATAACAAATACTTAAAACATCATAATGCTAAGGATGGGAGACTTATTTTCCAAGATCAAACAACCGAACCCATAGAGGATAATACCTTTATAACAATGCTTGGTAACCAAACTGGTAACCGCACTATTTACTCATAGAAGTGGCTCGACTTGATTAAAATCCTTTGTTGTCTTTTACGGTACCTACACTAAGGTGGGATAGAGCTCTGAAACCTAAAGCATTTGGAAGATTGGCTTTAGGAGCTCCAACAGTCCCATACTGTTGGAGCTCCTGGTTGTGTGAAATCGATTGGACTGTATAGTTTAGGTGGCTAATCAGATTATGTTTAATCGAATGGCGTTCCTGCCCAAAGGACATCGGTGAGTTAATTCATGCAAAACGGTACAGTTGACGCCACACTGCGCTGCACAATACACATGCATCTGCTGTTCTGTTTTTAGAGATTCATCTTCTTCTTGTTTGATGTTTATGTTACGTGGAAACCATGCAAATATGCGGTATTTTTACTACTTTTACATTACTCTTCTATACTACTATTATAAAGAGGTAAAATTAGTTTATATGTT
This sequence comes from Tholera decimalis, assembly GCA_943138885.2. NCBI lineage: Eukaryota > Metazoa > Arthropoda > Insecta > Lepidoptera > Noctuidae > Tholera > Tholera decimalis. The sequence continues at coordinate 7,246,082 of OW964552.2, read as the reverse complement.
TGTATGTTGGGAGTAATCTCCGGAATTGATGATCAAATTCTAATATTTTTTTCTTTTTGGTGGTAAGGTGCATTATTGGTGAGTGCTATAGGCTTTAAATTATTTCGAAATACTCGCATTCAAAGTTAGGATGAAGTTCCAGTAAAATATAAGTTTTTAAACTGACATGATTACTAACAGACGGGTGACGGGTTTATTCATGATCATGGCGTTTCCAACCAACAGTTTCGAAATATCGGAAACTCGAAACAATAGGAACGCATGGTAAGTATGCCGTTTTAAGTTCTAATGATACTCTATGCGCGGCCCGCCGCCGCCCTGTGTTTAGACGATTGCCGCGCAAATACTAGAGCGCGGCCGAAATGTGTCCTAGAAATGCCGCGTGTTGCTGCCGCACTCTTGCTGCTCAATGTTTGGACACACCTTTAGGATAGTGTAAAACAAATAATTTAGTTTAATGGTCATCACTTGTTTAAAACATATATATTTTTGGGAAAACTTATTTAAAAAATCTAAAAAACCCGACTGCTCAACTGAAGTGTAAAAATAAGCACATTTTTATTTTTAAAAGTGGCAAGCAGGCGGGTCCCAACTGAACATATTTTTTTAAAATGGGATGGGTCCGCCTGCTTGTCAGCGGCTATTTTTTTCAACTTATTAGTTAAAATATTAATTAACAATTTTTTAGTTTTCCCGGTCGTGTCACATTGGCACTCCACCGGATTCAGAAAGTGAATCCATATTTTTAACCGACTTCTAAAAAAGGAGGCGGTTCTCAATTCGGATGTTTGTTTGTTTTTTTTATGTTTGTTCGGGCATAGCTCCGTCGCTTGCCAACCGAATTGAAAAATTCTTATTTTGTTGAAAAGGGTATACTTTCCAAATGGTCCCATGAAAATTTTATCGAAATCGGACAAGCCGTTTCTGAAAAATCAACAAAAGTCTAAAAAAATATTTACGTTGATGATCTTTTCGTTTACTCTGCATTGCGTTTTTTAATCTTTCTCATTGTGTTATTTTGCTAGTATTACACTAATGATAAACATGATATACCTTTTTGAAATCCTTATGTTAAGTAATACAATATGGGTATCAAATTAACGGGTTTGTATTTGAAAAAAAAATTTTTTTTTTTTCACCATGTATAATGGCTTCGCACAGCCCCAATGTTTAATTTTTTTAAATGTCACCTATTTAAGAACATCCACATCACAAATCTAACGATACCTCAATTGTGTGAATCCGTTCAGCGGTACTGGAGATATGAGGTAATAAAGTATATTACAAATATACATACAAGATACGCGCGAAAAACATAACCCTTCCTTTGCAGTCGGGTAAAAACATGTTGTTTTCAGTCCGACACCAACTAGTTGTGAAACTTGAATGCAATGAGGCAATACCGCAAACATGCATATGCAGAAGATGCAGTAATGTAATATGCAACTCAGACCTATTAGGTATAGCTTTATACCTACCTAAGAGCTTCTTAGGTAGGCTGTGGCTATGCTAAAAATCTACAAAAGAAAAAGTTTTTGTGACCGAGTACCTACTCCACCACATACCCAGTGTCATATTTCTGTGCACGCCGCTGCTAAGAGGTAAACTTGAGTCACCCAAAATATATGTATATTTGCAGGTGGTACGGAGTAGTCAGCAGCATTGACGGGGCCGGATAGGACCATTGCCTTACGGGGTTGTGGGAATGTTTTAACGAGATACTACTTACTTTACTTTTACTGTCGAAATTGATATCTTTAATTGCACAATAAGTAAGTTTAAAAGACTCATTCGTTGTACTCTATTGAACACAATTAGTGATAATAACTGATGTTATATTGTAGATACTATTTTATAATTTTATCTTGTATAACTACCTAAGTACTTTATAAATTGTCTTATTTTTTTTATGTTCATTATAGTTTGTTACATTTATATAAATATTTGACTAATTGTTACAAATTGATATAAACGTTGCACTTAACGCTACCTAGCGATTAGATATTCTCTATCACTAAACTCTAATGTTTATCTGTGGACAGCGTAGTGGGTTCCATTATAGTCAAAACTTCATTTTTTGTTAAACTAGTTGTAAGTTTTTATAATGTAACTGTTTGTTGTTCCATGTAATAAAAATAAAATAAAATAAAATACTGCGGCAAACGCAAAGGCCACTGAAGGAGCAGGAGGGGTTTTAGTCAGTAGAAATCCGACACTCCCTTCCGTTCCGCCAACAGCCGGAGGAGTCATTTCTGATTTTCCCACTCACAAAATAAAAGGGTTTTAGCTTTGTAGGGTGGTAGGCGTTCTAGCTTAAACAGCTAGTTCTTGGCGGAATGAACATGAGATATTGTCCTTAAACATATTTGTCATATTACGTATTCAAAAAATAACATCTTATTCCATTCTGTATTAGTCTTACCATTCGTTTCGGTCCTGCATTTAATAAAAAGTGTTTTTGCTTTATAACACTATTTTGTATTTTATAGCCTGGTTTAGCTTGTGGCTAAAGGATAACAGATGCTTGGGTCGACCTTCGAGGTTAAACGATGCTAGCCAAAGTCAGGCCGTGCATAGGTTAATTACATTCGAGTTAAACATGATTGTCTAGCAGTTTGAGTGCTTTTTGCGGCCTACACAAACCTTGGTATTGTTCGTCAAATCGTTAAGACAGGCCCACTCATATCTGTGAGCATCTTTCCTCAAAAGATCGCCTCAGACGGTAACCTACAAGGTTCCCATATTCTACCATTCGAAAACAAAATGTTTTTATTTTGTTTTTAATACTAAAATATTCACTAAAAATGTTATATATAGTAAAAGAAACACTCGTACTTGAAGGACGGCAACGTCGCAATTTATTTATGAATGACGGGCCGCATGTGCGGCAATCTAATTGATGTGTTTATATACTATTGCGGGTTAATGGGAACGCCCTCTGTTAGTTAACAGACTATATTTTAACAAATATAGATTGTATGGACTTTAAAAGAGACGGACCCCTGAGTTTGTTTCGATGTTTCTACTCAGGGTAGTCAGTTAGGAAACACCGGCCTCATCTACTTAACTTACGAAAAAAAAATACGTGTAAAAGTGTTATTTAATAACCAATTTGCAAAATAAAGATCACTTATCATACCCATCTATCCGACATCTACCCATCCCAGCCATGGAAAGCACGTTACTTAAGTGGTTGGTCCTGGGCTCCTGGCTGTCATTTGAAAAACTTTTACATATGTTGCCAGTAGTCAGAAAACAGATGTGTGTAAAATATTTACTGGATTTTTGGGTCAGATAGCAGTCGCTTCATCCAAAATACTGGCCTTTTTTGCTATCGAGGGAAAATCTTCAAAAGTTGCCTAGATTTGGGAAAAAGACCAGAAAGTGTGGGATGTCTAGTTTACTAAAACTACCCCGGTGATCAACATTAGCCCATAGAAAGGGCCCCGACACTGCCTTAATATTAAGTAATGCAAAATGCTGGTAGGTATAGTAATATAGTTGAGAAAAGCCACGCAATTGATTATATTTTGTCCCTTTCTACGTCAGTCTATATAACTCTATAGTAACTTCTATATTTTTCAATATTATATTGCCAATATCTTCGCCAAGTCAAGGTGTAAGTTGATAAATGTTAAAATTAATTGTATAATTTGTTCGATCCATCTGCTTTGGTCTCTGGAGTGTTCCCGGCGCTAACTTCACAGTTCCAAGTCAGGCTACACTAAGACTGTGGTCTGAGTGACTGGATTATGGCGATTTTAAAAACTTGGAATTCCAGATAGAGTACTGATATCTGCATATTGGAGGTATATCTTTTTGTCATAAAAACTATCCATTACCCTTCTTCTAAACAGTAAATAATATTTTATTTAGAATCTCACTAAATTGTGTAGTCAAGTGTGAATAGTGTTCAAGCATGTGCACTGAATAATTAGCTTAATGTGACTTATGACTGTTTGCCTCCGATGTACAGATATTGAGAAGATTTGAAATAATCTCATCTGTAATGGCTGACTTCAATTCATTGGTTGCAGAGTGGAAGAAATACTTAGAATTAATTATTAATATTATTGCATGAAAATCTATTATGTAATACAGCGAGTACGTTCAGTGTCAGTATTTTAGCAACATAAGCCACAATTCCACAAAATTTTGCGAGTGAATTATGTTTGTTATCGGACAGGCTGGTTTGACCATCGTTTTTATATAGTTTCTTTTTCATGGTAGGCTCTCATTTGACCACTATATCACCTGATGGTGTGGTCGAAAACCAATGCAGTGAAGCGCGCTTGCCTAGAAGCAACCTATTCCCTCTTGTGTTAAAGAGAAAATACAGACTCCGGCATCATTATATGGCGATACACCAACGTTACATGGCGGACATCCCACCCATACGCACAAAATGATTTGGGAATAGTTTCATTGTGCGTACAGCTAAGCAGTGGAATTCCCTGTCGGAGTCACATATCAAAAAATATCCGTCCGGAAAGCACGTTAAGTGTTGGACCCGGTTGTTAATCGTACATCTTAGACAGTCGTTATGGGTAGTCAGAAGCCAGAAAATTTGACACTGGTCTTGCCAGAGGATACTGTGTTACCCAGTTACTGGGCTGTGGAGGTCAGATAGGCAGTTGCTCCAAGTAAATCAATAGTACTCCTCCTCCTCTCCTCCTTTCGGTTAGACCGGACGCCGACCCCTAACATAGTCGGAAGTCGAAAAGGCTTTGCAGATAATAATTATACAGGTTGGTTTGACAAATTCATCCCAACTAGCAAAATGCCCTTACAAACAAAAGCTTGTAAGAGCTCTGGTTTCATAAAAGGTTTATACGTGTTCTGATTAAGCCCTTAATATCTTTAGCTCACGGCGGTTTGTGTTTACACTCTTATCAGGAGATCTCAAAGAGGACTAAAAGCGATATTACACTTAAAATAGCATTAGTAAGAGGACTTTGAGGTTATTTGCCCTTAAAGCATGCCCTTGTAAGTCACTTCTAAGTTTGATTTTTCGCGAGACCATTACAAGGCAATTGTAAGGGTGAATTTATTAAGTGCGCCCAAATCCACACTTATAGAGGTCTATAAGTGTGAAATAAGACTGGAAAAAATATGGTCTTGGGATATTTGTAAGATTATTTTTTGCTAGTTGGGATGTATGCTGAATGATCAGTCTTTTTAGGGTTCCGTAGCCGAATGGCAAAAACGGAACCCTTATAGTTTCGTCATGTCTGTCTGTCCGTCCGTCCGTATGTCACAGCCCTTTTATTCCGAAACTATTAGGACTATACATGTGAAACTTGGTAGGTAGATGTACTCTGTGAACCGCTTTCCGATTTTAAGAAAAATAAATAAATAAAACATATTTAAAATAATGGGGCCTCCCCATACATGGTACTGAACCACTGACCTATGCGTGTGTAATATTTATAGACAGGTCTTTGAAAATGACATTGAGGTTTCTAAAACTACTTTTTCATAAAGTTAATCGTTTAAAAGATATACGCTTCCAAAGTGGTAAAATGTGTCCCCCACCCTTCTATCTTCTATAATAATAAAGTGAAAAATTAAAAAAATATATATGCTGTAGACCTTAATGTAAAATCTCAACCAAAATTAGTTTGAACGAGATCGGGTCAGAATTTTTTGATATACAGCATATTTTCTGAAAAAGCAAATATAACTTTGTAATTCATACAAACACTATGAAAAACAAAGTTATTTAGCGTAGTTACTACGGAACCCTTCATGAGCGATTCTGACTCGCACTTGACCAATTTTTTAATAAATGTAATGAAAAAATTTAAGACGTTTCACGATTAGCAATGAACGAGTGATATCAAGTCAAGATGCAAGCACATTAAACCTTAAGAAACAAACGAGTGATAGATGACTGCTTAGTTTCACACAAAAAATATTGGTTCATATCTCCCGAACGATCGTAAAATGTTCGTTTTATGACCAAGACTTCGTCTCTTTCTAACAGATTAGATTAAACAGAGATGGGATGGTCTACTAGTTTAATTGTTTATTCAAGTGTTGGTACAGCAATTAAATAAAGTTCGACTATTACTTCTGCCTCTATAGATAATTCTAGTCACGTTTTGACCCGATGCTTTTTAATTAATATGTCCCCGATAGCTTCTGAAAGTTTTACTATTTCTAAATAGAACACGTAGAGGTTGACAATTAGGGATATGTGATTTTGTATTCTGCCCTTGTTTGTTCCACTACATTACCAAGGTCGATACTTTCAATGGCATCTGTTAAAGTCCATAGCTTATACAATCTCATTGTTTGGTCAAGATGACCAAAACTCACTTCTTTACTTAATGACCAATTGGTGAAAAAATCGTATTATTTAACTATGCTTACTTAGCTGAAACTGGCTTCTAGATACGCGATGAATTTTCTACAACCATCATCGCTTTTGCCATGGGCCGTGCTTGTCACTCCAAATAATAAAGTGACAACAGCTCCACTGCTTTCTGTAGTAGCAAGACGTAATTGATCGCTCTGACTGATCACTTGAACCACAAACGTCACAGTTGGTATTCGAGCTCCATCCGGGGATCGATTCTACCCGCCACCGGCTTTTATTCCGATCCTTTGTACTTTTTCATCTCGCGGGGATTAACTAAACTTCAGCGGTCCACAGTTCGGTGCCGAGTCGACTTCCATCGATTTCTTATTAGTTTCCTCTTTTGTTTACTCAGCTTTAATTTTTTTTTAATATAGATTTTTTCGGACGATTGTGAGTGAATTTATGAAGGTTCGGAGAGTCGATAACTTTCTAGGTGCTGCTTGGAATTTGAAATGGGAAAAATCTGTTTGTAGAATAACTTACTGTTTTGGTCAGCATAAAAAGTGGTAAAGTATAAAAACACAAGGCACACGAAGCCTGATTGCTTTTCTGTAAGAATATATAATATTTATTTTTAACCGACTTCAAAAAAAGGAGGAAGTTTTCAGTTCGTCTTGAACTTTTTTTTATGTATGTTACCTCATATCTCAAAGACAGCTGGACTGATTTAGAAAATTCTTTCTTAATTTGAAAGGGTATACTTTCTAGTTGGTTCCATTGTCATCACGTTAGGATCTGATAATGGATTAATGGAGAAATCGAGGGAACTCTTCAAATATTATAGACACACCTATAGCGTTTTGGATATTTCTTATACTAACTTGTGCAGTTGCTCTCGAAAAGCACCATTTGGGGAAGTGGAACTGATGATGAAGACCACAGATGACCACCAAAATTTCGTGGATATTTTTTTTCGTTTATTCGTTTATTTCGTGGATTGTAATTCGATTACTAGAATATGGATATTAAGCACTTTATGCTCATCACAATGCATATAGTGAAGTAGAACTGATGGTGAAGTACCAGGACAAATCCTCAGAAATTAACAGAGCTGCATCAGGAAAAGCAATATTTTGTAAAAGGTGATAAGTAGTTGATATTTTGGCTTTTGTAACTAGATAAATTACAAACCGACCCAAATAATGAATGAGAAATAAACTATAAGTTCCACATGAGTACATACGCCATTATACCTCAAAACCCTCTCAGACAACGAAGATAGAATCCCGATAAATCCACTAACCGCATAAAATGCAAATGAATCATAGAGGTCAGTCAGTCTTTGTATATCGAAATGTTACCATTATCGTATCCCCCGAGTAACAAGGATTGAACGAGATTTTGTTATGCAGATGCTCACAGATATCGACTGCGATCGCCGGACGACGCCAATTGAAGCTATTGTTGCCACGTGTAACGATGTAAATGATATTGTTGGTATTTTCGAAGAGTATTGGATTATCGAGTGCTAGGATTGTTAAACTGTTAGCATTGGCGGTTATGAATAAAAATGTGGAGGATGCATGACACTGTTTTATACTAAAAAGCTAGAACCGTTTTGTTTCTTTATCACTAACTATAACTTCAATATAAGGTTAAGCAAAACGTCCTGAGGTTGGTCATCTAAACATACAAAGATTCCTCCGTTCCTCGAAAAGCACTTTCAAGTCCTGGTCCCAGATCTCATTTGCAATTCTTTGATAGTAGCATTTGGAAGCCAACTCCAACATAATTGGGAAAAGGCAAATAAAATAATAAAATAAAGATGAAGAAAAAATTATGATATAAGACTAATTAAAGGTGCAGAAGGAGGAATTGAGTGGTGAGAAGTATGTTTATGTGTGTGATTTGAGTGTGGTTTTAGCTATTGAAGAGAAATTTATCACAAAATGTAAACCCAACATCAAATTTAGATTACAGAGATTTGATCAATCAAGATGACGAGCCTTATTACAATAAGGTGCTGTACAAAATCATCTCAAACATTTAGACCTATTCAAACTGCAAGGTACATTCAAAATGTGCAATGAAGCCAACTTACTGGCAGTTATTATTGTGTTAAATTCTAATAGCCGTCGAAACAAACTTCAGACCGGTCGCAGTAGTGCCGTCAAAAGTAATGGCTGGAGGCGGTTCGGGAGTTTTGGCCTAAATACTGCTCAAAAGAGGCTATTCCGCGACGAGAACACCGAAATAAAACAGATGTGTATACTACAGTATGAAGCAAAAAAGTAAGGAACAAATCATTCAGTCCTGGCACCCAAAACGTAAACCAGAGGTCGAACGATACTCAGTAATGTATGCAATTATAAGAAGTTTCAAAGGGAAATTATTTATTGTTACATATTTATTTTTCAAAGTACACCAGACAGAGCGAGATTTGATAATGTCCTCGAAAAATATATATATTATCTATATCTAATATATGTTTGATGATGTACCTTAACGTACATGTTGTTTTATATGAACTAAAGCTAAAATCAATATCTATAATTACGGTAATGGGTTTAGCCGTTTCATTTATTTACACAATTAATCTTATTACTATGTCATAAAAGACGTTGAAAATACACTAAAATATAGTAAAGTGATGATGACTTAAGGCTGTGTTACACAAAATGTCAAATATATCATTTTATACGCTAGACATTTATCCAATGACATTTTACTCGCATATAAAGTCCATTTCTGTATAGGTCACGGTAGTGAATTGTATTGTTTAAAGTTGATGATATATTTCGCAGTATTTCATTATATGTATGAAATGAAATTAAGACTTGAAAGGGCAATTCTTTTTATTAAGTTTTTAATTGGTTATTCCTTGTGAATAACCTGTGTGTTATTGGTCACTTTGAAGATGGTTCACAATTATTATTTTTTGACACGTTTTCACCACTATTCACTTCTCCGAATTGGTTTTGTAACATGTGTGTATCTGCGTGCTCGTGATCATTTTATTTTGGGGTATTTTCTACATAAAAAATGTTAAATTGTATTTCACAGCTAAGAAGCAACGGTGTGGTAGTTTTATAACACAATTGATGCTATTTACTATTGTTTAATTGTGGCTTCACTTGCATTGTCTTCGTGTTATTGAGCAAACAAAGGGACCATTCAAATTTAAAAACAATATTTATTTTGGGGTCTTTTTGAGGTTTGTAATTTTACAATTTATAGTGGTCTGTTGCATGAAAATGGAAAAAATAGATTGTTTGCTAAAGCGGGACATTATTGTTTTCGCGAGGGACAGCGGGACAGACAGCCTGAAAGCTGGACAATCCCACCTAAAGCTGGACGTATGCTCATATTGAGTATATCTGTGTCTATTACGCACGTAGCATAATTATTGTAAATAGTCTTTTCAGTTAGATTTCTTAAGACTTTTCAACTAATTGACACCTTGCTCAATTTTTAATTCATCACACTTTCTTTGTCTTATACTCTTGTCTACATTGCTACATCTGAATACTTATATTTTTAGTTGCCTTTCTAGTTTTCCTGATTCTACAAACTGCTTAATCAACTGACACAACTAAACCCATGCCATCACCTGTCCACCAACCAATCTTTCATACCAAATACCACAGCAGTTGTTCTCACATCGTAAACGCGTCACAAACTCCAGTCAAAAGGATTACATCGAATGAAGCCATTGTTCCCAAAGCTATGTGGATTTTGACACCAGATCCTAAGCTGTTAGCATTGTTTTAGTGCAGGGAAATTTACTTAGCCAGCTATGTATGGCTTGAATTTCTAGCACGATTCTAGTACATCGTTTAAAAATGCAAGAGGACATGCACCGGATATATTTTCTAAAAATACTTTTGTGTGCACTTACGAACGTTAGTAAATAAATGATTACTGAGATACAATATTCCTTCCACCACCGGGATCTCGTGGCAAAATAACAGCCGCACCGGTCTAGCTTCAGGCTTCAGGATAAGCATCTCTTGCCGAGGTCGCTCTATAGATGAGTGGCTGTTTTAACATTTCGAAAATCCAACATGCTTCGGAAAGCATGTAAAGTTGTTAGTCCCGGCTGTCACTTGTAATATAATAACAATAATAAAAACATTTATTCACAAAAACTTACAGATTGTTACAGAAATTTTAGTATAAGTAAGTTAACTGGTCGAGACAAGGCTCCAGAGCCTAGAACATCGGCGACGTGTTGCAAGCCTGTCAGTTTTCTATCGGTTACATTTCGGGGAGTGTGCGATGGAATTACACAATCTAATCCCGCCAAGCCCGTTCCATCATTGGACTACGAGACAAACGACGAAGCGCCATCGTTACATGGTGGACATCCAACCCATACGCACAAAACGTTTTGGGAATACCTTCATTGTGCGTACGGCTAAGGAGTGAAATTCCCTGCCGGAGTCTGTGTTTCACGACAGCTACAACCTAGGAGCCTTTAAGTCCAGAGTGAATAGGTTACTTTTAGGTAAGCGTGCTCCATCTTCGATTACATCATCACTTACCATCAGGTGAGATAGTGGTCAAACGCGAACCTATTTTCAATAAAAAAAAGATAGGTAATTGGTAGAACTTAAATATTAGGAAAAGAAGCCCATTGCAAAATCTGTACAAAATTTATATAACTTATATTGGAATAATAATTTATATAGGAGGCAGACTCCTAAATTAGGCAAACCTGTGTCTTAGGAGACAATGTTCCGCCAAGTGATTTTAGAGCTTTGTACATTTTCGACAGTTGTTACAGGTAGACAGACGCCAGAAAATCTGACATCTGCCTTGCCAAGGGGTATCGTGTTACCCAGCTACTGCGGTATAGAGGTCAGATAGGTCAGATAGGCTCTATTCAAATAACTGTTGACTAAGCAAATGAATAATCTTCCCAATAGCTGTGTCCCAATATCTCACTTGTCAATCATGTCAAAAAAAAAATGGATCACATGTTCCGTGCCAGGTCATGAGCAATTTTTTCCTTATTATAAAGTGCTCAAACATCAATTTCATTATTATGACCTTATCGTTAATCTGAAAATGCGTGATCGTTGAGCCCTCACGCAAGTCTACAAATTGTAACGGTTCATTTTAAGTTCTCTATCGTAATTACTAAGAGACTGGGTGATTAGTGATAACTAATCACCTATTCTCTCGATTATGTAAACTTCGACACCCAGAGTTTGTTGATCTTCGTTGCCCTAGTCTGCAAAAGTTTACTTTGAGAGAAGATTAAGGGCTAAAGCAAAGTGTGGTTGGCTCTGTTCTACTTTCTGTTTTGGGTCGCCAGTCTTATCTGTCAGTTTTAAATCTAGATTCTGGAATAGCCTATTTTGAGAGGGGTTCGTGACGCAAGCAGAAAAACTTTAAAGTTCAAAATAGTTTAAGGCAATGAGTGGGTTTAAAAGGCTGTGAGACTTTGTGATGTAAAAGTTTTAATAATGCATAGTTTGAGTAATGAATGAGATGGGTACTTGGATGATGACTTAAATACATGTGTATGAGAGAATTAAACATGCTTTTAAAATTTTTGTGCCCCCTTTGAGATTTACTCAGTAATAAGAATGTATTTTAACATAAGTATCACAGAATTACAATGAGAAAAAATACTCAAAGCTATTGTACATGCAATATACAACAAAACATTTATCCCTACCCTCTTGAACCGCAGATTACTCTAGAAACACTCCGAGAATAAATATAAAATAATCAACAGCCTGAAATCCGTCTTCACATGCAAGAGGGAACCGTTGAGTCACGTTCACCCCGTTAGAACTTGTACCCTCGTATATAAGACGTTGGTGTGGGTGCTAGAAAGCTAAATTGTCCGGGTAAGGCTTTTTAGAGTTGATTACCTGTTCTCGATTGGTCGATAGGGCTGAGTGGGAGGTGTAATAGAATGTATAGATACGTTTTTAGGTTTGGTAGTAATAGATTTCTGTGCGATAATTATATTATTCAATCACGAACTAGGTACTCTTTGTCTTTCAGTTGACAATCTTGTTAAGTCAGCTTAGCACCCTAAACAGAATGCGGTTCCATAAGCTTTATTTACAAATAAAGTAGATACAGTGACAAGATTGCAAAGGAAAGATTACAAGCAGGCGAACGAAGCTACGGAAGGTTACAAGTGTAATACAAATGACACGACTATAAGCCGCAGAGGATCCCGCCAAAAAGTAGGGCAAGGTACACCTTGCCTATATCACAAGAGTAATTGGTCCAAAGCTTATAGTGGTAAGCTTTCCATCGTTAATAAGAAATAGTTAGATAAGAAATAGTCTGAAAAGAGAATTTATATTTGGGTCTTTAAAGCAAGAATGAACAGGCATTGTCTGGGCTCGTTCGTTTCATCGTAGACCTCATCTTTTACATACCATCAGGAGTGATCTAGGTTAAGAGCAGGCGCATCCAATTTTTTTATTTTTTATTTGGTTTATTAAATTATTCTTCAAATTCTTCATTGGTCTGAAAAAGTGACAAATTTTGTATTGAATAAGGGTTTGGCATGATTTTAACTCGACATGCTAACCTCAGAAACCTGCCCATATCGTTCCAATCGTTCCTTTACTTGACTTGAGTACGTTAGAAGTGTTAGCACCAGAACTTTTACTAACAAGGCTTCAGCTAGACCGCGTAGGAGAAAAAATGCTTAAAAGTAAGCTTCGACCTACAAAGTTGTTTCTCCAAATAAAAGAAATATCTTGTATTTATGGATTTTGAGAGAAAATTCTGAGGGAAAAACTTGTTAAACCAGAATAATTATTGATGTAAATCTAGTATTCAGTCATTAAATTAAAGTATAAAGTAATTAATTCAAAACGACATAATGTTGTTTATTATACTGAATATCATTGCATCTGCAGTATTAGATATGTTAATATGTAAGTATATCAAGGTGAATGCTTCCCAGGGTAATCTGCTAGGAAAAACCGAACTCATCTCGGTCGTACCTATTCCCACAGAATAACAGAAAAAACCAAAACCTTTATATAAAACACCGTTGAATCATTTGAAATGAATTCCATTCTAATTTCACAGTATCTAATAAAAGTAGTGAAAAAACTCGGTCGCTCTTAGCTGGACGACAGATTCTTAATAATGGCAAAGATTAAAGTAAAGAAGCGACACGGATTTCACAGAAATATTAGGTTTAATGATAAATTGTTACAAGTATTCGGTCCACTTACTGAACTGAACTTAAATGACAAATTATAGATATTACAATGTTTTACTTTTATACAAAGATCAAAAGGTATAAATAGACATATTTCTTCAGCAAAATCTTAATCATAGCAATCGATTGGTTGTTCTTAACGGTATATTATCAGAATAATCAAATTGCTAGTTGGATCAAATAGGAAGTGTAAGTCAAGTAATGGGTGATTTTTAAATGCCAAAAAAATAGCAGACCAGGTAGCATGGTGTCTGGTCACATCCTACACAACCTTTTGCAATACAACGCACGCAGCGCTCGTAGGTTTCTTACACTGTTTGAAGAGGATATAGTCAGATCTTTGAATAATGATGAGAAATATGAAGCATAAAACGTGTGCGGCGATAAAATCTTGACTATGTTGTGCTATAACTTAAGTCGGCGTCGCCTGTAGCTTTAGGCATTTAGAATACATTGAGAGAAACACTTTCAGACACAGCTTTATTTTTTATAGAAATGTGTGCTAGTGTAGCTATAGTTTTATGGGTAAGTATTCGTGTACGTATTATAATTACGTATTTTCGGTGGACCTTAGTTGTCTGAAGTAAATAAATGAAAATACTCAAAAGTGATATCACCAGTGTGTGGATCTACGACTGATCTAATAATAGTACCTTATGGTCGATTAGTGTATTACCATTGTTCTACCTTTTATGTTTGTTATCGGGGAGAAACTTTCAAAAGGTAAGTGACCAAGCATCTTCTGGGCTCGTCCGTTGCATTATAGACCTCATCTACCGCTTACCACCAGGCGTGATCGAGGTCAAGAGATGAATCATATGAAAAAAATAATTAAAATAGGAACAATTTTAACGTCTAAAACCACCCCAATGGTCACCATCTGCATATAGAGGAAAGCCCCAGGTTCTCTTAGTAGGCCGCTCTGGAGCTCCCTGGACAAAGCCTGTCAAGGTTCGTACTTAGGCGGATGCCATTCCGAGCAGTCAACAGTCACGATACGTGAACTCATTTTTAACCTACTTCAAAAAAAGGAGGAGGTTCTCAATTCGTCTTGAACCTTTTATTTTTTTTATGTATGTTACATAACTCGGAGATGGCTGGACCGATTTGGAAAATTCTTTTTTGTTTGAAAGGGTATACTTTCTAGTTGGTCCCGTTGTCATCACGTTTGAATCTGATGATGGAATCATGGAGAAATCGAGGGAACTCTTCAAATATTATAGGCACACCTATAGCGTTTTGGGTATTTCTTATAGTAACTTGTGCAGTTGCTCTCGAAAAGCACCATTTTGAGCAAGTGGAACTGATGATGAAGACCCCAGATGGCCACCGAAACTACTCAGTAATAAGTATTTCGAGGATTGCGATTAGATTACTTGAATATAGATGTTAAGCACTTTATGCTCGTCACAATGCATATAGTGAAGTAGAACTGATGGTGATGTACCAGGAGAACTCCTCAAAAATTAACGGCTCTGCTCCGGGAAAAGCAATATTTTGTAAAAGGCGATAAGTAGATGACATTTTGGCTTTGGTAACTAGATAAATTACAAACCGACCCACTAAAATGCGTGAAAAAATTGAACCGACTTCCGAAATTAAAGTTTTTTTTGGCTTTGTAGTGTTTTTATATGGAAGTCGGTTCGATTAAAAAAAAAAAAATCTCTCATATTATTACTCACAGAGTCTATCGCTCAGAGCTGTTTCCTTTCTATAGGTACATACTTATTCTATGTCCATGGAGATCGGGACTCGATAGCCATGGAACCGGTCGCTCCCGGTCCGATATTAGTTCAGACACCTATACTCACATACAATGTCGCGGTTCCGTTGATATACGATATCTTTATTACTATGGGAGATTCCCATGGATGATTGGAAATCAGTATTGTTGGGGCACAATCGAACACATACTATCCTTTTTTTTTGGTTAAAGTTTTTTGAAGATACGATGCTGAGAAATAGTATTGCTCAAGTAAATACAGTAAATACAGTGCGAGTGGTTTAACTAGACGTTATTATGGTTCATGCAACAATCATGGCACTTAGGTATGAGCCGGTTTTAACAGTCCAAATTATTTGCAATTCAAAGTAAAACAATGTTACGTAGAACAACATTAAAAAGATTGTTATAAAAATCTAATTTCACCGACGTCGACAGGCAGAATGGAAACTCGCCATTTACTCGTAAGCCCCAGTATCGCTCTCGTCAAATGTTTTATTGGGTTTGCTATATCTTGTACATTGTTATTATTTTTCTAACAAATTATTATATGAAAATTTTGCATATAAACAGAACATTATTGTTATGATGTTATTTATCTTCTGACCTTGTTTGTACCAGATTCATTTGTTGAATTAACGACTGCATCAGTACTTAAGTGTTTCAAGAGTTAAGATTGAAATGTAATTGCTCTTGTACTTTTCTACGTCGGTGATTGGCCTGCCTAATGATTTTAATTACAGTAATGATCTGAGAACGAAAGAAAAACCATAACGATTCAATGATTCTCACGTATGTCCCGGTAATTGAAATCGATCGACCGAAGAGTGCCGTAAACGCTAAAGAAACATCTTGCACTATACCTATACATAGCAAAATTTATTTACATAGAATATAGACAAAACAAAGAACCAACGAAGAAAATGCCTTCGCGTTTTAATACCGATTTTATCGTCTCGTCACGTCTCACATCGAAACTCAACTACATAATCTCCATGTAGAAGTATAGTAAAATTCAAAATCACCCAAAATCTCCTCGCAAATTACTCACTGGGCCGTCATGAAACAGTATTGGGATATGGTGGTCGCCTCAGGCTGCTATGGCACGATAACTTAATCCCGGACTTTTTATCTTGGCTGTGGTGTCCCTAGTAGGGTTACTTGGCTCCGATGTGCCTGTTTGTAATGCATTGATTAGAATTTCTGCGCCATTGTGTTGGAAGAGTTAAGAGGGTTGTACGGAGAGGGTATTATGAATGTAAATATTGCTTACACCTACTTACTTTGTTTGTCAAACAAGCCCTACTTTACAATACAAGAAGAACCAATTTCGTTTGAACAGGTTTCTACGCAAGGTTAGGCGGTTGAAGCCAAACACAGGATTAACACTTTGGCTTTAATTTGCCAATCCAACGCCCACGAATGTCGCAGTAATTCATTTCTCTCAGTTAACTCTAATGGAATAGTTAGTGAGGTAAGCACCTGATGTGTTATTTCTAACAATTTCTGGATCAGTATGTACATCGGTAATAATGCAAAATTTAATCATGTTTACTGCAAGCGTAACAATTACAAGAAATTAATATTTGTCAGTGGCTTCCACCGTGTGAAGGTTGGAAAGCAAACCAAAAAAAAATGCTCTCATGTTATCCTATATCCTAAACTAGGAATTAGTCTACTCGTTATTCCGTCGCTACAAAGTAAAAAACACGAGTTACTTTCATGTAATTTAAATATGAACAAAAACGCTTTTAAGGTATATACAATATATAATTTTGAATTTAAGTAAACAATATTAACGACGGCATTGAATTGATGGCCGGGACACGGGAAACAAAGCATTTGTTTGTATCCAGTCATGAAAATGCTAATGAAATATTTCCAAATTTCCGAAAAGAAGAAAAGGTATTTTTTTCTTTCTTTTGAACGATATTTGAATTTATTAGACGATCGTTATCCTACAAATGGTTGGAGATTCCGCTTTTAAATCCATACTAATATTTATTATATCTTGCGAAAGTTTGTCTGTCTGTAATATTTTTACGGCTGAACCTCTGAATCAATTTTGATGTAAATTATGATCGAGATAGATAAAGATCCGGAATCAAACATGGTCTAATTTCAATATTGAGAAAATGTGAGACATTTCCAGACAAGCAAAGTCACGGGCTACAGTTTGTTAGTTACATGTAATGCGTAAACTCTTAACAAAATCTTTGCAACTGTGCATATATGTAAATAAAATTGGAATGTCTATCTGTGATTACAAAATTGCTGTTTTCTCTAGTACTAACGATTCGATTCTGTGTCTATTTTTCTGTTTATCTGACCTAACCTCTAGAACTGGGTGAACCGATTTTAATCAGTATTTGGATTTATCCCCATGCTTACGAAGTCGCGGGCACAGCGAGTGTTAAAATAGAAATTACTTACATGATTATGACAGATTTATCAGAGATCACATCGTTCGAGCTAAAGTTTTAAGTTGAGCTACGCGATAATTGACAAATGCTTGCACTGTTTGTACGGGCCTGCTCAAATCTGTGTGTTTCCGTTTTCAAAAGAGCACTACAGACATAAACCTATATGGTTTCCATATAATTTGATCACTACGGGTTGTATGGACTTCAAAAGAGACGTTGACCTGAGTTTGTTTCTGTGTTTCTTTTCGGGGTAGTCACTTAGGAAACACCGGCTTCGTTACATTTACGAAAAAAAATACGTGTTACGTATAAAATATTTGCAAAATAAACATCATTATTTCATTGGAAAGACTAGGAGAAATTTACCTACAGTGGTACAGTATAGGTTAAAAAAAGATCGTAGAAAAGGTTCAAAATAATTTATCTTGAATGTGCTCCGCTGATATAGAGGAAAATGTACTACAATTACTATTATGATGTAAGTATAGATCATTGGAGCGGACATGAAAGGCGTATCATGACGACACTCCTTCGTTTTGGGGATGAAAAGGAAATAAATGAGAAAATATTCCGTAGTGTGCCATATCGTAGGAGGAAAAAAAGCATACCAGATTTCAAATTGATTGGGCCAGAAATTGGCACAATAAAGAGCAAATAACTGAACAATTTTTGCAAGAAATTGGTATGAGATTCCTTGTAATAGAAATGCGTAAGTAATTTTAATTGGTCATCATGTATCCCATTGTTTATAAATTAAATAGCAGCTCACCTTGGCATGAAATCGTGGAATAAAATGATAATACAGTATTGAATCGAGCGCTACTTTGAGGAAATCCTTAACATATGTATATTCTTAATATCACAATTAAGAATTCTTTTTTGGCGGAATTATCGTCTTTAAATGCATACTTATAAATGTAAAAGTGTGTTTGTTTGTTTATCCTTCTTTCATGAGAAAGCAAAGCAACGGATCGATGTGACTTAGGAGTGGAATAGTTGAAGGTCTGGACTCTGGAGAGTGACATAAGCTACTTTTATCACTGTAAAGAAAAACGCGTGAAACGTTACCGCGGGATAAGGCTTGAATTTAAATATAAAACGACAATCTCAATAAATTTTATTCAAACAGGCTTTTGTAAGCTACTTCTCCCTAAAGATCATTTAATGATTTCAGCAAGTTTATAGAAAGAGTAATAAAAGTGAAATGAATGAACAAACCACTGAGATACAGACCATTCATTTCTGTCTAAGGAACTCTTATCCTAACTTTAAATATAACAAAAGTTTTTGAACATAAAAGAATTTTAAGGCATTAGAGAGTCCAGTTCCCGCTGCCAGTGGAAACAGCGAACATTATCTACCCCAAAACCTTGAGAAATAAAAAGAAAACTTTACAGCCGAACAGAAGCAACTACGTTTTCAATTTACCTATTTTGCACTACTTTCCTCAGTCTTAAGGAAAGTCAAATACAATTTCACAGACGGTCAACTTTGCTGTTTATAGCAATCTAGTGTGAGTTGGGACACGTCCGATACAGGTTTCTCGTTTAATTATCACCGGGTTCCGTCCGTTAGTCACTAGTGAACGCGATTAAACCAATCAATTTGTCACGGCACTTTCCACTGACAATTTGAGGATATTTAGCTTCACGACACGGGTGCGCAACGATTCCGATTTAACGGGATTTTGTGTTCCCCAGTCGATGGCGCGTCTTATTCCACGCGTGCCTCAATGACCTGTCAGCACTAATAATGGGGACGGATAGGCTCATTGCATACGGGGTTGCGGGAATCTTGTAACGAATTGTCGCGGAACGCAAGAGCACTTGAAGAAGCAGGGTGAGTTTTTAGCCAGAAGGACATTTCTTTCCGCTTTACTAAAGCGGGAGGAGACATTTGTTGATATTGCCCTGATAAAGAAGCGGTTTTTGTGTGATTTTGAGAAATAGTACATTCATGTTTTATAATGCTAACGTCGCAAAAATAACTAGCTAACGTCGAAAATTGTTTTAGAATTCTTTAACATACAAAGTTCTTTCTGGGTTCACCTTAATAGTTTATACATACTATATTTCAGTTGAAGTGAGTTCAAGCTTCGTCAGGCGGTTGTTGCGTGATATTAGTAGAATAACCGACACAGGTTTTAACGAAGGAAGATTTTCTATTAAAAAAACGACAACAATATTAAGTAACCAATCTTTTTTCTTAGAAAAGTAGATAGTGATTATATACAACGTGTAACGGAGAGGGTATATACATACCAAGGGGACGGCTTCTTTGGATGATATCAAACGATACTGGAAGGGTTTCAACTCAAAATAAAATACTCTAAAAATTGATACCAAATTTTCGGTTTCATAAGTTTCTTAAATTGAAATCATAACAATCTTGTCACCGCACTATGTAGGTCAATAACTTTCCACGTTACTTGCAAATATTGCGATAAATCTCTTCCGTAATTCTGTGCGCCTAGTACTGTAGTAGCCTACCGTCCAGGCGGTAACTTCATTACTTCCGAACATGTAGAGATAGGATTAAAAATCCCTTCCAATATCGTTTGATATCACTCAAAGAAGCCGTGCTCTTGGTATGTATATACCCTTTCCGTTACACGTTGTATATTTCAAGAAAAAATAAACAATGTATTATACTAGTTCTTGCGTGCCACTTTTCATGTGTGGTAATTCCGCTAATTTTTTTTGGGAATCAAAGTAGCACATGTATTATTATTTTAAGGTGCTAAGTTTCGTTAAAATACTTAAAGCCGTTTTTCTATGATTGAAACACAAATATACAAGTTTCACAATTGTAATAGTAGTAGGACTTCTACATATAGATACTATATTAAAAAATACAGTCTGTATTTCAAAATACGCAGCGTCAGTTGCCTTATCAGATGAACGTGACAGCAAAATAATTTAAACAAAAAGTAACGTTAGTCGAATGGACAGGTTCATTACATACGAAATACAATCTATGCTCGGCAATCATAAAATTTATTTCAATGAAATCTATCCCATGCAGAAGAATAATAATATTTACGATCACAATAAAACTATTAAGAGCACAAACAAATCATACCGAGGTTTGGTCAACTACAAATGGTTGCTGAAGGCATACCCCAATAATTGGTCTTAGCTAGACAGGTACGAATGTGTATGGGTGATGCGGTTTCTAATTTATTACAAAAATAAGGGGCCTGCCCCGAGGGCGACACGGATATAAGCAGGTGTTACTTCGCCCTCAGTTTTAAACCCTCTGAGGCTCACTGTGTTCACTGAAATATTATAAAACGAGTCTATTTGGTTTTGTAGAAAAGGGTGAGATTGGAATCTTGTATGACATGTGATGCGGGACTTAGTGGGGCACAGGTTATACCTTTGTTTCTACTAATAATTTTGCTTTCAATATGATATCGATCCTGCTCGTAGACTGAAGGGCTTTAAGGACAGCGACATTATTTTGTGAACGAATATGATTGTATATGTCGAATTGTCTTTTGATTCAAGCAATTTTAATTCTACAAGACACACAAACTGTAATTAAACTTATAAGAATATCTCAAGTTACTCAGATAAAACCAAAGAGGAACATTGACTTAATAAAATAACACAAGCTAACCAAAATCCTGTGATTCAGCGGGCACTTAAGGAATAGATATTGAACTTGTGATGAAATCATCTTTGGACAGATTCCCAAATCAAGTGAATCATATTTGCCCTTTGTGAATTTGGCACCAGTTTGATCTCGTTCATTTCCGTTATTTTTGAGATGGTTGGTGTGTCGTGCCAAAGGATCGCGGTAAGATCGTCTGGAAGAAACGATACATTGTTCTGTCTAGTGGGAAGTTCCGGACTGACGTCATGAAACAGAATAAAAATGCTCCAACAGCGGATTTAAGCGCAATTATCACCGGTTCGAAATTCCGTTATATTTTGACGAACATTTTTAAGGGTGCCATCAAAGCATCGCATAACATTCTCATTTTTATTAAAAACCTTTCAATATATTGAGTTTCGTTACAATGAACTCATAAAAAATATTTGAAAAGGACCCTAAACTCAAGAAGGTTTCAGATACTCGTTTCAAGAGTTAGCCAAGACAGAACGCACGAACAAAACGTAACACACAAATCAGTGAAACAATGATTGGAGAACAAAAAAACAGGCGATTCTAAGCTTTACCGCGATCATTTTAAAAGCAAACACTCGTAACCAATCTGCAAATATAACCTTGCATTGTCAAAATTTGTGTTGGTGTTGAGATGGTAGATTTTTGTTTAAATTTGGATCTTATTTTGTTGGTGATATGATTGAGGGATGTTGTTTTGTGTGTGCAAACGTGGCGTGGTGTGGGTAAACACTCGAACCACCAGAGACGCCCTAGAGCAGACGTCAAAAAAGAGCCGTGGAGTTTGCTAACGAGGAAGGGGAAACAATGTATTTTCCGCTTACAACTTTTGTGTACGCCTTTTTTAAGTTTTAATAGAAATTGATCGCAAGATTTGTCTAAGCGTGTTAAATGAAAGTAGAAACAGTTAATGAGTGTTTATTAAATATTATTAATTTAATAAAAATAAACAAAGTGTGGTTGGACAACCCATTTGTTTTTAAGATTTATATTTACCATTAGATCGTCGCTAAGGAAAATAGGAAGATTAGTTCAGTCCGATATTAATAGATCTTTAATTGACTAATTGCTCTAACTGAATATAAAAACTACATCTATTCGGTATTTCTCTACCCATGTTCAGCTATCAGACAAATCACCAATTCGCACCACCGGCAAATGCGATCCAATCAGCACACACCATCTATTCGGTGCTATTCCAAGTACCAAAACGGAGCGCAGCAAAGCGATAACAATCCGCGCACATTCGACCCGGGGCTCGAATACTAATGCGAGCACTCCATACAACACCACTCGTTATACAACCAACTTTATTCAAGATTCGTTTATTCCGGCGACAAAATAATTTTCAAGTAATATAAGGATTCATAATCTGTGACGTAAACACTTCCAGAGTTTCATAATGGGAGAAGTTCTTAGTTCGATGTAGTCTTATTTGGAGAGAAAATTAACAAGGCAATACTTTTGATACGTACTCCGTCGATGTTCTACAAGGCACGTTGAGTTAATGAGTGGAAATTGGTTTAAGTTAAACAGGGAATTGTCAGTAGCTCGAGTTTGTGAGCAAATTCATACATATGCTTTTGATAAAGTAACACGATCAGTAAGTTCTTGTCACAGTGTAATTGGTTCTGCAGTTGTTTAAGCGTATGTTGAGAACGTTTCTCTTGTACGTTGGGTGCAGAGTGCGGTATTGTTTTTTTTAAGTAGGTCATCGTGAGAGCTCTGATCGAGCTTGTTTCAACAAGAGTGCATATTAGGGCCAACAAATGTTTCTATGAGATTGCTTTTTTGTTCTCTATTCATTTGTAGGTAGAGTGTTCCTTTTTTAAACAAAGCTATTAGAGTTCTAATCTTTCATTTTAAGAGGACCAATTTATTTTCTCTTCTCTCTGTTATCTGTCTAAATAATTCCCCACATACCTCATTCGGATTACACAAAGATTTTTTAAAGAATATTTTTATTCTCTATTAATAATCGTCCAAAAAATATAGTCCATTAAAATGTAGCGATATCTCATCCTCAAGAAGCTGTCAAACTGATAATAACAGAACGGGAGGGAGCTATGTGCGAGCGTGAAAACAAAACGCGATCCGTCTTAATATTAATGTACCTAGTTGTTAGGTCGGATGATGAATGGTGACACAGCAAAGCACTTTGCGGTAAACTGGCCCATTATTATTCTTAGCGGGGTGTTTAGTTACCAATTTAGTTCATTTAGATACATTTCCATAACGTCTTAGCATAATATTCGTTCACGTATTAGAAAATATTACGTTGAAAAAAAAAAAAACTAAAGCAACCTAGTATCCCATTTTAATTTTATCACGGAAATAGAGGTCAATGATTTAGATTTATTTACGAAAAAAATAATCGCACTGGAAAGTCATCTATCATACTCCTCAATTTTATTTAGAAACCCCGACTACATAGACTATCTTCACAACGAATATTGAATTTAAAAATAAATAAAGGAAATATAAAGGGGAATGACCGCAGATAATTCATGCTAAAACGTATCAACTATAGTATTGAATTCCAAGCCTACCATACCAATTCAATTACGCTGACGCAGTTTTTAAAACGGTACCATACACGAACTTTTGGCCTGGCCAAAGGATGTTGATTTTGCTTTGACAGAAGCATCCGATCCGAATAATATGATTTATTGAGTTCAGTTTGTGTCCTCTGTCACACAACTTTACCTAAAAAGGACGTGAATATTATGAATTACATCTAACATTTCAGTGCGAACAATTGCATGTTTAACCTTCGTTTAACATAACCGATGCCAGGTTACAAAATCAGTGACAAATGCCAAGAAAATGATAGTGTGCATCCACGTTTTAATCAATTATTATTTTTCAAAGAAACTTCGAAAAGTCTGACACTTGCCGTGACCCAAGGGCTGGCTATTACTTTGGCGAAAGGCTACATTTCTATCCAACGTGGCAATACCGTCAGTCTCTTGGGTACATTACCAGCCGACAGCATTAAGGATGAATTTTTTAAGCTATTTTAGTTTGTAGTTTAAATTCATTAGCTTATAAAACGTAGGTTTGTTAAATAAAAAATAATAAAGAAATACATTTGATTTAACTAACAAAATGCAAAACTGTTCTGTTAATATATACTAAAGCACTGGGTACGTTTTATTTAGCAGTCGGCTTCAATTAGCTGGTACGCATACCTACACTCAAAGTATGCTTAAACATAAAAGTAAAGTCCTCAGGAGTCACTTTTTCCCCGGGTTTAAAAATCAATAGTTCAATAATTAATTGGTTTCTAGAACTTTTACATCCATTATCTAATTCTTAAAATTTTAATTTTGTACCTTGAAAGATATTTTGTTTCAGAAATGATAGCGTTTGAGCACCAATTTTAAGAGCACCCATTCTTAGAGCAATGTTTGGTGCGGAAATCCTTTCCAATGCAAAAACAGTGAATTTCAGGAGTATGGTAACTTAATTTATCGAACTTTAAGACGGCAGTCTAGGTTCTGTAAGCGGTTTCACACTTGGTTTAACTTTGCTTACTTTAGGTTTTGCTGTCGGTAAATTCTAGATTTGCTCTGGTTAACGATTTGTGAAGCCGTGTAGGAGCATGTTGGGTGAATAAACATTGTTGTTCTTTATCTTTACGAAGACATAAAACTAAGTTTAACTTAGGCGTTACAAGATTGATCCGAGACACAGCCTTTGACATGATTCAATCAATGTTTCATATTGTGAGGCAACTTTTTGGCATTGAGAATTTTCTAAATATCTTTCAGATAATATTAGGGTTGAGCTTATTTTTATTACTTCCAATATTTTTGATTATTTAAAATCATACTTTATATACATGAGTAACTTAAATAATAACAAGCTATACATTTCTTAAAACCTTCGCACATATTATATAGAAAGACCGACACCATTGTGACGTTAAATGTATGGACATTCAACGCATGAGTAATGGGCAATGGTGTCCAAAGCCCATACTTTGGATAAAGAAAGAAGCAGAAAATTGACAAACAGTCGCTGAAAAACTTCCTTGAAAAGAGACACGTCAACCCTCCATGACCCAATAGGCCAGACCTAGGACAGTCATGGTATAGGATTGCGCCAGGATGTTGTTGAAACTTGCGTAATTTTACTCCATATTAAGGCTCGTATACGTATCAATAATCACTCAAAGATAGTTAGATATACTCTATATTGTACACCATAAAATAAAACAAACATTATATTAAAAAAAAGGAAATTAAAGACGATGCCAGAAACTAGGAATTTTTCCTGTATCGTGGGTGCATTGACAAACATTTCATTTCACTTGCACATACACTTACCGGAATAAATATCTGTAGGCCATACAAACATGTCATCCTATTCAGGAATCGAACCTGCGATACGCATCACACGTTATTTGTCGTCGTCAAGTAACGGTTTTTCAAGAAAAAAAAAACTACACTAGATTCCCACATATTTTTCTGTAAACATGTTATTTGAATAAATTACGATTATTATTACAATATTTAATCCAATTTCACGTCTTAATAAGATTAGCATCACCATCACAGAGAGAAAAAAAGAAAAAACATTTATGGCTTTAAGACCCCATATCGCGCAAAAATAGCCTCTTGTTTTAAATTAATCTTCCCCATTTTCCTAATTCAGATTTTGTTTCATACTCTTGTATTACGAAATTCATTTCGCCTGTGTCTCTCATTTCATTTATCTTCAAATTCTCCGCTTCATTTATATCTACGGCTACATTAATACAAGTATTTACTCTCCCAACAATGGCGTTACTTCCTTTTCGATCTATCTTCGTGCACATTTCTTAGATAAAACATGCAATAGTTCCCCGTATATTGTCGAGCACCATTAAGGGCCCCTCAGAAAACTTCCCGACAAAAACCAAGTTGCACCTGACATTGGTAATTGATATACGATACCATTAATCACTTTGTATTTTGCTGTATAAACTTTATGTAGCTGTTTTGTTGCTTCAGCAGTGGTTTAGGGCGGTAATTTTGCACATTGTGAGTTCAGATATAGCAAAATTGGAGTTTTCCTATATCTGAACTATGTAAATCTAATCATGCACAAATCTATGTGGATATTTTTAGAAGCTGATCACAGATAATAATTCTGCAGTAATCACATGATAAATCTGACTGAGCTTATGCCTGGACTTCAAAAGATAGCCTTACTTTGTCTTTGTATTTTTTATTTACAGATAAGAATACGCTCCATGTAAAATACTAATATTAAACTGTATTTGGTTAGACTGAAAGTCAAAGCCAACATAGATATAAATAAAACATAATTCATTATTTAATCAGCAACCTAGTGGTGTATCCATTGGTATATCTAATAAAATAATATCAGAATCAAATTTTAATAATCAGAGTAACAACGCCATGTTCTCTCCGTACGAGGGTTTTAATAATATAAATGTGTCGTCTGTGGTTTCGGTCACGTGACATTTTTGATACTCTTTGCCAGAAACGGGTAAAGGTTTACCGCAAAGGTTACGAAAGGGGCCTAAGCTCCCTTTGATTTGCCTCGTATATTGTATTATTATTATTCGTTCCTTATTTTTTATAAAGTAAATGTCCGTAAAAAGAATATGACGAACCAAACATGGGGATAAAATATAACACTCAGTGTTCGTTTTCCTCTCCCTTTACTTTATTTAAGTACTAGCAGTTGCTCGCGACTTCGTTCGCGTGGGAAGTTTTTCCCGTGTAAATCCCGACCCCGTGAGAATTTCGCAAAATCCCGTCTTAGCGAGCATCTACGTACTAAAAGGAACCTCCATGCAAAATTTGAGAGCCTTACTACTTGTAGTTTCTGAGATTTCGTGATTAATCAGTGACTGGTATTTCGCTTTTATATATGTATGTAGATTATTATTAGTATAGTACAAACTAAAAAACGAGATATTTATCATGGGCTTAGAATATTTCGGCGCTGTTGCAAGCGCCATGATCACGGATGAATTGAAGTCTATGCGGGTGGACTTTTATGAGCAGACCAATCAGTCTATCCTCTTACCCCGTTCATATCTCGTTTTAAGTTCTAATAATACTGTTAGTGACGATGTTTTTTTTTTTTTTTTTTTTAACGTGGTAAAATTATCAAATAAGTCCTCCCACTCCGGGCAGGGTGGGAGGGACTGTCAGACTTTTACTGACTAAAATCCACGGTGTTCCTTCAATAACCCTTTACATACCGGGGCCACGGTAACGGGATGAGTCCCACGACCCCGGCGGGCTTTGGCCCTCTGCCTCTGCCAGGGGGCCTCGTCATGTTGCTGACGCTCTTTGAGGCGCGCGTGGAACACGACGCGCCGTCGACCCGGGCATGGTCCATGGTCGGACAGCGAGTTGCCCTTTACTCGCTGTCCGCATGCCCGCGCCTATGGTGGCCGGAGATCGTCGGCCGACGTCCGACGCCGTGGGCGTCTACCGCTGCGGCTGGGCTGGAGGGAGGACGCCATCCTCTCCGTCGCGCGGCCCGCCTCCTCCTTCGGAAGCATGACTGCTTCGCAGAAGGAGGCGACCGCTTCCCACTCCCTCTCGCCCCGCAGCATGGCCTCGAACAATGCCGGGCGCGAGAGGTCTCCGCCTATCGCCGCCGTGAGGACACGTCGGTGCTCTGCCCAGGCGGGGCAGTCTTGCACCGTGTGCTCTACGGTGTCCTCAGGGCGACCCTCGCAGTGGTGACACCCAGGCGTTTCCTCCTTTCCCATCAGACACAGGTACCTCCCGAAACTTCCGTGTCCGGTGAGGACCTGCGTCATGCGGTAGGTCAGGACGCCGTGACGCCGATCTAGCCACTCCTCAAAGAGGGGTCTTACCGCCGCAATTGCGGCGTGCCCGGCCGTCGGTTGCGACAGTCGTTCCCTCCATACTGCCCTGAGATCGCGCCGGAGCTCTTCCTGCCGCGCCTCGACTTCTCGAGGCAGCGGGGATACGCCCCGACGCTGCGCCTCCACGTTAGTGACGATGTTAGCTTAAAAAGTTATATTATTAATATACCTAGTTTAGAATATAATCTTAAAATAAGCCAATGCCTCCCGTTTACGCTGACCTATGCTATACCCAACAGGGTTCATAAATGTGACTTATAATCATTATTTCCTTATCAATTATGTAACATTTTTTGGTACGCAATAAAGAATTTAAAAAGTCGTAGCCGTCATTTTTATCACTAAGTTTGACAGAAAAAAATCCTAACAAAATACAAAAGCGAGCTGTATATTTCTGTCCATAGAAACTTTGCGTATCCTTACAACAAATATCAAGTCGAACTTGAACAACATAATATAGTTATGATATAGTGAGTTTTGACTGCTAATATCAATGAATGGTGCCCGGGGGAGGCGAGCTCACTTAGAAATATCATTGAGCTTATAGTTGGGATAGGCACGCCGAAATCCCTGTTGTATTTAGTATACATATAGAGGAATATAATGGAGGTAAATAAAGCTGTTCTTGTAAATAGGTAGTTGGGGTAGATTTCAGTGTTACATTGGATATTAAGTTTACCTTAAATATTGGTATAGGTGCTGATATCTTTAAAATTACAAAAATGAATTAAAATGATAAATGGATGGATGGAAGTGTAAATACCTAAACGGAACGGACGAAATGTTGCGAAATTTATTTTTGTAAACCTCTTATGTAAATCAATCTTATGTCGGCTTGCAGTCTAACTGCCTAACTGACCTCTACAACCCAGTGGCTGGGTGAGACGATACTCTTTGACAAGATCAGTGTCAGATTTAATGGCTTCAGACTAGCTATAAAGATTGTTGATGGATTTACAAATGACTGCCGGGACTTAACGTGTTTTACGATTCACCGAGGATCTCGACATGTAAACATCAACAAGCATTGCTTTTTACCGAGGATCTCGACATGTAAACATCAACAAGCATTGCTTTTTACCGAGGATCTCGACATGTAAACATCAACAAGCATTGCTTTTTACCGAGGATCTCGACATGTAAACATCAACAAGCAATGCTTTTTACCGAGGATCTCGACATGTAAACATCAACAAGCATTGCTTAACTTCGAAGATCAACCCGTGTGGCTATTATTATTTAACGGATAGATAGATAGAATATACTTTATTGTACACCAAAATTTAAACACACCTTTTTTTGTTTTATTGATAATAGGCTCGCGTTTGACCACCATCTCACCTAATGGTAAGTGATGATGTGGTCGAAGATGGAGCACGCTTACCTAAAAGTAACCTATTCACTCTTGACTTAAAGACCCTTAGGTTATAGCTATCGGGAAACACAGACTCCGGCAGGGAATTCCACTCCTTAGCCGTACGCACAATGAAGGTATTCCCAAAACGTTTAGTGCGTATAAGTGGGATGTCCACCATGTAACGATGGCGCATCGCCGTTTGTCTTGTAGTCCGATGATGGAACGGGCTTGGCGGAATTAGATTGTGTAATTCCATCGCACATTCCCCGAAATGTAACCGATAGAAAACCGATAGACTAGCAACTCGTCGTCGATGTTCAAGGCTCTATGGAGTTTTGATTCGACCAGTGTATCGTTACCTATTTAACATTATTTCTTAATTCTATGGTTACAATGGAGGTCTTATCGCTAGAAGCGATATCTACAATATAATAATAATTCCGTTGCAGAACTAAAGTTCAAATGACGTAATATTGATTATAACAAAGACAGAAATTACTGAGTAAGCTAATAGATAAAGCCAACTCATAAATAAAAGCAAAAATCAAAGTTAACATTCTGCCTAGCACCACTGTTGCATTAGATGAACAAAATACACACACACACAATCACTTATATATTTTACTTTAACTAAAAAACATACGAGCACACTGTACGTGCTTCAATCCTCGCTTGATAAAACCAGAGAAACAATTCGCTAATGAATGTGATACCACAAATGGAAGCGGTATCACTGGCCAGCTTGTAATGTCTTCCAATTCGAAACGCTTCTTCTACTTAAAACCATCAATGTCTACGGCTTATACTTCCTTAGTACCAATTCTGCCAACACACATATAGAGGAAAGCATAAATGATACATATTAACAATTTGGGGTCACAGTTTAAATGTGTCTGTCCGTAATTGTGGTTAGTAATTAGAAGATGGTCCTCGTTTGATATTTGACCCTTCCTCTGGGCTTGTTAGGATACTGCTTGAGTTAACACACATTGTCTTTCTGAAGATTCTGAGCGTGTATCGTTAACCCTACTTACTTATGAGGTAAACAGGGGCTTCCTAAGTAAACGACTTTCATTAGAACTGAGAGGCAGTAGGTTACGTTATGGTGCATCACGATCCTTATTTTAAGCTTGGAATATTGAAACGCTTTTTTATTTAACAGCTCGAATGATTAAATACACTTCTTCAGTTTGTTTGGTTAATGAAATGTATCGATATACTTTTTACTAGATCTACGCGAATTCGTTCGCTGGTTTTTTATACGTGAATCCTGAATAATGGGAATTCTAGGATAAAAAGTAACTTTCCTCTATCTCACAATTAATTTTTCATTAAATCGGTTCAGCTGTTCCAGAGATTAGGAAGGACAATAGGCAAAACTTTAAATAAGTTGTCAGAAGCTTAAATTTTATTCAAATGATGTGTAGAATGGTTGGGTACCGCAACATCTTAGAATATTTCCCAATGTGTCAATTCCAAATTCTGAATACCGATATTTTTTCAGAAATTCTTTCTACGGACCGTCGGAGTATTCTCTCTTGCAGGTTTTGCAAACAAGTGGTACATTGATTGCTACAGTTGAACTACAAAGACCTGCAAAGGAAAGTACTAGTGTAGTTCAATCATTTGGACCGAAATACCTGCCGAGTGAGTCCTTTGTGGCCGAATTCAGATGTGGGTGTCCGGGGATACTGACAAATGTTTTGGGGGTTCGTTGCCGATTTTTGTGACGACAGTTGTGTCTTGTGTCCATGTGTTTTGTTTCAGAAGTGTGTATCTGCACAAATGTTATCTTGAGAGCATATCTCAAGTTCACAATGCTATGATTTTATTATAATCACAGAATTAGGAATTATTCATACCAAATTCAGATACTAATTTAGCCCTACCCACTATAATTAAAATCTTTAAAGTCTTCCCAAAGGTTGTCTAGACGATATCGCTTTCAGCGATAAGACCGCCATTGTCACCATAGAATAATCAATATTGTTAAATAGGTGTGTTTAAATTTTGGCATAGGTACAATAAAGTTTATTTTATCTATACCAGCTTCTTACGTATTTTAGATAAATTAGAACATTTAGTCTGTATTTTAATACCTATGTAATTATGTATGTTTGATATATGTAAGGAAGATTAAAAGAATATTATTTTTATCCCTTTTTATCTTAAAGAACTCTTTCAGTTTCTCTGTGACACACATTCTAGATCCTTGAGATCTTCGGAAAATCTAGAGTTAAGTATTCGTATGCATTCCACTTCTTTCTTTGACAATTCTTTTACTATACAAGCAGCTCGTTTGTGGAATGCATTACCCATAGAAGTGAGGCGTGCTCAAACGCTACCAGCGTTCAAAAGAATGGTGAAGGAGCATTACCTCTCCCTATAACTTTTCCCCTTCTTTCTCAATTATAAATGTAATATTTATTAGTATATGATTTTGGTATTGTATGTATTTTATATAATTATGTTCAATTAATATGATGTTTGTACACTGACAGCCTTTAATCTGTCACCTTTAAGTTTGTCCATCCGAAGGTTGTCTGTAAGAGATAAGACCGCCCATTGTACACTAGTTTATTTTTTTTTAATCCATATAAATATTGTAAGATGTACAATAAGGTATATAATAAATATAAATAATCAGCCTGTAACGATACCACCACAGCTGGGAGGAGAGACTGCCGTAATCCACCACGCGGCCTAGTGAGGATTGGTGGATGTGGCAAGTCTTCGGATTTTCAGTACTAGCACATGCCGGTTTCTTCACGATGTTATCCATCAACGTTTTGAGAGCCATGGTGATGATTATACATATCTCACTGGGTTACAAGTCAAAAAATTTAAACATATTCAAAATAGTAGCTCATCGGTATCGGGAACAGGGTCCAACCTATCTGCGGTCAGGGCTCTAGACAGAGGAACCTCCTAACACACGCGCCTTGTCCAAGAGTACGTCTACACTGCCTCCATTGTCATAGTTACAGTAAGTCAAAAAAATGAAATGTTGGGAAATCGCACTTTTGTTTTGAAATGTTTAAATTAGTGTAACTTGATAATTATAGGAGATAACCTAACTATTTAAACGGATAACAACAGGTACATATTTGTAGATTAGTCCTCAATATAATTTATTCGTTAAATATTGAAAATCAGTAGCTAAAACGCCATATTTAAATAATGTCAATCTACCGGAACATTAGTTAATGTAAATATGATAGTGAAAATACGAAATAAAACATAATTTTAATACAGTAAGTCTACTTACTGTTATTATTATAATGAACGATTGAGTCTTCTCAACATTTACTGTGATTGTGCTTATCGTAACTTTGTTTATAATTTAGATATAAAAATAAAGAAAAATTATCCTTATAGGGCTTGATTTAAGGATCACAGTAATGTAAAAAAGTCATAACACCAGTAACACAAGTCGTGTTTTTAATTGCTGTAATTATGACATTGGGGGCAGTACCTACAGTTGGTCACAGCTCTTGGCTATTATACCATCATTGCCTATGAAAACTATCGACACGATGACTACTATATCCAAATTCAACATGTCGACAACCTCACGAGGCAAGTCAAGACACTTTGTTTGCTTATCGTTCTCAGATTTCACGAGGTTCTCGTCATGAGGGACCGCTATATCAACAATCATTGCGCGACGTTCTAATCGGTGATTAAGGGCCATAATTTGTACCAATACTTGAGAGTGAACAGGATTTTGTTTAACGTTGTTTATAATTGGTTTGTTTTAGCGTTTAGTGTATGTTGCTAATAGTGTTGTTGTTAATAGTTTGTACTATCCCATTGCTAGGCAAAGGCGTCGCTCCTTTCCATTCTCATTCTATTCATTAAGCAATCCATCTAGGTCGTTACGCTTTCTCCTTCGCACTCTGCCGTCTTTGGGCATCAATATAATATAATATCCTGTCCAGTCCCATTGTTAGACAGCCTTTGAGCCACATCAATGATTTGCGTTCTGGACCGCAGTGGACTGTTACGAACGCGGTCTGACAATTTCATACTGCGCTACATAGCACGTTAACAAACTTTGAATTTGGACTTTTAAATGTTAGTTAACGAGCATGTCTGCACACCATAGGTCAAGATGTGTTAGCATATTATAATAATTTTCTTTCCCAAGGTTTAAAATCTAAACCAACTCGAGTCACATCTGCAGTAGGTACTTTGGCAAGGAAAATTGTAAGTTGTTTCGGCTATAACTCAAATGTTAGCGATTGTACAGAACACAAGTTAAGAGAACAAAGAATAAAGTTTTCTTAGATACTTCATGCTCTGTTCCTCTTATTTTG
The DNA here is from genome assembly GCA_943138885.2 of Tholera decimalis. NCBI lineage: Eukaryota > Metazoa > Arthropoda > Insecta > Lepidoptera > Noctuidae > Tholera > Tholera decimalis. Next base: position 7,212,257 of record OW964552.2, on the reverse strand, counting down.
ACTGTGATACGCATTGCTGTTAGCTTTTATTTTTTTAAATTGTCTGAATATATTTGAATATACGTGAGTGATTTTCCATGTTTAATACCTACGTGTTTTTGCGCAAATGAAAGAATATACGTTTTTAGGGTTCCGTAGTCAACAAGGAACCCTTATAGTTTCGCCATGTCCGTCTGTCTGTCCGTCTGTCCGCGGTTTAGCTCAAAAACTATTGGTACTAGAAAGTTGTACTTTGGCATGAGTATACACGTTAATGACGCCAAAAAAGTGGTAAAATAAAATTTTGAAAAAAACAATTATTTAGGGTACCTCCCGTACATGTAAAGTGGGATGATAATTTTTTTTTTTCGTTCTGCCCATAGTGTGGGATATTGTTGGATAGGTCTTTCAAAAATATTAGGGGTTTACTAAGACCGTTTTTTGATTAAGTAAACCGTTCGTGACTTATCAAGCTTTAAAGTACCAATTTTCGTTAGAGTCAAGTGTCCGCCCCCTCTATCAACTAAACAGTTGTAGTTAGAAATTCAAATGTCACGGCAGTAGTACCTATACGTAACGAAATTTAAAGGAAAACTATCACACATAAGTGGGCTTTACAAGTTTACGAGTAATAGTCGACCAATTGTATTTGACTCGAAAATTTCGAACAACTCTATAGAAATGTCGATAGATGGCGCTAAGCGCCAGTTCTATCGTGCTAGCTTCTTGTGACGATTGAGTAGTGCAGCTCTGTGTCCGTATTTAAATTCAAAACACCGGCTATGACAAGTTTTATACAAATCTCTAAAAAAAATTAAAACTTTCCGTGCAAAATTGTCGGATCAGGTGAGGATTTGTATAGGAAGTCAAATTAGTTAGGTAGTCATGTTTGGCTTTTAGTTAGAGCATGGTACGAAACGATCAGTCAGCGAATACGACACGCACTTACCTGTTATAAAAACTACGGAACCCTACACTGCGCGTGGCCCGACACGCACTTGACCGGTTTTTTTAAGAATTGTCTGTGTTTAAGTGTGAACCTATTTGATTCAAACCAACACAGTATGTATACCTACATAATTATAATGTCATTTATTTGGTACTACGGAACTGTGTGCATTTTAGTCATAGATGTGTTTTACTATGATTTTTTTTTTAAATTTAATACACCGTAAGCGTAGAAAAAATTTCATGAAAATAATGTATTAATGATGATGATAATGTATATTGAGTCATAATTTATTTACAATAGGAGCCAAGTTCAATATGGAATAATGATTGTAAGAGATGGCCCTGTGCGATAACGCAATATATTCTTTATTGTACAACATAACAGAATTAAATGAGGACTAAAACATTAAATGGTGTTACAATGGGCGGTCTTATCGCTAAAAGCGATGTTTTATGGGCAACCTTTGGATAGATTTGATACAGCAGGAGAAAATAAATACGTGGGTAGTCTACGGTGTACTATTCACTTATATACAATACATAAGTAATAAAAAAACAAATTAAAGAGAGATATAGAGATCTTTTACCATGTTTTTGAAAGAAGGAAGGGTTTGTGATTGTCTTACTGACACGGGAAGAGTATTCCACAGTCGTACTGCTTGAGCTGCGAACGACTTACAAAAAAAATTGGTGGTGGTATTGTGACACATATTCACACTAATAACAATAACTAATAACAATAATGTGATACATTTCACAACAGAATATTTATTGTTTCCACTTATATAAAGCATCTTCTCCGCACCATATATTTTCATATCTACTTATGGTTCTCGATACTTAGATTTTTGTATGAAATCAAAAGCGTCTTGTTGTAGCACCATCGTCTGATATTACAGTGTCAGCTCATAACGAGGAACAACCGAGAGTTCACAATTTTCCGTAATAATATTCATAGCTTTACGGTTTATTATATGAACTCTTCATAAAGCTATTCTTTAGGGAGGCTACATACAATATAGAAACATAATTGTACACATCCACGCAATAAAAACGACCTAAATCAGACTAAACTAAGGCAGACATTTGCTAAAGTCTGAAGTTTATGAGGAAAATGAATAACAATGCGCAAGTAGTAAATTTTGTTCTGCAAAAGGTACCTACATAAATAAGGTTTGATATCTTATGGCTTTCTAGAATGTTTGTAATCAGGAATTTCTTGAGAAAAAATATAAAACTGATTAAATAGCAGAAGCAGAAACTCTTTTACACATTCAATCATGTTATAATGGTTATTATGCAGTGCGAGCAACATATTACTTTAGCTTTAATACTTTGCTTATCTTCATTAATGTCAGTAAATATTAATTATATTTATTATTAAAAATAGGTTCGCATTTGACCACCGTCTCATCTGATGGTAAGTGATGATGTGGTCGAAGATGGAGCACGCCTACCTAAAAGTAACCTATTCACTCTTGACTTAAAGACGCCTAGGTTATAGCTATCGGGAAACACAGACTCCGGCAGGGAATTCCACTCCTTAGCCGTACGCACAATGAAGGTATTACCAAAACGTTTTAGCGTAGCGTAGTTAGTTTTAGCTGTAATTTTAAATATAACAACCCCATAAAAATCAATCCATCATCAGGAAAGACAAACTAATTCATACATAGCCGGCCACAAATATTAACACAGTCATCAAAGCAGATGTGCCACAAAAAATTAAAAAAAGAACATAAAAAGTTAATTAGTCCACAATTACAAGCACGAGTCAACGGAAATGATAATGAAACGGGGCGTGCAACACAATTAAAAATAAATTTCCTCTGTTTTTAACAACAATATCCGAACTATCCCATTTTAGGGTTCCGCTTGACGGCAGGTGGAAACCACGCTCGTTACGTCTCTATCAGCGAGTACAAATGAGGACAGAAAAAAAGCAGAATTAAAAGTGATATTGGTTTGAATTTAAAGCGTGTTTAATTTGAAGAGCTTAAATCAATGAGCTACATGCGGTTCAAAGGAAATGAAATGAAAAGGAAATGAAATATTTATGTTGTAAATTGGTTATAAATAACACTTTTACACATCATGTTTTTTTGCGTGTTAAGTTTATTTTAGCTAGATGAGGCCGGTATTTCCTAACTGACTACTCTGCGAAGAAAAACCGAAACAAACTCAGAGGTCGTAGTCTCTTTTAAAGTCCATACAATTTGTATTAGTATATGAGAAGCATGTAGGTTCATGTCTGTGGTGTTCTTTTGAGGAAATAACCAGAAGTTTGAGCGGACCTGTCCAACAATTTGACGAACAATACCAAAGTGAGGACATTTGGGTAGGTCATTTGGGTAGGTCATTTGGGTAGGTAGGAAAATTACGTAACGTAACGAAGTTGATAATAACATAACATAACCAGCCTATAATATTCCCACAGCTGGGAGTGCTGGGACACAAGCCTCCTCTCTAAGAGGCCATGAGTCGTAATCCACCACGCGAGCCTAGTGCGGGTCAGCGGGTGTCGTAAGTTTCCGGATATTTGTTTTGTCTTCATGATATTTTCCTTCACCGCATTGTAGAGAGTCAGAGTAGTGGAGATGTGTAAGTTACATAAAGTAATGTGACTGCCTGGTTTCTATCCCATGACCTACGACTCAAGTCATGTCAGTAACCACTGGGTCACGTAAAGAGTACGGTATAATTAAGCTAGCGAATCGCTGGAGTGTGCTGGATGCCAGACCAAGGTCTAAGCGTAGACATCGTATCGCTTGAAATAATGACGATGAAAGTAGATAAGTTCAAGTTGGTATACCTACAAGCCCGTAATGTACGGTTTATGATTTGCCTCATTCTAAGGTGCTCATCGCCTCTCAACGGCAACATTGCCAAGATTCCAATATATTGAGGGCTTTTAAAGATTATCATGTACTGTTCTATCCACACTGCATTAGATTGAAAAACTTCGCAATGCGTGATAATTATGTTGTTGCAATCCTCAATTATGAGACATATTTGCTAGTCAAAATCCAATCAATATCGGTTCCAATGCAATATACTGGCCCAATCGTGAACCAAACTAAAAATAATATTCACCCCAATAAAAAAACTTTACTCATAAGCGTTAGCTTCTTTCACTAATTGGATCTGCTACATTCTCTGTATTAAACACAAGATTTATGACGTCACTCCTACGCTATCTTAATTGCAGATTAAAAGGTATTAATAGCTCACCCTATTTCTTTGCTTAAAAAAAGCTTAGTGGAGTGATAAATAATTTTGAATTTGAATTTGTTGCCTAATATGTAGTATGAAGTATTTCATTTTCGAGAGCTAGAATCCAAGTTGATGCACGCGCTTTTAACGTTGCTTCTCAATTTGGAGAGTGCAAGCACCAAAGGGAGATGGAGGAATCAGGTCGTGGAGCTCTTGTGCATACTACCGACGTACAATCTGTAGATCAGTAGATCGGTTGGTTGTCTGGAAGATATGACATTTAGCGATAAAACCGCCATTGTAACCATTTAATTAAGAAATAATGTTAAACATGTATGTTTAAATTTTGGTGTACAATAAAGTATATTTTATTTATCTATCTATCGGTAGATTATTCCAAATCTTTAATTGCAAATGAATAATATCAATTCAAAATCATAATTTCAAAGAGATTTCGAACATCGAACAACTCAATTTTCCGTATCCAGCAAGACTTCTGTGGAACTTATATAGTTATGATGTAACAATAAAGTCTCAAACATTAAACCCATGTAAGGTTTGGTTTTAATGTGAAGTGAACTCAACTGCAAGGTAACAGACTTGCATAACGTAACGGTTCTTAGAATCTTAGAAGTCATTGTTTGCTATGCTGGGTGCATAATAATACACGTTACTGTGACGTATGGCAAAGTACTATTTGGAAGTAAACGATGCGATGGTAATAAGATAATATAATTATTCTCTCCCATGTATCACATAACTATTTTACATTATTTTAATCATAGGAAATGATGTACTGACTGACTTTCTTAAAACAGGATATGAGCTAACGTCCTCATAGTGGAACAGATAGCAGCACTTGGTATTTTTAAATGGTATTTATTCCGTTAAATGTTTTATAATGTAAGTAATTAGACAAAAGTTCTTAGAATTTCGTAGTATGTAGGTACTTCGAAGTCTCACCCCCAATTTGCACTACAAAGAATGACCTTCCTTATAAATTCTTTATTGAATTTAATTGATTGTTGGCAACACCACACGTCGCGGTTCCATTAAACCACGATGTTTCGTATATTCCGTTGCTCGACAGTGTACAAAGGTGAAATAAAACATTAATTGCTGTCAGGCGGCGAGGGGCGAGACAAAAGGTTCTTTTTTTCGTAACTATTGTACGTACGGGTCCCTCCGTTACGGTTGGGAAGCAACCCTGTTTCGGCGCAATGAAAAAGCAATGTTGATCGATATTTTTCTTTTTTCTACGGTTTTGCGACCGAGGAAAATTGTGGAGTTTTTAATGTGTTATGAAATGTTTTTAGTACCGAATCATTATAGACTGGACTTCTAGTGTATTTCAGTTTTATAACAAACTTTCATTCAAATGAAAAATCGAAGTTACAGGCACAAGGTTTAATGCATGTTCCTTTTACATAAAAGACAGGGAATTCCACTTCTTAGCTGGTCGCACAATGAAAGTATTCTTAAATCTTGGATACAATAATATTCGACGCTATCCTCACCGCTGGAAGCTCAGAACACTAGCAAACAGATTAATAATAATTACTTAAACACATGCATCATAAGCTGTGGTATCTTCATTGATTGACTTCCATTATATTTATGAAGCTCTTCTTACTTCATTAAGAGAAAGTTATCGACGCAATCAGAGAGTTCATAAAGTCAGGCCACATAAATATTTATGGTATAAAACATAATATTTATAGACGATTTTATATCAGTAAGTGCTGTTTAATTAGGGAGAATAAAAAAAATGAAAATGTTGTTATCTTAAAAACTAATTAAAGTTTGTTGAAACCCGGTTTTTATTGTGGCCCAGTAAAAGTTCTATACAGCGTACGGAGCGGTTTTACTAGTGATGTGAAAACAACGGGTAAGTTGAGTGATTTGAGCCAAGATGAGTGTTTGAAGTTAGTTTTTTGTTTACATTACAGTACGTATTAGTGAGCATGGCATACTGACACCAAACTGTCATACTTCAATGCTCTGTCGAAAATAGGTCATCCTGTTATTGCTGTTTCCTGTCCTCGATGTTGCAAGAAACTAAAAGGGCACGATGTGCCAGGGCGTTCTAAGAAACTACCAGCGGTTCGAAGAAATCAATATTTTGTGCAATTTTGAAGGACTATTAATCTGGAAATTTATGTAATATAAGGAATGGATACAATATTATTCTGATTTACACACATCAAAAGTGTCTAGGGATCAAGCATTTTTATGCGGATTTCTTGAGATTGAGATGTGGCTTTGTAATAAATTTATGATTTTATAAATTTATATGGATCCTTTTTGGTGCATTTCATAATTTGAAACAGGAACTGTTAATCAAATTCGAGTAAAAGATGAAAATCAGCTGTCAATATTTTCCCTATAAAAACATACAACGCATTGAAGACATTATTAGTGCTACTGTTTCCCTACTACTGATTAAAACCAACGTTATTATGGAGCGGCGACGTCATTTAAGCAGGGAAGAAATGCTCAGAGCCGTGGGAATGATAGAAGCTGGTTCCCGGCAACGTACTGTGGCTTTAGCTCTGAATACAAGTCAGAGTGTTATCAGTCGACTTTGGACACGTTACCGAAGCACTGGTACCGTGGCTGAGCGCCATGGAGGACGGTATCGCTGCACCACACGGAGACAAGACCGATACATTCAAATCTTAACTCGAAGAGCTCCAACAATAACCGCCATGATGTTAGCCGTGAGGCTTCATCACTCTTCAGGGAACTTAATTAGCGACCAAACAGTCAGAAACCGCTTGCATGAAGTGAACCTTCATTCCCGAAGACCGCTACGGGTACCACCTATAGCAATGCACAATCGTAGGATTCGATATCAATGGGCTCTTGAACACAGAAATTGGGCAGAAGAACAATGGCGTTTCGTGTGCTTTTCTGATGAGTCTCGTTTTGGTATGAGACCGGATACAAGACGTATACGACACTGGAGAACCCCTGGACGCCAACAGCAATTAAAATCCTGCCAGGAAGTCCATCCTTATAGTTGTGGAACCATCATGGTATGGGCGGGTATTTGGATCGGCGGAAGAACTGAGTTGATTTGGATCAGAGGCAACCTCAACGCTCAAATTTATGCTGAGACGATTGTATCTGACGTCATCGTTCCTCTACAAGTGCAAATCGGTCCCTTATTTCAGTTAATGCATGATAATGCACGACCGCACACCGCAAGAGTTGTAAGACAGACTCTCGCCGCAGCTAACATCAATGTCCTGCTCTGGCCTGCTCAGTCGCCAGACTTGAACCCGATTGAGCATGCATGGGATATGCTACAGAGAAGAGCTCTGCCGAATATGGAGGGTATCCAGTCGCAAGAAGACCTTTTTTTGTTGTTGCAACGAACATGGGCGGCCATTCCACAGCGTGATTTGGATGAACTCATTTTGAGTATGCCAAACCGATGTTCTTGTGTTGTTAGTGTTCGCGGTAGAAACACGGATTATTAATTGTTTAAGTTACCCAATAAAATTTTAAAGAAAACTGTTATTTCAGTCTTTTTTTCGAACTTTAATGTTAGTGGTTCAAATGTCAAAAATCCCTTTATTAGGAAAATGGCAAATTTCTTTATTAATGCAAAGGTGACTTGGTTTATCGTTACTGTGACAAACGAAAACACTTTATTTGATGAATCCTTAAAGAAAATTTTAATTAATATCAATCAGGAGAAAAGTTATTGCAAAAATATATGTTGATCCCTAGACACTTTTGATGTGTGTAGTTTGAAATGAGATGCATTGCCCAAGTAACGACGAATAGAGAAATAAGTGATAATAAAAGCAAGAGAATTTTGATATCGGCAGAAAATTGCGAATGTTCTGACTTCAATTTGATAAAAACATTTGGTAGTAGGTACTACTAAAACCCTTTGGTTTTAATAGCATTGTGTTCTAATATGGTTTGCCAGACCGAATATTGTTTTTAATAGGCACCCTGTCACTTTAAAGCCAAGACAATATAATAATACTCGTACTCAAGGACGCTGTTATGAGTTTGATCATATTCGAAAATCAAAGAAACGAAACGGGTAAAATCGTTCAAGTCTCGCTATTTAAAGCTTTAATAATAGAACCGAACAAAGGCGTGCTGTTTGTCGTAGGAGAGAATCTTTTTAGGGTTCCGTAGCCGAATGGCAAAAAACGGAACCCTTATAGTTTCGACATGTCTGTCCGTCTGTCTGTCTGTCCGTCCGTACGTATGTCACAGCCATTTTATTCCGAAACTATTAGGACTATACATGTAAAACTTGGTAGATAGATGTATTCTGTAAACCGCTTTCCGATTTTAAGAAAAAAAATAAGAAATATTTAAAATAAAGGGGTGCTCCCCATACATGGAACTAAAACTGAAAATATATTTTTTCATGAAACCTATACGTGTGTGGTATCTATAGACAGGTCTTTAAAAATGACATAGGCCTTTCTTAAACTACTTTCTCATAAAAACAATCGTTTAAAAGATATAAGCTACCAAAGTAGTAAAATGTGTGTCCCTCTAACTTCTATAATAATGGAGTGAAAAATATAAAAAAATATAGATGTCTGTAGATCTCAATGTAAACTTTCAACCAAAATTGGTTTGAACGAAATCGAGTCAGCAGTTTTTGAGATACAGCATATTTTATAAAACCGCAAATATAACTTTGTAATTCATACAAACGCTATGAAAAACAAAGTTATTAGGCGTAGTTGTAAAAAATGTAAATAAGCTAGTTTTAAGAAATTTGTCAGGTTTTGTTTTACTAGTATAGTTACTACGGAACCCTTCATGGGCGAGTCTGACTCGCACTTGGCCAATTTTTTTTTATTACGAATGAGCTCGCTCTAGACCTCGATCACACCTGATGGTAAGTGTAAGATGAGGTCTACGATCGAACGAACGAGCCCAGAAAATGCCTATTCACTCTCGCTTTAAAGGCCAAGGTCATATGTGGCAGGGAACACAGAAGCCGGCAGAGAGTTCCACACCTTCACACAAAACTAGTAGCCCTGTTATCGTAATGTTCGAGCTGGCGGACTGGTAACCTGTTGCTATAGATTCTGTTCACTGGTAATCTTTTAATCCATCCAGTTTTACCTACATACCTATGTGGATCGAGGTCGAGTAGGAGAGATGGTAGGTGTAAGTGCGTGGTGTTATTCTGCAGAAATTTAGGTGATGACAAGATGGTCCTCTAGTCAATATTTTATTCAAACTTATTTATTTTTTTAAAGACACACAAATAATTTTGGGAATACGTTTATTGTGCGTACGGCTAAGGAGTGGAATTCCCTGCCGGAGTCTGTGTTTCCTGATAGCTATAAGCTGGGGGTCTTTAAATCAAGAGTGAATAGGTTACTTCTAGCTAAGCGTGCTTCAACTTCGACCAAACCATGACTTAACATCAGGTGAGATGGTGGTCAAACGCAAGCCTATTATCAATAAAAAAATAGAAACCTAAACTCTCGATTCAGAACCACTACCTATAGATCATACAAACATTTGGTCTGTTGCGGGAATCGAAGCCTCATCTACTGCACTAACCACATCGTCATATAAAATGATCCTACAACATTTTAATCCACAAATAAGACACCAAAGAACGGAACGTCGGTATTCACGCACGGAACTCAAGAATACTCTTGTAAAATACTCGAACTAATACTTTAATACCATCACTAGACAATTTGACAACAGTGGCGCTAGCGTTGTTCCTGACGTGTTTACGACTTCTAGTGAATTTACAGCCTTTTTGTTACTGTCAGATTGGCCGTCCGATACTTTTACTATAAGTAGGTACTTGGCAAGTATGATAGGTGGGGAACGGGTTTCTCTGGTAATATTTAGTGAAGTCATGAAAATTGAGGTAAATCGAATTATGATAAATAATCTTTATTTTGCAAATTGTTTATTAAATATTTTTTTTTAGAAGTCGGTTAAAAAGAGCGTTAGTGAGGTAATGAGCATTTATAGAGCGAGCATATTGAAACAAACTAGGCAATACCAAGGGATTTTTTGGTCCGAGGTAAGATCTAGGTTCAATAATGTAAAAGTGATGCTTTGTCGAATAGACTGTAGAGGTAATCAACCAATTTTTTTTTTTTTCAATTCTCAAATGGCCGCATAATACTACAGGCTATCTCATTCCCAGAATTAGGATAGCGGCAGTAAACAGCCGAATATCGCTGCAGAGCTGTCAAATGTCGAATGGTTCTCAACATTTTTACAGCCTCAGATATAAACGCTTAACGAAATATTACGACGCGATTAAGTCCGATGCGAAAGCTCCGGTCCAGAAATCGTGCTTTTAAATATTTTGACTAGATTTTTAGTATGGGAAATAGTTTTGTTTGAGGCGTGAGTTTTGTAGGATAGTTTGGATGTTTTCGTTAATTTATGTCGGGTCGGTATTTTGGTTTTTACGAGTATGTTGATGATTTTGTTATTGAGTTAGATTTAGAAAGATTCTTTGTTTTATTATTTTGTTACGTATTTAATGATGAAGTGGCATCTTTATTATTTTACTAATTATACTTTTTATTGAGTACACCATATAAGTAATAAAACATATCGATTAAACTTATGTTATACCTACTTGTGACACAATTGGCAGCCTTATCGCTGAAAGCGAACGGAAACCTGATCTTTTTTCCGGGTGTAAAATCATCCAATGAACTCTAAATGACTGACTAATGACTAAAAATCCACCTTGTTCTTTCAACTGCCCTTAAGTTTTGCGGCCGCGGAAGCGATCAAAAACAGCTAGCTTTCTCTAAATCTCCAAAGTTCTCCAATTAAGTTCCACCATCGCCTCCACTCCGGTATTATTCAATTCAATAGATAAGCAATAAGCCAGCTACATACGTCGGATATAAGGCACAGTTCACACGTCTCCCTAATCACGGCCGCACCGCGCACGTGTGCCTAACAAGACCGCAACCGATAGCCGGCTTGTGCTGAAAGTGGACGTATCTGTAATGTCGTTACTTGTTTTAGGATCTGTCAGATCTGTGGGTTGGATTGCAGTCAGATGATCCGGAATGATATATGCAGGTGTGATATAAGTGATCAGGACAAATAGTTGGGATAAAGGCGCCTATAAGTTAGTTCAAACTTTAAATAAAATGTTTTATTTGTTGGAGCAGTTGCGCCCCGGTGGTTACCCATCTTACGAGTTGTAGGTCGTTTTCTGGTCGTTTTCATTATAACCACTGCTCTTGAAAACAGTTATGATGACTGATGAGGCTCGAAAAATTCAAAACATGCGACATCCAACCGTGCTGCGTTCGCGTGCTGGATTTCGCCCTATTATCTCATAGAGATAGATAGATATACTCTGTATTGTACACCGTAACAGAATTAAATGAGGACTTAAATAAAAACTACAAATGATGTTACAATGGGCGGTCTTATCGCTAAAAGCGATCTTTTACAGATAACCTTTAGATGGATTTGACACAGCAGGAGAAAATAAATACGCGGGTAGTCCATGGTGTACTATTCACTTATATACAATACATAAGTAATATATATACATAAAAAAATGTAAAGTTAGTAATATAATATATATACTTACATAAAAAAAGCTGGTATTTATAAAAAAATGTAAAAATTAAAGAGATCTTTTACCATGTTTTTGAAAGAAGGAAGGGTTTGTGCTTGTCTTAGTGACACGGGAAGAGTATTCCAGAGTCGTACTTCTTGAGCTGCGAACGACTTAGCAAAGAAATTGGTGGAGTGACTCGTTACCTCTAACCTCAAGTTTTCCGATGACCTCAATTTGGCATATGTGTGTCATGGGGGAACTTGAAACGTTCTTTAAGATATGAGGGGGTTTTAGGATTGAACAGAATACTGTAAAGCAGAGACAAGATGTTTAAGTTCCGGCGAAAACGTATAGGAAGCCACTTGAGTTTCGTACGAAATTCGGATACGTGATCATATTTGCGCAAGCCAAATATGAATCTAATGCAAAAATTTTGAAGTCGTTCAAGTTTATCAAGTTGTGACTCTGTGAGATCAAGATAACGGACATCAGCGTAGTCTAGGATAGGATGTAAAAGAGACTGTGCAGAGACGAGGCCTGTTCCCGCAGAAGGAATAAGGTTCCTTCAGATTGATTTGAGATAATTCGCTCGTTTGAGAGAATATCGACATAACTCGAAATGCTATCCAATTTAACTAGATACTTGTGTGAAATGAAAGTATAACATCATGAACTGAGACACAATGCCAATTTTGCACCGACGTTCATCAGAGACTGGGCTTGGGTTTAAGTCAAACCCAGGCCTAGTCTCTCGCACAGAGGAGCTTTGCATGCTTAAGTTTTAAGAAAATCATGTTGGATTCCATATTTATAATAACATCGTATATTCTATGTTTTATGCAAATTCACGATGAAAGTTAAAGAAAAGACGAAAGTTCACGATGTTATACTTAAATTTATGATTATTTCACACAAGTATCTAGTTAAATTAGACAGCATTTCGAGTTATTTCGATGTTCTCGCAAACGAGCGATATGTTTCGTAAAGCATACATGTGAGCCGCTCAACCGGGGAATCTTCAAACGACATACCGCAACAGGATGGATTTTTAGTCAGTAGAAGTCTGACACTCCCTTCCGCTCCACTTAGATCGGGAAGGGTCATTCGGTGATTGTTTGGGTTGAATATCTGATTCATGCGCTAAGACTGGCTCGAAACAGTTTTGAGGTAGTATAATCCCTTAGAAAACAACTTCTTCTGATTTAAGATTTCCTTCCCCAAAAGCTAACAAGGAAGCTTTTGTTCAGTAGTGGTCAATTACAGGCTAACCGGTTGAGGGCCTGTTTAACGACGTCCGGATAGCCACTGTTTACTGAATAAATTCGAAAACGAAGCACCTTTTGTGTGAAGATATCTGCGAAGTAAGTTAACGGGAACATAAACGTAGGAGGCGAAAGAAGCTCTATTTTTAAAACATTCGGTACGAGTATCGACCACTTTTGATACTTTTAAATATAAAAAAGATTTTTTTTTCCCAATTAACCAATTTAAAATACAAAGAAGATTTATGTAACTTTATAATTAATATCCATGTAGTTTAATGTAATAAAATTATATTTACGTCCGCAGGCACATTTTTTAAAATATTTATTTTAAGGGTCTTTTGAGCATTTAGTTTGTATTCCACTGTAACTCCACTGGTAAAGGCCTCCTCCAAAGTTTTCCATTTTCCCTTTCCGTTGTATGCCATCATTTTACATTATATTGTTTTTACTGAAACTTACATGCAATGCATCGGCATGACTTTATCTGTATAGGTATGTGTGGTATAAAAAGTACTTTAAAATTATTTGGGAAATAAGAGTGCATACTGTTAAAAACTTTTTATAAACGTATCCATATCCATACTAACATTATTTATAAATGCGAAAGTCTGTCTGTTTATCTGTTACGCTTTCACGGCACCGATTTGGATAAAATTAGGAATGAAAATAGTTGAAAACCCAGGGTCAAACATAGGCTTATACTTTTTTTTTCCAAAACCAACTCTTAAAGGGTTGAAATAGAAAAAATTAAGTTTGTATGAGACATCTAAACCAATTTTAATGAACAATTGTAACGGAGATGAAACCGCGGGGCACAACTAGTAGTAGGGTTATACGTATATTTTCATCTGTAGACCTATTCGTGCACGATACATTCATTTGTAACACTTATTGTGTTTGTAATTATTGTCATCGGCATGACGTAAAAGCTTTTTGATTATAGGAACTGCAAACATGCATTGTGAACGAGATTCCGAGTTTAAATGCATTTTCGTATGACCCACTATTTTAGAACGGAGCGAAAGTGTGTCAATTGTTTGTTGTGCAGATTGTCACTGAGGCAAATGACGGAAAATATTGGACGCTTTATCCAGTGCTTTATTACAAACTGTTTACGCTTAATTGAACCTTGTGTATTTTATTACATTCTGCAGCAAACAGGTTGTAACAATGCAACAACAACGTTTTGACTGACTGGTCGAGAGTCGAGACTAAGCTAGAGCTTTAAACATCGGCGACGTGTTGTAAGTCTATCAGTTTTTATCGGGTACATTTCGGAGTGTGCGATGGAATTGCACAATCTAATTCCATCCGTTCCTTCTTCGGTCTACGAGTACAAGACAATCATCGATACCCTTAGATTATCTGACGAAATCTGTGTTTCCTGATAGCTAGAGTGAGTAAGTTACTTCTAGCGTAAGCATGCTTCATCTTCGACCACATCATCGCTTATCAGGTGGGATGGAGGTCAAATGCGAGCGTCTTATCAAGAGAGATCTTAGTTTCAAGTACTTAGTGAGTTCGCAAGGAATATCGTGATAGCTTTTATCTAGGCATTATCATGTAGCTATTAATCTAGCAATGTCAAACGTGCCAGCTTTGACTATGTTTCAGTTACTTTTTAGGGTTCCGTAGCCGAATGGCAAAAAACGGAACCCTTATAATTTCATCATGTGTATCCGTCTGTCTGTCTGGCTGTCTGTCTGTCTCTGTCTGTCTATCTGTCTGTCCGTCTGTCCGTATGTCACAGCCATTTTATTCCGAAACTATTAGGACTATACTTGTGAAACTTGGTATGTAGATGTGTCCTGTAAACTGCTTTCTGATTTTAAGAAAAAAAAATAAAAAATAAATTTATAATAAAGTTCTTAAACTCCCCATACATAGAACTAAAACTGAAAATTTATTTTTTCATGAAACCTACACGTGTGTAGTATCTATAGACAGGTCTTTAAATATGACACTGAGGTTTCTAAAACCACTTTTTCATAAAGTTAATCGTTTAAAAGATATACGCTTCCAAAGTGGTAAAATGTGTGTGGGGGACACTTTAACTTCTTTAATAATGGAGTGAAAAATCTAAAAAAATATATATGTCTATAGATCTTAATGTAAACTTTCAACCAAAATTGGTTTGAACGAGATCGGGTTAGCAGTTTTTGAGATACAGCATATTTTATAAAACCGCAAATATAACTTTGTAATTCATACAAACACTATGAAAAACAAAGTTATTTGGAGTAGTTGTAAAAAATGTAAATAAGCTAGTTTTAAGAAATTTGTAAGGTTATTTTTTTGTCAAATATATATACATATTATATTATTATAGTTACTACGGAACCCTTCATAGGCGAGTCTGACTCGCACTTGGCCAATTTTTTAAAACTCATAGTACATTCGCTAAGTTCATGTAGTCCAGGAATATTAGGGGTTTATAGACTATCTCTCCTTCCGAGGCGATTTCGGAATGAGAGATAGTCAGCTATAAACTTGTATTTAAGACGCAATATAATCCCGTTGACCTTGCTCAAACGGGCGCACACAGACACATCACAGAGAATGCCCCGCGCACCCCCTCATTTGAGGGGGTGAAGCAGATGATGAAGAATTTCGCGGCTAGTTTACAGAGCTCGAGCGGTCCAGTGTGTCCCCGTTCGGATTTCGCGCCGCGTTTCCGCGGCGATCACCAAGGTCGAATCTCATTCGCGGTATAGCTTTTTGTTGTCTTATTTATTAAATATTATGTATTTATAGATATTTACATATTTTCGTGTTGTTATTATTTTAAAATATGTGCATAGTTTTGTTCTCTTATTTTTTATTTAATACATTAGGTTATCAAAAAAATTTTTAGCAAAAAAATAGAACCGACTTCCATATAAAACACTACAAAGGCAAAAATAACTTTAATTTCGGTAGTCGGTATCATTTGTTTTGTAGTTTCTTTTATATTTTTGACACCGCCTTCCGAAATTAAAGTTATTTTTGCCTTTGTAGTGTTTTTATATGGAAGTCGGTTCTATTTTTTTGCAAAAAATTTTTTTTCACGCTTTTTAGTGGGACTGTTTGTAATTTATCTAGTTACAAAAGCCAAAATGTCAACTACTTATCACCTTTTACAAAATATTGCTTTTCCTGGTGCAGAGCTGTTAATTTTTGAGGAGTTCTCCTGGTACATCACCATCAGCTCTACATCACCATATGCATTGTGATGAGCATAAAGTGCTTAACATCCGTACTCAAGTAATCGAATCGCAATCCACGAAATACTTATTATTGAGTAGTTTCAGTGGCCATCTGTGGTCTTCATCATTAGTTCAACTTCCCCAAATGGTAATTTTCAAAAGCAACTGCTCAAGGTACTATAAGAAGAAAAAAATTTGAAGAGTTCCCTCGATTTCTCCAGGATCTCAACATCAGATCATGATTTCGTAACAATGGGACCAACTAGAACGTATACCCTTTCAAACGCAAAAAGAATTTTTCAAACCGGTCCAGCCGTCTCCGAGTTATGAGGTAACATACATAAAAAAAAGTTCAAGACGAATTGAGAACCTCCTCCTTTTTTTTTTGAAGTCGGTTAAAAACAATAATTTTTATTCCTATAGATATTTTATTTCAGAATCAAGAATAATATAATGAAAAAGAAAACATCCAAAAAGTTTGATGGTGGATTCTGAAGAAAAATAATATACAGGGTGTTACAAAAGAGTTTAAGTAATACCAAAGGAGGTTATTGTACTCATAATTATGAACAAGTTTTACTATGGCACCAGCTCTGAAATCGCAATTAAAACAGCTGTTTCAATTATTTTTTTCCAAGGGAATAAACTTTTTGTATAAAATAGCAGTTTATTTTCGTTATTTTTATTTTCGCAATATACGGTTTATAAGAATACAGCGTGTGAAGTGAACATACCTACGGATGCGAGGAGAGACGAATGAAAGGGTGGGATACGGACTGGGTGGATGGATGGACAGGTGAACGAACAGGAAGGATACATAAAAATTAAACAAGCTAATTTAATAATTTTATTTTGTGATTTTTTGACGTATTTACGCATACGGAGCGCAATGTTAATACACAAATTTTGGAAAAAAATTACTCATTACACAAATCTTCAAAATTTAGTTTTCTACTACAACAAGTTTTGTTTTTAGGCATCCAAAACAAATACTGCCTTGTATGTGCTCGTGCAGAGAAAAAACAAACTGCTGCACCGGAACAGTTTGCTTTCATTCCATTTCGCTTTCGTCTTTTTTGTCACTTTTATCTCTATCTGTATTTTCATCTCTATTTTTTACGTATGGTTCACGAATTTTCATATTTCTTGAAATTCGGAGATCAAGTATCTCAGGTAAAATACAGTCTAAATAGAACTTTTTCAATTTTTCTTTCATTTCTCTTTCCCAAAATGTATCATCTCTTTGAATGATTTCCGTCTTCAGCTTTTCTTTTTCATTCTCCCATACGGCAAACAAACAATATTTTTTTTGGGTTACGTGTAGCTGTCCTTGAACTTGGTAATACCAAGCATGTTTTTTGTTGATGGCTAGTTCACTAGTTTTTGTTTTTTGCCAGAAGTTTACTTTTTTATTTTCAATTGCTGCTGCTAGGCCCATTTTGTGGGCTGTCAAAGGACACTTTACTTCAACAACAGTATTTTCTCCAATTAATCCATCAGGCGTTGCACCCAAGAAACATAGTTCTTGGTCTATAAATAAACCACAGGGTCTAATCGTTTTGCGCTCTTGTACAGCCAATTGTGCAAGTGCGATTTTTTCATTCAATTGGCCATGTCTAATAGATTCCACGTGGTCAATTTTGTTTCGATAAAGAATATCTTTGACTAAATTAGCACATGGTGTATTAATACGCCTTTTTATAACTCTGCCGAAATTGGATGCAGTCAATAACGATCTTCTCATCTCTAGCCATTCTCCACTATCACTTTGTAAAACAGTTTTTCTTTCAATTGTTGCTCGTTCCAAATCAGACTTTTTAATTTTTTTCATAAACTCGTTTTTCAGTTTATCCAGTATTTCTACCAGCATATCGGGCTTTTCACAGGACTGGCCATAATCCTTATCGTCTTGTTTTTTACTGAAAACAAGCCTTCTTTTTCTTTTTATATATCTTTTACTAGGGAGTTTTTGTTTCTTCTTTCTTTCTTCCCACAGTTTCAAATTCAAATTCAAATTCATTTATTCAGTTTGCCTCTTGGGCTCTTATTGGTAATTTTTTTATAAAGCTTCGAAAGTGCATTTTCTTCATTGAACGACACTGCTGACGCAATGCATCGCGTCTGATATGAGTTTTTGAGGGAAAAATTAACTCTTTTTCCTCCTACATATTTTGCTATTATGCTATGTATGATAGCGTTCTACAACGTTACTGTCCACGTCATGAAGTAAACTTCGAGCATGGCCAGCAATACTTTGTATCATTATACTAATTCTCTGCCACAAAGAACTTAGCTGAAAGTCACTTGGAACATCATTTTGCTCCAAATCTCCCGTTTTTTTGCAGAAATGTGTTTTGCATTCAAGGTGGTTTCCAAAAGCGTGATGATGTGCTTGTAAAAGTCCTCAAATAATTTTTGCTCTTCTGGGCAGGGATCATTTTTATTTTTTTGTATTGCTTTGGTTATGCAGGATCTCATGCTCAAAACTCGCGATATGGTCAATAATTTTCTGTGACTTTTTAAATATTTGGTTTCAGTTTGCAATGTCATCATTTTGTTACAAAAATTCCTCAGTAAATGATTTCTGCATTCTACTTTTTCGACGGTAATATCAAGGTAAGGTCTTGCCTGCAAAATTTTGGAATAAGTACTTGAGTCACCATCAGATATTAGTCGTCCGTAAATCAAACCGTGGGTAGCTTAATACCTTCCACTATAATTTCGCTCTCCATTCCTGTGGACGGACCGGAATAGTTTTTCGAACATAAATGTTCAGGCACTGTTGTTTTTTTTTCTTTTCGGCACGATCACAATGGTAGCAATATTTATTTCGGACTCCCAAATATAAAAGTTTGCCTGTTTTTCTACCTATGATTGCAGCAGCGGATAAAGCTGAATATTTTTTTTGTACGACCTTTTACCGTACACACCATCTGCTATCACATCTATGATAGGCGTACCATTCTTTGTGACCCTGCCTTCTGCTATAGCCATAATTTTCTCTTCCTCAGCTGCTTGATCCATGGACTGTTGTGTCAGTTGCTGCCAGTTTTCCGACAGTAATTTGTGGTTCTTTTGGTATGTTTTTTGGGAAATCATTGGCAAATTCATGGCTGATGAAAATTCTTGTAGCTGAGAATGACCACAACCAATAGAAATTGCACCAGCTACAGCACATGTATTTATTGATAAACAATTATCATTGTCGTTAATGATAACAAATTGTTGTTTACACATTTTACATAAAAAAGTAAATTTGGAAGATAAGCCGTGAAGCTTTTCACCAACTAACTCAAGAGAAGATAGCCCGCAGTCTAATGGTCCGTGATTTGAGATCTCACACAACTTTAAAAAAAAATAGGAAACATTAATAATCCTGCGTCCAATTTGTATGTTCTTTTTAGGAGTATAGTTTTCCGTCTGTAAAAATAAATGAATATTTTTTTTTTATACCATAAAACATTATTTTAACTTAAAATAATTTTAAATAAGTATGTTTTCACGGAATAACTTACTTCTGCACTATAATTTAACCCATCAGTTTCTTGGTTTTCAGGTTGGACATCACAATGACTTTCTTCAGTAGCACTAGCCACCTAAAATTGAATTATACCATTTTTATTTATAAAACTAATTCTACACAACTCGCAAAATTATGTTACTGTAACGTGCGGTTGAAGTTACCTGTGTATTAAAGGTTTCTTTTAGTACTTGCTCAGATGAATATGTACTTTTATCAATAACTTCACGACCGTGATCATTCTGTGATGCCACAGTTTCCAATCTAAAAATACAAAAAGTTTGTGGTAATGAAATTCATTACAAAATAAAGCGGGACATTATTTACCATGTTTGTTATTTGTTTCGAGTTTCGATTGTGAAACAACTGAAAAAAATTGGCCAAGTGCATGTCAGACTCACCCATGAAGGGTTCCGTAGTAACTATAATAATATAATATAACATGTATATTAATTTGACAAAAAAAGACCTTACAAATTCCTTAAAACTAGCTTATTTACACTTTTACAACTACGCCAAATAACTTTGTTTTTCATAGTGTTTGTATGAATCACAAAGTTATATTTGCGGTTTTAGAAAATATGCTGTAATACAAAAACTGCTTACCCGATCTCGTTCAAACCGATTTTGGTTGAAAGTGTATATCTACAGACATATATTTTTTTAGATTTTTCACTCCATTGTTATAGAAGTTAGAGGGGGGGGGGGGGGGGAGGGAGAGACAAATTTTACCACTTTGGAAACGATTTACTTTATGAAAAAATGGTTTTAGAAACTTCAATCTCATTTTTTAAAGACCTGTCTATAGATATCACACACGCATAGGTTTCATGTAAAGAAATATTTTCAGTTTTTAGTTCCATATATGGGGAGCCTTCCATGTATGGGGAGGTTCCATGTATTTTAATTTTTTTTTTTTTTTCTCAAAGTCGGAAAGCGGTTTATCGGAAGACGGACGGACGGACAGACAGAAACAGATAGACAGACAGACAGACATGATGAAACTATAAACAACAAATACAGGGTGGCAGGGACATCTACGCGCAACCGCTTACCATGGATTCAGTACATGATTCTGGACCCCCTGCGTGGATAGTTTTCGTCGGCTTTTTCTTAATTTCATAAAATTACGAAAAATCCGACGCAATAAAAAAACAGTAAATTCACTTATTTCAAACAGTAATGTAAACAAAACTCGAAAAGGCTACCTGATTAGTTATGTTGATCTCGCAAATTAACCCTAGCAAAACAGCTGATCAGGTAGCTCTTTCGAATTTTATTTACATTGCTGTTTCAAGTGAAACAAGTGAATTTTATATTTTAATTAACAATGATTTTATACAGTTTTCAGTAAAAAATACTGAAAAATCCTGAAAAATTAAAAAAAAACGACGAAAGATTCCAACGCAGGGGGTCCAGAATCATGTACCAAATCCCTGGTAAGCGTTTGTGCGTCGATGTCCCTGCCACCCTGTATATTACTTGTGCTAAAATATAGTAGTAAATATCCCGTTTTAAGACAGATTTAGTGACCATGTCAATTTTAAAACTGCGTGAAAATATCAATTCTAAATTTTCTAGTTCTGTGGTTCAGAAGTTGGTACATTTTAGATTTCATTTTTTAGGGTTCCGTAGCTGAATGTCAAAAAACGGAACCCTTATAGTTTCGATATGTCTGTCCGTCTGTCTGTCTGTCTGTCTGTCTGTCCGTCCGTCCGTATGTCACAGCCATTTTATTCCGAAACTATTAAGACTATACATGTGAAACTTAGTAGGTAGATGTATTCTGTAAACCGCTTTCCGATATTAAGAAAAAAACTAAATAAAATACCCCATACATGGAACTAGAAATGAAAATATTTTTTTTTATGAAACCTATGTGTGTGTGGTATCTATGGACAGGTCTTTAAAAATGATATGAGGGTTTCTAAGACCGCTTTTTCATAAAGTCAATCGTTTAAAAGATATAAGCTTCCAAAGTGGTACAATGTGTGTCTCCCCCTCTAACTTCTATAATAATGGAGTGAAAAATTTAAAAAAAAATATGTCTATAGATCTTAATGTAAACTTTCAACCAAAATTGGTTTAAACGAAATCGGTTCAGCAGTTTTTGAGATACAGCATATTTTCTAAAACCGCAAATATAACTTTGTAATTCATACAAACACTATGAAAAACAAAGTTATTTAGCGTAGTTATAAAAATATAAATAAGCTAGTTTTAAGAAATTTTTAAGGTTTTTTTCATTCTTCAAATAAATATACATATTATATTATATTATATTATATTATTATAGTTACTACGGAACCCTTCATGGGCGAGTCTGACTCGCACTTGGCCAATTTTTTGTATTCATTTCGTAAAATTGTTGAGCTACAAATAAAAGATTAGGCAACTAACATTCATAGTTAGGTACATACCTATTCTCTTACTTAGTTATGTATGAGAATAAGCAACATCTGAATTTTCAGATCAATCAGATATTTTGTCATGCACATTACTGCCCATATCAATAAACCGCGGTCTTGAAACAAAATGTTTCTTACTTTGTTTTATTCTTTATTATAGCCTAGATAATGTGTCGATACTTACTCATTGAAAATAACTTCGGCGTTGACATTTTCGACTTTCTTTCTCCTATAAAAAAAAATGAAAACATTTATTTTTTTATTCAACAAAATATTTACAAAAATATCTAAATATAATATAAAAGTACTTTCAATAAAATAGAAGTGACAAAAAGACAAAATAAGACCCTAGGTTTGATCCAGGACACTGGCGGTTGCCAATCCGATTCACTACTATACACGCTAATAGAACTTAGGAATTGTGATGAAATAACTGACCGTATTCGAGTAAAATAAAGTGCTCAATACTGAGATGGTTCCAATAATGTGTCATAATATTTTAGAAATAATTTAGTAATCTAAAATATTCTTACCTTTTAACATCGTTCATATGTACGGCGTTTGATTTATATGAACGTTTTTTAGTCCTTTTAACTGGCTTCACTTTATTTCCCATATTTATAAAATAAAATTGAAATCAAGTTACGCTATTTTAACCTGAAGTATTTTATATTTACAAGAAAGAAGATTATTTATAGAAAATTGATATAAAAAATGAATTTTATAAATAAAATAATGAATTTACAGACGAAACTTTACAATAACTACAAACAATTCCGAGTCGAAATAAATCGGCGAGAAAAGCGACACGTCCATATAGCAACAGGCGTTGGCCGGCACTGTCGGTACACAGGCGTTTACGCACACATGCGTACGTATTATATTGCGAAATAATAATACGCGATTTACAGAAAATGTATTGATTGGATTAAAAAAATAAAACACTATTTCGTTAGTATGTTTCTTGTTGAATAATTTGTCAAAAAATCAGAATGATCGTATGTATTTTAATATGGTTTTTATTCGTTAAAAGATTTTTTTAGAGGTATCTTTGTGATTTTTTTCTATGAATTAAAATTTGTTGTATTATGTTTTCAAAACACTACTTAACTAGATTATATCCTGAAGAATATCATATATTTTTCTGATTGTGTTAACTGCAGTGAATCATATACTTTAACGCATTATAAAACTCGCGTTTAAACCTATTTTCGCGTCTGGAGCGCCTTAAACCTTTATTTTGACACCCTAAAACTTGTCTCAAAACCTACTTATCGTAGGGTGTCCGCGACCTTAGATATTTCGAGGTCAAAGATAAAAAAATCGATTTTTTACAGATTTATTGCAAATATGTCGTTTCCTATGGGTTTTATGCTATTTGTATTCGTTATAAATATTGTAGAGGATTAAATTCTGTACAACTTTTGTTTAAACATTTTTTTAATATCTTGAACCATTTTCGAGATAGAGAGCCAGAGCGCGCGCATTGTTTAACTATTTATTTCAACCGTATTTATTATCAAATTCGGACTTGGTTAATACATGATTTAGAATCCCAGAGTTGGGCTTGGATAATGCGTCATGAATTCCTGGAACCTATTATGACAATGAATCCACCAGCTCCGGAGGAATTGCTTAACACAATATTCTGCAACTGCAAGAATGGTTGTGGTTCGCGATGTGCATGCAGGAATGAAGGGTTGCAGTGCCCTTTAGTTTGCGGTCAGTGTAATGGGCAAGCTTGTCTTAATGCTTCATCATATCAGAGTGATATCAATGAAGACGGTACTTTTGACCCCGAAATCCTGGAAGAACTGGAGACAAATGTCGTTGAAGAAGAGAACACGGAGGAATTTGAAATTTCGAGATGGAAATTCGTTTCGATGGATTCCAATATTCTTGCCCTCCATTTTCGAGATAGAGAGCCAGAGCGCGCGCATTGTTTAACTATTTATTTCAACCGTATTTATTATCAAATTCGGACTTGGTTAATACATGATTTAGAATCCCAGAGTTGGGCTTGGATAATGCGTCATGAATTCCTGGAACCTATTATGACAATGAATCCACCAGCTCCGGAGGAATTGCTTAACACAATATTCTGCAACTGCAAGAATGGTTGTGGTTCGCGATGTGCATGCAGGAATGAAGGGTTGCAGTGCCCTTTAGTTTGCGGTCAGTGTAATGGGCAAGCTTGTCTTAATGCTTCATCATATCAGAGTGATATCAATGAAGACGGTACTTTTGACCCCGAAATCCTGGAAGAACTGGAGACAAATGTCGTTGAAGAAGAGAACACGGAGGAATTTGAAATTTCGAGATGGAAATTCGTTTCGATGGATTCCAATATTCTTGCCCTAATTTGAATAATATTCCTGGACTAATATTCAAAGTCAGTTTAAAAGATCATCAGCTGACTCGCCATCGCACAGTTAAGTTGCACAAATAAGAAGTTTTAAACATAACCAATGATTAGACCGAACATGAATATATGCTAGCCGTTGTTAATGGTTCATTAGTAATTTCCATTCGGTGTCTCGAAACAAAGCGTGATATCTGAATAATATTTAATATGTAAGAAAATTTCCAATAGCCTCCTTCCAGGCAAGACAGAATAAGGAAGTAGCCCGACGCATTAAAAATACTTGAAAGAGCTATTGGTCGATGAAACACCTAATAAAAAAAGCACTTCCACTTTCCTTCAAAAGGAAACTCATGGATATGTACATTATCATCACCCTCACATATGGAGCGCAATCGTAGCCAGAAGACCCCTCTCGGGGTCTGCCAGCGAGCAATGGAGTGGCTTATCTATACCTATACATATAATAAAACAGTAAAAAGTGTGTCTGTACTTTTAAATTTTATAAAAAAAAAAAATTGAGGTGGGTTAAGAAACGGTAAAACGGCAAAAAAATAAAAAAGTCTGTACACGCTGATCTCCGGACCTACTGGATGGATTTTAATGAAATTTGGTAAGTATATAGTTGACATCCTGGAATAACACATAGGCTACCCGGAATTCTCAGGGGATGGGGATTTACGCAGAAAATCCTACCACGCGAACGAAGTTGCAGGCAGCAGCTACGAGATAATAATTATGAGAATTTCAAAGTGCACATACCATCTTGCTTCACAGTGTTCCCCAGTGGGCCGCAGCTTGCGACCCAGACGAGCAGTATCCACCGCAGCATGAGCCCCGTCCTGCTCCTCTGTAGCTCCGGCTGGTTGTGGAAGTGACGCGCCGTCGGCCGAGCCTGCCCTGCCATGGTCGCATCAAACGAGGGACCATTTGTGAACGGGAGTCACATTGCTTGTAGACCTGTAGGAGAAAGGGATGCATAAAGACTCAGCGTTTTGGAAAAATATTATATTAAAATTACACCTACAATAACACACACACCCACCCAAGAGTCCCACACCTTGGCAGTTTATTTAACCGAAGTATCTCTCTACCGGCTTCTACGTTCCCTACCAAATATGACCCGTCAGCCTTTAAAGCAAGAGTGAACGGGCATCTTCTGGGCTTGCTCGTTTATCGTAGACCTCATCTAACGCTTACCAGCACGCGAGATCGAGGTCAAGAGTGGGCTCATCCGTAATAAAAATATTTTATTTATTTTATTTTATTTTATTTTACTTTATTGGGACATAAAACAGTTACACATTACAATATAAGTGTGTAGAAATAAAAATGTATAAATAAGTAAACGTGTAACAAACATCAATGTCCGCGGAATAATGGTTTAAGGATTTAGAGTAAGTATGGTATATTTCCGTTATAACCTATTTAGCCCGTCACTTGTATTAATAAAAATTGGACACATTTTTTCTTTAATCACGTAATTATAAAATGAAGATTTCTTTTTATTGATCTCACCTGATGGTAAGTGATGATGTGGTCGAAGATGAAACACGCTTACCTAATAGTAACCAATTCACTCTTGACTTAAATATCCTCAGGTTATAGCTATCGGGAAAAATAGACTCCGGCAGGGAATTCCACTCGTTAGCCATACGCACAATGCAGATGATAGGTAGGTAAATTAAATCAAATTTCACGTGACGTCACGCTGTCGCAGCTTGTGACGTCAACAGCCCGCACTCCTGAAATTTGGAGCTTTCCAACTCAAACATTTTATTGCTTTTTAGCTTTGCTTATAAAACTACCATATTCACCCAAGGTCGAAACTTAAAAACCAATTCATATTTTATTGGACAGCTATAATTCCCTGCCACCCTAACACTAATAAGTGTAGCTACCCATTAGCATTTAATACCCAAATTATCTGACCTTAAACAAATGGTGGAGGCAAGCTAAACGTGCCGTATCGAAGCTCTGGCCTTCATAAATCATAAAGCAACAATAGATCTAAGATAACGAAGCTTTTAAGTGATCATTGGTATACCTTCAGAAATTCTGACTGATGGAAGTTTCAGAATTGTGCTGTGCTGTTAAAGAAGACCAAAACACACCGCAATACAAAAAAAGACAAATATGATGACATGGTTGGTGCAGTGGTTCAGCGATTAACTGCTACGCTACATTCCACGGGTTCAATTCCCGCAACGGAACAAATGTTTGTATAAATAGTTGTTCGGGGTCTGGGTGAAAGTGAATATGCAGTATCATGACTGCATTTTTACTATCAGTGCAAACGATGCAATGAATTTTTAATTGTTTTACCAGTTTACATGTATTAAATAAACAGACATTAAGAATAGTCTAGACTCTAGGAAGTTCAAGGAAACAAATATTATGCACCTAAACCATTATTGTGACGTCCATCAGACTGTATACGATGAGGATTAATAACTCTAAAAAAATATAATCAGCCAATAAAGTTCGGCTTCGTACGACTGCTAGGACACTAAATATAAATATAAATAATATAATAATAAATATTTTTGATATTAAACAACAATAAATTCTACCAAGGAGTTCGATTTCATCGTCTGCTACACAAATCATTCCCTCACTAACGCCAAAGAGTAAAAAGTCCAAAGAGTTCCATTTATAAATCCGGAAACTTTTTGCTCGATCTTGATATAGTTTATGGCGGACACAGTTTCATTATTGATGTTTTCACGCTGATCTTATCAAGTAAGATAAGAATCTTGTTCTTAGGCTTAGCGTCTGTAGTCAGGCAACTTGCCAAATACTTGTGTATTGCAGTTTTTATTTCGCTTACTCGGTAAAAAGGGACGATATATATAATTTTCATGAATTTGTTGCTTGGGCTATTTGTTTTACTTGAAAGTGACGTTGTTAATGACGACACAGACAATTGATAGGTAGGTATGATTGAGATCCTCCCAGTGTTAATTTTTATCTTAATGTAACTATAGATATGAATTATTGTTTTAGCCCCTGGTTTCGCTCGCGGTTACGTTGTCTTTAAGGTCCATCCACCAATCCCCATCTAGCCTATTATTAATAAAAAACTATCTCTGTGCCAAAATTCCCCAAAATCGGTCTGGCGGTTGAAGCACAAACTCGCGAAAAAGCTCACTTTGGCATTTCTAATTAAGCAGGATATTTTTTTAAAATAAAATGTTTTATTATGTCGGATTTAATAACACTGCCAATTCTACAAATTACCTGCATCAATCTGAGTCATTAAATACCTCACCTCCAATTTTGTAACGCTTTAGGTACATTAATTTTTAAATTAATTGATAATAATGAACTTATATTAAACTAGCTGTGTCCACGACTTCGTCCGCACGGAATGGTGACTTTCGGCAGCATTTTTAATTTTTTAGGCTAATTATTTTGAACATAAAACTAATACATAATTTGAATGTCGTATTTATAAATATCTAATCAAAAGTCTAAAAAATAAGTTTCAAGCTTCTAGCTTTAAAAATGACGTAATTTCCATACAAACTTTCATCCCCTAGTTCAACCCCTTACAGCCCTTTTTTCGCATTAAAAAGAAAGTCCTTTCTCAGGCTCTAGACTATGTCCGTACCAAATTTCATTAACATCGGTTCAGTAGTTTAGGCGTGATTGCGTAACACACAGACAGACTGAGTTACTTTCGCATTTATAATATTACTAAGGATTAGCGAACTACTTATCTCATCCTTGTCGCATAAGAACAAGCAAAGCGTAAAGCAGTCGCGAAAACTGGCATTGGGCCAAATGAACAATGAGACGAATAAGAATTTAAAAAACTATCACAGTACTTACAAATAGCCGGGTACACAGAGCTTAATACAAAGTAAAGATAGAAATTGTTAACGTAAGAAAGACTGAAAAAATCTGGTTAAAAACATACATTAAAATTCCAATGAAAGCAACCGACTTCAATCCTAATGATTCGATTATCGCAACGGGTCAAAAAAGACTTCGATTCACGTCGACCAATGACAATTAGTTTCTCTCAATTTTATAATTTCAAGTGGAGTCGCGTTGGAGGAGATCATGGAGTATACTGCTTGGAATGAGTTATTTATTTATATGATCAGATGTAGTCATGTAGCACAAACACATAAACACAACATCATGTCATTATTCCCCGCAGAGTTTGGCGGATGTGTACGTAAAATATACTGTAAGCTTATTGCAGGAAAACTGAGTATAAACCTAATATAACCTAACCTTATTCCAATTATGTTGGGATTGGCTTTAGTCAGTCTCACCAGATGTACAAGATGAGTACTAGTGTAGTAGTGAGCGACTTGATTTGACCTTCACAAATAAGCAATTGGATAACGCAGTACCTCTCGGCTAGACACCAGCCAAGGCCAAGGTCAAGGCCAGGCTAAGTTTGTACAAATTTGTACAGCCGGGATCTGTGCCTTAACGTGCCTTTGAACGCACGGAGGAGACTTGATACCCAATAGATGGCCACCCAACCTCGTACTGATCGAAACACATGACAAGACGGAACCATGCGACTTATTACGATGACCTAGCTCTGTGCATTGTAACCATGGCAACCATACAAATATATAACTGGTTTCACAATGGCAACGGAACAACATTTTTTTCTGTCCGGAAATCGAGCTGCAGATTCTACTTCCGCACCATTCCCTGTTTCTTTTCTCTAGTGGGAGGTTGTTTTCGTAGTCGGCATCTTGATTATTTTATACTACACGTATTACAGGAATCGTCGAATTCTTTTTCAAGTACCTAGATAACATTACATATTTCTGTTAAGTATTAATGCGTTTGATGTACACAAGAACATATAAATTTAGTACTAAAAACGGGATATTTATCATGTAATTCCGTTCATCCGTGATCATGGCGCTTGCAACAGTGCCGAAATATCGGTTACTCGAAACAATAAATACACATGATAAATATCTCGTTTTATTTTATAATAAAACTGTTAGTGTTAGCTTAAAAACTTACATATAAACTTGATAAGATTCACCATTATTTCAACCGACAGGCATCTATGGCTGCAAGCGAAGGAGGTGGCGGGACGCGCGTGGGAGAGGCGGGTCTCAAGGCCCTCACAGCCCTCATACCCCAGCCGCTACAGGAGACGCTCCGGGCGTCGGGAGTCACAGGGTGACTCCCAGCTACCGTAGGCACGGGCCTGCGGGCTGCGAACAATATTTGGCTCGCCGCCCGACTGAAACCAGGCCCGTGTAAACGGCGCGTTGTGTTCCACGTACGCCCGAAAGAATATCAGCAAAGTTGTCGGGGCCCACAAGAGGGCCGTTGCCTGCCGGGGTTACGGAATTGTTCGAAAGAGTTACCGCGGCCTCGGAACATGAAGGACATATGATGGAACACGGATGGGTTTTAGTCAGTAAAAGTCTGACACACCCTCCCGCTTCGCCCAAAACGGGAGACAGTCACTGGATGATTTCCCATCTTTAAAAGAAGGCATCTATGGCAGGTCACGGTACCTAAACCAAGTAGGTACCTGAGGAAGGCCACAAGAAATTGCTGTATTTACATTACTCGTTGTGATGGCGATGTAGTTACAACGAGGAGTTCACAGGAGCGGTCAGTCTGAATGCCTTGAGCCTTCCAAAGTCTTCGGGTTGCCCGGGCCACTAGACATCCTTTCGGCCTTGTAAGACATGTGTTGGCCGAGATATGAACGAGACATTTAAGTTTTGCCAAGATGCGACTTGATACTTAAATAGCGATTAGAGGGTTACTGATTTACTCAACCATTTTGAGTTTAACAACAAAGCTAGCGCAGTGATTTAGGAATTGGAACAAATGTTTGTATGACCTACAGATATCTAATCCGGATCTGGTTGTATATACAAGTGACTTTATATGTATGTAAAGCGACCATTGCCCCATGGCTAAAGTGTCGGATGTGTAATCGAGAGGACTCGGGTTCAAACCCCACCCATTACACTACGGTGCAGGAGACATTTTAGTGAGTAGAAGTTATTGTTTATAAAAAAAAGGAAAACAAGAGTTTTAGCCAGAAGTCACTGAATATAACCTGGCAAATGTATAAGATGGCAGCCCATATTATCCAGCACAAGCCATTGTAATGATTTACTCGGAAAATGTGAGCCTTTAGTGGATTTACGAACATTTATGTAATTACCTCTTTGTGAGTAATTGCGACAGAGCTTATCAAGTCAGGGCTCATTAACAATTAAATACATTTTTGTGTTCGCACTTGTGAAGGGGATTTATTTGTAGGAACTTGTTGGTGTTGTTTAATATGAGTATGTATGTATATTATGTTTATCTAATCTATAATAGGGGTGGGAAGATCAGATGTATACCACTTTGTAGTAACTTTACCACTAGTTAAGGAAATTAACCTTGAATGATAATGATATTTATTCTGAAAAATTGGTTATAAATCAAACTTTTACACGTCAGTTGTCTATTTAACTAGAAGAGACCGGGTTGCCTATATGAAATACTGAAACAAACTCACGAGGTCAATGTCTCTTTTGAAGTTCAGACAATTCATAGTATTCTAATCATATGAGAACCATGTAAGATTGTATGATATAAGTTTTTAAGCTAACATGGTCACTAACAGCATCATTAGAATAAAAAACGGGATATTTATCATGTGTACTTTTTGTTTTGAATTTCCGATATTTCGGCACTGTTGCAAGCGCCATGATCACGGATGAGATGATGTAAGAGTGTGGTCTGTGGTGTTTCAAGTATAACATCCCAGTTTATCAATATTTTTTATCATTTTAACCACAATTTCTATATAGTCAAGACTCTTGTTTATTCCCTAGAAATTATTCCATGATTGTAACTCAGGTTTTTGACTTAACATAAATCAAATAAATTTTTAGATAGGCCTATTTGGGGACTCATAAATACCCACAAAACAAGTTATGTTAGTGTTTTAAATCTTTTAAACAATGACTTCATAACAGATTTTCAGGTTTTACTCACCGTTTAAAAGTAATTTTTTTATTCTTTATGATACCTCTCTTGACTTTGATCTCGCCTTAAGGTAGGCGATAGATGAGGTCTACGATGGAACGAGCGAGCCCAGAAGATGCCTGTTTACTCTTGCTTTAAAGGTTGAAAGGTCATAAGTGGCAGGGAACACAGAATCCCGCAGATAATTCCACAGCTTAGAAGTGCGTACAATAAAAGTGCAGGAGAAGCGCTTGGTACGACAAGACGGTATATCAACCAAGTGTTGATGGTACCCAGCAGTGCGTCTGGTAGACCGGTAGTGAAAGGGAGATGGAGGGATTAGGTCATGGAGCTCCTGTGCACACTCCCCGACGTACATTCTGTGGAAAACCGACAAGAAAGCAACGGTTCGCCAACGAGCCAGGCCATGAAGCTTGTCCACTAGCGTCTCGTCGTCTTTAAGTCTTTTAGATCTACGCTCGATCGAGTCCAGTGCAGCGGTATTTTGCAGAGCCATCCCACAAGTGGCTGCAATACTCCCTGCAGGAACGGACCTGTGCTTTATATAGATTCAGAAGCTGTCCAGGCGTAAGGTACCGTCTCACCTTGTATAGGATTCCTATCTTTTTGTTGCAGTCTGAGCTTTGAACTCGATGGTTGAGCCAAAGTTGAGGTCTGACGTCAACTTTATACCCAAAAGCTTCAGGCGGTCGGTAACTGGCACAAATGCACTTCGGAATGTAGGGGATAATTGAAATGGATTCCTTTTAGCGCTGAAAAGACAAGCCTGAGTTTTCAGAGCGTTGAATTTGACCAGGTTGGCGTTGCCCCATAGAGAAACGAGATTTAAGGTCGAATTCATGCGCTCTACCATGGCCTTTTGAGAGTGGCAATTTCGTCTCTGCCAGCTCTAGCACTGGATAAGTATCTCTCTGAGACTGTGCTGTTATCCGCGTACCCAACTGCTCCCAGCTGAAGTAGGTCATTGATATGCAGCAAAAAAAAGAGTCGCAGAAAGAATAGACCCTTGAGGAACACCGGCATTAATTGCCATAAGATCCGATGAGCTGCCATAGATCACCACTTGGATCAACCACTCAAGAAGTCGGAAATCCAGTTGCATAAGCCAGCAGGAACACCGAATGCAGGAAGCTTGCTCAGCAGACTAGCGTGCCAGACCTTGTCAAAGGCTTTTGAGATATCGAGGGACACCGCAAGGGCTTTACCGTGTTTCCCAATGGCCTCGCCCCAACAATGCGTGACATACACAAGATATCCGGTGGACCAAGCACGGCGGAAGCCATACTGGTGGTCACTAACGAGCTCATTGTCTTCAAGGTATGCCAGTAACTTGTTGTTGAGTACCCTTTTCATCACTTTACATAGTATGGAGGTTAAGGCGATTGGTCTATAATTTGCAGGATCGGCACGGCTATCCTTTCTGGGTACTGGTTACACATTAGCAAGCTTCCAGGACACTGGCACCACTCCGATTTTGAGGAAAATGTGATACAGGTGAGTCAAGACAGGTGACTCTCCTAAAGGTGAACTCCGGAGCACAACTTTTAAGGACTCGGGCAGGTATTCCTTCCGGTCCTTTGGCCTTGTTCACGTCTAGACTACAAAGGGTTTTACGGACTTCTTTATTGTGAATTAAAATTTCCGGCATTACGGAGTCACAGTGAGGTAAGTTACGCAGTAAATTAGACCCTGTGTCAAGACGCTAATTTTCCGCAAAGAGGGAGGAAATAAATTTGCTTTCTCTTACGCGGTATAAGCCAGTGTTTCATCTGGTTTAACCATGGGAGGTAGCGAAGGACGACAGAAGTTTGACTCAACTGATTTGGCGGCGAGGGACCAAAACTACTTACTACCCGAAGAGTAGGTTGCCAATTTGGCCCCAATTCGTCCAACATGGTCGAACCGAGCCTTCCGTAACACCCGTTTGCAGACCTTAGCGGTAGAGTTAAACGCTGTCTTCAATGCGTGAACACCTATACTAGCATAGCCTGAATTGCATCAGCGCACATCGATGGGTTGCATGAAGAGAAACAATAATTCTTCTTTTCACTTTGTTTCTTGTATAATATATTACGTAGGTAGTTCAGTCATTGAGATCATGGTAAATTCAGAAATATGTACTTATTCATTTTATGAAAACAAAATTAAAATTAAAATAAAAGTAAATCTAATATTTAAAAATCTTATACATATATACACAATCTAAAATAATATTTTAACACTAGCTTTTGCCCGCGACTTCGTCCGCGTGGAATAGTTACTTTGGGCTAACGTTAAATTTAACCCCGATTTTGAAGCATTCTTCATTGGCGCTCCGCTCCTATTGGCCTTAGCGTAATGATACAATATAGCTGTGCCCGCGACTCCGTCAGCGTAAGTTAATGTATTGGTAATATTGTTTAGATCACGTTCACATGAGGCTTAAGTACCTAGAGAACGCTTCGACCGCGAGACGCGTCGAGCGCGGCGACCGATTCTCAAAAATAATCCTTATAGCATGATTCAGTATTCACGCGCCATGGCTTATTATTATAAGCGTATTTCATGTATAACTTTGGTGTTTCTATACCGATTTATATGATTCTTTTTACGGTTTCGTAGCCGAATGGCAAAAAACGGAATCTTTATAGTTTCGACATGTCTGTCCGTCTGTCTGTCTGTCTGTCTGTCCGTCCGTCTGTCACAGCAATTTTATTCCGAAACTATTAGGACTATACATGTGAAACTTGATAGGTAGATGTATTCTGTGAACCGCTTTCTGATTTTGAGAAAAAAATTAAAAAATATTTAAAATAAAGGGGGGCTCCCCATACATGGAACTAAACCTGAAAATATTTTTTTCATGAAATCGATGCATGTGTGGTATCTATAGACAGTTCTTTAAAAACGACATCGGGGTTTCAAAACCCACTTTTCCATAAAGTCAATCGTTTAAAAGATATAAGCTTCCAAAGTGGTAAAATGTGTGTGTCGCGGACACAACCTCTAACTTCTATAATAATGGAGTGAAAAATCTAAAAAAAAGATATGTCTGTAGATCTTATTATAAACTTTCAACCAAAATTAGTTTGAACGAAATCAGTTCAGCAGTTTTTGAGATACAGCATATTTTCTAAAACCGCAAATATAACTTTGTAATTCATACAAACACTATGAAAAACAAATTTATTCGGCGCAGTTGTAAAAAATGTAAAAAAGCCAGTTTTAAGAAATTTGTAAGGTTTTTTTTTTTCAAAACAAATTTATTTGGCGCAGTTGTAAAAAATGTAAATAAGCTAGTTGTAAGAAATTTGTAAGGTTTTTTTTTCGTCAAATAAATTTGCATATTATATTATAGTTACTACGGAACCCTTCATGGGCGAGTCTGACTCGCACTTGGCCAATTTTTTTATGGAATAGTTAATAATGTTAACTTTTTCAATTAGGGGTGACTGAGAGTGTTATAAACGTAAGAGTAGACAAATATTATAATCAGAAAGCTTCGAACTGCTAAGCTATCGGGAGTTACACGTGTTATTGTGAGTCAACCATAAAAGTTAGACATATGCTGTCGTGGGATATTTTTTATATAATTTTAAGGAGAACATTTCCGTCATGAAATGATTTGTGTAGCTTTAACCATTAAGGTTGCACACGCGACGGAAGCTTAAAAAATGGAGTAACTTCTCCCGTTTTCCCAACATTTCCCTTCACTGCTCTGCTCCTATTGATTGTAGCGTGATGAAAAGTATACTATAACCCGCTCAGGAGTATGAAAAATAATTGTACCAAGTTTCGTTAAAATCCGTCGAGTAGTTTTTGTTTCTATAACGGTTATACAGACAGACAGACAGACAGACAGACAGACAGACAGACAGACAAAAATTTAACTGATTGCATTTTTGGCATGAGTATCGATCCTTAATCACCCCCTGATAGTTATTTTGGAAATATATTTCATGTACAGAATTGACCTCTCTACAGATTTATTATAAGTATAGATTACTCGGCACGTGAACTTTACAGCAATTGTTCACGTACTGACAGTCAAAACGTTCTGCAAAGGCGTTCAGTATACTATTACGGCTGTCCCGCACCCTACGCAACAGGGATGTGCATCGCTTGCGCATGCAATCCACACGTACCTCGGCGAACATCCCTGACACGCTACAGAAGCGAGGCAGCTCCAAGAGTATCCTGAACACGTTATTGTATTGGACGCGTAGAGCGCCGTACTGTTTCTGCATGTAATCCACCCACAGACTAGTATAGTAGGACTGCCAGTATAGAAGGACGTACAAAAAGCCAATAGTAAAAGTATATACGGCAATTTTGACACTCCTCGTACACCGCGCAAATCTGCGGGCTATCATAATATTCACTCGAACAAACAACACCCTACGCTCCCTTTTTATGTCTGCATCGTCTTTCAGGCCAGGGGTCAGTAGATGTCCAAGATACGTAAACTTATCAACCCTTTTTGAAAGAAAAAGAAGAAAGAAAAAACTTTATTCGGCACATGCCACAAAGCACACAACAAAAAGTATACAAAAGGAAAAAAACCAAATGTAAAAAAAATGAAAAACAATTTAATTACATATTTGCATTTACACGAAAATAGACAAATTACGTGTGCCTCGCGACTGCGCCAAAAAGGCTCGATTTAGCAAAATGCCAGACAACTAGTGCCTGACGCTGGTTTTCAACTGGACCTAGTGTTGAAATGACTACCGGATGTGAACCAGCGTTGTATAGAAAATAAATAATTAATAATATTTATTTATACATATGTGTATTTGTGTAGGAAATATAATATATATTATATGTTTTGTCCATACGTAAAAATAAATAATTGAAGCGTCTGTTCGCGATCTAAAAAGAAGTGTGCTTGCTGTATAATAATTTAATGTCTTGTACCCTTGTACCTAATAGTTTATTGAGTACTTATACCATTTACACGAAACTAAAACACAAACAAATCCTTTGCAAAATTAGATAGGTTAAGTATTTGCAGTATTCCTGCACCTACTAGTATCCACAACTTCAGATTCAATCAGATAAGTGAGATATTTTGGTTGACCATGTCTAGTTTTATTTGTGCATCTATTAAATACATACTGCCGTAATCGTTTCCTGAAGGTGCTGATAGTGTTGCTCGATCTTATTGGTGGCGGCAGGTTATTCCACAACTTTGATGCCGCATAGCGAAAATTACCTTTGTAAGCTACCGTCCTATGGGGCTGAGAGGAAAGTTCTTGTGAACACTGCCTCCTTCCACTTTTTTTTTTAGTGGGCAGCTTAATTAATGGTATGTAATCCTGGCCTGAAATACCATGCACTCACTTTTATTTGTATTATACAACAACCCGTGTTCCTTAGCATACTTTTCACGGATGCCAAGCAGCCTTGATAAACCACAGACAGGCGTTCAGCAGAATCATGTCATCAGCGTAACTGATGTTGTTTAGGCACACACCTCCAATATGGCAACCGACATGCGTGCTGCTGAGCCGCTCTATTAGCGCATTTACGTACAGGTTAAAGAGGTTCCGTGAGGTTAACCCCCTGCTTCACACCGCACTCTAACCAGTACGGCGTCGAGTAAGCCCCCGACCATTGAACAAAATTGACCTGATTGCTATACCAGTATTGAAAGAAACGGATAATTTCGGCAGGCACTAACGCTTGCTGCAGTTTTTGCCACAGCAGATCAATGGGTAAACCAAGTCAAACGCCTTTGACAAGTCGAGGAAGCAAGCAAAGACAGGTGTACTTCCATAACGTGAAATATTTTACGGCAATGATTTTACGCAAGTAATACCACAAAAACATCCTGTAAAAAAAACTAGCCAAGTCTCGATGGAGCTGCTTGTTTTTCTATAAAAAGTAATGAAATCTCTAAGCAAAGCCAAGCCAAGTCTAAGGTTCTTTACAGCGATTTCTTTATTTATATAAAGTTAGATTTTATGTGACCGGCCGTTGAACATTCTTTATGCACATCAGTGGCGCAGGCTCCATACAACTCGATTCCTACCGGCTTCCCTTTTGAAATATGGCAAATATTAGTCTATTATTTTATATATGAATATATAAATAGTAATATATTATTTTCAATTAAACAAATAATTATTTACGAAGTTACAAGATTTCGAAGTCAGCCACAGGGCCACAGTTACCGGAATTCACGCATCACACTTGAGCAAGGTAAGCATGTTTTGGTCCGGCTTCCCTTTTATGAAAATTCACCCTTCGCCACTGATGCACATTTATTTGTTGACATATCCAAGTTAACGGCCAAGTCACATAAAATCTACTATGGTGTAAGAAAGAGCATCCAAAACTATGACAGCTCTTTAGTTACTTACTTAAAGAGACGCGAAAAACGCGATACATAGGTACCTATGTGTTTGGACTTGGACCCTTTGTAGAACCTTTTGACCCTAGTGTGTCAACCTTCAGGCTGACGGTTTACAGCTGTCATAGCTATACGTTCATTTTAAACTTGTCTGGGAATCATTTAAAAACATATTGTGCCTAAGTGGCCCGTATTTACGTGTATTCCTTCATCCTGTAATTTACTTGAAACAGTTTACAAAATGAGAAGTATTTTATCACTATGTTTATGTCCTCAGTAATTATGACATTTTAGGACATAATTACATATGAAATATGTAATTATATTAATTATATAATTATTATAAGCGGCAGATGTTTGAGGTCTGAGGAAAGAATAATAATACGAGTAGGTAGGTACATTTTATTGTAACGGATGTGTATGGCTGAATAAAAAATCTACGTTAATATGCCAGATATTAACCTGTGTCAGTGGGTTGCTAATATATTTTTAAACAGAAATGGGATAGTCTATGATAATAAGTATTGCTCTATGATAGTCAACGGTGGGTTAAATTGTAAAGCCTTTCAGTTAATGCCAAATCATTAAGGTATCTAATGAATGTTTATTGAACTATAATTGATTTTATTTTACTACTAGTACTCACGCGGGGCTTCGCTCCCGTGGATTCTATCACGGTAAAACATAACTCTCCTTTTTTGCAGTCGCGTAAAAAGTAGCCTATAACCTTTCTCAAGCTTCAAGCTACTTCCATACCAAATTGCATCCAAATCCACCCAGTACTTTCGAAGATTAGCGCGTTCAAGCAAACAAACAAACAAACTTTTCCGCTTTATAATATTCTTTAGTATAGATTTTAAGATTATTGATATTTAGAATATTTTATAGTATAGATTTCAGCCGTATTGTTATTGTATAAATCATGGACAACAACGGGCTTTTCAACTAATAAAAATAGTAGTAAATGGTTTGCTAATAAATATTCAGAACTTTATAAACTCCGTAATTATTATTACCTATATTATTAGCTGACTACTGCGGCTAAAGTTTTGCATATTTTCCCGGGCTTATAAGTAGCCTTTGAGCACAAGTTTCGTCCAAATTCCTTACATTTTTTCTTGACTGAAACACATCATCCAAATGTTCACATTTGTAAGCAACTAAGGTAGGAATGAACTATGGGGTAGGTAAGCTATATTTAAAGTAATAATTATAAACGGATTTCTGTTTTTTTTTTATACAGCGTGTAGGTAGGTACGTATACTGAGTATGTTCTGGGTAATTTTTAAGGGTAAGGTTCTGACCGCTCACACCGAATCACATGTGAAAATATAACTTGTGAAACGTAGTTTACTAAGGACCTCCACCTATGCCTCACTATTTGGGGAATTCTGTCCCGTCCACTTTGACATCACAATTCACATTATTATTATTTTTTTTAATTAAAAATATGTTCGCGTTTGACCACCATCTCACTTGATGGTAAGTGATGATGTGGTCAAAAATGGAGCACGCTTACCACCTTACATTATAAATCCATGCCAATTAGAATTTAAACAGAAGAAGGCTACAGGACCCATCATCGCTAAAAACCTCCAGAATGACCTACAAACGCTCACGCACACCCTAAAATTTATTATCCTAATAGTAATATGATTGAACACATCGTGATCGTAATTTCGAGCGTGGTTCCATGTCTAATAATGTTATTTTTGTTCCACCAATCAGGTGATCGCGTGCCTGGGGAATAAGCCTAACCACTTTCAGTTTACACTTACAATGCACCTTATTTCGTTGTTATAAGGTCGTAAATCAAATGGGTACTGGATGTAGAAATTTGTTCTTTTATCACAAAACTTGGTTGTATAGTGAGTTATCGTG
Source organism: Tholera decimalis (assembly GCA_943138885.2). NCBI lineage: Eukaryota > Metazoa > Arthropoda > Insecta > Lepidoptera > Noctuidae > Tholera > Tholera decimalis. The sequence continues at coordinate 7,172,608 of OW964552.2, read as the reverse complement.
TTGCCATTGTCTCGAAATGTCGCACTGATCGAGCGTTTTATTCTTTACTGGAATTTTAGTGGATCGAAATAGATGTCGTTTAGGTGGCCGTAGTGGGAGGAACAAAGTGCATGACGGATTCAATTTTACGCTTTTAAATTTGGAATATGGTCAAAACAGTAACTTGTTTATGTTTTTGACGCTCGCAATAATTTATGTTATAATAATATCATAAAGAGCAAATATTTGTTTTTTGTTTGTTTGTACCTCATTGTAATAGATAATCTCAAAAACTACTGAACTGATTTCAAAATTTGTTTATTTTTAGCGAGTAATTATAGTCTACTTCAATTTCGCTGAAAAAAATCTGTTTTACGCGAGCAAAGCCGCGGGCAGAAACTACTTATTAATATCTATGACAACTCGATGTCGTTACGTCACACCTGAAGCAGTTGAATCCGTAATTAATGCAAGAAGCCCGACTAAACAGTTATAGGCACCTTAACATAAAAGCAATTACTCTAAGAGAAAGATATTTAAGATTACCACTTACTGATTGACATTCATGATCCACCAGTTGAACCAAGGTCAACTAATGACCAAGAGTGGGAAGAATGGTATGTTCCTTAAGCTGCAGTGGGCGTTAATGACAGTTTAATACTTACAAAACATTTTTTTTATTCTCATTTCAGAGGTGAGAAAGATACAATACCATAAAATATTTATTTAATACGATATCGTAAATTTTAATGCGTAAGTTGAGGGATTACTAGCACCTTATTAAGTATTTTATGATTTTTGTTTCAGCTTAATAGATTTTAAAAGGTATCAAAGTACTTAAAATTGTTATTACCTCGTAAAATAATATTTTCGTCGATACCGTATTTATGATTTTCAGGGTAAACTTTTTGTGTTAAAATTTATAAAAGTTGTTGCTACCGAGGACGGGGTTTCAATGTGAACGAAAGGATATTGTTTTCCACATCTAACAACAGAAGCAAGCTTAATTGTTTAAATAGGTACCAAAAAAAAAATAGACTACATCTCTATTCAATTAGAAACACCTTTACTACATAATTGGTTTTTAAAAACATGCCTTATATCTCTTAACAAAAAGTGCAAATATGAGCAAAAAAATAACAACAACATTGGGCAAACCACATCATCCATTGCCGTATTCTCAATTAAGACATCTTTAGCAATATTTGTGTATAAAACATACGCCAACATTGGTCATGAGATTCCAACCATAGAGGTTCAAGGCAGGTAGTTGGTTCTACTTTACAATGGTTCAAACAAAGAGGTTCCATATCTTCCCATAGCTATTGACACATCAAAATATTCGAGTGGCGATGATTTGGAGTAATGCTTTCTATTGAGATTGTTTAGTGAGCTTTGTTGCATGGAATTTATGTGGGAGTATGGGTATACCAAAAGAATCTTGATGCTTGAAATGTTTTATTTCTTTTTGTAGGGTATCAACAGGCTTTTTCTTAAAAAAACGGCCAAGGGCGAGTCAGACTCGCCCATGAAGGGTTCCGTAGTAACTACGCCAAATAACTTTGTTTTTCATATTATTTGTATGAATTACAAAGTTATATTTGCGGTTTCAGAAAATATGCTATACATATCTCAAAAACTGCTGACCCAATCTCGTTCAAATTAATTTTCTTTGAAATTTTACATTAAGATCTACAGCATATATTTTTTTTTAGATTTTCCCTTCATTATTATAGAAGTTAGAGGGGGACACACATTTTACCACTTTGCAAGCGTATATCTTTATGAAAAAGTGGTTTCAGAAACCTCAATGCCATTTTAAAGGCCTTTCTAAAGCTAGGCACTATTTCTAAGCACTCACACATAGGTTTCATGAAAAAAAATATTTTCAGTTTCAGTTTCATGTATGAGGAGCCCCCCTTAATTTTAAATATTTTTTATTAAAATCGGAAAGCGGTTCACAGAATACATCTACCTACCAAGTTTCGTGTGTATAGTCTTAATAGTTTCGGAATAAAATGGCTGTGACGTGCGGACAGACGGACAGACAGAGAGACATGACGAAACTATAAGGGTTCCGTTTTTTGCCATTCGGCTACGGAACCCTAAAAAGAGAACTAGCAATGTGGGTAGAAGTACTACGTCTGCATTACTATGCATTGCTTTGTCAATCAATCACAGTAAAGGAGCCTATTATCGTCTTTACCGATGGTCTATTATAGACAACCAAATTTCATGAAAATCTGTTATGTGATTAAAGTGCAACAGCGTAGCCAACTGAAACGGAAAAATCAAAGATTTCGCCCAAATGAATGAATGTGTCATCATAGACTAATAAAATGAATAATGGCTGTATTACTGACTTAGGTAATTACAGAAAACTTAAGTATTTTACACATGGCTTCAAATATTGTCTGTAATGGACAACTTCTGAAAGTATCTAAGCGAGTATTATTTTCACTGATTAAAAGCAAATTTTTTTGCATTTAGTTCCTACAAAAGAGGAGGAGGAGCTAAATAATAGCAGCCACACGGGACGATCTTCAAAGTTAAGCAACGTTTGCGAGAACAGTCCGTAGATGTGTAACTATATTAACATATTAAGATGCCTTCATGCCTAAGAAACATGCTAAGCCGTTGGTCCCGGCCACAGAACAGATAAAAGAGGTTAGAAAGGAAATAGTTCCTGATTTGTATGAGAACGCGTGTCGCCACTTGTCTCCCACTCTTTACCTCCACTACAAGCAAGAGGCCCGTTACGTATGCAAATTACGCACACAAATAAATTACACACACTTAAATCGAGAGCTTGCTACTGATTGTAACTCACTGTCGATAAATATGCACCGTGCATCACGGCTAATCAGGGCAAAGGACGAAACGTCAATGGTGGAAGTGTGGCGCATGCAGTACATTGTAAGCGGACTTGGTCATTGCGTTGATTAAGCGAGTACACATCGGGCAATGTATACTTTTTGTAACTTGTTGCAATGATGTTGTTAATGTTCGGAATTTCATTGTGATCAGAATTATTTCTGTTTTTTACAAATAAAATTGTAATTAAATGTTATTTTCGACTTACCGATGGAAAGATATACCTCCTCGCTCTATACTTGCGGTCTAACTTTTTGTTTTAGAGGTTATAATTGCACAACCTCTGTGTTCCGAAGTAATCCGAAGCGCACTAAACGCGGTGAATGAATTAATCGGCCGTGCTATGATTTTCGTATCATAAACGTGGCGCGTTCGCCACGCCTACATTACCATTCCAACCTTATTCATCTATTCCGTGTTCCCGGCTGACATTCAATCGTTACGGGTAGTCAGAAGCCAGAAAATATGACACAAGTCTTACCAAAGAGTATCGTGTTACCCAGTTGGATTGTTGAGGTCAGATAAGCAGCTTTCCCTGTAAAACACTAGAACTCAGCTGAATCCAGTTAGAGAGGACGTTGACCCCAACAGAAAAGGCTAAAGAGATGATGTGGTTCTAACTAAAGCAAATCCGCAGAAAAAAGTCTTCAAATATAATGAAGAATCGGTCCAAGTACGAATCTGAGTGTGCCCCCACCAATCCACGTTTACGATGATATCATGTTATTATGTGACGTCAAATGGTGATAAATATTCCCATCACGATTATTGCTACCTAATTTTATTGATCTATTGCTTCCGGCGAAAATGTGAAAAAAACTTGGGTGTAGTTTATGTGCTGTATAATTCTATATACATACATATAAATAAAATTGTAAAAGTGTCTGTATGTGATTTCAAATAACGGTGTTTTCTCAAGAGTTTATAGTTGCTCACACTAAAATACAATTGTCTAACAAAACCTTTCTAAGCACATTCGATAATACGAAACTTGCATTTCAATTCTGTTTTTACAATTTATTGCCCTTTTGAGATATTAACATATCTATATGGTTATCATTATGATTTGACCAGTAAGGATTGTTTGGACTTTAAAAGAGAATTATCTCTGAATTTCTTTCGATGTTTCTTATCAGGGTAATTATTAGCTAGGAGATACCGGACTTTTCTAGCTCACTGGCCAAAAAATATTGACATGTAAAAGTTATATTTTTAAGCTATTTACCCACTACATAAATATCATTTTTTTACAATTAATGGAGAATTTAAAACATTTATGAAAATAACCAGAGTGTATTTCTCACACAAATGTACATTGTAAGCTCTTGAATAAATATGATATATTCTGGAATTAGTAAAAGATCATTACGTAGCCTTTCATCGTAAAACCAACTTTGTTTACATACTTTTTAAGTTGGGAATCGTTTAATTGGCCCAGTTTCTTCAGACATGTTGACTTGATACCATAGTATATTTTAACCTACGCGTATTCAATATCAACTAGTCCATAGTATATCATTCGTAATCAGCTTACAAATTAACATACAAACTGTTAGTAAGAAACAAAATAAATATAAATAAACTATAAAACCGTCTGTCAGCCCACTAAACCGAGAGATTCATATCGAACCGGTTCGAATACACCTTTAGTTGCAGCATTAGTTAAAGTTAGGCAGGTGTTTGTGTCTAACCGCTGTTTTTAACTTTTTGGTTATTGATTTACGGTTAAATTATTTATAGTGATACCAAAAACATTTTTGGTATGTTTGAATGATAAGAAAGTTTTAGTGGATAGTGTTGTGTATTTTTATTTGTTAGTAGATAATATTTTAAATGCGAATGTTTAGATTTAAGAAGGGATGATTGTTTCTCAATCACGCCAAAATTTCTAAACGGATCTGGATGAAATTCGACACACAGATTGTCTAGAATAGCATTATATGGCTAGTATCGTACGGTTCCCGTAGTCTAACTAGATTTAAAAAAATCGTGGCTAGTATGTAATCATATATGAAAAGCAGTTCCTAAAAGAGCATACTTAATCAATCTGGGAGAAGGCACAGACACTGGTCATCAACTATATAATCTAATGTTGCTTACTAAAACATACCCCATTAGCATGACAGACTAATTTTACCAGCTGCTCCCATATAACATTTATTACAAGACAGTCCAACTCAAAACAAAAGGACAGTACCAAAGTTACTGGTAGGAAGCCAGAGTCATGACTATGAATACTTCGTTACACGAAACACCTGCCTACACATACGGCACACAGACTAGCTCGACACGACTTTAGATACCATAGTATGTCCTATTACTATTCCCAAGACATGGCCCACGTTTGAATATCAAACAAGATACAAATCTCGTCACGACAGTATGCCGTCAAAGCAGTATTTTTAGCTGACAATAAATTAAAATGATTAACATACAGAGTATGTAAGAGTATTGGCTAGGATCCAAATAAGATAGCTAATGAGTAAGTTAAGGTTTTGTGTGGAATGCTTTTAAGTACAAGGGCGAAAAAGGGAAAATAAGGGAACTCAACCATGGAAAAAACGAACTGTATACCAACTTACCATATAAGTACCATTTTGTAGAATGATAAATTCGATCAGTCTAGAAGTCAAAGCTGTGAGAGATTTAAAGTTTTGAAGAAGGACTAAAAATATGAAGGATGCTCAAACGACCCTTCAATTCAGGCTTCAGTCAGGCTCGAGACGCATTCATGGTTGAATACCCTGAATCAGCGAATATAAGGTAGGCCCTGTTTAATAAACGTTACAATCCGACAATTTTTTAAATAAATTTCATATTTCATATTTAAAAGTTCTTTGAAAAGTGTTGTTTAATAAATGTTACAATTAGGTAAGAGAGCTTTTTATTTAAAAGCTTACCTTACGTAATTAAGTTTACAAGTCTTATAATAATTATAGAATATATAATATTTATTCAAGAGCTTACAATGTATGATTTTTGTGAGAAATACACTCCGTTTTGGGAAAATAAGCCCTTCGTAATTTTAATTTTTTTTTTTAATTTCTCCTTTAATAATGAAAAATTATGTTTAAATTTTTGTCCAATAAGCTAGATAAGTGCGGTGTCTCGTAGCTGACTACCCTGATAAGAAACACCGAAAAAAACTAAGAGATCAGTCTCTTTTAAAGTCCATACAATCCTTATTGGTCAAATCATAATATGATAACCATACAACTTACGTATGTATGTTAATATCTGAAATGGGCAATAAACTATAAAAAAATAGAATTGAGAATAGAAGTGATAATTATTTTTTATTTGATAAAAGATTTAAGATTTTAGTTTTGTATTATCGAATGTGCTTTGAAAGGTTTTTGTTAGTTAAATGCTGCCCGACGATAGTTTTCAACTGAACCTTTGAGTGATCAACTTATAATAAATTCATTCACGGTACATCACTACTAATTAATAAGTCATATCACTGTAATTTGTCGACAGGCACAGCTGCGAAGTGATAATAATAGTACACATAAAGACCAAAAATAGGTAATTATTTCGCCCTCACTTACAGAAATGACCCCAACTGACTACTTAATATACGTGGGAAGATGCACAAGTGACAACAACTATTTCATCTTTAAGTAGCCGTTAACTGAAGGTTCGTTATTGCAATTTCGTCGGTGATAGTGCAATACTGCGTAACTAATATTTTTAGTAAGAGAGTGGCTAGATCGGCGTCACGGCGTCCTGACCTACCGCATGACGCAGGTCCTCACCGGATACGGAAGTTTCGGGAGGTACCTGTGTCTGATGGGGAAGGAAGAAACGCCTGGGTGTCACCACTGCGAGGATCGCCCTGAGGACACAGTAGATCATACGGTGCAAGACTACCCCGCTTGGGCAGAGCACCGACGTGTCCTCACGGCGGCGATAGGCGGAGACCTCTCGCGCCCGGCATTGGTCGAGGTCATGCTGCGGGGCGAGACGGAGTGGGAAGCGGTCGCCTCCTTCTGCGAAGCAGTCATGCTATCGAAGGAGGAGGCGGGCCACGTGAGGGAGAGGATGGCGTCCTCCCTCCAGCCCAGCCGCAGTGGTAGACGCCCACGGCGTCGGACGTCGGCTGACGATCTCCTGCCACCGTAGGCGCGGGCATGCGGACAGCGAGTAAAGGGCACCTCGCTGTCCGACCATGGACCATGCCCGGGTCGACGGCGCGTTGTGTTCCACGCGCGCCTCAAAGAGCGTCAGCAATATGACGAGGCCCCCCTGTAGAGGGCCGAAGCCTGCCGGGGTCGTGGGACTTATCCCATTACCGTGACCCCGGAACGTAAAGGGCTATTGAAGGAACACCGTGGATTTTAGTCAGTACAAGTCTGACAGTCCCTCCGGCCCTGCCCGGGGTGGGAGGACTTATTTGATGATTTTACCACGTAAAAAAAAGAAGGGTTGTTTTGCAATGTTGATTCAGACAAAATTAGCTCTTAGTGAAAGAGTTATGAACTGTCCCGACGATGCATATTGGCTTTTATTCTATTATTTTATTTTTAAACTAGCTTTTGCCCGCGACTTCGTCCGCGTGGAATAGTTACTTTGGGCTAACGTTACATTTAACCCCGATTTTGAAGCATTCTTCATTGGTGCTCCGCTTTCTCTATAAATTGACTATTTAATTAAAAAAATTTTTTCAATTCGAACCAGTACCTGAGATTATCGCGTTCAAACAAACAAACTCTTCAACCTTATATTATTAGCATAGATAGCTGTTGCCCGCGACTTCGTCCACGTTTCCGTCGTTTTTCGTAAAAAAAAGTAGCCTATGTCCTTCCTCACGGTTCAGTGATTTTGATGTAACAGACAGATTAATTTTCGTAATTTAGTAGGGAAATATAATATGTCATCTATAATACTGTTGAAAAATATCGCAATACCGAACCGCACAATATTATTGTTAATAGCTGTGCCCGCGACTTCGTCAGCGTGTAACTCCTTGTGTGTTATTAACTTAATGTATTGGTAATATTGCTTAGATCACATTCACATGAGGCTTAAGTACCTATAGAACGACAATACTTCAGCGCAAAGCTTCCGGGTAAACTATGTTGAAAGTTGACCCGTCCGGCACGTGAAAATAAAGATTTCTAGAACTGCTAACCCGGGAAAGAGCGACGTACAACTGATCATCCGAGAAACAACTGACACCGAGATCTACTCCAGCAACACGAAAAGTCTGCCCTTGAGCCTTATTAATTGTCATTGCATAACACACCGATACTGGGAATCGCGTTCTTTTAAATTGGAATGGAAAATGATTTGGTATTTTGGGAATTCTGGGAATAAAGACGGTTTCTCCTGCACTGCAACCTGTTAAAATTTGAGCCTAGATTATATTTTGTTGCAACTGGGTTACTTTTAGCCGAGTTCCATTGCAAAGTTGTGGTGGTTTTAAATTTCGGAGCAGACTAATAATCAGAAAGCTTCGAACTGCTAAGCTATCGGGAGTTACACGTGTTATTGTGAGTCAACCATAAAAGATAGATATATGCTGTCGTGGGCTATTTTTTATATAATTTTAAGGAGAACATTTCCGTCATAAATGATTTCTGTGTAGCTTTAACCATTAAGGTTGCACACGCGACGGAAGCTTAAAAAATGGAGTAACTTCTCCCGTTTTCCCAACATTTCCCTTCACTGCTCTGCTCCTATTGATTGTAGCGTGATGAAAAGTATACTATAACCAGCCCAGGAGTATGAAGAATAATTGTACCAAGTTTCGTTAAAATCCGTCGAGTAGTTTTTGTTTCTATAACGGTTATACAGACAGACAGACAGACAAAAATTTTACTGATTGCATTTTTGGCATCAGTATCGATCCCTAATCACCCCCTGATAGTTATTTTGTAAATATATTTCATGTACAGAATTGACCTCTCTACAAATGTATTATAAGTATAGATTATAAAATTGTATTTTAACGTCTGCCATTTTGGCGCGCATTTCGTTACGTCACAGTCTGTAACAAAAACCAAATAGTAAATAGATGTAGAAGCTTCACCTATAATTTTAATTAAAAAAACTTCAATTAGGTACACAATGGAATGACCTTTAAGTACTTTATCGTGCCCGTGTAGATATACAGTAAGAAATACACACAGCAAAGGGTATTTTCTTCTCTTGTGCCAAGTGGAACAAGAAAAAACAGAAACGTAAGGACAATGTGGTATAAAATCATGAAAAACACATGATATCTACATCAAATTGTTTATATTGTGGAGACATACTGATATGAAGTTAGATTGCAGAAAATGTTTCACAGAGCACAAAAAGTAGCAAGAAAAGTATTTCAAATGGATTCATTGAAAACCTCACGTTTATGACGTCATAGGTCCTATTAAGAATACTCCAAATAACCTTGAATCCCGTTAAAACTATTAGAATGAGACGTGACAGAAACGGATGGATACGGATCTTATGGATCAGGATAAAAGATTTATCTGGAAAGTTTTTGGAATGTAATTTTAATTTATTGGCAAAAGTTGTAATCGATTTCACGTCAAATTAGATTTGCGTCTATTGGAAAATCCGGTTCAAGGAAAAATCCATTCGGCATTGGTGCATTAGATTTAGAACACAAATATGTTTGTTTTACCAGGCTTCAGACTCACTAAGAGACATTATACAGATACGGTAAGTGGGTTTTACGTTCATACGTGGTTTTATAGTCTTTGATACATCCTATTACTAAGATCTCTTATTTAAAATTGAGCATATATCTGCTGTCTTCTAATAAATTTAATTTCAATGGACCAAGCTTCTGTCTCCGGCTTTGCTCGCGTGAAAAATATTTTTTCATTGCAATATATATGCAGGTATGCCATGTCATTCAATGAGACCATAGCATTTGACTGGTGGAGTATTTTTTACAATCAGAAGAACAGTTTCGACTGTGTACTGTTATTTTACGCAAGTGTCTTTTTGTGCGCCAAAACTATGTATGTAGTAGGTATACTAGGTATATAGTAGGTGCAACGTGATTCTTGAATGAGGCTAATTAATTAACTATGCATTTAAATAAAATTGTATTATGTCTGCAATTTCAAGATGACTATTTTCTCAACTGCTTATATTTATTTACATGATAATACAAAGTTTTTTAATTTTTGTCCGCATTTTTTTCCGAGCTAATCTCTGGAACTGTTCAACCGATTTTATTAAGACTTTCATGGAAAGATTGAGAAAGTTATAGGGTAACAAATGGGCTACTTCGTCTCTTTCTTCGGATTTCCCACGAGATGGATTCACTCAGGACAAACCGCATAGGTAATATCGATTCTCACTAATGACTATCGAAGGTATTATTCCTGTTTCACTAATAAAAAAACAGCTTTACACCGCTTAGGCATATGGTAATGATGGTAACGTTATTAGTATCGTTATTTCACTATCATATTCATGCAACCGCATCATCCAGAGAAAAATTTTTTAACGATCTCCATAACTCCCACATTTCAATTCAAAAGATATAATCACTACATAGTATAAAACAAAGTCGCTTCCCTGTCTGTCTGTCCCTATGTATGCTTAGATCTTAAAAACTCTGCAACGGATTTTGATGCGGGTTTTTTAAATAGATAGAGTGATTCCTGAGGAAGGTTTTAATGTATAATAAGTTAAGGTTTTGTATAGATTGAATGAAATATGACGATATTACTTCAACATGTCGGAAAGAATTAAGCCTATCGGGAGCTTTATTCGAAAACGCTGCCAAAACCTTTTGAGTTATAAAAATACAATGTATGGCGGGATTGTTTCACTTTTATAGATCTACAAAAAAGTCTGCGATGGCATATGTCTATCTCCCAAGAATAACCCACAATAACAATTTTTTTCTTTTACAAGTTACATTAAAATGATGGGTTATTTACGAATCTTTTTTTAACAGTACAGTATTATTCCTTATCCAATTAAATACGTCAGGATTGTTGAGGATTTAATGTACATCAAAATTGCTTTTCACACTATATCAATAAAATGAATATCTTATGAGTTATCGCCGATATATGAGTGTGGCAAATTACCGGACGAGAAATTGATTAAGCAAAATCATAAATATAAGCAAATATAAACTTTATTACCCGAGCGAAGCCGGGCCGGGTCGCTAGTATGATATAAATAAAATGCCACAGTTTCTAGCTCGTTCATAGTCGCATCTCCCTAAGCAAGTCATGCGGTACACGTCCCTTGCATTTCCCATGCAGCCAGTGGCCGTCTGACCGACTTATTTCCAAACGGATTGAGACCCCTCTATGCGCTCCGATGTGCAATAAAATGTTCTTTTTTACTCTTTAATGAATTTCTTTATTGGCCTTTTAGTGTGGTTGCGTTTTTCGATTTAGTGATGACTTAGACAGACATGTGTGTCGATTGATTTTGAATTCTAGTTCCTTTATTTCAGGACTATTTATTTATAAGCATTATATAAAAACTAAAAATATTTATACATTCATCCTCAACGCTGTCGGCTGGTTACGTACCTAAGAGACTGGCGGCATTGCCTCGTAGTATTAGCCTTTGGCCAAAGAAATAGCCAGCCCTTGGGTCACGGGAAGTGTCAACAAGCCATTTCGATATTACGTTAAAAAAGCCGAAGACGTCTAGTTTAAACGAAATAGATTCTCAGCAACGTCGATAAACACGTTGCTATATCTAGTCATCCACTGAATGCATAAAACCAAGAAATCGAAAATGTGGCATGACTTGCTGTATCGTGAAATTGATGGGAGCATACTCTTTGATCTTCCATGAATACTTAATATCGCACTTTCATGTCATGGCATTCAACGTACTACGTGATCCTTTATAATTGACCCATTACAAATAGAAAAAAAATCGTAACAGAATTCCCTCAATATCATTATTTTATCATTGGCTACGCGATGGCTTAACAAGTCAATAACCTATTTAGAAATCAAGTAGTGATTCGTACAATCGATTTGTTCCAAATATTCGATCTTTTTACTAGAACCGAGGCTAAATAGAACATGCGATTCGAAATTTTAATTTAAAAAATTGGCCAAGTGCGAGTTAGACTCGCCCATGAAGGGTTCCGTATTAACTATAATAATATAATATAATATGTATATTTATTTGACGAATAAAAAAAACCTTAAAAATTTCTTAAAACTAGCTTATTTACATTCTTACAACTACGCTAAATAACTTTGTTTTTCATAGTGTTTGTATGAATTACAAAGTTATATTTGCGGTTTTAGAAAATATGCTGTATCTCAAAAACTGCTTTCCCGATTTTGTTCAAACTAATTTTGGTTGAAAGTTTACATTAAGATCTACAGATATATATTTTTTGTAGATTTTTCACTCCATTATTATAGAAGTTAGAGGGGGCGGACACACATTTTACCACTTTGGAAGCTTATATCTTTTAAACGATGGACTTTATGAAAAAGTGGTTTTAGAAACTCTTATATCATTTTTAAATACCTGTATATAGATACCACACTCGCATAGGTTTCATGAAAAAAAAATATTTTCAGTTCTAGTTCCATGTATGGGGACCCCCTTTTATTTTAATATTTTTTATTTTTTTTCTTAAAATCGGAAATCGGTTCATAGAATACATCTACCTACTAAGTTCCACATGTATAGTCTTAATAGTTTCGGAATAAAATGGCTGTGACATACGGACGGACGGACAGACAGACAGACAGACAGACGGACAGACATATCAAAACTATAAGGGTTCCGTTTTTTGCGGAACGGAACCCTAAAAAAGGTTAAAGGTCATATTGTGAAAACATAATAAAATATTTTGATAGTAGTTACGAGAATAACTTCCTTGGTACCTAGTTATATTTTCGAGCCGTTTGGGGTTGAAACTCGCGGATCGTACGGTCCGAGTGCTCATCATTGTGTTGGTGTATATCTTCACATTGCTATTATAATTCTTTTTAAAAAAATATACTCCAGTGACAAGACATAACCAGTACGAAATAACCGAATTCCCAATATTCCAACATATTAAAACCGAAACTATGTAAACGTCGGGTAGCGTTTAATTTTAGAAAATGAAACGCACATTGTAGTGGAGGGGATGACGTCATGTGCCAGTGACAGCTCGGCTTAGACGCAACTGGGACCGCATCCGCACTCCGCACGTCAATCAAGAGGGACGGAGGGACAAATAAGAGGAATTGTACTGAAAGAGACGTTCTGCGGACTTATCAAAGGTTTTGGCCCAAAAATTGCTGGGAGTTTGAGACTCTTTATCTGGCTGTGATGACTTTTCAGACCATGCTTATAGTTGTTAATGGAATTAATGTAAGGAAACTCTTCTTTGGGTCTGTGTGTTTTAGTTTTATTTAGTTACAAAACTTTATTTTCACGTAACTCTGAAACGCACCACTTTCGCCATGAGGATTTTTTATAGTCACTTGACACAAAATAGTGTTGCCAATGTTCAAAAACTAACAACTGTTTCAAAGTTGTTAGAGGTTATTGTCAATTCGGAACAATTCTATGATAAATATATATCTCCTTTTGTAAGGCATAATAAACATAAATTAATGTGATGGATTCACCCGTCACTGTCCACTGAAGTTTTCGCCGCTTTCGAGCTCGAAGTGGTGGCTCGTTTGAATAGTCCTTAAACGAGGGCGTTTTTATAGCCCATCAGGGAATATAACTATTATTCCCCAGCAGTTGTAGTAATATGGTTTTACCACGAGCATTTTTTCACCATTATTATATTCCACTAAAACTGTTTATAAAGAGTTTATTTCGACCTAATTAGGACTTAGGGATCCGTTCCCTTAGAAATGAGACTACTATTCAATCCTAATCCACTTAACAAGCCAGACCAGATAATAGCTTGCAGAGAAATACAAATCGATTTACAGATACAATAACAGAAGACCAAAACCTTTTTGCAGAAAAAAAAATGTTAATATACTCCTCCGGACATTTATCCACTACTAATGTATGTGAAAAAAATATAGTAAGTAATAAGATAGATAATTTATTTTGGTATTTATCTAGGAGAATATCTTATTGACATCTTATAGTAGTGGTTTGGTCTAAGAAATATTTTATTTTGCGCCTACAAAAGTAATAGTATGTATTATAAGTACCTACGTAATCTTTGTGTGTTTAGGGGAGCGTAATCTTAGCTTAAAAACTGGGGTACATAAAGCCATACGGTTTAGGGTTTTTGAAAGAGCGACTCAGCTCTTTATAAAAAAAGCTTAATCTAGACTGCAATGTAAATATTCACAGATAATTCTTTATGCAAGTAGGTAGGTCGACGGCTTTTGGTGGTGGAAAGTGCAGATACTAGAAACATTTATTTATACTTACATGTAAACAAAATTGAGGTGTCTGTCTGTGATCAAAACAATAGTATTTTCCACAAAACACATAAAGTTTCATCTCTTCTGTGGTATATTGCTCAAGTGCTTATTGTTATTTATGCGATACAATAAAGCACAAACAAACATTTATAATATTTTTGTTTGTTCTGTATGTCCGAGATAATCTCAGGAATGACAGAACCGATTTAATGAGACATTCATTCTTTGATTATAAAGCATAATACCTATGTGCTACTTTATATGCTTTTTATTCCCACGTGATTGGGATTTACACGGGAAAAAATACTCACATGTTTGATGTCCCGAGCACAGCTAGTCTACAATGAAGAACATGGCATGAAGGTTTTATTATTATTATTTGATTTAGGGTGACTTATTCTCATCACGCTTCGCCAAACATGTCTAGCACTCTCACCGCCATTCACATTTAAGGTTTTTCTAGAACAACAGGCCATGTGGGCGGCGCGCGGGCCATGCAATGTCTTTTACACCACACCACGCTAGATTTCGTGTAACTTTTGCAGCTAGTTGTGGTACGCAGGCAGCCCACATGGTCTGCCTGTAAAAATGAAATAATCTATAGAGGTTTGCTGCACCGAAATTTATGTGGGCGGCAGGCGGACCACATGGCGGTGAGAGTGCTAGTTTGCATAAGTTGGGGTAAAATTATCAAATTACTGTTTTCGCTCTGGTTTTCAAAAGTGTCAGACTTAAACTGACTAAAAACCTACCCTGTTCCTTCACATGTCTTTGCGTCAGAGACTGCAGTATCTCGTTAAAACATTCCTTTTACTATTACTCTATTTGTTTAATAAAAAGCCATTGAGTTGATATCGATCAGTCCCATTTCCATCAAATTAATGGTGCTGTAACAATAGTTAAACGTATCTATTGTGTGTGACGCACTATCCAGTGTTTATGTTTGTTTATGGTCTATTTGTTTAAGGGATCTCTTCTGAATGTTTGGTTTTATTGCCACTAAATACCATTGCTAAAGGGGAACTTGTAACTTATGGGGTAAGCGTGGCTCGCTTTGCGGTTTTTCTCATCAATTCCCCATGTTTTTTTTTTCGTTTTGGTAGAGTATATCGTAGTGTACCTACACATGTCATGTCCAGTCTGTTTACAGTATCTTAGACGGATTTTTTCAAGCTTTAGTGATGACTTTCCGTGGGGAAAAACCATCAAATGACTCCTCCCGTATCGGATTCCTATTGACTGAGACTGAGACCACCTTGTTCCTTCCTCTCCTGTATCTGGAATCCCAGCAATCTCATAGTCCTTATACTCGTCACCATTAGGCCACCGGGCCTACATACGGTTTATCTTTGGTTTTATATTTTTATGAAACTTCTTCGTATCCCTGTGACAGGTGGCTGTAGTTTTGTATTCGTACAGGTTATTGTGAACAGCTGTCGTATCTCGGTAAACTTTTCTATTTATAAATATAATTACCGTCCTTCACAGTATCTACAATGATTCATTCGTTTTTTTGGGACTGCAGTATAGGCATGGTAACAATTATTTACAAGATGGGCAAATAGCATGTTTAGATATGGACTGATAGCTGTTGATGATACGGTTACGGTTCAAACGGCTGTTAAAAACGTATTCAAAAATAGAATAAAGTAAAAATCAAAATTGGGCTGTGACAGGCCTTGGTAAGGATTAGAAGGAAATGAAAATCGTTCAATAGCAGAAGTAGTTATTTATTCAATTATAGGAGTTCGAGGTTAAATAAAAACAGCCACATGAGGTCAGTCCGTGGATTGCCGATTATCATAATTATTAAGAGTCCTCCGTGTGTCGGAAAATACGCTAATCCATTGGGTTCCGGCTAGGTTTGCCATACGACCGGAATTTTCCGGACATGTCCGGAAATATAGGTCTTTGTCTGGAATGCGGAGGGAATCCTGAACCGTCCGAAATTACTAAAATTGAATGAAAGAGTGAAACACAAAAAAAATATAATGTTTTTATTTCAAATTAAAGAAAGTCAGGAATTTTCATCAAATGTCCGGAATTTACTCCGGATTTTTGATTTTTTGATCTGGCAACCCTAGTTTCGGCTGACATTCTTACATGTTTGACAAGCGTTATGGTCGGAATATATTCACTGCTAAAGTGTTAAAAACATACCGAAAAAAAATAATAATGGACTGATCTATGGTATACTAAAGCCGTGTTGTAATCTACTGCTCACTAAAGCCATGTTTGTTGAATTCTAAATACCATAACATCTAAATACCTGGAATATAGTCGGAAGTCAGAAAATCTATCACCAGTTTCTGTTACCAAGCTATTGGGTTTGTAGAGGTCTGAAAAGTTTTGCGGGAAAGTTCTGCCGAGTTACCGCGGCCCCGGAAATTTAGGGCAGCTGAAGGAACAGGGTGGGTTTTTAGTCAGTAGAAATCTGACACACCCTTCCGCTTGACCCAGAGCGGAAGAAGTCATTCGATGATTTTCCCAACCCAAAAAAAAAGAGGTCTGAAAAGTAGTCGCTTCATATAATTTACTGTTACTCAGTTGTATTTGGTTTGATTGACAAAGTTTAAGTTTATTTAAGACTTAGTACACAACAGTTTAAAGCTGAAATTTACAATGTGTAACGGAAACCCCATATCTATCCAAAGGGGCTGAAGACCATATCTGGTATGGAGTCTCTATGCACAGTTTCAGCTCAAAATAACTGACTCAAAGAATTGATAACAAATTATCGGTTTCATATATTTCTTGAATACCAATCATAGCTAACGTGTCACAGCACTACGAGGGTCAATAACTTTCCACGTCACTTACCTATAACACGATAATTCTCTTCGTTCTTCTTAATTTGAAAAATTCAGTCTCTGGTATCAGTGTATTGGTTTTTGTAATAAGTTCTACAAACGTAGACTTAGGATTACAACATATCGTTTGTTATCACTTATCATCCAAAGAAGCCATATATGTCACATATTTTATTTCAGTGGTTGATGAATATGCAAGTATAGTGGCAGATGCAATAATTGGTGCAACGAATGATTAAGACTATCGTAATTTCCTTTTCTTTAGCTTAACTTACTTCTTCTTACTGAAATTATAAATGCGAAAGTTTATGAGGACGGATGTATAAGATGTTTGTTACTCTTTCACGCAAAGCAAAAACTAATTACGGATGAAATTTGGACTGAATTAAATTTGGTAAGTACATATTGACATTTTGGTATACTTTTTATTCCGGAATTCCCACGGAATCGGGATTTACGTGGGAAAGCCCTCCTACGCGAACGAAGTCGCGGGCAGAAGCTTGTTGTCTATTTATGATTTATGACTGTAAGCTATAGTAACATGTTTATTTTAATTTTAATTTTATATGGGTCATGGACCTGCAATAAATGAATTTTATTTTTATTTTATTTATTTTATATTTTCAACCGACGACAAAAAGAGGAGGTTATCAATTCGACGTGTATATTTTTTTTTTGCCAAAAACTAAAATACAAAACTAAAGACACCAACTACCGAAATTAAAGTTATTTTTCACTTTGCAGTGTTTTTGGGAGTCTGTTTAATTTTTTGGTAAAAAGTTTTTATACTATACTGCCCTGCACTAACTAAAAGGCCGTTAAGCCACAAAAGGTCATTTTTCACTTTTTAATGTAACCTTAAACTACTTTCGATTCTCTATCTTTTGGTCTAAGAATTATTTTCCTACGATTAATACTTTTTGAGATACAGCAATTTTGCTGAGCAGTTGAACCACATAATTTTTGTCACTTCCTTAGTTAAAAAGCGACTAAACAACAATACTATATAATGATACAATACTAAAATATAACACAATAAAAACAATTAATATTTACAAATAGTCATATATTGTGTATAGAAACTATGACCACAAAAATAATCTACAGCCATCGTCCTAGATAGCATAGTTTTGTAGAAAAATCATTTCCCGCTTATTTTTACGTTTACTCGAAAAGTACTTATTGAGCTTAGCGACTTTTTAGTCAGTGTAGGGCAGTATAAGTGTTCTGTATTAAATAAGCGCATTTCTTTCTCTCGTCTTCCCAATGCAGTAAATATCGGGCCTTCCTATTTCGGTATATTTCCCGTTACATTTTTAGAGGCGTTACTATGAGTTACCGATATTTATTATGTATCTCCCATGGCGATCGGTGTTATAAACTTTTATTGTTACTGTAATACCCCATATAATTATCATGGGAAGCTGGTATCAAATGATTTGATGGCGGAATACTTTTATATTTGTGGCTGTAAATGTCTATTGCGTAAGATGCATTAAATTGTGTGTTTTTTTATCAAGTTTCTCGTTGTTTTTATATGTAGCTTTTCGACTTTTTCCAAATATGCATGATATATATCTAATTTGGTATGTACCTAGTTAGTAGAAATTCTGGAATAACACATAGCCTACTTTTAATCTCGGAATAATTCCCCTTTTTTTCTGGTGGGAAAATCATCGAATGACTTTTTCCGCTCTGGGAAGGGGATGTCAGACTTCTACTGACTAAAAACCCACCCTGTTCCTTCGGCTGCCCTAAAGTTCCGAGGCCACGGTATCTCGATAGAACTTTCCCGCAAATCCGGTGATTCCCCTGTGATCAGGATTTATGCGAGTAGACCCTCGCACGCAAACGAAGTCGCGGGCAACAGCTAGTAAACTATAGTTTCATCTTAAAAATAAATAAATCACCGAGTTTTTTTAAGGGTTTTTTTTTTTATAATTGAGTACATTATTACATATTGCACTTTTACTTTCAGATTTTAAACTAATGGAAATCAATTTTCGTCTTGCTTGCGTAGAGTACATCAAGAAAATGCACTACTTATGTACGAAATACTGTACTATGTAGAACACGAATTATATGGACTAGCCTTTCTATCTAAAACAGTTTTTGAAGTTCATACGACGTAATAAAATAATAATAACGCATATTAATTATGAGTTGATTATGAGTTATTTATGAGTAAAAGTTGCCTTGCACCCCAAACCATTGAAGAATATGAGGATCAATGGTTAGACCCGTTGTTCATTTATGGGAACTATGCGAACTAGGGTACGGTGTTCGATTGACGGGGCGCGACAGGGCCATTGCCTGCTGGGGTTGTGGGAATGTTGTAACGAGATACCGCGGCCCCGGACTAAAAGAGCAACTAAAGGAACAGAATCGGTCTTTATTCAGTAGAATTTGTTGATTTTCCACCGAAAAAGGGTACGATGTCCAGCCGTATTAATTTTATGATAAACCTCTAAACAATGCTCAGATCAAAGCAGGGGAGAATCATCATTGCTAATTAAATTCACCAATGAGAAGGAGAAGTAATTAGCTATACTGATTATTGTTTTTTTTTTATGCTAGCAGATGTTTTCATGTTACTTTTGGTGGTAGAGTTGCGGTTGTTTCATATCTGTGTTCAATTTTCTTGATCTAATAGGATTTTAAGTCCTTCATTTTTGTCGTATTTAACTGCCCTAGAAAAAATAAACTTATAAGTTTTATTATTGACTACATTCTTCCCGCGGCTTCGCTCGCGTTACAAGGTTATTTTGTCAGCAAAATTAAACAGCTTATGTGTTTTACTGATATTGGAACGACTATTTGGATATTGGATAGAGAGGTAGTTTTTAAGTTTATGCTCTATCTTCGACCACATCATCACTTACCATCAGGTGAGATGGTGGTCAAATGCGAACCAATTGCCAATAAAAAAAAAAAAAACTAACAACCAAAAAATCATTACTGTCTTCTTTAAAATTTTAGTAAGTAGGTATAGTTGAGAACAATCAAAGATAAGAATTTCAATGAAGACTCACTGTATTGAATAAAATGTGATCCCACTCAAAGTACCTACCTACTACTAATACTAAAATAATACAACGAACTACAAAGTTTAAAAATATACAATCAATCCCAGATGTCTTTTATTTCACATCAGTTTATAGTAATGACATCACTAATTGAATACAACGTTACGCGCATCGTTTACACTAACATTTTTTATCTTTAAGGGTTTAACGTGACACGTGCTGTGTTAGTTCATCTATGACCACCCATCACAAAATAAAATAACCCTTGATATCAAAGCAGTAGAGTCGTAAATATATAGCTACACACATTAACCGTTTAGTAAGGAAGTAACTACCATACGTAGGTCGTTTTTCGCATGATTGGGGTTTTTTAGGGTTAAACTTTTGGCTATGAATGATTGAATTCGGGCCCCAAATTTTGGGGTGCAGATTATTTGTTTAGTGAGTTTGCATGTTTCGAAGGAAAATAAATACATAACTACAAAATACCTTTATTGGTGGGGTCCGTTTGATTGTATATCCATGATGTTGATGAATTATGGCTTCTGAGCAAACGTTCTGTGCTTATGATTAAGCTATGTTCTGCTATGTAAAATTTTGTAGTTTAACCCTTAACAACCCAGTAAGCTTTTCAAACGTAACTGACCAGAAGTTTCCAACGGACACCATGTATGAAGCTTAGAGTACTTCTAGGGAAAAATACGAGGCGTACCATAAACATTTAAACATTTATATTTATTTATTTACATACACATAACTTTTTACAATTATATAGGTACTTATTTATTTACAAACATTACAAATGATTTTTTTTTTGCTGAGTGCTCAGAGCATACATTACGGTTGCATTTATCGCAGCACTGTTTAGATGTTCTGGATATTTTTGCAGGACAAAATATGTGACAGCGTTTTTTTTTTTTTGGTAGCAGGTTCAGAAGATTGAGCTGCTTCTTGATTGAATCCTACTACATCTGCAATAGCTGCTAAATGATAATTTGTCAGGCCCTTCCTGTTACCTATAGTCAACAACAGACCTATAAATGCTTTCATTTCGATTATGTCCATTACTTTCCTTCGATTATGTAACACTCTTTGCGCCTCAGAATTGGTATGTTTGACTATGATTTCTAGGATATGTTCGTCGAAAAAAAGCTTGAAACTATCTATTAGATCTATTATATGTTTCCCCGGCGGTAGAACTACCTTATGAATACCACCACGAATTATATTATGGCGAGGAGTTCTACTTTGTTTCTCAGGTTTTAATTTCCACTTCGTTCCATCTCTGCCGTCATAAATTTGAGATGACACGTATACTTGCAATGGTACATCATCACTGTCACTCCATAATTGTTAATCTTCATCCTCAGAAGCTTGTTCTGTCGCGTTACCTTCACTATCAGAACAACTGTCAACAGCAAAATTTTCTTCATCGTCGCTATGGAACTGATGCACATAAATATTTTCGTCATTATTTTTGTCTAGGGCACATTGAATTTCACCTTCTGTTAGTTTGCTTTTAGCCATATTACAAAACTAAAACAGATTCCAGCACTTTTATTACGTGACGCACGTCTAAGTACGGATTCAAAATAATCAAAACTATGAGTGCTTATACCACAACTATTTCTATTATAAACAAATTCTTTGTGATTTATCATAATTACCCACTTACTGCGATATAATTCTGAGTAGAATGTAAACAAACAGTCTACCTTCATACTCGAGTGCAACAGAGTTACCTAATGTGTCCATCGGACACTTGTGGGTCGATAAGTTACTATTTTAGTTTATTGTTAATAAATACGATTCATATTATAAACATTATTATTACAGATTTAGAATCTTGAAACCTTGCTGATAGAATAGATAAAGTGGTTTTTCGTGGAAATAAATACTTAACTTTTTATGAGTAAATTAACAAAAAATTGTGTCCGTGAGACACTTGTGGGTTGTTAAGGGTTAAACGTAGCCTCATCATTAAATGAGAAAACAATAGTAAGGATTGAAACTCAAATCGTTATTTCACTCGTTTTTCTTTAACACGAAAATAAAAGCAATGTCCAATTTCCTGCTACACCAAACCTCAACTCAATGGGGTTTACTCGATAGCTTGTTGATCGAGACCAAACAAATGCTAACCTGAATAAAAAATACACCGTACAGGCGTTCACTGGCAAACTCATCGTGCTCTCAATCAACTCGTACGCATACACGATACGAATGATTGTAAAGAACTGGTTCTTTTGTTGTAGCAAAACATCGAATTGTTGAAACATCGATGGAAGTTAAAATTCGGGTCTACCTTTTATAGCAGAACTTTTTACGTCATAATATTATTTTGCATAACAACGGATAGCATAATCTTAATTTCGCAGAAGGTTGTTTGGCTTACACCCATTTATCATAAATTCGAAACTCATAATTTTGTTAGTCAGAATTATTTATAGGCATAAATTTCATGTCCATAATAATTGAAAAACAGAACAATCATATCGCAGAAAACAGTCAGAATCAGAATCTTCTTTTGGCATACATTTTATACCTATAGTCATTGTATAAAAGGCATGCAGCATGCAATCAGGCATGCAGCATGCAAGCAAGGCATACAGCATGGAAGCAGGCATGCAACATGCAGCAAGCATCGTTTCTGTCACGGCTCCGGCGCTGCGGGGTTTGGGCGGCCCCACACGAGCTTATCGTCGCAGATGATTACAACACTCACCACCGCAGCTTCGGCTTGCCTCAGCCGCAGTGGTGGGCCTTTAAACCTCCTGCTCCTCAGCGCGCGGGCCGCCCTACCCTTCGCCTACCCACCCACGCTTACGCAGGCTTGAATTATACTCCAGGGGTAGGCAGACAAGACTGTCTAAAGTCGGTTTTACAGCGATTCGTTTCTGTTACTAAATTTTTAGCATAACATATTGACTTTTTATGATACTATTTTAATTTAACATTGAAAATGCTACCAAGTGACCGTCTATATATTTGTGACTAAAATTCCGTAAAAGTTATTTTGTAAATCGGCGCAATATAGATTGGACCTATGACACATGATACTTCGATGATCTAAACATAATATGTCAAGTAATACGTATAGTAAAAACTTTTTAACAAAAAATTAAACCGACTTTTGTATTTTCGTTTTTGGCACCGACTTCCGAAATTAAAGTTATTTTTCACTTTGCAGTGTTTTTTGGGAGTCGGTTAAATTTTTTGTTAAAAAGTTTTTATTTCACTCTTTTTAGTTGGTCTATTTTTAATTTACCTAGTTACAAGAG
Organism: Tholera decimalis; assembly: GCA_943138885.2. Taxonomy (NCBI): domain Eukaryota; kingdom Metazoa; phylum Arthropoda; class Insecta; order Lepidoptera; family Noctuidae; genus Tholera; species Tholera decimalis. The sequence continues at coordinate 7,149,293 of OW964552.2, read as the reverse complement.
CCTAATTATCAACTACTTATAACCTTTTACAAAATATTGCTTTTCCCAATGCTGGGCCGTTAATTGTTGAGGAGTTCTCCTGGTACTTCACCATCAGCTCTACATCACCATATGCATTGTGACGAGCATAAAGTGCGTAACATCCATATTCAAGTAATCGAATCGCAATCCACTCAATACTTATTATTGAGTAGTTTCGGCGGCCATCTGTGGTCTTCATCATCAGTTCCACTTCCTCAAATGGTACTTTTTGAGAGCAACTGCACAAGTTACTATAATACATACCCAAAACGAAGTAGGTGTGCCTATAATATTTGAAGAGTTCCCTCGATTTCTCCAGGATCCCATCATCAGATCCTGACGTTTATGAAAATGCGACCAATATCGAAGTATATCCTTTCAATCAAAAAAAGAATTTTCCAAATCGGTTCAGCCGTCTTCGAGTAATCGATGATCATACATTAAAAAAAAAATATATATATACGCGTCGAATTGATAACCTCCTCTTTTTGTCGTCGGTTGAAAAGGACGTCGGTCAGTGGGTTTCGGTAAAATTAAATTCTAACAAAAAAAAAAACGGAACAGTTACCTATCGGTTCCCCAAATAATCATATCTCTAAATAAACATTATGCTAAACGAAACTATGCGTAATATTAAATAATAGGTAATTATGCCAAATAAAATTCTGCAATGTTAAAAGTATGCCGTTGTAAATTCGGACACGTAAACATTCTGCCAAACAATAGTTAACTATGTTAAATATTTTTTATGCCTTAAAAATATTCGATTAAAGAAAATTATGTCAAGTGTGTTATGCCAAATAAATTTCGGAGTATCAAGATTCTGCCAAATGAAAGGAATACTTAAAATTCTTTATTATGTCAGAGGTGGTATGGTAGTTCAAAACGAGATAACTAGTCGAGTAGACAAAGAACTTGCACCATAGTCAACAAATTAATAATCCTTTTTAAAAGGAATCCATGTATGGAAAGGAAGGAATAAAGAAGTAGGTTAGGAAATAAATAGTAATAACAGTAAAAAGAACCCACCACACTATATCACGAAGTAAATATGAGTCCAATACTTCAAGACTATAAACAACTTCTTACTCCAATTTCAAACAACACAAAACCAACTGATAAATAAATAAACATTGCTCCAATAAAAACGCCACAACACCGCCGCATACGCATACACGATCCAAATGAAGATGGTCATGAAGTAAATAAGATCAGAACATCCAATAATCTACAGTGTAACAAAGATTTTAAAAAGAAAACAATATAAAATACAATCACGGGAAGTTCAGAAGGACATTTGATTGGAACCGACTTTAGCAAATTTTGTTCTATGGTAAAATACTTTTAACAACGTTGAAGCCACGGGCTAAAGCTATTCATTGTTTTATTCAAATGATCAGATAATTGAGAGGCTGGAAAGTAGCATACGCTGTTGTTTTTTTGCTAACAGAATCCTCCAAGCGGAAACGAGTTTAATATTTAAGGGGTAATCTTTTGCAGACTACCTGATGGACTGAATGAAAAAGTCTTGTGATGATTGTGTCTTCTGCATCTTCAGACTGCTTGGTAAGTGTAAGAACCGCCTCATTGTTGTAGAATAACCGGTCGTTCTGATAACTTCCGGACGAGAAATAAGTCGTTGGGATAGCTGCTCGTATGCTTTTATTTTTGAGCTCGTGTGTTTTATTCTATTTTGGCATCGAAGATGTATTGGTCTTTCTTTTGTTCTACGTACCCAAGCTTCCTTTTTTCTTCCAACTCTAGTATTATACTACAGTTTGGTAAAGTTAGATCCTTTATTTGTCGGCTATTGAGCTAAAAATAGCTACTTCAATTGATTCGGTGCGCCTTTCCGAATTGTCTCTCTGGGACCTTATTATTTCTGTGGGTCGAAAGATTTATTAATTTATCAGTCAAGGTTAATATTATGTCTTACAAATTAGTATTAAGACTGAAATGTAAATGCCAAAGTAGGTTTGTTTGTCCTTCTTTCATATCAAAACGAAGCAACAGATGGATGTGAATTTTAGCATGGTGGTAGTTGAAGGGCTGGAGATATAGGCTAAGTCTTTTTACTAATAAAAAACATATTCAGTGTCTTGTCAGAAAAAGGTATTCAGTGTTTATTAAAAGTCTTCGATATATTTTGTACATGGATGATATAGCAGATTCTAAAGCAACATATTTGTAATGATAACCAATGTGTTAACAACAGTAATAATGCTTGTTTCACTCCTTGAAGTGCTTACATTCAATGTAGCAGTTTTCTTCCCCAGCTTGCTCTAACAACTTAAATGGCACTCAAACGGTGTCAATGTGAGTTTCGTGAGAACCTTTAAAGCTACATATGACAATAACAAAGCCGTTCTACACAAAGGTTACCTACAGTAATAGTAGAATAATAATAGGAACGAGAATAGTAGTTAGTTATTATTAGGGCTACATAACAAAGCCTATGTCGTTTGTAGACTAATGCGTGGTTTTCTTCAATAACGACTCAATAGGGGCTATCCATAAATTAAGTCAAACGGTAAGGGATGGGGGGTGGAAGGGGTCGAAGTGTGACATTGTGTGACAAGGGGTGGGAGGGGTCCTTTATTTCGTGACACAAAAACAATCGTCTCGTGTCGTGTCGTGTCGTAAAAACAATATGTCTACGTATTGAAACTTATAAACGATAAAGTAAATAACCCTCCCTTTGCAGTCGGGTAAAAAGATTTGCATGTCTATGTGTAACCACCATAGGGAAATAAAACTAATTTTTTAACTGCTATGTTAAATTAATAATTATATATGTAAAATTGCAAAATATGTAACGTCACACTAGGGGAGAGAGTCTCACATGTAACTACCTATATGACAAGGACAAGAGGGAGGTCGGGTCATCAAAAAATCATAAAATACGTTTGATGTATGACGTATATTCCGGTTTAATAAATGTTTATGGACTACAATTAATCTTCGAGACCTATAATTGTTTCCCCAGGAAAATAGCTAAAATAACAAATTTACAAAATTTAAAGAAAACGGAATCTATATTATAGTTATAGGTGTATATCTTTCCGAATATCTTTGTAATTTTTTTAGTTACTAAAGGTTTCCTAATTCTATTGAATTTTCGAATTTTTTAATTTATATATATACATATTATGAATATTTGGAAGGAAAGCAATTAATTTTGAGCAAGTTGTTGGAAGACAAGCGAAATGTGAACATTTTAGAAAAAAATAACGTTCTATTTTCTAACTAGCTCATAAATAACTATGATACATTATGCCTAATAAAAATTCTTCCATGAAAAATAGAAACTATCGAAAAAGTTTTCGTAGGTAATTCAAAACCGGCTCTTTGGAAAAACGCAAAACATCGTCAAAATCTACATGTTATGTATATTGAAATATTTTTGAACACCAATTTAAATACCCGTTCGGATTCCACTTGGTTATCAATTCCATATCGATTTTGTTTTATTGCTGAGGTCTAGGTCACGAAGTATGCAATAGCTTCAATAGAGTTTTTATCTTCACTCTTAAGTTCCTGCAGATAACTTTAGTATGTTTTACTATATTTTATCTTTGTTCATCATTTATAACGGCACATGTTGTCACCTTTGTGATTTAATTACATCATAATTATCATTTCGCAAAAATGTGTTGATTACAGGTATTAATAAAAGGTGACCCATTATAATTGAATATAGGATTTCAAGGTCCATATTTGTGTACAAAAACATTCGAAGTTTACTTTGAATCAAAAGCAATCTTAGTATTCAATCTTTTTTAAGCCACAAAGAATATTGTTGTGGTTTTAAGTACGATCAGACTTATACATGATTTATTCAGCATAGATTTAAAGTAGGTATCTATTCCTTTTATGTACATATGCTGCAAATTTTATTTAAACTAAAACAGTAATGTCTCTTGTATGTTATAATGTGTCTTCTGTATTATAAGTCTTACGTCTTGAATCTATATAATGTCCATGCTAGTGAAATATTTTACCAGCGGTACCGACTCTTTCCTTCACAGCCTTTCTTGTGACGTCATCTGAATTGCTACCCCTACGACAAAAATGTTGTACGGATTTAATTCTTTCAGTTATTGATGTCAATGGCCTTTGATCAATACCATTAAAACAGAAAAGTTATTCACCGCCTTTTTGATTAACACAGCGAATTTACTAAAAGACAATCAATTTATGGAAACAAAACAAATAAGCGTTTGATTTGAAATTCAAATTGAAGTACGAATCAATTGAATCTAATAGACAGATTGAGTTCGACAAATCTAAACCTAGATCTGATGCAGACACGTTAATAACTTGTAAAGCAGGAAATTAGAGCAAATAGACTATTGGCACAAAGGAAATGACACTATTCGTCCCTATTATGAAGTGAAAATTTGTTTGTAATCGTATTTATCACTGAGAATTCATTTAATTTTTAGAATTTTGTTTTGGGATACGACGTACAAATTGATTTAAATGCATTTGAAATAATTTAGGCTTGTAAAAATAGCTTTGAAAAAAAAAATGGATTAGTAGGTACTTACTAGTGCAAAACCAAACCCATACAAAGATCACAACAGTCAATGAATATAGATAAAATAGTAAGTACAGACGAAAAAGATATAAATCCTGGTAAATTTGCAACACAAATCGCACTGCAGTGTCTAGTGCAGAGCTTTTTGTGTGCGGGTTAAAAGAAACCAACTTATTAGCATATTCCATAGATTTACACCCCCACACTGCGGTCAGCGAACATAATATATTAATATATAATACAAGCAATCCTCAAAGACGACACATTACCTATTAAAACACAGTAACTAGCGATTTATCGTAGAAAATGTTTTATATCATTATGGTTGGACGCTGAGCGACGTTCTGTTGCAATATACACTGAGTAACTGTTTATTTTCACTTTAATAGTTAACAATTAACACTTATCGGTACACTAGAGCACTAATGTTATTCACGTTGGGTTGATTGTTAAGATTTTGTGATTTTTTGTTGTGTGTGTGAGGGGAGCGGGGACGCGGGGCGCGTGCGTGCGCGGCAACAACGCGCACTCGACTAAAGTTAAGGTACCTACCCCTGGCTAGGGTTTTCGTCCCGGCCGGCGTAGTGCCGTTCCGTTTTACGGGATGTATTGATTGCTTTCTAGAGCAAAAGTTCGTTGAGCGTTTATAACAGAATATTGTTTTAGATATTATACAAACGTACCTACTCATATGTTTTGTTATTATGTGGATTATTGTTTGTGGTAAAGGCAACGTAAGCGCGTCGTATGATAAACAAGTTCACAATAACACTAATGTTACACGGATGTACAAATGTTATCAGTGGGTTAGGTTAGGGTTGCTGGATTTATTTAGATTGGATTTAATTATTGTTTGTATTTATTAGACTTTTTACAGCAAATGTAATCGAGCTGAAGTTTAAAATGAGGTGTGCTTTTCAACATTAAACGTTTAAGAGTAACTCTGTCACTTAAATAAATCAAACTATAAAGATTTAAACGTTTTTAAGTTCTACAAATATTCCGAGAACTGCATGTTTATTTTTAGAACATAAAACGTCAAACCAACCCTCTCGCTACGTGAAACGTAACGTCGACAAACAAGGACAGAAACCCGTCTGTCCCTCTCAGTCCATCGTTTACAAAAGGTGACAGAGTAGTGCGTGTCTCAACCCCGAATCTACCCTTCTCAATACACATTACATAGCCAACGTAAAAAAGAACTATCTAGCGTAGCAATTTCATGGCTTTAAAGGTCAGGTTATGTTGGTTCTGTAGGGTTACGATTTTAGGGCTAACAAATTAGAAAGGGGAAGAAAAAATGTTCCAATGTCAGGTTTATTGACATTTTGCAGGGCTATAATTAAGGTTTAGCGAGGGTCCAAGTTGTTATCGACACACCGTTAAATTTTAAAAGCTCGATTTTCTTCGCAATTAATTCTATCAGTTGGCTATTAAAGGTAATGCGTGTTTACCCCTTTTTGGGTCATTAAAAATGTTGTTTTAAATAAATAATTACGTTATAATTTAACAGTGATTATATTGAGTTTTATATGACATTATTTTGTTAAGACTAAAGCGGCAAAATCTTTACGGCAACTTATTGCCGCCAAAAGCTATAGTTTCTATTTCCCATAATAACTTAAATTCAAGCGTAATTTCCAGGAATTTTTACTTAAACTGTTTGAATGGGGTTTCTATTTTTAACCGACTTCTAAAAAAGGAGGAGGTTCTCAATTCGGATGTTTGTATTTTTTTTTTTTTTTTTTTTTTTTTTTATGTTTGTCCACGCATAACTCCGTCGCTTGCCAACCGATCTGAAAAATTCTTTTTTTGTTGGAAAGGGTATACTTCCCAAATGGTCCCATAAAAATTTTATCGAAATCGGACGAGCCGTTTCTGAAAAATCAAAAAAAGTCGAAAAAAATAATTTACCTTGATGATCTTTTCGTTTACTCTGCATTGCGTTTTTTGTTCGCGCATAACTCCGTCATTTACGAATCGATTTGGAAAATTCACTGACCCACTAAAAAGCGCGAAAATAAAAACTTTTTTGCAAAAAATAAAACCGACTTCCATATCAAAACACTACAAAGCCAAAAATAATTTTAATTTCGGAAGGCGGTGTGAAAAAAAAAAAGAAAATACAAAACCAATAACACCGACTACCGAAATTAAAATTATTTTTGGCTTTGTAGTGTTTTGATATGGAAGTCGGTTTTATTTTTTGCAAAAAAGTTTTTTACAAATCTGAATTTTACTGTACATTATAATAATAATCACAAACAACGGCTGGCAAAAAGAACCATTAAGAGATATAAAAGGAAACTACCGGTAGCGACATCTATATCCAATCCAAAAGCGTTTATAAAACGCAATGAAAGTGAGCGCAGCGCAACAACATAGGGTACGGTCAGCCACAATCAGTGGGTAACTTAGCGCAGAGCTGTTTCTAAGTAAAGTTAACAGATGTCGCTGTTGGCTGTAAACATAAGTGTTGAAAGTAGAATAACTTTTCACATGAGATGTATGGCGATGCGAAAGTTGTTACAATAAATATATTTATAAATATATTTTTTTGTATTTAAAATTGGATTTAATTTTCATATTTATCTGTGACCCTATAGTACGATTTCTATTTGTTACTGAGTACCTTGGGAGACTTATGGTGAAACCAGAAGGTTAATATTAATAACTTATTTATTAAAACAAAACAGAAATAAAATTCAAACTAAATTTTGTTTATTTTACATAGGCCTACATAGGCACTTATAAAACATCAGTAGTTAGTGCACGGTTCGAAATTATGTAGTCGTTTTCTATGGAGAAGAATCGGCAAGAAACTCCACAGTTACTCTACAGTAGAGCATGGAATATCGGGACCTTTTCCCAATACCGGTTTTGTTTCGATATTAATTTTTTTAATATCGGTATTCCGGTATTTCGATATTTTTCCGATATTATGTAAATAAAATGATCAAATTCGTTTTAACGTTGTAAGGGTCCAAATATTAGAATTTAGAGATTGTATCAAAGTGTGCTATGGAAACGTAAAATCAATTAATTTATATTCAATATCAATTCGAATTTAAAAGTATGATACACAAAAATATCAATTTATTAACATACTCTGCTATGTCATTAAATAAAAAAACCAACACAAGTTAAAATAAGTAATTGAGTAACATAATATACAACGTGTAACAGAATAAACGCAATTCCTGAAAGTAGTTGGTTCAGAATCGGTTATTTAGTTACGGATGTTGTCTTAGACGTATAATTTAATATTGTAATTGGGGTGTCTGAGGTATTGCCGCTTAATCTGTTACACCTTGTATAGGTAAATATTACGATAAACACAAAGAACTAGATATTTAATTGGAGGGGTGACTACACAGTCATCTTATGGCTTTAGGCCGTGCGCGCACTGCCTTGCGGTGGCCGCAATTGCGGTAGTTCTACCGCACCGGTAGAATGACCGGGGCCACCGGTGACTCTACCGCACGCGTTTATTCCACCGCAGTGCACGCACTTCTATGACACTCCATACTTCACAGATTTTGGGTTTCCAAAACGCAACGCAGTGCGCGCACGGCCTTAAAGACGAAGACTCCGACAGTTCACGAGATCGCTATTGCTGAAATATGGAACGTCAGTTTTAGAAATTCACATTTAAGAGGTCCCTTTGCAGACTAGACGTGGACAAAGCCAGCAGGCCGGACGGAATAGCTGCTTGAGTCTTAAAAAGTTATGCTCTGGAATTGTCACCTGTATCACACTCTTAAAATTAGAGTGGTGCCCGTGTCCTGGAAGCAACCAGGATGTGCAGCCAGTACCCAAAAATCCTCCAGAATCTTCAAAGCGATTTTGGAGGGTACTCAATAATAAGCTGCTAGCATACCTTGAAGACAATGAGCTCCTTAGACTCTTCTTCTTTTTCGTATCGGTGGTAAATTGCGTACTTAATATGTATTAGGCCTACTCACGCAGGTCTTCTAATGTAAACGTTTTTGAGTTATTTGGACACTCCAGCTAATGGGACATGCATTGTTTGATCAGGGACGCCGTAATCGCACTGGGTGTTAGTTTGGCATATAATGCCCCATTTTGCTAAATTGTGCTTGCAGCGGCATACTTGGGTTCGCAGTCCATTGATAGCTTTCCAAATTGGCCACTGCAAGTCACGTCCGGGTGGCAGATGTTCCTGGAGCTGAACGGAATTAGGCGGTGGCGGAAGGTAGTTTAGCTACTTAGTGACCACCAGTATGACTTCCACCTTGGTCGGTCGACCCAAGATCTTCTTGTGTATGTTACGCACTGCTAGGGTGAGGCCATTAAGAAACACGGCAATGCTCTTGTAGAGTCCCTCAATGTCTCAAATACCTCTGACAGGGTCTGGCACGCATAGTCTATTGAGCAAGCTTCCTGCATTTCGCGTCCCTGCTAGCTTCTGCAACTGGATTTCTGATTTCTCAAGTGAGCGGTCAATCCGAGCGGTCATCGATGGCTGCTCATAGGATCTTATGGCTGTCAATGTCAGTGCGGTATTCTTAAGAGGTCTGTTCTCGTTGCGACTCGTTTTTGCTGCATATCAAGGACCTGCTCTAGCTCTTGGGTACGCGGATGACAGCACAGACTTAAAGATATACTTATCCAGTGCTAGAGCTAGCAGGAACGAAATAGACTGTCTTAGAAAGGCCATCTTGGAGCGAATGAATTTGACCCGACAATCTGGTCAAATTCAATGCTTTGAAAACACAGGTATAACTCTTCACTGCTAAAGGGAGCCAATTTAAATTATCTCCTACTTTCCAAGGTGCATCTATACCTATCAGTTACCGACCGCCTGGAGCTCTTGGGCATGGAGTTGACGTTTAACTTAAACTTCGACTCAACCATTTGAGTCAAAAGCTTTGACTACAGCCAAAAAGCTGGAAATCCTTCACAAGGTGAGGCTATACTTCACACCTGTACAGCTCTTGAATTTGTATAAGGCACAGGTCTGTTCTTGTATGGAGTACTGCAGTCACTTGTAGGATGGCTCAGCAAAATACCAGCTTGCTGCACTTGACTCGGATAACGCAGAGTCTAAAAGACTCATAGGCGATGCAGTGTTAGCAGACAAGCCTTCCACAGATTGTACTTCGGAGAGTGTGCGCAGGAATTCCGTGACCCGATTCCTCTATCTACCTTATACTAACGATCTACCAGACGTACTGCATGGTGCCATTCCCACTTGTTCAATATACCGTCTTGTCGTACTAAGCGATTCTCCTCTACATTTATTGTGTGCACGGCCAAAGTTTGGAACTCTCTGTAGGCTGCTGTGTTCCTTTCTACATATGATCCGCCTGCCTTCAAAGCAAGAGTGAACAAGCAACTTCTGGGCTCATCAGTAATAAAACATATAAAAAAGTAGCAGAGGGCATTCAAGGTATTGTCTTTGAGATACGATCTTATTTTGTTGCACGTATGTACATAATGCCGGGCGCTGGCCCAAGTGTTGTACACTTTTATATGGAAATAATCATTTATTAATGACACTGTAGCATACATTAGTCGATAGGTATTGTTTACATTAATTAAATTCAATGAAATAAGTAAGAAATATTCTATAGCGGCTGGTTTTTTGTTTCATATAAAATATCGAAAAACCGATATTTGAAATCCAATATCGCTTTTTTCAATATCGGATTTATGGTCCGATATTCCGGTTTTTCGATATTATCGAAAACCGGTATCCATGCTCTACTCTACAGGCTTAATAGGTATGAGAGGACAGTATAGATAGACCAATAATTAACACAGCACAATGTAATTACAAATTTTTGAAAAAATGTATCTAAAGAGTCTACAATCTTCTCCCATTTACAAAAAAAGCTTTCTAAAATATTAAAATAACATTGACAAGCGACAACATTAGACTAAAGAAACTGAAACGCAAAAAAAAAATATTTTTGACTATTTTTAATACGCAGGTATCTCACGGATGATCTTTTGAATGTGAGTCTAACAACAAAATGCGTTGCGTGTGTATCTAACAACAAAATGCGTAACTCATAAATAGCAAATCCTATTACCTATCACAATTGAAAGGAACGTCATAGTTATCCATTTCTTCAATAATTGTATTTAAAAATCATGTTCTGATATACAACCGTACGCTTTAAACGACGACCAATTCCATTTATTTTATTTTATAAACTGCAATTCTGCGGCTTGTAGAAAATGCTATTTTGAATTTTCTGGTACAGATAGTATACGGGTTGGTATTGCAACGGTAAACTACATTTGAGATATATTATGTATTACTAGCTTTTTCCCGCGACTTCGTTCGCGTGGAAGGTTTTTCCCACGCAAATTCCGATCCCGTGGGAATTCCGGGATAAAAACTATATGTCCTTCCCAGGGTTCTAAACTATTCCCATGCCAAATTTCAAGTAAATCGGTTCAGCGGTTAAGGCGTGAAAAGGTAACAGACAGACAGACAGACAGACAGACAGACAGAAAGACAGACAGACAGACAGAGTTACTTTCGCATTTATAATACTAGTATGGATTAGTATGTAAGTATGGACTAGTATGGAAGTATGGATTATTAAACTAAAATAATGAGCGTACCCAGAATCTGAGAACATTTTGGATCTAGGGGATCCAAAATGTTCTCAGATTCTGGGTGCGGTAAGCATTAGAGTCACTCTGGGGTGGACGGCGCGTACGCAGTCCCCACTACCAAAAATTACGCATCCGAGTTATCCACATTAGGGATAATCGCAGGGGTCAACCTAACCGCAGTGCAATGGAAAGGCCTCGCCCTGGGGAAACCGCCTTCTTGATCACGGTATTCCCTATACCAGGTAAGTATGAGTCCTCTACACATAGATGATACATATTAATACTGAGATAGATGCGCCACTCTATGATTCGAAAATTGAGTTTGGTGACCCTGATCGCCAGGTGGCGTAACGGTAGTTTAATACCGAAAAAATCCGGTAGGTGGCGTCTACCTGACATGTTAATATTTTCTTATTTTAAAGATTTTAGAAGTAGATTGATTGAAATAAATATTCTAATCGACAAAAGATTAAATCTTTGATTTTAGAATATTTATTTCAATCTATCTAGTACTTCTAAAATCTAACTTTAGATTTTAGAGGCTGGTAAAAATTAAAACACGGTGAATATGGACTTAATTTTTTTTATATTTGTGAGTTTATGAAGTCATTATAAATCAACGAAACATTATTTTTTATAATAATTGCTCATTGTAGTTAATAAAGCATCAATATAATTATTCTCTATATCATTAGATTTATTACCAAGTAGATTCACCATTGATTGAAATGATTTATTACAATCGTTCTCACAAAACAGAATGTACAGAATTAAAATGAATTCACAAAGTTTTATATGCACACATGAACTCCTAATAGCACTGAAAAAAAATCTAAGGGATCCTGATTAAAATTTCTAGTTAATAGATTTTTTACACCATAATTTACATTTAAATATTGCCATAATTCAATAAATGTTTTTATATTATGTATCCAATTTTTAACCGATGGAATCGATTCATACTTAATCAAAATGGAATCATTTTTTCGAACTACTGATTCAAATTTAATCGAGTCTAAAATAGGCAACAAATCATACCACAATTGGAAATGGATCGAGTTATTTTTTAAGCACTGCTTATATATTTTTGATGACCCCCTTGTAAGAATGACCATTAAATGAATCGAAGAGCTTATCAAATAATAAGAGGAAATCTGCGGTTCCTCTGCACTCTTCGGGCAGAATTTTGTGTTCTGAAACAAAATATTAATGTTGGTTAATAACATTTGCAAAATTTGCTAGGTAACAATAATGATCGGGCACGCCGCAATTGCGGCGGTAAGACCCCTCTTTGAGGAGTGGCTAGATCGGCGTCACGGCGTCCTGACCTACCGCATGACGCAGGTCCTCACCGGACACGGAAGTTTCGGGAGGTACCTGTGTCTGATGGGAAAGGAGGAAACGCCTGGGTGTCACCACTGCGAGGGTCGCCCTGAGGACACCGTAGAGCACACGGTGCAAGACTGCCCCGCCTGGGCAGAGCACCGACGTGTCCTCACGGCGACAATAGGCGGAGACCTCTCGCGCCCGGCCTTGGTCGAGGCCATGCTGCGGGGCGAGAGGGAGTGGGAAGCGGTCGCCTCCTTCTGCGAAGCAGTCATGCTTCCGAAGGAGGAGGCGGGCCGCGTGAGGGAGAGGATGGCGTCCTCCCTCCAGCCCAGCCGCAGTGGTAGACGCCCACGGCGTCGGACGTCGGCCGACGATCTCCGGCCACCGTAGGCGCGGGCATGCGGACAGCGAGTAAAGGGCAACTCGCTGCCCGACCATGGACCATGCCCGGGTCGACGGCGCGTCGTGTTCCACGCGCGCCTCAAAGGGCGTCAGCAACATGACGAGGCCCCCTCTGCAGAGGGCCGAAGCCCGCCGGGGTCGTGGGACTCATCCCGTTACCGTGGCCCCGGTATGTAAAGGGTTATTGAAGGAACACCGTGGATTTTAGTCAGTAAAAGTCTGACAGTCCCTCCCACCCTGCCCGGAGTGGGAGGACTTATTTGATAATTTTACCAAGTTAAAAAAAAAAAAGGTACCTAACAATAATGATGCAAATATATGAAATTATAAATATACTAACTCGATAAAAAACGTAAAGCACTAGACACCCTCTGGCTGAACACTTGTGCTGTACATTTTACCTTCATTTTAGGGATTTTATTACTCATCACATGTTTTTCTGTTAATTTATTAATTAATCGAATTTTGTCAAACTGTTTTTGACAGTTTTATATTTTTCTTTGTTTTTCATAAACAAGCGAGGTGTATAGAGTCTATGATGCAGTAAAATTGTAATGCCATTTAATTTTGTGAATTAGGTGCCTAAATACATTAAATAATGTTTTATGAATTTTTCGATACAAATAATATTTTTTTATTAACTTTGATTATCATATATGTAAAAATATCTACTGCTAGCTGCTAGCTGCTGCAATCTATTAGCAAAACAAATGCATTACGTACAAAACTAAGTTGACCCCAGACATAAGATGAAGTCTGAAGTTTCTTCGGGAGTGTCACCCCCCGCCTCTACAGTAGCGCGCACGGAATAGATGAATAAGGTTGGAATGGTAATGTGGGCGTGCCGAGCGCACCACATTTATGATACGAAAATCATAGCTCGACTGATTAATTCATTCACCGCGTTTAGTGCGCTTCGTAATACTTTGAAACACAGAGCTCTGCTTTAAAATGCCGTGTTGTGCAATTATAACCTGTAAAACAAAAAGTTAGACCGCAAGTATAGAGCGAGGAGTATATCTTTCCATCAGTAAGTCGAAAATAACATTTAATTACAATTTTATTGTTAAAAAACATAAAAATATTCTGATCACTATGAAATTCCGAACATTAACAACATTATTGCAACAAGTTACAAAAAATATACATTGCCCGATGTGTACTCGCTTAATCAACGCAATGACCAAGTCCGTTTACAATGTATTGCATCCTCTCACTTCAACCATTGACGTTTCGTCTAGGAGTGGGGTGATACAAATCGTATATAGATACAATACCTATGTATCGCTACAATATCCAATACCTATATATCGGACGGCACTGAATTTATATATCAGGTATCCGCGTACCTAATGCGTTGATGTTGGTATGATGATTGATGAGTCACAAAACAAAAACACCACACAATATCGGTATCGCACTATGATATTTGGTTCAAACTGATATTGTGATTCGGGTGTTCGATGCGCGCGGGAGCTATATGCTATAGGTGAACGAGCGAAAGAGAGAGAGAGATACGCTAATGTATAATACAAATTTTAAACACTATTTACAGGAGCATAGAGTTTAATACCGAATACATTATTTTCTAAACACTTGTAAACAGGAAACCATAATTAAACGTCAAAGGATTTTAAATCCTAAGGTTTTTTTAATAATAATACTAGGGTCATTATTGAGTGCCATATTATCAACACTACACAAAAAACATTCACTGATTTCGAGTATACAGTTGCAAATAAAATATAATGATGTAAATATATCGAACAAAACCGAAACCTAAAAACTACAGTATCTTACGTAGCAGTTTCGTGTCAGAGTTCCACACAGATTCAGCCAATATATAGATATTGAAATATATAGATACGATATCCGATACGATATTCAAAAATATTTAAAAAATCTAAAAAACCCGACTGCTCAACTGAAATGCAAGAAACAAGCACATTTCTATTTTAAAAAGTGACAAGCAGGCGGGACCCAATTGAACGTATTTTTTTTTTTAATCTGACGGGTCCGCCTGCTTGTCACTTTTTAAAATAAAAATGTGCTTGTTTCTTGCATTTCAGTTGAGCAGTCGGGTTTTTTAGATTTTTTAAATATTTTTTTTTTCAACTTTTCAGTTAAAATATTAATTAACAATTTTTTAATTTTACCGGTCATGTCACATTGGCACTCCACCGGATTAAGAAAGTGAAAGAGCTCTAAGTCCATATTTTTAAACTTTCTCTTTGTATTATTTTTGCTAGTATTACACTAATGATAAATATGATATACCTTTTTGAAATTCTTGCGATAAGCCCTTTAATTTGATACCCATATTGTGGTATTCGAAACAAAACATTTTTTTTTCACTATGTATAATGGCTTCGCACAGCCGCCATGTTTGAGTTTTTCAAATGTCACCTATCTTAAAACACTTGGACTGTTAAGACAAATCTAACGATACCTCAATTGTGTGAATCCGTTCAGCGGTTCTGGAGATATGAGGTAATAAAGAATATTACATACATACATACATACATACAAGATACTCGCGAAAAACATAACCCTTCCTTTGCAGTCGGGAAAAACCGATACATAGGTACGATTTGATACATAGTAAAACCGATATTACCCATGCCTAGTTTTGTCCTTTGCCCTGATTGGCCGTGATGCACGGCGCATGTTTAGCGACAGTGAGTTACAATCAGTAGCAAGCTCTCGATTTACGTGTGTGTAATTTATTAGTGTGCGTAATAGTCTTGTGTAGTACGTGAACGATGAACGAATAGGAGCCGAATCTTTGCACTGTACTAAAAGAACCGTTTCCGAACGCTGGCTTGTAATCGTTCTAACAGCTCTAACAGCTCTTTTCGTACTCGTACATTGTCGTACATTCTAAACCGTGCGATCGTAATGTGCGAACGAGAAATGAAATACAGTCACTGATTGGTTGACAGAAACGTCATACGAATTCATTCCGTGTCTGTTTGAATGAGAAACATAGATAATAAGAAAAATATGAGAACCGTTTCAGATTCACATTTCAATGGTAATAAATATCTCTGTTTAAATTATACATAATCCTAATATTATGTCAGCTGTTTATGCTGTGGTAATACAGAGATAAATAAATACGGTGTGTTTGATAGTACCTACATTTGCTATGTGGTCCGCGCTATGCTCTGAGACTCAGAGCACAGATACTAGTTATGGTGAACGCAGACCTAGCCGCACCGCACGCGCCGCAGTCTTTGCATTCGAATTCTTTATATGAAGTTCTATGCAACCTCGCACACCTACCCGCGCCGCAGTCCCTGAAACGACCGAACTCCCCTAGCCGCAGCTGATGACGTCACCCGCACGCAGCGCGGATGACGTCATTCGCATCCACGGCGCGCAGTGTTGCCAGAGTTATAAAGTAGACAGAGAATCTCTGTCAACGGTTTATAATGAAATTACTTATTCTCGTATAAATAATTACTTGCTTATTCCCTATTATAGCACCTACAGATAAAATTACACAAAAGAGCAAAATACCAATACCAAATACAGATTTTATACAGATTTTTTAATTCTTCGGATAGATAATGCTTTCAAAAATCTGGCAACACTGACGGGAACGACTGCAGCGACTGCGGCGCGGATAGATGTGCGAGGCCATTAACAAAAAGCGATGACTGCGGGGACTGTAGAGACTGCGGTGCGGCTAGGTCTGCGTTCACCATTACTATACTCTTTGGGGCACAGCGCGGACCACAGTTCACTCTATTAGTTCTAACAGCTCTATTCGTTCTTCGCTCTCGGCGATCCTTAACTCAGACTCGGACCGCCGAGAGTGAAGAACGAATAGAGCTGTTAGAACGAATAGAGTAACTAGTTCACTCTATTCGTTCTAACAGCTCTATTCGTTCTTCGCTCTCGGCGATCCTTAACTCAGACTCGGACCGCCGAGAGCGAAGAATGAATAGAGCTGTTAGAACGAATAGAGTGAACTAGTTCACTGTCCGAAATGAACTAGTACGGAGCGATCTCCAAAGTGACCGAGTAGGCACAAGACTAGTGCGTAATTCGCATACGTAACGGGCCTCTTGCTTGTAGTTGAGCTGTGGGAGTAGGAGACAAGCGGCGATACGCGTTCTCATAGAAATCATAGAAATCTGGAACTATTTCCTTTCTAACCTCTTTTATTTGTTCTGTGGTAGCGCGCGAGGGTCGTTCGACGGTGGAGAACCTTAACACCGCGATTGAGAACCGTGACGTAAACGTAAAATGCCATCTAGTGTCAGTATTATAAACTAAAATCGTTCACGAAACTACATCGTCTTACTGTGTATACTGTCTGGGTTCCTTCTATGTTTCAGTATACATACTACGCATCAAACAGCAGTTATATTTTATCAGGCTTTTACGAAAAAGCTGCTTTGATGTGAAGAAAATCCATTGAAATACTGAATGCTGAATGCTAACTGTAACCTTCTAGGTATCAGTGATTGTTCTAGCAGATTTGGAGTTACTGTCAATGTCAGTAAATAACAGGCTATCCTGATCGGTAGTTGATTTTGTTGGTAGTTCTCTGTGAGACTTGGACACCAGCCAACTACTGCCACTTAGCTTCAACAATACCGTCATTCCTCTCTCGCCACACATTAAAGATTTAGGCCTATATATTGAAGACAGGTTAGGTTGGAATAAGCAGATTGCACAGGTAATCCAGAGAGTAACATTCACACTGTGATCTCTCTATATATTCAAGTATTTTCCTCCTACTAGCACTAAAACCACTTTTTTCCAATCAATTGTATTTCCTGTTATTTGTTATCCAGATGTTTGCTGCCCTGATATATCCTAAGAACTTCTTAACAAACTAGATCGACTTCTTAAGAGGAGGGTCCCTAAAAATGATTATTATTATTATTATAAATTGTGTGTAACTTTGCATTAATATTCTGAAACAATCACGCATACAATCAAAATGCAACTTTAGTATATGATTTATTGGATCTTTTTCTTTACATGTCTAGATCAGTTACCTACGTAATTGGAACATTTTCGCTTGATTCATTTTTTAATCGAAAATCATGTTTTTTTTTTAAAGATTATTCAAAATTTAATCAATATTACTCAGCGTGGGAAGTTTTTCCCGTGTAAATCCCGATCCCGTGGGAATTTTGCAAAATCCTTTCTTAGCGGATGCCTACGTCATAACATCTACCTGCATGCCAAATTTCAGCCCGATCCGTCCAGTGGTTTGGGCTGTGCGTTGATAGATCACTATGTCAGTCAGTCAGTCAGTCAGTCACCTTTGAGTTATATATATTTAGAATTAGTATTGACAGTATGAAATTATAGTTTATTATCCATATGTAGGACATTTAACTCTAGATCAATTATTACTTTAGTTATAAACGAAATAAGAATTGATTATTAAATAAGAGAATTACGACATTTAGTTTCGAACCCGAATATGGTAAAAGAGCACACGCGATATTCAACTTTTTTACTACTGCGTTAGCGTTTAGCACACACAACGGCGGTTTCGAAACCGAACATGGTGAAAGAGCGTACGCGATACTCAACTTTATTACTGCTGCTTTAGCATTTAGTATACAACGGCCTAACCAGGGTGCATGGGGGCGCAACTTGCGTGAAAATTATTTTGGA
Source organism: Tholera decimalis (assembly GCA_943138885.2). Lineage (NCBI taxonomy): Eukaryota > Metazoa > Arthropoda > Insecta > Lepidoptera > Noctuidae > Tholera > Tholera decimalis. The sequence continues at coordinate 7,130,761 of OW964552.2, read as the reverse complement.
CTGCCTGGTCTTAACAACTGTAATCGTTCTATTTTTGGCCTTCGTAAATATGATCACATTTCTTCCTTCCGTTCTCAGCTTAGACGGTTGCCTATCCGTTAAAGGAGATCTCTTAGATCCCTCTGCATGCTCTTCACTATTATTAACTACCCTTGTGCTCCTGAATACTTAAAATAAAATTTTATACACTACTTATACTATTAAACTCTGGAATATGCTACCCCTTGACATCTATAAGGCCGAGTCTAAATTTTATTTTAAGCGTAAAATTAGAAACCACTACTTAAAAGCCTGTAATTCTTAGTTTGGTCTTCGCCATCATTATTATGAGTTCTCTTAGTCAGAAAGATTATTATAAATCACCATATTTATTCGTTTATTATTTTTATTTTATTATGTAAATATTTTTTTAGTATTATACATATTATTATTTAGTATATTCTTTCCATAATTTATATCATTTTATTTTCTTGTATACATTGTGGTCTTTTTAACCCAATAAATGACTGGTAGGGAATGCCTTGTTGCACTGAGCCCACCCATGTATCACTATTGTACTTTCACTTAAAGTTAAAATAAATGAATATATTAAATGCAATGCGCATGCTGGATGCATGCATGTCTGAATAGATGTCTTATTGTTATTAATTATTGCTTGAAAATGATTGTTTAAAAGAATTACTAGGAATACTACTACAAATTAGTACGAAAAAATAAAATAAATAAAAAAGAAACACCCGGAACAAAGTTCCCTTTTCTGTATGGGTTTTTTTTATAAACGAAAATAATATTTAGTTATTATTTATAGCATATAAAAATTACAGTTTTAGCCTATCAACTGCAAACTGATGCAATAAAAATACATACCTAATCTCAAATATTTTATTTTTGAAACTTATCTTTTAAATGGGTATACAAGTTTTGCCACATATCGCTTATAATAATTAAGTCTATGTATGTATAAAACACCTATTTATAATATCATTATAATTTCGCTAAAACTGACTGGTTTTCTTAGTTTACTTTATTTAGCAATTATATATTTATAAGTGAGTTTCCTCCCATTCACCCACCGAGAATGATCAACATAATATAATAAACTATACTTGTTATTTTATAAAAATAATTAAAAATCACTTCCATCACGCACATAAATTGTAATTAAGCCCAATCAATTTAATTGTATTTACAATTTTTTTTTTATTTGTATTAGTACTTATTTTAGCAATCACTGTAATTGACTTTATATTTATTTCGAAATAAAAACAAAACAAAAGTCGAATACATAAATTAAACAGCTTTATATTTTTATAAATTTGTGAAAAGTACACCAACCTAATTAATTACTTGTACTTTCATATACAAAATTAAAAGATACAACTTTATTTACAGCTAAGTTACTTATAACTAAATAAAGCTTAATATGGACGGAAGTACTGGAACTAATGCCTTTTAAAGGCGAGTCTTTTAGTATAAAGTATTTTAGTGAGCAGAAATCTCGTTAAAAAGATAAAATTATTTGAGCAACACCGGCCTCATTTGGCGGATTTATCTTTTTGCAAATTCGAGGCTAAATATTAATCTTATAGCATAAAAATGAATAAGTCCACGCATGAGGTAGTTTTAACTTTTAACTGTTAAAAGAAAAAAGTTATAAATGAAAATTGTTTAACATTTTGCTGCCAAAAAATATTTACATAAAATGAAAGTAGATGCACCACATTAGATTTAAAGGCTCACATACAAAAATTGTTTATACACTGGTTCTAACTGTACAATATTTGTATTGAGTTCAGCAGTACACCATTGAGTCTTCGCAGAAAGATGATATGTTTGTATTTTAATGTAAAATTTCAAAAGAAATTCGTTCGTGAGAACTAACAACCATCGTACGTTCAGTTTTAAGTATTTGTCTATCATCAATCAATTCACAAGAATGACAGCGTTGACCACATTATAATTACATAAAACGTGACGCTGATCCACTGGGTTGAAAGCTTCACGCTGCGCTAACTCATAGAAATTATACTTTCTACAGTCATCTTGTTACTTTTTCTTCAGTTACTAAGAAGGGACTAACAAAAACTCAAGTATCTCCAACTCTCTATACAAATGGAATCAATAAAAGTATACAATCTAACCTAACAATACACCATAGGCTATTGCACTTTTTCTTTATCTGTTATGTCATGTATGACTTGACTGTTCGTGAAACCATTTTGTAAATGACCATTGATTTTCACGAGTCCGTTAGCTTCATGTCTCAAAAAGCCGTTAAGTTCTCCATTTTTGACATGACCATTTAATTCACCATTTTTTACATGCCCATTTAGGTCTCCGTTTTTGATAATATGTCCGGTTAGGTCACCATTTGGTAGGTGTCCATTTAGATTACCATTTTTGAGGTATCCGTTTAGTCCCCCATTTTTAAGATGCCCATTGATATCACCGTTCTTGATGTGTCTATTTGTCTCGCTCTTGATGACTCCATTAGCAATATGGGTTTCTTCGTTGTTGTTGTTGTTGTTGGCGGTTACTTGTACAGCTTTGGTCTTTGATTTACCATTGTAAGCTTGCAAGTAGAAGTTCATAAACAGAACAATGAAGATGGTTGAGTGCAGGATCAAACCAGCGGCTATGAGTCTGTAACAAAAAAATTGGATTTAAGAGTTTCAGTAAAATGCTTCAAAATAGCTGTGTGAGGACCACCAGTGCAGTGGTTACAAGCAGGGTTCGAATTAGGCAGACACATTACTTTGTATAATATTTCTATTACAACTGTTCTCAAAACAGTGCAAGAAAACATGGTGAGGAAATGGCATATCCTAGGACCGAAAAGACATCAACAGAAAAGACACCGTTGAAGACATGCGTCATCCACCAATCTACATTGGGCCGCCATGGTGGATTACGGCCTATCCCTTCTCATAGAGAGGAAGCCTGGGTCCCAGCAGTGGGAACGCCATAGGCTGTTTATGCTATGGTGTGTTCTTATTTCAATTCTTCATAATACTCATCTAATATTATATAAATAATGAAATAATGATTTTTATTTTGCAAATACCCAACTAGCACAAATGGGCTGCATTAGGGCTTTGGAGCGTATCCGATTATTACTTATGGTAATAGACGTAAGCGCTAGAGCGTCTACTACAGACTTAAAGCAGCCGCTTTAGCGCTATTTGGACGCCATTTTATGCAACCTAAAGTTCCATTTAACCTGCACAACGGTTGCATAAAGGTTCCTTAATAGCTATAACTATTTATTAACGCTATACTAAAGCTCTCGTAGCGCTACTTTTGAATGATTTTGAACTACTTTGAATGAATGAATTGATTATAGTTCTTTATTGTATATCTTCAGTTGACATTATTTGTAATATTTTGGTAAAGTGTTTTCGTCGCCATCATGAAAATAAAACAAAAAGAAGTAAAAGTTTGTATTCTGTATTAGCAAGATATATAAAGATACTTAAAACGCTGTCCAGTTTACTGTAGATATATAAGATAATTTTCGAGTAATTTTAACGCGTTTTTATGATATTTGAAAAAATAACAAAAGATATGTGATATTTTTTATTTGTTATACGGAATAAATTTTATTTCTGTATTTTTACGTGTCGATAACTTACTATTCGCAAGTGGCTGATTGTTTACCGGTACATTTAATGCACATTTAACTGAAAAACTAATGTATATCAACTCAATTTTGCAAGTGAATTATAAGTTTTCTTAAAAAATCATGGCGTCATTGTAATGTAGTCATAACCTGCAGTTTTAGCTCTAATAACTCCCTTTTGAGAATCATAGCGCTAATTTTCACCCTTCTAACGCTTCCAGTGATTTTTGTTCCCCTAGTGCAACTCACAGCCACAAAAAGCTCCTATATTCCTGTTTTTGAGGTTATAAGATCTAGTTACGTACTTATTCGTTTAGCATACATTTTTATTAAATCTATACTAATATTATAAAGCGGAAAAGTTTGTTTGGTTGCTTGAACGCGCTAATCTTCAAAAGTACAGGGTGGATTTGGATGAAATTTAGTATGGAAGTAGCTTGAGGAAGGTTATAGGCTGCAAAAAAGGAGAGTTATGTTTTTACCGTGATAGAATCCACGGGAGCGAAGCCCCGCGTGAGTACCAGTGTTTTATAATAGTTACAAAAGCGGCTCTAAAATGGCGAATGGATTGAGCCTGCAAGGAATTACTATTGCTACTAAAGGCCTTAGTTACACTGATGATTTTTTTGTAACTATAGTATGCATAAGAGTTTCTATTATTTCTATAATGAAACTTATAGTAGTATAGTAGTGGTTACTATAACTATAACCTATAAAAGTTACAATGGAAACCACTGTGCAGCTGTGAGTGGCAGAATGACCTTCGTAACTGTCATATAAAGGTGTAAGTGGTAAATGAGTTCTACCGTGGACTACTGTGAAGGCTAGGGTACTATTTGATTCAGCTTATAGCACCTTAAGTAACTTTTATAGCTATAGACGTTTACGGATGCAGATATGCAACTTTGAACTGCTTTTTGAACCCTTAAACCACTATTTTACAGCCCAAAGTAACAAAATAGGCTGCTATTTCCACTAATGTGCTCGTTGGGTAGGTTATAAATAGTGTTATTTATAACCTATTTGCTATTTGAAAGTGTTTTCACATGTCATTTTTTTTCCGTAAATATAAACTATATGAGGCCAGTGTTTTCTGACTACTCTGAGAAGAAACACTGAAATAAACTCAGAGGTCAATGTCTCTTTTAAAGTCCAGACAATCTGTAGTGATCAAATCATATGAGAGCCATGTGGGTTAATGTCTGTAGCATCCTTTAGAGGACATAATCAAACAGATTTGAGCAGGCCCGTCCAAACAGTGCAAGCATTTGTCAAATTTCGTGTGGCTCAACTTAGACCCTTAAGGAGCTCGAATGATTTGATGTACAATACCAAAGTAAAGACTAAAAAATTTATGGGTGGGCCCAGGCGCGTGCATAGGATTATGACAGGGCATGCGGCGGAGTAAAAACACACAAAAACTTCTTCTTTTATAGATTTTTAGCATAGCCACAGCCACGCATTGCCACCATGCTACGATGCGTGGCTGTGGCTATGCTAAAAATCTATAAAAGAAGAAGTTTTTGTGACCGATTACTCACAAAAACTTCTTATTTTATAGATTTTTAGCATAGCCACAGCCACGTATCGCCACCATGCTACGATGCGTGGCTGTGGCTATGCTAAAAATCTATAAAAGAAGAAGTTTTTGTGTGTTTTTACTCCGCCGCATGCCCTGTCATAATCCTATGCACGCCCTTGGGTGGGCCGTATAAAGCACTCAAACTGCCAGACAGTGCGGTAATCTATTCATAATATTCGTTGTTCAAAATGCACCAGATACGTGACACGTTGTTCTATAATAGCTGATGATGTACCATCTACACATTACGGCGTGTTACTAAATCCGAGAATATTTCCTGATGCGCATCGTGCAATATACTATGGAAATAACAAAAATATACCTAGTATTGTAGCCATCATGCACTTAGATGGCTAAATCAAAAAGCATGGAGATGGAATGAAATGGATATGACTCCACCGTGTCTGTTCATTGCGCACGATACGATGTTGCGTAGCTAGTAACCCATACATTACTGTTAGGGCTTACTACGGCAACTCCTGCGCATTTGCCTCTTTCTCGATTTGAATTTTGGGTAAAAGTTTAGTAATCGGCTGCAGGAGGAGGGGGTGGAGGGGGAGGGAGTGAGGGGGGTTCTGTACCCCCTCCTCCCTGGCACCACTCCCATGAAAAGGTAACTCACCGTTTCCGAGAAAAATGACTTTTTGTAACCTAACCTCAAAACACTCAAAGTAGCCTAAAAAGCGTAGTGAGAGGTTTAAAAAAAAATAACCACGAAGGGCATGGCGAGGTCTCGCCATCCCCTTCTAACCTAATCTGTCCGAGTCGGGGTGCCCTAAGTTCCGAGCTCGCTTCGATCGCTCTATGCTCTGGTACACACATACGATCAGCCTCAAAACACTCAAAAGTTGCCTAAAAACGAAGTAGGAATGGTTTCAATGGTTTAAAAAAAATAACCGCGAAGGGGATGGCGCACACAGAACACATTCATTCAACTCGAAGAGAAACGCATTATTACATTCTCTTTGGAGAAACGGAATGATCGAAATCGAATGAGGCATTTGACTGAATTTGACACGAACGCGTCTTTTTTACGTTCCGTTTTATCGATTTTGCCGTAGATTTTGCATGATATTTTACACCACAGACAATATATTTGACAGATTTGGTTGTCAATCACCCATTTTAACGTTCCATTTTCGCTTTTAGCTGATTTGAGGTTAGAAACTACTTAAAGTTATTTTGTTATTTTCTCGAAAAATTGGCATTACCTTTTAATAAGAGTGGTAGCGTTATAATCGGGGACCCAAGCCCTACCAGTTTTAACCAGTTTTACCCCCCGAATCCTGCAGCTGGTTTCTAGATCCAAGCCTTCTTTGTATATCACAGCTGTATGGGTCAATCCTAAAAGTTAAACAACGCTAAACAAGGTCGGTCCGTGGGTGATCATCCATGACATAACGAATGTCATGGGTACGTACATTGAAGAGCGCTTACAGACGTGGTCCCAGCTGTTATTCTTAGACCTTCAGTAATCAGAAAATGAGACACCAGCCTTTCTAAGGGGTACCAGGTAGTAACCTGACAACCACTAGCGAGACGGATGTCACATGACTCAGTTACTGGGTACAGTAACTGAGTTGTTGAGGGAAAGGCAGTCATTCCATGTACAGTTCTGGTAAATGCATCTATTGGAATGGAAGCCGACCTTTGTTTTGGTATATGCCTTTTAACAGATAAATCCTATTCATGCTTACATTATATCATGAAAACAGCAATTAAATTAAATAACAGAGAAATTAAAATATATAAATTAAATGACATTGGGAACTTTCTGCCCCGCTTTTCAAAAAGTAGCGAACACAAACGAAACCTATCACAGATGATAGATACTATTATCCACTTCATTGCCATGCATTTTTTTTCCTGTAACATATGGGAATATTGAAAAAATAAGGTTTCAATACTTGAGTATTTTTACTTTTACACTTCACATTACACCTAAAAAAATAATAATAATATCATCACAAAAAATGGATGAGAAGGAATACATAGCTTTTATTGTTCCTGTATCCATGGCCGCTGCACAGTGGGCTGTTGTGCACATATTACGAGTATGATATACTATCTTTCATGGGCCAGACATGAAGATATCAATCTTGCACCAGCTGCCTTTTTGGACCATATTATTATCATTGATTATGATGAATAATAAAAGCCTATTATTATATAACTCCTCTTTTTATTTAGCCTTTGTTCAATCTGGTTGTTTTAGACTTCATTTTTTTTTATTAAAAGATCCCCACACTAGGAATTTCTCCTGCATTGTGGGTGCGTTTACAAACATTTAAACTTACATACACAAACAGCTAGACCTGGAACAACTTTTTGTAGGTCATCAAAGTACCATATTACTACTCGTATATAATAAACAATTGGTGATGATGATGATTATTAATTATTTAGTACGGCAAAAAATGTATCTTGATATTGTCAAATACATTATATTAATATAATAATAATATAATATATCCTTTATTTCAGGCAACTAGGCCCATAAAAAATAATAAACAAATACAAAATCTTATAAATAAACTAATACATATAATAATATTAGTTTATTAATATAAGTTCAGTACTGTGTTTTACATTTTTTTTAAACAAATAATAGGTAAATAACATTCAGTAAAAAAATAAGTAAAAACATATAACTTTTAATTAGTTATTCTGCGAAGCAAAACAAAATAAAATGTAAAAAAATCAAATCATTTTAGACAAAAATATTTCCAACTTAGACTCATCATACCTCAGAATTCCCATATATCACAACATAGCGCTTTAAGTAAACATACCTACAGGTCTAAAGCTTTGAAATAAAGTACGTTTCATCTTTGTCCGACGTGGGGATTTTTCCCATAGTAAAGTTCCCAATGTCTTTTGAAGCTAAGTTAAATAAATACTTACTTGGGGTATCCACAGTCGTAGACCAAGGCACTCATCGAATGGAAGAGCACCATAAAGAATTGGACCTGGAAATGAGATAAAAATGTTTGAGTACACGAATAAAAATAACATAAAATAGGTATTACATATTTGCACTCGTCCTCCATATAAACATAAACTTTGCCAAACATAGTTCTTCGACCACCTAATTTTCGACAGGTAAGGTAGGTAGGTAGGTCAAACACGTTATTATCTGTATAGTGTGTGTAATTTAAAGGGTATATACATACCAAGTGCACGGTTTCTTTGGATGATAATAAACGATATGGCAAGGGTTTTATAATCCTATGTCTACATGTGTGAAGTATAATAGAAATTTCAATACATTGATACCAGAGGCAGAATTTTCAAATTAAGAAGAACGAAGAGAATCACCAACACGGTGATTCTCTTCGTTCTTCTATTGGCAAGTGACGTGGAAAGTTATCAACCCTCGTAGTGCTGTGACACGTTTGGTATGAATGGTATTCAAGAAACATATGAAACCGATAATTTGGTATCAATTCTTTGAGTCACTTATTTTGAGCTGAAACTGTGCATAGAGGCTCCATACCAGATGTTATCTTCAGCCCCTTTGGGGAGATATGGGGTTTCCGTTACATGTTGTATATTATACATTGATAAATTTCAACGTTTATACTTTATGAAGTTAAAGGCGTAATGTCAATCAATTTTGTTAAGTTACTATTATAATAACCATTGTAAGAACTTGTAACTATTACATACTATATGCAGAGTTCGTTCTCAAGTTTTTGTGTGATAGTAAAGTGTGGGCATTGGTGTTTTTTGCTCATAATGTAGTTACATACATGCATTTTAAATTATTCGAGATTTTATTTAATACAGTATTTTTTTAGTTACAATAAAATTAAATAAGAAGTAGCACCATTATAATAATTAACAAAACAGGCATCACTGACTGCACATCTCTTATCATCTTACATGTGTACAAACATAAGATACTTTACAAATTCACACAAAAACAACACAAAAATACCTCACACAATCACACATGTACCCATATAAAATAGTACCAACACATTACCAACCATTAGGTACCTACACACGCATGCTAATTGCCACAGTTTGTTAAACATGACAATTTCATTTGTTACACGACATGAATGGACTAGTGAGAATTTATTGTTAAAATAGTGAGCATGTGCCTAAACCCTAAACACATTCATGCCTACAACCTATACAACGTGTAACAGAATAAACGCAATTCTTGAAAGTAGTTGGTTCAAAATCGGCTTCTGAATCGATTTCCGACATAAAAAATAAGTGTTAAATTTTGACGGAAAAAAACACATTATCATGACAAATGAATTCAAGGAAATGCGCTCGTGTGCGTGTCGACCGCTAACATTGCATGAGTGTATGCGTCTGCGTAAGGATGTTGTATGACTCACATACGTTTTGCGTTTAGTAAGGATAACTATTTTATAAAAAATGTCTAGGTTTGGTTTTATAACTTATTTAGTTACAGATGTTGTTTAGACTTATAATTTAATATTTTAATTGGGGTGTCTGCGGTATTGCGCTTAATCTATTACACCTTGTATAATATTATACAAACTGTCTATAACTTCCCACTGCTGGAAAGCAGGCCTCATCTCTATGATTGGGAATGGGGCTTAATCCACCATACCTAGGTCCTAGTGTGGATTGGTAGATATCGCATGTCTTTGGTTTTTTAGTCCAGAGAAATACCGGTTACACCACGAGAATTTCCTTCTCTTTTTTTCTAAAAATTACACAAAGTAAAGACACAAAGTAAAGTGCCTGCCTGTGTTCGAGCCCATGACGTTAGTCGTGCTTGTAACCACTAGGTAAATAGACTCTGTTATTTAATGTAACTCTCGAATTATTATTATTTAGTACTGCATTATGTTTAAAAAGATAAACGTATTTACAAGTATTTATTACAATTTAAAAAAGAAATACATTTTTACTACACGAGGACGTTGTTAGAAGACGCTCTTCTATTAATTTACAACAAGCCAAAAGTTTTACCGTTACGGTTTTACTCGAACTGCTCCAGTCCACTTTAGAGCATATTATGTTAATATTTTTTCTAAGTTTTTCATTATACACATTATGGGCAACTAATTAATTTAAAAAATGGAGAAAGTTGTCGAACTTTCTCAGTTAAAGTCTCGGATGGATTTCATGATTCACATGTGGGCAAGAACAAATTTCGTATTAAGGGCTTCCAAGAAACTGATAATGCCAAATGTCTTTTCGTTTTGCAATCAACGTAATTTTAGGGTTTTATTAAGAAAATTGAATTCAGGGAAGACTATTCGCAGTCATAAAAATTTTAATGTAAGGCTTAATCCCTTAAAAAATGTATGACTGAAGCTCTCGTGTGTAATCTTCGATTAAACGCCAATATTGTTATTATATTTTATTGCAAATTGCTTAATGATAAAACCAGTATGAGTATTAAGCACTCGGAACAGAAAAGTTTAACTCAATTAAGATTGAAAATTTTCTACGTTCATCCTTGAAAAATGTAAATATTGCGTTAACAACCTGTTGCTAGATTGAATGTCGTTAGACGGGTTAAAAATAGTACTTATGCAAATATTAATACTATCAATCATGTTATTGGCTAACAACTCAGTTATACAGCCGCTAACGCCGCAGGCGAAAATTAGAAGAAGAATAAGGAATATCTGCAACCGTCACGCAAGCTCACAAGATCCTGTTCCCAAAATACTTTAATATGATTACAAAAGATTTAAGAAGAGAAATTTATTCAAGAATCTTCTTATTTCGTTGGTAATTCGGAATTGGTAATTGATTCGTTGGTTGGTAATTGATTATAATATACAATATTTTTACTTGCATAACTACGTTTTGCGACGGAAAAATGTATTGAATGCATTGAAAAACATCTGACTACACGATTAAAAACCCTCTGTGATATTTACGTAAGGCACTGTCCCTATACTAGTTGTTGGCGCGTCATGTATCACACGCATTTCAGGGAGCAGTTTGCAGCAATAACGGCTAAGCAAGAGCCCGATAGGGCTAATATCTGCCGGGGTTGTGGTAATGTTCTAACAAGATACCGCAGCCCAGGAAGGCAAGGTAAACTTAAAGAACAGGGTAGGTTTTTAGTCAGTAGAAGCTTGACTCTCCAAATTGCTCCACCCAAAACTGATAATTTTCGCGCCGAAGAATGTCTTATGCGTATAAATAAATGGTATTTATTATCAGAAGGCGTCGCGGTAGGCTTCGTAGAAGATGGCGAGAGCTGGACTGAATTAACGACTAGTGGTCCATATTAGCTCTGTACAGAACTATTTGGAAACCATGGGGAGAGGCGTTTGCCCAGCAGTGGGATGATACAGCTATTAGTAAAAGATAAATCAACTTTGTTATCTAATAATTAAATATTACAAACGTTGTCTGTCGAGAAGATCGATTTTGGCGATAAGACCGCTCATTGTATCACCCTTTTTAGTTGTTAAGTCCTTATTTATTTTGTTTTCTGTTATGGTGTAAAATAAAGAGTATATCAAACTAAATATTGCTAAATATCTAAATATTTAATTAATTGTTGCACTTGAATATGTTACTCTAGTTATTAAATCAGAAATGTATATAGTGTAAACAATTGTTGGTTAACCTAAATAAATAAATAAATATTGATAAAGCAAGTCCAAAATGTTTTCATTTAGCTCTAACACAAGATGGCCGGTAGTTTAAGTAGTGAGTATAATTTAAGTGTAAAACATTTTATAGAACGTGTGTTTGCTAACGGAGAAAGGATACGCGTTCCGCAGACTCGTGTTGCAACTGTGGCTAAATGTTGCCCCCGCACGACCGACTTAGACTGTGTTATTGGATACTAGCTTTTACCTGCGACTTCGCGTGGGAGGTTTTCCCGCGTCATTCCCGATCTCGTGGGAATACCTGGATAAAAACTATCCTATGTCCTTTCCAGGGTCCCAAAATATTCCCATGCCAGATTTCGTCTAATTCGATTCAACGGTTTAAGCGTGATAAGGTAACAGACAGATAGACAGAGTTACTTTCGCATTTGTAATATTAGTATGGGTGGAAGTATGAATATGGATAGTATGGATACTTGTAATGGACATGTGCTTAATTTTCTATACATGTTCATCACTATCTTGTTGATTGAAAAATAGGACATTAAGTCCGCCTTTGGACATTTTGTGTTGACTAGTTATGGATGTACTTAATCCGAAATAAATGTCTAAATAAAATAAAATAAAATAAATAAATAAACATTCTCATCTATACCTTGATTCATGTAATATGGTTCTTTTGTAAAGGCATGTCGTTTATAATTGTTATGACTTTTTAGATGTAGTTTTTTTTCATCGAATATTCAACTGCTTTATCTAATGAGTTCACGTGCAGTTTTTTTAAATACTTTTTATGTAATAAATTTGTATATTATGTTCAGGCGACCTATCTCTATTGCTCTAAACATTTTGTTAACTTTATAACCGTTTTTATAAAATTATATATTAAAAATTTAGACCCAATCTAGGAATTTCTCCTATTTCGCGGGTGCGCTACCAAACATTTAAATTAATTTGCACAAACGCCTAAACCTACACCACACAAAAATATGTTCTGGGGCGGGAGTCGTACAAGCGATACGCAGCGCAGCAGCCAATTGCTCAATCACAGTGCTCGATAAAGTTATCAGTAAGCAGTTAGTTCTTTAAATAAAAAAAAAACAATTATTTTACAACCGCAGTATTACTACAGCGTGCGCGGTATATCCTAGCCGTTTGCGCAAGTGCAGGTCTGACTCGAGGAATGCTAGGCGCGGTGCGAAATATCCTTATTGGTGGTTCCACGTTGGTGACGGAAGTATTCGCGGTAACACTTTCATGTACTGTACTAATAACTTATTAGCCAATATTATAAACCTTAAACTAAAATGATATTTTTTTATTCAGTTTTCTTTTTATATATAAAAAAATAAAATAAAATCTTTTTATTTCAGACATATTTGGTCCATACATTTTCAATTTCATTATTATATTAATAATATTATTTTATTATTATTTTTATTTATATAAAAAGTAAACTAAATAAAACAAAATATTATTTATGCACCTGCTATGTGGTCTATTCACCACGCTTGTTTGACTGGTAGAGGATGCCTAAGGCATTAAATCCGCCTTTGTCCTAAATAAATAAGTGTAATGACTATTGTACTGTAACGGGGACGTATGTGTACTCGAGATTTTTTAATATAAACGCGGTAGGTTTTACACTTTGTATACCTAATATTATGTTTATATTTTTATGGTAGATTATTCTGATTACCTTTTCACGTTATTTTAATATTGAGTCTGCTTATGCGGGCGGCATCCCAAGCCGTTCTCTCCCTTGTTAAAACAATTTCTTCGTATGTCCAACATTGCGATCTAAATTCAAACATTTCAAACTATGCCAGCCAGTGCGGTAGGCTGACCGCTCGCATAGCAAACCTCCACAGTACTTAGAGCCTTTTATATTTTTGCTAAGAAAATTACAAAGCGTTGTATTCCGTTCCACATTTGGTGTTTCTTTATATTTGACACGATAATTTACCAATTATTGCGTCTTGGCTAAGTAATAACGGCAGCACGGGTTGATCTTCAAAGTTAAGCAATGCTTGCCGAGGTCAGGCGGTGACCATCTTAAGATATAGAAATTCCTCCGTATCTCAGAAGAAGAAGAAGCATATCGTCGGTCTAATTATCAAAATGTTTAACTCCAAAAAAAAAACAAACTGGACTTTTAATGCCATCTCGTGCAGTATTTTATAATCTATACAATGGAATACTTCTTATTTCCCAAAAACGATTATACGATGAGGTATGTACTATTAAATCAATCTATAAAAATAAAAAGTCGTACTGCATTTACACTTTCTAACTCCAAACACCGTGCCTAGAATAGTTCGTACTTAAGTCAATTTTCTCACAAATACAATGCAATATTTAAAAAAATATATATAAATAACTAGCTGTGCCCGCGACTACATCCGCGCGGAATAATGACTTTCGGCAGCATTTTTAATTTTTTAGGCTAATTATTTTGAAAATAAAACTCATACATAATTTGAATGTCGTATTTATTAATATCTAATCAAAAGTGTAAAAAATAAGTTTCAAGCTTCTAGCGTAATTTACATACAAACTTTCATACCCTATTTCAATCCCTTACAGCCGTTTTTTCGCATTACAAAGCAGCCTATGTCCTTTCTCAGGCTCTAGACTATGTCCATACCAAATTTCATTAAAATCGGTTCAGTAGTTTAGGCGTGATTGCGTAATACACAGACAGACAGAGTTACTTTCGCATTTATAATATTAGTAAGGATTTTCTCTATCAATTCTACCCTTAAATCACAAGTTGAAATATTGCCATAAATGAATTAATAAAACAGTTTTTTCTTGCTCCTGTAAAATTTACTCAAATGGAGTTACGAACTCTGATAATTAGACCGTCGATATTGAATCGTCGGGCGCGGCTGCCATCTGTCTTAGACAGTCATTACGCCAGAAGTCAAAAATCAGACACCATTCTTACCAAAAGCGTGTCGTGTTACCGAGCTAATGGATTGTGGAGTCAAGAAAGGTAGTTTCTCCATTTAAAACAATAGTACTGAGCTGCAACCGGGTAGACTGCAAGCTCGAAGATCGAAGAGGAAAAGACTAACAGATGATGAATGATGGTTTTACAATCACTAGACATTCTTCCTTCTAGATTTCTTACTGTTTTTTTTTAATTCTTTATTTATTTATAGGGACTTTTACGCATAGCGTATGTCAGTCCGATCGTATCCTGTACAATTGTGCAGACGCCAGCACATCAAGCTACAACAATCTGTCAAGTTTCTTTTTTTTATTGATAATAGACTCGCGTCTGACCACCATCTCACCTGATATTAGTGACGATGTGGTCAAAGATAGAGCACGCTTGCCTAGAAGTAACCTATTCACTCTTGACTTATAGACTCCCAGGTTATAAAGATCAGGAAACACAGACTCCGGCAGGGAATGTCAGTCCTTAGCCGTACGCACAATGAAAGTATTCCCAAAACGTTTTGTGCGTATGTGTGGGATGTCCACCATGTAACGATGGCGCATCGCCGTTTGTCTTGTAGTCCGTTGATGGAACGGGCTTGGCGGAATTAGATAGTGTAATTCTATCGCACACTCCCCGAAATATAACCGATAGAAAACCGATAGACTTGCAACTCGTCGTCGATGTTCAAGGCTCTGGAGCTTTGATTCGACCAGTGAATCGTTGGCAATGAGTCTCTTGGCCCTTTTCTCGATAGAATCAAGTGCGTCCAGTTGGCATTTGGCAGATCCATCTCAAAGATGAGAGCAGTACTCCATACACGACCGAATAATAGATTTTCTACTTTATTATTAAAAAAATTAGGTTCAAGGTTGATTAGGAAAATTTGACAGTTTCGGGTCGTTTCATGTGCTGGCGTCTGTACCTTCACATTTTCAATTTATGTGGGCCATGAGTTTGAACAATTCCTTTGCAGCGTCGCCATTTGATTGGGATTTAATCGTATGGAACATGCCTACATCAGTTCTGTTCAAATTCAGAGCCCTTAATAAATCATTTCTACTGGACTCATACCGGACACATTCCATCAATAAATGTTGTAGGTCCTCGACAACTCCACATTTCTCACAATTGGGTGAAGCGATTTTCTTCATCATGAAGCCAAATTTCTTGCATGGAATGTGTTCACATCTGAGTCTAAGAGCAGTAACAATCAGTTTTCTACTATTGATGAGCCAGGGCACGCGAAGAGGTTCACTCTGTATGTTTTTATACCATAAACCCTTCTCTAAATTACTTGCTGTTCTATATTATTATTATGTAAGACTGTAGTGTCCATTGCTGAGTAAATGCCTACTACCATTTCATCCAGCAGTCACGGTTCTAGTTGTCCGATACACCTATCTAATATCACCATCCCTCTGTGTTTAGCCTTGGCTAATTATTTTAATCCGTTTGTCCTTCCCCCTGCATACTGTTAAACTTTTGTGTGCTATTAATAATTTACTGGTGTTAAGAATATGCTCGTGTACATATCATTGCATAAATACAAATGTTATAATACATTGGAATGGTATTTTTGAGGTGATCAGAGAAATATTACTATCGTCATAATTTGTGTTACTCTGCTTGTTAATTAATATTGTTATGATGGACGCTCATGCTCAGGTATTTTAATTACGTTTTTTGAGTAGGCATATTAAAGTACCAACCATAGTAACCACAGAAATCTTAATAATAAGGCAATTATTAAGATTTCTGTGATAGTAACCAAGTACAAGCCATACATGATTTTCAGTTTTAAACCAGCACTCAGTTATTTAAATAGCATACATTTCGTTTACTGTGAATATGTTTAATAGCAGTCAATTATGAGTTATGTGCGCGATCAAGATTTGAGTTCAGCGGATTAACTACGAAGTTTATAATCCACGATATTACTATCATTCTCAGTTACTTTAACTTTACGTTAATGAAAAATGCGGTTATTATAAGTCGATTAGTGTTTGCATTTAATCATTTTATGATGCTATAAAAGATATGTACTTACAAATATAATGTTAGCTTGCTAGGAAGATTACTGGAAAAATATTTTTTATCTACATAGCTGTACGCGGTATTCGAGCGTAAATCTCGACCCCCTGATAGTACCATTAAAATCGATTCAGCCGTTTCTGATATTAGCCCAGACGAGCACACAGACATAACTTTAAAAAAATTGCTAATGTTTTAGTGTCAGGTAAATAACAACCAAAATACTTACTCAAAACTTGTACTTTTGAAATCACAGAGAGATACTCAAATTTCATTTATATGAATGTGTATTATGTCTGTGTGCGTATGTTTGTATTTAAAAATGTGTTACTGAAAGATAACCAAGAGATAATCCGATGTCAAAACCCATAGGAACTAATGAAATAATTTCATCGATGCAACATAATTAAATGGCTAAATAGTGGTTTGAGAAATATTCTAAGAGAGTTCTGTTCGTGACGGTAATTGTTGAGGTAACCGCTAAGTACAACGTGCTTGTGGCGACCGACGGTTTATCTAGATAACTGAGTGTTGGTCTGTATGTCGAGTTGTTGGAATTAAGTGTTGGCTCCGGTGAGTTGTTGCGAAAAGGAAAGGAAAATCTAAGATGTTCTTTCCAACTAGAATTGCTGTAGAGCCTGAATCGAAGGAAAGTTTAAAGGCTAGTATTTAAGGGCCTATAATACCTCAAATGACTTAGCATGATCCTCCGTTATGTCGAAAATATTGCAGCAATAATTTTGAAATAAATATATGGTAAAGTTGAGGATTAATGTTAGGTACTATGTTGACGAAAACACGATTCCATAAAATTATCTTGATAGAAAAAAAATCCAAAGTTACCTCCAAACTGAACAATAAACCGCTGGTATTCAAAAATAACTTCAAATTAGATAATGAAACTTTGCATATTAATTGAACTAACTATAATGCAGGTCTTATGTTATTTACTTTTTTAAATTACCATTATTTTCACCGCAAAAAGAAATAAACTAAATTATCGGTGTCTTGGAGTCTTTTCCCTGCCACCCTGTCTCGCTTGCTCGTGTGACCGCTGCAAGTAGTGTGCGAGCGAGATAAAGAGTGAGAAGCGCTGAGGTAGTATAGGCCCTTAATATATCTAAGGTATTATGTATATTCATGCCTATCGGGGTTGTGGGAATACTAATGTGATACCACGGTTCCGTAACGCAAAGGTAACAGAAGGAACCGGGCGGGCCAGTAGTGTACTTGGTACATTGATGTTTTGATTGAATGAATATGCGACGTATTAAACAATCGATCAAACAAACATTCAATATTCTGAACACTCGATGTATTGTGTGTACGATATATTGAATGGTCGATTTACTAACCATTCGATATTATGAACATTCGAGTATTTAGAGGTTCGATTTATAGTGTTCGATCAATTGATTTTCGATTATTTGGCTTTCTGATTATATTACACTCACTTAT
Source organism: Tholera decimalis (assembly GCA_943138885.2). Taxonomy (NCBI): domain Eukaryota; kingdom Metazoa; phylum Arthropoda; class Insecta; order Lepidoptera; family Noctuidae; genus Tholera; species Tholera decimalis. Next base: position 7,112,552 of record OW964552.2, on the reverse strand, counting down.
TTTATATTGGTACTAGTACTCACGCGGGGCTTCACTCCCGTGGATTCTATCACGGTAAAAACGTTACTCTCCTTTTTTGCAGTCGCGTAAAAAGTAGCCTATAACCTTCCTCAAACTTCAAGCTACTTCCATCCCAAATTGCATCCAAATCCACTCAGTACTTTCGAAGATAAGAGCATTCAAGCAAACAAACAAACAAACAAACTTTTCCGCTTTATAATATTAAGTATAGTATAGATTTAATGCAAGATATTGGAATTGTACTATTAAAACTTCGCACAAAACCAGAAGCTGTTTCTACTTCTGCCAAGTTTACTACGACTTAGACAGAGACCCGTTGGGTCATGCCATATCTTCACCATCGCAGTAACTGCTTACATATTCAAAAATATCTATCTAAATGAATACTTACTAGTTGCAGGGTAGTGAGGTGCTTCTTCCACCACAAGTACTTCTGGTACTTAGGCCCCATCGCCGCCAGCATGTAGTAACTGTACATGATCACGTGCACCATGTTGTTCACGATGTTCGAGAAGGTTCCATGGCCGCCTAGAAGAAGAAATACGTGGCATTAGCGAGGGAACCAGAAGAATAGCTTTTGCGAAGGGTTTAATGAGCATTCTTCAAGGTATCGAGATAGGCCACCAGCTTCACTGCTTCACGGATTTAATGCTAATGGAAATTATAATGTGGAAAAGTTAAATAGGCAGGTGACCATTTTATTCATAATTATATATGTATACCTATTTATATCGTTATTCCTCCGTGCATCATAGAGCACATGCGGCTGTTGGTTTTAAGACAAAGTTTATAGATCCTTGATAGTTTTTACGGGTTTAGTTTTTTTTTTTCAGAAGGTTATAGAATTCATCGGATACGATTCATTCAACGAGGTCTTTCGCCTACACGTTGGTCTAATTAAATCAGTACTCGGACTCCATGTAGCGACCTGACATGACTGCCCTGCGTCAAGCCGAAAATAACGTGTAGTGTAGACTGCAGATCGTCACTGATTTTTTCTATATATATGCTTATTACGAACAGTTTTACAGTTGACCTTCAAACCTTGGCAAAAAGACATACAGGCACTTCCTCGTTCTTCATAATAGTCTGAACATCTCTCAAACATGTTTTTTCATACGGAAAACACTTGACCAGACAGTCATAGAATTTAAAAATAATTTATATGTTACTGAAAGTTAGATTTACAACTCGTGAATATAAAAAAAAGAATACGCAAGTGGAACCGTGGGAAACGCTAGTATGTATGTAAAGAAAACAATCACCAATCATTAACATTGCTCTTACTGATTGTTACAAGATATAACTTTACGTAGTCTTTTCCTGTAACCTTTACCAAGAAAAATCTAAATAAGACTAGTTAGGTACTGTAAAATATTATATCATCGATATCTTTGATCGGTTGGATGTATTGATGGATGGTTGATACACTTTGCCGAAAAACCTACAGAACAAATTTGGATGACATTTGGCACACATACAATTGCAAACTCCTTTTTTTCTCGAAGTGGGAATCCATATTATATCGCCCTCCGCTCTGGGTCGGGCGAAGGGGTCTGTGTCTAAAACGGCCACGTGGTATCGCGCATACTTGAGACGAGGACTGTGGGAGCACTTACATATTAAAGGTAAGAGGTAGTGGATGACCCCAAATCCTCCGTCTCCAAAGACGGCGGACTTGGGGTCGTGGATTGGCTAGAGCCACTAAGGGGACCATATAGTTGATAACTTGAATTAACTCGTAGAGTATATGTATGTGCCTATATTAAACTTTTTATCACGGCAAAAAGTTTCTTTATGTGACTTTTACGCACTTCTTAGAAACCACAAATTAAGTCGCGGGTGGCAGTTAGTTTATAATAAAAAAAAAGAAAAGAAAAAAGAAAGAAAAAGAAAAGAATGAAACGCCAGCTTTGCTTTTGTGGTGCTTGCATGCGAACATAGTGACTGGTCTCCCATTAGTTTTTACGGAGAGCTGTATTTAGAATCGATTAGCTTTGGTAACTAAGTGCAGACAACTATAGCCTGAGGTCTTTAAGTCAAGAGTAAATAGGTTACTTCAAGATAAGCGTACTTCAACTTCGACCACATCATCGCTTACCATCAGGTGAGGTAATACTCAAACGCAAGCCTATAATAAAAAAGCGATAATTTGCGTAGCTAATCGACTCATGCGCACGAAGTCACAAGCAAAGCTAGTGTTCAAATAGATTGACGTGTGGAAGTGATAGTTACAACCAATTAGAAGTGAATAATTATTTATAAGTCAAGAATAGCCGGCATTTGTGTCACAACCTCTAGAGGCTAGATAAAACAATTACATAATCAAAAAACCTCTTTATAATTAATTTACTTTCCTATTGACAACAATCTTGTATAATAATAATGTAATAATGTTATGCTTAATCAAAGAAAAAAATGGCCAAGTGCGAGTCAGACTCGCCTATGAAGGGTTCCGTAGTAACTACGCCAAATTACTTTTGTTTTTCATAGAGTTTGAATGAAATACAAAGTTACATTTGCGGTTTTGGAATTTTCATTCAAAGTTTTTATTATGATCGCAGCTTCCCAACTAGCACAAATGGGCTGCATTAGAGCTTTGGAGCGTATCCGATTATTACTTATGGTAATAGACGTAAGCGCTAGAGCGTCTACTGCAGACTTAAAGCAGCCGCTTTAGCGCTATTTGGGCGCCATTTTATGCAACCTAAAGTTCCATTTAACCCAGGGACCGAAAGGTTAACCCGTATGAGGGTTTTAAACCGGTTAATTTTTAGGATTAGGTTACAAAACCCTCAATAAAGGTTAACCCGTATTATAGGGTTAATCAGCCTATAAGAACCGGTTTCGACATAAGGTGCATTTTAGCACATAAAACATCTGCAAGAAAGTGACAGAGATAACTACCACGCGGTGTTTGATCGTGTACCGACATGACTCTCGTAGTCACCGCGTAGAATGCATTGAACTTTGAGCCCTATTAATGTTGCACAATACTGTTTTTAATATTGACTAATGTTCGACGCTAAAATATTAAAAATAATATTTCGATTCTAGCGCATTTCACCGACCGACACGGTTGAATTGTGAGTGTGTTTGTACTTGTACATATCGTCGTTTGTCGTAGGTACTTAGTAGAACTTTGTTATTTTTAGCAGACTTCAAAAAAAGGAGGTTCTCAATTTTATTCGTCTTGAACAATTTTTTTTTTAATGTATGTTAAGTACCTCATAACTCGGAGACGGCTGGACCGATTTGAAAAATTATTTTTGCGTTTGAATGGGTATACTTTCTAGTTGGTCCCATTGTTACAAAATCAGGATCTGATGATGGGATCCTGGAGAAATCGAGGCAACTCTTCAAATATTATAGCCACACCTATAGCGGACTATTGCGGAGAATTTTTACTCCCCTGTTTTGAGACATTTTGTAGGGGTGATGAACAATTAAATACTTACCTGTTCATCCCTCATGCAAGATGTACTCTTTATATTATTATTATTATTTGTAATTGTAATTAATTTTTCATACTAACATTAATTTTAAGCGTGTATATTTACTAACATCATGGATTCATGTTGTCCGAATGGAATAAATAAATTAAATTAAATTAAATTATAGCGTTTTGGGTATTTCTTATAGTACCTTGAGCAGTTGCTTCCGAAAAGTACTATTTGGGGAAGTTGAACTGATGATGAAGACCACAGATGGCCACTGAAACTCCTCAATAATAAGTATTTCGTGGATTGCGATTCGATTACTTGAGTACGGATGTTAAACACTATGCTCGTCACAATACATATGGTGATGTAGAGCTGATGGTCAAGTACCAGGAGAACTCCTCAAAAATTAACGGCTATGCATCGGGAAAAGCAATATTTTGTAAAAGGTGATAAGTTGTTGACATTATGGCTTTTGTAACTAGATAAATTACAAACCGGCCCACTAAAAAGCGTGAAAAAATTTTTTTTTGCAAAATTTAGAACCGACTTCCATATCAAAACACTACAAAGCCAAAAATAACTTTAATTTCTATATGGAAGTCGGTTCTAATTTTTGCTAAAAATTTTTTTGATCCCATAATTAGCACATACATAAGTAGCGTTATTACCAACCTGTTTTGAAGTCAAAACTTCTTTAGCATCGTTGTGATTTGAAAGTTTATGAAACAAAAAAGTGACAGTAAAAAGAGACAGACACAGGAATTCATAAGAAAAAAAAAAGCCAACATTGAAGGTTTCACTTCTACCACGTGTGAATTGCCCACGTGTTTTATTTTTTATTTTTATACCTACGTGAACTTATAGTGATCTGATTAATTATGCCTAAAACCAGGCGTCCGTCACTCGCTCAAGGCCACGTGTTATATGCCTACCGCTTCGCGTATCGCCGTCGGTACATCCGACAGTGGGTTGCCGCACGCCTGCCTGAACCTTTTTAAATAATTTTGACAGCGTCATAATGGATCGACCTAAAAACAATTGATTTTCCTCCGCTTTGCTACTGTTTCCATTTTGATTAATTATTTATTACAAAAATTTACGCGGTTTCGGATATTTTAGACGTTAAAATTTATATTATCGGGAAATCAGGGAAGGAAAAAAATGCATCTATCATTTTATTAAACTGAAACATATTTGATCAACAAATAAAAAAAGAATTGTTTTTCTACAACATTCGTTTTTTTACCAATATCAGCATAGGTACAACCATAGAAATATAATATTATATTTATGGGTACAACCCTAACACATTCGTGGGCCGCGCGGCGGTTAAAACAATCTTAACTCTCTGTGTACGGAATTATGGTACATTTCTTCTCGCTGCAAACAGCTGGTATTATTATTATTAGGTACCCGCGCTCGCATTGAGCTGCATTGCGCCAAGATATCATCTCCGTGAGCGGTGTCTATGAGTGCGTTGCTCGAGCGCGCTTTTTATGTAGATTGACTTCTGAACCTATCTGTTTTGTGGCTGCACAGTGGGACGGCACCGCGTGCCTATCAATTATTGGTCGTTAGCTTAGATGTAGCGCTCGGCGGCTATGTTGCTTACTGGTTTTGCATTACAAGATAAGGACCAAGCTAACACAATCAATGTACAAAATATAAAATCCCACCAAAACATCCTGTAAAAAAGTAGCCAAGCCTCGCCTAAGCTGCTTGTTTCTCTATAAAAAGTAATGAAATCTCTAAGCAAAGCGAAGCCAAGTCTAAGGATCTTTACTGCGATTTCCTTATTAATATAGTTAGATTTTATGTAACCGGCCGTTGAACATACTCTGTGCACTTTTTTTTACTAGTTAATACATCGAAGTCAACGGCCAAGTCACCGTGCATTTATGGGCATAAAGGTATAATATATTAAAAACGGCATTATAATCATACGCACTTTAGCGACAGAGGAAGTCTACAGAAGTCAAGCAAATTCAGCGTATATTCACCAAACTTTACTGCGTTAACAGAAAATCCTGATGACATAGTTTACAGAATTATGTATAATCTCTTGATCAACTCTTCATCGATACCCGTGATTTCTGCAGAACATTGATAGGTTTGGAAGAATCTCCTTGCCGTATTTCCGTCATTCCAGAATCTTGATGAGGTTTATCAATGTGTAAACCAAGCAATTTCCGGAAGCGAGTTTGAACGTGCTTCTTTTTCTCTTCTTTGATCTTTTATTCTCTGGAGTCGATTCAGCCCACTTTTCAAATCCTAGGTTATAAGAAATATGCAGAATCATTTCCATACATCTTATCCAAGCATGTAAGGTAGACAGCCCGTATTTAAACGCATCTTCATTCTCAATTCTTGCAGTTACTTTTGTTATATTGTGCATCTGTCTAGGAGTTGCTCCACAAACAGTACATGAAGCACTCGATGGAGTCTGCGTTAACACTTGAGCAACTTTCCCGTCGATCATTGTCATAAACAGCTCATGTCTTACTCATGTTACCTTCTTTTGCTGCAGGCGTTCGCGTTTGACTTAATTCATTAATTTTTGCTTCAAGTTCACTTACAACAGCTGTAGTTTTTTCAGGAGTTTCTTTTGCTAATTCCAGAGAAATGGGTCTGCAATATCTAACTGAAGAACATGTTGGATTTTGCGATATAACTACTTTACTTTATTCATCCACTAGTCTCAATGGTACAAGTGAAACTATAAACATATTAGCATCCGATATTTGTTCATTTTCTTCCGGTAAAACTTGTTTATACTCACTTTGTTCCGAGGATCCATCGCAACCCCATTTGCTATACAGTTTGAGACGGGTGAACTTTTTCGAAACCAAGTCTGTTTTTAAAATACGACAGGCAGTATGATGTGAGAGTTCTTGAAGGTTCACTTTAGCACTTATATTCGTTACGGATATGCTTGACGCAAGAGGATAGCAATCCTTCTTTGCTTCAGCCAAAATTTGGTATGATGGAAATACCGAAAATAAGTTTTTCTCAACAAGTCTCAGCCTCAGGTAGGAATATTGAGCTTTGGATAGATCGGTTTCAATATATATACATAATGCTTCTTCTTTGGTATGGGAAGGTACACCATCTGGACTTCGTAAAATGACTTTTTCTCCTCCTTTTCTGTATTTCTCGTAATACTCACAATCGAAGCTTCATCATTTTCACCCATAGATCGTAAACCTTGAACATAAGCGTAATGCACATGTCCCATTCCATACTCCTGGAGTAATTCCAAGTTTTTACGTTTTTTTCGTATTCTCCGAACACGTCAGGATTTTCTTTTTTTTCACGTACTCTAAACTCGCCATTTAACCAATTTGTGTTTTGGCTCTCGAAGCAATCTTGTTTTCTTTGAGCTTTCACCCATTTTTGGTTACAAATCGTAATCAAATTTCTTTGAATACTTTGCATAACCGTGCTCACATCTGTTGTTGATAAATGGAAATTGTCCAACAAATATTTTCAATAACTGAAGTACTTTTCCCGCTTATTATCTGAGCACATATATCGCGTCGAAAACACACAAATTCACTCATTTTAAACTTTTTTCAGCAAATTCACAGTTACCGAAGGAAGGTATCCGGACACTGATGAACACGCTGCAAACCCGAGTATTTATAGGACCCTAGTTTCAGTAACTTGTGCAAAACCAATAAGAAAATTGATAAAAACAGTTTTCACACTAATACTTATTATAATTACAACAACAGATAAGAACTATGCAACATGATTTTTATCAAACGTGTGGTTAAAATGGTTACCGCAAAAAAATATCGTGTGAAAATATATTTAGGTCGACATTTTTGCTTCTAGTTCGAAATGGCGCAGCAATGACGCAGGTTTTTTTTGTATTACTGAATAGGTAAGGTATCTAAACATGTCATTAACTTGACATCGGGAGCCATCGGTAACAAGGAAACCTCAACTTGAAAATTAAATAGACGTAAAATTTCCTTATGACAATTAAAAATTATATTAAAAAATTCGAAAATATATTTTTCATCACAAAATAACGTAGTTATGAACTAGAAATCTTAAGTTGAACTTCCATAACGAGTAGTCTAGTTAATATCAAATTATCAAAGTATAAAGTTTGGGTGTAATTTAATGTACCTAAAAATTTTTTGTATTTTTTTTTTACTATTATATCGGGTGGCTTTATCATCTTAGAATGTAAAACAATCAAAACAGTTTAAAAAACACGACTTTTGTTCCAACTAATTTTGAGATGGAAAATACGGTTGGTCCCATAGTGCGTCGCGCCGTGCGCGTCTAGTGGCGTGCTGCGTGACCTGTGTTGTGCGCCGTATCATTGCGTATATATGCTACTAAGTGCCTATTTATTTATTTTTTTATTTATGCAAGGCACACCAACGATATATTTACAAATTGTGTCCAAACAAAAAAGGTTTATAAAATATTAGATTCGATTTAGTTACTTATTCCGAACGAACTATATTCACATTTCGCATATACTAAACATAATGTTGTATACTTACGGGTAAAACATTCCCACCTCGGAACACCTTTCAGGTGTGTAATATACAGAACAAAGTAAACCAATAAATATAGTAAAATAAAAAAAAAAATTGGCCAAGTGCGAGTCAAACTCGTCCATGAAGGGTTCCTTAGTAACTATAATAAATATAATTTAATATATTTATTTGAAAAAAAAAAAAACTTAAAAATGTCTTAAAACTAGTTCATTTGCAATTTTTACAAGTACGCCAAATAACTTTGTTTTTCATAGTGTTTGTATGAATTACAAAGTTATATTTGCGGTTTTAGAAAATATGCTGTATCTCAAAAACTTTTTCATATTTTTCACTCTATAATTATAGAAGTTACAGTGGGGGGGACACACATTTTACCACTTTAGACGCGTATATCTTTTAAACGATTATCTTTATGAAAAAGTGGTTTTCGACACATTTATATCATTTTTGAAGACCTGTCTATAGATACCACACACGCATAGGTTTCATGAAAAAATATATTTTCAGTTTCAGTTCCATGTATCGGGAGCCCCTTTTATTTTAATTTTTTTTTTTCATAAAATCGGAAAGCGGTTCACAGAATACATCTACCTACCAAGTTTCACATGTACAGTTCTAACAGTTTCGGAATAAAATGGCTGTGACATACGGACGGACGGACAGACAGACAGACAGACAGACGGACAGACATGTCGAAACTATAAGGGTTCCGTTTTTTGCCATTTGGCTACGGAACCCTAAAAAGATACCTAACCTGTTCTACCGTCTATCTACTTACTAAAAAAAATTTTTTAGCAAAAAACAGAACCGACTTCCATATCAAAACACTACAAAGGTAAAAATAACTTTAATTTCGGAAGGCGGTGTCAAAAACGAAAATATATACAAAACTAAAGACACCGCCTTCCGAAATTAAAGTTATTTTTACCTTTGTAGTGTTTTGATATGGAAGTCGGTTCTATTTTTTGCAAAAAATTTTTTTTCACTCTTTTTAGTGGGTCGGTTTGTAATTTATCTAGTTACAAAAGCCATAATGTCAAAAACTTATCACCTTTTACAAAATATTGCTTTTCCCTGTGCATAGCCGTTAATTTTTGAGGAGTTCTCCTGGTATTTGACAATCAGCTCTACATCACCATATGTATTGTGACGAGCGTAAAGTGTTTAACATCCGTACTCAAGTAATCGAATTGCAATCCACGAAATACTTATTATTGAGGAGTTTCAGTGGCCCTCTGTGGTCTTCATCATCAGTTCAACTTCCCCAAATGGTACTTTTCGGAAGCAACTGCTCAAGGTACTATAAGAAATACCCAAAACGCTATAGGTGTGCCTATAATATTTGAAGAGTTCCCTCGATTTCTCCAGGATCCCATCATCAGATCCTGATTTCGTAACAATGGGACCAACTAGAAAGTATACCCATTCAAACGCCAAAAGAATTTTTCATATCGGTCTAGCCGTCTCCGAGTTATGAGGTAAAATACATTAAAAAAAAAGTTCAAGACGAATTGTAAACCTCCTTTTTTTGAAGTCGGTTAAAAAGACACCTACCTACTTACCTGCCTACATTTCTCAATTTGCTTTTGTCATTGATTTTTTAATGTTCACCATACACTTACCTACCAAACATTTTCATTCCACTGTGCGTGGTTACGCACATAATTTTGAATAAGTGCAAAATTCAACAAAAGAGCGACAAATAAACCTGAGCAACATTCAGCCGCGTGTGACGTAAGATACCGCGACGCAGCCGAGATTGTGCAACTTACAGGTTCTGTCTCTTTCATTCAGATTAATCAGCAATATTTTATAGATTAACCTTAATAGTATACGGGTTAACCCGTATAAAGGTTAATCAAACAAATGGGTTAAACGTCTAACCGGTTAACCTTTTAATCCGATTAATGGGTCCTTGATTTAACCTGCACAACGGTTGCATAAAGGTTCCTTAATAGCTATAACGATTTATTAACGCTATACTAAAGCTCTCGTAGCGCTACTTTTGAATGATTTTGAACTACTTTAAACAAATGAATTGATTATAGTTCTTTATTGTATATCTTCAGTTGACATTGTTTGTAATATTTTGGTAAATTGTTTTCGTCGCCATCATGAAAATAAAACATAAAGAAGTAAATGTTTGTATTCTGTATTAGCAAGATATATAAAGATACTTAAAACGCTGTCGAGTTTACTGTATCTGTATCTGTATGTACAGTTTAGTGTATCTGTATCTATATAAGATAATTTTCGAGTAATTTTAACGCGCTTTTATGATATTTAAAAAATTAACAAAAGATATGTGATATTTTTTATTTGTTATACAGAATAAATTTTATTTCCGTATTTTTACGTGTCGATAACTTACTATTCGCAAGTGGCCGATTGTTTACCGGTACATTTAATGCACATTTAACTGAAAAACCAATGTATATCAACTCAATTTTGCAAGTGAATTATAAGTTTTCTTAAAAAATCATGGCGTCATTGTACTGTAGTCATAACCTGCAGTTTGAGCTCTAATAACTCCCTTTTGAGAATCATAGTGCTAATTTTCACCCTTCTAACGCTTCCAGTGATTTTTGTTCCCTTAGTGCAACTCACAGCCACAAAAAGCTCCTATTTTCCTGTTTTTGAGGTTATAAGATTAATTATTTGTATCCTTAAGTGTATTGTAAGGTGTACAATAAAGTATATAATAAATAAATAAATAAATAAGATCTAGTTACGTACTTATTGGTTTAGCATCCATTTTATTAAATGTTTTATAATAGTTACAAAAGTGGCTGTAAAATGGCGAATGGATTGAGCCTGCAAGGAATGACTATTGCTACTAAAGGCCTTAGTTACACTGATGATTTTTTTGTAACTATAGTATGCATAAGAGTTTCTATTATTTCTATAATGAAACTTATAGTAGTATAATAGTGGTTACTATAACTATAACCTATACAAGTTACAATGGAAACTACTATGCAGCTGTGAGTGGCAGAATGACCTTCGTAACTCTCATATAAAGGTGTAAGTGGTAAATGAGTTCTACCGTGGACTACTGTGAAGGCTAGGGTAGTATTTGATTCAGCTTATAGCACCTTAAGTAACTTTTATAACTATAGACGTTTACGGATGCAGATATGCAACTCTGAACTGCTTTTTGAACCCTTAAAGCGCTATTTTACAGCCCAAAGTAACAAAATAGGCTGCTATTTCCACTAATGTGCTCGTTGGGTTATATTTTATTTTTATTTTTCACTCCATTATTATAAAAGTTAGGGGACACTTTTACCACTTTGGAAGCGTATGTCTTTTAAATGACTGACTTTAAGAAAAAGTGGTTTTAGAAACCTCCATGTTATTTTTAAAGACAGATACCACACACGTATAAGTTTGATGAAAAAAAATATTTTTAGGTTCAGTTCTATGTATGGGGCCCCCCATAATTTTATATATTTTTTAATTTTTTGTATATGAATCGGTAAGCGGTTCATGGAATACATTTACCTATCAAGTTTCACATACACATGTGAAACTACACAGTTTCGGAATAAAATGGCTGTGACGTACGGACGGACAGACAGACAGACATGACGAAATTATAAGGGTTCCGTTTTTTGCCATTCGGCTACGGAACACTAAAAAGAAGCCTTGCTGTAAAAGCTCTCATTCTTTGACAGTTACTATTTATCAATGTATGAACTTTTAGTTTTACCAATTTGTTTTAGTAGATACCACCATGGTTGACCTTGATTTGTGCGGTCACCTCACTATGCTTTCGTTAATTTCACTTTCGATTAGTAGCGGCTTTTTCTTCTTAACTGTTCTATCAGCTGGTTAGTCGATTTATGACATTTATTTAACAAATTGGTTGTTAAGTCACGCTTTTAAACGTCAATTTTTCGTAAATTTATACTAGACTAGCTGCAGTTGCTCGCGACTTCGTTCGCGTGGGAAGTTTTTCCCATGTAAATCCCGATCCCGTGAGAATTTCGCAAAATCTCGTCTTAGCGAGCATCTACGTACTAAAAGGAATCCCCATGCAAAATTTGAGAGCCTTACTACTTGTAGTTTCTGAGATTTCGTGATTAATCAGTGAGTGCTACTTCGCTTATTTAGCTCTAGATTAGACTGGAAGTAAAAGTTGCGTAGAAAAAAAATAAATTAAAAAATAGTGGTTTATGTCTCAGCCCTTGAACAATATCCAAACCAAACATCACATCGATCTTCGTTTTGACTTGAAAGACGGAAAAACAAACAAACAAACACATTTCCGTTTTAAAAAATAGTAACATGGAAACTACAAACTAAAATAAATCTTGAAAAAAATTAAGCAAGTCATACTCTGCAATCGACCGCCTTTATTGAGACTATGTTATAATAAAACTACTATCCAATATCTGACGATTCCTATCTTTAACTAGCCGGATATTGATCTGATCTAGCTATCTTGGTATTCAATATACCTACTGCCGGATACATCTATCATCAATCATCGTCTCTTTTGATAATTTCATCAATCAAAAACAAGTTCCCCTTCCTCAAGTAGCTGCTAGAGTATAGCTATAACCTGGGGGTCTCTAAGTCAAGAGTGAATAAGTTACTTTTAGTCTTACCTAGACTAGAAGTAACCTATTCACTCATGACTGTAGTGTGGTTCATCTTCGACCACATCATTTCTTACCATCAGGTAACGCGAGCATAGCTTATCTATTATAAATGTGAAAGTTTGTGAAGATGTATAGATTTATGGATTTATGGTTGTATGATACTTTTTCACGCAAAAACTACTGATCGGGTCTGAATAAAATTTGATAAGTAAATTTGATAACGAAGTCACGGGCAGAAACTAGTCATCAATAAAAATAAGCTTAACTTACCAGCAATGAACTTCACAAGTAGCCACGCTTCGAACGGCGTCAGAGAGTGGTGGTAGAGATGCAGCCAGGTAATCTGACTCCTCTTCTTACGCAGCACGAAGAACACGGTGTCTGCGAACTCCGATAGCTTTGAGAAGTAGTACACCCAGCATAGATGTAACATCTGAGGAAGACAATACATATGTATAAGTTGGAGGAATATTTAAGATAGTTCTTTTTTGGTACACGATATTTTGCTAAAATTCCAAGCTGAATCTTACTTGTTTTTATTGATAATAGGTTCGCGTTTGACCACCATCTATTTTACTTGTATACTAAAATTAGAAAGACAGAAGTCAAAAATATTTTTGTATTTGTATTTTAGTAACGAATAAACGTACAACTACTGGACTGACTTTAAAAATTCTTTCACATTTGCAATGTTTCGTTATCTGTCACTGTCACTAAATGATATACAATTTTTTTGTCCAAAAATAACTTTTGACGCGATTGAAGCCGAGGGTAGAATTTAGTAGATTATAAATGTTTGGATGATTGTTACTCAATCAAGACAAAATGGCTGAACAAAATCCTGAGTTACATAATTATGTATCTTATCTTGGAATTCACATGGGTTACTTTTATCCCGGAATATCCACGGATCGGGTTTTGCACGGGAAGCAGCTTTCAACCGAACAAAGTAGCGGGCACAGCTAGTATTATTAAATCTGTGGAGTCGCAGTGCTAGAATTCAGATATAGGTAATTAATATGATGGAAAGTTTCTAGGAGATCTGGCAGTTAATTATCCTATTATATAAAGAAAAATAAATAATAGGCGAGACAGGCGTTTTGAATTTAAATTGAGTTTAAGCAAATGTGCTACATATTCTGGCTGAGGCTACTAAATTGTTTAATCAGTGATATGATATACATATCAATATGCAGGCCCTCATACATTCTCGATAACAGTCGCATTCTGAACTGATAATTCGATGATATGCGCCCAATCCGGAATTTCTTGTTCATTGATTGCTTTTCTTACAATCACAAACTTTCTTTTCATCTGTTACGTTCAAATACGTAAAACCAATTTAAGGGGTCGTTAGACCCGAGTCGACGGTGCGTCGTGTCTCGTGTTCCACGCGCGTCTCAAAGAGCAGTCAGCATTAATGACGGGGCTTGGTAGGCTTGCCGTGGTTGCGGAAATGCTCTTACGAGATACCGTGGCCCCTGAACACAAAGGAAACTGAAGAAATAGTGTGGGTTTTTAGTCAGTAGGAGTCTGACACTCCCTTTCTCTCCGCCCAGAGCGGAAAGAGTCAATTGATGATTCTCCCCCTAAAAAGGTTGTGTTATTTAAATTATTTGTAGATAGATAGATAGAATACTCTTTATTGTACATCAATAATTAAAAAAAACACTTGATTTACAATAATGCAAAATATGGTTACAATGGCGGTCTTTTCGCTGATAGCGATATCTTCCAGTCAACCTTTGGATGGACTTTAAGAACATAAAAAAATTGGCCAAGTGCGAGTCGGACTCGCCCATGAAGGGTTCCGTAGTAACTATTATAAATATAATATACTAAATATATTTATTTGAAAAAAAAAAAACAAGAAACCTTAAAATTTCTTAAAACTAGCTTATTTACAATTTTTACAACTACGCCAAATAACTTTGTTTTTCATAGTATTTGTATGAATTACAAAATTATATTTGCGGTTTTATAAAATATACTGAATCTCAAAAACTGCTGACTCAATCACGTTCAAACCAATTTTGGTTGAAAGTTTACATTAAGATCAACATATGTTTTTTTTAGATTTTTCACTTCATTATTAGTTAGAGGGGGGGACACATATTTTACCACTTTGGAAGCGTATATCTTTTAAACGATTAACTTTATGAAAAAGTCGTTTTAGAAACCTTAGTGTCATTTTTAAAGATCTGTCTATAGATACCACACACGTATAGGTTTCATGAAAGATAATATTTTCAGTTTCAGTTCCATGTATGGGGAGCCCCCTTTATTTTAAATATTTTTTAAATTTTCTCTTAAAATCGGAAAGCGGTTCACAGAATACATCTACCCACCAAGTTTTACATGTATAGTCCTAATAGTTTTGGAATAAAATGGCTGTGACATACGGACGGACAGACAGACAGACGGACAGACATGTCGAAACTATAAGGGTTCCGTTTTTTGCCATTCGGCTACGGAACCCTAAAAAGAGGCGAGGGGAAGTCAGTGTAGCTACTTACTTCAAGTATATAACGGCCAATGTTTCCTGCGTTCAAATTGGTCTTGAGTCTAGCGTCCGTCTAGACATTTGAATTTTAAGGTCGCACACACAAAGAAAGTTAGTTAATAAACTATAAGTACATATACAATTATATCTAACTGGCTCGTTCGTCTAGTGTTACCCAACCGTGACCGTTAGCATGCGATTTTGAGTCCGACTTTTTTTTATTACGGTTGAGGTCGCACTTGACCACGATCACGCCTGATAGTAAGCGATAGATGAGGTCTACGATATCACGAGTGACCTCAGAAGATGCCTGTTTACTTTAAAAGCTTGCCGGGTCATACGTGGTAGAGAACACAGAAGCCGGCAGAGAGTTTTTCTCACGTTTCCTTCATTATTCAAGTCTAATGTTGTCGCTTCTTAAGTTTATTTTAATATAATATAAAGCTTTTTTGTGAATGGAAGGACATTGACTCTTAGATTAGTTTTACAATTTTTTATTTGTAATTCCATTGTGCTGTATTAATTGATCTATACTCTCCTCTCATACCTAATTAACCTGTATTATGGATACATTGTAAAAATGATATTTTGATTTGAAAAGAGTAACTGTGGAGTTTCTTGCCGGTTTTTCTCCATAGAAAACGACCAATATCGAACCGTGCCCTAACTGCTGACGTTTCGTAAGTGCCCATGTGAAATATGTGAAATAAAACATTTTAAGTTTTTGAGTTTGAGTTTGTTTTGAGGAAGCAGTAAAAGGTTTCGACTGTTTACCCGATCAAAAGTGGTTCTCACAGATTTGTATACTCGTATATTTGATGTTATCAACCTAGATACAGTTAAGATATTTTATTTGGTAGTGTAATGTGGTAGTAAATTGTACAAAATAAATTTTTCTGTACTTACAATTTTCTAGACATCAAATCCTTCAACTACGGAGAGGTGGTGGGACATGGTGATGCGAGCTATACAACGTGTAACGGAAACCCCATATCTATCCAAAAGGACTGAAGACAACATCTGTTATGGAGTCTCTATGCACAGTTTCAGCACTGAGTCAAAGATACCAAATTATTGGTTTCATATATTTCTTGAATACCAATCATAACAAACGTGTCACAGCACTACGAGGGTCAACAACTTTCCACGTCACTTGCCAATAACACGATAATTCTTTTAGTTCTTCTTAATTTGAAAAATTCGGTCTCTGGTATCAGTGTATTGGAATTTGTAATAAGTTCTACACACGTAGACTTAGGATTACAAAACCCTTGCCATATCGTTTGTTATCATCCAAAGAAGCCATGCACTTACCATACCCATACTTACTTAGCCATACTCTTTAAATTACACGTTGTTTAGACAGGTCTTTAAAAATGACACTGAGGTTTCTAAAACTACTTTTTCATAAAGTTTATCGTTTAAAAGATTGCCATATCGTTTGTTATCATCCAAAGAAGCCATGCACTTGGTATATACAACGTGTAACAGATTAAACGCAATACCTCAGACACCCCAATTAGAATATTAGATTATAAGTCTAAAACAACATCCGAAACTAAATAGATTGAACCCAAACCTAGGCATTTTTTATAAAACAGCTATCCTTTTGCGTTTAGGCAAAACGTATGTGCGTCATACAATAACCTTACGCAGACGCATATGCTATGCTATGTCAGCTGCCGAAGCGACACGCACACAATTTCCTTGAATTAAGGATTGTATTCATTTGTCATGATACTGTTTCCATTTAAGTTAAATGAAAGATTTTTCAATCAAAACGTAACACCTATTTTTTATGACGGAAATCATTCGGAAGCCGATTCTGAACCAACTACTTTCAGGAATTGCGCTTATTCTGTTACACGTTGTATATATACCCTTAAAATTACACCTTGTATCACAATCACTCTGACAAGAGTGATACAGCTGAGAAGAATAAGAAGAAATCCTTTTATGGCTACTTGTAAATTGTGAACTAAATGAGTCACTTTGTAATCCTACTAAAATGTCAGTAATCCCGAGGTCCTATCCATGTATGACTAAGCACATGCGATATCCACCAATCCGCATTGGACCCTCTCATACAGAAGAGAGCTCAGTCCCAGCAGTGGGAACGTTAAACCGTAGCCGAATAGCAAAAACCGGAACCCTTATAGTTTCGTCATGTCTGTCTGTTTGTCTGTCTGTCCGCCCGTCTGTATGTCACAGCCATTTTATTTCGCAACTATTAAGACTATACATGTAAAACTTGATAGATAGATGCATTCTATGAACCGCTTTCCGATTTTAAGAAAAAAATAAAAAAATAAAAGGAGCCCCCCTTTATTTTTTTATTTTTTATAATATATATACATGGAACTGAAACTAAAAATATTTTTTTTTTCATGAAACCTATGCGTGTGTGGTATCTACAATGTGTAGCGGAAAACTCATATCTATCCAAAGGCGCTGAAGACATCTGGTATGGAGTCTCTATGCACCGTTTCAGCACAACATAACTGACTCGAAAAATTTATACCAAATTATTGGTTTCATATATTTCTTGAATACCAATCATAACAAACGTGTCACAGCACTACGAGGGTCAATAACTTTCCACGTCACTTGCCAATAACACGATAATTCTTTTCGTTCTTCTTAATTTGAAAAATTCGGTCTCTGGTATCAGTGTATTGGAATTTGTAATAAGTTCTACACACGTAGACTTAGGATTACAAAACCCTTGCCATATCGTTTGTTATCAATTATCATCCAAAGAAGCCATGCACTTACCATACCCATACTTACTTAGCCATAGTCTTTAAATTACACGTTGTTTAGACAGGTCTTTAAAAATGACACTGAGGTTTCTAAAACTACTTTTTCATAAAGTTTATCGTTTAAAAGATATACGCTTCCAAAGTGGTCAAATGTGTATTCCCCCCTCTTAAAAATAATGGAGTGAAAATAAAATATATATGCTATAAGATCTTAATATAAACTTTCAACCAAAATTGGTTTGAACGAGATCGGGTCAGCAGTTTTTGAGATACAGCATATTTTCGAAAACCGCAAATATAACTTTGTAATTCATACAAACACTATAAAAAACATAGTTATTTGGCGTAGTTACTATGGAACCCCTCGTGGGCGAGTCTGACTCGCACTTGGCCAATTTTTCTTTCCTACTTTAAATTTGAGTAAAAATAGTCCAATAAATCACCATTCCGTAGCCAAGGTACAAGATCACCAAGCTTACCTGCTTACACCACCATCGCACTTGACCGCTCGAATGAACTTGCTTCCGCACGGTTCAGAGAAAGCCTGCGGCTCAGCTGTGATTACGTCACCACTGCTTCATTTGAAAGTGAAACTGACATTGCGCCCGCGCCGTTAGCTCGTTTTTTATAACTTTTCTTGATGGTAACATTGTTGATGTTAACGGTATTAACGGAAATGTGTGTTGTATTGTGGTATGCGTCATTTTGACTGCGAAACCGGAGATTTTTCGTTGTCTTTAGAGGTGAAGGTCGAGATTTCTATTCTCTATGTTCGCGACAATAATACAATGGCCGCAGTAATCAGGGAATTTTGTATTCTAGTGCCTATACACAAGGTCTATTTCGACTAGAGGACTAGATTAGCAGGGTTGACTACATGACTCGATATCGGTGATTTTTCTATTACTAAGGGTTCCGTACCTACAAACTTACCTAAGTATATAAATTTAATAGTACCGAACTTATACACATTTACGAATGTCAGACGTTTCCATTACTTGTATTGTTTATTGTTTCTGTCCAAATTTCATGATGCTAGGTGAACGGGAAGTACTCTATAGGTTTTAATTCCTTCGTTAAATCACAAAATACGTGACGGTCATAACTTTTTTATTTTTTGTTTGATCTTTGACAGCACAAGTTTAGTAACTACCTTACAAGTTTGAGTTTTTTATTGACAGGTATTAGAAACCATAGATCAAGTAGTTGTTATAAATTCAAGTTTTATATCTCGACGTGTTCCTAAGATAAAGGGTCTTGATAGCCAGACATACATCGTAATCATCCTATAAAGTTAGGTTTCTCTGATTAAGGTGCGGAACCCCAAAAATGTATGAAATAACTTGACTTCAGCAGAAAGTAGGTCCGTGATCGATTTGTTTTTGATAGTTGATAATATTACCATAACAGAAATATTTGATAATATATCTTAAAGTGTGTGTACATAATTTACTTGTCGATAAACGTATTACATATCTTTAGCATTAAACCTCACCCTTTCCCACTCCTTCGCAATAGGTTACTTGGATGCGGAGAAGGTACTTATAAGGTTTATTATTTCCTAACAAACAGTGGTAAATACCAAGAGATCTGTATAAGGAAAATGGCGAGTTTTTGCTTTGTCGCGTTATCAAACGGAAGGATGCTGGCCACAAAAACCAAATAAGTAAGAAAATAATATGGTCAATGACGTCAGAAGATGAAACGATCAATAGGTTTGAAGATTTCAGTTTTAATTTGAAATGATTTTTTCATATTTAGGAGCGATGTTCGACATTAAAAAAAGAAATACTCGACCGAAGTAATAGAAAAAAATCTTTAAGTGGTTTGTTGAAGTTGGTGGTATCAATTTATTCTCAACACACATTTTATACTATTGACTGCATTACCACCGTTTCTTTGCGTTGATTTTTTAAAACTAATTATTTTCTTATACCTCCCATCTAGTTTACGCCACTGTGACCTGTTTTTAGGTTTCCGTAGCCAAATGGCAAAAAACGGAACCCTTATAGTTTCGATCTGTCTGTCCGTCCGTCCATATGTCACAGCCCTTTTATTCCGAAACTATTAAAACTATACATGTGAAACTTAGTAGGTAGATGTATTCTGTGAACCGCTTTCAAATTTTAAGAAAAAAAATTAAAAAATATTTAAAATAAAGGGGGTTCTCCATACATGGAACTAGAACTGAAAATATTTTTTTTTTCATGAAACCTACGCTTGTGTGGTATTTATAGACAGGTCTTTAAAAATGACATAAGGGTTTCTAAAACCACTTTTTCATAAAGTCAATCGTTTAAAAGATATAAGCTTCCAAAGTGGTAAAATGTGTGTGTCCCCCTCTAACTTCTATAATAATGGAGTGAAAAATCTAAAAAAAAAATATGTCTGTAGATCATAATGTAAACTTTCAACCAAAATTGGTTTGAACGAAATCGGGTCAGCAGTTTTTGTGATACAACATGTTTTCTAAAACCGCAAATATAACTTTGTAATTCATACAAACACTATGAAAAGTTATTTAGCGTGGTTGTAAAAATATAAATAAGCTAGTTTTAAGAAATGTTTAAGGTTTTTTTTTCTATTCGTCAAATAAATATACATATTGTATTATATTATTATAATTACTACGGAACCCTTCATGGGCGAAACTGACTCGCACTTGGCCAATTTTTTAAACATTGCTCCATGCTCCGATCTTTAATTTAGTATCAAATAATTTGCTGGATGTTTTAATTAGTGCAAATAAGATAATTTCTGTAAGAAATCACTTTTTTCCGGGGAAAAGTCACATCATAGTAACTTTAAGAAATTCAAAAGTTACTGTGATGATAATTTATTTAACATTGTCAAAACAAATTTAAACTAACTGACAAATGACAGGAAAGCTGTTAAGCTAAGCAAAAGTAGTTCAAAAAACACATTAACATTTTTAAAACGCTCATTTCTCTTTCGAATTGAACCGTAGACAAATATTGACTATCATTTTGAAAATATTCATGAAGGTCTGTAGATACTTTCTAAATTTTGATTGTTCATTTATATATATACAACATACAATTATAGCAGAAAGAATGGTATAAAATAAAATAAGAACTTAATACTGACACGATTAATCTTACTGTGTGACTCAGTCTGTGTGTGTGTGTCAGGACACTTTTACACCTCAATTTCTTTTGTTTTATGTTTAAAATAGATGAAGCCGGTGTTTCCCAACCTACCCTGTGAAGAAACACCGAAACAAACTCAGAGGTCAACGTCTCTTTTAAAGTCTATACAATTCGTACTGGTAATCATATGAGAACCATGAAGGTTTATGTTTGTGATCCTCTGTTGAGAAAATACGCTCACAGATTTGAACGGACCTGTCCAGACAGTGCAGGCAATTGTCAAGTACCGTGTAGCTCAACTTAGAACTTAAGAAGCTCAACAACTTGACGTCATAGCTTAGATACATAAATTAAATAAACAGTTGAAAAATAAGAGGTAAGTTATTAATTCTCACATGACAAGTATAAATATGAAAGAATTTAAGAATTAATGATATTTGTTACCTACTTAATCTAGTTAATTGTGTTTCAAGAATACTTTCTAATTATAGTAGGTTTGTATTAGATTTCCTGTCTGAAATCTAGGTAGATTGCTTGGCATTTCCGTATTTATATACTTCAATTTATTATTTGACTTTTTTGAAGGGGAGTTATGATTTTGGAATGTTTATATCTATGTAATTCCTTGTAATTTAAAAGACTGGATAGATTCGAAGAAAAGTAGTAAAACATTGAATTAATTTTATGTGCCAAATGGCATTGTCACATTTTTTTCATTCACTGACTTTATAAATAGACTTTTAATTTAAGTCCTTCCAAAGGTTTTCTGGAAGATATCGCTTTCAGCCTTAAGACCGCCATTGTACCCATAAAATTAAGAAATATTGTTAAATGGGTGAGTTTATTTTTTTTTTGTTGGTGGGAAAAGTGCCCAGAACACTGGCTACATTGCCACGTTGAATGGCATAGCTGATACTTTTACTCTAGATAAGACTCGCCCTCTGACCACTTACAGAGTTGTATAATCAATTGCGTTTTTTTAATTAGAGTTGAAATTACTAAGGTTTATTTAGTTATTGATTCCTTACTATCCTTCCCTAAAGGCACACGACGACACGACTGGCGCAGTGTAGTATCGTGGGTTCGATTTCTGCACCGGAACATATGTTTGTATGGCCTACAAATAGTTGTTCTGGGGTGTCTGTAAAAATGCACTCACGATATTGGAGAAATTCCTAGTGTGAGTAAAAAAAATATTATTTTTTATTTATAAGTGTTTACAGTCAGGCAAATTTGTGCAGTGCATACAGTCCTACGTAAACAATACTGAGTGATTTTTGACCCTGAGCTTTTTATAAATAAACCATGTAAGGACTACGTATGCCCTTCTGTTGAAGTCAACATAACCGTCGCAAGTCAACACTTCACGAGTTTTGGCTGCGTTTATATTGCACTCGTTGCAACTTCTAAAACATATCCTTTTCCGAGAAACAAATATTAATGTGAAAGATTGTAATAGTATCTTCAAGGGCTTGCGTCCTGTCAGGTTTGCGATATTGTTCAAAAGAGTTACCGCGGCCTCGGAACACCAAGGTGAAATGACGGAACACGGATGGGTTTTAGTCAGTAAAAGTCTGACACACTCTCCCGCACTCTTCCCCCGGATCGGGAGGGAGTTATTGTTAATTTCCCATCCATTAAAAAAGGACTTGCATGCGACGACTATAAACCAGTTTGGGAATACATTCACTGTGTGTAAAACTAAGGAGTGAGATATCCTGCCGGCGTCTATGTTTCCTGATAGCTATGTCCTGGGGTCTTTAAGTCAAGAGTTAATAGGTTACTTCTAGGTAAGTGTGCTTCATCTTCGAATACATAATTGTTTACCATCAGGTGAGATGTTGATCAAACTAGAGCTACTATAAAATAAAATAATAGTACCTTAAATGTATGGATTAAGAGTTTCTTGTGAAGTGTTTAACTTTAATCTATACAATTTTGCTATTATTAAGTTCTGACTTCATCAAACCTCAGTGTGAGGACTTTTGAAATTTAAAAAGGAGCAACAAATATTACATCATCAAAACTAATATTTTTTGTTAATCTTAAGTTCGACTCAAACAGTGACATTCTCAAATCAATCAAGTATTTATTTTATACGACGTTAGTGTGATTAAAAAATCTTATTGAATTCAATAAGCACGTACGGTCTTCAAAAAAATAAAGTTTATAAAACTGAATGGAATTGTATAATTGAATTGCTTTGTAAGTGTATTTCCTTTTTTCTTTTCTTTTTGTATTTCTTTATGTTTATTTTTTATATGGGCTTGCGTGCCAAAAAAAAAAAAAAAATATTATTATAAAATAAAATTTATTTATTTAAAACTTAAAACTGCGCTCGTATTTATTATCATTTAATTAACTTTTTCCCAAATAATGTTGGGTTCAGCTTCCAATTTAACCGGATATAGCTGAGTATTATTAATTTACATGGAGCGACTACCAATCGAATTAAGCGTCAATAGCTTAATGGCTAAGGTGTCGGACTTGTGATCGAGAGGTCCCGAGTTCGAATCCCACCCATTACACTATTGCCGTGAACCTATTTCAGACACAAGCATATTTAGCTTAGTTGGACAAGTTGACAAGATTGCTAGTAATGTGAATACTACCCACATTGCTAGTTATATTTAAAAAAAATTACCTCCACAAAGCATTACCCAGCCGTGCGTCTAGTAGACCGGTAGTGAAATGGAGATGGAGGAATCAGGTCAAGGATTTTTCGTCGGACACCGTAGTAAAATACATTTTTGTACTTGAAACTAAAAACAATGATGTTTAGTTATGGTTTTTATTTACTGGTAACATTGTGGACAGTTAGAAGTGTATTACTAATAGGCTTTCTTTTTAATTAATCAACGTATCAAAAACAATAAGATGAAATACAGAGATTGTGCTTTTTGGTACCCGTACGACCGATATGTGCGCTTACAGGGAAAATCTTCCGTACGCCCCCGGACGCTGTCCAAACTAGGACAAATCCGGGGAAACCCGGAAGGATGGCAGCCCTAGGTCTACTGCTCAGATATTTCTTATAGAAAAATAATCTACAATTGCACTTTTGCCCGACCAGAAAAAGGTCAAAAACCTTAATAGAATATAAATAAACTAATCATATAATCCATTAGACGACCGTGACATTGTTATTTAAAATTTGTAAACAAATCATAAAATATCCGGTGAGAAACGAGTTATGTTTATTATGTAACAACACTTTTGCTATAACAGAGGTCATTGATATGAGAATTTGAATACCAAGTAGGACGTAAAACTATGATTAATATTAATTTTTTAAAATATCGTTACTTTATAGAAATATGTGTGTGTGAAGGTAAGTGTATCTGGGGGCACGGCAGTGCCCCCGCCAAGTCGAGCGCAAAGCAAACCCTGCCGTACCATCCTTTTCTGGAACCATTTCGGCGTATTTTCAGGCCCCTATTTGGGGACCTCTGGATAGATTTAGAACGCTGAAATTATCGTGATCTAGTAAGCTACCGGCATTCACTTAAACCACAAAATTTCATGTTTGTAGCTTGTTTATTTCCTAAGTTATGCAAAAGCAAAATTGTACTATTTCGACATAATATATAGACTCATTGACTCACTGATCATCAAAATAGAACTAGTACTTCCCATAAACCTAGAGAGCTGTAATTTGGCATAAAGGTAGGGTTTAGTGCCTATATGAAGGAAAAACTATCAAAACTAGGATCATGGAAGATCTGGAGTAACTTATGACCCTGAGGAGAAACCGTAACAGACCAGCCAAACTATTGAAATTGTCGACATGCTATGTTCACAAAGTTTATTTAACGTGATTAGCTCTTTCTTTTGAAATAAAAAAAATGAAGGTCTGAAGTATCTGATGAAGAACCCTAAGAGCTCAGCTGAACTATGGGAGATATGGAAATGCGCTTTGATAAAAGTTATTCAGTGTGACGAGCCCTTTCTACTGATGTGTATAAAATATTGAAGATCTGAAGTATCTGATGAAGAACCCTAAGAGCTCAGCTGAACTATGGGAGATATAGAAATACGCCTTGACAAAAGTAATTCAGAGTGACGAGTCCCTTCTACTGATATGTGTAAAAAATTGAAGGTGTGAAGTATCTGATGAAGAACCCTAAGAGCTCAGCTGGGAGATATGGAAATGCGCCTTGACAAAAGTTATTCAGAGTGACGAGTCCCTTCTACTGATATGTATAAAAAATTGAAGGTCTGAAGTATCTGATGAAGAACTCTTAGAGCTCAGCTGAACTTTGGGAGATATGGAAATGCGCCGTGACAAAAGTTATTCAATGTGACGAGCCCCTTCTTATAAATGAATATGGACAGTACGAAAACTTATAGCTATAGATTTTATGTGACTTGGCCGTTGACTTCGATGTATTAACTAGTAAAAGTTCATAGAGTATGTTCAACGGTCGGTTACATAAAATCTAACTATATTAATAAAGAAATCGCAGTAAAGATCCTTAGACTTGTCTTCGCTTTGCTCAGAGATTTCATTACTTTTTATAGAGAAACAAGCAGCTTAGGCGAGACTTGGCTAATTTTTTACAGGATATTTTTGGTGGGATTATAATTAACTAAAATGCATTGGCCGAAAACATAAGTATTTTGTTTTTATTTTTTTTATGAGTAAATATTGCATTTCAAAAGAGTAATATATTTTAAATTTGAAATTCAATCAAGAAACAATTACAGTGTCTTTAGTAGTATTTATTTACTTTAGCAGACGAGTATTTTTTTAAATGTATATTTGGTTTAAAAGGTATATTAGGTTATATCGTGTATAGAGGATCACATTTTAACTTACATTAGTATCTATAGGCAATTACTGATAGATTTTTGTACAGGTAGAGTGACTTTTAATATACCACCTAGCTTAGTTGTTTGGAATTTAATTTGACTTTGTAACTATTTAAAAATATTTTCAAATTCTATGGAACAAGAGAATAAGGGTCCAGCAGATTAAAGGACTTCTGAAGTATGCTTCCCTTTTGCTTCATAGATGTAAAAAATAAGTAAAAATAAGCTTCTAGGTAAGCGTGCTCCATCTTGGACCACATCATTACTTCAGGTGAGATGATGCGGTCAAAAAACGCGACCCGAAAAAATAGTTTGTAAGTGAACTATAAATGTAATACAACAAATTAAACGAATTATCACTGAAAATCAGGTTTGTAACATAATGCTGAGCAATGACCGTTTAGCATGTATGTGACGTATATTTACCACTAGTTCAAATTATTTTTCTCATTTTTATGCGTCATGTGACAGCGCAAATAAAATAAAATAATTTCTTTCTTCGTGACAGGCTTTCATTTCAACATAACTACCACATTACTCCGCCGCTACTCTCAATACGCTGAAGGCAAACATCGGTAGGATCCGACATGTCTTCAGAGAGAAAATCGGAAGAGACATGGCATGACAGCCATATGGCATCAACTGGGCCCGCGTTGTAGGTTACAGACCATTCTCAGTCATAGAAAGAAGGCGTGTGTCCTAGTTGTGGGAACGCTGAGTAGGTATGTTATGCTATTTTATCATTGGTAGTTAGTTACTATAGGAGAATGGAGGAAGTATTTGCTCCATACTCAAAAATACAATATTAACGGTTACATGAGGGAGACTGGTTCCAAAAATGACTATAAAGGTATGAAAGTTATAATCAATTAATATAAATATATAAATCTTTACTAATATTATAAACTGGAAAAGTTTGTTTGTTTGAACCTGCTAATCTTCGAAAATACTGGATGGATTTGGATGAAATTTGGTACAGAAGTAGCTGGAACAGGAAAGTTTGCGGGAAAGTTTTATCGAGATACCGCGGCCTCGGAACTTTAGGGCAGACGAAGGAACAAGGTGGGGTTTTAGTCAGTAGAAGTCTGACACGCCCTTCCGCTTAACCCAGAGCGGAAGAAGTCATTCGATGATTTTCCCAACCAGGAAAAAAAAATTGTATTAATATTTATGCATGAAACGAAAACATTATAACTTTAACTTTTTGTCTGGAACCAACCCTGAAATCGACAAATAATCATTTGTTCAATATATTTAGTCGACTTATGCACACACAAATCTTTGGGTCAGTCGGATGTTTGAGATTTCTGAGTTGGTTGCTTTTCTTTCTGGGAGAAAATCATCACATAACTCCTATTGCTCTGGGTGGAGCGGAAGGAAGTGTTCGACTTCTACTGACTAAAAAACCCACCCAGTTCCTTCAGTTGCCCTTACGTTCCGGGGCCGCGATGTCACTTTAGAACATTCCCTCATCCCGGATATACTTTTAATGATACTTTTAACGCTGTAGAAACTATTCCAAATCCACACATACGTCACTAACACTTCAACACTATCTATCTTAATTCAAAACTTAATATGTCTGTCTACATTTCGTAATCATCAGCGATTTATCCTCACACACCTTTTCTATTCAACTAAATAAATAAAATAAAGAGCGAACTATGCAATTTCACTTTTGAACCTACACAAAATATTCGAAAGCCATGTGTTGAGAAGAAGGTACCGTTGGACGGTGTTGACGCCTCAAGGCATACACTAAAGAAATTGACAGAACGGACATTAGATAAAGCGAAGCTCATCTATACTAATATTATATAAAGAGGTAAAAGTTTGTATGTAGGGGGTAAAAACAAAATGACGCCTCAAGGCATACACTAAAGAAATTGACAGAACGGACTTTAGACAAAGCCAAGCTCATCTCTACTGACATTATATAAAGAGGTAAAAGTTTGTATGTAGGGGTAATCTCGGGAATGAGCTCGCTCTTGACCTCGATCTCGCCTGATGGTAAGTACTCTTGCTTTAAAGGCTGAAAGGTCATAAGTGGCAGAAAACACAGAAGCCGGCAGAGAATTCCACAACTTGGCAGTGCGCATAATAAATGTGGAGAAGAAGCGCTTGGTACGACAAGACGGTATATCAACCAAGTGTGGATGGTACCCAGCCGTGCGTCTGGTA
Source organism: Tholera decimalis (assembly GCA_943138885.2). NCBI lineage: Eukaryota > Metazoa > Arthropoda > Insecta > Lepidoptera > Noctuidae > Tholera > Tholera decimalis. The sequence continues at coordinate 7,084,593 of OW964552.2, read as the reverse complement.
GACCGGTAGTGAAATGGAGATGGAGGAATTAGGTCATGGAGCTGCTGCGCACACTCCCCGAAATACAGTCCATAGAAAACCGACAGGCAAGCAACGGTTCGCCGATGAGCCAGGCTATGAAGCTTGTCCACTAGCAATCAAGGCAAGCAACGGTTCGCCGATGAGCCAGGCTATGAAGCTTGTCCACTAGCAATCAATTTAATTCATCCAACTCTAAAAATGATTTCATTCGTAGTAAGGTGTATTATTCGAAATTATTTCGAATTCCACGTGGACGAAGTCGCGAGCGACGACGTATCTAATAAGAGTACAATCAAGCTTAATGCCAGCTGCGTGGTAACCGTATCAAAAAGTTGAAAGCCGACATAAAGTTTGAAACATTCTATAACATGCGAAACCGATTCTTATACGGATTGTATTCTTCTTATCCGTTAGTCACTAAGGAGTACTTCGATCAGTCTCCTTTCTTCCTGTCAATATTTTTTTCTTTATTATCCCTCTTCTGGACCAAGGTCTTCCTCAACTCGACTAATGCAGTTAGCGAAATGGGGTCGTACTAAGTTCCTTTTGTTTTTCAGTAATTCTGAATTAATTGGATTATCTTGGGTATTTTAACGCTACGTGCGTCATCTTCATTTTGGAAATAGCTACGTTACATATAAAGTTATACTGTTAACTGGCCTAAATATGAGTAGGTTAGGTAGGTAGGTAGTATTCTTTTATTAAATTTGTCATTAATGGTTTCCAATAGTTTATACGACATCTATTACTTTATTAGAATGAAAATTAACAGATGTCGTGTATGACTGACAGGTCCGGTTTTTTTCGGGGGTTTATTATTTATTTATTCCGGTTTTTTATTCTAAGGACTCCTCCCGCTCTGGGTGGAGTGAAAGGGAGTGATTTCAACGAATAAAATCCGTCCTGTTCCGTCAGTTGCCTTTGCGTACCGTGGCTGCAGTATCTTGATAGAATATTTCCGCAACCCCGGTATAGTATGGCTGATCTAACTTTACAATAATAGTGCAAAGAGACAAACATAAGGAGACTGTAGAAACAACTAACATACCACACTAATTTAAACTAACATACCAAGTCATTAAAAACGACTTAGCAATAGGAAATATACAACGTGTAAAGGAAACACCATATCTATCCAAAAGGGCTGAAGACAACATCTGGGATGGAGTCTCTGTGCACAGTTTCAGCACAAAATATCTGACTCAAAGAATTGATAACAAATTATTGGTTTCATATATATATATTTTTTATTTTTATTTAAAATAGGTTCGCGTTTGACCACCATCTCACCTGATGGTAAGTGATGATGTGGTCGAAGATGGAGCACGCTTACCTAAAAGTAACCTATTCACTTTTGACTTAAAGACTCCTAGGTTATAGCTATCGGGAAACACGTTTGTTATGATTGGTATTTCTTGAATACCAATCATAACAAACGTGTCACAACACTACGAGGGTCAATAACTTTCCACGTCACTTACCAATAACACGATAATTCTTTTCGTTCTTCTTAATTTGAAAAATTCGGTCTCTGGTATCAGTGTATTGGAATTTGTAATAAGTTCTACACACGTAGACTTAGGATTACAAAACCCTTGCCATATCGTTTGTTAATGTTATCATCCAACGAAGCCATGTACTTGGTACCCTTTAAATTACACGTTGTATTTGCGGAACTGCACACGACTGTACCATCAGATAAATCACTCGTATGTAATTAATATAGGATATGTAAGCAATTCATGTTACGCCAGTTTTCCTCGAAGACTTAGGCAGAGATGTTTTATAACCGACTTAAAAAAAGGAGGTTCTCAGTTCGTCTTCAACTTTTTTTAATGCATGTTACCTCATAACTCGAAGACGGCTGGACCGATTTGGAAAATTATTTTTTAGTTTGACAGTGTATACTTTCTAGTTGGTCCCATTGTCATCACGTTTGGATCTGATGATGGAATCATGGAGAAATCGAAGGAACTCTCCAAATATCATAGGCACATTTATCTATAGCGTTTTGGGTATTTCTTATAGTACCTTGTGCAGTTGCTCTTGAAAAGTACCATTTGGGGAAGTGGAACTGATGATGAAGGCAACAGATGACCACCGAAACTGCTCAATAATAAGTATTTCATGGATTGCGATTCGATTTCTTGAATATGGATGTTAAGCCCTTTATGCTCGTCACAATGCATATGGTCAAGTAGAGTCGATGGTGAAGTACCAGGAGAACTCCTCAAAATTAACGGCTCTGCATCGAGAAAAGCAATATTTTGTAAAAGGTGGATAAGTAGTTGACATTTTGGCTTTTGTAACTAGATAAATTACAAACCGACCCACTGAAAAAAACTTTTTTAGCAAAAATAAAACCGAATTCCATTTCAAAACACTACAAAGCAAAAAATAACTTTAATTTCGGAAGGCGGTATAAAAAATAAGAAAATACAAAACCAATAACACCGAATTTTAGTTAGTTTTTCATATATACAATATACTTGATCTTTGTCTTTTTACATCTTTAATTTAGTAATAGGCAGTAGAAAAAATAATCATCTGCATCAATGTTGAGGGCAAGAGATCCAGAGGGAGATCCTCATTGAGATGGTCAGACCAACTGAAGCAAAGCAGCTCCCATAGGTTTGAGGAAGTGGTTCAAATGGGTACTGACTGCGAAAAATGGAAAATCTTGACAGACCGCTTGGTGAACAGAGACAGAGATCTATCGTTTGTCTTTTATAATATTTTGAGTGAAAATATTAAAAAATTGCCTGAGCTGTAATCTCTGTGAGATATTGTCTGAAATAGGTTTTTGGAAACAAAACCTGTGTTACAGGTCACCAGGACCCCTCCACGCCCAGAATTAGCTTTTAATTAGATGCCGCGTAAGGAAAATAATAACGAGAGTAACATATACAAATGTCAAATGTATCTTCTGCATCATAATTCTTATTCTACGCGAAGATATAATGATAGTTGTACTTTCTACACCGGAGAGTATCTCGTTAGTCTCATATACTTTATTAAAAGAACGTTTAGATAGAAAGTTTATTGATTTATATAACACGTGACACCTATTGCGAATTTTGGCGTGCGAATTTTGAGATTAAGTGACAACTGCTAGGTGTTAATCAAAGACTTCTTTGAATAATTAAAATTTCTCTTAAATAAACTTTATGATGAGGAAGGCTTGTAGAGATTTCTGCTCATTCTTGAACATTGGTTTCCCCCCACTCTTTCTACCATTCGCGTTATCCTCATCACTAGATAGATATTGTTAATATTTTATTATTATTACGGATGAGAGAACGAGCGAGCCCCAGAAGATGCCAGAGCTCACTGTTGCTTTAAAGACACGGTGATGGGTCATATGTTGTAGGGAACACAGAAGCCGGCAGAGAGCTCCACGTCTTGGCTGTTGGCACAATAAATGTAGAAAAGAAGCGCTTGGTGCGATAAGACGGTATATCGGTGAAGTGTGGATGGTATAGTACGTTTGGTAGTCAGGTAGTGAATGGCAGATGGAGGGATTAGGTTCTGTAAACAATATCAACGTCTTCTTCGCGAATCAATGCTCAAATACATTCAGACCAAAAAAAAAATCTACAAGTTGCAGTTGCACGATGGGAATGATAAGAGATGTACCATGTCTTGTAAAGAAGCTCCACACTGGCATTGCGTTTGAGATGGTTCAAGGATACCCTATTTGGTGACATTATATTTACAGCTACTGGGCCCTCAATCGGTTAGGGGTTTTCCAGAGGGCTACTGCAGTTCGTATCCTATTACTCGAACATTTTGAAACTTTTCATTATATCTCCCAAATTCAACATTGTCCATTCCTTGATTAACTACTACTCCATAGCGCACTTTCTTTTTAATGATGGGTGGTCATCCAATGTTTGCCTTCCGCTCTGGGCGAATCGGGATGTTGTGTCAGACTTTAACTGACTAAAACCCATCCTTGTTTTGTCCTTTGTCCTCGTGTTCCGAGGCCGTGATAATTCTTTCAAATAATTCCATAACAACTCCATAACACACTTCGATAAAAAATGGTAATTATTTATCAATAAAAAGGTTTATTGTTACTCACCCGTCTCGCTTTCTCACTGTCACTGTAGTCTACGGGCTGGCACGATAAGCTGTAGTCTCCCCACCACCCTGACGCTAAATGCTGTTGACAATGAGACAACATTAGAACGGATTCGGATAACAGCAGGGGCGTGCACAGGATTATGACAGGGTATGCGGCGGAGTAATCGGTCACAAAAACTATGCCTTTTATAGATTTTTAGCATAGCCACAGCCACGCATCGTAGCATGGTGGCGATGCGTGGCTGTGGCTATGCTAAAAATCTATAAAAGGCAAAGTTTTTGTGACCGATTACTCCGCCGCATACCCTGTCATAATCCTGTGCACGCGCATGGATAACAGGGGTATAATGGACACCTGCCATACATTTTGTCCTAGTTTGGAGTCGAGACAACATTCGTGTTATGTTATTTTTTTAAAGAGAACTAGTAATGTAGGCTTAAATATAAGATTGATTAGGATTAAATGATAGATTGATTACAAAATAATCTATCTTGATTAGGCTATTAAAAAGCTACTTAGTACTTTTGAATGTCAAAATGTAAAACAGATTAGAAAAACCATTACATCACTGAGTTAGTTGAAGAAGAATGTTACCCTCGTATTTACAAGTTTCGTTAAAAAAAAAAGCTCGATGTGTTAAGATGGTTACCCATCCTGGATTAACCTCAGCAACCGTTGCTAAACCTTGAAGATCAACCCATGCGGCTGTTATTATTAAGCCACGAGCTCCTCCCATAAAAAAGCAAATATGCATAAATACAACGTGTAACGGAAACCCCATATCTATCCAAAAGGGCTGAAGACAACATCTGGTATGGAGTCTCTATGCACAGTTTCAGCACAAAATAACTGACTCAAAAAATTTATACCAAATTATTGGTTTCATATATTTCTTGAATACCAATCATAACAAACGTGTCACAGCACTACGAGGGTCAATAACTTTCCACGTCACTTGCCAATAACACGATAATTCTTTTCGTTCTTCTTAATTTGAAAAATTCGGTCTCTGGTATTGTGTAAGTTCTACACACGTAGACTTAGGATTATAAAACCCTTGCCATATCGTTTGTTATCATCCAAAGAAGCCATGCACTTGGTATGTATATGTCGCAGGTTTTTCATAAAATTAGGTTTTTGATCAAAAACCTAGGTTTTTGATGAAAAACCGGAAGATGACAAATTTTAAACTCAATTTCATCATAAACCTGTAACAATCCAGAATTTTGATCAAAAACCTGAACTAGTCTGGGTTTATGATAAAGTTCTTGTCAAAATCACGGGTTTGCTTTGTTTTATGACAAATAAATCAATTTAAATGAAATAAATAAAACAATCCATCATCATTTGCAACTTAATAGAAAGAAAACAATTATTTATTTATCAAAATTTTGCATCCATGATCCAATCAATATTCTCGAGACGCGGATGACGAACCCGGGAAAATTTTGAGGTTGTGTATCGGGCGGCCGATACAATCAGGGGGTTTGTGTGTTTTTCAGCAGAGGTGAAGTAACGCACTGAATGGCGTTTCTTAAATTGATTTATTTGTCATAAAACAAAGCAAAGCCGTGATTTTGACAAGAACTTTATCATAAACCCAAACTAGTTCAGGTTTTCGATCAAAAATCTGGATTGTTACAGGTTTATGATGAAATTGAGTTTAAAATGTGTCATCTTCCGGTTTTTCATCGAAAGCCTAGGTTTTTGATCAAAAACCTACTTTTATGAAAAACCTGCAACATATATACCCTTTAAATTACACGTTGTATATGACACAATAATTTAATACTGAACCGCGTGTTAAAATAAAAAATAACCTAGACCACATTCAATTAGATCTAACACTCGATTACTAACGATCCGTAACTCAATAAAGTTACCGATAGTAATTATTCGGTAACTTTTATTTCGCATTATGTCTATTGTATTATTGTAAACCTATTTCGCCTTGACCGATTTGTTTGGAATTTTTCACTATCTATTCGTACCGTCTAAGATTGTGCAAAACGTATAATGAATATACCTCCCGGTGTTAATAGTTTTGATGTGACTGACAGTTGATCGACAGGTTATCTTGGGGCATGTGTATTTAAATCAACATTACCCATGCAGGCCGCAGTAATCACCTCTCGCGCCCGGCCCTGGTTCAGACCATGGTGCGGAGTGAGAGGGAATGGGATGCCATCGTCTCCTTCTGCGAGGCAGTAATGCTAGTGAAGGAGGAGGCGGAAAGCGTGAGGGAGAGGCAACTCTCTTCCTCACGTCCCAGCCACTGTGGGAGACGGCCCGGGCGTCGGGGATCGCGAGCCGATGTCCGGCTACCGTAGGCGTGGGCTTGTGGACGACGGGCAGGGGTAGCTCACCGTCCGGTAAGGACCAGGCCCGGGTCGGCGGCGCGTCATGTTCCGCCCGCGCCTCAAGGAACTGTCAGCACCGTTGACGGGGCCCCATAGGGCAATTGCCGACCGGGGTTGCGGGAATGTTTTAACGAGATACCGCGGCCTCGGAAGTTAAGGTCAGTTGAAGGAACAGGGTGGATTTTTAGTTAGTAGAAGTCTGACACACCCTTCCGCTTAACCCAGAGCGGGAGAAGTCATTCGATGATTTTCCCACCTGACAAAAAAGGTCGCAGTAATCAATTTAGCAAAACGGAGGATTATAGACCACACTATCACCCAGTGCAAATGTGGTGCTCTTAACCATACTATGTCCCATTTGCTGGAGTGTCCAAAATACCTAAATATGACGCCACCGAGGTCGGGTTTAGTGTGGTTACTAGTGATGCAACGAATACTACTTTTACGAATACGAATACGAATATCAAACCTACTATTCGGCGAATACGAATACTAATACGAATATCTCGCCATGGTAATAAAAGACATTTATTTGATGAATGTTTACTCTTCTAATAATTAAAATTTACAACAGGTAATTTTTTATTTAAAAAACATAAAATTTATAGATTTTCAGGTTTTAAGCTTTTTTCAGTCTGGGTGTTCCTAGCCGTTAAAAAAGTCTTTCCGAGGCGACTGTACATGGCTTCAGTGAAAAATGTTTTTTGGGCGAGTTTTTTCAGACTTGGAAATTTTTCAAATCTGCAGTAAATAGAGTTGCGTACAAAAATATTAGTTTTTAAATATTCGTATTAGTATTCGCCGAATACGAATATTCGGTAAATGTCTACTATTCGGCGAATACGAGTATTCGTATTCGTATTCGTTGCATGTTGCATCACTAGTGGTTACTTAATGGTAGATGATGAAAATGCTTTTATTTGATGACCCCCATTGGCACATCATGTTTTTCTGGTTAACTACGGCTGCGATGGATAAACCATGACATTCAGAGTTGAGCAGATTTGTTTAGACTTAAATACTAAAATGTTATCATTCACATACCGACATATGAATCTATATAAATAAAAATGAATCGCTAAATGTGTTGCTAAGCGCAAAACTCGAGAACGGCTGAACCGATTTGGCTCATTTATTTTTTGTTGTCTTTGGTGAAGTCTAAGGAAGGATCTTACGGAGATAGAAAACGTAAAAAATACGAGGAAAATAGTAAAAACAACAATTTTCTTTTCCCATACAAACCACTCAGTCCCCAGCTGTCAGACATTCGACGTCAATCAAAGCAAAACAACGGCGCGTTAGGATTATCTTTGGTATGCCTTCAATTTTATTAGAGCTTGAATGTCATTAGTGAAAATAGTATAACGAGTTCCCTCAAATTTGTTATATAGTCATTTTTATTGTGTAAAAAAGTGTGTTAAATAATATTAAGGAAAATAAGTGATAACAACATAAGCGTTGGTGCAGTAATTTGAATGGAAGGAGGCTGCATGGACTTAAATTATCAGGACATTAGATATTACTAAAGTCTTTCAAAGTTATTTTATTTCTATTAGACTGCGACAGGCCAATCACTTTTGACAGAACGAAATCTGTCGAGGCAGCTATTAACATAAAAAAAAACAATATTACTTTGTTTTAGAGAAATAAGGCAGAACAAGGTCTGTCGGGACCGCTAGTAGAAAATAAACATAAGGATATATTAAGCGTAAACAACACATAAAGGGAGCCTAATTAGCGAAAGTTTAAATCATTATTTCTTTTACTATTGACAATAGTAAAACATGTATGTATGTGCGTTTATTGAAAATGAATCCCAGGACATGCGATACCTACCACCCCACACTGGGCCCACGTAGTGGATTACTCATTTCTTCTTCTCCTCATTAAAGAGGTCTGTGTACTAGTACTGTAAATGTTATACGCTGATTATGTTTTGTCTATTGACAGTTTTAATAAAACATCACTGCCGAATACTGCCACTTAAGAACAAAATCTTGTTCTCACACGGAAAATGCACAAAAGAACGTCTACACTGGACTTTGATTGTAAACTCTGCAGCAATAGCTGACGACAATGACGGGGAAACGTAACAGTGCAAAAAAATTAGGTCATTTCGCGCAAAAAGAAAGAAAGATATAATTTCTAGATCAGCAACCTGCAATTGCCTTGACCTTATTATTGGGTGACCGTTTTGTAGTCAGATACTGTCACACTGTCAAACGGTTGCCGCAATCTGACCAATGGACCGTGGTCTTCACGCAGCGTGGCGCCGTGTGCTCATAGATACGAAGTCTATTGATCGTTGGGAGTTTTGGTGCAAGATTGCTAGATTACACAGAAGTTTTTACATGGTTTTGACGATTTCTATTCTTTTTGTTACTGATTGCTTTGGGTATCTTGTTCATTAAAGCCTGGTTTAATATAGTAACGTTGCAACGTTTCCGTCGAAATCCTCAGCACTGAGGGAGCGACTTGAGAAGGAGAATATAATAACACAATTACTTTGTTCGCGTGGGAGGTTTCTCCCGTGCTAATCTTGATCCCGTGGGAATTCCGGGATAAAAGGTTGATGTCAAATATCTACTTAACAAATTTCATTGAAATCCGTTGAGTAGTTTTTGCGTGAAAGAGCAACAAACATACATACATCCTCACAAACTTTCGCATTTATAATATTAGTAGGATAATCAGATACTACTCGTAACGTCTGGCCGTGCTTTCCGAGGCGCGGAGGATTCTCTAGCCACCCATTCATGGACTAACCTCGGTATGTGTTACTTAACCTTGAACATTGATTATTGCTGCTATTATTTAGCAAAGTTGTCGTCTCCAATCGTCTAGTATTATTAAAAAAATATAATTAGAAAAAATCTATCTAAACAACGCTAGTATCTATGTAGGTGCTAGCTTTCTCCGACGACTGCGCTCGAGTTTTATTATTAACCGACTTCTAAAAAAGGAGGAGGTTCTCAATTCGGATGTTTGTATTTTTTTTTTTTTTTTTTTTTTTTTTTTATGTTTGTCCACGCATAACTCCGTCGCTTGCCAACCGATTTGAAAAATTCTTTTTTTGTTGGAAAGGGTATACTTCCCAAATGGTCCCATGAAAATTTTATCGAAATCGGACGAGCCGTTTCTGAAAAATCAAAAAAAGTCGAAAAAAATAATTTACCTTGATGATCTTTTCGTTTACTCTACATTGCGTTTTTTGTTCGCGCATAACTCCGTCATTTACGAATCGATTTGGAAAATTCACTGACCCACTAAAAAGCGCGAAAATAAAAACTTTTTTGCAAAAAATAAAACCGACTTCCATATCAAAACACTACAAAGCCAAAAATAATTTTAATTTCGGAAGGCGGTGTGAAAAAAAAAGGAAATACAAAACCAATAACACCGACTACCGAAATTAAAATTATTTTTGGCTTTGTAGTGTTTTGATATGGAAGTCGGTTTTATTTTTTGCAAAAAAGTTTTTTTAACTAGTATTTGCGTGTTGCGCGAGGTGCAAGAACCTCGCGTGCCTGTAAAAAAAAAATAGGGGGGTGGTGATGGGGGGGGGGTTGCACAATTATTTCGACTAAAGCATTGCCCCTCTAAATGAATATGAAAAAAAAAATGTTCCAAGTCTCTTAATTTCCGAGATGCGCCTAAAGGGGGTGAGAGGGGGGGCAAGGGGGGCGACTTTGAAAAATGTTTTTTACTTTACCGAGCCTCCTCTATACGAATAGGGAATAATCCATAAAAAACAAAAAATACCGGTCTCGTAGTTTCCGAGATACGATAGGGAGGGGGGAGAAGGGGGGTGAAAAGGGGAGGTTTGGCACTTTTCCCGTAGGTTTGAGAGTTACTTGTTTACGAATCTGTCAAAATATACCCACCTCCCCATCCACCATCTGGGAGAACAATTATGTCAATGAGTGAGTGAGTGAGTGAGTCAGTCAGTCAGTGGTAATTTAGCTTTATATAATAGACTTTGTACTTATAAGATGAATGAATGAATTGGTACGTTTTTAACTGACTTCAAAAAAAGGAGGTTCTCAATTCGTCTTGAATTTTTTTGTTTTTATGTGTGTTACCTCATATCTCAGAGACGGCTGGACCGATTTGAAAAATTCTTTTTGCGTTTGAATGGGTATACTTTCTAGTTGGTCCCATTGTTACGAAATCAGGATCTGATTGTGGGATCCTGGAGAAATCGAGGGAACTCTTCAAATATTATAGGCACACCTATAGCGTTTTGGGTATTTCTTATAGTACCTTGAGCAGTTGCTTCCGAAAAGTACCATTTGGGGAAGTTAAACTGATGATGAAGACCACAGATGGCCACTGAAACTCCTCAATAATAAGTATTTCGTGGATTGCGATTCGACTACTTGAGTACGGATGTTAAACACTTTATGCTCGTCACAATACATATGGTGATGTAGAGCTGATGGTCAAGTACCAGGAGAACTCCTCAAAAATTAACGGCTCTGCATCGGGAACAGCGATATTTTGTAAAAGGTGGTAAGTTGTTGACATTATGGCTTTTGTAACTAGATAAATTACAAACCACCCACTAAAAAGCGTGAAAAAAACCGACTTACATATCAAAACACTACAAAGCTAAAAATAACTTTAATTTCGGAAGGCGGTGTGAAGAAAAAAGAAAATCCAAAACCAATAACACCGACTTCCGAAATTAAAGTTATTTTTAGCTTTGTAGTGTTTTGATATGGAAGTCGGTTCTATTTTTTGTTAAAAAAAAATTTTACCTGTGTATTCCTCTAGAGAGCACTACTAATATAAACCTACATGTTTTTCATTCATATGAGAGAGAGAAAAGAAAAAAAAAAGAGGCGTTGACATTTGAGTTTTTTTTTAGGGTTGTGTACTAGGAAACACCGGCCTCATTTAGTTCAAATTTACGAACACATATGTGGTGTAAAAGTGTTGCTTACTCGTATAACCTATTTGCAATATAAATATCATTTACATGTACACTATTGACAGATTGGTCGTGGTTGTAAAACGGTAAGTAAAGTCTACTTAGCTGTTTTAGTTATTTGTTGAGCTTATAGTCATGTATTCGAACAAAACAATTTATTTGGTGAAGTGGAGGTATAGATGTAGATGGATGGAAATGGAGAGGCAGGTCAAAGAAAAGTTAGAGCTATTTTATTTAAGCAGTATTTTTTTCATCACTTTCTTCATGAATAAATGCACTTTGTTTATTCATATTTAAAACACTTTATACACTAATTTTACGCGTACAGCTATTCACTGTTGTGCATGATGACAGATACCTATACACCTATATACTTTCTCACAAACAGCTGCTTACGTATTCGTCCGATTTCGGAGCGTGGACTCAGTTATGAGCAGTTAGCAGCTAGTCTACACGCATACGTCTAGTCGCACGCATACAAACACCGTGCCGAAGTCTGCCGAACTGAAACGACGTTAGACGATGTACAGCTTTCAAGGCCGCACCGCTGTGCCCGTCGCAGTGGGGGTGTTAGGTTTATTTTCGTTACGGAATTTCTTGATTCGGTCGCCGCGCTCAAAGCCCGCGATAAAAGCTATGCAATAGCTTAAAAACATGGAATAACTGCAGGTAGACTGATATTTTTTTGAAGTGGGATGAAACAAGCACAACTACATAATTGCAACTCTAAAATCATGTATTCAAGACACAAGTTTGCAAGACCATATTAATAAGCTCATGAGATTAGGAAGCCGCCTTGACATGTCATGTAGCTAAAACGTGCGATTCTTATGCGATTGTGTGGAACAATCGATAAGGAAATTATTTCGCTTTGTTTGTATGGGATTAAGTCTTGAAGTATGAATGAGACAGGCTGTTGATCTGTCAAATCCATAATTATTTATTTATTTATTTAAACTTTATGTACAATAGTGGTACATGGGCGGACTTATATCTATAGTATAAGTAATTGGTGTAACATATCAGTTATATTAATACAGTAATCGCATAAGAGAAACCCATTTTTTGTAGGTTTTTGTTAGTGTTACTATTTTTTTTATAATCGCAAACTCAAAACTAACCCGTCTCTTATTGATTATTGCTATTGGCAAATTCCATGTTTAGAAGGTGATATTTCTTTGGCTCATAACTATTTTAGCATATTCATTTGTGATTCCACGCAAATTAGCTGTTACTAGCGAAAGCTATTTTCAATTTACCTAATTCAGTTTAATGAGTACTAAGCGCTCTACACCTAATTCATACTTTAAAGTTAAAACTTTTTATATGAACGTGTACGATTATATTGTACAATCTTTAAGCAAATTAGCTATTGTTTTGTTTTTAATGAATGGGCGTATTTTAATTGGGCATTTAGCTGCCTGCTTATCATATTAGTTGTAAAGTACGGTAGTTATAAACAATTTTACATCTTGAATTAAAGTGTTATTAGCCATAGGACTATTGTCGCTATTTTCTTTATATCGGGTGTCATAAATAGTATAATTCATAAATTATTATCTCAGGTCAAGACCAAATTGAAAATTTTGAAAGTCAATGTATTTCACTGTCACTTTCTTAATAGCTTCATAAAGATGACAAACTGGTCTAACTGAATACATTAATATATGTATGTACATCCGTTTTAATAGATTGGCCTTTAAAGTTATTAATTGTGTGCTTTAAAGTTTTTTTCCAAGGAACAAATTAATGGTATCATGTGCTACTCAGACTGCTTGAAAAGTTTTCTTTTTACCTTTTGAGTCTTTGTTTCCATTTGAGTTTTTTTGTTATTTGGAAATAGTATTGTTTCCAACTGATTTTCTTACGATATTAATATCGGTTGCTAGTCTAAATATTGCAATTTAGTATCAGTATTATAATATCATTTAGCGACAGTTTATCTCAGCTCAACAACCCAGAAACTGAGAAACGTATCTCGCAACGTATGTCTAAATATAACAAATGTCTTAAAAGTTTATTAGTATGTAGGCCATAATGTATGAAAATGTTATCATTGTTTTTGAACATTTTTAATTTAAATTATTATTAATGTTTTTTTTTAATTTTCTCTTAATTGTTTCTGTTTTTAAATGTTATATGTAAATTTCGTCTATTGATAACCTTGTTAACTTAGTTGTATTATCATTTTTTGCATGCTGTGGTCTCCTGTAAGTGAGGAAGTACACTAACGTAATACCTTATACATTAATATTTGTCATGTCCTGTGTACCTACATCTTTTGTTGGAGATCCTAATAAATAAATAAAGACATATCATTCTGACTACCCACTATAAACACGGTTTTTGAACTACTAAAACTCCAACGCAAATATGACTGCTACCTTTTAAATCACTTTCCAAAAAGATGTGATTATCTAAGTCTGCTAGATCAATACCAGGTTCAATGTTAAAACAATGACTTTGTACCAGTGTGTCCCAGAGAAACTACACGTGCATGAGAATATGCAACTGAGTCTGATAACTGCGGCTACAGAGAAGTACCAAGAGCACGTCGAATGTGGACGTGACCAGTAAGAAGTTAGAGGCGACCAGTTAAGACCAACACGCTTTCGTCTAAGAACTGTTATTTACTTATACAACGTGTAACGGAAACCTTATATCTATCCACAAAGGCTGAAGACAACATCTGGTATGGAGACTCTATGCACAGATTCAGCTCAAAATAAGTGACTCAAAAAATTGATACCAAATTATCGGTTTCATATGTTTTTTGAATGCCAATCATAACAGACCGGTCACAGCACTACGAGGGTTAATAACTTTCCACGTGACTTGGCAATAACCATGCAATAACACGACATTTCTCTTCGTTCTTCTTAATTTGAAAGATTCGGTCTCTGGTATCAATGTATTGAAATTTCTAATAAGTTCCACACACATGTAGACATAGGATTACAAAACCCTTGCCATATCGTTTGTTATCATCTAAAGAAGCTGTGCACTTGATATGTATATACTCTTTAAGTTACACGTTGTATACAATTTGTACGTTGGCATATATGTATTTTGTCCGGCGCCCCAGAGAGAGGCAAATACTTAAATTAAATTGAATTAATAATACTATAATATAATATATTAATAATATAATTGAAAATGTATTGACCGAATATGTCTTAAATAAAAAGATTTTATTTTATTTTATTGTAGGTATTTTTTCCTTCTTTTGCAGTTGGGTAAAAAGTAGCCATTAACCTTTCTCAAGTTTCAAGCTACTTGCTTATTAATTTTTATCCAAATCCATCCAGTACTATCAAACATTAGCGAGTTAAAATAAATAAACTTTTCCGCAAAATCATATTGGTAAAGATCTAACTTAACTACAAACTAAAATAAAGGATAAAAAAGTTTCGTCCTCAATGCTGTCAGCTGGTAATGTATGTAAGAGATTGGCGGCATATATTACTTTGGCAAAAGGCTATGCATTGCCACACAATATGGCGCCTATTGCCAAAGTAATAGCCAATCTTTAACCACGGGAAGTGTCCAGTATCAAAATTCCATTCAGCACAAGGACCTCATAAGTCGAGAGTTTCGACCACAAATGACTCGAAAATGTGGTCACCAATTGTATAAATAACTCAACTTGAAATATCGCTTGTGTTTTCTAAGAGGCCTTGCATGATTTATTGAGAAACGAAAATATTCATAAAGAATCATGGTTATCGTTTCGATCACAAAACTTTGGTTTCACCCGTGCTGCAAAGAGCAGTTTATTGCTTGCCGGGGTTTCGGGAATGTTCTATCGAGATACTTAGAGAGTAGGGTGGGTTTTTAGTCAGTAGAAGTCTGACACTCCCTTCCGCTCCATCCAGCTTTTTTCCCACCAAAAAGAAAAGACGTTGAGTTGACACTTCGCCGGACTCAAAGGCTAGCTTTTGCATCTACCTTGGTCAGAAATACAGTGCCATACGATGTGGCAATACCCCCAGTCTTTTAGGTACATAAACGTGGAGAACTTTCTTGAAAATATTATTTGTTCTAGTCATTTAAGTAAACTTTGGAAGTTGTGGGATTCTCTGCCGGCTTCTGTGTTCCCTGCCGCTTATGACCTTTCAGCCTTTAAAGCAAGAGTAAATAGGCATCTTCTGGGCTCGCTCGTCACATCTTAGACCTCATCTAGCGTTTACCATCAGGCGAGTTCGAGGTCAAGGGCGGGCTCATACGTAATTAAAAAAAAAAACTTTTATCTAGTGACTTTAGCATTTTAAGATAAATATGAATGTAACATGTTTTAATGATGACGATACATTTAAATATGGCGATTATCCAATTATGTTAGACGATTGTGTATTTGTATTGGGACTGAGTTAAAAACTATTTAACATCGGAATCTTAATGTGGCCGTTTTTGTTGCTAGTTTTATAATAATACTCGTAGAAGGTCATTTAGGTAATGGAATATACATTTATTTGTTTTATTTATTTTTATTACAAACTTATTACAGGTTGCACCCAATGCGATAGATAAGTTAAAATTGTACATTATATAAACACAATTACGATCTCTCTACATTATTTTACTATATTTACAAATCATGGTAACATAACACAAAATATATGGCTTTTGTGAACTCGCTCATTTAACAGGAAAATAAATAGATACGTGAGGCTACATTGTTGAGTGCCCGCAAGGCTCGCGTAGGAAAGTGATTTCACGAAATTGTTGGCGAAGTGACCGAGCGATTGGGCGCTGTAACTGCGTGTCGCGGTTTTGATTCCCGCTTAGCATAAATAACTAGCCAATAACGTTTCCCAATTTATATGTCTCCTCTCTGTAAGAGGGCTCCAATATGTCAATGTCGCAGTCTTCGTATTTTTCGGTGCTAGAACTTTCCACGATGTTATCCTTCACCATTTTTAGGGTTCCGTAGCCGAATGGCAAAAAACGGAACCCTTATAGTTTCGACATGTCTGTCTGTCTGTCTGTCCGTCCGTCCGTATGTCACAGCCATTTTATTCCGAAACTATTAGAACTACACATGTGAAACTTGGATGTATTCTGTTAACAGCTTTCCGATTTTTGATAAAAAATATATAAAATTAAGGGGGGCTCCCTATACCTAGAACTGAAACTAAAAATATTTTTTTCATCAAACCTGTATAGGTTAGGTTAATAACATTGAGGTTTCTAAGACCACTTTTTCTTAAAGTCAATCGTTTAAAAGATATACGCTTCCAAAGTGGTAAAATGTATGTCCCCCTCTAAGTTCTATAATAATGGAGTGAAAAGTCTAAAAAACATATGTGCTATAGACCTTAATAAAAACTTTCAATAAAAATTAGTTTGAACGAGATCGGGTCAGTAGTTTTTGTGATATAGCATATTTTCTAAACCACAAATATAACTTTGTATTTCATACAAACACTATGAAAAACAAAGTTTATGGGGCGTAATTACTACGGAACCCTTCATGGGCGAGTCTGACTGGCACTTGGTCAATTTTTAAAGCAGTGGTGATATTTCTTTTATAGAGAGAACTACAAATTTTTTGACGGGCCTGTTGGTATAGTGGTCAGTGGCCCTGACTGCTATGCTCAAGGTCGTGGGTTCGATTCCCACCCAGGACAAATATTCGTGTGATGAGCACGATCATTTGTTCTTTGTCTGGGTGTAATTTATCTATAACATGTATGTATTTAAAAATATATATGTATGTTTATCAGTTGTCTGGTACTCATACCACAAGCTCTGGCTTAGTTTGGGACTAGATGGCGTTGTGTGAAAGTTGTAAAAAAAAAAACAAATATTGTAGAATTTAAATTACTAGCAACCTTGTTAACCAATTAAGCTAAATACGCTTGTGTCTGGGAGCACTGCAATTGTGTAATGGGTAGGATTCACGCCTGGAACCTCTCTATCACAAGTTCTAATGAAAATTGTGCAAAGTAAGGTCCCTGCTTGTGTTTGAACTCACGACATACAACTTGAAAGTCGAGCCTGTAGCCACTCGGCTACCGACAGTTTTTTCGGGATTGGATGAATGTGCATATGAGTATACAACGTGTAACGGAAACCCCATATCTATCCAAAAGGGCTGAAGACAACATCTGGTATGGAGTCTCTATGCACAGTTTCAGTACAAAATAACTGACTCAAAGAATTGATACCAAATTATTGGTTTCATATATTTCTTGAATACCAATCATAACAAATATGTCACAGCACTACGAGGGTCAATAACTTTCCACGTCACTTGCCAATAACACGATAGTTCTTTTCGTTCTTCTTAATTTTAAAAAATTCAGTCTCAGGTATCAGTGTATTGGAATTTGTAATAAGTTCTACACACGTAGACTTAGGATTACAAAACCCTTGCCATATCGTTTGTTATCATCCAAAGAAGCCATGCACTTCGTATGTATATACCCTTTAAATTACACGTTGTATAAGCATGTATCTTATCTATGTAATCGCACCCACGATATAGAAATAAGTAAGTCGGGGCTTTTATAAAAGAAAAAAATACCAACTCACCTCATAAAACATATAAGAAGACAGTAACACCTGCAGTGCATTGTATGCGACTAAAGTATTCTGTATTTTGAAAGGCTTTTTGTTCGCCATCCACAGAGGGCCGGCCACCATCACGAAACACAGGTAGACACACACCATAGCCACGGTGGGCAATGGTGTGTCGAAGAGGAACCATCCTTGTACTCGAGGATCTGAAATTGAAAACCAGATTTTAAATAGAGAGTCGTAGATTTATTGTTGATTTCACAGAGCTGTTTTTCTCTATTCGTAGATCTGTTGTAAGAAATTTATTTCGAAATAATGTACTTCATGTATGTACTCTCGTTGCCCCATTAACCTCCTAAACCTTCCAGTGAAAATCACATTATAATCAGTTCAGCCGTTCCAGAGATAAGCCCAGTATAAACAGAAAGTAAGACAGGAAAGATTAAAATTATTTTATCTTACTTTGATAAACTTACGTAGATAGATAAGTACGAAATTTGGCACAGGTAAAGTTTATACGGAAAAGGAATGCAGAAAGTTACGCAATAATAATATAAATTCGCTTAAAAAGTATCATATTTTACCGTCATAATTTCATATGAAGCACCTCGCATGGTTAATTGGTTATCACGATAAAACGATTCCATTCATAACTATAAACTGGTTTTACACTCGTACCTTCATTCATGATTAATTTGGTATTTTAATTTATTTACTACCTTGTTCATTATTTACCATTTGCATAAACGGTATTTTTTTTATCCTGTTCATCTACTTTTTCATTTAAATATCTCCTTTCTGTCTCAAAGCAATTTTAAGAAAAATTATGATTGGTTTTGCAACGGTTAAAAACAAAAGAAAATTTGATTAGGACCTAAGCTAAATCCATACTAATAATTATTATAAATGTGAAAGTAACTCTGTCTGTATACCTCTGTCTGTCTGTATCTATGTGTACGCCTAAACCGTTAAACCAATTTAGATGAAATTTGGCATTGGAGTCGTCTAGGACCCTGGAAAGGACATAGGATAGTTTTTATCCCGGAATCGGATCGGTAATTACGCGGGAAAAACCTCCCACGCGAACGAAGTCGCGGGCAAAAGCTAGTGTGTAATATAGTTTTTGAGTGTAATTGTACCTATTTAATAATTTAAACAAGTACTCTGTGGAAAAGTGAAAAATAAATTCCTTTTGAGAGCTTCCGTTACGCCAAAACCATATGTGAGAGAATTGTTGTTCTTCATAAGTTAAACCTAAAATAAAAAAAAATGCCGCAACAGATTTTTTTTTATCTTTTAAGGTTCATATAATACATTATTTGCGAAGATGTTTTTTATAAATATAATATCAATACTTATGTAAGTAAGTTTATTTAGTTCGTAATTAAGTCCGTATTCATTTGAATGAATACATAATTAATTATGAACAAAACTGCCGTTGACATTTGATATCAATGAATATCTTAGGAGATATCATAGTTTTAGAATAATGATCAAGTACCACGCGTGCAAGGCAACTGAAAGAACAAGGGGATTTTTTAGTCAGAAGTCTGATACTCCCTTCCGCTTCACCCTGCTCGCTGGTATCTTTGCGAGGTAATGTAATTTAGTAATATATACATATTATTAACGCCGATGAAACTCAGGGCACAGGTAAAGAGCTTTCTGCACTCGTTCTCCATATAAGCTTTAACTCCTGTCAAACACCATACCCACTCCTCTATACGCGTTAATTTCGTAAAAGCGGAACTCACTGTAAGGCTTAAGGATACTCAAAAGGCAACTCAAAGGGTTATGCTCGGAATTTCACGTGACAATTATCGACATGGGTTGAAGAATCGCTTAAGATTCTTAAGATTCTTCTTTGAAGATACCAATACCGAAATAAAAATATCATTTTAAGCATGTAATTACAGATGTACAGACCTATATCTTTGTATTTCTTCCTTGACATTGCTTTTATATGCAAGGTTAGCAAACGAGTTGCTTGTCATGTAATTCTATGTAATTTCGAGCATATTTAATTATTTAGTTAACGACCTGGTTTTCCATGGGTATATGAAGCAAAAATGTTTTATACCTTTTTACGAAAATAACTCTGACGAACGGAGTAGTTTGAAATTTGGCACAGTTTAAGTTTGTATGCAGAAAGAGTGCCGAACGCGAATGTTTTTATTATAAATAACGTACAAACTTAAAATTCAAATAAGTTATGAGCGGATTTCGACCACTAAGTAACTTTGTTAAAAATCCTCAAAATAATGAAGATGAAGGATCACTTTCCAACAAATTCTAGCCTACTCTCTTTAATTTTTTGTATTTATCTCAGAAAACCACAATTATTGCAATTAATACAATATAGAAAGATTGTGTATTTGTGTTAACAACCAGGCGAACTGAGAATGCAATTACAGTAAGTAATGATGTAGTGGTATAAACAATTACGATTATATTATACAATTTACAACTTCACTACGTCCAAGCCCTTGAAAAGGTGAAAGTATTTAATCTCGCAATGCACTGATTACTCGACAACGTTGGCCGTTTTTTTGTCTCACTTAAATGAATTAAATGATCGTTTAGTAGTGAAAGAAATTGAGTTGTCAACACTTTTTAAAGTCATTTTTTTTTTAATTTTTTCCCTTTTGTCTAAATATATATAACTCAAGGGACTGACTGAATGACATAGTGCTCTATCAACGCACAGCCCAAACCACTGGACGGATCGGGCTGAAATTTGGCATGCAGGTAGATGTTGTGACGTAGGCATCCGCTAAGAAAGGATTTTGTGAAATTCCCACGGGATCGGGATTTACACGGGAATAACTTCCCACGCGGGTGAAGCCGCTGGCACAAGCTAGTTTTATATAAAACAGCCTGGATCATTTTCAGAGTGTACAAGGTTTTTTTTAATTACGAATGAGCCCGCTTTTGACCTCGATCACACCTGATGGTAAGTGTAAGATGAGGTCTACGATCGAACGAGCGAGCCCAGAAAATGCCTATTCACTCTTGCTTTAAAGGCTGACGGGTCATATGTGGCAGGGAACACAGAAGCCGGCAGAGAGTTCCACACCTTGGCTGTGCGCACAATGAATGTTGAAGAAAAGCGCGGTCCATCGAAAGATGACCTCTTAAAATATCGATGTTCCTCCGAGTTCAGATAGGCTGTCTTTCGAAATAAAATACTAGAACTCATCTGTAACTAGTTAGTCTGGAAGCCAAACCCAACGTATTTTGGCTAAGGAAAGTAGATGAATATAACAATATTCGTTATACCAAAAAAATTTTTTTGCAAAAAATAGAACCGACTTCCATATCAAAACACTACAAAGCCAAAAATAACTTTAATTTCGGAAGTCGCTGTTATTGGTTTTGGATTTTCCTTTTTTTTTCACACCGCCTTCCGAAATTAAAGTTATTTTTGGCTTTGTAGTGTTTTGATATGGAAGTCGGTTCTATTTTTTGCAAAAAAAAAGTTTTTCACGCTTTTTAGTGGGTTGGTTTGTAATTTATCTAGTCACAAAAGCCATAATGTCTACAACTTGTCACCTTTTACAAAATATTGCTTTTCCCTGTGCATAGCCGTTAATTTTTGAGGAGTTCTCCTGGTATTTGACCATCAGCTCTACATCACCATATGTATTGTGACGAGCATAAAGTGTTTAACATCCATACCCAAGTAATCGAATCGTAATCCACGAAATACTTATTATTGAAGAGTTTCAGTGGCCATCTGGGGTCTTCATCATCAGTTCAACTTCCCCAAATGGTACTTTTCGGAAGCAACTGCTCAAGGTACTATAAGAAATACCCAAAACGCTATAGGTGTGCCTATAATATTTGAAGAGTTCCCTCGATTTCTCCAGGATCCCATCATCAGATCCTGATTTCGTAACAATGGGACCAACTAGAAAGTATACCCATTCAAATGCAAAAAAAAAAATCAAATTGGTCTAGCCGTCTCCGAGTTAAGAAAAAAAAAGTTCAAGACGAATTGTAAACCTCCTTTTTTTGAAGTCGGTTAAAAAAATCACGTCTTAACTATTTCGGTTACGACGTGATTATTGTGATATGCATTAATCCATGTAAAACTTAGCTTAAGTGATAATGAGATAAGGATTAATACAGAGGCATGAATAATATGCTTTGATTATTGTCGGCACTTTTATCAACTTTTTACAGCAAATATACATACTAATAAGTGATAATTGAATAAAATTCGTTTTGAAGAGACATAAGTAATGCATGTAACATATTGTAATTAAAACGCAATTAACCGATACGATCTAATTACAAAATAATATGATGATAACAATAATAATATATCAAACAAATCAAATATTTTGACTAGGCTTGCGAGATTATTGACATGTTGGTAAACTAAGATTATGAAGAGGCAAAGTTCGTGAGTTTCTAAGAAGTTCTTTTTTGGTTCGCGTTTGAGCAGCATCTTACCTAATGGTAAGCGATAATGTGGTCGAAGATGGAACACGCTTACCTTGAAGTAACCTATTCACTCTTGACTTATTTTATGACATTATATTACGCAAGCCATACCGCTATCCTACAGCACGATTATACTCGGAATGTAAGGTGCTAACAGTTCGCCAGCTCTTTGTTCTTCGATCAGTACTCAGAAGACACGCTTGCGTCCCCCCGTCTGATCCTAATAAACGTACCAATATCCCCCCTGGCACACGTCAGAAAACCTCATTCGCCAAACATCAATTTTCCACACTCAGTGCACATATTTATAAAAAAGCTCACAAAGACCTTAACATCCGTGACCTCAACAAATACCATATCAAATCTAAAGTGACAGAATGGCTCCTTCAACTGGATTACATAAAAACTGAGTCCCTACTTACATTCATTGCTTAACACTGTACACACCTGTTTTCCTCATTGCTTAATGATATTTATTGTATTTTGCTGCACACTTAGAACTACCATCACCCACATTATATACTCCTGTGCAGTTACACACAACCACTCACATACTTCTACATATACACACACACTCTCACACAGTTAGACAAACTCACACACACCGCTCTACATCCTCGAGTTACCCTTCCTTTTTTCCATATTTTGCTTAATATTTATCTATTTATCATAAATATTTACGATTTAGTCCTTTAGTTTAATATCTACTTCACATGGTAGACCGACACACTTCGCACAAGTAATGTACTATGTTATGAAACATTTAAGCCGATCACTGCCTCTTAAGTCACAGGTAACCCTAGTTTAAGAGGCAGGGTTCACCGACTTTGAGTACAAATGTTGTATTTATAGGTAATAGCCATGTATTGATGAACTGACCATGTAACAATATGTATGAATCAACCATGTACTGTTTTGATGATAAATAAACGTTTATTATTATTATTATTATTACTTAATGACCCCCGGGTTTCTGCTATCAGAAAACACAGATTCCTGGAGGAAGTTCTACTCCCTAGCTTTACGTATAATGAAAGTATTCCCAAAACGTTGAGTGCGTATGGCGCGTTGCCGTGACTTGGTGGACTTATATAAGTAATACTAGCTGACCCGCCACGACTTCGTTCGCGTTGTATCCGATACCCTACCCCTACCCTAACCCTACCCTACCCCTACCCTACCCCTACCCTATAAATATAAATCTATCGTTTCAAATTAGCACTGATAGTCGTGCCAGCCAATGGCATCATAGATTCGAATGTTGACCATCACCTTAGGAGGCTCTCGTTAGGCTGCTGGATCAAAGGCTTGCTTTAGAAAGAAGCACTTCTGAACACGGATCGTGAGTGGTTGGTATCTAATTTACAGTTTATGTTTGCAGAACGAAAAATTATCACTAAATAATACATCTAATTTGAGTCAAATATCTATTTTTTATGGTTTAATACATACTCTCTAGAATTTTCAGTATAAAAGACTTCAACGCGTGTATACTCGCTAATTCCATACCAAAATATTTATTTTCGTGTTTTTACTTTATTGTACTTACTTATTACAAAAAAAATATTAAAAGGCTTCAAGCTGACTGTGGTTAGGACTGAGACGACTGAGAGAAACAAAACATCTATACAATAGCCGTGCTATATCATAAATTGATTTAATCGAAAATAAATACAATCGTATCTTGTACGTATAAGTACATGGTACGTATAAGTAAAACAAAGTTTCAAAATAAACGTTTATCTCATTTTTTATAAATATTATGTGAAGTGAATAAATCATGATAACATTCATCATAATGATTTAGATGTAACCTGTGGTCATAATGGCGCGGTGAGCGTAGCTTACTGCGTGAAATCAGAATGTGAAAGTAGCGTCTAGCGTATCATTGTCCCGCAAATGTTCTAAGATGCTGTATTGCTTTCTATTGTTTGTTCTATCTATACATTTATTTTTAATCTGTACATTATTAACTAAATACACATTTAATTACGAACCAATTACTATTATAATTTTTTTTTTTGCTTCCAGTCTTTAATTGTTTTTTTAATCACGTCTGAAAGCTTAATTATTGTTTTACAAATTCATTTATAAAGTGTATTCTGTATTATATTGAAGTGTCTATACTCTTGAATCGCACTTAAGCTTCGAT
This sequence comes from Tholera decimalis, assembly GCA_943138885.2. NCBI lineage: Eukaryota > Metazoa > Arthropoda > Insecta > Lepidoptera > Noctuidae > Tholera > Tholera decimalis. The sequence continues at coordinate 7,060,069 of OW964552.2, read as the reverse complement.
GATAATCTTGTTCAAATAATTATTTCATTGATATAGTTTGCAAAATTTACGCAATAGCGTTTTAATAATAGTGTCAAGGATGACACTATTATTAAAACGCTATTGCGTAAATTTTGCACAATCACTGTTTAGGATTAATGTATATAATATTATACTTATTACGGAAGGACATATCGTAGGTATTAGTTAAAAGTAGGCAAAAGTTTTTATATTTTAATAAAATTAACATCTATTACGAAAACTTGGCAATGCCCATAGTATCTTGGGCACATTACTAGTCGACAGCGATGAGAACAAATTGTTTGATACTTTAACTTCGTTCACAATTTTGTTTGTATATAAAATAGTCTATATATGTATCTATAAAAATCAATTGCTGTTCGTTAGTCTCACTAAAACTAGAGAACGGCTCTACCGATTTCATTAATTCGTTTTATATTAAGTTCCCTCTAAGGCTAAGTTTCCACCAGAGATGAGCGAGGATGCGTAGCGAGGGATGTGTTTGTAAAGAACCAATAGAATCGCTTCATTTACCTCGCCTCGGTCAGCACAGCTCTGGTGGAAACGGCTCAGCGGAGCTAGACTTTTGCGCATACAAAACAAGCGAGGGATGTGTGCGAGGGATGTGTGCGAGAGATGTGTTGCGAGGAATATGTGTTGAGAAGGATGTGTTGCGAGGTTTGCGCATCCTCGCACCACACATTAATGCGGATTTTCACAGCTCCGCTACACATCCTCGTAGGCACATCTTCATCGCACAGCTTTGGTGGAAACCCCCACACATTTTCACAGCACAGCTAGACATCCTCGCACGACATATTTCCATCGCACATCTCTGGTGGAAACGGAAAGGGTAGGTTTAAAAGGTGAGAAAATACGAATAGTGAAAACAAAATATGGTGGGTTCATCTAGTGAACCTTTAAAAATCAATTGCCGTTCGTTAGTACCGTTCAGAGAATGGGTGGTCTGATTTGGTTAATTTCGATTTTAAATTGTTTGTGGAACTCCAGGGTAAGTTTAAAAGGTGAGATATATCGATTTTAGTTTAAATTATATCAGTACGAAGTTTGCTCGTTTAGCCAGTTCTAAATAAAGTTATACGAAAAAATCATGGATTATAATTGTAATCTAGATAGTAATTATATAGTCAATCACACTTAAGAGCTTTGTTATTTCCCGGTGTTTTATCCAAACTTTCAAGCAATCTTGGAAATTAAACCTATTTTAATGAGACACATGCATATATACATACAAGATACCTAGAATTAGGTTCTTATGATCTTATCCTTATGACCTATTTAATTGAATAACGAAAATAATTATTTTCGTTTTGTTTATGTCGGAGGTAATAGAAGAGATTTTAGATGCCTCTAAAAGTTTATTTACTGTATCTCTAAATGAAAAAAATACTCAAACGCTTTTAAATAAATTATGAATATTCATTTGATTCGACTAAAACCAGTAACCGTGATGTTAACCCATCGTAGAGACCGGACTACGACTAACAACACACTTTGGCTTGTTTCTAATTCTACGAGTATAACTTGTTATTCCAGTTTTACGGGAAACACTGCATTTTCTTTCACTCTCGATTTGCCTAGCATACATAAATTTACTAGTTTATAACAAATCCGTTTTATCATATCCGTTGTAGCAATAAATTAGAACGAACCTCTAATTCGTTGGCACAGTAGTTGACTGCTATGATACGTGTTATGGGCTCGATTCCTGCACCGAGATAAATTTCTGTATAACCTACAAATACTAATTGTCCAGGGTCGGGTGTTTATAAAAATGCGACCACGATACAGAAGAAATTTCTAGCGTGAGGCAATATTTAAAAAAAAAAAATGCTGCACTGATGAATCTTCAAGATGAAACAATGCTTATCGAAGTTAGCACGTGGATGGGTGATTGACAGTGGTATACTCTTTATTGTCCGCTGTTCAGATCTGAATAAAGGCTTTAGTAATAAGTGATCTTATCGCTTAACAAGTTGAACGCTTTACGACTCACCGGTGAGCCTAGCTTACTTTTCCATTCCAGCCAAGCCAAAATCAGGTAATCGGTAATTTTCATCAACTAATTTTTTTTATCCCAAAGTTCATAAAATGAAGTAATTCGTATGGTAAATTAAAATTACCGACTCACTGTCTACTTTTTAAGATATTGTAAAAGGCTCACGGGTGACCACCATGGCTCGAACGGTTCAGTACGATAAGGCTCACCGGTGAGCCTCGTGGTCTGAATGGAAATGTCGATTTTTCTTAAAGCGTTCAACGTGTTAAAGCAATCTTGAACAGAAAACCTTTGGATGGATAGCCAGATGAGGTATATATGTGCCTCAGACGCGTGTTAAGTCGTTCGTTTCGGCTGTCATTCGGACATCCTCGGGAGTCGTTACGGGTAATCTGTCACCAGTCTTGCCAATAGGTATCGTGTTGACTAGTAACTGGGCTGTGAAAGTCAGCTGGGCAGTCGTTCTTTGTAGTGGTACTCGGATACACCAGATTGGGAAAGATTGAGATTGGGAGATATTCCCAGATTTAGGAAAGGTTAAGCAGATAATGCTCTGTTCAATTATTCTATATTAATATTATAAAGAGATTTTTTTTTTGTAAGTTGGTATGTAGGAGGTCATCTCCGAAATTAATGATCGCTTTATAATTTTTTTTTCTTATAAAAAGGTAACTGGCAATATGTGTATGATTCACATTTACATAGGTTTTAGAATTATTGGTGACTACTATATGCTATAAATTATTTCAAAATCCTCGCGAATGTTGTCGCTAGTTGGGGCTAGTGTGAAATATTTCGCGTGAGTTAAGTTTTGACTGTAATAAATATTGCAGGCATTTGTTTTTATGGTTTTCAAGCCTAAGAATCTTTATCCTTCACAAAAAATATTTTCACTGATTATTTTAATTAATCCGCCCATTATAATTAAATCAAAACAAGTGCTGTAATATTTATATTTTGCCACGGAAACTTATACAACAAACACACGAGAGTTCTAGAACATTGTCAAAGTATACTTCGGCAAGAACATTAATTTACTAACTTTACTTCTACATGCTGCTACGGTCACGCGAAAAGTTATTAAGTAACTTATGTCTCTCCACAGCCCTTCACCTATCTTCACAACAAAAATCTCATCGATCCGTTGCTGCGTTTTGACGTGAATGGAGGAGAAACTTTTTTGTCGTGTGGCATCTTGCAGGTCAACCTCTGAGGTTGTCGGCTGCTTAACTGGACTTGCCTGAGGCTGCCTTAATTAACACACTTTAATCACCCCCTGTGGGGTACGGACATCGGTTTAGGGCATCGAAGGGGGACCGGAACGGAACTTAAGGGAACAAAGAAACTGAAAGAACAGGGTGCGTTTTTAGTCAGTAGAAGTCTGACAATCTTTTCCGCTCCACCAAGAGCGGGAGAAGTCATTCTGTGATTTTCCCATCCGGGAAAAAAAGGGCGTCGAAGGGAGAAGGACAGGCTAAATCAGATCATATGAAGGATAAACAAACACACTTTTGCATTTATAGTATTAGTATGGATGCCCTAAATAACCCTTTTTATTATTTTACTATCTAAACTTGATTTAGTTTATGTAAATAATAACAGCAGGGTCTTTATGATACAATAAAACCTGTCGAAAGCAATTTGCCATTGTTATACCATTATATAACTTAACAGGTTTATTGTATGTATCGCGTGACATGGTGTAGGTATTGTGGATAAGTCTGTTGGTACTGAGACCGCTCAGTGTCAAGGGAATATGTGTTTTGGGATGCTGTAGATTTTTTTTAATATTTTTTTTTTAATTTGATAATAGGCTCGGGTTTGACCACCATCTCACATGATGGTAAGTGATGATGTGGTCGAAAATGGAGCACGCTTATCTAGAAGCAACCTATTCACTCTTGATTTGAAGACCCCTAGGTTATAGCTTTCGGGAAACACAGACTCCGGAAGGGAATTCCACTCTTTAGCCGTACGCACAATGAAAGTATTCCCAAAACGTTTTGTGCATGAAAATCCTCATGAATATGCTCCACTCCAGGGTGGCTGAAGCTGACTGTATGAGTCTAACTGACGAAAATTACCCCGTGTTCGTACACTTTTTCAGGATTTGATGGAGTCTCAATTACTAAAGAACTCAATTAACACACCCCTGGATTCCACACCAATCAGCCTTTGAGCTCCCAATACCTGCTACATGTGGTAGTTACAACGTAAAAGGTTTTAATGTTTATATTTTTATTTATTCAAAAATAAATAGAATGTTGTTATTTTTTGAAACGCTATTATTTAATAAAACTCATACATAAAAATTGGCCAAGTACGAGCCAGACTCGTCCATTAAGGGTTTTGTAGTAACTACGCAAAATAACTTTGTTTTTTATAGTGTTTGTAGGAAATACAAAGTTATATTTGCGGTTTTAGAAAATGTGCTATATCTCAAAAACTACTGATCCGTCTTGTACAGCCTAATTTCCATTAATTTTTTTTATTAAAATCTACAACATTTTTTTTTTATTATTTTTCACTCCATTATTATAGAAGTTAGAGTGCGGGGACATATTTTACCACTTTGGAAGCGTATATCTCTTAAACGATTGAGTTTAAGAAAAAGTGGTTTTAGAAACCTCAATGTCATTTTTAAAGACTTGTCTTGTTGATAGATTACACACACGTATAGGTTTGCCGAAAAAAAATGTTTTATGTTGCAGTTCTATGTACGGGGAGCCCCACTTAATTTTACATTTTTTTTTTATTTTTAATAAAAATCGGAAAGCGGTTAACAGAATACATCTATCTGTCAAGTTTATAATATAATAGTTTCGGAATAAAACGGCTGTGACATACGGACGGACGAACAGACAGACATGACGAAACTATAAGGGTTCTGTTTTTTGATATTCGGCTACGGAACCCTAAAAAGTAAGATTTTTCCGAACTATATTGGGGTCGGCTTCCAGTCTAATCGGATGCAGCTGAATATTACATTTTTAAATGGAGTGACTGCCTGCCTGACTTCCACAACCCAGTAACTGGGTAACAAGATACCCCTTGGCTAGACCGGTGCCAGATTTTCTGGCGTCTGACTACCCATAACAATAGTTACAGATGTCTGAATGACAGTCGGGACCAGTGGCGGTCGAGCAAAAAAGCGGCACGGACGTACCATCATTTTCTCGAAGCAGTTCAGGCCATTTTCGATCCCGTATAACTTCGTCGTGGATAAAACTAGAAGCCTGAATTTTCAGTAACAAAGCATTGTATAAACACAGTATATTTCAAATTTCATTAAATTTGAAACAGTAGTTTAAGAATTATAACGAGTCAAAGTTTCTTAATTTTGTCACTCACTGACTGACTGACCGATCATCAAAAGTCTAAGGCACTTCTAGCAGATATAGGAGCTTCAAATTTAGAATACAATTAGTGTTTAGTATAAGAATCAAGGAAAAACTAAAATATATTTCAATTTCGGTTCAGTTTTCTAGATACATCAACTGTATAAATAACTTTGTAATCCCATATAAATATATAGGATTACAAACTTACATTTACAGTTAATTAATCAGTGTACCTGTATATAATTATGTATAATATAATGAAACGCGCATGGTCATCATACCGCCAACTTCCAAACTCCGGTCTGCTGCTCTGATAATGTTTAAAACCCATATTAAACTTGTCCTTTTGTTTTGTATAGCATATTATAAGACTAGTACTCACGCGGGGCTTCGCTCCCGTGGATTCTATCATGGTAAAAACATAACTCTCCTTTTTTGCAGTCGCGTAAAAAGTAGCCTATAACCTTCCTCAAGCTTCAAGCTACTTCCATACCAAATTGCATCCAAATCCACCCAGTACTTTCGAAGATTTAGCGCGTTCAAGCAAACAAACAAACTTTTCCGCTTTATAATGTTAGTATAGATTAAGGACTACGTTGAAGATAAGACTGCTTGGCAATGATTCCTTCTGCACATGTGGCTTCCCTGGCTTTTTGTGACTACGTTATTGCATAAAGGTTTATTAACAACCCCACTTCTTTGTGTTGTTTTTACTTGTTGTTGTTATTTTTATTTTATTTTACTTGTATACCTATAATTTTTTTTCTAAGTCATTTGCTTTAATTTATTTGCAGTTATGTAAAGCTAATTTTTAATGTGAATGCGAGAACACTATAGACTCTGAGATGCATTTCGGATTAGTTATATTACATTGTAAATTAGTCTATACTGTCCTCTCATGGCAAAAAATAAATAAAAAAATGTAATTATTATGCAAAGATTGTGAAAAGAGTAACCATGGAATTTCTTGCCGGTTATTCTCCATAGGAAACGACTAATTTCGAACCGTGCACTAACTCTCGACGTTTTATGAGTGCCCATGTAGGCTTATGTAAAATAAAATAATTTTGATTTTATTTTATTTTGATATTTCTCATAGAAAAATATCTACAATTGCACTTTTTGCCCGACCCGAATACATTTCGAACCGGAAAAAAATGTATCAAGATTTTTTATAAAAGCGTAACCGTGGAGTTTCTCGCCGGTTCTTCTCCATAAGAAACGAAAATACATACAAATTACAGCCGGGACCGCTCGCTGTACGGGCCAGGTCAAAATAACCCTATTTAAGGCTTATTGTCAGGGCCTGTACACGGGTGGTCTGTGGGTCGGCTACACCAAAATATCTCTAGATGCCCTACGTGTCCAGTACAACAATATTTTTAGAATGCTGTTAGGACTGCCCCGCTACTGTAGTGCGTCTGAGATGTTTGCGCAGTACCAAACCGATGGGTTTCAAGCCCTCTTACGCAAAAAAACGGCATCTCTCGTGACCAGGTTGCGGGTCAGTAATAACAGCATTCTGAAAACTGTTGCGGAGAATTTTTACTCCCCTGTTTTGAGACATTTTGTATGGGTGATGAACAATTAAATACTTGCCTGTTCATCCCTCATGCAAGATGTACTCGACTTATTAATTATTTCATTATATTATTATTTGTATTTGTAATTGATTTTTCATACTAACATTAGATTTAAGCGTGTATATTTACTAACATCATGGATTTATGTTGTCCGAATGCAATAAATAAATTAAATTAATTATTGGCTTAACGTGTTTTCTGAGATATGGAGGAATTTAGATGTGTTAATATGGTCAGCCATCCAGTAACTGACCTTGGCAAGCATTGCTTAACCTCGATGATAGATACGTGCGGTTGTAATTATTTAACCAAGAGCACGTCTTTAACTAAGACACTTAACAGTTTTGAAAAAACTTGTTTGTCTTTTAACTTAGTATTCAAATATGTATAGAAACGAGTAGGTAATTTTTAAGTCTGGTTTTAATCTTATCTTCTTTGTAGTCGGTAAATAATTTGAGAAAGTAAACCTATAAGTGCATACTTAGGAATGGTCAAAACTTTCTTCGATGACTTTTAAGATTTTTGATCGCAGATTAAAATTTCAAGACAATGCATCATCCTGTTCCTAACGCTTGAAAATATATTTGAATAGTTTTGTGATTATAATGCTTGATAAATATCGAAATGAATTTATTTTATGATAAGGGATTTTTACGTTCTCATAAATGAGACACAGGCTTCCTTTCTTTGAGATAGATCATTAGGCTGTAATCTACCACGCCGGCTCAGTGTAGCTAGGTTGGTTACACATGGTATTCGAATTTTTTGGTCATAGGATATTTCTTTTGATATTCTGTTTTTCTTCATAGAATTGAGATAAATTGTTACTAAGCAAAGTAACGTGCCTGACTGGGTTCAAACCTACGACCCTATACTCTCAAAGCTGGCCTCTCTTTATCTATATTAGACTAGCTGTTGATCGCGACTTCGTTCGCGTCGGAGGTTTTTCCTGTGTACATTCCGATCCCATGAGAAATTCCAAAAATCCTTTCTTAGTGCCCCAAGGAACATGCCAAATTTCAGCTTCTTGCGCCCAGTAGTTTCGCCTGTGAGTTGTCTGTCAGTAACGCGTTTATATACCTATATAATATATATATTGATTGATGCTTAGGTTTACCAGTTATTTTCTTTTAGAATTTTACAGCGAACTTGCAGTTAAGAATAAAACATTTTTACTATAGAAATATGAGAAAAAATTGATAAAATGCACATACCTGAAACTCTCTCTGCTAGCATCCAATATTTGTTGATTATTGTCGTCCAATTACTGTCTGAATAATAATCGTCGATAGCAAGTTTTACAAAACCCGTCATTTTTAGTTTTTATTTTTAGTCACAGAACTATTATTAAAATATTTAATAATTATTATTTCAGTCTCACTTGTCACTTGTCACTGCCACTTCACTAAAATGAAGTCTTTTCTTTTATTCCTTGACGGTCCTGGTAACAATTTGCGCTGAGCAAGCTGTCACCTGAAATGAAAAAAATCACGAGTTAAATTATGAAAGTTAGTGAAAGTAATACATTTAATTAAATATAATTTAATATTTTTTGATTCAAAAGTGACGGAATGAGATATAAATTGGTGTAAAATTTTAACGAGGTTCTTAAGCATTCCAGTTTTTGTAAAAAACTTTATTTGAATTTTGAGATTTTTCGTCACACAATTATTAATTATTAAATAAAAAAAATGGTTACAAAATTGACACTCATGTTTGAATGAAACTTTACTTTAAGTTACTATTTAATGTAATATTATACTTAATATTTTCAGTCAATATAAAATAATAATTTAAAAATATATAATCATAATTTATATAATATTTTTACCGATAGTATTTAGTCGTCAGCATTTTGCGTTAATACGTTTATTAATGACCGCGATACTCAACACGTGCGCATATCATCTCAACTGATGAAAGCGAAAACTTAACTGAAGTTTTGCGAAAGTGTGCGCACGCCGATATCCGAGCCACAATTGAATAGCCCGCGCTTACTCCGCCAATCACATGCCTTCCTACTCCCACGCAAACACAAGGACACAACTCACTCAACATTGCCAAAGAATATTGAGCCTTCTGACGTAACTCAAAAGCAGGTTTTCGGTTGCGTTTTAGAGTGGTCAGATTTCTTGCGGAGTTCAAAGTGCGGCTGTATTTTCCAACTACGTAGCGCGATGTTTTCATTTTGTTTGAATATTCTTTGTCAATTAAAAAATAATAAAATAATAAAATGTTTATTCAAAATCTTAAGGTAAATATTAAATACAATTTCACTTAAATCTACATTAAGTTCACACATGTCATGTGCCTGAACTAGGTAATCCTGTGTTTCAGGCGAGAATAGGTATTTATATTTTTTAAAATAATCACATTTATATAAAATAAACTGTATATGGTCATCTTAGGTAATGTATAAAGGTGTAAAAAAATGAAAATAATCTTAGTTCTTAATCTTAATTACATTTAAATAAAATACGAACTATCTCTATTTTAGTACTAGTAATAACTTTTCTGTGTCTTCATAGGACATACTTTGTAGAGCTTCCTTGAGAGTCTTCTTGCAGTTACAATAATTTAGGGAATAAATGTTTAATTTTGCGTTTAGTCTGTTATAAAGTAGTGGTCCAAGGAACATATAAAATTTGGTTGTGAAAGCATGTTTTGTACTTCTTTTATGGCAAACTAAATCTTTCCGTCTTTTTTTAGTAAATTCAGTGCAATAGGGAAGCGCTGTGTGTTGTTTTAGTACGGTTTTCATTATAAATAACTGACGAACTGTTAGTACTTCGCAAGATTTATAGAGAAGGTTAGTGGGAAAAAGGAAAGGGTGACAAGTAGACACCTTGAGGATAGCTCTTTGCGCTCTCTCGATGGGTAGTAACAAAGTTTTACCTGCCCCGCCCCATGAGGTAATGCAATACGTCAAAATTGACTGACATAGAGCAAAGTAAACTTGCCTTATTAGTTTCGGGATAATTACCTGAAACTACTTCATACAAAGGACTCATCATGAACGTTTTTCTCACGAAAAGTCTTTGTTTTTATCTTAATGTCAATGCCTCCGTTTCTGGGTTCAAGCAAGATTTTTGACAGAAGTATTAGATTTCAGGATTAGAATTTTTAATAGCATTTTTAATATATATTTTTTTCATTTGTTGCCAAGAATGTCGATGAATATAACAGGTAACATAATTTCTGGAAACAGATTACGAAAGCCTGTTTTATTATATTTATTTATAATGTCCTCAATAATATATAGGATTAATTATTTAAACTATGTACAACAGTGTTACGTGGGCAGACGTTATTATAAAATATTATGTGTCTAGTAATGTACAAGTATAAGCCATAGCATTATATCCTTCACAAAAATACTAGGTTAATTAGACAAGAATTACGCCTAAAAACGTGAGAAATCGACGCTATGAAACAAAGGACAAAATATGCCCATGACACCACATTCTCATGTACCTATTTGGTGACAATAATAATGTCTTAAATATTTGAATCATATATTTATTTTAAAGAACTAGCAATATGAGTAAAATTCACATTACTAGCAATCATGTAAACAACACCAACTTAGCTAAATACTCCTGTATCTGGAGCGAGTTCACGGCGATAGTGTAATAAGTGTGGTTCAAACCCGCGACCTTTCGATCACAAGTCTGACACCTCAGCCATTAGGATATTGACGTATCAAATATTTACTCGTTTGGATATTTTGAGTATTGTTTTAGATTTACATCGACATTATTTTATGGATCCAACCAGAAGAACCACAATATGGTCAGTAAAACGCCCTCTAGACACGCTTCAAAGAGCATACCAAGATACCGTGGACCTAGAACGCAAGGGTGGTCTCACGGTTTAAGTCAGTAGAAGTCTGACAGATCCGTATGCTCCGCCGTAGGAGAGCCAGAGTCCAGAGTAGGAGGTGGTGATAAAATACACTGTTATTTTGAAAGATAATAACTTGTGATTCGTTCAGCGGCTTTATTCGTATATTCCAGATGTTCACGGATTTTTAGATCTCTACTTTACTTAGCATATTGTAATTCACTTTCAATAATTAAATCAAATAATTAAATAAATAATTAAAATAATACATAAGTAAAATAATAAATAAATAAAATAATAAATAATTAAATTACACGGTTTAAGCCATTTTCTGTTTTCGGGTCATTAAACCCGCTAGACTTTACTCGGGGTAACTAGAATTACAGTCCAGAAGGTATTTTGGGGGTGTACTTAAAATAGTTACCCCTTTAAAATGACTAAGAAGATGATGATTTAAAATAGTCTCTAAGAGTTCCATCTGGCAGTTCGGATCAGCTTCCACATTACCAATTGGCTTAGAAATCTGAAGCAGCAATAGTACAGCTATACTTTTCTGATAGGATAGCATACAGATTGTCGTCCGTTGCTAATAGTTGAGAATAGTCATCAATATTTGCACTATGTCCTTTATTTCGAATTTCCCATGTAATATTTGATTTTTTATTTACTCAAGACAAAGAAGGATAATGTGTGTTACTTAAAGTGCAGATTAAACAAAAACTCGTGGAAAGTTACAAAGTATATTCTGTTCATCTGCGTTCATTGGTCTGACTGCATACAAAAATAAACTCAAAAAAATGTACAAAAAATAATAGGAAAATACAGATTATGATTTGCAAAAAATGCAGGGGTCATTTACTTCATCGAATTAAGCTTTTTTTGTCTACATAATACGCATGCACTGATGTCAAAAACATCAAATTATTTATATACAGTGCTTAAATTTTTTGTATTGGTCAACTGATTAGCTAATAGACTTTCGGAAATACGTTTGGATTTAATTTTAAGTTTGTTGCACTCTATTACATCCATTTCATCCGTCTAGATTATTAAAGGGGCCAAAAATGATAATAAATTTAATTTTCATAAAAAATAATTAATCTTGTGTTCTATGTTTTAATCTTGCGTCATCATGGCTTTATATTATAAAATAATATAAAAATAATTAGTAATTTTATAAAATAATGACAATAAGTAGTTACAAAATTTGACATATTTTTGAAACAATTAAATAATTGTTTTGTACTTTTCAAATCCTAACTTCGAAAACTTTAGCATAATCGTCGTCGCGGGCTAAGCTAGTGAAAATATACATATAATGTCCGGTTGTAAGTCGGTGCTCACATCAACCGTCAAATATTGTGCAACGTGCACTTGGACGCACAAGTGACGGCGATTTAGCAATATATCTCCGGATCGACCTTCAGAAATATGTAATGTTTACCCGTTAGAATAATGTGGAGTTGTGAACAATCATTTCGAATACACATATGAGAAGCTCTATTAAACCAAGACTAATACTGTTTTCTAATTAAAACATATTCATTATATACACAGGAAAGCATTGATTAGTGTGTGATTTTAGGAAATATCTAAACGATTTTATTTAAAACTAGACAATATTTAACGTTTCCAGCTCTTCATAAGTGTAATTTAACAGTCAGTAACTAACGCGAAAAAATCTCTATTCAGACCCAGTCGAGTATTTCAAATGTCAATTCTATGAAAGACTTAATCATTATTATAATATGATTACTTTTTATATACTTCTGTCATGCATTCGTCAATAAATTAATGGTATTGTTGTTTGTTGCATTAAACTACATAATCATGACATAAACAAAAAACATAAAGTTAAAGACAGTGCTAACGTCAATGGTTAACCCCATAGTTTTTACGAAGTGTTATTTTTTAATTATTATTTCGAACATCCACGTGTAAAAGAATATAATTAGCCTCTACTTGGTTAAATAATGATTGACCGTAACGTAACTCCACTTATTAAAATTGCTCAGAAGCCAAAATATTGAATTAAAAAAAAATACGGTACAGTCCACGTGTCATATTTTGGACTTAGCCCATACAACTTGGAATAATCGATAAGACGAAGGAAAGAAAAGAAAAAGAAGGAAACACACAATGGACATCATGGTAAATATGCCAAAATAAAATCCATTCATCTTTCTTTTTCCCATAGACTACTGTTATTGTATGTGTTTTACAATAATAATTAGCGATTATTCAATTGACGAGCAAAAACTTTTAGTTCCTGGTAAACAAAATTTTACTTGAAGATTTTCAGTGAAATAATGTAAGTAATTATTTTGAAAATAATATCGCAAATAATGTTACATAAATTGGGTAGCATAAACTGTGCCCGAGCCACAGGTCGAGTAATCAACCTTTATCTTTATAAAATATATAAAAATTTAAAAATAACTGTCACGCATATTGTGTTGACTTTATTAAACAAATATGTGTCTGTGTTTATTTATAAAATGATTTTGAATAATCGAACCTATTTATTACAATCACAATTAGATAGCATTAGACATTGTAAGCTTACAAAAAGTTATAAACATCGTCATGTTTACAAACATATTATATTTACATATTTTAATATTTATTGCTATGTGATACTGAGGCCTTGATGTATGAAAAGTCTGTAACCTTATTACTTTTTTAGCTTTCTGCACATATCTTTAGACTCATCGGGGCACTAACACATCGTGGAAATATTTTTTAGTTTGTCAAAGCTCAGCTAGGAGGCAGCACTTGTCGCTTTCACCACAACTATATGTTTATTTGTGTGAACTTGTAACACTTTTCTCACAGTCAATGTCAGTCAGCTCTGTTTTGCAATAGAAAACGTACGTATGTGCAGTCTGTGCTTAAATATTATTATTATTTATATAGTATGACCCTAACACAATGGTACTGTTAGTACAATTTGAAAAAGGAATAAATAGGGAGAAAATTATGACTTAGTTTCTCTAAGCCGTAATTTGTATCTTTTTCATTAAAAAAAATCCAGGGTTTACGTTCCTCAAATATCTGATCTTTAAATACAAAAAATATTTTATAAAATTATTTTCGCTATGTCCCCTCACGACACTATATCAGTTTTAATCGTAACCTGAGCAAATGTTCCTAAGGCCGTGCGCGCACTGCGTTGCGTTTTGGAAACGCAAAATCTGTGAAGTATGGAGTGTCATAGAAGTGCGCGCACTGCGGTGGAATAAACGCGTGCGGTAGAGTCACCGGTGGCCCCGGTCATTCTACCGGTGCGGTAGAACTACCGCAATTGCGGCCACCGCAAGGCAGTGCGCGCACGGCCTAAACATAATTTTCAACCGACGACAAAAAAAGGAGGAGGTTATCAATTCGACGCGTATATATTTTTTTTTATGTATGATCACCGATTACTTGAAGACGGCTGAACCGATTTGGAAAATTATTTTTTTGTTTGAAAGGGTATACTTCGAAATTGGTCCCATTGTCACCAAGTCAGGATCTGATGATGGGATCCTGGAGAAATCGAGGGAACTCTTCAATTATTATAGGCACACCTATGGCGTTTTGGGTATTTCTTACAGTAACTTATGCAGTTACTCTCAAAAAGTACCATTTGGGGAAGTGGAACTGATGATGAAGACCACAGACGGCCGCCGAAACTACTCAATAATAAGTATTTCGTGGATTGCGATTCGGTTTTTTGAATATGGATGTTAAGCACTTTATGATCGTCACAATGCATATGGTGATGTAGAGCTGATGGTGAACTACCAGGAGAACTCCTGAACAATTAACGGCCCAGCATTGGGAAAAGCAATAGTTTGTAAAAGGTTATAAGCAGTTAACATTTAGGCTCTTATAACTAGGTAAATCGACCAACTAAAAAGAGTGAAATAAAAAGTAGTCGTATGTATTCGGTGTCTTTAGTTTTGTATTTAATTTTAATTTTTGGCACCGACTTCCGAAATTAAAATTAGCCATATTCAAGGCTTCTGTGTGAATGATGATGATGAATGATGAAATGACAAATAATTTGAATGTCATACTGTTTAGCTGACCAAGTGGGTGAAGGTTTCTAGTGATATGAATCGTGTGATATAGAATGGCGTGGTTTTACTGAAGACAAATAATTTCTTCATTAGTCTATAGTTGAGTTTTAATGACCATGATAAAACGTACACTAATGTAGTTTGTTGAAAAGATTCTGCAGTTTCTATTCAGTTCATTTACATAACTAACTAGCTTCTACTCGCGGCTTGACTTGCATCAAAAGTCTGTCACTCAGTGAAAACGTAGCATTCTAATGGTGAATAATTTTTTGAAATCAGTCCATTAGTTTTCTTGTTTATTCATTACAAACATTTAAATATTAAAATCTTGCCTCTTTATACTAACATAGTAAAGGTAAGGATAACTTTATTTAAAGCGTATTTTACACCTCTGGACATGAGACGTTTGTGGTCAACCATAAAAAGCAAAGAGCGTACAATGTTATAACAGATTCAGGGCTATTTTGCGGCTTCTACATTTCTGTAGCGCGTCAGGTATGTTTTCTGACGCAAAGACCGCATCTCTTTTCAATCGGTTTTATTTATTTATTTATTAAGTACAGCCACATCACATACATTGCACAATTTAAAACTTAATAACAAAAGATGATGCACATGGCAAGGATAGTGTGATTTTTTTCCGAAACCGCGGTAAGTTGTCATTGAAAATGTCTATTTCAGGCGTGTTCAAGACTGCATGATTATATTCATTACACATTCTCTGGGTTGGTCTTGACACATGAAGTGTCAAATACCTTTTCATTTTTTTTGTGCTTGGGTAAGTTCTTGGAACTGTTAAAGAAACGCTCTGCAAAAGGCAACTGCATTGAATATTTCCATTAATGACTTTATGGAGGAAGCATAAGTCCAAAATATGTCTACGATCGCGAAGGAATCACATTTTAAATTTATTTAAACGCTCCATGTGAGGTTTTTAGTGTGAAAAACCATTAATTGAGAAAGCAAGGTGTCTCGTGAGGGATCGTTGTATGCTTTCCACACGTTGTGAGTGAACTGCATAAAAAGAGCTCCACACACTGCTTGCATACTCAAGATTGCTACGTACTAGGGAATCGTAAAGCAACACTTTGGTCTGTAGCGACATCTATCTCACAACATACAAACTTAACGATAGAAATCCTGTATCGCGCAAGCAAAGTTTACCGCTCGACTAGCCTACATACAAATCACCCGATCACAAACATCGGGCAGTTGCCCACCAGACAGAACACCTGTCTGGTCGGAGGATCCTCCCTTTTCAATGGGAATGCGAGACTTAACTGTTCCGCATATCCCCAAAGGTCTTATTATATTATACTTTGGTCGGTTTCGTGGAAGTATAGGTACACAGCGTCCTCCATGGTACATAATCAGCCTACAGCATTCACTACTGGGACACAGGCCTCCTTTCTATGAGGAGGGATGGGTCCTAATCCACCACTCTGGCGCAGCGTGGATTGGCGGATGGCACACGCCTTTGGTATTTTAGTCCTAGGATATGTGGGTTTCGTCACAATGTTTTCGTTCACCGTTAGAGCAGTGGTGATAACATACATTTCTCTAAGTATTGTACCAGACAGCAGGTACGGTCGCAGCCTGGAATTTTGGGAGGGGGGGGGGGGAGTCACTAACAATAAAATATGTCGAGTAAATGAGTTTTCTTTATTGCACAATACAAATTGTATCGCACACATTATAAAACAAATGCAAATCTTCTATTTTTATTGACAAATCGGGTGATAATCTTTGGAACGTCTTATTTTGTATTATGTCAAAATTTTAGAAGATTTTCTATTTGTGACCCCCCCCCCCCCCTTCGGACCGCGCCTGAACTCATGACATACCCGGGTTACTACCATTAATTAATTGTTTTTAGTACCTTATTGTATTGTGTAATTAATATAGATCTGTTTTCTTTATATAAATAAATATTATATTTTATGTTCGTTCGTCTTACTTAAATACGTATATGAAACAGCCATTTTTTATCCAGTATTGGTTATTGCATAAATAGCGGCTTTGATTAATGCCTGGAACTTCCTGCTTAAAGTTTTGGATAGTGACATAAAAACTATACAAAAAACTATGAGAACGAGTTGCACCAACGTCGCATTAAGACGGTCTGTATGAACGCGACATTCAGAATTATTTTATATTCTCTACCATATTCTAAAAATGTATCATTTTCTCTTCAAGATTTTTTTTTATAATTTAAAATCTCGGTATACATTGTATACATTATATATACCAAGTATATGTATATATATATATATATTATATACCGAGAATTGTAATACTAGATCATCTCTGACCTGACTTACGAGTTGTATGTAGGTCCTGGGTTCAAAAGCAGACAGGCACATATCGTTGTGTCATTTTTATCATTACCATTGCTCTTAAAACGGTAAGGACAAACATCGGCATCGTGAGGAAAACTGCATGTCCACGGGACGAAAAGCTGAGAACATACTACATTCACCAATCCGCACCTTAGCGGCGCGGCGTGGAGGACTACGGGCCAATTCATAGAGACAAAGCCTGTGAGAGAATACTATAGGCTGATTAGGTTTATGTCATGTCTCTTATATTTAATTTTATTTCCTGTCTATCTAAGAAACAAACATGAAACTATAATTATCTACAAAACGTAATTACCATAAATATGAGCATTAGCATGCAACTCTTTGGTCTACTGCAAAAGATTCCGATCGTATTGAGCTTCTTGGGGTAACACTAACTTCCACCTTCAATTTTATCCGTTTATCGAGGATAAGGCTCAGCTAGCAGGAACGTGTAGTAAAAAAATAAAAAATTACAAAACTATACTGGAACGTTTCCAACGTATAATGGACTAAGTATACTATATCTAGTTTACATTTACGAAAAAAATTACATGTGAAAGTATAATTTATAACCTAATTGCAAAATAAACATAATTATAATATTTCTACACACGTCAAACATGCCAAAAACTTAACAATCTTAAAGAAATTTACCTCAAAATAACTTTATTTTCATATTATAATTTATTCAAATTATAATACGAAAATAAAGTAGTAATTTAATTTAATTTTTTAATGTTGTCATTGTTTAAATTTTTCACTTCACATCTAAAAATAAAATAAATGCACACTAAGACATTTAAATTGATGCTGAATATGCAATTATGCATTATGCATGTTGAATTATAACGTTACACAAAAATATGGAAAAATTATTGCAATAATATTCTTCATGGAAATAAACTAAGAGAAGAGATTTAGTAAGATCATAATAAATTGATGGGTGCAAATCTTGTTATTTGCTTAGCCTTTCCCTACTAACTATGTGGGGTTCAGTCGATTAGTATTATTTTTTTCCATGACTTGTTGGTACCTACCGTACTCAAAGGTATTATACTGAACTAATAATTCCAAGCACGTAAATGCTACTATCAGGTGGCGGTTCATATAATAATAAATATATAGAATATACTTTATCGTACACCAAAATTTAAACACACCTATTTAACATAATTTCTTACTTCTATGGTTACAATGGCGGTCATATCACTAAAAGCGATATCTTCCAGACAACCTTTGGAAGGACTTTCAAAACTTTAATTAAAGTGGGGAGGGCTAAATTAGTGTACTTACTACATAAATATACTCATAAAGTTTCCCGATAGCTATAACCTAGGAGTCTTTAAGTCAAGAGTGAATAGGTTACTTTTAGGTAAGCGTGCTCCATCTTCGACCACATCATCGCTTACCATCAGGTGAGATGGTGGTCAAACGCGAGCCAATTTTTAATTAAAAAAAAACTATCTTACTTCTTACTATAAATATTATAAATGCGAAAGTTTGTGAGGATGGATGGATGTTAATTACTCTTTTACGCAAAAACTACCGAACGGATCTGAATGAAATTTGGTAAGTAGATAGTTGACATTATGGAATATCACTACTTCTTATCCCGAAATTCCCACGGGATCGGGATTTGCGCAGGAAACCTTCCCACACGTACGAAGTCGCGGGCAAAGGCTAGTATAAATATAATGTTTGAACATTAACAACATGTTGAGAGGAAACAAAGGAATAATCATAAATTTGAAAGAAAATGATTAGCAACCGAGCTCTTAAAAAAATTTGTAGCAAAAAATAGAACCGACTTCCATATCAAAACACTACAAAGCCAAAAATAACTTTAATTTCGGAAGTCGGGGTTATTGGTTTTGGATTTTCTTTTTTTTTCACACCGCCTTCCGAAATTAAAGTTATTTTTGGCTTTGTAGTGTTTTGATATGGAAGTTGGTTCTATTTTTTGCTAAAAATTTTTTTTTCACGCTTTTTAGTGGGTCGGTTTGTAATTTATCTAGTTACAAAAGCCATAATTTATTTTTTTTTTTTTTTTTTTTTTTTTAATAAAAAAATAAATTATGGCATATGCAAGGCTATGATTAGAAATATTCAATGCAGTTGCCTTTTGCAGAGCGTTTCTTTAACAGTTCCAAGAACTTACCCAAGCACAAAAAAAATGAAAAGGTATTTGACACTTCATGTGTCAAGACCAACCCAGAGAATGTGTAATGAATATAATCATGCAGTCTTGAACACGCCTGAAATAGACATTTTCAATGACAACTTACCGCGGTTTCGGAAAAAAATCACACTATCCTTGCCATGTGCATCATCTTTTGTTATTAAGTTTTAAATTGTGCAATGTATGTGATGTGGCTGTACTTAATAAATAAATAAATAAAACCGATTGAAAAGAGATGCGGTCTTTGCGTCAGAAAACATACCTGACGCGCTACAGAAATGTAGAAGCCGCAAAATCGCCCTGAATCTGTTATAACATTGTACGCTCTTTGCTTTTTATGGTTGACCACAAACGTCTCATGTCCAGAGGTGTAAAATACGCTTTAAATAAAGTTATCCTTACCTTTACTATGTTAGTATAAAGAGGCAAGATTTTAATATTTAAATGTTTGTAATGAATAAACAAGAAAACTAATGGACTGATTTCAAAAAATTATTCACCATTAGAATGCTACGTTTTCACTGAGTGACAGACTTTTGATGCAAGTCAAGCCGCGAGTAGAAGCTAGTTAGTTATGTAAATGAACTGAATAGAAACTGCAGAATCTTTTCAACAAACTACATTAGTGTACGTTTTATCATGGTCATTAAAACTCAACTATAGACTAATGAAGAAATTATTTGTCTTCAGTAAAACCACGCCATTCTATATCACACGATTCATATCACTAGAAACCTTCACCCACTTGGTCAGCTAAACAGTATGACATTCAAATTATTTGTCATTTCATCATTGTATAGGAAAATGCAAGTAAAGGTGTGTTCGGAGAATAATGAGTAATTTAATTGATGTACTCTGACAGAACAGTACAAAGCTAGTTGATTAAACTTTGGAGTGACCTTGGCGGGAGTTTGCGTATATTTCTTAGCGATTTGGCTTATTAACACCTGTTTTCTGTTAACGAATATTTAACGCAAAACGATTTTTTTTTAATTCAGGTTGTGCCCACACTCTAGGCTGTGCAGACCTCGATCTCGCCCGATGGTTAGCGATAGATAAGGTCTACGATGGAACGAGCGATTCCAGAAGATGCCTGTTCACTCTTGCTTTTAAGGCTGAAAGGTCATAAGTGGTAGGGTACACACCAGCCGGCAGAGACCATAAACGTACCTACACCAGCGATTTCATCTAAACATGATGGACCTCCTTTATTAAAAAAAAAAGACTTATACGTAAACGGTTCTGATTAACATATTCTAAATTTAAAATATCAAAGAAGATTTAATCTTGCTTTACTTTTTTTTTACTTTTGCTTGGCTAAAAGTACAAAATAAAGGTAGAAGATACATAAACGTTTGCGGGAATGTTTTAACCAGATACCGCGGCCCCGGAACGCAAGGGAAAATGAAGGAGCAGGATGGGTTTTATTCAGTAGAAGTCTGAAATTTCCTTCCGCTTCAACCACTTTTCTGTATAGTTTTCAAATTCATTAAACCTGGAAAACCAATCAATTCCCAACATTATTTTACGACTATGAGTATGTGTGCGACATGGCTTTTCATATGAAAAACTGAAGATATGGTGGCCTGATGCTGTGCAAGTGAGCGCGTGTGACCCACAATCCATCCAACATCTATTAGATTTGAGCAAGACAATGCGCGCATAATGTTGGATTCTAAAAAAAATCAGCTCTCCTTTGGTGTAATTGCTGCAAGGCGTTCCATTGCGAGGATAAATAATTTATAAATAAATAAATATGACCCATCAGGTGAGATGGTGGTTAAACGTGAGCCTATTATAAAAAATATATTTTTTTTTTAAATTAAATTTTGTAATGCCAATATTAGTAAATAAAAACATATTTATCTTCTTGAAATGTACAATTTGTTCATCGGTATTTCAGTGGTATTAAATTGGTGATGTAAATTATACTGTTTGTTTTTTTCATCTCATATAAACGGAATATATTATAAAAGTGTCGTAGCTGACCACTTGCAGGACTATCGTAGCATCTAACGAGATACCGTGGTTCTGGAACGTAAGGGCACTTGAAAGAAAAGGGTGTGGTTTTAGTCAGTAGAAGTCTGACACTCCCTTCCGCTCCACTCACAGCGGGGGGAGTCATTTGATGATTTTCCTACCCAGAAAAAATAGGACTAAAGTAGCAATTGGATTCAACAATATTTTAATTTGTAGAAACATTCCCTGAAACAGGATGGTCCGTTTACAGTGGTCCAAAGATTTTTTTCAGCTTGAGAGCATCATAAGTGATCATTTAAAACATACTTTAGTAAGCGAAAACTTATGGTTTAGAAATTATGTTTCTTTTAAATTACCCGATATTTCAATATTTTTGACACAAAACCACTCTGTTATGAAAAGTACTGGACCGAATCGAATGAAATTTGGTATAAGCATAGTGCAATAATCTACCTATCGCGCTATAGGCTCATCTAGTGTAAATAACTAGACTAGATTATTAAAAAAAAGGTATTATAGGTAAAATATTTTAAGTTTATAATTGAACTAACTACTGCTCGCAGCTTACAATCGCGTGAAAAGTTTATTTTTTAGCGGACAAAAAAGAGATTGTTTCCTTTTATAAGTTTTACTGTACCAAATTTTATCAAAATCGGTACAGTGGTTGTGACGTTAAAGTGTAACAGAGAGATAGACAGTCAGATAGACATAGTTATTTTGCATTTATAATAAAAGTAGGGACAGATATAGTAGTAGGAATTACCGCGTTATAATAATAATCATTGAAAAATTGTGTTCCTTCCTATCAGGCGAAACACAAAAAAAAATCATGTACTCAGTATATACAAGGTGTAACAGATTAAGCGCAATACCTCAGCACCCCAATTAGAATATTAAATTATAAGTCTAAAACAACATCCGTAACTAAATAAATTGAAACCAAAACTAGACATTTTTTTAAATATCATTGCTAAACGCAAACCGTATGTGCGTCATACAATATCTTTACGCAGACGCAAACACTCATGCAATGTTAGCGGCCGACATGCACACGAGCGCATTTCCTTGAATTAAGGATTGTATTCATTTGTCATGATACTGTGTCCATTTTTAATTAAATGGAAGATGTTTCTGTCAAAATGTAACACTTATTTTTTATGACGAAAATCGATTCAGAAGCCGATTCTGAACCAACTACTTTCAGGAATTGCGTTTATTCTGTTACACGTTGTATATAAATCTTCATCAGATGACTTGTTGTGGAATAAGGTTGATTGATTGTGTCATAATTATCTACGGGTTGCCGCATCTGATTTATTTACCAAAGCTACCGCTAACTTACAAATTTTTCTTAGTCTTTAAATCAATTAAGACAGGTGTGTTAAAATGGTAAATGCCATTTTAGAACACACAACTCTTTCGTAATAATTAATGTGTAACTAATAACGTTATGTTAGCTCATTTTTCTGGGCAACTTGAAGCATCCCACTGCTTCTCCCCTCATTACTTCTAATTCGCTCTTCAATGGGCTTCTTCAGGCCTATTCACTTAAAAGTAATTCATGCAATACAGTAAGAAAATGTTTGAGACGGAAAACCCTGATAGTTTTCAGAAATTACCGTAAGATTACTGAGCTGTGGGTGAAAAACATCAGATTAATACAAATATAAGGAAAATGGTCAATATTACTTCCGCTAACAAAGTCATCGTTACCCACATTTACTTTTTTAGAAATCCTCCTTTAAAGGGCCGGAAGTATGCTCGTTTAATATGGTTTAAGTAAAATTTTTTTGATGGAATGTGAAAAACCATACGAGATTGCCTCTAAGAATTTTATTATGGAACAAAGAGTACGTAAGTAATGTATTTAACATTTAAACTGAACTGACAGATGTCAAAGTAACGTCAAAATGCTGGATTCCCGCCAAAATACAATTGACAGTTTGAATGAATCAATCAAAAGAGGGCCGTATTTGTGAGTTAGTATATGTGTAACTTGTTTTTATATTAGTCGCATGTGGTTGGTAAAGAAAACATACCTAATTATTTTGGCATAGGAAAATTATGTGAGCTTTAGTGAACGTGCATCAAGAAGTTAGTTCTTTTAATCTCATAGACCGCAAGACCCATTCGATATGTCATTCATTGATGAATTTACCATTTTGTTTTTTTTATTGTATTCCGTCAGCATTTACTACCGGTATATCAAACGCGCTTGGTTGATATACCGTCTTATCGTACTAAGCACTTTTTTTCTACATTTATTGTGCGCACAGCCAAGATGTGGAACTCTCTGCTGGCTTCTGTGTTCCCTACCACATATAACCCTCAGATTTTAAAGCAAAAGTGAACAGGCAAGTTCTAGTCTCGCTCGTTCCATTGTAGACCTCGCCTATCGCTTACCATCAGGCGTCATCAAGGTCAAAAGCGGGCTAATCCCGAAAATAATTTATTTATTATTTATTTATTTAATTACAATGGTTATGTTTACAACCAATGACAGTAACTAAAATTAAAAGAGACAATTATAACACATTCTAATAATAATTCTATAATTCTAATAATGTATTTTTTTAATTTTTTAATTAATTTATTAAGATAGTTTACTTTTGGATACACACATATATCTTCTGCCAAACTGCAGTATAGTTAGTCGGCAGTGTTCTCGTGGATTCCTTGCATTATTGTTATACAGGTATTTATAAAGTACTTACTACTACTCAATCTATATTTCAATGC
Source organism: Tholera decimalis (assembly GCA_943138885.2). Classification (NCBI taxonomy): domain Eukaryota; kingdom Metazoa; phylum Arthropoda; class Insecta; order Lepidoptera; family Noctuidae; genus Tholera; species Tholera decimalis. Next base: position 7,035,978 of record OW964552.2, on the reverse strand, counting down.
AAAAAAAAAAGTACTCAAAAAAATTCCCTAACAAAGTCATGCTTTTCCGTGTTATTAAATCACGAACAAAAAATAACAATATCAACTACTTATGCATGCACTTAGTTCAAAGCTTTATGAGCTGATGATAATAAATATATTAGGTAATAACGTGTGAACCCAGCACAAAACACAAAATTTGCTGAAAAAATGCTGCGAATTTTGTCTAGTTGATTTTGAGAATTACTTTGTATCACATTAAGGTATTTTAGCTGTGGGAATAAGTACATAAAAAGTTTAAATTGCTATTTCAATTCGGAGCTTAGTAATTAGTCATAATCATTTCAAAGTTAGTTGATTTAAAAACTTCTTACTTAATATGAGCTCGAGATTAAATTAATAATAGTTGCACAGGTCGATAATTAATGTTAAGTAGCGCTTGTCGAGGTTGGCCTTTGGATGGGTGAACGTCTTCACACATCGGAAACCACGTTAAGCTGATGGTCCCAGCTGCCATTTTCATATCATTGACAGTCGTTACGGGTAGTCAGAAGCCAGAAAGTCTGACACTATTCTGGCCAAGTATTATGTTGCCCAACTAATGGGTCTCGTCGTCAGATAGGCAGTTATTCCGTCTATAACACTAGAAGTCTAATCCAACATGGTTGGGTAGGATAAGCAGATTATGATGGTGACTGAATAGTATTAAGCAATCCCTACTGATCTATCATTGGCATCCATTACTCAAATGCTGGAAGGAGCTACCAGAAGTTGTATATGATGTGCAACTAAGTAGGTAATGCAAGTTCTATAAGCAGTCTTTAGAATGCCACTACTTTTAGGATGCACCCAGTAGCCAGATTACTTTCACAGCAGCCAACCTATAGGTCCTCAACTTCTTAAGAGATTTCCAAATTGGCCACAACAGTTTATGAAAGATATTTAGCCAGGGTAACGGAGTATGTACGTATGTATTTCTCTGCTACATCACTATCCTCTGTAGAGGTCATTTACTCTTTAAGAGAGCTGTAGCTAGCTGATGACCGTACTGAAGTGATGGTAGTCTTGGTTTGAAAAATGTGGTCTTGTCGAGAGGGCAACTACTTTCATTTTTCCAGGGCTAGATCAACAAATAACTCCTCCTGCTTTAGGAGAAGCAAAAAGGAGTTTCAGGCGTTTACCGACTAAAAACACATCCTATTCCTTTAAGTGTACTTACGTTCTGGAGCCACGGTATCTTGTTAGAACCATCCTTAAACTCCGGCAGATTCATAGTTCTCTGGATTGCTAGCACTCAGTAGTGCATACTGTAACTGTTTTATCCTTTTACGTCTTCCAGGTCAGCCATGGCAGTTGGCAGATTCTCAGCTCACCACGATGACTTTCATACAGACTACATAAGAACAAAAACAGATTTTGCTGTTGCAAAACTGATTATTGAATAATGGTTGCTTGTAATATTCTCTCGATTGAACTTAGTTTGATAATAACGGTGTGTACTGCACAGTTAGGAGTTGTGAAATCAGAAATGTTAGCACTGCAACCAACCAAAGAGCCACTTCTGTTCCAAATGCATCAATAAAATTCATGTTTTATTGCTAGATAAAACATGGTTAAACATGATAAAACATACGTGTTGATTAGTTTCAAATTCCATTGCATGCAGTTTTATATTTAAAACTAGTTATACAGGTCAATATTGCTTTTGTAGTTTTTCCCTTGTATATCCTAATCTCATGGGAATCCCAAAATAATTGTTACCCTATAACTTCGTCTATTTTTCAGTAAAGTTCCATTATAATTGGTTCAATTGTTCCAGAGATAAGCCCGGATATATGGAGAGACAGACTGAAAAAGAAGTTTAAACAATTATTTGCGTTTTAGTATCGTGTATATGTATATCTATACATATTTTGATGGTCTAGAAGACAAATGTGCTAATTACAAAATTTTGATAAAGTAATATTTTAATGCCAAAAGTATTCATTGATCAATTCAATACTTTTGGCATTAAAATGTTACATTATTAAAATTTTGTAATTAGCACATTTGTCTTCTAGGCCATCGATTTATACAATATGTAACAAACACCCTGTCCGATCCAATAAAGCGTGTTCCTGGTTCAACATACGTACTAGAAAAAAAATATTTAAAAATGTAACTCGTTAAAACCAAAAGATATTGATTTTTTATTTTTATAATCCATGCGAAATTTAACACCGAATATGGCAAATTTTCAACAACACACCACCCGCTCAGGTTGCTTTTTTGACCCAAAACTGTAGGCAGTAACATGTGAACGTCGAGTGATCAGTGTTGCCTTTGATCAGTTTTTATTTTTTATTTAAATTTAATTATATTCACTGGGGAAAAATGATAATCTCAAATCCATTAAATGGCTATGTATATGTGTACGCAGTACGATGCCGAATGATACTCTTAAGGGTCGGACAGGATTTTTGTTACATGCTGTATGTATAGATGCTGGCGCACGCAGTTTTTTTGTCATAACCTAAAATTGGAGATTACATCTGGCGTCCTCAAAAAGGCACAAGTCACTTTAGATAAGTACTAGTTATAGTATGAGGATATTACTTCTCGGATATCGTTTGTTTACTTCCTACCAAAATTTGATCTAATTATAATTATGTACATACATCTTTTTTCTTTTATGACGATTTTTAACAAAAGATATCGTATATACTGCCAGTATAATATCCCTAGACTGCTTGACTATTTATTGTTGAGATAGGTCTATATGATCGAGAATCGTTATTCGAACCCCCTCAGACTGGCCTAATATTATCAACCATAAACACAGGTGCTGTTTCGCAAATAATGAATACAAAATTATAAGTAGCATTATAACTTAGCTGCCCATTTGCAATGCGTTTATTTTGCAAGTAGTTGCAGCAACGCAGTCGTTATCTCGAGTTGATTTATTCATTTTGTTTTGCTAAGACGTGAGAGGTTTCGCATTTAACTAATTATATGGTTGTTGGGTACCTATGTTATATAGTGGATATACGGAGTTGATACGACAGAGGGGCATTAAATTACACTACGTATACTATACCTACGTGTTTAGTGTTAATTTGATACAGATAAAAATAAAAAGAGACAAAAAAAATTTGTTTTCAAACAAACTAAATAGCTTACAAATCAGAGTAAAACGCAACCACCCTTTGTAAATAAATGTGACTGACCTTAAATACCTAGGTAACAAAGTGGCAACGTAGCGCGGCGTGTGTTATCTCTTGTCTTGGTCAGATTTATCGCTTTAAGGTGCATCTCATCAAAATTATTTGCGACTAAACTACTTCTATTTAATTGATTTTTGGTACAAAGCTTGAAAATGGTACTTAGTATTCGCAGTTTAAAGGAAAGCCCCTCGGTCATATCAACTCTGTATTTGTATCTATGTTATGTCACTGTAATTGATATTAAAATTTGAGCATCTTATTTGTGGATTATGGCTCCCTTTCATGAAAGGAGTCCTGTGTCCTAGCATTTTGAACTTTATAGGCAGGCTATGTTATTTGCTGATATTAAAGTCTGTGTCTGTCTGGAGAGCTTTTGTGCTGTTTCTCGCATTAGGCACCGGGGCCGCGGTAACTCGGTAGAACTTTCCCGCAAATCCCGGCAGTCTATGACAACCCTGCGCTTCAAAAAGTATGTATGTAGTTATTTGACTTGCACTTGATCTCTCCTCGGTCACACGACCGAAAATCCAATAGGTCGGGTACACACCCGACCTATTGGATTTTAAGGGTAAAGGGACATTTGTTTTGTATTATACAGTATGTAAACTAACAGAGGGCGTTCCTGTTAACCTGCAATAGTATGGCATCCATACATGCTAAAAAAATATTACCATACGAAAACAAAATGTTTTTTTTTTATATTAAAATATTCACTAAAAATGTTAAATTGATACACGGCAACGTCGCAATTTATTTATGAATGACGGGCCGCGTGTGCGGCGATCTAATTGATGTGCTTATACTATTGCGGGTTAAAGGGGAATGCTCTCTGTTAGTTAACATAGTTGTATTATAGTAGTATGAAGTATCGTACTTGGCCAGTGTTAGTATGCGTGCTATCGCAATTTAGTTGGGAGGGCTATGTAGGTATAAATGTGCACATGCAAAACAGTGCATGAAACATAATTATTTATCCACACTTAAAAGTTTTCTAGTCATTCATCGGGAACTGTTCGAAGGCCTTGCGTGTATTTAATAATGTGTGTGATTGATTGAGATTCCCTGTGATTTGGTGTTACACTTCAGTGCACACGCAGCCTAATGTTAGACGCCTCGTTATTCATGTGAACTTATCACGATAGTTCAGGAAATGGAAAATTGGGATTGATACTTTTGTCTGGCTTGGGTGCTCATTATTATTTCCCTTCTAATTATTTACATAAAAATCATTAATAAATATAAAATATATCAGCCCACCGGTATATGGAACAGGGTTCAAGCTACCGGCGGTCAGGGCTCCAGAGAGAAGAACCTCCAAACGATACGCACCGTGTCTAGAAGTACCACTTTCTGAAGTAAGCCCTTGATCTAGCTGCCGAACGAGAGTCTGAAAGGTTGGTCGAGGCTCTTGTTTATTAAGCGATTGGCTGAAACGACTATAGGTATGTACAATGATTGCTGAGTTCACGTCCCACATGTCGACAATCTCTCGATACTCGATTTGCTTATTTTTCTCGGCTTTCACTAGGATGGATTTTTTTACAGGCCACCTTTGGATGGAAACGACTGGAAAGTGACTGGAAAATCATCCAAACTACCTAGCTATCGTATTAGCAATTATTAGATACAATAAACGACTGAAGCCCCATGACATACAAAATCTTGGTGACAGATGGTGAAGACTGAGATCCCTCAGTCTTCACCATCTGTAACCAAGCCCTCCTGCTGAGGAGCTCCTTCGACATGATACGACGACCAGGAACGAATCTGCTTATAGTTAGAGACTGATTGCAGATATATAAATAAAATAAATAAATCGTTTCGAACCCACGATCTGTATGTCATGCGGCATACCTGAGACGTCATTGCTATTGCAGTATCATTATAAGGTACCTATAAAAAATATGATTGGTAGTCTGTTTATAAGTGTAAGATAGCCTTTTTTGTCTCAAGTTTAAAAATTCATGATGTTAAAAAAGGTTTAATGAATAAATTAAATTTGTGAATATAGTTAGTAATACTGAATTGTATAAAGATTAATTGAAAAATGCAGTTTTTATTGCTATTAGTATATTTGAAACGCTCTCCTGTAATATTGCAATTTATGGGTTACAACAACGTACGTGGGATAAATTAAAAACTAATAGTTCCGGGAGTGCACATATGTGGCGTACAGTAGTCATAGGGATTTTTTTTTTTTTTTTTTTTTTTTTTTTAGCGTGGTAAAATTATCAAATAAGTCCTCCCACTCCGGGCAGGGTGGGAGGGACTGTCAGACTTTTACTGACTAAAATCCACGGTGTTCCTTCAATAACCCTTTACATACCGGGGCCACGGTAACGGGATGAGTCCCACGACCCCGGCGGGCTTCGGCCCTCTGCAGAGGGGGCCTCGTCATGTTGCTGACGCTCTTTGAGGCGCGCGTGGAACACGACGCGCCGTCGACCCGGGCATGGTCCATGGTCGGACAGCGAGTTGCCCTTTACTCGCTGTCCGCATGCCCGCGCCTACGGTGGCCGGAGATCGTCGGCCGACGTCCGACGCCGTGGGCGTCTACCACTGCGGCTGGGCTGGAGGGAGGACGCCATCCTCTCCCTCACGCGGCCCGCCTCCTCCTTCGGAAGCATGACTGCTTCGCAGAAGGAGGCGACCGCTTCCCACTCCCTCTCGCCCCGCAGCATGGCCTCGACCAAGGCCGGGCGCGAGAGGTCTCCGCCTATTGTCGCCGTGAGGACACGTCGGTGCTCTGCCCAAGCTGGGCAGTCCTGCACCGTGTGCTCGACTGTGTCCTCAGGGCGACCCTCGCAGTGGTGACACCCAGGCATCTCTTCCTTACCCATCAGACACAGGTACCTCCCGAAACTTCCGTGTCCGGTGAGGACCTGCGTCATGCGGTAGGTCAGGACGCCGTGACGCCGATCTAGCCACTCCTCAAAGAGGGGTCTTACCGCCGCAATTGCGGCGTGCCCGGCCGTCGGTTGCGACAGTCGTTCCCTCCATACTGCCCTGAGATCGCGCCGGAGCTCTTCCCGCCGCGCCTCGACTTCTCGAGGCAGCGGGGATACGCCCCGGCGCTGCGCCTCCACGCGCCATTCATAGACGCGCTGGAGGGCAGTCGCCTCCAGATCCCAGGGCAGCAATCCGGCAAGGAGGTTGGCCGATTCGCCGGCGATCGTGCGGTATCCCCGGATCATTCGGATAGCCATGACCCTCTGGCATGCGACCAACTTTAGTGGTCGCGTCCGGATGCACAGGGCCCACACTGGGGACCCGTAGAGGGCCATGGACCGCACGACGCCGGCGTACAGCCTTCGGCAGGAGGCGTTTGGCCCGCTGAGATTAGGCAGGAGTCGCCTGAAGGCGGCTGCTGCCCGGTTCAGCTTTGGGGCCAAACTCAGGAAGTGCTCCCTGAAGTTCCACCGGCTGTCGAGGACGAGTCCCAGGTACTTCATCGTCCTCCCGACGCCGATGCGAACCCCCTCCACCGTTATGTGGGACTCGGACCGTGGCGCGTTCCGACCGCCATGGAAGCACATGGCCTCGATCTTGTGCAGCGCCACGTCGAGTCCCAACTGCCGGATCCTACGAACGACTGTCGCAACCGCTTGCGTCGCCAGGTCGGCCGCCGCCTGGTGCGACTCTCCCTGCGCCAGGACGAGCGTGTCGTCAGCGTAACATACTACGCTGACGCCGTCAGGGAGGTCGCCGCGCAGCACCCAGTCGTATCCGATGTTCCACAGGGGCGGCCCCAAGACCGAACCCTGTGGGACACCGCACGACATCTCTCGCCGGTTCCACTCTCCCCGGTGACCGGGGTAGATGACGGCTCTGTCCGTCAGGTAGTCCTCGACTATGCGACGGAGGTAGGTCGGCACCCGGTGATACCGGAGTGCCTTCCTGATGCAACTCCAGGGCAGGGTGTTGAAGAGTAGTCATAGGGATAGAAGGATAATATCAAAAGCTTGTATTTTTTCAGCCGGCAACAAAAACACGGCATAACATACATAACCAGCCTAAACGTAGCATAACATAAGAGGCCTTTCTTCTCTATGAGAGGGAATGGACCGTAAGTTACTAAACAGGCCCAGTGCAGGTTGCTGGATGTCACGGATTTTGGTAGTATAGTGCCCGGCACGTAACTTGGCAAGAGTCGTTAGATGCGCAGAAGTCGATTTTTAAGTGTCTGCGGTTGCCAGCGGGACGCAGGGTGTTATGTAGCCTTAACCCGAGCGCGCGATTGGTACGTCAGTAGACTCAAGGCCTCTCGCACTGTGTTTACGCCCCGTTCGCTCCCGAATACACTGCATGCACGAAATTTGTGCCCTTTGTTTTTGTTGTGTTTTTGTTACGAGTTATTTTTATTGTATTAAATTTCGTTTTTGTTGCGAGTTATTGTTATTGTTTTAAATTTAGTTTGTATTACGTATTACTTACATCTTATATTTTATCTTACTTACTATATTATATTTTATCTTTCTAAACCCAATTCCAATATTTCATAAACATTCATTCCTAAGTCTATTTACTGTTTCTCCATAACCACGGGGTTCGACAGGGTGGGGATGGTACAAGAGGTGTGAGACTACTCCCCCCACTCCTCACCTCCCTCCGTTACACTAGGTAATTTAGGAACACTTTTTAAATTTATATATTTTACTTATAACGCCTAATAAAGTCACGAAGTTCTCTCCTTTCTTTATAATTTTCTTCAACACAAACATGATTAAAAATAATTGATAGCAATAACCATAGAATAATGATTTAGCAATAAAAGTGACCAGTGGCGATGGGTGAATTTTCATAAAAGGGAAGCCGGACCAAAAAATGCTTACCTGTGTGTGATGCGTGAATTCCAGTAACTGTGGCCCTGTGGCTGACTTCGAAATCTTGTAACTTCGTAAATAATTATTTGTTTAATTGAAAATAATAGAATACTATTTATATATTCATATATAAAATAATAGACAAATATTTGCCATATTTCAAAAGGGAAGCCGGTAGGAATTGAGTTGTATGGAGCCTTCGCCACTGAAAGTGACCAATTTTTTGCACTAAGTGCACGATGTGCGACCTTACCCCCACTAGGCCAAATCCTTGCCAACCTACGTGCCGGGGACTATAGGCCGGAACACTCACGATGTTTTCTTTTACAGTTTCCAGTGACGAAATTTACACAAAGTAATTTGCCTACCTGGGTTCAAACCTACGACCTAGAACACGCATGTAAGTCGTAAAACCACTGGACCACCACATGTAGAAAAAAATCTACGATGCTTTTCTGCTTACTCCGTGCAGGCGACGTATTACAAGTCTATCGGTTTTCTATCGGTCATATTTCGGAGAGTGTGCGATAGAACTGTACAATCTAATTCCATCAAGTCCGTTCTATCATCGAAATATAAGACGAACGGTGATGCGCCATCGTTACAAGGTAGACATCCTACCCATACACACAAAACGTTTTGGTTTTTAGTCACAATGGTCTCGCGTTTGACCACCATCTCACATGATGGTAAGCGATAATGTGGTCAAAGATAAGACACGCTTGCTTAGAAGTAACTTATTCACTCTTGACCTTAAGACTCCCAGATTATAGCGATCAGGAAACACAGACTCCGGCAGGGAATTGCCGTACGCACAAAGAAACTACGACTTTGTGATGGAATACTTTCGTTATGCGTACGGTTAAGGAGGAGAATTCCTTGCCAGTGTCTGTATTTCCCGATAGCCATAACTTGGGGGTCTTTATGTCAAGTGTGAATAGGTTACTTCTAAGCAAGTGTGCTTCATCTTTGACAAGATCATCGCTTACCATTAAGTGGTTAAACGCGAGCCGATCCGGTTAGGAATCATATAAGATCTACTTGAACAGTTAATCTTTATGGTCTGCACATAAAAAACCCAAATTCATTAAGATATGCAACTATAAACTAATTCAATGTCACGTTATATTTAGAGCATAACATTATTAATACACGGACAAGAAACCTTGTATAGCGAACTCGGGCATAATAAGTTGCATACACATAGGGTTGCCATCACCAAATTTGCCGGCCCCAGACAAAGACTTATAAACCCCGGATATTTGGATAAAATCACAGTTTTTCCCCGGACACCGTAAAAAATACATTTTTGAACTTGAAACTAAAAACAACGATGTTTAATTATGGTTTCTTTTTAACTGATAAACTGATAACATTGTCGAGCTTTAAAACTTTTTTAATAACAGTCTCTTTATATTCATTTAATCAACGTAACATAAACAATGAGATGAAATACCATAGAGATCGTGCTTTTTGGTACCCGTAAGACCAATGTGTGTCCGGGTTTTACCTGGACGCTTATTGGGAAAGTCCCTCCGGACGTCCCCGGACGCTCTCCAAACTAGGACAAATCCGGGAAAACCCGGACGGGTGGCAACCCTACATGCACATAGTAAGTACATTTCTTCATACTTGTGAATCTTGAGCTTCATAGTAACATTACAAAAGAAGTTTTGTAATTTGACCATCACGTTGACAGAACCGGTCTTCTTCAAAGGCCCTTATGGTCAGTGTCAAAGTGGCCTTACAACCCTTGAGGAAAAATAATGATAAACAGGTTTCATAATCCCTTTGGTATGTATCGAGATAACTTGATTTGTTTATGTCTTAGACAGGAATAAATATGTTAAACTAGCTTTAACTTAGCGTTAGAATTACGGCATAAAAAGTAGCCTGTGTTATTCCAGTATGTCAGCTTTCTACGTACCAAATTTCATTCAGATCCGTTCAGTAGTTTTTGCGTGAAAGAGTTACATACATCCAGATTACACATTTATAAACCCCCAAACACATCTATAAATACAGACTTTTTGTAAGTCTGAACATCCATACTAATATACTAATTTACTAATACTAATCCATATACTTATACACTTTACTTATATACTTATACTTTTACTTATATACTTATTATTTATATTACTTATATATACTTACATACTTATACTTATATTACTTATATCCATACTAATATTATAAATGCGAAAGTAACTCTGTCTGTCTGTCTGTTTTTTTCCTTTTCACGCCTAAACCGCTGAACCGATTGAGCTTAAATTTGGCATGGGAATAGTTTAGGACCCTGGCAAGGACATAGGATATTTTTTATCCCGGAATTCCCACGGAATCGGGAATTACGCGGAAAAACCTCCCACGCGAACGAAGTCGCGGGCAAAAGCTAGTTTATAATATTAGTAAGAAATAAGATTCTTATTGTGATAATTTGTCACACACAAGTTATCACAATTTAAGAACAAAACCAGAAGACTTAATTAGTTACATAGGTTGAAGTTTCTAATTACTAACTCAGTTTGTATTATTTAAGTATGTATGTTAGACTGCCTCATTGATCTAGTGGTCACAAATTCGACTGCTGAGTATAAGGTCTCGGGTTCGATTCCCGGGTTGAGGAAAAAGTGTTATTGGGTTTTTCAGTAGTAGCTCGGATTTGGAAGTTAGCGGTAATACGTTAAACCGTTTCTTTTTTTACATTTAACTTATAAAATATAAAATAATAATATAGGTTTCGTCGCAACTAGAGAAATAGAAAAAGTGGAGGGAGGCCTTTGCCCATTAGTCAGATAAGGCAGTGACACATGAACAAGATCGTGAACAAGATGACGTAATCGATCGCATCTAGCTTCTGGGGGTAACACTAACTTCTACCCTCAATTCTGGCTCGTTTATCGAGGCTAAGGCACAACTAGCATCAAAAAAGTTGGGATTCCTAGCAAAGGTGAGGCGGTACTTCACACCCGAACAGTTGCTCAATCTCTATCAAGCCCAGGTTCGGTCGTGTATGGAGTATTCTTCTCATCTTTGGGATGGATCTGCTAAATACCAACTGGACGCGCTTGAGTCTATCGAGAAGCGGGCCAAGAGACTCATTGGCAACGATGCACTGGTCGAGTCAAAGGTCTAGAGCCTTGAACATCGACGACGAGTTGCAAGTCTATCGGTTTTCTATCGTTACATTTCATTATCAGTATCGTTGGTTACATTTCGGGGAGTGTGCGATGGAATTACACAGTCTAATTCCGCCAAGCCCGTTCCATCATCGGACTACGAGACAAATGGCGAAGCGCCATCGTTACATGGTGGACATTCCACCCATACGCACAAAACATTTTGGGAATACCTTCATTGTGCGTACGGCTAAGGAGTGGAATCCCTGCCGGAGTCTGTGTTTCCCGATAGCTATAACCTAGGAGTCTTTAAGTCAAGAGTGAATAGGTTACTTTTAGGTAAGCGTGCTCCATCTTCGACCACATCATCATTTACCATCAGGTGAGATGGTGGTCAAACGCGAATCTATTTTTAGTAAAAAAAAAATGTTAAAAATAAATACATAATAACGGGATTATCAAAATTTTGTAATCATTATTTTGAAAATATTACTTTCATGTTGTGTCGTATCTATGAACAGCAAATATTAACACTAACATAAACTACTAGCCTTTGAAGTCGTCTGTACTAGATAGTGCTAGATTGTTATGGCTTGTGTTGCAACTTTGCTCCACATGTAGGTATCATGATCTCTATTTGCTTTTTTTGTTTACTGTTATAAATAGGTAGTTATCCTCTTGACCGAAATTTAGACACGGTCCTCAATGTCAACGGAATCTCCGTTCAAGTTGACTGCATTTGTGGCTTCACAGTCATGATAACATTTATGTGTTTAAGTTATGGACAACAGCATTTTAAGTTAAAACATGTTACTTAACAAAAAATGGATACCTTTGCATAGTATAAAACAAAGTCACTCCCGCTGTCTGTGCGCTCTGTAGATCTTTTAAACTACACAACGGATTTTAATGCAGTTTTCAGCATTACATAGAGTGATTAAAGAACTCTGTGTATAATATATGCATATCTGTATAAAGCACAGGTCCGTTCCTGCGTGGAGTATTGCAGCCACTTGTGGGATGGCTCTGCAAAGTATCAACTTGCTGCATTGGACTCGATCGAGCGCAGAGCTAAAAGGCTTATAAGCGACGAGGTGCTGGTGGACAAGCTTCATAGCCTGGCTCATCGGCGAACCGTTGCTTGCCTGTCGGTTTTCTACAGATTGTACTTCGGGGAGTGTGTGCAGGAGCTCCATGACCTGATTCCTCCATCTCCCTTTCACTACCGGTCTACCAGACGCACGGCCGGGTACCACCCACACTTGGTTGATATACCGTCTTGTCGTACCAAGCGCTTCTCCTCCACATTTATTGTACGCACAGCCAACCTGTGGAATTCTCTGCCGGCTTCTGTGTTCCCTGCCACTTATGACCTTTCAGCCTTTAAAGCACGAGTAAATAGGCATCTTCTGGGCTCACTCGTCCCATCTTAGACCTCATCTATCGCTTACCATCAGGCGAGATCGAGGTCAAGAGTGGGCCCATAAGTAATATAAAAAGAAACCTTGCACCCGTGCGAAGCCGGTGCGGATCGCTAGTAATTTATTTATTAATAAAACTTTATGCAACACAAAATGTAAAAAGGCGAGCTTAATGCCATAGGCACTCTCTACCAGTCAACCATGATAATATATCTAATATAATGTTTATTGAAAAAAAAACTTTTTTTTTTTAACGTGGTAAAATTATCAAATAAGTCCTCCCACTCCGGGCAGGGTGGGAGGGACTGTCAGACTTTTACTGACTAAAATCCACGGTGTTCCTTCAATAGCCCTTTACGTACCGGGGCCACGGTAACGGGATGAGTCCCACGACCCCGGCAGGCTTCGGCCCTCTGCAGAGGGGGCCTCGTCATGTTGCTGACGCTCTTTGAGGCGCGCGTGGAACACGACGCGCCGTCGACCCGGGCATGGTCCATGGTCGGACAGCGAGTTGCCCTTTACTCGCTGTCCGCATGCCCGCGCCTACGGTGGCCGGAGATCGTCGGCCGACGTCCGACGCCGTGGGCGTCTACCACTGCGGCTGGGCTGGAGGGAGGACGCCATCTTCTCCCTCACGCGGCCCGCCTCCTCCTTAGGAAGCATGACTGCTTCGCAGAAGGAGGCGACCGCTTCCCACTCCCTCTCGCCCCGCAGCATGGCCTCGACCAATGCCGGGCGCGAGAGGTCTCCGCCTATCGCCGCCGTGAGGACACGTCGGTGCTCTGCCCAGGCGGGGCTACGGTGTCCTCAGGGCGACCCTCGCAGTGGTGACACCCAGGCGTTTCCTCCTTTCCCATCAGACACAGGTACCTCCCGAAACTTCCGTGTCCGGTGAGGACCTGCGTCATGCGGTAGGTCAGGATGCCGTGACGCCGATCTAGCCACTCCTCAAAGAGGGGTCTTACCGCCGCAATTGCGGCGTGCCCGATAGACTAAAATACAAATATTTTAACATAGGACGAAATTACATGTACATCTGTCATGTGTAGCCGTACTAGGCAGAGTCTGTATTACGGCTGTCAGCGCCAAACCACTCATATAATATTCTTAAACTTAGTCATTTCTATTAATAAAGTTTAATAACTGGATAGATTTGACTATTCTCTATTTATTATTATAAAATATTTTTTTTAGTCTGAATATGAATGTACGTATATCTTCCCATTGTGTGCGAAGGTAGCGTAAGTATTATGTGTGTTTATTGGATCTTTCTTACACTAAGCACAGATACTACATACACTAGGCACGTGTGCCTGTGTTTGTGTGTAATGATTTTGTTATAGTTATCCAAAATTATCATCACGTGCTGACCAAATGCAGCGTGTGTTGCTATCCGAAAAAAAATGCTAATTATTATTATTCTACTTCTTATCTAATGTCTCACTTTCAATTTCTATGTTCTTCACACAATAAGAATCTACGTTCATCCAATAATCTTCTCTTACTCTGTCCTTCTCATACTTCTGACTGTACATTCTTCTTTTCATATCCAGTTGATTCTCCTCTGGAATGCGCTTCCTCTCGAGATCAGGATGACTGACAATCGCTACGCATTTAAAAAGAAATTGCGGTTCCACTTTCTACAGCAATAAGCAGAATTTCCACATTTAATTTTCATTTGCTTCTTAAGTATATAGTATATGTCTGTATATGTATTTATATAAATATTTATTCATATATATTATTTATATAGATTTATATTTTACGATATTAGGTTTTTTGTTTAATCACTATTTTTTTTAATATACAAATATATCATTTTCACGTACAAATTGCACCTGCCACACTACCTCTTCACCACTCATGGTTGACTGGTAGAGAATGCCTACGGCATTAAGTCTGCCCCTGTACCTATATGCATAAAGTGTAAATAAATAAATTATACTTTGCTTGACCGAACGCGAGGCCAATATGGCAATTTTACTACAGAAAACTCTTTGCTCAACCTCAGCCCTATATTCAATGGTACCGCACTAACATTCTAGTCACATACCTATTCCTGAAAATCTCCAACGATATCACAACGCATTTAAAAGAGCGTGCGTTACTGTGCATTGTGCAATAAGATCGCACAGTCACTGCACACGCAACTAGCCGGATATTGCAACCGGTACACTCAAGGATAGATGCGAAAACAGAGTGAGTTTCAACCGACAGAAACCTAGTGTTAAGGATAGTCAAGCGGATTGATGCGGTAACACGTGTAATAAATGTGAGTACTAGAATAGGGACGCGGAATTTGAGTGATTCGCTTTTTGAAATATTTGATTTAGATGTTCTTTTTTTAAGCTCGTTTAAAAAAAAAAAACAAAATACACATTATTTTTACATAGTTTTGTTTTATAGATCAACTGGCTTCTGCCTGTGGCTTCACTCGAGTGAATAGTTTTTTGGTGAAATAATTTTAAAATCTGGTAAATATTACCCCTTTATTGTATTAATAATCAGTATAGATTTTTATTCTGTTCTAGATTTAGAATTCTAATAGATATGTGAGTTTGTTACACTTTACTACACAGCTGAACTTATTTTATTGAAATTGGGCACAGAAGTAAATTATGAGAGAACAAAATGTATATTAACGCGAGCAAAAGCGCGTTCACATATTTATTGATCACAATTTATTTATTTATTTACACACACAAATTACGATAATACAGACACTAAATACAATGCACAAAGAAAAACAACAAAAGAACACAAAACATTTATCGATGGGCCCCAAATTAGGCACAGCCTGTTTCTTGGTTGCCCAATATTAAAACAGAGGATGACAGAAATCTATTCGTTAGGTACTCGGTTCAGAGTGACAATAAAATAGTGATCAATTTAAAGATGTAAAAAAAAAAACACAAATTTAATGAGAATTACAATGAATAATCACTGAAACTGTGTTTGAGTTATATTGCTTTTGTACCTAAATACAGCCCTACATCAGATGTGTAGGTATTCAAGTTTCAACTATCAAGTACAACGGATTCAGGAACCGGTATTGGCTGTAAATGTTCCGCAAAGTATGAAGGAAAACAATTACCACATTTTGACCAACTTTACATCCATTGATGACTCAATGTTATGTTAGCAATTATCTAAATATGACCGCTACTTGAATTATTAATTAATATTAAATATATTTTATTTATTCTTTTATATGTTATGAACGATAATATTATCTGCAGGAGATTATTTTGTACAAGTGTTCGACATTTTTTCATTTTTTTTTTTTGTATACTACGAATACTTCTAGTAATGTATACTTGCTTATTATGAATTAATATACAATTATGTAATGTCATCGTACACTTCATAATAAGGTATATTCTAAACTATATCGAATAAACAGGATTTTTTAGCAGAAAATAATGAACAAATATATATAATAACTAGCTTTTGCCCGCGAATTCGTTTGCGTGGGAGGTTTTTTCCCGCATAATTCCCGATCCCGTGGGAATTCCGGGATAAAAACTACCTTATGTCCTTCCTAGGGTCCTCAACTATTCCCATGCCAAATTTCATATAAATCGGTTTTAGCGGTTTAGGCGTGAAAAGATAACATACAGACAGACAGAGTAACTTTCGCATTTATAATATCTATTAGTATGGATTGGCCGGAGCAAAGATTCATTGATATAGATGGAGATTCACAGATGGCTTAGATCTCAAGTGCATGTGCGGCGTGACCTCACAGTAGATATGAGCGCCGATGATCAATCTGTCAGCGGCGGCGCGCCGACTTTTTGAAGTCGGCGGCGGCGGCGTCGGCGGCGCGGCGTGACCTTTCTTTAACTACAAATTTAAGAGAAGAAATAAAACAATAATTTACGTATAATTAAGATTTATTATAATTTTGACGAGACAAATTCAATTGACAAGATAAACTTAAAAAAGGGAAAACCAAATTAACATTAAAAGTGTGATATTTAGTAACTTATCTGTAAATTAACAGGAAATTAGGAACATAAAACCGTTTTAATTACTTATTTTAATTATTTATATATTTATGTTTTTATTAATTTTACTAACTCAAGGTACTTACATATAAATATTATTCATATTAAAAACAATTCGAAAATTGTAAACATTATTTAAAAATTTAACGAACACATTATAGGTTCAGTCAGATAAAAGATGAAATACCAATTAAATTCAAATGTCTGTTTCTTGTTTGCAATGGCTATATTTGTCAATTATATTAGTCAAAAATATTCGGTTTACCCTTAAGGGATTTAAGCGAGACCTCTTTGCTGTTATTACCTGCCCTGCAACAGAGAAAACTCTTTCGCTTGGGGTACTTGTCGCCGGTACAAACAATATTGCTCGAGCCAAAGTTTTGCCTTGGAAAGGAGATCTTTCTGTCTTTCCAGGACATTAATACATCACCTTCGTATGGCTGAAGATCTTTGACACTAGAGCTGTGCTAAAATACTTCCAGCATTCATTTTCAACCACGCTGTCTATTTCACTTTCACTGGATGTACTGCTGTGCTTATCAACCAAAAACATCAAAAAATTAGACGGTGCAGGCGCGGAACTCGGTTCAGGTGTTGCATCTCTTGTTGGGTCAATAACATCCTCTTCTTTCAAAATATTCTTTAAAAATTTAGTCAAAAATGCAACCTTATTGGTGTCTTGATTTTCCGTGTAAATGTCGATTTCTTTAATTGATTGAAACCTACAATCCAATAAAGTAGCCGCCAAAATAGTGTCTGTAACAGGAAAGCGATGGTCCAAACATTGCAACATGTTATTTTTTAGTCTAGTGACAATGATAGGTTCCTCGTCGTTACATTCTTCCAGCAACCTTCTAATTTCTGATTTAAAAACCAATGCTAAATTAATCGTGGTTTGTGATTCAGAACTTAAACATTCCACTGTCGTCTTGAATTTATCAAAGAAAGATGTCAAGCTGGTAATTAAATTGTACTCATTCTCATCTAGTAACAGAGCACTTCGAATTATATCAATCAACATGTCTCTAATGGGTCGGCAATTTGCATTGTGGTTGATGCTTTTTAGCATCATAAGCATGCTGTGCCATTTCGTTGGTATACTCGTCTTTATAGTTGGGGGGGCACTGTTCCAGATCTTGTCGAAACCTCGTCTAGGTCAAAATCATTCGATGAAGTTTCGTCATCCGAGTGGTTTATATTTTCCCCAATATCTTTAAAAGATGAAAGCAGATCACGTTGTTCCTTGCTGGCAGCGGCTTCTAGTTGAGAAGCTGTATACCTCAAGTACTTGACTATTTTAAACCGCATCAGTGTTCTGAATACCGTCTACGGTGACTAGATTATACAAAGCATGGCCCAGGCAAAGATGATTTTTCATATTCAGTAAATCAGCAGCACTTTTCATATTACTGCCACAGTAAGTCACAAGGACAATATCTTTTTGTGGAATCTGAAATGTCCGCAAAATACCTTAAATTTCGTCTTTAATCTTTTCACCTGTATGTTTTCCAATAACTTGTTGGGTAGCTAGTGTGATTTTCAAAAGTTTCATCTCATGAGAAATATAATGGAAAGTGCAGGTTATATAATTGCGACGTCTAAATTGGTCTGTCCACAAATCTGTTGTTAATGCACCAAATCTTAAATTTTGTTTTTTAATAATACTCTGTACATATGTTAACATACTGTTATATACATCTTCTAGCCTCTCTCGAGCAATATTATGCCGTGAGGGTAGATCGTCATCAGCCACAATTATATTATATTTTAAGAAAAAACCAATCATGGCTTCATCATTAATGCTGTCGAATGGCAATAGTGATCTGGCGAACCATAGTGCTAGATCGTGCGCTAGCATCCACTTGTCTTTTTTCCACCAGTTTCACCAGTTTTTGTGAAAGGTTTTGATTTTCTCTGTACGAAAAAAAAACATCCTTAATGTTGGCTACTTTTTTTCTATTTTCAGTATCTTCTAAGTTATGTTCATCCTTTAAATGACGCAGTAAATTGGCCGTGGCTATATTTTTACTGTAGGCCTTAATGAGTGCTCTGAAACAAAATTAAAGATTTTCGTTCAAGCTCCCAAAATCCTAATAAAAACGTAATATACCAGACCTCACGGAAATAAAGAGCAACATAATATAATACATAGGCAATTAAAAATATGTCAGCTTGTAACATTTTATAGATAAGAAACAAACAAAATATGTACCTATATTAGCAATGTTAGATAAAAACAAGAGCATAAGAAAATCATAAAACACAACTTACTTATTAAATAGCTTTTTTAACCAGGTTATTAACCTCGTCAAAAAGCTCTCAACATATGTAAGTAGGTACCAATTTAATTATTTTAATATGAGGTACATAAACTTACTTGGAAAACTGCACATCGCCATCTTTTTCTTTCGCTTGTTTCAAACAAGCGTCGCAAAATACTTGGTCGCCCAACACTGTTCGTTTTCTTCCCTCAATATTAACAAATAACTGACCAAAATAGGTCCAACAAAAACTGTGTTTGTTAGCTGATAACTTGGACAACACAGAAATTGTAATCTCAAAGAGTTTCGTTTTATAAACGTTTACGTCTAGTGGCGCTATTTTGCTAGCATTTATTATCATGCGTTCGGTTTGGTCAGCGTGTTACTGGCGACTGAACGCCGCCAGCTCGGGATCGGCGCGCCGGCGCCTGGGGACGGCGGCGGCGGCGCGGGGGATTTCACGGCGGCGGCGGCGCGCCGGCGCGGCGCTCATATCTACCTCACAGACAATAGCCCTTCTATCTTGCTCTGCATGACTTGTCTACATCAGTGAGCGGAGTTCACGTAGTTGATTATTGGGACAAATTTATCTTACTTCTTACTATTTTATCTTATCTTATCTTATCTTACTCTTACTAATATTATAAATGCGAAAGTTTGTGAGGATGGATGGATGTCTGTTACTCTTTCACGCCAAAACTACTGAACGGATCAGAATGAAATTTGGGAAGTACATAGTTTACATTCTGGAATAACACATAGGCTCAAAATAAAACACTTAGTCACCTAGTTAACACCTATTTTATTAAACCTCTTTTTACGATGTTGCTTTTTCTATGGCTAACCTCTGACCCACAAAGTCAAGTTATTGAAATAGTCATTGCTATCAATAAATATTTTTGCTATAATATCTACATTTTTAAGGTTTAACGTTATTATAATAATACTAGCCCATGGTTTCACTCGAGTTAATTTGAAGAAAAAAAAACAAAATTCGTTTAAATCAAACTTTAGCATTTATAATTGATATTATAAATGCATTGATATACTAAAAACCCAAGATGCACACTCAACGTCTCAAAACCGTACGCATAAAATGAGTGCTTAATTCTAAATTATGCGCTCATTTCAAATAGTATCGCGTCACTCGCGTCTAGGTTCACACGTCAAAAATGCCAAAATTTTCTTTGTAAAAGCAACCTTAAACAATTGTCATAAGATAGAATTTGCAAAAACATATTTTGTACTTATAGCATATCTATTACTACGTAGGTGGTGAGTGTTTGGCGACAGTTTCGATCGTCACTTTTCTTCGAGACTGTGCATCTTGGGTTTTTAGTATATCAATGTATAAATGCTAAAGTTTGTGTGAATGTATGTTTGTTGCTTTTTCACGCAAAAAGTACTGAACGGATCTGAATGAAATTTGGTAAGTAGATATTTGACATCCTGGAATAACACATAAGCTACTTTTTATCCCGAAATTCCCACGGAATCGGGATTTGCGCGGGAAAACCTTCCCATGCTTACGAAGTCGCGGGCAGAAGCTTGTATAAGATATTTTTGCAATTGACTCGCTACAAAGAAGCAGAAATGCTGAACAGTAATATAAGACTACTTAATATTTTTATAATTATTTTCGAAGTTTGGATTTATTTTTGTTAAGTTCGATATGCGTGTCAAATCATTATTATGACGTGTTAAGTGTATATATTATCTAAAATTAAGTGTGTTTATTTGTGGTTTTGTGGTAATAATAGGTACCTATTATAAAACAATTTATTATTAACGGATATTTATTTCTTACAAAAAAATGTAAAGACCACCAAATAATTTATATAATTATTTACGCAGTATAAAGGATTTAAAAAATTACTAACATTTATTTATAAGTCATCGTACCGGTAATAATTACCTAAAAATACACCTACTGGCCTTTTAATCTTCACTTTTTATTTTTTATTCGAGCAAAGATTCGCACGTTACCTACGTCAACATCTTTTTGTAGTTCAACGTGATTATGTCGATTCTTATACAATTTTAAACAAGACTTGACATTGAAAAGTCTGAGACTTTTGTAAGTAATTAAAACTAGGTTAACAATAAAAAAAATAAACTAAACGATCCCCATATACCGGCAATCTATTTAAAAAAAAATATGCTGGTTCAATATACTTTGCGTAGCTTAAAACACTGCAAATCTAGGAGAATATGCAAGTTTAGAGACACCGTTGGCGTAGTGGTTTAGCGACTGGCTGCTGCGCTGCGTGTTGCTAGTTCGATTCGAGAGGTTGCTGCATGATGGGTCTTGTGCAAATGAATTAAAATGATTGGAAACGCATCCACGATATAGGAGAGATTGTCGGGCACAGATATAATAATGCCCGTATAGTGCGGTAATTTTGAACTTGACTATAGTCTATAGTAAATAAGCTAGGCAATAAGAATGCTAATCAGTTCAATGTATATAAAATAGTCCACGTAAGCTACCGTCAGTATTTAAATTAGTACCTAGTGTATTTATTTTGTTTTGATCGTCGCATCATTTCAACAGCAGTAATGGCGCAGTGGTTACGAGTAACGTGTTGTAGGTCATGAGTTTGAATTTAAACTGTCACATTACTTCGTGTAATTTTCGACATGACCACTGCTTTCAATACGCTGAACAAAACGTCGTGAGGAAACGGTTCTAGAATAGTAAATCCGTAGGTACACCTGCGACATCCATCAATTTGCACTGAGCTCGCCCTAGGTTACGGTCCAGTTCCTCTCCTAGAAATATAAAAAAAAAAAAATGGTGGCCAGTGACCGAGCACTGGAAACTTTAAAGGCTGATGTAAAGCCCGATTTACACTTCAACAAGTACAGTAGCGAGTTAACTTGCGTCATTGGCGGTTAAGTTGTTAATGTACTACTACTTAACTCGCTTTTGCCGTTCAAACTACAATAACAACTTAACTCGCCGATGACGCAAGTTAACTCGCTACTGTACTTGTTGAAGTGTAAATCGGGCTTTATGCCAAGTAACAGAAAAAGACATGCTAGATAAGGTATAAAATTCCGCAAATTTGTAATCGGCTTGACAAAGGACGTATAACTTATTAAACACCGGCTTAGGAAATCCTGAGATATGAGGAATACTAGTACTAAAAAAAATACAATCAATGTATAAAAACCCCGAGGTTACGGGAATGTTCTAACGACAAACCACGACCCCAGAACCCACAGGCAACTGTAACAGGGTGGGTTATTAGTCGGTAGAAGTCTGACAATTCCATCGACTCTACCAAGAGTGGGATTTCTCCCGCTATTCTTGTCGTTAAGTATTAGGCCGTGTACAGAAAGAAAGCTGGTAGCCGGCGCCGATCTACCAGCGCTTACCGGTGCTAGTCCATTCTGGTAACAGTTACATAAATACTCTCTGCTTCAATCTGCTTGCTTTATTAACTGTTACCAGAATGGACCAGCGCCGATAAGCGCTGGTGGATCGGCGCCGGCTACCAGCTTTCTTTCTGTACACGGCCTTAGCCTTTTGGTGATTTTCTTTTCAGCCAAATAAAAATGAGTAAAAAACATAACAATAGGCGTCAATAGCCTTTAAATTTATTTATTAAAACTTTATGTACGATAGTAGTAGATGTGTGGACTTATGTAGTAAGGCATTCTCTAGTAGTAGTCAACCTTTGGGTTTAAAAGACCACGTTGTGGTAGTCGCACAGTTTTCCAGACTTTAACAACAGAGCCAACTTAAGCTTACTGGCTAACCAATACAGACTTGTACGGGATGAGTTGCCCAGATTAGCAAAATATAATAAAAACTGTTTGGCTATGTGTGTTCAATAAATTACCCAATATGTTTAAAATATTAAATTGCAAATTATTTAAAATCCAATTATATAAATGGCTCAATAACAATAATTTTAATGTAATATATTAATTTGAATCTAATAACCTTTATTAAGTAAGTTTGCATGCTTTAGTTATAAGCAAGACATTTTGATCTCATATTTATAATAACAACAACTTGTATACCATGTTTTATGCAAATAAAATATATCTTATCTGAAGTCGGGCTTGTGATCAAGAAGTCGCGGCTTAAAACCCCACCAATTACACTAATGCCGTGAACCCACTCCAGACACAAACGAATTAAGCTTAGTTCGACGGATTAACAAGATTGCTAGTAATAACAATTCTACCCACATTGCTAGTTTTCAATAAAAATGAAGTTCAAACAATAGGCTAAAAATCACACTTCTTGATCAATAAAAAAAATGAGTGTGGCACTCGGGGACTGCCGCGGTAAAGCTGTTGCATAACATTTTTTATCAACTTATGCAATTATAATTTTTTTCATCACTTTCTTCATTAATAAATGCACTTTGTTTATTTATATTTAAAACACTTTATACACTAATTTTACGCGTACAGCTATTCACTGTTGTACATAGATGATAGATACCTATACACCTATATACTTTCTTACAAACAGTTGCTTACGTATTCGTCCGATTTCGGAGCAGCTCGTCTCGATCCGTGCGAGCTTCGTACAGTCGTACCATATACATACATGTTAAGGTTCAACCAGTCGCGGGCTCGAACTCACTCGTGGACTCAGTTATGAGCAGTTAGCAGCTAGTCTACACGCATACGTCTAGTCGCACGCATACAAACACCGTGCCGAAGTCTGCCGAACTGAAACGACGTTAGACGATGCACGGCTTTCAACGCCCAAACGCTGTGCCGGTCGGAGTGGGGGGTGTTAGGTTTATTTTCGTTACGGAATTTCTTGATACGGTCGCCGCGCTCAAAGCCCGCGATAAAAGCTATGCAATAGCGTAACAAAAACATTCAAATTGTTTACATATAAGCGTGAAACAGACCAATCATCAATAATCTATGATGTATCTCACCACGCTACGCTAAGCAAAGCGAAAACATGACAACAACACATAAACGGACTAATGACAAATAAATTTCCAAGACCAGGGGAAACCCCGTCAACAAGGATGTATGTATTATAATCATTATATAACTTGAGACGGGTAATTTGATTTTACACAGTCATGTCGGCAAAAACTTAAAGTATGTTGCAAAATAACGTCATCGTAGTAATTTTGTTATTACGTTTAGTTACTTACAGTCATTTTTAGTCATTCTTTTCTTTCTTTTTTGTTAAAAAATAATAATTGTAACCGTTATTAATAGAATTAAAATGATAACATAGTAAAAAGGTTATTTACTGAACGATCTATAAGCCTTATATCTCATATTTAGAAAACTACAGTTGCATCTCGGTAACAAACAATGTCAAAAAAATAAAAAAAAATTAAGTACATATATTCGAAAAATCGAGAGAGATAAAAATATGTGTTTATAGCAATGGTTGCAAATGGCCATATTTTTATCTCTTTCGCCTTTAGATATTTTAACACTGTTACTTTTCTGCTATGAGTTTTTTACAAAATAGCCATTCTGCCGATCAACTGTAGCTGTTTGTTTTAACGTTACAATAAGACTAAGAATTAATCCTGTATCGCTGTATCGTTTGCAAACATATAATCTCACATATACAAACAGTCAAAGCCGAAACAGCTATCTTTACATAAAAATATTTGATCCGTACGGGAATAAGACCCCGCGAAATCCCGCACAGCAACCAACCCACCAACCACTGCACTATCGTGTCATAAAATATTGAACATCCCCTCTAACGATAAATACATCATCATTTACTCAATATCACTAACCAACAGTCTACTCAAAATATAATAACTCATAATTATTCACATCAATTAAAAACTACCATTTTTATTTCATAATAATTGACGTGGAGAATCAATTGGCTAAACGGGCGCTCAAAAAATAATTTCACGGTTATATTTTTTGTGTTCACATATTCAAGCTGTTTTTAGCAAGAAATGAATAGGCAGTGCAATTAGACTTATGCAATGTATGGTACTAGAAGGTCAAGCAAAGTCGGACCACTGGTTAATATAATAAGTCGCCTTGAAGTGGAGCATACATTCAGGATTTGGCACTATCAATTATTTTCGTGGGTTACGAAAAGCTTGCGTTTTTTACGAGATTAATTAGCAAAGTAAACGGCTATTTTGCTAATTAATTTTACATTTAGACTACCTTGATGTGTCTTAAGTGTAATGAGGAACAATACCGTGAATTTCAAAAATTTGAAGTAGCTAACACTGTGTTTGTTATGAGTGCAATTAAAGTGCACAATCTCAAAGTCAAAATCCTTCTGTTTAAGATATTTTAGATTATTACTATTGAACGCCTTTTAATTAGGAATACTTTAAGAACTTAATAAAATTGTAGGTACGTACATTGTTCTCTAATTAGCCAAATGTTTTCTATTTTGTCTTAGTGAATAGGTTTATTTGTTTTTGTTAATACGAGTTATTCAATTTTATCTTATTACAGTGAATAGCATCAGTAATTATATGCAAATTTTGATAATTGTAGCTTAAAAAGCTACAAGATTATAATAATAATCTTGGCAGTGTGAATCTTTGCAATTACTAAAATTATTTATGTACCTATTACTAACACTATTTTTTACGGAATTATCATAAGTTTTTAAATTTTGTACGCATTTTATTTACCGGTTAAAAAAATACTTTTTCTTTCTGTATGAAAAGTTTCATTAGATGATAAATGCAAAAATATTTATTTATTTTATTATTTATGTACACACAGTAAAATACATTAAGATAAGCATAATTATAATATTTGAGTAAATATGTAAAATATAAATGATTATAATATAGATTATTACATAATAAATACAGGTACCTATCTACCAATATTATGCTGCAATGTATTTTCATACATATTGACACGTTTTATACGTTTTTTAGCCCTTTGAATTATTATTGTCGTATATAAATGAATAATTATTTATTGGCATAACAATTTTTACAGACTGTGAAGCCCTGTCTACCGAGTATAGGGGGAGTAAAGGGCTTCACAGTTTGGAAAAATCTTGCATATATTTGAAATACAGGTATTGTATACAATACCTATATTTCAAATATATGCAAATTGGATGCAAAAGGATGAGGAAGTGTCACCAGTGTTTTTTGTAGATGATGCTATATATGATGTTCAGTTTAAAATGTGTCAGAATTGTCATTATGGCAGTTATGGTATTTTCCTGTGTTGGAAAATTATGATACTACGTACTGACCCGATGAAATTAGTGCTATTTTTTTTATATTTTCGAACCTTTTAAACTTTTTAGTTTAGTCAAATTGGTCCAGCCGTTCTGGAGTTTTAGCGAGACTAACGAACAACAATTGATTTATCTGTACTAATATTATAAAGCGGAATAGTTGTTTGTTTGCTTGTTTGAACACGCTAATCTTCGAAAGTACTGGGTGGATTTGAATCAAATTTGGTATGGAAATAGCTTGTTTGTGAGGATAGATGTATGGATCGAACTGTGTTACTCTTTCCCGTAAAAACTCAGTATGTAGTTAGTTCATATCCTGGAATAACACATTGATGAATTGAAATTGAAAACCATTTATTCGGTGATGAATACACACAACAACAAACAACAGAAAATTACAAACTTAAAAAGTAACACTAAGAATTTCCCTCTTTGTTTTATGTTCTTAAAGTCCATCCAAAGGTTATAAATAACACTTTCACACGTCTTGTTTTCGTAAATGTAAACTAGATGAGGCCAGTGTTTCTTAACTGACTACTCTGAGAAGAAACACTGAAACAAACTCAGAGTTCAACGTCTCTTTTAAAATCCAGACAATCTGTAGTGATCCAAATCATATGAGAGCCATGTAGGTTAATGTCTGTGGCGCCCTTTAGAGGACAGAATCAAACAGATTTGAGCAGGCCCGTCCAAACAGTGCACGCATTTATCAACTTAAATTGGAAACACAGTATGATGACAAATGAATACAATACTTAATTCAAGGAAATGCTCGTGTGCGTGTGGGCCGCTAACATTGCATTAGTGTATGCGTCTGCGTAAGGATATTGTATGACGCACATACGTTTTGCGTTTAGTAAGGATAACTATTTTATAAAAAATGTCAAGGTTTGGTTTCAGTTTATTTAGTTACGGATGTTGTTTTAGACTTATAATTTAATATTCTAATTGGGGTGTCTGAGGTATTGCGCTTAATCTGTTACAGACCTTGTACAGACCTACGATGATACTTAGGACTAGTAAAACAATCAAGAAAAATAATAGAAGTTGGTATAATCCCCTGATATGTATATAATCTTGACATTAATCATACTTTATTTGTACATTGACACATTTTTTCACGCAAAAGAGACTGTGAGTTATTATAATAACTACCAATGACATTGTTTACATTGACAATCTGACCATGTATCATAATTATTTCTTCACTTTTAGAGTTCCGTACCACCGAAGGAAAAACAGAACCAACCCTAATAAAATCAATTCGTTACTCGCCATTTTATCTTGACCGTTTTTCTCGAATGAATGAATGAATAGAGATATCAAGCAGATATTATAACAAAATAATCGAGACTACGGATTCTTTGGGGTTTAAAAAAACTTGGTAAGTGAACGTGATCTATACAACGTGTAACGGAAACCCCATATCTATCCAAAAGGACTGAACACAACATCTGGTATGGAGTCTCTATGCTAAGCTTCAGCTCAAAATAAGTGACTCACAGAATTGACCCCAAATTGTTGATTTTGTATGTTTCTTGAATACCAATAATAACAAACGTGTCACAGTACTATAAGGGTCATCACTTTCCACGTCACTTGCCAATAAAACGATAATTCTCTTCGTTCTTCTTAATTTGAAAAATTTGGTCTCTGGTATCCATGTATTGAAATTATTCTAATAAGTTGCACACATGTAGTCATAGAATTAGAAAACCCTGGCCATATCGTTTGTTATCATCCAAAGAAGCCGTGCACTTGGTATGTATATACCCTTTAAATTACACGTTGTAGATGACTGCTGATATTGCATATTTTGTGATCTCACAAGGGAATCAACATTTAAACTTTCTGTGGACTTATAATCATGATTTTACAAGAAACAAGGTCTTGTACATGCAAAGCAAATATTTATTTATTTATATATCCGAACCCGAAGTAAATATTGTAAATATGAATGTAGTTAGGTACTACTGAAGTTATATATTTAGAAAAGTTTGTGCGGATCCCTTGGTGGGCAAGTCCAACTCGCACTAGACCGGCCTTTTGTAATGGAATATTAATGACTTAGTTTTTAATATTATGTTCCTATTGTTAATTTACTAAATGTTTTACTCAAGAGCATTTCACCATCTCACCTGATGTTAAGCAATGATGTGGTCGAACATGGAGCACGCTTGCCTAGAAGTAACCTATTCACTCTTGACTTAAAGACTCCCAGGTTATAGCTATCAGGAAATATGGACTTCGGCAGAGAATACCACTCCTTAGCTGTACGCACAATGAAACTATTCTCAAAACGTTTTGTGCGTATGCGTTTGATTGACATTACTTCTTTCTTATAATAATTTAAACGAAAACATCGTAAGGAAACCTTCTTCGTTTAGGGCAATATTGTGTTGATTATGGTGTTCACTTCTAAATTCAATGGATCATATTTTTCCTCTTATTTACTTCGATGACTAAGTAATTTTATTTTGTGTTTTTGTACGTAGGTTTTATTGATATGTAGGTAATCAATAAGTAATTTACAAACGTACATATTTATAATTGAATCGTTTTAGGCATATTTCTAACTATTTCAAATATTGTGCATTACTGCTGGAAAATGTATACTTATTCATATCTGAGAAAACAACATCTTGAAGAAGAAGAGTTCCACTTAAGTGTACCTAAATTACATAAGAGTTATGTAAATTAAATCATATTTAGTAAGTTTCGTGTGACTAAGCTTATAAATATTAAATTCAATTAGTGAATTATTTGAGGCTAGTCGTTGATGTCTTTTTCACCTCACTAAAACGCTCGAGGTAAAACTAAATTTTACCCGGAATGCATCGCAAAACTAAGATCCTTTAATTGATATATAATGTATTAAAATTATAAATACATAGACAATATTAGTAGAAAACTTCGGAAATATGTATATTGTGATTTGTGGTGTGAAATAAATGATTACGATTATCAGATAGATAAAACAACATCATGCTATTGAATAGTATGTCAAAATTTACAATTTTTTTTTTGTCGCAGTGGGAATATTTAGGGATTTTCTCATTTCGTCATGAGGATTATACTGTTCTGATGGTTCCGATAGGATTTTGTATTGGTGGTCGTTTTATTATGTTTCTTGTCAATTAATATTTGTTTGAATTATATGTATAACAAAAAATCCTAAATCCCTACTCAGACAAACAAAAAAGTACATACCAACAGCACATCGAATTCATAATCACTCACTAATCTCTTGCCAATTTACTCATTACACAAATCAGAAGAGCACTTCACAATACATCACTATAAAGTATGAAACAGTTCGGGTTTTATAAAAGGCTTGCTGCGAACTTAAAATTGTACGACAACATGTATTTCTATATATTCAAATAGTTGCCCAGCTCCGTGTAACGACGACCTATTACTGGTAGGAACATAGACCACTGAAAGTACAGAAGCGGCATATTGGTAATGAGATCAAGAGAGGGGGAAACCTTGACGTTTCTAGAAAAAATATGTTTCTACTAGTAAGTGATTATTCCAAGGTGGATATGAACATCCTCGTTCAAGAATTATGTTCATTGCATTGTGTTTCTAGTTAAATCATATTCTAATCATCGAAATGCGGAACATCATAATGTTACCTTTGTTGTGAAACTTTGTGCGAAAAGCGCAAATTGACTCAGGAATTGCGCAAAAATACCATTCAAATAAATCCTAGCAGTGTAAATGATTTCATGTAGCTACATAATACATTGTTAATGCGTCACCCGCCTCTGTTTTAATAATAGTTTGTTTTCTGCAGATTTCATTCTTTAGTCTGTGATAAATGTATTACTTAATATATCTAACTGTTTACCAAATCAGTTTCACGAAATGTTTACGTAATATATACTGAAATGGTCTGCAGTTCAAGAAATACTCACTTTTACAATGACTAAAAAAGCAAAAAGCCTTTTGCTTTTTAAAGACACATTCTCGCGGTAGTCGAAAACAAAGGTGCTTCTGACACATTCTTTGCTCTGGGATCTTTCTTGTTACAAGAACCTTTTATAGTTAATCGGCGGATGACATGAAGTAAACAACATATTTATAATGAGTAGAACTCGAGTCATGGGGGTCGATAAAAAGTTGACATTTTCGATGACGACAGCTGTGAGTTTTTTAGAAAACTTTAATTTGTGATGGTGGGACCTTCAAACGTGGGGCTACCCCATGATTTTCCTTTGTGGTTTGGTTTGGTTTTTATGGTAAGGTACAAAAAGGTTGGGTATAGCAATAACATTTTTTTGTCGGGGGAAAATTGAAAATCGTCAAATGACTTTTACAGCTGCGGGTGGAGCGGAACGGTGTGTTAGAATTATATTGACTAAAAACCCACACTCTACCGTCGTTCTGGGGCCAAGGTATCTCGTTAGAACATTCCTTCTATCCCGGCAGGCAATGGCACTATTTGTCCCCGTTATTAGTGCCGACTGCTCTGAAGCGCGTGAACACGACACAACGTCGTCACTGGCTTGGGTAAGAATGATGGGTTATTAAAAATCTTTTCTGCACATTAATTTGTTCAGGGCATACTGCCAATCATTTTACTCGTGCAGCCTGTGGGTTGGATATACGCAGAAGGCTTAGAACGCTCTGCGCATTCAGTACAGTAATGTGTTGAGAATGCTGTTTGGGTTGCCTAAGTTTTGCAGCACATCAGGTATGTTTGCTGAAGCGCGGATGGATGATTTCTATGCTATCATGCGCAAGCGATGTGCCTCGATGCTGCAGCGATTCAGAGTCAGCACCAACAGTATCCTCGCCACCTTATCGGAAGAAATTCATAGTCCTTTTCTCAGGCACTGTGTGGGTGTACATGTACACGTGAGAGCGGGAGTTCATGTGCCATATTGAGTGTGTTTGTTTGTGTGTCTTATTTTTGTTTTGTGTATGCTTTTTTGTTTTTGTATTCCTACTAACATAGTTTTTAAGTTTAAACTAACAAGTTTTAAATAAAAAGTATATTAATGTTTTCTACCTGAGTTATTTGCATAGGTATTTCATTTAATAAGGTATTCAAATTACAATGAGATTAATTATATTTATTGGGGCATGAAACTAAATTACGTTTCCTGTAGTCGTCATGAGTGAAGATTTCCAAATAATCACGTCTCTGCCACTCTCCGCTTAGATAGCCCCTCTATCTCCGTTGACTAGTAAAGTATCTTATATTACACTTTTCGAAATTTTTTTGACATTTGTGTTTTAATTTTGACTTTCTTATTTTAATTAGAGATTTTGTATTTTAATTTTGACATTTGTATTTTAATTAGAGATTTTGTATTTTAATTTTGACATGATCTTAACATTTATTGTATTTAGACTAACATATTTTAATTGAATTCTTGATTACTATTAATCCATATTGAAATGATAATAATAGCGTTAGTTTTTTTTGGTGTTTAAATGGTTGCATGCCTTTTGAGGTAGATTGTACGAGGGTCTAAACAATTTTTGTAAACATCTTTTTATTTATGTACCTCCTATCTGAGCAAATAAATCATTATTCTATTCTATTCTATTATTATTATATAGCAAGGAGGAGTTAATGGCTAAATAATAACAGCCACACGGGTGGATCAAAGTTAAGCATCTTATCTGTGAGGGCTTGTAATTAGCAACTTAGTTTTTATATATTATTGTTATAATGTTATTCGTCTGTAAGCCTTCCGAAAATAAAATAAATAAATAAAATAAAATAAATAAATAAATCTTTGCCGAGGTTGTTGCGTGGATGGGCGACCATCTCAATATAACGAGATTCCTCCGTGCCTCGGAAAGCACGTGATGTAGTTAGTTCTGGCTGTTATTCACACATCTTTGACATTCGTTTATGTAGTCAGAAGCCATAAATAAATGAATAAAATAAAAAAATAAAAAAAAATATGACACCATTCTTGCGAAAGGGTTACCCAGCCACTGTGTTGATGAGGACAGGGGGCCATATCGTGACGTGTTAAAGCGTGAGTCGTTCGAGCGAGAAAGAGGGATGGAGCTATATAGCGTGCATAGCTTCATCCCTCTCTCTCGCTCGAACGACTCACGTTTTAACACGTCATGGTGTGACCCCAGATTAGGGTTGCCATCACTAAATTTGCCGGCCCCAGACAAATACTTATAAACCCTGGACATTTGGGTAAAATCACAGTTTTTCCCCTGACACCGTAGAAAAATACATTTTTGATATTGAAACTAAAAACAACGATGTTTAATTATGGTTTTTATTTACTAATAAAGTGATATTAGAACTTTTTTAATAACAGTCTCTTCTTTTTCATTTAATCAACGTAACATAAACAATGAGATGAAATACCATAGGAAAATAATAATAGAGATCTTGCTTGTTGGTACCCGTAAGAACAATGTGTGTCCGGGTTTTACCTGGACGCTTATTGGAAAAATCCCCCCGGACGCTCTCCAAATTAGAACAAATCCGGGAAAACCCGGACGGATGGTAGCCCTACCCCAGATAGGCAGTCGGTTTATTTAAAAAACTAGTACTTAGTTGCATCTGTTTAGACTGAAAGCTGTAACATAGTTGGGAAAGGCAGAGCAAATGATAGATTGTTGTTATACAACGTATAATTTAAAGGGTATATACATACCGAGTGCACGGCTTCTTTGGATGATAACAAATGATATGGCAAGGGTTTTCTAATCCTATGTCTACATGTGTGGAGCATATTAGAAATTTCAATACATTGATACCAGAGGCCGAATTTTTCAAATTAAGAAGAACGAAGAGAATTATCGTTTTATTGGCAAGTGACGTGGAAAGTGATGGCCCTCATAGTGATGTGACACGTTTGTTATTACTGGTATTCAAAAAACATATGAAACCAATAATTTGGGGTCAATTCTGTGAGTGACTTATTTTGAGCTGAAACTTTGCATAGAGACTCCATACCAGATGTTGTCTTCAGTCCTTTTGGATAGATATGGGGTTTCCGTTACACGTTGTATAAAAACAAAATTACTTTTGTGGTTAGTATTCTACGTCACAAACACTGGAAGTTAGATACGCCATCCATGATGCATTTCATATAAATATCTCAATTATTGTGTCTTTTAATGACAGCTTTGATTACACTTTAATATGACGGTTCATATAATATACCTTTACGGCTTTTTGCTTGTCTTTTTACACAGAATATCGAATGCATCTAAAAAGAGCGTGATATAGCAGGACTATTTGGACATATTGTATACTAGCTTCTGCCCGCGACTTCGTTCGTGATTTTTACCCCTTTTTGGGTAATTTTTTTACAAACTTTGATTGTCGTATTTATTTATATCTATTCCAAAGATCAAAAAATAAGTTTGAAGCTTCTAGCTTTAATAAATATGTAATTTCCATACAAACTTTCATCCCCTATTTCAACCCTTTACAGCCCTTTTTCCGCATTAAAAAGTAGCCTTTGTCCTTTCTGAGACTCTAAAATATCTCTGTATCAAATTTAACTTAAATCGGTTCAATAGTTTAGGCGTGATTGCGTAACACACAGACAGACAGAGTTACTTTCGCATTTATAATATTAGTAAGGATAAAACTACTGCACGAATCTGATTTGTAGAAAAAAGATAAATGAATAGGTTTCATCACCTCGGGTGTGCCCGAGAATGCGGCGTTCTTTGCCTATCAAAACTATACATTGGCTTGGCACCGACTTCAGCCATGTGATTAGATACCTAGCCATTATTTTTATTGGAATTAGACATCCAATAAAACAATATTTAAGGTTATTTCTCTCTTTGTAGTGCAAGTCTTCTTTGTAAGTTTTGAAGTCGGTTCAATTTTTTGTAAAAAGTTTTTTTGAGATCATAATTTGGAGGAAATAAGCGACACGAAACATAGTCGAGTCTAGATTTTCAGTTTTAAAACGACAGAAATTTAGGGGTCATAACAAAATATTTAATCTGGAAATTGGTTATAAATAACACTTTTATAAGTCTTTTTTCATAAATTTAATCTAGCCATTAATTACGATCATCTTGCTAAAGAATATTAATCCGTCAGTTTAATATGATTTTATTGCTATCCAGAAATTCTATTAGTGATTAAGCAAAATTATCTCGTGTTTTAAACTCAGATTAATTACGTTAATAAACTTAATTTCGTTAATAAACGATTAAATACAGATGAATTTCAATAACTGCATTTATGAATTATTAGTATTAGTTTGTTCTAAAATTTAATTTAAATTATATGATTTGCTTAATGAAATCAATTTATCATGGCTTGAGTTTACACGCATATAATTAGAAGCATGCAAAGTTAAGGTTCGAATTAAAGGAAAATAATAAATTACTTGTTTGGTCACGCACACAAAGCGCAAGCACATAATATAGTCTTTTGTTGTTTCTGTGTGTTGCTCAGTTTTTAGGGTTCCGGAGCCGAATGACAAAAAACGGAGCCCTTATAGTTTCGTCATGTCTGTCTATCTGTCCGTCTGTCTGTCTGTCTGTCTGTCTGTCTGTCTGTCTGTCCGTCCGTCCGTCCGTATGTCACAGCCATTTTATTCCGAAACTATTAAGACTATACACATGAAACTTGGCAGGTATTCTGTGAACCGCTTTCCGATTTTAAGAAAAAAATAAAAAATATTTAAAATTAAGGGGGGCTTCACATACATGGAACTGAAACTGATTTTTTTTCATGAAACCTATACATATATATGTGGTATTTATAGAAAGGTCTTTAAAAATGACATTAATGTTTCTAAAACTACTTTTTCATAAAGCCATTCGTTTAAAAGATATACGCTTCCAAATTGGTAAAATGTGTGTTCCCCTCTAACTTCTATAATAATGGAGGAAATAATCTAAAAAAATATATGCTGTAGATCTTAATGTAAAATTTTAACAAAAATTGGTTTGAACGAGATCAGGTCAACAGTTTTTGCGACACAGCATATTTTCTAAAACCGCAAATATCACTTTGTAATTCATACAAAAACTATGAAATACATAATTATCTGGCGTAGTTACTACGGAACCCTTCATGGGCGAGTCTGACTCGCCCTTGGCAATTTTTTTTAATTTGGATGATAGGCTCACGTTTGACCACAATTTCACCTGATGGCGAATAATGACGTGGTTGAATATGAAGCACGTTTACCTAGAAGTCACTTATCCACTCTTGACTTAAAAACTCTCTGGTTATAGCTATCAGGAAACACAGACTCCAAACCGCTATATTGTGAAATAATAGTAAATTATGGCAGTCTATAGTGTAGCAATACCCTAGAAGATGAATAAGCTAATTAATGAAATTATTATCAACTGCATCGCATCACTTCGTTGCTAATTTGGCATGGTCTTCTTCATGAAATATTGAAAAGAGCACTAAACAGAATTTAATAAGGCCGTAACTAAAAAGTGTTTATCGCTAAAAGCTGTAGGTATATGTTATAAAAGCATGTAGATATTATGTTATTCAGTCATTCGGATCAAACCCGACCACACTAAAATTAAAATGTCTCATCAATAGCCAATGTATGTTTTAATCGGCTCGGCTGCTGGTTATATGCCCGTAAATTAATTTTTGCATAGTCTACTTGCTGATCCTTCTGGTCTTGAGTCAATTTGTGGGGTAGGTACCCATTTGGCGTTGAATTTTCCTCATCTCAAGTTTTTTCGTGATATTTTCATAACAAGTGGTTCGAGGTATTCCTGTACGAGCTGACAGCGACGTGATAGACCAAGCTCTAGATTCACGGAAAGCATCTTTTAATATTTTCACGCGCTCCTCAGTTTCGGTTCCAGATTTATGGTCACCTCCACGATGCTCCGTAACGTCAAAACTCCCAACTCGTAAGCGTTGGTACCACTGTTTCACAGTCGTTTTAAAGAGCGCGTTGGAAGTCATCACCCTGATTAATCTTCGATGGTCTTCGGCGGCTATGAGTCCTTCCAGAAACATAAACTTTACTATTTGACGCTGCGCAACGACTTCAATCGAGTTACGTCCTTATAAATTTTTATGTGAAGCCATCACTGCAAATTCTAAAGCACAACTGACCGTGTGGTAGCTAGTAGTGTTGCGCAATAAAAGTTAATAGTTGCGCAATCGAAATTTTAATGTGGTCGGGTTTGATCCGAACAACCGAATATAATAGGAGAGACCATCATTTGGTTAGCCTCTTCCTAACTAGGTTGGGTCAGCCAGTCTTCCAGTATGACGAAATGTAGCAAATTATTAGTATTGTACATGGAGCGACTGACCAACTGACCTTTACAACCCAGTAGTTGGATAACAAGACACCCCATGGTCAGACCAGGGTTAGATTTTCTGCCTTCTGACTACCCGTAACGACTGTCAAAGACGTCCACATGACAGCCGCGACCAACGCCATAACGTTCTTTCCGAGGCACAGGGGTATCACACCGCTAACTGCCAAACTCCGGATTCACGAAAAGATAAAAAAAAAAATCTAAGAAATGTTTGTGCTTGTCCTTCGGACGGACATAGCATTTCATAGCCGTACTGTTTGAACTGCGAATGACCAGCTTCTTCTCGCGTCTTCGCTCACTTGAAAAATTCTTTTTTTAAATTCTTTTTTAAGCCCGTTCCATCATCGGACTACAAGACAAACGGCAATGCGATACCGTTACATGGTGGACATCCCACCCATACGCACAAAACGTTTTGGGAATACTTTCATTGTGCGTACGGCTAAGGAGTGGAATTCCCTGTCAGAGTCTGTGTTTCCTGATCGCTATAACCTGAGAGTCTTTAAGTCAAGAGTGAATAGATTACTTCCAGGCAAGCGTGCTCCGTCTCCACATCATCACCTTGCATCAGGTGAGATGGTGGTCAAACGCGAACCTATCTATATAATAAAAATGAATCGCTAAATGTGTTGCTAAGCGCAAAACACAAAAACAGCTGGACCGATTTGGCTGATTCTATTTTTGTTGTGTTTGGTTTTGTCAGGAGAAGATTCTTATGAAAAAAAAGTAGGAAAGGTCTCAAGGGTAGGGGTAGGGTAGGGTAGAGGTAGGGTAGGGGTAGGGGTAGGGTACGGTACGGTAGGATAGGGTAGGGGTAGGGTATGGTAGGGTAGAGGTAGTGTTGGGTTTGGATAGGGTAGGGGTAGAGTAAGGTATATGTAGGATATTGCTAGGATAGGGGTAGTGATATCGGTTGGGTAGGGGTAGGATACCACGCGAATGAAGTCGTGGCGGGTCAGCTAGTTCTGAATTTAAAAATAAGTATTCTATTTTCTCCCCCAAGGTCCAAATATAATTGAAATCAGTTAACTGTAATGACAGCCGGGCAGAGTTTCTTTCGCATTTATAATTTATAAGTCGGGATATTTTATAAATGGCTCAGCAATTCAGCATAGATGCTGAATTGCTGAGCCATTTATAAAATATCCCTTAAGCTTAAGTTTTACTATTGCAAAAGATATCCGTTATGTGTTTATCAGGAAGAAGCTTGAAACATAACCGAGTTAACATAATATGAATTTTTCTTCATCTAATAATGAAGTTCTGTTAAGTACTCATACTTTGAACCCGGATCATGTATTTGTATGAATATAATTCATTTGACCAATCATTATTACTGATTGTAGATAGATTCATTATTTTGATAGTTTTTGCTTGTTTTGTTAATATAGTAAATATTTACTATTCATTATACTTAGCAGTTTTTACTCACTGTTCGTTGAATAGGTATTTCCCTGTGTAAGACTTCCGTACATTTGTTTATCTGTGAAGAGTTCATGTACGGTCAAACAATCTCTCACCAAAAAATGCTTTGAACCTGATTGATGCACATTCAATACCTATATTAAATGTAAGATTTTGTATCTGAGGAGAATTCAATAGAAGGATCTTACCTTGCAAAAGCAATAATCCCGCGTTTTTGCGAGGTTTCTGCAATAAATCATCATAACAGTCAGTGCAATCTAAATCGTGGGATTCGATTTGGATTTGGCTTAATGTTGTTAGATGGCTGTTACAACTTTATTAGGTTCTTGCTCTTCTTCTTCGTGTATTTTTCTTCAACTAAAAAAGTTCTTAAGTATTTACTTAAGAACTTTTTTATATTATGTGTTGGTGATTTGGAAAACAGATTTAACATGAATTCTACCTTCCAAAAGGGCAGTCTGCACTTTCCGTCTACGTATAATTTTAAGTAACGGAAATTGATGTCATTGGTTGATAGTGATTGACTAATCTTAAGTTTTAATTGTAGATTTGTGACTTCTAATCAAGAAAAAGGATTCAGTTAAACTGGAGGCCACTACAAACGTACGAAAAATGCAAAAGCGATTGGCGCAGTGGTTAAGTGATGGGCTGTTCTGTTGTATATCACGGATTTAATTACGAACAATTATTAGAATGACCTACAGATGGTTGTTTCCATTGTTTGATCTACATATTTTCATAACGCATTTATGCAGCAGTTATTAGTAGTGGATACAAAGGGATTATTTTTAAAATAAAGCGTAAAAGACAGAAAGGAACATTGGTACTCACAAGTTTGTCAATAAGGCATCGCCCTATGCTGGTGGTAAAACTCGTACTCCTCGTCTTCCGTCAGGGCGCACTCCTCGAAGCACCAGAGGCCGGCGATAGCCAACAGGATCATGTACGTCGCATAGTAGCATAGGTACACCAGTATGCTGAACAACATCGTTAGGGGCAGAGGAATGAGAACTGGAACAAAAGAAAAATAATTAATTATAGAGGTAAAATTTGTTTGTAAGTTAGTATGTAGGCGGTCTCCTTAACTAACTAGTAAATGCTAAAAAAACTTTCACTGGTAGCAAGGTGCATTATAATAATTATGTGAGTGCTATAGGCTGTCTGAATTATTTCGAAAAACCTTTTTACGTGAGCAAAGACGCAGACAGGAAGCTAGTATTTAATATATTAATGCATAATTATTTAAATTATCTATAGTCGAATTTCAGCCACTAAGGGACTTAACTATACTAATATTAAAAAAATATAATATTAATTAAATATAATCAAAAGAGGATTTTTTTGTAAGTAGGGGATAAACTTCAGAAATAATTTTTGACCACATCATCACTTACCATCAGGTGAGATGGTGGACAAACGCGAACCTATTTTTAACAAAACAAAAACTTAAAAAAATTGTGATCTAATTCTAAAGATTCTGTCTTTGGTAGTAAGCTGCAGTATTGGGGAGTGCTATAGCCTATAAATAATTTCGGAATCGCAAACACAGACGAAGTCGCGGGTGAGGTGCTAGTAAGTTATAATAATATAAAAACTTTTTCCCCAAAAATAAAAAAAATATATTTCGAAGTTTTCAAACAAAAAAAGAATTTTCCAAATCGGTTCAGCCGTCTTCGAGTAATCGGTGACCATACATAAAAAAAAATATATACGCGTCTAATTGATAACCTCCTTCGTTTTTTTCGTCGGTTGAAAACTAGCTGGCGACTTCGTTCGTGTGGAAACACACATTTTACTAAATAATACTAGCCGCTCAGGTCAATCTTGGGCGAGGTTGGTCTGTGGACCAGTTACCATAATATCTTAATATAGTTTCTTTTTTTTATTTTTTTTCCACAACTTTCACACAACGCCATCTAGTCCCAAACTAAGCAGAGCTTGTGCTATGAGTACTAGACAACTGATAAACATACATATATATTTTTAAATACATATATGTTATAGATAAATTACACCCAGACAAAGAACAAATGATCGTGCTCATCACACATACATTTGTCCTGGGTGGGAATCGAACCCTCGACCTTGCATAGCAGTCAGGGCCACTGACCACTATACCAACAGGCCCGTCAATATTTAATATAGATATCATGATTACTTCTGTATCTCGGAAAGTACGCTAAATCGTTGATCCCAGCTGTCTTTTACACATCTTTGACAGTCGTTACAGAAAGTCAGGAGCTAAATCTGATTCTGGTCGTAGAAGGGGTATTGTGTTACCCAGCTTCTGGGTTCGACCGCCATAGGTCAGATATGCATTCGCCCCAAAAAAGTTGCGAAAAGACTCAGCTGATGATAAAGGATATGTGTTATTACAGGAAGTGAACTAAACACATGTGAGAAAAGATTTATCCTTAAAATCTTTTTGCGTGTTTGGAATACAAAGATACAAGCTTTCACGTTATTTTATGATAATACTAGCTGACCCGCCACAACTTCGTTCGCGTGGTATCCTACCCCTACCCAACCGATACCACTACCCCTATCCATACCTTACTCTACCCCTACCCTACCCAAACCCTACACTACCCCTACCCTACCCTACCAATACCCTACCCCTACCCTACCCTACCGTACCGTATCCAAACCCTTACCCCTAACCTACCTCAACCCTACCCTACCCCTACCCTTGAGACCTTTCCTACTTTTTTTATTATCATTTTTTCATAAGAACGTTCTCCTGACAAAACAAACAACAAAAAAAAAATTCAGCCAAATCGGTCCAGCCGTTTTCGTGCTTTGCGCTTAGCAACATATTTAGCGATTCCTTTTTATTATGTAGATTATAAAAGCACTTTCTGATTAGGTCTCTTGGGTTTTAGTCAACGCTTGACTACCGTCATAGGTATAAAATAACCAGCAATTTGTGTGTTCGTACTTCATCCTTAGCACCCGCTTATACAACAAAGCAAGTAATCTACTAAAAATATTTCATATGGATAGAGTACAGTGCTAGATGAAAGTTGTAGACTGGCTCAAGTCTCTAAACTACAACGAAACAGAGTAATTACTTGAAGTTTTTATCTGAAACAGGCTAAAACACAATTGTGATACAGGACATGTCCTAGTTTGGGTGCTAGAAGTTCACTACAAAATTATGCCTATACTTAGACATGTTTATAGTTTCAATGTATTTATTGTATTTTATATTCTCTTTTTTGTTAGTAGGCTTAAGAATAAAAAAAAAAAATATTATTCGGATAAGAAGTATCCTATATTTTCAAATTTTATCCAGTCATAGCCTGCCTCCAGTCATTGCTAAGCTCATAAACACTAAACG
The DNA here is from genome assembly GCA_943138885.2 of Tholera decimalis. Taxonomy (NCBI): domain Eukaryota; kingdom Metazoa; phylum Arthropoda; class Insecta; order Lepidoptera; family Noctuidae; genus Tholera; species Tholera decimalis. The sequence goes on along the minus strand of OW964552.2, from coordinate 6,994,930 downwards.
TAACATTTCCTACCTATACCGTTCCTACTGTTGAGACACAGGTCTCCTTTCTATGCGAGTGAATGGGACATAATCCACCACCCAGGCACAATGCAGATTGATGGATGTCACATTTCGTCGATTTTTAGGGTTCCGTAGCCGAATGGCAAAAACGGTACCCTTATAGTTTCATCATATCAGACATGATGAAACTATCTGTGACATATGGATGGACGGACAGACAGAGACGTCTGTCCGTCCATCCGTATGTCACAGCCATTTTATTTCTATTAGGTACATAGTTTCCTATTAGGACTATACACATGAAACTTGGTAGCTAGATGTATTCTGTGAATGGAATGAAATGATACTATGCATGGAACTGAAACTGATTTTTTTTTCATGAAACCTATGCGTGTGTGATATCTATAGAAATATATTTAAAAATGACATTGAGGTTTCTAAAACCACTTTTTCATAAAGTCAATCGTTTAAAAGATATACGCTTCCAAACTCTTAAAATGAGTCCCCCCCCTCTAACTTCTATAATAATGGAGGGAAAAACCTAAAAAAATATATGCTGTAGATCTTAATGTAAACTTTCAAAGAAAATTGAGATATAACATATTTTCTAAAACCGCAAATATAACTTTGTAATTCATACAAATACTATGAAAATCAAAGTAATTTCTTTCTGTCCTGAGATATGCTGGTATTCTCACGATGTTTTCTTCTTTCACCGTTTTGAGAACAGTAGGTTATGATGATAAAAATTACACGAAGTCCTGTCTGAACCCATTGAGCCATCACTGCTTACCTAAGCTTATAATTATCATGTCTTTATGTCCATAAAATCGTTACATAGTTTGTTAGTAAATTGTTAGTAACAAATGACTATAGATGATACTTTGTTAGTAAACATAACAATAATTAAAGCTAAATAGAGCTAATTCTTATTCCCTTGCACGTATATACTGCCAAATATACAATGAACGGTTTCTCTATCTTGCCTGCCAACACCCTAACGATACTGCTAAAACATTTACGCACCCTGCTTATCATGGATGCAGTTCAATTTCGCATGACAGTGAAGAAAGTATGAGTGCAAATATTACAAAATCACTGCAATACAGCAGTTTTTTCAGTAATTTATAATCATGTGACTCTAAAGGCTGTTCAACTTAAATGGGACTGAGATATGTCTGCCACACGCCGCACAATATGAGGTTTCGTAAGACCCAGGCTTGGTGCCCTGAGACTGCAACACGTGGCCGCGGCAGACCACGAAGGAGATGGTGGAGCGACCTGGATGGCTTCCTTAAGAATTGGAGGGATGAGAGGCAGAACCGTAATCGCTGGAAGAAATGGAGGGAGGTCTTTGCCTAACAGTGGGTGTCCCAGTGTGCAGGAGCACTGCAGGCTAATTTTTCTCAGTTATGGAATAAATCAATCAGTAACCCTGTGTGAAAATTTTCACGTTTGACGAATCTGTCAAATTTGTGGCCTTCAGTTCTATTGTTAGGTAAATCCTGATAACCAATTCAAACTCAATCAATTTCAATTCAATAATTTCAATGTCAATTTAAACTCAATCGGCCTCTGAAGGAAACTAAAAATACATATTTTGGTTGTAAAATAAATATACACGTTCATCTTGTTGCTCAGTCATTCTTGTGTCATGTGCTTATTACAAAGCGGTAGTTATAAATGTATTTATTACTTCAAAAGATGTTTTATTGAACATCAAGTCCTTACGGCTAGTCATGTATGAAAAATTATCGAATATACCCGACTATTGCTTTAACAATTTTTTATATCTATTTTTTAAAACATTAAATAAAATTTTGTACCGCTTTTTAGGGTTCCGTAGCTGAATGGCAGAAAACGGAACTCTTATAGATTCGTCATGTCTGTCTCTGTCTGTTGTTCCGTCCGTATATCAGAGTCATTTTATTCCAAAACAATTAGGATTTCACAGTTGTTACTTCTAGGTAAGCGTGCTCCATCTTCAACCACATCATCATTTACCATCAGGTGAGATGGTGGTCAAACGCGAACCTATTATGAATAAAAAAAAACTTGTTAAGTAGATCTATTCTATGAACTGCGTTACGATTTTTATATAAAAATAAACCATTTACCACTTAAAACTAGTTTATAGTGGTATGAGGGCACAGGAATTAAAAGGTCGTGAAATTGTGATCACGTTGACACTTAATTATAACTGATAAATTAACTTATTTTGCAAGTTGGTTATTAAATAACACTTTTACACGTATTTTTTTCCATAAATTTAAACTAGATGAAGTCGGCCATTATGGGCACTATTCCTTTAAATAGCTTTCTTTTTAATGAGGAAGACTGAGTCATTCAACTGTTTCCATTGATTTTTTATAATTTTTTTGAACGAATGTACTTAAGAGAAAAAAAATTAAAATATTGGTATAAACATAATAGAGTCAGTCATAATTAGATTTTAGCAACCTCTGCCAAAAAATAATATATGTAGATAGTGTTCAAAACTATTGGGACATAGGCGTGCTCTCTATGATAGGGGGGCTGTATTCGACCACGGGACCAGAACGGGTCGGATGTCGCATTTTTAGGGTTCAGTAGCCGAATGGCAAAAAAGGGAACCCCTATAGTTTCGTCATGTCTGTCTGTCCATCCGTCCGTATGTCGCAGATATTTTATTCCAAAACTATTAAGCCTATAAGCTTATACATGTGAAACTTGATAAGTAGATGTATCCTGTAAACCGCTTTCCGATTTTAAGAAAAATATTTAAAACAAAGGGAATTTTTTTTTTTTCATGAAACCTATGCGTATGTAATAAGTATCTATAGACAGGTCTTCGCTTCCAAAGTGGTAAAATGTGTGCCCCCCCCCCCCCCCTCTAACATCTATAATAATGGAGCAAAAAAATTAAAAAAAATATATATGCTGTAGATCTTAATGTAAACATTAAACCAAAATTAGTTTAAACGAGATCGAGGCAGCAGTTTTTGAGATACAGCATATTTTCTAAAACCGCAAATATAACTTTCTAATTCATACAAACACTATGAAAAACAAAGTTATTTGGCGTAGTTACTACGGAACCCTAAGGAAAACACTGCCGTAAACTAAACAATATTTTTATAGTTACGTGTCGAGCTCATAAGTGATATTTAATGACGATTGAATAGGCTGAAGTGATATTAAAAAGCGTTGGTTATTGCGCAATAAACGTAAGTATTAACTAAGGAAGATAGGCTGATAAGTATATTACATGCATATTTACTTCTTTGTATGGTATAGTAGGTAATATGAGGTACATATTATTTACTACAGGTATACAACGTGTAACGGAAACCCCATATCTATCCAAAGGGGCTGAAGACAACATCTGGTATGGAGTCTCTATGCACAGTTTCAGCTCAAAATAAGTGACTCAAAGAATTGATACCAAATTATCGGTTTCATATGTTTCTTGAATACCAATCATAACAAACGTGTCACAGCACTACGAGGGTCGATAACTTTCCACGCCACTTACCAATAACACGGTAATTCTCTTCGTTCTTCTTAATTTGAAAATTCTGCCTCTAGTATCTATGTATTGAAATTTCTATTATAAATATATATATATATATATTCCACAACTTTTCACACAACGCCATCTAGTCCCAAACTAAGCAGAGCTTGTGGTATGGGTACTAGACAACTGATAAACATACATATATATTTTTAAATACATACATATTATAGATAAATTACACCCAGACAAAGAACAAATGACCGTGCTCATCACACAAACATTTGTCCTAGGTGGGAATCGAACCCACGACCTTGCGCATGGCAGTAAGGGCCACTGACCACTATACCTGGGCCTGTTATACTTCACACATGTAGACATAGGATTATAAAACCCTTACCATATCGTTTATTATCATCCAAAGAAACCGTGCGTTTGGTATGTATATACCCTTTAAAATACACGTTGTATATTAGCGACTAGCTTAGATAAGATCTATGAATAGTTTCTACGTGATAAGATCTTTTTTAAAAGTAATAAAATAGCAAGAAAGTGATATAAGACAGTTAATAATAAAATTTTTTGTTTAAAATGCCTTATGCAAGAAAAAAGCTCTTTCAGCCTCACGCCATGCTCATGCTCATGCTCAGCCGGCGCAGGCATTAGGGAACGGGAGCCTATCTCCTGCCACCGTAAGTGCGGGCTTGCGGACGGCGAGCAGGGTAGCTAACCGTCCGGTAAGCGCGTCGTATTTCACGCGGCCGGGCCTGATAGAACCATTGTTCTAACGAGAATGCAAGGGCAACTGAAAAAATAGGTTTTAGTTATTGGAAGTCTGATACTGTGATACTGTTAAATATAGAGACTTCTAAACTAACCAGCTATGATCTGCACTACAAAACCTCACAGTCATACAGCTTTATATCCTCTGTTCCAGCGAAGACACTCTACTTAAGATAAATTCCCCTAGATAAAATCCTGCTCCAAATGTGCAAAGGTTTTCCTGTCTGCAAAGCTAACAAAAAATAACGCTGAGATTCGCAAAGGCGCAAGATACGAAAACTGTTTCTGTATATGTATACAGAAAGTTTTATAGATGTTTTTGACGTGACAACGTCTTATAATTCGATGAAGCTGGCTGCACGCACGAAAATACATGACTCATGCGGCGTTACCTCACTCTGAGGCGTTCCATTTAAGGCTTGAAGTGCAAGATATGTTCAGTGATATATTGTCGAATATTCATGATTTTATCATTAAAATAAATAGCATCGGTCCGCTAGTGCAGCGATTGTAGGTTATGCTATAATTGACAAAATTATAACAATAAGTTAACAGAACTATTTCACGATGAGTAAAAAATCAATTGCATTACTATTGAAAAAAAAAAACTGACATAATTGTATTTATGCGTACAAATAAATGTAACTTGATCAATTCAATAGTGATTTCCATTTACCTCCTTCTCTATATCCATACAAAATATAAATCAAAGAAATAAAATTAAAATTTTCTTTTGAATAATGCAGCCATTCCATCAATATTTTCTTATCACGTTGTCACGTTCAACTATCGTCAGTAAACCGACTTTACAGACAACCGATATTTTTTAATACACAGTATGTTAACTACAAAGCATAGCATCCAAACATGCTAAAAAAATATACCATTCGAAAACAAAATGTTTTTATTTTTTTTAATATTAAAATATTCACAAAAAATGTTAAACGGTTAACGTCAATAGCCAAATGGCTGAGGTGTCGAACTTATTTAAAGAGGTAGCGGGTTTGAACCCCAGCCATTACACTATTGCCGTAAACCCACTCCAGACACAAGCATATTTAGTTTAGTTGAAGGTCTCCCTCTTACCTTCTTTCTCATTTTCAATTTCTGTGTTCTTCACACGCTAAAAGTCTGCGCTCTTCCAATAATCTTCTCTTACTCTGTCCTTCTCATACTTCTGATTTTATTCTTTCTTCCTTTTATATACAATCTATTCTTCTGTGGAATGCACTACCTCTTGATGACTCTGGGACGGCCACCAGTCAATATGTGTTTAAGAGAAAGTTGCGGGATTATTTTCGATACAAATAGTGGAAGCAGAGTTTTCATAACCCCCTTTTTATGACTTTTAATATATAGTATATATTATATATATATTTGGTATGTATTATGATAAATATGTATGTAAGTTAATAATAGTTCTTTATGTATCTGGGGGCACGGCAGTGCCCCCGCCAAGTCGAGCAAAAAGCGGCACGGCCGTACCATACTTTTCTCGAAGCAGTTCAGGCCATTTTCGACCCCGTATAACTTCCTTGTGGATAAAACTAGAAGCCTAAATTTTCAGTAACCAAGCAGGCATTGTATAAACACGGTATATTCCAAATTTTATTCAATTTGAACCAGTAGTTTAAGAATTATAACGAGTCAAAGTTCCTTGATTTTGTCACTCACTGACTGACCGATCATCAAAAGTCTAAGGCACTTCTAGCAAACATAGAAGCTTCAAATTTAGAATACAATTAGTGCTTAGTGTACGAATTAAGGAAAAACTAAAATATTTTTCAATTTCGGTCCAGTTTTCTAGATTCATCAACTGCATAAATAACTTTGTAATTCTTTATATTTATATGGGATTACAAAGTTAACATTTACAGTTAATTAATCAGTGTACCTGTATGTAATTATATGTGTAGATAGGTATCTAGATATAATTATGTTCAAAGGTAACTTGTAAAATGGTCAACGGAATAAAAAAGCCAGAGAGAGGGCTTTAAGAAAATTCGTTGTTGGTATACAAAAAGTAAAAGGCACCGGAAAGGAAAAAAGTAGGATTATCTACAAAAAGAAATGAGATCCCATAAAAACAATACTTGTCAAAAAACCAAGTCTCGCAACTCAGTTCTTCTACCGTAAAATGTTGTGAGATCCATGTCCAAGTCGGTTAGTCGATTATTCAGTCCCTACTTAAGGGACCTTCTGTCTTAAGTTGTTACGTAATTATCTAACCTAACAACATCTTATAGTGACCATATCAATATTAAAAATCTTTAATGTTTTAAATAAATAGATGGGCTTGGCAATCGCAAAAACAATCTAATTTATATATGTATGTATTACTTGTGAGATATATTGTGTTTTCATGCGATGGCCTTGTTATTTAATAAATCACGGGAATTTTCTGCTCTTCAAAATTAATCCCGGGATTTGATCCGATCCGGGATCCACTTTATTCTTTCTTTGTATGAAATCAGTGTAAGTACATAAATAATTACCTCTGCTTATGACACACATTTGTTATATTACATAAGGCCGAACAGCTGCTTGCGGGAATGTTCTAACAAGATATCGCGGTGGAACTCAAGGGCAGCTGAAGGAACAGCGTGGGTTTTTAGTCAGTAGAAGTCTGACACTCCCTTCCGCTCCACTTAGAGCAGGAGAAGTCATTCGATGATTTTCCCACCCGGAAAAATAAAGGCCAAACAGCTGGCATATGTATGTCCACCGTTTTAAGAAAAATACGCTGTTGAATGTGTATTAGACAGCATATTTTTCTTCTTCTTCGTCGTTCCCTCACTGCTGAAGATTGTGCCTCCGTAGATTACCAACAGCACGCCTCTATTGGTTGCGATTGGTGGCCGGTGCTCACCGTTTTATGAAAAATGCAGGCGGGGAGTGTGCGATGGAATTACACAATCTAATTCCGCCAAGCCCGTTCCATCATCGGACTACGAGACAAACGGCGATGCACCATCGTTTCATGGTGGACATCCCACCCATACGCACAAAACGTTTTGGGATTTCTTTCATTCTGCGTACGACTAAGGAGCCCTGCCGGAGTCTGTGTTTCCTGATCGCTACCTGGGGGTCTTTAAGTCAAGAGTGAATAGGTTGCTTCTAGGTAAGCGTGCTCCATCTTCGACCACATCATCACTTACCATCAGGTGAGATGGTGGTCAAACGCGAGCCTATTATCAATAATAAAAAAAATACGCTGTTTAATGTGTTATATGTGTAGCAGCATATGTTTCTTAAAACTGTGAAGTTAATCATCGAAAGGGAACCGGCATCTTCTAGCCTGAAAAATCCGGTTTGGTCCACACTTAGCTTACGTGGTAGATTAGGTATTTATACTAGCAGTGTGAATGTCATAGGCTGGTTATCTAGCAAATTTTAATGACTCAAAACCTCTGTCCTTATATAACTTATATTACTATGATTCGATCCTGTACTATTTATAATCTTTATGCTACTGTTTGTTATTCCTATGAAATAAATAAAAATAAAATAAAAATAAAATAACACTTCTGACCCTCAAAAACCACAAACATCTTCGTGTAATATCACAGAGAAAAAAATGACATTATTACAGTCATAGCGTACTTTTGACCGCCTTAAAGCGGATAGTCTTAGGAATTTTCAAATTGATGTCAACATATTTTAATTACTAAATCTGGTAAGGTCACTGAACAAAGTTAAGATGAAAAGAAGTTCTTTTTGCTTCACCTATAACGGAAGGACTCATTTAGTGATTTTTCCCCGAAATATTTCCGTGAAGGCGATAATTAGGTTACAAGGTTTCGGAATGACTGCACTGTAAAATTGGTGTTTCATTTGTCTTCTAAATGGGTTAGGGTTCTCTTAGATCAAGTATACAAACCCACAAAGGGTCAGCATCGCCATGTTGCCTTGCTGATGCTGATATATAAACGAACAAAAAAATATGTTGTCAAAAATGAAAAAAGAAACATTAGGTTTTACCTGCGGTTTTGTTGAGATAATAAATGACGCGTATCTTAAGACTGGTTCTTTCGAGATCATCGTTCTAATGTGGGAATCAAGCTATGGTAAGAACATCACCACCACTTGTACTTGAAACCCCAGACGCTTATACCACTTAAACTTGAACTGTAATATTGAAAAGTGTAACATAAAAGAATTAAGAAGAAAGGAGTGTCTTCTTGAAATGAAAGCTAAGGAACTAGAAACTAAATGGGAGCGCTAGGAGAATGTATACAGTATAATAAAATTGAGCGGAGGATTTGAATTTTGAATTTGTAAACCCTTACAGGTTCCAAGTTAGAATCTTCAACACTAAATGGGCTAAACAAAGCAATTAAACAATTGAAACTCCTTGTCTGTTCCTTATTTAATTGTCCGTTGCTTGACATAATATTACACCCTGATAATTATAAACTTAACAAATGAACACAAAATGATATATAATATTATATTTATGGTGGCATTATAAATTAATGGCGACATTATTGCAAGGAAAATTCCTACCACTTTGCTGGCTTTAAAAACAAATTTTAATGTAACAAATGAAGCGATAGCCACTCATTAGTTGTAAGCAAGGCACGTAATCGATTACACGTGTAGGTAGGCAGAGGCAAGCTGTAATACCTAGGGAAAATTGGGTTTTGTAGACCTGTTGGAAGTAGGGCTGCCATCACCAAAATTGTCGGCCCCAGACAAAGACTTCATAAACCCCGGACATTTGGGTAAAATTGCAATTTTTCCCCGGACACCGTAGAAAAATACATTTTTGTACTTGTAACTAAAAACAATGATATTTAATTATGGTTTTTATTTACTGGTAACATTGTAGATAGAAGTTAATTAATAATAGGCTTTCTTTTTAATTAATCAACGTAACAAAAACAATAAGATGAAATACAGAGATCGTGCTTTTTGGTGCCCGTAAGACCAATATGTGTCCGGGTTTTACTCGAACGCTTATAGGGAAAATTCCCTTGACGCCCCCAGATGCTGTCCAAACTAGGACAAATCCGGGGAAACCCGGATCGATGGCAGCCGTAGTTGGAAGCCTCTGTTCACATCTGTACTTTTCCAAAACACAAAACATCTGTACTTCTTTTTTAAATCCATCCAAAGGTTGTCTGTAAGAGATAGTTTTTAGCAATACGACACGTTAAGTCCTTATTTGAATCTGTTATGGTGTATCTATTTTGTTTTTTTTTTCGTTGGAAACTCATCAAATGTCTTCTTGTACTTTGGAAGACTTATTGAATGTCAACTGAATTATTTGTTTTAAGAAACAAACGTGTTCTATTTCTGTTATAAGACACAGTGCACGCAAAAACATGAATATAGCGTTGTGTGTCCGATGAACTCTTCTCGGTAAAAACGTCAGGAAAAAATAACGTGGGTAGCAAAAACCGTGACGTCAATAGCTTGCAATTATGCACATTCATAAGAGCAGCGGCAGCCCAGTGGTCCGAGGTTACGGAAGATTTAAACGAGATACCGAATAATATAAAATTCTTGGCGGTGAGTGGTGAAGGGGAGGGAGAAGGGGCAATTTTGAAAAATGATTCCTTAGGTTTGCTGTTCGCTCCACTTCGGACCTACCTACCACCAGAAAGCTATTCCCAAAATACGATGGGGGGGAGAGGGGGGAGTTTTGAAAAATAATTTTGATTAACATTGGGCCCCTTAAAAAGAATATGAAAAAAAATGATGGGGGGCGAGGGGTGAAGGGAAGAAGGGGGAGTTTTGAAAAATAATTTCTTAAGTTTGCTTGTCGTCGCCGCTGAGTTACGCTTCACCCACTCAATCTTCGTTACGCTACGGAGATTGAGTGGGTGAAGCGTGATTATTTTTTTTTATCACCCGCGGTCATTTGATGATTTTCGCACCCAGAAAATAAATTGTTACAGCCGCGACGTATGACCACGAAACGTTATTTATTTATTTATTTATTATATACTTTATTGTACACCTCACAATATTTCTATGGATACAAAAATTTAAACTAGTGTACAATGGGCGGTCTTATCGCACAGGGCGATCTCTTACAGACAACCTTTGGATGGACAAAAATTAAAGGAGACAGATTAAGGGCTGTCAGTGTACAAACAACATAAATAATATTAATTGAACATAATAATATAAAATACATACATACAATTCAAAAATCATATACTAATAAATATTACATGTACCTATAATTGAGAAAGAAGGGGATAAACTTACAGGGAGAGGTAATGGTGGGTGTAAGACAAGAAATTTGCATATAAGTTTTTAAGTTAACATGGTCACTAACAGTATCATTAGAACTTAACTGCCGAGGCCTAGAATCCAGTGGTTCAAATGTGTAAAAGCCGAAAAAGTTCTGTAAAAAGTTCGCGAGCCGACACGGTGAGTTTTGTGTGTTAGGAACAGAATCGAGTGTTTAGTGATACATGTGACAGTGGTAGCGGTGTCGCTAACAGAAAACGAACGAGAAAGAGGGTAGACCGATTTGTCTGCTCATAAACGTCCTCCCGCAATTACTTCAGTTCATCCGTGATCATGGCATTTGCAACATTGCCAAAATATCGCAAACTCAAAACAAAAAATACACATGGTAAATATCCAGTTTTAAGTTCTAATAAATTTGCATAATATACATTGCGCTAGGAAGACTTCCGTGAGAACGTTCAGGGAGATCCCATGTGTCACTGCTGGGTGCCAGCGAAAATCAGCGCTGGGTGTCTTTCGCCCAGCAAATGCTGAGTTGGCAACCCTTTCGGCGTGGACATATTCAGCGAATTTTTTTTTAATATATTTTTTGTAATTTATTATTGTATGTTGTTATGTGTGTCTTTATCCGAATAAATGATTTTTAATTCAAATCAATTCAATTTAGTTTAATTCAATACCCAGCCTGTATCGACGTCATTGCTGGGACACAGGCATCCTCTAAATGAGAGGGAATGAGCCATAATACACCACTTGCACCCTATTTGGGTTGGATTTCACATGTCTTCATGATTTTCAGTCCAGAGACATACTGGTTTTCACCAGGATGTTTTCCATCACCATTTTGAGAGTAGTGCGGATGATGAACTTACAAAGTAACGTTTCGTGGTCATACGTCGCGGCTGTAACATTTTTTTTCTGGGTGCGAAAATCATCAAATGACCGCGGGTGGTAAAAAAAGATAATCACGCTTCAACCACTCAATCTCCGTAGCGTAACGAAGATTGAGTGGGTGAAGCGTAACTCAGCGGCGACGACAAGCAAACTTAAGAAATTATTTTTCAAAACTCCCCCTTTTTCCCTTCACCCCTCGCCCCCCATCATTTTTTTTTTCATATTCTTTTTAAGGGGCCCAATGTTAATCAAAATTATTTTTCAAAACTCCCCCCTCTCCCCCCCATCGTATTTTGGGAATAGCTTTCTGGTGGTAGGTAGGTCCGAAGTGGAGCGAACAGCAAACCTAAGGAATCATTTTTCAAAATTCCCCCTTCTCCCTCTCCCTTCACCACTCGCCGCCAAGAATTTTATATTATTCGGTATCTCGTTTAAGTCTTCCGTAACCTCGGACCACTGGGCTGCCGCTGCTCTTATGAATGTGCATAATTGCAAGCTATTGACGTCACGGTTTTTGCTACCCACGTTATTTTTTCCTGACGTTTTTACCGAGAAGAGTTCATCGGACACACAACGCTATATTCATGTTTTTGCGTGCAGTGTGTCTTATAACAGAAATAGAACACGTTTGTTTCTTAAAACAAATAATTCAGTTGACATTCAATAAGTCCCCCAAAGTACAAGAAGACATTTGATGAGTTTCCAACGAAAAAAAAAACAAAATAGATACACCATAACAGATTCAAATAAGGACTTAACGTGTCGTATTGCTAAAAACTATCTCTTACAGACAACCTTTGGATGGATTTAAAAAAGAAGTACAGATGTTTTGTGTTTTGGAAAAGTACAGATGTGAACAGAGGCTTCCAACTACGGCTGCCATCGATCCGGGTTTCCCCGGATTTGTCCTAGTTTGGACAGCATCTGGGGGCGTCAAGGGAATTTTCCCTATAAGCGTTCGAGTAAAACCCGGACACATATTGGTCTTACGGGCACCAAAAAGCACGATCTCTGTATTTCATCTTATTGTTTTTGTTACGTTGATTAATTAAAAAGAAAGCCTATTATTAATTAACTTCTATCTACAATGTTACCAGTAAATAAAAACCATAATTAAATATCATTGTTTTTAGTTACAAGTACAAAAATGTATTTTTCTATGGTGTCCGGGGAAAAATTGCAATTTTACCCAAATGTCCGGGGTTTATGAAGTCTTTGTCTGGGGCCGACAATTTTGGTGATGGCAGCCCTACTTCCAACAGGTCTACAAAACCCAATTTTCCCTAGGTATTACAGCTTGCCTCTGCCTACCTACACGTGTAATCGATTACGTGCCTTGCTTACAACTAATGAGTGGCTATCGCTTCATTTGTTACATTAAAATTTGTTTTTAAAGCCAGCAAAGTGGTAGGAATTTTCCTTGCAATAATGTCGCCATTAATTTATAATGCCACCATAAATATAATATTATATATCATTTTGTGTTCATTTGTTAAGTTTATAATTATCAGGGTGTAATATTATGTCAAGCAACGGACAATTAAATAAGGAACAGACAAGGAGTTTCAATTGTTTAATTGCTTTGTTTAGCCCATTTAGTGCCAATATGTTTTACGACAAAAAAAAAATTATAACAAAAAAAAATCATTTTGTTAAAAAGTTCTTATTGTTTTAAAAAGTTCCGCTTTTTCGTAGGTCGGTTTCTTCTTTTACCTACTTATCACCATTTACATATTATTGCTTTTTCTTATGCAGGGCTGTTAATTGTCGAGGAGTTTTCCTTGTACTTCACCATCAACTCCACTTCACCATATGCATTGTGACGAGCATAAAAACCTTAGCAACCATAATTAAGTAATCAAATCGCAACCCATGAAATATATTCAGAAGTTCCAGTGGCCATCTGTGGTTTTCATCATCAGTTCCACTTCATCAAATGGTGCTTTTCAAGATAGCTGCAACTATAAAAAATACCCAAATTGCTATTTATAGGTGTGCCTATAATATTTGAAGAGTTCCCTCGATTTCTCCAGAATTTCATCATCATATTCTGACTTCATGACAATGGGAACAACTAGAAAAAACCCTTTTAAAAAAAAGAGAATTTTCCAACCCGGTCCAGCCGTCTTTAAGTAATCGGGGAACATAGATAAAGAAAACAGATTCCGACGAATTGAAAACCTCCTCCTTTTTTGAAGTTGCTGAATAATGTTTTATTCTCACGATTTGTATTCTAGAATATAATTAGATAGCAATTCAATTGTATATAATTCTAAAACTGTTAATATACTTCTTAAATTTAATTATTGAAGCCAACAAAAAGTATTATTTTGCATAATGCATACAGTTTTTTGCTAATTACAAGTCAGTAGTATGTTTATCTGCTATACCACGACTTGTCACTGTGATTTAATTATTTATTGGTAACGGGTGTTAATAATAATTTATGTAGTTGTCATTTTGTTTTCTTCCTTATATACAACGTGTAATTTGAAGGAAATACACATAATCAAGTGCACGGCTTGTTTGGACGATAAGAAACACTTGGAACTTATTAGAAATTTCAATACATTGATACCAGAGACCGATTTTTTCAAATTAAGAAGAAGAGCATTATCGTGTCATTGGCAAGTGACGTTGTAAGTTATTGATGTGTGGTAGTGGGTATAATTCACTTGACTAGAAATCCTGTTAACCCCTCCAACTAAGTTAAATATGCTAAACTGTGCATAGAGACTCCATACCAGATGTCTTCAGCCCTTTTAGATAGATATGGGGTTTCCGTTACACGTTGTATGTTATATTGAAATTCTTGGTGTGATTGTGCATTTATTTTAGGTTATTACATTCACTAAAGACCAGTGAGCAGTGATGGCGCATTGGTTAAAGGCACGACTTACGAGTCGTGGATTCAAACTCAGGCAGGCACATTACTTTGTGCAACTTTCATCAAAACCACTGCTCTTAAAACAATGAAGTTAAACATCGTGAGGAAACCGGCATGTAATATGGCTGAAAAATTAGAAAAAAATGCGATATCGATCTAACGACAATGGGCCCGCGAGGTGAATTACAGCTCGTTCCCTCTAACAGAGGTATCCAGAGCTGTAGGTCTGTGTACTAGCTGTGAGAAGGTAATAAGTCTGTTTTTGATATGATATACAACATGTATTGTAATTTACGCACACCCTGAAACACCCCAATTAGAAAATTATGTTATTATACATACTCTGAATTTTTAGTTTTACTGGTTTAAACAGTTTTTTTTTAAGACTTTAACTTCCTTTAAATGAGTTTAATTTACGGTCCATAGTTTGTTTTTACTATACAGCGAAAGTGTAATTTGTAATTCACGTAGATTTAATTGCTTTGGGTTAAAAATTATCGATATTAAAAACGATAAAAATGGATTCAGTAAACGATTCTGAACAAACCAATTTCAGGATGTGCATTAATTATGTAACATATTGTATATCTTAGTCTTCTTAGTCGTAGTCTATCTCAATACTCAAACATTTATTGCATGTGAACTTAGGTGGTAGGGCTTAGAGCTTTCTTTGTACTAAATGCTATTATTTCTTATTTTTAATCTTTATAATTATTTGCTCCAAATTTAAATCCCATACTGTGATCAAGCTGTTATCTGGAAGAGATCGCAGAGTTTGAGGCTTACTTTAAATGTATTTTTCTTCTCGGCGTTGAGTTAAGGTATCTCTCATCTCTCTCGTCTTTTCTTAACTTTTCAGCTTTCAATACTTTATAAGATAACCGGCGATACTGCCTATAACTCCAGTCATTTTTAGTAGTAACATTAAAATAATTAATAATATTATTATATCGGACCATAAATTCATATCATGTGATAGTGAATGATTAAACAAATATATATTTTTTAAATTAAACATTTTTATCATCTATTTTAATCTCAGTAATTTCAATTATGGAGAACCTCACCTTTCTACATTTTTTTTTAAATTCTAATGTCATGTCTCTGTGTGTAATACACGAAATTTAAAGCATAAACAACTATAGAGTAGCTTAGGTGGATTTGACAATCTACCATAGATTATATACGTACTTAACGATGTAACTAATCATAATTATAATTGAATCATTTCAAGCCAGTAATATTTAAATCTGAAAAACATTGATCTCGGACTACGGGAATCCCTTGATGATTAATGATGATGGCAATTGCGTCTTAATGTATATAATCTTATATCATATCGTACTTTTCAACAAACTGGTTATGGTATGAAATTACTCGTTGCCTTTAATAGCAGTGATATGTCAAATATAGTAGAAAAAAATAAATTAATAACTATATGATACTACTTCATATTCAAGTTTTTTGAAAGCGTCTTTCAGAATATTTAGATAACTATCTTTTGTAACAATTTTGTAAGCAACATCCTGAATGTGCTTCCTTGCCAGGTCATTTATGGTGAACAAACTTGGTCTTTGACTAATATCCAGAAGTCCAAACTCAAGGATTGCTAACGAGTAATGGGACGTAGTGTCCGAAGTGTTAAATTAACGGATCGCGTTCGAAATACCATACTGCGTTCCAGAATAAATATAACTGATGTAGATCAAAAAGTTGTCCAACTCAAGTGGGAATGGGCGATGTCTGCCGCATTACCAAATGTTTGGCAAAAAATTAGACAGATAACGAGGTAGGTTCCGTTGGAACTGAAGAGAGGACGTGCCGGCTCGCGAGAAGTGGAAGGAGTCGAGGAAGTTCTTTGCCCAGGAGTGGGATATACCAGGCTGGTAAAATAAAGGAAAAAATCAGCACTTTGTGTGTCAAATATTTCCAATAAGACTCTTAAAAAGCCCACTAGTCACCAGTTCTTAATTACCTAGCATACTTAATTACGTCAAAGACTTTAATAATGATAAAGCTAAATAAAGACAAAACAAAACTGCTTCATTTCCCAACGGTCACGGTCATTAGATGCGAGTTAAGTACTTAAGGCGGGAGTAATAATAATTTTATGAAGTCTTATCAAGTTCTTTTGTTACAAATAATATTTTAGTAATAAGTACCACTTTTTAACCAATTTCAAAAAAAGGAGGAGGTTCTCAGTTCGTCATGAACTTTTTTTTTAATGTTACCTCATAACTCGAAGACGGCTGGACCAATTTGGAAAATTATGTTTTCGTTTGAAAGAGTATACTTTCTAGTTGGTCTCATCGTTATAAAATTAGGATCTGATGATGGAATCCTGGAGTAATCGAGGGAACTCTTCAAATATTATAGGCACACCTATGGCGTTTTGGGTATTTCTTATAGTACCTTGTGCAGTTACTCTCGAAAAGCACCATTTGGAGAAGTGGAACTGATGATGAAGACCACAGATGGCCACCGAAACTACTCAATAATAATTATTTCGTGGATTGCGATTCGATTACTAGAATATGGATACTAAGCACTTTATGCTAGTCACAGTGCATATCGTTATGAAGAGCTGATGGTGAAGTAACGGGAGAACTCATTAAAAACTCATGGTTCTGCATCGGGAAAAGCAATATTTTGTAAAAGGTGATAAGTAGTTGACATTTTGGCTTTTGTAACTAGATAAATTAAAAACCGACACACTAAAAAGCGTAACAAACTTTTTAGTAAAAAATAAAACTTACTTCCATAAAACATGACAATGCCGACATAAAAATGCACAATTTTGTTGCAGTTCCTAACAATTACATTCTTCAGTGTTTTTCCCATGGAAAATAGTTATTTAAACAATTATTTTACTAGACAGAATAACTCATAAAACTGTAATTCATGTCAACTGTAAATTGATGCAGGATGTGACGGCAGTGAAAATATTCAGGTACACTTAGTCTCAGATGTAGGTATAATCATGTTGGAAACACGATCATTATTTCCACTGAACCCAATTTTTCCGCCATTTTGATCATATTTTTGTCAAAAACGTCTTCTGTGAATCGAAGAAGAAAGCGAATCAAAACAAACAATATGAATAAAACTCAATCAGAAACAGAAAAAAAGACAGCATTGAAATACATAGTTGAGTTTTAAAACGAACAGGCCTTACTCATTAGTTTCAAATCATTATCACTAAAACATTTGCGATGTAAATAAAGTTAAAACACAATACAAGTAGAACTACTGCGTTACGACTTCGGTGTCGCGCTTTTTTACTACAAGCAAGGTAGTTGTGAAAAATGTCGTAACTAATTTTCTTAGAGTACATTGTTAATTCGAACTTAATTATATCATAAAATTACTCCTCATGTTACTGGCTCGTAACACCATCTCACCTGATATTAAGCGATGACGCTGTTGAAGATGAAGCACGTTTGCCTAGAAGTAACCTTTTTACTCGTGACTTAAAGTCATAGCTATCAGGAAATACAGAATCCGGCGTGGAATTTTGCTCTTTACTGTACGCACAATAAAGTATTTCCAAAAACGTTTTGTGCGTATGGGTGGGATGTCCACCATGTAACGATGGCGCATCGCCGTGCCGTTTGTCTTGTAGTCTGATGATGGAACGGACTCGGTGGAATTAGATTGTGTGTGTGTGATTCTGTGAAAAATTCAAATCCCGAAGCAATATGCTTAGCTTACTTTTAGTTTTAAATATAAATATGTCTTGTTTGAATTGAAAAGTAAATATATTATGAATATCTTTAACCAGAAGTGGTTGATCGATTTGGTGTGGTGGATCGATGTTAAATATTATATTTTCGATATTTTCTTGATCTCAGTTTAACCAATGGCTCTGACTTTTTATAGCAAATGTTGTCTCCCTCTATCCCTTCATATTCCATGTGTACGCGTTTTTATGTGTGAGTGAGCGATTGATTGAATAAGAAACTTGAAAAGTAATATGAACTCTGTTTCGAGTAAACGGTTCGAAGACATTTTTATAGAACCCACCTTTTGCTCATGAAAACTACCTTCTACTTAACTGGAGCTGATGACGTTTAATAGTTATCAAATAATAGATATGTTGGTTCATGCATATGTATGTAAAGTGCAATCGCTTATATACAGTTACAGACAAATACCGTTAGTTAAAAACAGGATTGCAATTAATAATGCAACTCTGGCTTTAGTGAACTGTATTTTAAATCTAACGGTCCACTTTTTGTGATATTTCAAAATTTTCTGTTTCGTCATAGTCTTCTCACGGCGTGCAACAGTATATAATAACAGGACGACTTTTTATGATGAATTTTAATTAGCTGCACTAAGTGATGGCTAGTTGCTGGACTTAAAAATTTAATCTGAATTATGATTTGTAGAACACAATGCACCCACCAACATGGTGGGAATTATTAGGAAATACTAGCAGTGCTAGCAACTTCATTCGTGTAGAAGTCTTTCCGTGTAAATCCTGATCCTGTGCCTATAACTTGTCCTATGTATAACCTCTTCTATTTTCCAGTGAATGTTGCATAAAAATTAGGTCAGCCGTTGTTATATTAGTCTGGTTGTCCGAGCTACTTCAACTTAACGCTGTTTCGAATTTATCTTAATAGTTTATCTGGGTTTTTATAAACGGGTGTTTCCAGTTTGACTGTACGCAGTTGAGTACTAGTATTTTACATGAAATGACTGAATGACCATAATCTCACCTGATGTTAGGCGATGATGTGATCAAAGATGAAGCACGCTTGCCTAGAAGTAACCTATTCACTCTTGATTTAAAGACTACCAGGTTATAACTATCAGGAAACACAGACTTCGGCAGGGAATTCCACTCCTTAGCTGTACGCACAATGAAAGTATTCCCAAAACGTTTTGTGCGTAAGGGTGGGATGTCCACCATATAACGATGGCGCATCGCCGTTTGTCTTGTAGTCCGATGATGGAATGGGCTTGGTGAAATTAGATTGTGTAATTCTATCGCAAACTCCCCGAAATGTAACCGATAGAAAACCGATAGACTTGCAACTCGTCGTCGATGTTCAAGGCTCTGGAGCTTTGACTCAACCAGTGCATCGTTGCCAATGAGTCTCTTGGCCCGCTTCTCGATAGACTCAAGCGCGTCCAGTTGGTATTTTTCAGATCCATCCCAAAGATGAGAGCAGAGTAAAACTATCAATATAGTGTAAATGTCAACCATCATCAACGGTTCGAGGGAATAGAAGGAATCTCGGTATGTTATGCTGGTTCCTCATCAACAGACTGACCTGGGATGCGTTGCTTAACTTAGTCGATCTGCTCGTATGGCTATTATTATTGCAGCCACGAGCTGTCTTCAAAATTTATATTTATGCTTAGCTATAAAACCTCTTGCACCACCTATGGTGCACTATGCAATACCGTTATAAAATTTAAAACGATTATCTGATAGTTCGAAATACTGGTTTTAGGGGCAGAGGTTGCAAAGCTTGACCTTTTCAAATGCATACACGTGTACCGTTTCTTTACCTACGTGGAAGATGCAGAATATGTTTTAATATTTCAATTTCAATGTTTTTACTTGGATTTGTTTCATCACAAAAGTTTGATAAGGACACTTTTAGTCTGAAATATGTATACATAATATGTGTATTGAGCCACTTACCCGCACTGGGCCCACGTTGTAGATTAAGGCACTTGAACATACAGACATACAGATATATAGACATACAGAGGAAGTCTGTGTCCCAGCTGTGGGGATATTATAGGATGGTTATGATATTGTCTTATTTAAGTTAATTTTTAGGCCTTATCCTCTTTATTGGTGGATTTAATACAACTAAACTAGTAGACAATGCATATGGTATTAAATTCGCCTTAAATTACATTAGTGAAGTAAAGTAGGATGCGATAGAGTCGCATACCGAGCACGCCAATAGTAAAACAAACCCACTGATAAATGTCCCTGTGGCGACAGATCGCAGTGTGATGGGAGACACAAAAAACTCCGCCTTTGTTCATACGTGCAGGAAGCCTAAATGAATAAGTGAATCAGAATTGATTATAAAATATTAGTAAATTGACTAAACCACCTCCATAGCACTGCGTTACTTAATTTAATTTTATCTGAAAGTTTAAATCCGACATGAAAAATTCTACGCTTTCCATAAAGCATTGTGCAGTATAAGAATCGCTTGCGGAAGGTTTTCGTGTAGGCAGCACTAAAGTTGCTATTTTGTATCATTTCAGATTTAGGTATAGATAGTGAGGGATTAACAACACACTTCACATAAATTATATTAAACGATAAATGTCTTGAGGATTTGTACACCTGACTTTTTAAGGTGAGATTTTATTCAAAATCAGTCATATGTTGAAGTTTCTAAAGGGTATCATTATAAAAATAAATAAAACTAAAACAATACCAAGAATTCAAGTGAATAAAGACATAACTTAAATGATTTTCTTCTTTGTTTGGCTGCATATGTAAGTACCTACATAATATTACGTGCGACGACAAAAGTATTTGGTATGATTAACCACACATTTCGCAAGTAAGTCAACCTCGGACGGAAGGACACACAGATCTCATATTGAGATAAAAATCATCACGAATATTCGTATTATAAATGAATGGAAAAGATTTGCACGTGTGATTAGAAGGGTCCATTGAGTAAGCAGTAACTGAAGTGATCTTGTACGAGCAAATAGCAAAATGCAAGGAATAAATGGCTGTGGTTAATGTGTGTTGCTTTTAAAGTTATTGTTCTAAATTATTGACACACCTTATTTATTGTGCGCATAGCCAAGGTTTGGAAATCTGTCGGTTTGTAATTTTCCTACCGTATAATTATGACCCGTCAACCTTTAAAGCAAGGGTGAACATGAACCTTCTGGGCTAGTTTGTTTCATCATAGACCTCATCTATCGCCAATTAGCAGGCAGCAGGCTCATCCGGAAATAAAATTATTTACAGTGTAACTCATAGACTTTGGCAACAGTTTTAGCTAAAAATTTTATGACATTTTAACGTCATGCTGTAAAGCAAAATAATTTTTCAAATACATATTTAAGGTAATGGATTGAAAATATCTTTTAATATCTTTCTCATTATTATAGAAAGTGTCTTGTACAATTAAGATATATGATACCGTAAACTGGCAATATGTTTCATATTGAAAATATATGAAAAAATGGTAATATATCACGTCATGTACGTCTTTAAAGTAAAATCATCTCAAGTGATGCTGTTAGTAGATTTTACCAATACGTATTTTTTTTTTTTATATTTCTCCCTTAGAAGCTGTTCTCTGTTAGCGGATCACTCCATTCACTTATTACTCCACGCAGGCGGCTCAACATACTTTTTAGATTTCCTTAAAATAATAATATTAAATGTTTCTTGACAATCTTTTGTTTGTTTTTAAAAGCGCCGGAGCTTCTTCATTTTTTTGTTCCTATTAAATGAAACATGATTACAGGAAGTCATAAAAATGGCTTTGAACCCAACGTATGAAACAAAGGCAAGTTAACCTCAGTTACAGAGCCTTTGTGGATGGGTTTTTCAGGTAAAACATGTAACTGATAGTAACAATAAGATAACATGGTTCTCATAATATGATTTGATCAGTACGAATTGTATACACTTTAAATGAAACGTCGACCTCTGAGTTTGTTTCTATTGTCTTGTGCATCTTTTCAGGGTAGTTTTCGGCCTCATAAAACGAAAGAAAATTACGTGTAAAAGTGTCATTTGTAACCAATTTCATTTAAATGTCACATAAAACAACACCCTGTTACGGAAATAAGGAACTGATTGTTGCTAGCGCGTGTCTTTAAAGATACTTAGAAAAATTAAAGTTGACCTTATTTCAAAAATACCTAGATTTAACTTATGTTTTTGGGTACAGAAAATACGTAACATATTAAAATTGTATGTATCCTTACTTTCCTTTTGTTTAAGATACATTAAAATACTAGCTTATATCCGCGGCTATGTTCGTGGTTCACCTTTTCAGCAAAATGAAAAAGAAAGGAATGTCCTCCATCCATGTCACTCACCAGCCTATACTATATCTATATCCACACTAAAAATTACATCGATCTATTGTTCCAGTTAGGTGTGAAAGAATTAAAAATGTTCCAATTTTCGCTTTTTAAAATGTTAGTAGGTATGGATCACCACTATTAAGCCTGTTCGCTTGCCATTAACTTACGTTGTTACTATATGTCCCATAGCTAGGCTAATATTACTTTTTACGTGAATGTATACCCTATTTTACGTAAGTCTTTCCTTTAGTTATCATTTTGTGACAGTCAGAGTATAAGTTTCATACGATTGTAGTTCTATTAAAAATCTATTCATTACTTCAAAGCATAATCAAACTTTGAAGCAGTGCTTTTGTTATTAGCGTAAATTGTCCCATAACTGAGAAAAAGCTTCCCGTTAGGAATGAGTCAACATCGTCACGCCAGTGCTTCTTAGGCCATGTTTTTCCTGTTGAGAAAATCATTGAATGTTTTCTCCCGCTCTGGGTAGAGCGGAAGGGAGTGTCAGACTTGTACCGACTGAAAACCCACCCTGTTCCTTCAAATGCCCTTAATTTCCGGGGCCGCGGCATCTCGTTATAACATTCCCGCAACCCCAGCAGGCATTGGCCCTATGAGGCCCCGTTGCTACTGCTGACGACTATTTGAGGCGTGCTTTTTAGGCCTGCCTCGGCTACGACGTCCGTCTTGAGGCACCAACTGCCTGAAAATCCTGGCCCATCTGTCATTATGTATCTTGTAAATGGGGCACAACCTTACTTCAACCTTACAGATTTGTTCCTAACGTGGTCGATGCCTATTCTGGAGCGAAAGAAAATATTATGGATCCGATTGGTCGGTTTGATATTTAGGATCACTCGAACTCTTTGGTAGATCTATGAGCAGTGTTTATTTCTTTCTCCCTCTTTTCTTTAAGCCTCTTTCAAGTCATTGATGATTTTATAATGACCTCAGCTACACGTATATTCAAGCTTCTTAGGTAAGACATGCTTACTCGTAAATGTAACAAGGTAAAATAAATAACCTTCAGGGTAATAAAACAAAACATGATATTGCTGATATTACATTAGTAAGCCGCAATGAAGTAAAGTAAACATAAGTGGGTAATTAAGTCAGTCGTATTTTAGTTAAGACATTAGGTTCGTAAATGAATAATCTGGCTATATTTACTAGCTTTTGCTCGTAAATCCCGATCCCGTGGGAATTCCGAGATAAAAAGTAGCCTATGTGTTATTCCAACTGTTAACTATCAATTTACTAAATTTCATTGAGATCCGTTCAGTAGTTTTTGCGTGAAAGAGCAACAGATATAAAGAGCAACATACATCCTCACAAACTTTCGCATATAAAAAAAAAAACTTTTTTACAAAAAATTGAATCGACTTCAAAACATACAAAATATATGTTATATATATATACTTTGTAGTGCTGGTCTTTTTTGTATGTTTTGAAGTAGGTAAATTTTTTTGTAAAAAAAGTTTTTATTTTATCCTTTTTAGTGCATCATTGTTTGTGTTACTTGAGATACCTACACACCATTCGCACTTAATTTTATTAAGTCTGCTGTACACGTGTTTTTTACCCACTAAAACCATATTTCAGACGTGATTTTATGTTATGCAAAGGTTAAACAATACTCGAGGAGCTCGATGGCATAAATGCCTTAGCGCGCTCGGCCATGATTTCATGAGTTAAGCAGTGTTCGCAGCGACCGATCTTAGGAGAGGAGTCAAAAACTTATTATCTTGAGTTTTTCTGTTCTTCGGAAGGCACGTTAAGTTATTAGTCCCGGCTGCATCCATAGTCATTAGCACTCACTAATTCGCATTGGGCTTGCTGAGTAGGTTCTGTCTAGCCTATTCTCTTTAGGTACCTACGGTGTTTATCCGTAAGGGAAGTCTGTGCCTCAGCAGTGGTGGTATAAATATGTTGATCATAAAAACAGTACATACATGTATGAGTGCAGCAATCTTGGGAGATTTGCTGTTTTAAATTGAAGAGTTCTATCACTTATCTCCGAAGATATAAGTCCCGAAGTATCCGAAGTATGAAATTTGGTAGTTTTTTTAAACATGCACCTTTATTTATCCTGATTTGTTTTTGTTTCGTGAGTACATCTTCACAAACACCTACACCCGGTATAAACAGTTATCCGGGTGTGGGAATAGAACCTGTGGCAATACGCAGCGCAGTACGCAATCGCTCAACCTCTACGCCAACGGTGTAGTTAAAAAGTTAAATGTGATATAGAGAAGTAGTGTGTAAGTAAGCTAATTCATACTAATATTATAAATCTGAAAGTCTGTCTGTCTGTCTGATTATTACTTACGCTTTCACAGCTAAACCTCAGCACCGATTTAGATGACATTTGGAATGGAAACCCTTTAAAACTCAAGGCAAAACGTACTTTTTTTTCAAAAATCAACCCCAAAAGGGTTGAAAGTTCGTATGAGAAATCTAGACCCACTAACCGATTTAAACGAATTGTGTTGTTTTTTACTGCTTCAAATCAACTCGGGTGATACCGCGGGGCATAGCTAGTATTATTATAATAACGTTAAACCTTAAAAATTTTAGATATTAAGAGCCAAACAGCAACCAAAAGCATTTATTGATAGCAATGACTATTTCAATAACTTGATTTTGTGGGTCAGAGGTTAGCCATAAAAAAAGCGCAACGTCGTAAAAAAGGCTTAATAAAATAGGTGTTAATTGGGTGGCTAAATGTTTAATTTTTATAACTAGTAATGTAAATAATTCTAAATCACACCAAATTATACGTCTAGAGCGAATATTAGCGATGAGAGGGAAATTAAGATCGATAGTTACAACAAACTTAATGTTTATAGGCACTTAACAGTCGATTTGCAATTAAAAAACGATTGGCCTTTTATTAATTGTATTTTAAGAACATCTATTCGTTCAACTCGCAGCGTTCTCGATTATTTTGCACCGTTTCAACGGTCATTAACATGCATTTAAAAATAAAAGGTAATGTTTGATATTCAAATGAGTAATAAGACCCGTATCCGTATAAAAACGCATTGCTGCTGATATATTCCACTTGCACGTTCGCTATGTAAATTTTATATTAATGTAACCCTATAGTCGGGTACTGCCCACTAAGATACAGGCTTTGCCTAGTTCAAGGGGCAGGGTTGAAACTAGTGTACATATCTGTAATTAATTTGTTCAAATAT
Source organism: Tholera decimalis (assembly GCA_943138885.2). Lineage (NCBI taxonomy): Eukaryota > Metazoa > Arthropoda > Insecta > Lepidoptera > Noctuidae > Tholera > Tholera decimalis. The sequence continues at coordinate 6,969,420 of OW964552.2, read as the reverse complement.
AAATATCTGTGCAGTGTACATCAAATTTGTGGAAAATAAATAAATTTATTTATTTATTATCCTATACTTATCAACATAACATTTATTTATTTGTTATTAATAATAAAATATTACACAATTCGTTTTACTTTGTAAGCGAGGAGCGACTGAGTTTACTTGCTATTCAGGCGAAGGAAGCAGTAAACTCTGTCGCTCGTCGCTTAGAATTTTATTTCATCGCCTTATACCAAATCGCTTGGCTAACAAACGTATATAGCTGCCCAAGTAATTGAAAGTGGTATATTGATTTTATTATAACGGAGTCCTATACTACGTTACCCCGACGTGACCCCGACGTGATTTCCGTCCCAGGTCTCAACGCTTATAAGCGGGAGCGTTTATGCTAGCGGTCTAGGCCGCTACACAGTGATCCCCAAACTAGATGTATGTCTGTCTCTTGGGGACCAGAGGATACAGACATTTAGCATAATACAGGGTGGCCCGTTTACAGTGGTCCAAAGATTTTTTCAGCTTGAGAGCATCATAAGTGATCATTTAAAATATTTGTAAAGAAAATCCGTTATCGTTTTTCTTAACCTTTTTAACCGTAGATTTATTTTTTATAGATGTCACTTTTAAAAGTGACATCTAAGACAATTGTGAAAGAATGATGTTAGGAAAAATAAACCTAAATAATTTAAGAATTTAATATAACGAGAATATTTTAGAAAATATCTATACCTGAAATAAAGGCTTTAAATGTTGTTTTTGTCTTTACAGGTGAGTGATTAAAATTATATACGATATAAGTGGAAAACCTTTGTAAATAAATTTGTCTTATTAATAAATTGAATTGTCTTTACAGAAACGCAATTGTGTCTTTGTTTCACTTAACAGAGAGAAATCATATTATAAAACAACATTTTCTGCAGATATTTTAAAAATATGGAGAGGCTGAGATTTGATTTTACTGTGAAAACATACGGAGACGGAAAATCAAACATTATTTGCATAACCTCAATAGGTACACCTAATGGACAGACTTTTAATATACCGGATGAATATCAACCTGCAAGTTTACATCAAGTAATTACATCTACTTCAAGTTATACTAAGATAAGAAAAACATTAAATAAAAGACACCAGACAAGAAAAATATGGATAACTCTAACTGATGATATATCTAAGGTATATTTAGATGAAGAACAAAATTTACAATTCAATGATTTTTATCTGGAAGAAATTATGGGAGACACAGATGATAATAAATCATTACCGAGTGACTCAAATCATAACTTAGAAAAACTCTTAGAAAGATTCCTTGAAGAAAAACAAAGTAAATCTGAAACTCAGAATTTAGGGAAAATTTCAAAGGATTTTATGATTGAGAAATTCACCGGTAAAAAATGCTAACGCTCTCCAATGGATTAGCGAGTTCAAAAAAGAATGTGAACGTTTCCATATAGAAGAAGACAAAAAGAGGATCGAAATATTAAATTTTTTTCTGGAAAATTCCAGTTTAGACTGGTACAGCTGTATGTTAATGAAACTTACGATAGAATCAGAGTGGAATAAGTGAGAGAAAAATTTCTGTGTGACATTTGCAAACAAAGGTTGGTCACCCATCAGATATGCCCTTGCCTTTAAGTATCAAACAGGTTCACTGCTGGAGTATGCACTAAAAAAAGAAAAAATACTATTAGAAGTCAGGAAGTCGATCGACACTGGGACACTCATAGATCTTATAGCGTCAGGACTACCTAACTATCTGACTGATAAGATTGACAGAGAGACTATACAAGAAACTGAAGATCTCTACAATGAGTTGGGAAAATTGGAACATCATGTAAGAAAAAATAAATATGATAAAAAACTCTACACACATTCTGATACAAAAAACAGAAAAATTGAAGAAAAAAAGCCATGTCAGATCTGCATAACCGAAAAAAAAGGGATGCGCTTCCACCCAGAGGAAGATTGTTGGTTTAAAGAAAAAAATCACAAAACACCTGTGAGAAGTGTTAATAACTCTGAATTAGAAATTGAACTGAATGAAGAGAATCCAAAAAACTAGAAGTACCACCATTAATACAAGTAAAATTACTATTAAATGATACCTTACAAGTTTCTGGAATTTATGATTCGGGTTCAAATGTGTCATTAATTAATGCTAAATTATTGAAAATCAAAAAGAGACCGGATACAGGTCATATACAACCAGCAAACTTGAAAACTAGTAATGGTGAGAAGAAAACTAAAGGTATAATAACGATAAAAATAAAAATTTATAATATTGAGAGAATTATGGATATCTTTGTAATAGATGAATATTTTCATTACGATTTCCTAATTGGTTTGGATTGTATTAAAACGTTCAATCTAATGCAAACTGAAGAATTAAATATTATACAATGTGGAAATCCAGAAGAAAAGAAGAGATTCCTAAACAAAGAGTATATGAAGACTGTAAATACTAATATTTCAAATTTAACAGATGTCGAAATTCCTGATGTTCTAGGTAATAAATACACAAGAGGAAAAAACAAGTCTTCATACTCTGAGATATTTAAACAAGAAATTAATTATATAAACAAATGTGAAGTGAACTTCAACGAACATATAGATATAGAAAAATTTGCAATTTCAAAAAATCATCTAGATCTACATCAACAAACAGAAATTGATAAATTAATAAAGAAATACAACACAGTCTTTGCTAAAGATAAATACGACGTGGGCACGGTACGAGACTATGAAGCTCATATAGACTTGATAGTGGATAAGTATTGTTACAAACGTCCATACAGGTGCTCCGTTGAGGATAGGAAAGAAATTGAAAACCAGATATCAAAATTATTACAAAAAAAAATAATTGAAGAATCCTATAGCCCATTTGCTGCCCCTGTTACTCTGGCATATAAAAATGAAGATGACAAAAAAACCAGGCTATGTATAGATTTCAGAGAACTGAACGAAATTGTTGTACCACAATTACAGCCATTTCCTTTAATTGAAGACCTAATGGTAAAAGCTGTAAACTGTAAATACTTTTCCACTTTCGACATAAATTCTGTATTTTGGTCAATTCCTTTAAAAATTCAGGATAGACACAAAACAGCATTTGTTACACAAACAGGCCACTTTCAATGGACTTGCCTCCCATTCGGGTTAAGGACAGCTCCAGCCATATTCCAAAGGATATTAAGTAACATAATAAGAAAATACAAACTCTGTGAATTTACAGTAAATTTTATAGATGACATCTTGGTTTTTTCTAAAAGTTTTGAAGAACACACACAACATATATCTAGACTACTTGAAGCAATAAGAACAGAAGGATATAGACTGAAATTTTCGAAATGTACTTTTGCAAAAGATTACGCCAAATATTTGGGACATATAATAGAAAATAATTCTGTTAGACCTCTCAAGGATTATCTTACTGCTGTAAAAAACTTCCCAATTCCAGAAACAAAAAAAAATATTCGCCAGTTTCTCGGGAAAGTCAATTTTCATCATAAGTTTGTACCAAATAGTGCAATTATCTTAGATCCATTACACAATCTATTACGGAAAGATGTAAAATTTATATGGTCCCCAGAATGCCAGAAATCATTTGATAAAATGAAAGAATTACTATGTTCAAAACCAATCCTGAAAATATATGACCCTGAACAACCTGTAAAGATTTACACAGATGCTAGCATTAAAGGAATTGGAGCTGTGTTAAAACAGGAAGATAAAAACGGAGTAAATAAACCTGTAGCTTACTTCTCAAAAAAATTGACAGAACCCCAAAAGAGAAAGAAGGCAATATACATAGAATGTCTAGCAATAAAAGAAGCTGTAAAATATTGGCAACACTGGCTTATGGGAAAAGAATATGTGGTGTACTCAGATCATAAACCATTGGAGAATCTGAACATCAAGGCTAGAACTGATGAAGAACTTGGCGATTTGATGTACTACTTATCACAATACAACTTTAAAATAAAATATAACCCAGGAAAGTCAAACCAAGAAGCAGACTGCCTAAGCAGAAACCCAGTCCTAGACTCTTGTGAAAATACTGATGATTTTTTAAAAGTTGTAAACCTAATCAGTCTGAGTGATATAAAAAATGACCAAGACATAAATAAAGATCTACAAAATAGAAAATTCAAGTTTATACTTGAGAATGAAATTTATTACAAAAAGAATAAAATTCAAAATAAAATCATACTTTCAGAAACACTTAGCAAAACATTAATTTAAAATGTACATGATACCTACTGTCACATTGGAAGGACGCAGATGATAAATAAAATAACACCATTTTACACAGCAAAGAACATCTTCACAAACATTAAGAAAATTTGTGACGAATGTGTAATTTGTATAAAGAACAAATCAAGAAGGAAACCGAAATTTGGTTTGATGTCACATTTAGGCCCAGCAACACGCCCATTTGAAATTGTATCAGTTGATACCATTGGAGGCTTTGGAGGATCACGGTCTACAAAGAAATATTTGCATCTTCTGGTCGATCATTTTACTAGGTATGCTTACATTTTAACATCAAGAAATCAGAGTTCAAATGATTTTATTAAGCTAATAAAAAATGTAACACAAAGTCATAATATTGATTTGGTATTAACAGACCAATACCCTGGTATAAATTCCAAAGAATTTAAAATGTTCCTAAAAAAGAATAATATAACAATAGTGTTCACAGCTGTAGATGCACCATATTCAAATGGGCTAAATGAAAGGCTAAATCAAACTCTGATCAATAAGATAAGATGCAAAATAAACGAAGGTGACAGGAAAACAGCATGGACAACAGTTGCACAAAAATGTGTTGAAAAATATAACGAACAGAACATACAGTCATGAAGTTTACTCCAAAATACCTTTTAGAAGGTGAAAACGTGAACATTTTACCACTTGAATTAAAATCGAAATACACAGAAGAAGACCTGAAAAGAGATAGAAAGCTAGCCTTTGAAAATTCAATAAAATCTCACAACTATAATAAAAAAATATATGATTTACATAGAAAAGAATATAAATTCGAAGTGGGAGACAGAGTTTTTGTAGAAAACGGAAATCGACTGAATAGGAAAAAAATGGATGAACTAAGGATTGGACCATACGAAATCTTAAATAAGATTTCTAACTCAATATATGAAATAAACACCGGACACAAGAAGGCAGAATCAAATCTCTACCACATTTCGAAGCTATCTCCGGTAGAAATTAGAATTTAACAGAACAATCTCTTGCGGTAATTGTTCTCTCCGAGGGTGGGAGATGTAAAGAAAATCCGTTATCGTTTTTCTTAACCTTTTTAACCGTAGATTTATTTTTTATAGATGTCACTTTTAAAAGTGACATCTAAGACAATTGTGAAAGAATGATGTTAGGAAAAATAAACCTAAATAATTTAAGAATTTAATATAACGAGAATATTTTAGAAAATATCTATACCTGAAATAAAGGCTTTAAATGTTGTTTTTGTCTTTACAGGTGAGTGATTAAAATTATATACGATATAAGTGGAAAACCTTTGTAAATAAATTTGTCTTATTAATAAATTGAATTGTCTTTACAGAAACGCAATTGTGTCTTTGTTTCACTTAACAGAGAGAAATCATATTATATATTCTTTAGTTAAGCGAAAACTTATGGTTTAGAAACTATGTTTTTTTTAAACTACCCGAAATTTCAATATTTTTGACACAAAACCATTCTGTTATGAAAAGTACTGGACCGAATCGAATGTATATATAAAAGCATATTATATGCAGTGTATATAGGTATAAGCATAGTGCAATAATCTACCTATCGCGCTATAGGCTCATCTAGTGCAAATAACTAGACTAGACTATTAAAAAAAAAACATAATTTCGAAACCATAAGTTTTCGCTTAACTAAAGTATGTTTTAAATGATCACTTATGATGCTCTCAAGCTGAAAAAAATCTTTGGACCACTGTAAACGGGCCACCCTGTATAATCTGCCTGTAATGTGCCCAGAGCTGCGACTCAAACCATCTCTCTATGAGTAGGAATGGGCCGTATGTTGCGTGTCTTCGGATTTTCAGTCCTAGTCCATAGCCGATGTCCTCACGACGCTTTCCTTCACCATAGATAGATAGATATAGTCTTTATTGTTGACCATAACGGTAAAACTATAAGGACTTAACAACTAAAAAGGGTAATACAATGGGCAGTCTTATCGCTAAAAGCGATCGTTTACAGACAACCTTTGAATGGATTTGACACAGGATAAGAATAATTACGCTGGTAGCGGGTACCGTATTGAGAACAGTAGTGATGAATGAACATTACACAAAGTAATATTATGCTTGGATTCAAACCCATGATCTACAACACCTAAGTCGTACCTGCAACCATTGGGCTATCACTGCACTATACATCCAGCCATACTTCCATCTTAATATTACCCTAAATGTTTGTTCGTCTGTTTGTAACCTTTACTCGAGGTAATAGATGAACTGATTCATATAAAACTCAGAATATAAGTTAAGTTTGATTTTGATTAGAACATGGAACACTTTCTGTCATAGAAGAACGTTCACTTGCAATACATTCCATAGTGATGCTGCTGGCAAGAGATAGTAAAACCATAAATTGCAAAAAAAATCGAAAATTCAAAATTCGAAACTGGTCCAAGGACAAAACTGTATGTAAAAGCGTACTCACACGGTCGGAAACGATCGTCACGCGCCGCGGTCATTCGGATCCCGTTCCCTATCGCCACAATTCAGTTAGCTAGCTAGTGGCTATATCTAGAAAGGTAATGTTGTAACGGAGGACGGTTGCAACACGCCCGATTCCGATGTCGTGTTGCCTGTTCTATGCTGTGATATGGATATTATTTACGGTTCCTGTTTAACTTTACGATTTTAGGATGTAAAGTATATCTTGATTTTAGATACGAGTTTATTTTTTTTAATGTGGCATCTCGCAAGCGGCCTTAATTGACCATAATTAATGCCTGTAACCGGGGCTTATTTTAAAACTTACTAACTAGGTAGTCCACACGCTAAAAGTACCTCCTGTGGGGTACGGATCTCAGCTTAGGGAGTCGCAGGGGGTGGGCAACTAGGGACAGATTAAATCGAATTATTATTATTTTTAGGGTACGAATTTAGAGCTACTGGCTCTGCATTGCAGGATGGCTCTAGTAAGGGTCGGGGATACGAGAACATTATGACTAACCTAAAAACTTTATAGTTTTTAAGGCTTATTGGCAAACTATGGGTAAGTTACGCCCAAAGTTCGCTAGATATGTTCCGCGTCCAGTACAATAATTATTTCGAACGTCGTATGTCTTTTTCGAGCAGAAAAATCAAATGACTCCTTCCGCCCCAGGGAGTGAGAGGGAGTGTCAGACTCTTAGAGACTAATATCCCACCCTGCTCCTTTAGTTACTCTTGCATTCCGGGGCTACGGTACTTCATTAGAACATTTCCGCAAACCCGGAAGGCAGTGGTTCCATCGGGTCCCGTTATTGCTGCTGAATGCACTTTGAGGCTACCTACACTGGTCATTATTATTTCTTATCCAAATGAATGTAAAAAACTAGTATCAAAAACCCACCGTACAACCAACCAAGATACAGGCTGTCCTAAAAATGAGGCCAGATTTCAAAACTTTTTTTATCATTATATTTTTTATTGAATCATAAAATGCATACAAGGGTTATTTTTTAAAATATTATAATAAGTAATCATAATTTATTTGGCTGATTATGACCATTGATTCATAAAGTGTTATTAATACCTTATCCTATTGTTAGTTAATGTAGAAAACAAAAGTAATAATTTAACTGGCGACAATGTACGCCTATGTGCATATGCAGGCACCAGCCCGGTGCCTGACAAATAGCCCATCAATTTTGTCCACTATTTTGTATCCAGAATGTTGTTGGAACTACCTCTGAATCTCTGCGGCGCAGACATACATCGGGCAAATGTTTATCTACATGTTCGGTAATGCATTCAAAAAACTTGAATTTGGAATTCCTGTCCACAACGTTCTCCTGGGATGATGACTTATGTTAAAAGTCTCTAGCTGGACCAGTTTTCCTAATCGTTTCAATTAATGTTTTATAATGCACACCATTATAGATTTTAGCGCAGAAAGCGTCCGGAGAATTTTAAATGTCAGTTATTAAAAATCTTTTTTTAATTGAAATAATTTCTTACGATCTTACGAAGATTTTGCGTATCTTCTTCTTAGCGTGTCCAAACGAAACTTCCGTTTAGTTCTGCAGTGAACAGATGTTAACCGGGCATGGAGGACAGCGAATTAAGCATGGTTTGTGAAGCAATACCACATACACTCCAAGGCAGAGTCATTAATAAATCTCCACTTGAACAGTTTCTTTACATGTGTTAATTTTGGGACACTCTTTAGTTTTAAGTGCAAGTAATATATTACAGATAGTTGACGACATTGGAGCAAAAAGTACACGAAGAATGATAATTGCATTACATATTATATTATGCTATTAGCTTATATTTGTGAGCTAAGCTAAAACTAGAAGGTAAAACCAAATGATATTATGTAAAAAATATCATGTCTAGACGCGCTAATTGACAATATGGATAACTTTTTCGTCATTGGGCCTTTACCGACTATGTGGAGGTCGATTTCTCATCCAACCTTCCTTCCTTGGAGCACGTAATAGATGAAAAAGGTTGGAATGGTAATGTAGGCGTGGCAAGCGTGCCACATTTATGATTCGAAAATCATAGCTCAACTGATTAATTCATTCACCGCGTTTAGTGCGCTTCAAAATTATTAAATGCCAATTAAAGTAAAATGTGCAATTATAACCTGTTAAACAAAAAGTCAGACCGCAAGTATAGAGCGAGGAGGTATATCTTTCCATCGGTAAGTCGAAAATAAAATTTAATTACAATTTTATTTGTAAAAAACATAAAAATATTCTGATCACTATGAAATTCCGAACATTAACAATATTATTGCAACAAGTTACAAAAATTATACATTGTCCGATGTGTACTCGCTTAATCAACGCAATCACCAAGTCCGCTTACAATGTACTGCATGCGACGCGTCCTCCACACTTCAACCATTGACGTTTCGTCCTTTGCCCTGATTGGCCGTGATGCACGGCGCATGTTTATCGACAGTGAGTTACAATCAGTAGAAAGCTCTCGATTTAAGTGTGTGTAATTTATTTGTGTGCGTAATTTGCATACGTAACGGGCCTCTTGCTTGTAGTGGAGCTAAAGAGTGGGAGACAAGTGGCGACACGCGTTCTCATACAAATCAGGAACTATTTCCTTTCTAACCTCTTTTATCTGTTCTGTGACTTGGAGTGATGACATATTTAACCTCCTTAACACAGGTCAAAACGATCAAAGATGAATACCAATACAAATGACACATCATCGACAACTATATCTGTGGCGAGAAAGTACATCCCTTCCAAGCCCATTTGTCTCACCGGCTGAACATCTACCACCTGGACATGAACTGCCATGGCTGACTCAGAAGTGTTTAAATAGACTCCGGACCCAGGTAGGTCGCAGCGAAGAAAATCTGTTCAGATGGAAAATTAATGACTCTGCCTTGAAGTGTATATGTGGTTCTGCTCCACAAAACATGGCTCACTTAATTTCCTGTCTTGCATTCCCTGTCAGCTGTTTGCTGCAGGACTTGGAAAAGCTACCGACGGTACCAAACTTGTTGCCCAGTTGGCAAATAGTCAAATGGAGTCAGCCCAAAGCTGCTCCATTTGACTATTTGCCATCGTCACGCTAAGAAAGAACAACTATAATGTTGTCGGCTCCCAGTCTAACCGGATGAAGCTAAGTATTCGTGTTTTATATGGAGTAACTGCCCATCTGATCTCCACAATCCATTGGCAGAGAAACACGTTACCTCTTGACCATCCCAATTTCAAAATTTCAAATGTTTTTTTTTTTTAAGGTCGTAGCACACGTATCAACTCGGAAAGGGATCGTCACCGTATCAACTCGAGTCGTTCAGTATTATTTGTATGAAACTCCTCCAAGGAAACTCCCTACTGCAACGCACACTAATCGGAATCGTAACGTAATCGCTTCGCCTCGGGACAAGCTCACGAACCGCGGTGCGGTGCGCTTACGGTTCTCCGTACCCTAGCTCATGGCTCTCCGTAGCCTAGTTTACGGCTCACCGTATCCTCCTATATATCTCCGTATCCAACTAGCAGTCGGCGAGCCGTAAGCGTGGCGTCGCCTAGCTGTAGCCGAGTCCACGTGCCGGAGCTTCTGATCCGCTTACGTTACGTAGTTACGTTACGTGGACGCCTGTTTGACGCCAAGGGAAAAGACGAGGCGGTGACAATACGCTCCTAAGTTGATATGTGTGCTGTGATCCTTATCGTGTTTTCCGAGGCACGGATGAATCTCGATATTTTAAGATGGTCACTCATCTACTTACCGATCTCGTTAACAGTTGCTTAACTTTGAAGATCAATTCATGCGGCTGTACCTAGCTACGAGCTCCTATATAATAAATGACTACAGGGAAAAAAATCCAGGCGCGGAAGCGTTTTGGTATTTAATGCATGCTCAGCTCACCAATCAACTAATCGACCTCGAAAAGTGTTGTTTAAGCTTAAACATTGAAATATAAAATATAATATAAATATGAATTAGAAAATTGTGTGTTAGAAGATTAAGCAATTTCACATTGCTTTAAAGATCGCAATGAAAAGAATGCAAAGGTCAAAGACATTGAAACAATAGATGCATTCCGTCTTCTATTCTATTTTGGGCGATGCCATTACACAACGCTACGGCTATGGTTATATTTTGAAAAGCAAGGTCGGGGTATTTTTAGAATAAGTATTTAGTTTGGTGGTTAATATTGCAACAGAGATAGTTGGAACAGGTATTGCTTACGCTCAGCAATAATGTGAATGCCTGAGACTTGATCAGATTTCTTGCTTGAGACAATCTAGATTAGGGAATTTGGTGTTTTATTAAAGAGGTTAAAGAGTTACAGAGGATATTTGTATATTTTATGATAGTAAATAAATGAGAAACATAAATGTGAAAAGTAAGAAAGTTTGATTGGTAGACACTTTTTTATAACTTTTTTTTTCTTGGTGGGAAAATCATCAAATAACTCCTCCCACTGTGAGTGGAGCGGAAGGGAGTGTCAGACTTCTACTGACTAAAAACAATCCCTGCTTCTTCAGTTGCCCTTGAGGAAGAAACTTTTTGTTAACCTGAGGGCTGGTTGTTACTTTGGCCAAAGGCTTAGGCATTGTCTGTTAATTTGAATTCTGCTTTTCAGGAATAAAATATCTGACGTACTCAGTTTGTATGTATATTTTGACAAAGATAGCAAGGATGGCTAAGTATCAACAGTAAACAGACTAACATCATCAACAAAGGTAACAATATCTTTTTATATTAACACTATTACACAGCCATTTTATTCGGAAACTATTAAGACCATACATGTGAACCGCTTACCGATATTAAGAAAAAAATTAAAAAATATTTAAAATTAAAGGGGGCTGAAACTGAAAATATTTTTTTTTTCATGAAACTCATGCGTGTGTGGTGTCTATAGACAGGTCTTTAAAAATGACATTGAGGTTTCTAAAATGACTTTTTCATAAAGTTAATCGTTTAAAAGATATACGCTTCCAAAATGGTAAAATGTGTGCCCCCCTGTAACTTCTATAATAATGGAGTGAAAAATCTAAAACAAAACATAATATGCTGTAGATTTTAATGTAAAATTTCAACCAAAATTAGTTTGAATGAGATCGGGTAAGCAGTTTTTGAGATGCAGCATATTTTCTAAAACCGCAAATATAACTTTGTAAGTCATACAAACACTATGAAAAACAAAATTATTTGGCATAGTTGTAAAAATTGTAAATAAGCTAGTTTTAAGAAATTTGTAAGGTTTTTGTCTAGTCAAGCAAACATATTATATTATATTTAATATAGTTACTACGGAACCCTTCATGGGCGAGTCTGTTTCGCACTTGGCCAATTTTTTTTAAATCTATTCTTCAGATTCAGAAATAACTTCCTACAAACGTTTCCTCTTTATAATATGACTAGCAGTCGCGCGGGGCTTTACTCTGGTGGACTTTATCAAGTTAAAACATAACCTTCCTTCTTTTTCAGTCGGGTAAAAGGTAGCATATAACCTTCTTCAAGCTTAAAGCTACTTCCATACCAAATTCCATCTCAAAACACCTGTTACTTTCAAAGATTGGCGCGTTTGAACAAACAAACTCACTTTGCCGCGCTGTAATTTTATTAAAAAGCGGCAAAATTAGTATAGATGACTATTTTTTAGATAATTGCATTCCTTTATGAAATAATATACTAAAGCGCTGATTAACCAATGAAAATGCTAGAAAAAGTATGAATCAGCTACATCTCACGCGAGTTGCATCAGTGAGTGAGGAAAACTGGTCGTTTTTGCGTTGTTTGCAAGTTACAACCTCCACCGGTTCTCTACGGCTATTGCAATAATACTATTAGATAGTACTCGAAACTGGATAGTTTAAAATGAGTCACTTATTGCAAATATACCGTGGTGTTCGTACTGATTTAGATGACTAACGAACTAGATAAATGAATTGGAACCCGTCAAACGAAATACAAGCTGAAATAAAAACTTGGAAAACATTGCATAATTAATAACTGTGACTACTTCATGCTCAGTTTAGCAGGAAAAAGGCTTCTGTAAGAGGAAGTAAGAAAAATAAAGAAAGAAAAACATTATATTTGTGTTGTGCACAGTGCCTATAGCTTATTACGTTTATGCTTACTGCTTGTTTATTATTAAATTATTTTAATTGTATATGATAAAATACCTAATATAGAGTACGTGGTTACAATTAATGTGATAACCTAATCGCCACCCTGTATAATAACAATAATCAATATAAATATATAATCAAACAGAAAAATTGGTGTAGATTGAACATTACGAAAAAAAAAATTGAGAGGGTTAAAGAAACAGTAATAAAGCAAGAATATAAAAAATGATTGTTTGTTTTCTTTTTATACACGCCAATCTCTGGAACTATGAGACGAATATGAATGATACTTTTTATTATATAGCTATTAGGTCTAGGTAACATATAGGCTATAATTGATTTCGGAAACTCATGTAGAACTTTACACGCGAGCGAAGCCGCAGGCAGAAACTAGTATAAAATAAAATCATGTAAATATGTATGTAAGTTTGTTTTACTTATATACTGGTAATAAACGATTTATTTCACTACTATTACTTAGTTTATTTTTTATGCACCTCCCGTTTTATCTCTTCACCAGCCATGGGTGTCTGGTAGAGAATGTTGAGCGCATTAAGTCCACCATTGTACCTTTTATTGTTGCAAAAAGTTTAAATAAAAAAATAAAACAATGACTTGTGCGAGACTAAAAATTTTCCGATCTCAACTTGATGCTTTTATTTAGCATGGGAAAAATACCGTAGCGCTGGTAAACTCTATGAGTAGGCTGTACGTACTTTAGCCCAATGCGGACATCACTTAGCCTTTTCTCCACTATTTTCTTAATTTTAGTAAAATTATTTATTTTATTATTTTAACGGACTGACAACAATGTGTAATACTTGCTGTACAATTTAATGTGATAACCTAATCGCCACCCTGTATATTAGCAATAATCAATATAAACATATAATAAAACAGAAAAATTGGTGTACATTTGTGGTGTAAATCGGTATCCAGTCTAATTGGATACAACTGAGTATTAGTGTCTTACCTGGAGCGACTGCCTATCTGACCTGCACAACCCAGTAACTGGGTAACATAGTGTCCGATTTTCTGGCTTCTGACTACGCGTAACGAATGTCAAAGATCAATGCGTTAACGTGCTTTTCGAAGCACGGTGGTATCACACCGCCAAATTCAAAACTCCCGCCTACTACTGAGTAATCTATATACAGGGTTAAATGTAAAACACTGAAAACCTCTCAGGACTATGTTACTAACATCATAATCAACAACTTTTGCTCTATGACTTTTAAGAATTCGTCATATTTTAGTTCACCAGATTTTCATACAAAAAAAAAAAAAATTAAATGGAACGCCCTAAATGTTACGAACTCTATGCGAAGCAATAGAAAGCAATTTATACTATCGGTTTCTTTTGCTTTGCATAGACGCTACATGCGTTTAGGGCGTTCAATTTAAATATTTTTATATGAAAATCTGGTGAACTAAAATATGACACATTTTTAAAAGTTATAGAACAAAATTTGTTGATTATGATGTTAGTAACATATTCCTGAGAGGTTTTTGGTGTTTTACAATTAACCCTGTATATAAAAGAAAGTCGTGTTAGTTACACTATTTATAACTCAAGAACGGCTAAACCGGTTTGGCTGAAAATTGGTTGGGAGGTAGGTTAGAACCAGGACATGGACATAAGATACTTTTTATCCCGGAATTCTAACAGGATCGAGATTTACGCGAGAAAAACTACTGAACGGGTCTGAATGAAATTTGGTTAGTAGATAGTAAACATCCTGGAATAACACATAAGCTACTTTTAATCCCTTAATTCCCACGGGATCGGATTTACGCGGGACAAACCTCCCACGCGAACGAAGTTGCGGGCAAAAGCTAGTTTTGTATAAAAAAATCCAATAACATTTTTTTTTCCCGACTCTGAAATCGAACCCGAAATCTCGTATTCAGCAGTCACGCTTGCACTCACTAGCCCAACGAGGCAGTCTAGTATTAGTTAGTGTTATAGTATTGCTGAACGTCGACAGAGCCTTGAACATCGACGACGAGTTGCAAGTCTATCGGTTTTCTATCGGTTATATTCGGTGAGTGTGCGATGGAATTACACAATCTAATTCCGCCAAGCCTGTTCCATCATCGGACTACAAGACAAACGGCGATGCGCCATCGTTACATGGTGGACATCCCACCCATACGCACAAAACGTTTTGGGAATACCTTCATTGTGCGTACGACCAAGGAGTGGAATTCCCTACCGGAGTCTGTGTTTCCTGATCGCTATAACCTGGGAATCTTTAAGTCAAGAGTGAATAGGTTACTTCTAGGCAAGCGTGCACTATCTTCGAACACATTATCACTTACCAACAGGTGAGATGGTGGTCAAACGCGAGTCTATTATCAATAAAAAGATTATCTCCGAATTTTTGGTCTAAGACATTTACTCACGGCAATTTCCTTCACTATAGTTGATGAAATGATTTACGCAAAATAAAGAGCCTATATGGATATAAACTCATGACCTACAAAAGCAGAGCCGTAACGTCTGCAACAATGCTCTTACTCTTAAGGGGCAGATATTCGATTTTCGATGATTTTTAATCCAAGATCACGTCTAAACGGCTAGTCGGTATGCTTTGAAAAAAAATAATGATAAACTAGACTATTTCCTTAATAATTTTATATATGAATATTTTAATATTTTTTTGTAAAACATTGTGTAATTTATTTTTAAAAGTACGTCTAACGCGGGCATAAAAGCGAAGATCAGGCAACAACCATTGGGTGTATTTTTATGAAACTTTCACAGTCTAAAAGATAATTTAATTGCCAATCTTTTAGTATACGGCTTTTCTTCATATTGTGTTTGGTAAAGTCATGGTGTATTATTATTCGAATAATCTAGGTGCGCAATGAATCGGGGGCTCTTGCGGGCGACGGGCGGCAGTGCATCGCTGACCACTGTCACGAGTAGACGCTAACGCTCCGCGCAAAAAATACAACATGATTTTATTCGCATAGAAGTTTAACGCCAAAATGGTTGGTAAACCCAAAACACTAAAAAAGAAACGCATTACAATGTTAAAAATAGATTAATGAAGTACCGAATTTTAATTATTTATATAATTTACTGCCGCCATGGTCGAGTGGTTTAGGGGTTTAACTTGTGTGTGGTCGTGGGTTCGATTCCCGCGGGACGCATGCTTTGTAAATTTGTTTCCACTTTGGCTAGGACATTGCAGGCCTGAATCACCTGATTGTCTGATAAAAAGATGGTTCCGTGCTTCGGAAGACACATATAAGCCGGTAGTCCCGGTCGCCAAATGGCGGTCGTCAGAATAGACCACGTCAGAGGCTCTTGAGGCAGTCTAGAAACTCTGACACTAGGGTGTATGGGGTCATTAGACATTACTACCCACACGATAAGAAGAAGATTATTTATATAATCTCTATCAATAGTTTAAATTAGCATATTGGAATAAAATAAATGTGATTTAAATGTAGTAAACAAACTTTTATTTTATTGAAATAATTATGTTATTTCCTTTTAGGAGAACAACAAATAGTAAAGATTCTTGAGTCAAAAATGTAGAGACAGGGTGAATATTGAAATGTAATTTACGAGTAGGTAACCATATTGGAGCGTAGTAAGGACAGTTCGATTAGAGTTTCAAAAAATACTTGAGTGTTGCTGATATTGGAATAGTTGTAGGTATAGCTCTTGATACGTAAGTAGCATGACCTTGAATGCGGAGATCTAATATTTAGTAGGTACTTACTTAAAATTATTTTTATTTTATTCAAATTATGTTTTTTTTTTTTGGAGTATATCAATTAACTTAGATTCTCGCCGCGAAAATGCAGAGACGAGGTAAATATTGCAATGTAATAGCACCATACTACAGCGTAGGTACTAAGGACAGTCCGGATTAGAGTATCAAAAAATACTTGAGAGCTGATATTGACACGAGTTGTAGGTATAGGTCTAGGGTAGGTACTTATGTAGCATGACCTTGAATGCGGAGATCTAATGTTTAGTAATTTTTTATCTCATTGAAATAATAGTGTTTTTTTGTGGTGAGTACGAGGTGAGTATTTAACTATAATGTAACCATACTACAGCGTAGTAAGGACAGTCCAGATTAGTTTAAAAAATACTTGATTGCGGTTTTTGACATAGTTGTAGGTACTTATAGCTAGCTATGGTACGAAAATACCATGACCTTGAATGCGGAGATCTAATGTTTTGTTTACGCACAACTCTCCAATATTCCAACTTTCGCCCATATGGTCAATCCTACTTTCGCGCCCGTGCCTATACTTACCTGAATTTAATTTATATTATATAACTCGCTTTATATTATATAGATCGCATCGAACTTCTTGAGGTTACGTTGACATCCACCCTTAATTTTGGTCCGTTTATCGAGGCTAAGGCTCAATTGGCTGCCAAAAAGTTGGAAATCCTTGTAATTACACCCTAACTATTGATGATAATATAATAACATTAGATTCACAAGTCGCCACAGATTTGAAAATTTTTTCACTGACATACCCGTATCGACAATCAAGTCGCTAAAATCATCTGCCATTGCTGCAGACACATTACTCAAAAAAGGTGTTCCAGTTTGTAGTTTAGAGTTTAAATTCCAATATGTTACTTCTAATGACATCATCAAAACTTTTAATTCTTTGAATGTTAAAAAGGCTGCAGATCTGTGGGGTAATTCTGTTCATGTTACTAAGTCCATTATACACATTATAGCTCCTACATTAGCTGTTATATTTAATAATTGTATTGATTGCGGTGAGATTCCTGATTTAATGAAATATAGTAAAATAATCCCACTATTTAAATCAGTTAGTACATCTGACCCTACTAATTATAGACCTATTTCTGTATTGCCCACTTTCAGTAAAATTTTTGAGAAAATTATTTTAATGCAGATGCAAAGATATTTTAATAAACACAAATTGCTACATAATAAACAATTTGGTTTTACAAAGGGACGTTCAACAACTGATGGCCGGTGTTGAACTTTTAGGACACATTTATAATGCATGGGAAGATAAGTGTTGGTAAGTGTTGGGCATTTTTTGCGATTTTTCAAAGGTATTTGACTGTGTTCCCCATGAGACATTAATCAGGAAACTGCACCACTACGGATTCCGGGGCGCCTCTCTGAATCTTCTGACCTCATACTTGAGTGAAAGGATTCAGAGAGTCGACTTGAACGGCAAAAGATCGCCGGGATCTGTGACGTCAAGATGGGGGCCCCCAAGGCTCAATTTTAGGTCCCTTTTTGTTTCTTATTTATATAAATGATTTACCGTACCTGATCAAAAATCATGACATAGTGTTATTCGCTGACGATACTTATCTTTTATTTAAAATCAAAGTTAACAGCAGGTTACTGAAGAAGTAAACAGTGCCCTTGCAACTGTAGTTAGCTGGTTTAATGTTAATAATCTTCTTGTTAATGAGAAAAATACCAAATGCCTAAAATTTACGTTACCTCATGTTAGACAAGTGAATACAAGTGTATCAATAATCTTTTATTTAAAATCAAAGTTAACAGCAGGTTACTGAAGAAGTAAACAGTGCCCTTGCAACTGTAGTTAGCTGGTTTAATGTTAATAATCTTCTTGTTAATGAGAAAAATACCAAATGCCTAAAATTTACGTTACCTCATGTTAGACAAGTGAATACAAGTGTATCAATAATCTTTTATTTAAAATCAAAGTTAACAGCAGGTTACTGAAGAAGTAAACAGTGCCCTTGCAACTGTAGTTAGCTGGTTTAATGTTAATAATCTTCTTGTTAATGAGAAAAAAACCAAATGCCTAAAATTTACGTTACCTCATGTTAGACAAGTGAATACAAGTGTATCAATAAAGGGCGAAATATTGAAACCCGAAGACACCACAGTTTTCTTGGGCATAACTTTGGGTGCGAAGCTTCAGTGGGGCCCCCATATAAATTGTCAAAATAGCCAAGTTCTGCAGCATATGCCGTTAGAAAAATACGTGGATTAACTGATATCGAAACAGCACGTTTAGTCTACTTTAGTTACTTTCACAGAGTGATCTCATATGGCATTATACTTTGGGGAAACGCCGCCGACATTCATATAATATTTGTATTACAAAAATGCGCCATTCGTGCAATTTATAAATTAAGTCCTAAGCACTCCTTAAGAGACAAATTTAAAGAGATTAATATTATGACTCTGAATGACTCTGACTATGAATATTAATCTCAGTATATTTATGAGAATCTCTTGTATGCACACAAAAATATTAATCTTTTTAAAAAATACAGTGATATTCATAGTGTAAATACAAGGAACAAAGACACATATGTCATTCCTAAAACAAGGAAAAAAGATTGGTGGATCGTTTAGATGCCAATGTATACGTTTTTATAATAAAATTCCTAGCCATATTCAAGAACTAAGTATTAATAAATTCAAATTATTTATAAAACGTAAGCTATGTCAGAAAGCTTTTTACACAGTTACAGATTATATTGAGGACAAGAAGGCCTGGGAATGAGATGCTCCAGTGATATATGTACGTGTGCCTTTTCTATTTAGTTTTAAAATTTTGATTGATGATTTATTTTTGATTGATTAGAATATTTGCGTTCTCAAGTATTGTATATCCTTATAATCAATAAAGAGAAAATAAAAGTATTGTATATACCTATTAATTTTGGTTTTGTTTATTGTTTTTTTTATATACAACGTGTAACGGAAACCCCATATCTATCCAAAAGGGCTGAAGACAACATCTGGTATGGAGTCTCTATGCACAGTTTCAGCACAAAATAACTGACTCAAAGAATTGATACCAAATTATTGGTTTCATATATTTCTTGGATACCAATCATAAAAAACGTGTCACAGCACTACGAGGGTCAATAACTTTCCACGTCACTTGCCAATAACACGATAATTATTTTCGTTCTTCTTAATTTGAAAAATTCGGTCTCTGGTATCAGTGTATTGTAATTTATAATAAGTTCTACACACGTAGACTTAGGATTACTAAACCCTTGCCATATCGTTTGTTATCATCCAAAGAAGCCATGCACTTGGTATGTATATACCCTTTAAATTACACGTTGTATATAAATATAATTATTTCATTATTGTACTTGTGAGGACAATGTAGGTTATTCTATCTTCGTAGTTTTTACTTTCACTATAATTTCTTTAATGATGTCAAGCAGTTTGAGTACTTGTGTGGCCTACCCAAATGACCTTACTTTGGTATTGTTCGTCAAATTGTTGAGCTCCTTAAATTCTAAGTTGAGCTACACGATAACTGACAAATGCTTGCACGGACTGGACAGGTCCGCTCAAATTTGCTTGGTTATTTCCTCAAAAAAATACCACAGACATGAACTTACATGCTTCTCATATACAAATACAAATTGTCTGGACTTTAAAAGAGACTTTGACCTCTGATTTTGTTTCGGTGTTTCTTCTCAGGGTAGTCAGTTAAGAAATACCGGCCTCATCTACCTAAACTAAACACGCAAAAAAACATGACGTGTAAAAGTGTTATTTATAACCAATTTACAAAATAAGCCTATAAACTATTTAAAAAAAAATTCAGCTCTGGCTGTATACAAAAGGGAAAAACTCAACTCAGCATGTCGAAAATGAGGACATGATTGCTGACAAGCAAATTCATACTTATTTCAATATTCCGATTTAAATGTTATTAAAACTTAATTATTTACGAGTATCAAATGAGTCTAAGTAGCGTAGCCACATAGTCATTTTTATATATATAGATAGATAGAATTACTTGTCTAAGTAGTTTTCAATGACCAGACAATTAAAGTCCAGAAAAAATTTGGATGGTGATAATAAATCAGGCAGTACAGTCTTTACTATTTGAAACGTATGGTTACCTTACGAAATTTCGAGCTTGCGTTGCGGGGGTGCATTGCGCGGTCGCGGGGAGTGACGCAAGCTTCTCCCCAGTCGCTCAAGGTCGCTGCCATATAATGTCGCCTTAATATAACTATTTGAACCATTCAATTCTATCCCAAAATTAATAGTTGTGTTTCTGTATTTTTTTTTTTAGAAAGCATACTATAGAAGTCATTTAAGACATATAATTTTACTGTAATGAACATGTTTCACTCGAGTTTTATTTCGCACGGCTATAGTTCAATTTACCTATTAAAAGTAAAATAAAAGTAATTTATTGTCAGACACAGTAATATATTTAGATTAAAATTATACTCGATTTAAATTATTTTTTATTAAATAAAAAAAATTATACACGCAAGAATACAGACATATATATAAACAACACAACACGCTATTGGTTAGTTTTGCTGAGTTAGGTCAGTAGCCTTCTGCCTGTCTAGATTCCTAGAAAGAAAATTAAATCTTGCAAACATCATGATCACTGTAGTTGAAATTTCTTGAATGTAGAATTCTTTCTCCACTCCATTCTATTATCGAACAAGAACTTTACTAAGACACATAGAAAATATAAAGAAATTTAAAGTAAGAAACCACTCATTAAACGTAGTTGTATTGACCTATCAGTTTACGTAATTCCCATCTCCTCGTTAGTTCCGACAAAGAGGACAACAGTTCGGGAGAAATCTTCAAAAGGCCTTACCAATCTTAGTGATAATCATCAACTCATAAAGTCTGTTAGAGAGAGAAAAAGAAAAATACATTTATTTGGCATCAGTTTGTCGGGTACACACAGAAGGGAAAACAAAAAAAGTCCATGTGTATCTCATGGCTGCGCCAAAAAGGTCTTTAATTCATCAGCATTAATTCTGTCAGACGCTGGTCTTCCCATAAACCTCAATTCTCATTACATCCTTAAAGAAGCTCCAGAAGAACTCTCTTTGTGCAACGCCTTTTAGAGTAAATCCCTACAGGATCTAGGATATGGATACAGGATCTTACCTATATGGTACGATGACACCAAATGCGACTCACACCACATATCCAAGAACAAACAAATATTCTCAACCACAGCCTACCGCAGTTATGTTCACTTAACAGTTATCATATTAATTACACGCAGCAAACCCATCTGGTGGTACTGGGTCAAGGTTGTGTGTACACGCCAACATAATTCTCTGCTGTGTCCGTCCGTCCGTTTCGTCACGCTGCCAGAGTTCAGCACGCATGTGTCACTAATTTATTAAAATATTGGATGGCTTTTCTTTCGATTGCGTATAGTGAAGATGAGAAGGTTGAAGTGGCTGTGTGGAGTGACAAGAATGAATATAGTAAAGAATGAGTATATAAGAGGAAATTTAAAAGCGTCCATTCCAGAAAAATTTTAAGGAAGTCGCCTATTATGGTCTGCATATATGATGTGGAGGGATGATACGCATGAGACTAAAAGGGTGATGGGTTTCAATGTCGATGGAGGATGGAGGGAGAGGAACAGGAAGCTCAAAGAAATGGATGGATTGTGTGTGACGATATGAGAGAAAAAGGAGTTAATGATACCGTGACGTCCGACAGGGGAAAATGGACGAAGAAAACGTGTTCGGCAACTTCAAGTAAATAGGACAAGGGTAAGATGATGATTATGGTTGGTTTGTCTTGTAGACGTGATCTTGTCTTTAAAATCCTTTGATCTTAAAAAAAATATTATAAAGTCTTGTAAAGTCCTTCTAAAGGTTCTCTGGAAGATATCGCTCTCAGCGATAAGACCGCCATTGTGACCAAAGTTTTTGCAATAATGTTAGGTATATAAGTGAGTTTTAATTTTTGGTGTACAATAAAGTATATTCTACCTATCTGTAGTAAAGTCAGTAGAAGTCTGACATCTGACACAAGCCTCCGCTTCACACCGGGGGGATGAAGTCATCTGATGATTTTCCCCATAAAATATGCTCTGGTTTGGTATATAATTTTGTAAATCTGTGAGAACTAAATCCCCCAAAAAACAGAGAGAACAAGACATTTCTTGGGAAGTCTGCTAACTGGTACCCAAGTAGTGATGGTTAGACGAGCATTAGATTTTATTTATTGATAATAGGCTCGCGTTTGACCACCACCTCACCTGATGGTAAGCGATGATGTGGTCAAAGATGAAGCACGTTTACCTAGAAGTAACCTAATCACTCATGACTTAAAGACGCCCAGGTTATAGCTATTATTCAATTCATGGTTATTCGATTCATGCAAAATACTTGTATCTAGATTCATTCAAACAAAATTCATCATTTATTTCTTTCAAAATAGTTTCGAAAAGTCTAGGAAGCTTAGTATACATATTTTATATTAAAACAAACAACAATCTCTTATAACAGGCGTGTTATCTTTCTATCTATAATGATTTTTACGTAGGCCATTATTTGTAAAGGTCATTGGCCCAATACCTACCTCAACAGTGTTGTGATTATATCTGAAGCTAATTTACATCGCCGAAGCAGAGCCCATAAATTATTTTTGGGCTTATTTTAGCTCTGAGAATTTCAAGGTAAACTTGTTATTTTTAGGGTCCAAATGTCCGTATGGAGGAATGAAACCTTTATGAGATCAATCGTCTATCTATTGGTCGGCATATGTCTTTCCTATCCTATGAGGAAACATAAAGTTCTTAAACCTATCCTCATAGGACAATTCCCTGAGTCTACTGAATCGATTTAGTTTAAACTTAATATAGAACACTAGCTTCCGCCCGTGACTTCGTCCCCGTGGAAAAAAAAATCCCCCGATTTTGAAACATTCTTCATTACTGCTCCGCTCCTATTGGTGTTAGCGTGATGATATATAGCCTATAGCCTTCCTCGATAAATGGGCTATCTAACACTGAAAGAATTTTTCAAATCAGAATGGTAGTTCCTGAGATTAGCGCGTTCAAGCAAACAAACAAACAAACAAATAAACTCTTCAGCTTTATAATATTAGTATAGATTTACGATCCAAACACGGACGCTCAGCGTTTTTTTTTCTCTAATCTAAATCTAATTAAATCTAATGTTATCGTAATCAAGTTTGAAGGGTTGTGTTACCTACTCCATAATTTTGAATTTTAGCCATTTCCCATCATTTGGGTACATACAAAAAAACATACTTTAAATAAGTGAATTTATTCATTATGTAAAAAAGGTTCATTCCCTTTCCCTATAACTTTGAAACTAAAAGGATGATAGCTATCTTTTTCTCTCGTGCATCAGTTTACAGGAAATATATTTAATGTCTCATCATTTGCTGACTTTTTCACACTATGTCTTGGTCGGTTTCCTGTAAAACCGGATGCATTAAATAAACCTATTGATGTTAAGGTTTAAAAGTAAAAAAAATAAATCATTTTTTGTGCGGAACCCTTTCCGCGTGAGGCCTAGTCGCCCTTGTCCATTTTGTATTCTATATAGCCTGCTTTCGAAACAAAATCACGATATTGATAGTAATTTGCCGATGCTCTAACTATCATCACGAGTATGAAGGGTGCAATGAAATGTCAGGCGTTCTAAGTCTTCTTTGTATTTAAGACTAAACGTGTCAAATGAAAGGAAAGAGGTTCACGGTTGTGAAACTGGTTGTAGGCAATTCTGCACGCTAGCTTATAGATGAGCAGACTAGCTATCTTAACTCTACACCTGATCATTACTGTTTCTGTTTTTTATTTTTTTTGCTATTGCACTGCATTGGAGATGCTTTGTGGGGGTGCAAAATACATGTGAAGTAGAAGTTTGGGTTGCATTCTGAATCACAAAATTCACATCTTCTGTATATTTTATACAAGCTTGAACACCACAAGGTGTTCAAGTTTTGTGGAAATATTCGATATTTAAACACTTCATTCTGTATTTGGCAAAAGAATACTTTTTGGATTCAGTCATCTTGTGCCTAGCCTTTTCACAAATATGTTGGGACTTTTATTCTAACCCGATCAAGCTAAGTACGTCCTCCCTTGCTGATTATACTAGTGTAAAATTTTTTGACTAGGTACCCATAACGACTGTCAAAGATGAACACATGACAACCGGGATGGAAGGATGGAAGGTCGAAAATCTTGATATCTTAACATGGTCACCCATGTACTATTTACATGATCAAAGCAAGCGGGCTAACGTTGCTTAACCTCTCAAGGACCGCCATTATTTACGTCTACTATTAGTTGAGCACCGCTAGCACACAAATTTTGTGCCAGTGGGGCTCAACTAATACTTGTTTACTGGCACGTTTTTGTGCCGCTGGGGCACTAGAGGTTAACCTTGAAAATTAGTCGTAAAGTTGTAATTATTATTTAGCCCCTACACACAATTATTATTTTACCTGATATTTTTCTCACTCGTTAGCACGTCATGTATTATTACAGAATATTTCAGAAGTTCTTAACGAGTTTACACCAAACTTAGTGACTTGTGGTTGTCATGCTCTAATTAACTAATGTTCCCAAATATGATTGCAAAATAAAATATGACACAATTCGGACAAAATCAAAGCCACATAGCTTTAAGTCTTACAATACAATCTATTGTTAATTTATGTCTTAATTAGAAGCCGTGGGGACCTTGCGCAATCACAAAAAATCTTAAGTTCATTGTCCAAGTTTACACTCAATCTTGGGTGAATTGACTGACTGTAAATTCTGTGGTATACTATGAGTCACCGTGTGTACTTCTGTTATATTATATCAATTGATAAAATAATAAGGTTACACAAGACAAACTCGACAAAAAATAATAAAAAGGCAATTTGACGTGTTGCATAAAATCCGCATTCGTTTTTTGTAAAATACATATTTTCCAGTTGAAATTAAATTTCCAAAAATATTACAGATGCCAGTCTGGGTTCGAAACCATAACCTGCAACTCGTAAGTCGAATCTGTAACCATTTGGATACCCTTGCTCTATTGCTAACATAAGATACTTTTAATCTAGGTCATAATATATTAACTAGCCGCTTTCGGACACTAAAAGTAACAATTTTTAGTTATTTAAGCAATGCTTCTAATTTCAACGCTCTCATTAAGATACCAATTTTGATCGTTAGCAAGAGTAAAACTGCATACGAAATCACTGTAATTAATTTTATTAAGTATGCACTTAAGTCAATGATAACAAGCTAAAAGAAATCATAAGTACCATCTTCATACATTTGAAATCATGTGAACAATTACGTTAATTGAATAGTGAGCGATAGGATACCAGGCGTTCATGAAATCTAAACAAGAAATCATTTATTGCACATACCTATGTAGCTAGTAAGCTTTTTTTAAGGACGGGAGAATCCTATGATCTCCCAGTCTGGGCGAAGCGGGAGAGTGTGTCAAACTTTTACTGACTAAAACCCATCCGTGTTCCATCATATGCCTTTCGTATTCCGAGGCCGCGGTTATTCTTTCAAGCAATTCCTCAACCCTGGCAGGCAACGGCCCTCTAGTGGGCCCCGACAATTTTGCTGACACTTTTTAGGCTAGCTAGCAAGCTTGGTTTCCAAATTTAGCAAATCTTTCAGCTTTGGTGGCCTAACGAGTCGTGAATTGGAATCCAGCCAGGCTTTATTTTGTGCAATTATTATGATCATCATCATTCTCAAAGCGGTGAAGGAAACCACAGTGAAAAAACTGGCCTGTCCTAGGACCGAAAAATATAAATACCTGCGACCTACACGCGGGTCCAGTGTGGATGGTATGCACTGGACCCGCGTAGTAGATTACGGCCCATTCCCTCACATAGAAGGCAGGCCTATGTCCTAGTAATAGAAACGGCTGGTTATTTTTGTTAAAACTTTTCGGTAAATTTACTACACAACGTGTAACAGAATAAACGCAATTCCTGACAGTAGTTGGCTCAGAATCGGTTTCTGAATCGATTTCCGTCACAAAATAGGTGTTAAATTTTGACGGAAAAATCTTTCATTTAAATTAAAATGGAAACACAGTATCATGATGACAATTAATACAATCCTTAATTCAAGGAAATGCGTTCATAGGCGTCTCGGCCGCTAATATTGCATGAGTGTATGCGTCTGCGTAAGGATATTGTATGACGCACATACGTTTTGCGTTTAGTAAAGATAACTATTTTATAAAAAATGTCTAGGTTTGGTTTCAATTTATCTAGTTACGGATGTTATTTTAGACTTATAATTTAATATTCTGATTGGGGTGTTTTTTTTTTTTTAATGATGGTCCCACTCTTGACCTCTATCTCGCCTGATGGTAAGCGATAGATGAGGTCTAAGATGGGACGAGTGAGCCCAGAAGATGCCTATTTACTCCTGCTTTAAAGGCTGAAAGGTCATAAGTGGCAGGGAACACAGAAGCCGGCAGAGAATTCCACAGCTTGGCTGTGCGCACAATAAATGTGGAGGAGAAGCGCTTGGTACGACAAGACGGTATATCAACCAAGTGTGAGTGGTACCCAGCCGTGCGTCTGGTAGACCGGTAGTGAAAGGGAGATAGAGGAATCAGGTCATGGAGCTCCTGCGCACACTCCCCGAAGTACAATCTGTAGAAAACCGACAGGCAAGCAACGGTTCGCCGATGAGCCAGGCTATGAAGCTTGTCCACCAGCACCTCGTCGCCTATAAGCCTTTTACTTAATCTGTTACACCTTGTATAAAAGAAATATTTTGACTCCAGAAAATCAATGTCTGTCATCTGCAGATGAGGGCGACATGACAAAATGACAACTCCTTCCTCTCCAACCAGACTGGGAAGAGCCATTTTATAAATTTCCCCCGAAAAAAAAACATCTCTACATAATGTGAATAAACTTACTAAACATATATAAAACCTATATCTTTGAATTATTAGTAAAGAGGTTACAATCAGACAAGAGTTCTCCATAGACAACCACATGATTGATTCATACAAGTTACTTATAATCGGGGTGGCGGGAATGTTCTAACGAGATACCGCGGCCCCGGAACGTAAGGGCAGCTGAAGGAACAGGGTGGGTTTTTAGTCAGTAGAAGTCTGACACTCCTTTTCACTCCACCCACCGCAGGAGGGGTCATTTGGCAACTTTCTCAAGCTGATAAAAAATTACTTACATATTATGAAGTTTAAAGATGGTGCTACTCTTAGAAAGTACTAGCATTATTTTTGTATTATCGCATAAAGTCCTATTACAAAAGAGTGTGTTTATCCATTTATCTTAACAACTCTGAATCACGAGAAAACTCAATAAATCATAAGCACACAACTTAATATTTATATTTAGAAGTGTACGCAATTTACAACATTGACCTCGCCCTTTGGTTCAAGGTTCTGCCGACCAAACATTGCGGGTCAACTTGAACGATGGTCCATCTTGCGAAAATGTGATGACATATGTAATGAGTATCTCGGTAAGTGAGAATGGGAGTGTTATTAGAAGGTTGCATGTTTAATTAAAAAAGTTTAAAATGTATGTGCAGTCTCATTCCAATCCCAATAAATGTTGTTGTGTTATCTAGCTGAATACTGTAAGAATAATCTGCCTCCGTAGTCGAGTGGTTTAGGCGTTTGCCTTGTGACCGGGTGGTCGTGGGTTCGATTCCCGCGGGAAGCATACTTTGTGAAGTTGTTTCCAGTTTGGCTAGGACATTGCAGGTCTGAATCAATTGATTGTCTGATAAAAAGATGGTTCCGTGCTTCGGAAGACACGTATAAGTCAATGCTCCCGGTCGCCAAATGGCGGTCGTCAAAACAAGACCATGTCAGGCCCTTGAGGTGGGGCCACTAGGGTGTATGGGGTCGTTAGACCTTACTACCCACACCATAAGAATCACCTCAAATGATATGAGAACCATGGAGTATAAGTGATGAGTTTTTGAGAAAAGAGGTTTAAGCACATCTTATTATTGCTGATATGCTTACGTTTGATCATCTCACCTAATATTAAGCGATGATGTGGTCAAAGATGAAGCACGCTTGCCTATAAGTAACTTATTCACTCTTGACTTAAAGACTCCCAGGTTATATCTATCAGGAAACACAGACTACGGCAGAGGATTTCACTCCATAGCTGTACGCACAATGAAACTATTCCCAAAACGTTTGTTAGATATTTCAAATAATAGTTCTTAAACGAGGTACACTAACTTTTCAAAATATTTCTGCATTTCACTTCCTATATAAAAAAGATGCGCTTCAAAACAAAAGGTCAAATATCAATTTCCTATATCTATTAAAAAGTTCTGCCACTCTCAAGTTATGTTACAAAAATGCAAGAAATAAATACTGTTTCGAAATGATTTAATTCTTAACCAACAGATTTGTAGTAACCAATCATTCATTACAACCATTAATTTTACATCATTTTGTTTTAATGACACAAACATTTTGTATTTGTTGGCCCATCACGACTGACTAATGAAACGCAATAAGATAAACATGGTGAAGAAACTGTCTGTACATTTTAATAGTGATTAGTCTTGTCATAAAGATAACATTTTATAACGCGTTGAAATTGAAATTGAAATTGAAAACCATTTATTCGGTGATAAACACACACAACAACAAACAATAGAAAATTACAAACATAAAAAATAACACTAAGAATTTCGCTGAGCATGTCTACACCGAAAGGGTTACCAACTCAACATTTGCTGGGCGAAAGACACCCAGCGCTGGTTTTCAGTTGGCACCCAGCAGTGACACACGGATGAGGGTAAATAAACTAATGTTAAAGAATGTGTAGTGTATTAAATACATAAATAAAATAATATTGAAAGGTGTAATATCGTGTTACGTGCATAATAAAAAAATCTTTTACATTGTAATTTAGCGATAGAGAGGTTCATGAGATTGATCTATGGCTGGTCTAAGCAATTATACAAGGTGTAGCAGATTAAGCGCAATACCTCAGACATCCCAATTAGAATATTAAATTATAAGTCTAAAACAACATTCGTAACTAAATAAACTGAAACCAAACCTAGACATTTTTTATAAAATAGTCATCCTTACTAAACGCAAAACGTATGTGCGTCGTACAATATCCTTACTCAGACGCATACACTCATGCAATTTTAGCGGCTGACACGCACACAAGCGCATTTCCTTGAATTAAGGATTGTATTCATTTGTCATGATACTGTGTTTCCGTTTTAAGTTAAATGATAGATTTTTCCGTTAAAATGTAACACCTATTTTTTATGACGGAGATTCAGAAGCTGATTCTGAACCAACTACTTTCAGGAATTGCACTTATTCTGTTAAACGTTGTATATCTGCATAGCCTTTTTCCAGCTATGTTGGGATTGGCTTTCAGTGTGAAAGAAACATACTAGAAATACTTCTAATAATCACTTTTAATACTTCTTCACACTGTAAAATGTAACCCGAGTCTTCCTTTGTCGTCTGTATCAGCTTGAACGTCGACTGTATTATATTTAAATTAACGCGCGTACCGTCTTTTATAACCAAAAGATAGCTATGGGCTGTCACAAATAATCATCATTTTGACATTAGACATAATCGTTTTGCAACCCACAACTAAAATAGTTGGGTAGTCGATTATTGTGTTTTCTAACACTGTGAGTTGCCATGAATAATATTATGATGTTTACATTAAAGGTAACAGTGTTGCCACCCATCGATAGGATTCGTTAGATATAGTCGATTATTGTGTATGCTAACAGGTGCAATCGATTATAGATGTGTACTATGGAACAACTGCCTATTTGACATCAACAGCTCAGTACCAATGGGTATCCATTGCCAAGTTAGTCATACATCCACGGACTGACGTCTGTAAACGTTGCTTTACCATAAAGATTGACATAAAGAGACTTTTATTGCGGCTCCTCATACTATCTACACAAATATCACTCTTAACTATCCTATACTACTCCTTTATAATTAACGGCCAAAAAAAAAACGGAGGGCGTTATCAAATCGACGTGTATTTATATTTTTTTATGTATGATCATCGATTACTCCAAGATGGCAGAACCGATTTGGAAAATTCTTTTTTTATTTGAAAGGGTATATTTCAGAGTTAGTCCCATTTTCACCAAGTTAGGATTTGATGATGGGATCCTGAAGAAATCGAGGGAACTCTTCAAATATTATAGGCACACCTATAGTGAGTAGATTTTTGTTACTCTATCACGCCAAAATGGCAAAACAGTTAATCATAAGCATAGAGCTATATTACAGTCTAGAATAGCATACAAGGCACTTTTTACCCCAGGACAATGTGTCAGTTTTCACGCAAGCGAAATCACGGGCAACAGCTAGTTAATTGTATACCTGCATTAATATCGCTTCATTCGACGACAATTAGTTCTATAATGACGTTTAACCATAATATTGTCGGTGTAAAAGAGTAACTGTGGAATTTCTTGCCGGTTCTTCTCCATAGGAAACGACCAATTTTGAACCGTGCAGTAACTTCTGTCGTTTTATGAGTGCCCATGTGAAATAAAAATAATTATTTTTTATTTGATTTTTTTGTTTGATTTTAGTGCGAGAAAGAGACGGTGGTATAGAGTGCGAACAACACAATCCAATTCTACTACGGAATCATGATGACGTTAGAGCTTCGTAATGCTATTAACACATTTAAAGTCTATGGTTTTGACATAAGACAGAATGAACCTCGGTTTTTTATGTTTTCATTTCATGGCATAATTCAACTTTCACACAATTATCACATTACGACATGAAACATAAATATTGTCAGTCGAACCTTCGATATTAGCTAAGTGACAAGTGTCCGCTAAGGCTTGCGACACACTTGCTACATGCAAGCCAACATAAGACCGGATATCTGTGGCGACCAGTTCTTAACAGATTAGACTTGCTGTAAAAATATATCGTAGGGTACAGGAAACATATTGTGATAACAGTTTTTATTTAGTTTTCTTTCTTTTTCGTGAGAAAGTCATCAAATGACTCCTCGTTCCACTCTAGGTGGAGTGGAAGGGAGTGTCAGTCACCTACTGACTAAAAACCCACCCTATTTCTTCGATAGCCCTAGCAAACCGGGGCGGCGGTATCATATTAGAATATTCCCGCAACCCCAGGGTGGTACGCGGTAAAAAAAAAAAAAAAAGGTTGGTACGCTAACCATACAACTAAATCAAAATCTTGTTTAACTATTACACTTTTACAAAATGGAATTGTGTGTACACGTACGGCTTTATTTGTAAACAAACCATAGAATGTAAAGTATCACACAAATCTATTTTCAATTTATTAACCGACTTCAAAAAAAAAGGAGGTTTACAATTCGTCTTGAACTCTTTTTTTTTGTTTTATGTATGTTACCTCATAACTCGGAGATGGCTGGACCGATTTGGAAAATTCTTTTTTTGTTTGAAAGGGTATACGTTTTAGTTGGTCCCATTGCCGTCACGTTTGGATCTGATGATGGGATCATGGAGAAATCGAGGGAACTCTTCAAATATTATAGGCACACCTATAGCGTTTTGGGTATTTCTTATAGTACCTTGTGCAGTTGCTCTCGAAAAGTACCATTTGAGGAAGTGAAACTGATGATGAAGACCCCAGATGGCCACCGAAACTACTCAATAATAAGTATTTCGTTGATTGCGATTAGATTACTTGAATATGGATGTTAAGCACTTTATGCTCGTCACAATGCATATGGTGAAGTAGAGCTGATGGTAATGTACCAGGAGAACTCCTCAAAAATTAACGGCTCTGCACTGGGAAAAGCAATATTTTGTAAAAGGTGATAAGTAGTTGACATTTTGGCTTTTGTAACTAGATAAATTACAAACCGACCCCCTTAAAAGCGTGAAAAAAACTTTTTAGCAAAAAATAGAACCGACTTCCGTATAAAACACTACAAAGGCAAAAATAACTTTAATTTCGGAAGGCGGTGTCTTTAGTTTTGTATATAATTTTCGTTTTTGACACCGCCTTTCGAAATTAAAGATATTTTTGCCTAAGTAGTGTTTTATACGGAAGTCGGTTCTATTTTTTGCTAAAAAGTTTTTTTTTTTCAGAATAAAGCTGAGAGCCGGTACTTTTTGAAAGTCAAGATTTTACATGAAGACAGAGGGTACTTTGTCTTCATGTAAAATCTAAATCAGAGCCTAGAAGGTATTCTAGGCTCACTCGTTCGCCGGGATGTCACCACTGAGGACACGGTGATCACACGGTGGAGGTTTGCCCCGCTTGGGCAGAGCTCCGCCGTGTCCTCATAGAGGTGATAGGCGGCGACCTCTCGCTCCCCGCCCTGGTTCAGTCCATAGTCCGGAGCGAGGAGGCATGGGAAGCAGTCACCTCTTTCTGCGAAGCAGTTATGCAAGCGAAGGAGGTGGCGGGACGTGCGAGGGAGAGGCGGGTCTCACGGCCCTCACAGCCTTTGCGCCCAGCCGCCGCAGGAGACGCTCCGGGCATCGGGAGTCACAAGATGACTTGCAGCCACCATAGGCGCGGGCCTGCAGGCTGCGAGCAATGGGTAGCTCGCCGCCCGACTGAAACCAGGCCCGTGTAGACGGCGCATCGTGTTCCGCGCACGCCTCAAAGAGTGTCAGCTAAATTTTCGTAGCCCACAAGGGGGGCCGTTGCCTGCTGGGGTTGCAGAATTGTTCGAAAGAGTTACCGCGGCCTTGGAACACGAAGGGCATATGATGAAACACGGATGGGTTTTAGTCAGTAAAAGTCTGACACACTCTCCCGCTTCGCCCAGATCGGAAGGTAGTCATGAGATGATTTCGCATCCTTAAAAAAACCACCATCAGCCGTGATCGCAGTCAAGAGTGGGGTCATCAGTAATGATTAAAAAAAAAACACAAGTCAACAAAAAAAAAAAAAAATCAGAAAAAACAAGTTTTAGAATTTCCTGCGATGTTGTAAGTAGAGTTACAGGTACAACACATCAGGAGTAGAAGAACAGTCGTGTCTAGATTTAAGACAGAGAAGAAAGTACTCGTATTACCATAGGAGTGACAGAGATGCAAATAATAGCAAAAATCGTCATTGCTCTGAAGTAATCAAGACTTTTGACAGTTACATAGCGCTATTGCATTTCAAGCGGAGTCCACATTCTTGTTTTATTTTACGTTGCACAAATCATGGTCTGATATTTGGATGCCAGTGATTGCACAACAGATGGCTTTAAAGTCTAGCATCATTTTGTATTTAGTAAGTTCAATTATTTTTGGAGTTCCGTACCCAAAGGGTAAATACGGGACCCTATTGCTAAGGCTCCGCTGTCTGTCTGTCTATCTGTCACTAGGCTGTATCTCATAAACCGTGATAGATAGATAGTTGAAATTTTCACAGATGATATATTTCTGTTGCAACAGATATTAAACAATAAATAAAATAAATATTTAAGGGGGGCTCCCATACAACAAATGTGATAATTTTGTTTTTTTTATAGACAATGAATGGTACGGAACACATCGCGCGCGAGTCCGACTGGCACTTGCCCGTTTTACGAGTATGTACCAATTGGGGTAGAATCCACATTACTAGCAATCTCGTTAACCCCTCCAACTAAGCTAAATATGCTTTAAAAGAAAGAAATAAATTTAATTAAATTTCGTAAATGATTTTATCTATTCTAAACTAAATTTAATTATAGATTAATAGGTACAAATATAATGAGTTTTCGACGGATAAATAGAAAGCGACAACGTACGAAAATAATTTAAGTCGGGTAGGATTTTGTCTAGGATTAGAGCTAATAAGTTAATGAAATAAAAATATAAATACATGTACACTTTAAACTTTAACTCTGACACTAGGGTGTATGGGGTCGTTAGACCTTACTACCCACACGATAAGAAGAAGACCATTTATTTTGAGGTTACAATGACCCATAACTAAATATCTTAACCTTAGTATAAACATGATAATAATTATGTTAGTCAATAAAACTAAAAACAATATTAGTATCACTATGAACTAGTTTGTAATGGTGGCGTACCTCGTGAAAAGAAAAGTCGGAAACTATCATAAGAGAATATAATCTTTTAAAAGTGTGGTTTACCCCATTCCAGCATTTGGCATGGCATTACAGCATGTGTTGACATGACGTGAAGAAGTAGGTTTAATAGCACCCACGATATATAGGAGAAATAAAATCCCAGTGTGGAACAATATTAACCAAAAAATTTTGTTTACAAAAAATAGAACCGACGTCCATATCAAAACACTACAAAGCCAAAAATAACTTTAATTTCGGTAGTCGGTGTTATTGGTTTTGGATTTTCTTTTTTTTTTCACACTGCCTTCCGAAATTAAAGTTATTTTTGGCTTTCTAGTGTTTTGATATGGAAGTCGGTTCTATTTTTTTTGTAAAAAAATTTTTTTCACGCTTTTTAGTGGGTCGGTTTGTAATTTATCTAGTTACAAAAGCCATAATGTCAACAACTTATCACCTTTTACAAAATATTGCTTTTCCCGATGCATAGCCGTTAATTTTTGAGGAGTTCTCCTGGTACTTGACCATCAGCTCTACATCACCATACTCGTATGTATTGCGACGAGCATAAAGTGTTTAACATCCGTACTCAAGTAATCGAATCGCAATCCACGAAATACTTATTATTGAGTAGTTTCAGTGGCCATCTGTGGTTTTCATCATCAGTTCAACTTCCCCAAATGGTACTTTTCAAAAGCAACTGCTCAAGGTACTATAAGAAATACCCAAAACGCTATAGGTGTGCCTATAATATTTGAAGAGTTTCCTCGATTTCTCCAGGATTCCATTATCAGATCCTGATTTCGTAACAATGGGACCAACTAGAAAGTATACGCTTCTAAACGCAAAAAGAATTTTTCAAATTGGTCCAGCCGTCTCCGAGTTATGAGGTACAATACATAAAAAAAAAAGTTCAAGATGAATTGTAAACCTCCTTTTTTGAAGTCGGTTAAAAAGAAAATAATGCATTTTTTGGTTGTTTTTATCGTTTTTGTGTTTACAAAAATATAAGTACATAATCAAAATGGTGGACATTGATGTGCAAAAATATAGAAATTAAATAAAAAAATAATTACAATATTGTATAATAATATTATTTATATTGATATATTTATGCGCTCTAAATCTAAATTCATATGTATTAACTGTTCTAGCTGCGCAATCAAACAGTTATATTATAATAATTGGTACGTATTATTGTAAATTTTAATACTTTATAAATCAAGGAAAAAATAAAGGATAAGATATCCTTACCTAATGCCTAATAAAATTAACATGAGTCCACTTTTTAACCGACTTCAAAAAAGGAGGTTCTGTATTCGATCAGTATGTATGTATATATGTAAGTATGTATGTTTGTATATCTACGATTTTCTCAGAAACTACTGATCCGATTTCGATCGAGTTTTCGTTGTTTGAAAGCATATTTTACAAGGAAGGTTTTAGTATATAACATATCGGGTTCTGATGAAGGCCTTCAAAAAAAATCACATTCCGCTTCC
Organism: Tholera decimalis; assembly: GCA_943138885.2. NCBI lineage: Eukaryota > Metazoa > Arthropoda > Insecta > Lepidoptera > Noctuidae > Tholera > Tholera decimalis. The sequence goes on along the minus strand of OW964552.2, from coordinate 6,933,305 downwards.
GACGCTCGCCCGCGACAGTCGTGCCGCTCCGCGCTCTCGATCGTTCCGTGCCTGAGTCATCGCTCCGTTCGTCACGCCCGCCGTGACGTCACTCGTAGTCGCCGACTACGACGCCTGGTCCGGATCCGCCTTTTTCGAGGCGGTGAAGGATATCGTGTTTCTCTAACAGAGATTGTCAAAACAATTTGGTTTGGCCCCTTCAGGGTAAAACCACAGTTTCGTGGTCCTTGGTTGGAAACCTCACGGTGTCAACAATACCAAGGGGGTGCTGACCCGACGCACCCGCTGATCCCCTTCAGGGTGAAGCAGTCAATTGGAGTCGAGTGCTAGGTTTTGGCCTTGGGGGATCTCCTAGTCAAACCTAGTTACTGAGTTCTCTTCACAGCATACACACCTAGTGTCGGTTGGGTGTATCTACCCCTTCGCACTAGACCCAATAGGGCCCGGTACGCACATTAAGATTGGCGACCGGATCACAAGCTTAGGGCACACCATTAGGCACACACCTCCCTGCTATCCCCGCAGGGAGCGAACTCACCTCCGGGTCATTCCCGCCCGGAGGGTTAGGCAAATAGGGCCCCTCAGGCCACATCAGACGGCAACACAGCTACCGAGTTTGTCTGGGTTTCTCTTCTCGGTAGCGAAGTGTTAGGAGAAACTCCGGGGCAGGGCTCTTTGGGGACCGTCTGCTCGGGGAGCTCACGTTTGACGTGTCTCCTCGAGGCGCTTATGTTAGGGTTAGGAGATTAGGATGCCCACCACTGTCGCCTCCAATATGGAGGACAGGATAGAGGATCTCATGACCAAAGTAGAGTCCCTGACGGTTCGGTTAAATCTAACAACCGATATACTAGGAAAGATCCTATTTAAAAACCCCGCCCTACAAAGGGAGTATAAAGATGAAATTGAAAAAATACCCCCCGCGGTGTTTCCCACCCCACAGCCAGATTTAGGTCCCACCCCCGCGCCCATCGCAGATAGGTCCCCCTCCCCCCCAGATGTCGAAATGGACTCTGAGGAGGAGGAACAAGAAAAAGAGGGCTCGGATGGCGAGCGCTCGGAGCGCGCAGAGAGCATACACTCTGAGCGCTCGGAGCGAGCGGAGTCCGAGCACTCCTCCGACCAAACCTCTTCCTCCGACGAGTTTATCCTCGTCGAGGGAAAAAGGAAGAAGAGGTCGCAGGCCTCGTCCTCCACTCAGGCCCCTAAGGCCAAGAAACCCTCCCCTCCCGAGCCAGCACGCTTAGTGCAGAGCCAGCCCTCCACTTCCTCGGCCACTAGGCCCAGCCCTACCCAAACCCCAGTCATCAGCGCCTCAGTGCGCAAGACCATCCCTCCCCCACCCATCTTCATACACGATAAGGGGGCTTGGACAAACGTGTCCAAAGCGTGTGGCGAGCAACGCATCGCCTACACGAATGCCCGCGCCGTTCAGAACGGCATAAAAGTAGGGTTAGCGACAGCTAACGACCACCGCGCGCTTTCGAAGCTACTCAAGGCTCGAAATATCCCCCACCACACTTATACGCTCCATGAGAGCAAGCCCGTTCGGGTGGTCCTCTGCCGGATCCCCAGTGAGATCCCCACCACCGAGATCGTCTGCGACTTAGAGTCACAGAACATCCCGGTGATTGAGGTGCACCGTATGCACGGCAGAGGTGGCAGGGCGTCTAACAACGTCCTCGTCATCTGCCACCCCGTCTCCGAAGGTCCCCACCCCATCTTTGCGCTGAAGACTGTATGCAGTCTTTCAGGAATTCTCATTGAGAAGCCACACAAGAGTGGCACGGTAGGCCAATGCCACCGTTGCCAGTTGTATGGGCACGCGCAACGGAATTGCTTCGGCAAACCCCGGTGCGTAAAGTGCCTGGGCGATCACGGCACCGCGGAGTGCAGTCGCCCAAAAGATAGGTCCCAGTGCCCAGACCCGCCCAGCTGCGTGCTGTGCGGGCAATCCGGCCACCCCGCCAACTACCGAGGCTGTCCGAAAGCCCCGAAAACCTCCGCCCCTAAACTGGCAACGCGCGCTAGCGCACGCCAGGGACGAGAGTGTCCTACACTCTCGTCTGAGCTCCCCCAGACCCTCAGTCCCCAGCGTCCAACTCCTTGGACGGCGGCGAATCACGCCCAAAACTTCCCGGCACTAAGGCCGAAAGTCCCAGGGCTGATGGATCAACCCATCATGCCCCCCGCTCCGGTCGTTGTGGCTTCTCAGCCTCCTCCTCCCCAGTCACCCCCTCGCTCAGGTGAGCCGGAACTCGATCCGTTCCTCATCCTAGCGAATACATTTAAATTCTTCAAGTCCCCCCGCGCCATCCAAATGGCAACGGAGGTCGTGGCCTGCAAAAGCATTGAATCCCTGATTCAGGTATACTATCAGTATCCTGATGTAAAAAGCCATTTTGACAACCTTTTTAAACAGCCATAATGTATAACACGGCTAGTAAAAGATTAAAGCCCCGATCCCTAAAGCTAGGTTACTTCAATGCCAATGGCATCACCAATCAACGGGACGAGATCGCGACTTTCCTTCGCGATCATAGTCTCGACATCCTTCTGGTCCAAGAGACCTTCCTCAAACCCCACCTTAGGGATCCCAAGGTAGCCAACTACCGGCTAGTTAGGAACGATAGGACTAGATGCCACAGAGGTGGCACTCTAATATATTAAAGGAACTCCCTGCACTGCATCCCTATGGATCCGCCGCCCCTTGCCCACTTAGAGGTATCCGTTTGCCGGCTAGGCATGACGGGCCATCCCTCTATCACAATAGTATCCGCGTATCTCCCACCGCACAGCGACGTAGATTCAAATTCTTCGATAAACGCCTCACTACGAAGCGACCTTACAGCCCTTCTTGACATGAGTGACTCCGTCCTTATAGCGGGGGATCTCAATGCCAAACATCCCGCATGGTGTAGTCGTATTACCAACCCCCGTGGGAAGGTACTATACGACCTTTGCACACCTCTCCACATAGATATCATAGGTCCTATGCGGCCTACTCATTATCCGTTCGAGCCATCCCACTTGCCCGACGTACTCGACATTGCCCTCCTGAAGAATGTGAACTTACGTTTGCACTCTTTAGAGACGGTAGACGAACTTGACTCTGACCATAGACCGGTGATCTTGGAGTTAACTCCGAGATCGGGTCCCTATGACCCTAACCGCCCCCCTCCCACACAGGTGATCACTGACTGGAGGAAAGTAGGCGAATTGCTGAAATCCAACACGTCTCCTCACCTGGACAAGATCCCCGACCACATCCAGTCCGCCGCCGACACGACGGCTGCGATCGACTCACTCACGGAGCACGTGCAATCTGTCTTGAACGACTGTTCAAAGGAGATTCCGGTGTCAGAGCACTGGCGCCGGAAACTCCCGGACGATGTACGGGCCCTGCTGACTGAGAAGAACGCAGCAGTCCGTGCCTACAGAGCTTTCCCCTGCCAGAATAACAAAACTTTCATGCGGTACTTACAGCGCAAAGTAAGTAACAGCATCAGAGAGTGGCGTGAAGCCGGCTGGGACAAGACCCTGAGCGAACTGGAACCCACCCACCATGCCTTCTGGCAACTTCAGCGGAATATGCGCGCCACTGAGGTTGCCTCAATGCCTCCCCTTATCCGCCCGGACAAAAGCATTGCCTTCGACGACGAAGACAAAGCCGAATGCCTAGCCGACAGCCTGGAGGCACAGTGCTCTCCCAGCTCCCAACCAGTCGACCCAGCCCACCTTGCCCACGTGGATGCTGAGGTCGAACGTAGATCTGCCCTACCCCCTGTCGAGGACCCTGATGCTCCCCTCCCCCCCGTCACGGAAGACGAGGCGGAGGAGATCATCAAGAAACTCAAACCTAGGAAAGCTCCCGGGACTGACAGACTGACCACTAGGGCACTTAAACTCCTCCCACGTACGATCTTAGTCCTACTGACTGCCATCTTCAATGGCGCCTTGTCCAACAACTTGTTTCCACAAGCTTGGAAAGAGGCTATAGTGATAGGTATCCCAAAACCCAAAAAGCCCAAGAACCTCCCGACTAGCTATAGACCCATTAGTCTGCTCAGCGCCCTCGGCAAGGTCTACGAGCGGATTATTCTTAATCGGCTCAAGGACTTTGTCGAGGCCAAGAGCCTAATCCCTAACGAACAGTTTGGCTTTAGAGCCCATCATTCCAGTGTCCACCAAGCCCACCGCATCGTAGAGCACATTAGCGGCCGTTTTCAACGCGGTCTGGTGACGGGGGCCCTATTCTTTGATATAGCAAAGGCTTTCGACAAAGTCTGGCACAATGGCTTAATTTATAAGCTTTACCAACTAGGTGTGCCGGACCGTCTCGTGCTCATCATTCGAGACTTCCTGTCGAACCGCTCCTTCAGATATCGTATCGAAGGAGCGCTTTCCACTCCCCGCCCTATCAGAGCCGGCGTCCCTCAGGGCGCCGTGCTCTCCCCCCCACTCTTCACGCTATTCACTAGCGATATCCCCAAAAAGCCCCCAGTAGAGTTATCCCTGTTTGCCGACGACACGGCCATCTACTACTCGGGACATAATCCCGTTAGCATCGCTCATACCCTCCAGACCTCAGCCAACACACTAGGCGATTGGTTTAGGAAATGGAGGATTGAGGTAAATCCCGACAAAAGTCAAGCAGTCCTGTTTCGCAGGGCTCGCCAGCATAAAAAATTCACCCCCCCACGCCCGATCACTATGTTCGGCAAGCCAATCCCTTGGGAGAAGCGAGCCAAATACTTAGGTGTGATCCTCGACCAGTTCCTGAATTTCAGTGAGCACATAAAGTCGGTTCGCTCGCGAGCCGCTTTCGCTCTCGGTAGGCTCCACGCCCTGCTGAATAAACACAGCAAGCTCTCCCTTAAATGTAAAATCCGAATATACACGACATGCATACGTCCTATCATGACGTATGCATGTCCGGTGTTTGCTCATGCCAGTCCCAATCAGATCCATAGGATGCAAGTCATTCAGAACCGTTTTCTCCGAAAGGCCACGGGCGCGCCCTGGTTCTGTAGGAACGAGGATCTCCACGTAGACCTCAAACTCCCGACCATAAAGCAAGTGTTGAAACGCATGTCAGTGCGTTACTTCACCTCTGCTGAGACCCACACTAACCCCCTGATCGTATCGGCCGCCCGATACAGACCCTCCAAGATTTCTCGGGTTCGTCGCCCGCGTAACATCCTAGACGAGCCTGACGACCCCACCACCATCCGACAAGAGAGCAGTAGGGAAACCAGCACTCTTCGAAGACACAGATACAGAACGCGTTCCTTATTCCGGCCTCGCCGACGAGGCCCATCGCGACGTCCGCGTACTGGTAATGAAAATCCTCCCCGACCTTTGCCAAACGAGCCAGCCCGCGATGCTGAGCCAGTAGCAATAAATACTCCCGTAAATAATATGACCCAGCCTGTCCCTTTGCTGCCCTCCCAAAATGACCCCGCTATGCCGAGGCCCGTACTCCACAGGGAGTGCCCTTAGCGTGCGGTCATTAGTTTTTAAGTATATTTTAGTTTGTAAGCCCTGGCTGGGGGCCTTTAATTTATTAGAGGTCACCACAGGAAAGTCCGGTTAAGTAGACTCACAGCCTTAGTGTGCTGATCTACAAGTGGCCCTACCTAAAAAAAAAAAAAAAAAAAAATGAAGGCCTTCGGAGATAAGTGATGGAAATCTTCAATTTAAAACAGCAAATCTCCCGCGATTGCTGCCCTCGTACATCTATGTACTCTTTGGCATAATTAGTACATTAATATCACCACAGCTGAGGCACAGACCTTCTGAATCAAGTCTAAAATATAGTTTAAGTGGGTAAAAAAGACGTGTACAGGAAACTCTCTTTTACCTACATACAAACCTACATACAATTCGTACTTACTTTTTAAAGTGCGAATTGTATGTAGGTATCTCAAGTAACACAAACAGTGATACACTAAAAGCATAAAATAAAAACTTTTTTTACAAAAAATTGAACCGACTTCAAAATTTACCAAAAAGACTTGCACTACAAACAGTGAATTAACCTTAAATATTGTTTTATTGGATGTCTAATTCCGTTAAAAATAAGGGCTAGGTACCTACTCACACTTATTAATGTATTAATTGTAGGATTATTTATTATTCTATTTTTTGTTTCGAATTATTTGTTTTTGTATTCTATCTTCTGTTTTTAATAATTTAAATGAATAATGATTGAATTTTAATGTTACAATAAAATTGATTATTTGAATAGCTTATTCAGCGCCATATACTGCTTATATTTTCAATGTTAATATGCGGATAATGCAGTAAGCTGCAATACTGTTTATAAACTGAATAAATTATTTTTGTGCACTTATCTTATATTGTAGCTTTATTATCCCTAAATAAATAAATAACGTAATGAGTGTCGTAGGCTTCTTTAAATCTCGTAATAATAAACTGTTTCTGTATATATTACACAAGGCATATGAAAAACCTAGAAATAGATATTCACTTCTTGAGGCTGGAATAATTCCAAAATCATAATACAGGTCAATATTTAGCAAGAACAAAAATGAAATGTTTGACATACCTATCGAGTTCATTGACCGACGCCTACTTAGACAAGTGCAGTCTAAATTGGCCATTGTCCTTTCGAAACTAGCTTGGTTTATTTCTACCTTACAAGGTTGCTACTCGATTTACTACGCTATAGTAAATCTACTGATTTACTACGTTTGTTGGTAAATGAATTATGTTTTCAGTGAAAATTGGACCGTGCTTTATTTTTTATATGAGTGAGTTGTATTATTAGTCGCTCTTTGATAAATAATTTCTGGCCTATACCTGATGAGACACCAAATAAATGGCTGCAAGAGATCCCTTCCCGGACATAATGCGCCAAAAGAAATTTAAGCTAAATATGCTTGTGTCTGGTTTGGGTCCACAGCAATAATGTAATGGGTGTCGTTCAAACCCGTGACATTTTTTTTTCTGTATGATTTCGCCTGATGGTAAGCGATAGGTGAGGTCCACGATGGAACGAGCGAGCCCAGAAGATGTCTGTTCACTCGTGCTTTAAAGTATGAAAGGTCATAAGTGGCAGGGAACACAGAAGCCGGCAGCCGTAGCCATTCGGGTACTGACAAACGCTATTGATTTAATCTAGACAAATCTGTCGACCTAACCGTGATTAAGCCAATATTATCCCACATACAAGAGCTTTAGTTAATCTAGAAGTAATTGGAACAGAGAGGTCATTAATGCAATCTTAAACAGCTGCATCGATATAGTATTTCTCAATACTACCGTCTGGCCAGACGAAATAGAACCTGTTTGATTACTGCCTTAGACTCAAAATAGCGCAGAGAGAAACAAAAAAATGATTGACGGTGATTGAAAACGATTACGTAAATTTTCAAATTGAGATTTCGAGTACCAAACACGACGAGGACTAGCTTACAACCGTTATTAAAATAGCTGTAGGTTATATTTAGAATAAGTTTTCGTTGCCATAAGGTTAGCAACTTTTGAGTTTGCCTTCATGGAGTCTACTGACTGACCCCAATGCTTTAAATGATGAGATAGAATAACTGAAATAATGAGGAGATGAATACAGTTTTAGATACATAGCATTTCTGTAGCGTTGAGTAGAAAAACCAAAACTGCCTCTTTTGGGAAAAAAGAACAACAAGCCCGTTCCATCATCGGACTACAAGATAAACGGCGATGTGCCATCGTTACATGGTGGATATCCCACCCAGTAACCTTTTGGGAATACTTTCATTGTGCGTACGGCTAAGAAGTGGAATTCCCTGCCAGAGTCTGTGTTTCCCGATAGCTATAACCTAGGGGTCTTTAAATCAAGAGTGAATAGGTTACTTCTAAGCAAGCGTGCTCTATTTTCGACCACATCATCACTTACCATCAGGTGAGATGGTGGTCTTTCGCGAGATTCATTTATTTTAAACTAACTTCTGAATGTTGTTTCATCAACTTTCAACACAAAAGAATCGTATCTCACTTTCCAGTACTTCTACTATCTCCGTAACAAAATAACATCGATCCGTTGCTCCGTTTCGGAGTAAAAGAAGGACAAACAAAAGAACACACTTTCGTACTAAAATATTAGTATGGAATGATGAATTGTAAACTTAAATAAAAGCAATAAGCTTCGACCATGGATCGAAGCAAATAAGAATTATTTTGAAAGCTTTCGAGTTACAAACTTTAAGATTGAACCGAATACAGAAATTCGTAGCAGTGAGTGAACTCGGGTAATCAAGCATATAAGCTAAAATGATTTTGGTGAATTTTTAAAAGATAGCTCATTCAATCCGAGTTAGGATTGTTGTCTATAACATATAACACCAACCAATGGAATATCACCTTTGAATATGGCTTTTGAAATGCAACTATGAAATTACTTACTATTATAACACTTAGGTACCAATAATGCTTCTTTCAAACACTGTTGTTGTTTTTACGGTGGTTTTCAACCTTCCGGTCAAATTAGCGGACGCGCGGTGCCGAATCGACCTCATGCGATACATTTTCATCAATATTATCCAGATTTCTAGTCATTCAGTATTCGTCACTTCTATTAGCCTTACATTGTCACTAATAGTATCTTTAGAACTTAAACAAGATATCTAGCATGTGTAGGTATTTATTGCTTCGAGTTTCCGATATTTCAGCACTGTTGCAAGCGCCATGATCGCGGATGATCTCCTTGAACTCGAAACAATAAATATACATGGTAAATATCTCGTTTGTACTATTTCGGTTTTATTATAGTTAGTAAAAAAATAGAAGGTTATTTTATAACATTAACAGGTAATCGTTTCAAACGAAAAAGTTTTGGCTATAAAACGACTGCAACCTTGTCAATTTTAAACAAGAAAAAAAACTTTGACTTACAACACTATTTCATCACTCGCAAATTTTTACAAGACACAAGGTACTAATCCTGAACTAAGCATTGAACACGCCCTTAATTATCACTTGCAACTGGCAAGTCCGCGTTAGCACTAACTTACTAAAACGTTACTGTAACGCGACGTGTTACGTAAAGTTAGGAGGTAAGAGGTTACGATAGGCAACCGCGAAAAAATCGCAATTATTTGCAACATAGCAAACGTTTTTGTGATTTTTATCTCAAGTGACTGCATACTTTGATTACGTGCAGTTTTTAGTCTATTTTTGCCTTACTTTTGTTGATTGATAGACGTCTTCTATTGATAAACATCCTAAGAATGACCTTAGATTGGTCATTAGATCGGCTTAGGAGAGTATTTTTTACTCAATACTTTTATTGCATTCCATATGTAGGTATTCTTAAATGCTAAACTTATAATTAGATCATATGGACCCTGTCGGGCACAGCAAAAATAAGTGATTTACGAGAGAGGAAGCATTTGTTAATTATATAATATTAATTTAACTTACTTACTAACTTAACTCAACATTACATTATACATCTATCACTTAAATATTCATTTATTGAGTAATAACACTTCTGCAGCAAAAATTGTTTTAGTTTTTTTTTTTTTAGACAGGTCAATTTTCTCTTCGTTTTTTACTGATTCGGGAAGTTTATTATATAATTTAATAGACATTATATAAGGACCTGTAGAGTGCATTTTTAATCGAGAACTTGGTCCGTTTAGCCTAGATCGGTGTCTGAGTAGATAGCGTGACTGATTGTCTTCTCGTTTTACAGTCTCCCTAGGGAGGTTCTCTGACAGGCGTTGCACAGGGAGTTCTGGAGCGGCCTTTTAAGGGGAACTAGGGCTTCGCTCCATGAGCTGATGGTAACTAACGGGATGGTTTTAGTGATGTAAAAATCTCTTATTCCTAAGCCTAATCCTCATAGATCGGAGCGCCTTTTGAGGATTCCCCCTAATAACAAAAAAATACGTAAGCCATTGCGGAACGTAAACGTCTATATTAATATGTATTTGAATTTGTAATAAATAAAAACCTATTACGAAGTATGAAGTGAAATAAAAAATAAATAAAGAAATCATTTTTATTATTATTTAATAATTATAAAAATTATTCTGAATATACGCACACTCAAGAAAGCTGGTAGAGGTGGCTTACGAGTTGATTTTACTGTCATAGATATTTCACGCCAATAAAAGATATCGCGGTATAAATAAAGATACAGTAAGTAGATTTAATCACTGACGGACGCACGGACTTAGGACACTCCTACGCGAAGCTCTTCTCTTTGGCAGTGGCTGGATACATCTACATTGAGTATCTGTCGCGTCAGTGCATAATGGCCAATTCTAACACACATACGTTACGCATAGATTATTTAAATCACTTGCCATTTACATAATTCAAAGCACGTATTTTTACAATTTATTTCTATAAAAAAACCCGCATAATCTTACATAATTTGTGCAACATATTTGTCCCAAATTATGTCCAGATATTTAAAGAGAGTTTTCTGTAAAAACGTCCACCAAGCGGCAGCACTGAGGCATCAGGTCCAGGCATCTGTCAAATGATCAATTTTTTTGACATCTGTCAAATTGACGTCAATGTCATGTACACATCAAAGATTCGTTTCCAAAGAAGCCTCTTGCCTCAGTAGCGCCAATTGGTGGCTTAAATTTTCCAGAAAACCCTCATTATCATAAGATTGTTCAGGGTCCTAACAGATATGTTATTTTCATATCCCGCTACTACCATCTACTTAAACTTTTCTCAACTACGTTGAGTATTAATGTTTTATATACAGCAACTGTCGATCTGAAGTCGACTACCCAGTGGCTGGGTAACACGATACCCTTGGCAAGACCAGTGACAGATTTTCTGGCTTCTACCCGTTACGACCGTCAAAGTTTCAAATAATAGCCAGAATCAATAGGTTTCCGAGGTACGGAGAAACCTCGATATATTAAACGGTAACCCATCCACACCCACACCGACCTTGACAAACGTTAGCTGAAGATCGACTCTTGCGGCTGTTATGCCACGAGCTTCTCAATAAAATATATATTAAATCCTTAGAACAACAACGCATAGAAGGATAGTACGAGTGCAAAATGTGAGGCCACTAAAACTTAGCCATTTTTGGCTAACTTTGCTCGACGAGCCGTCAGTACTCAAGGTCACATTCTGCCGAACAGAGCTCGCGAGTAAATAATTTAAAACGACCGTTTGTAGCGTAAAGGGATGTCATAGTCCTTCAGGAAAACAAAAAACGTGTAATGAAATTACATTTCACAAGTAAATACTTACATTTTATACATTATATTTAAGTAAATCGACCATTAAACAAAAATTCTAATAACCTAACTTATCACAATTCAATGTTGCTATCCGTGAGGAAAAAATACCCATATTGATTTCTTTTGTGCTTATTTTTGTTTAAAAAAAATATAGTTTTGGCGGCAATTATGTATGCGTCAAACTAAACTATATTTATTTACAGCTACTACCTATAGTGTTTTATAACTAAAAGTTACTGTTAGTTCGAAGAGTGGCATCATAAAGATGACAATTTAATTGATTAAGATTTTTTCATTTAAGTAATGTTCTCAATAATATTTTTCTATTTCATAAATACAACACATACTTTTAATTGATATCAAACGAGATTTTTCAAGCAATTAATACATTTCTATAATATCATTATAACACATTACACATCAAACATTCTAAACGCAATAAACGATATCTCATTTCGTTTACCTTCCGTAAATATATGTCATATAAGTCCTATTACATGAAAAAACATCATCTTATTTAGTTTCATAACATAAAATACTTGATTTGATCCAGCAACATAATAGTGCGTTTTCCCATTTTTGTGGTAATGGTACTGGTAATGGTATCACTGAAAGCTATATAGCTTTCAGTGATACCATTACCAGTACCAGTGTGCGTTTGAAGAACGTAGACACATTCGGCTCACGCACACAAAGAAAATAAAGTGGACACACGAAATCGCTCGTGTTTTGTTCTAGACGCCTTTTCTATGCGTTGTTGTTCTAAGATAAAATCTTTATATTTTTTCATCCCATCTATTCAAAGAGGACGACCTGGTTCGCCCTTTAAGTGCACCCAAAGGTGGTGTTTTAATCTGTGGTAGTTTTTAATCCTCTTTATATGTGCGCCGCAATTATCTTTGCCGCGCACTTTTTGAATTTGGAACATCTTATTTTTCAGCGGCAAAGAAATCGAACGCGAATATTGTTTTCATAATAGCGAAAATGTCTCAAATGTATGTCTATAAGTTTTTAGTTGTTTTATTATTAGATACTATTTAATTTCAATTTAGTTGTTACTCTATATTTGATTAAATAATAATATTATAATAAAATATATGAGGCGCCTTTTATTTTCTCATAGTGGGTGATGGGGATTTTACTCTAGAATCTTTCACTTCGCTCTGGATTCAAAAAAGTGCCCTCACCATAAACATATTATTTTGCTTCCTTATGCTACAATCTACTATTCTATTATTATCAAATCGTTGCGAGTAGAAAGCAATTGATCTAATAACAGTTATGTGAGTCTTACCCGGATTATGTTACGAGCTAAGTAATGACTAGCTGCATAGCCTTGACATAATGCAAAACTGACTCAAAAATATATAACCTAGATCAAATTGCATATCTACAGATGGCATCATTAAGGAAATGAACAGCCTCACAAGTGCGCTTAAATTGTAACGCCAGACAAAGTGACGCAAACTGTTACAAATCTATCACAAAGCAACCATTTTGTAATGTCCAAGTAACATTTAGTTAATGGTATATTGAAGCTGAAATTCGTGAGAAGATAATTTCGTCAGTGAATTTTTAGTTCACTTTTTTCTGTCTCCTTTACACCAACGAAGGTGTAGATATCAATTTGAATGATCGTAAATTATGATTAGTAATATATGGCATGATGAAATCTAGTTTTAGATGCAAATTATCTTAATCTTCGTGAAGTTTTCTATTTAATGGCATTATGGAGTTTGGTTTCCACGCTTAGATCGATGTTTAACTTTAAGCAATGCTTAATGAGTTCAACAATGGATGAGTCATCATCCCAACTTATCGAGTTTCCTGCATGCCTAGGAAAACGCGGAAAACCGTTAGTCTGGAGAGTGCATGAGTTTTTCTGTGATTGCACGTTTCATTGGGCAGTGTTACATTTCCTATGGGGCGTAACCGTGGCCAAAATGCGGCAGGGACGTGATTTTTAGGGTTCCGTAGCCGAATGGCAAAAAACGGAACCCTTATAGTTTCGACATGTCTGTCCGTCTGTCTGTCTGTCCGTCCGTCCGTATGTCACAGCCATTTTATTCCGAAACTATTAGGACTATACATGTAAAACTTGGTAGGTAGATGTATTCTATGAACCGCTTTCCGATATTAAGAGAAAATTTAAAAAATATTTAAAATAAAGGGCCCCCTTTATTTTAATACCCATACATGGAACTGAAACTGAAAATATTTTTTTTTCATGAAACCTACTTGTGTAGTATCTATAGACTGGTCTTTAAAAATGACATTACGGTTTCTAAAATTACTTTTTCATAAAATTAATCGTTTAAAAGATATACGCTTCCAAAGTGGTAAAATGTGTGTCCCACCCCCTCTAACTTCTACAATAATGAAGTGAAAAATCTAAAAAATCCATATGTTGTAGATCTTAATGTAAACTTTCAACCAAAATTGGTTTGAATGAGATCGAGTCAGTAGTTTTTGAGATACAGTATATTTTCAAAAACCGCAAATATAACTTTGTAATTCATACAAATATTATGAAAAACAAAGTTAATTGGCGTAGTTGTAAAAATTGTAAATAAGCTAGTTTTTAAGAAATTTGTAGTTTTTGTTTTTTTTTTTCTAATAAATATATTAAGTATGTTATATTTATTACAGTTTCTACGGAACCCTTCATGGGCGAGTCCGACTCGCACTTGGCCAATTTTTTTAAACTGACATGGTATCTAAAATTATTATTAGAACTTAAAACGATATCTACCGTATTATTTTTCATTGTAAAGGCACTTGCAACAATACCGAAATATTGAAATTTAAAACTACTATTATCCTTTTTTTTTTATCGGGGGGAAATCCTCATGGACTACCTCCGCCTGGGGAATGGCGGAGGGGCGTGCCGGATTCTTACCGGCTAAAACCACCCCGGTGTCTCCTCACACGTGCGCGGGGGGCCGCGGGAAACCTAATTGCTGCCCGGGTCTGTCACGGCCTCGCCTCCTGCACGGGGTAGTGAGGTGTTGAACTACCCCGTGCATCGCCTCAGAGGCGCGCGCAAAACTACTATTATCCTGTTCTAAGTTGTCAACATAAGTCTAAAGTATCTCAGTCCATCCTTAGTAAGTAGTAGATTTTGCCCGCGACTTCGTTCGCTTGGGAGGTTTTTCCCGCGTAGATCCCGATTCCGTGGGAATTTTGGCATAAAAACCTATGTCTTTTTCCTGGTTCTAAGCTACCTCCCTACCAATTTTCAGCCAAATCGGCCCAGCCGTTCTTGAGTTATAAATAGTGTAACTAACACTACTTTATTTTATATATATATAGATTTAGGTTATTCTTTCATCCGTTCCTATTCAGTTTATCTTTATGTGTGATTTCACCCACTTAGGACATAACGGAGTATCAACTAGTTATTGCAAATACAAAGTCTTGAGAAAACTTATAATAAGCTATTGAGGTAACGAGCTCAAAAACGAAACACATACATAATAATGGCTGTCAGTGTAATGCACTTGACAGAAGTCAACAAACAATTCTATACACCTTATTCATTATAGTAAAACTGACCTTGGTGTTACATACTTATATTGCAATGGTGACTTGAAACTCTCTAGGCATTGCCACACTTAAGTACACAGTAAGGTTTTCTTCTTATTTCTGGGGTTCCGTACCTAAAGGGTAAAAACGGGACCCTATTACTAAAGCTCCACTGTCTGTCTGTATGTCACCAGGCTGTATCTCATGAACCGTGATATTCTCAAAGATCATGTATTTCAGTTGCCGCTATAACAACAAATACTAAAAAAAGAATAAAATTAATATACAAGGGGAGCTCCCATAAAACTAACGTGATTTTTTACGTTTTTATGGTAACCCTATGTGCGCGATTCCGACTTGTTTTAATATCCATATCTATAAAACTTGTATTGTGGATACATTGTAAAAATGAATGATGTTTTGAAAAGAGTAACCGTGGAATTTCTTGCTGGTTCTTCTCCATAGGCAACGACAAATTTAGAACCTAGCACTAGCTTTTAACGTTTTATACATGCCCAAGTAGGTGTATGTAAACTAAAATATTTAGATTTCGAGTATTAATATTTTTTAACGATTTGTTTTGGGTGTTACTTGTTGTAAATTGATTTCACGCGCACCTCAAAGAGCAATCAGTACGATTGACGTCCGACAGGGCCATTGCCTGAGTTGTAAGGGCAACTGAAGAAACTTGATGGGCTTATAGCAAAAACTTTTTAATCGGTTAGTAGTAAGCATATATTAGCGAAACGTAACATTGTTATTCATAGTGTTTGTTTGGATAACAATGTTTTATTTTCGGTTTTTCGAAATGTGCTATATTATCTCAGAAACTACTGATTTTATCTCATTCAAACTAATTTACGTTGAAAGTTTCTATTAAGATATATAGCATTTTTTGTTTTAGATTTTTCAATCTCTCATTTTAAAAGTTAGAGGAGATTTTACCAGTTTGAAAGTGTCTATCTTTCAAACGACTTGCTTAGAAAAAAATGGTTTTAATAACCTTCTTTTAGGAAACTAAAAGTATTGTTTTTGTTCCATGTAGCTATGGGAAGATCCCCTTACTTTTTATTTTAATCCCACATTAATTTTACCCCTTAATAATCTTCATTCAGTACTGAACGAGAATTAATTCCCTATGGAATTTCATATTTTTTTTAATTAAACCACTAGGAAGCTTTGAATATAGGATGCATGCAGAAAATGATGGTGTATGTAAATAACAAGTCATCTGATAATAATGGCATTACTAATAACAAGGTACACTCGATTGTTAAAGTATTGAAACCGTTACCAATCAATTTTCTTATTATATTTGACCTCTCCATACAATACTTTTAATGATCAAGGAAATTTATTGATAATATTTTAAAAGACTATAACGTATCCCACCCGTTCTAAATAAAGTAGGTATTTTGAAAGAATATCTGTTCAAAATAATATTAGCAAAGATTGTTAAAAACAACAGAGAGTAATTATTGATGGAATTTCATAAGCAAATATATTTAAATCGTTACACCTAAATAAAGATGAAAATATTTAGTTATACTATTTTTTTCTATTATTATTTTGTTTCTGATTTGAGTTGATTATTTTGTTTATTTGTATTATGGTAATCTTTTCTTTTCGCTTAATCAGGTCCGAGAAAAACGTCCTCAGAAACACACACTACTTGCAATTCTCAATAACATTTATCTATTTATGCGTTAAAATATTACATAACTAAATATATAATTTGATCAAATATACGTACTATTACACTAAAATTAAACCAAATGCAAGAGCGAATGAAAATTCGTATAATTTTCAACTGGTGTGCAAGCGCTTGCGCATGTTTTTAGGGTTGCGTACCCAAAGAGTCAAAGTGGGACCCTGTTACTTAGAGTTCACTGTCCGTCTGTCTGTCACCAAGCTGTATCTAATGAACCGTGATAGCTAGTTGAAATTTTCATCGATAAAGTATTTCTGTTGCCTTTACAACAACAAATACTAAAAACAGATTAAAATAAAAATTTAACGCCAAAAAAATCATGATTTTTTCGCAATTTTTACAGACAATGGTACGGAACCCTTCGTGCACGAGGCCGACTCCCACTTGGCCAGATTTTATTTTTCTTCACAAAATTTTCCTAAACTATTCCTTTTACTTACTAATCACAAGTACATTCACATCTCGACATATCCACCAGAAGTGTATGAAGCAATCACTTCCAGATATAGCAAAGAGGTTTTATATTGCAATAGCATACATTAGGGAGGTCATTGACTATTACCGACAAATGTTAAATGTACTGAACTTGCATTTAATAATCAGTATCGCAATGTGTTGGTGTTTAAGATATAATGATATAAATTGGTAGATAAATTAATAAATTTCACATAATTATCATCATTTAATTAGGTTAAAATTGCATTCGATTTGAAATTGACCAATAAAACACTATTATGAAAATCTACAACGTGTAATTTAAAGGGTATATATATACCAAGTGCATGGCTTCTTTGGATGATAACAAACGATATGGCAAGGGTTTTGTAATCCTAAGTCTACGTGTGTAGAACTTATTACAAATTCCAATACACTGATACCAGAGACATGCCAGAGATCGAAGTTTTCAAATTAAGAAGAACGAAAAGAATTATCGTGTTATTGGCAAGTGACGTGGAAAGTTATTGACCCTCGTAGTGCTGTGACACGTTTGTTATGATTGGTATTCAAGAAATATAATATAATAATAATTTCGTATTAATTCTTTGAGTCAGTTATTTTGTGCTGAAACTGTGCATAGAGACTCCATACCAGATGTTGTCTTCAGCCCTTTTGGATAGATATGGGGTTTCCATTACACGTTGTATAATTTTTAGCGCATCTAAAATGCTAAGTAGCTAATAATTGAATGATTTGTGAAATGATTACTATATTGAGAAAGACACAAGCAAATTTAGATAGATATACTCTTTATTGTACACCATAACAGAATTAAATAAGGACTTAAAAACTACAAAGGGTGTTACAATGGACATAATTAAACTTCTCTATAATACAAATTCTTGTTTCATTTACTAAACCCTATAACAATATAGCTAGTAACTTAAAATGTTCCATTTTGGAATATAAAAATATCTTAAGTCAAAATGTTGGGTCATGATGACTTCGTTGAAGTCTTTGGCACCCATAATTATGATGCCGATAAAAGTAAAAAGTGTAATATATCTTTAATAAGACACAGGTGAGTCTAGTTTAGGAGGTGAGGTTATATAAATTTTGTACAGATTTTGCAATGAGCTTCTTTTCATAATAATTAAGTTCTACCAATTGTACCTACCTAACTAAGTTACACTAATTTTTTTTGTTACAATCCTTAAGTTTTTGTGAATAAATGTTTTTATTTATTGTAATAAATAATTTACCTACGACATCGAAAATATTATGAACTAGCAGTTGCTCGCGAATTCTTTCGCGTGGGAAGTTTTTCCCATGTAAATACCTATCCCGTGCGAAATTCGCAAAATCCCGTCTTAGCGAACATCTACGTACTAAAAGGAACCCCCATGTCAAATTTGAGAGCCTTGCTACTTGTAGTTTCTGAGATTTCGTGATTAATCAGTGAGTGGTATTTCGCTTTTATATATCTAGATTCTACGAAAATATTATAAAATCTACACAATTTAAAATCTATGAAATCAAAAATACTATTTTTATTTCGTTCACGATATTCATACATATAACAAAGAAATCCGTATCACAGTCACATTGTTTATGTTTGCGACAAGAACTCATTAACTTTGCCATAATTGAGTCTGCAAACCATTACATTTTGCTTTGACCCCATAGTGCGTAGTAAACTGAAGTAAAAGTAGTATTAGTTTAATTGGTCAGTGGGGTTTGTGACTTGGGCTTGGCAAAAATATTTATTGCTGTATTCTTTTTATTAACGGATGAGAATAGTTTTATGAATTAGGAATTGTATAAGTACTTTTATTATGTTTTATAAAAATGTAATTCATGAAAATGATCTAAGACATTTTTTTTTGTAAAGATTAAAATCATAATTATAATAACACCTGATTTTAATATACGTAGCTTAAAATATTGCCATTAAAATGCATACGTAGTTTGAGTTAGTACATTTATTTATCTATTTGTATGGCATATTTTCAGTCGCTATATGAATAATATCATATTATGAAATGAATTCTGAATCCAGAGGATAGCGTCGTTTTCAAGAAAGAGTAGGTCTGTTGGACGCCCATAGTATTTCGTGAGAAGGCAATGTTTAACGATGTGCATAAAGTCCTGCACAGTAGCTCAACATTTGCAGATAATTCATTAAAAAAATAACAATGTTATATTGACCTTCAGAATATAACATCGTCCGCTCAGCAACACATTTTTATAGGTACCTATCTTGATAGATTATTGTAATTTTTCACACTAAAATCTTACGTAACAACCTAGCCGGATTATAATCTTCACAGTAACTACGAACAAGTTACCAAAAACTTATACAGCACTTGAGAAAATTGCTTCAAAAACAAATATAAGTTTTATATTTTGCAACGGCGTTTTGAAGTATATATTCTTAATTAGAAGAATGCTTAGGTATCTAAAAATAAATGCAATATTTATAACAGGCATAATTCATAAATTCAGAAGAGATGTTCACTACTGAAAAAAACATCACCACCCTGAAAAATCGCTTATCATTTCCTCATCAAGAAAACAAAAAGAAAAAAAAAACGATTGTCTGCGTCAAACATGACTAAAGCCTTAAATTCATCACTGTCTTTTGTACTGTTTTACTGTACAGCATCTAACTGTGACTACGTCAAGCGCATTAGTAGATAAATATATGTATGTTTATCCTTGACCCTTCGCATCGCATGTTATGACATGTTTTCACGTGCATGAGATTAAGTTAAGTTTAAGTAATTCTAGATTATTTTATAGACATTTCGTTGTTAGTCTTTGACTTAGTTGAGTGTTTTATTGCCTTTGTACTACCTATATTTAACAAATGATCACTCACAGGTCAAAATTCGATTGCATCTTTTTTATTTATTACAAAATTTTATAATTTGAGTATTTGTTACCCAATCATGCCAGAATTATTAATGGCACAGAAATAGATTATGGTCAGGACTACTACTTTTTTCCTGGGAAAGAATGCGAAAATTCGACACAAACGAAGTTGCGATCAACAGCTAGTTATTATATAAAAATTGTTAGCTTTCCATAATTTTACTCTCCTTCTCTACACTTACACTTTTTATTTAGCCGTTAACGTACCAATGCTACGCAAATACCACCCCGAATCCTTCCAGCTTCCCATTTCGAGTGCATTTCGGACCAGCCAACGCAGTGTACGTCTAGGTCTTATTAACTGCAATACAGTTAATACTAGCGTAGTAGTCAGGAAATTCTTGAATGTATAATGAAATTATCAATAAATTATAATTGAAATAAAAAGATAACTAATGTGAAATTTCATACTCCTCCATCAGCGTAACTATCGCAAAAAGGGAACAAAGTTTTTGCTTCACGTTATAAAATGCAATCAAATCTATCAAGATGCATTCACAAATAAAATTTGGATGCTTGAGCACACAAACCGCTAGTTAGAAAAAAGTAATTAACCTAACTGAATAAGTAAGACAAGCATTAAAAAAACTAGCTACAAAAGGCAATGACAATTTAATGTGATTTATAGATTGGAATATAAAAAAGAAGGTATTTTTAAATGACCCATGCTGTCATAAAACACATTGTTTTATGATGCAGATAAAGCGACATTGTACTTGTTCAATAATTGTCCGATAATTCTATCATTAATCTCAGCAGTTAATTTTAATGATGCATATTAATAAAAACTTAATAAGGAACTAAAAAAGACTGAATTAGAAGAAATGTTCTTCCCAAAATCAATCCTGATAAATATAAAAATGCCGTAGAAAAAACTATTTCCATTAACCTATTCCAAAAACATTCATGAAAAGCGAAAGTTAAATGTTTCTACTTTAAACAATCACTGAACGCTGACCTACCCCCCTATAAAGGCTATATTGTACAACATCGTTAGATACAAACTTATTATAATTTAGTCAAAATAAAGTAAGTTAAAATAAAATTATTGTCTAATACAATACCGTATATTACAGAGTAGTTTACAATCTACCCCAAAACCATCCCTTAATAAAAAAATATAAACTATGTCAAACATTCGAAATTTAAAAACGACTTCATCCAAAAATAACCGTCGATCCATCATTCAAAAATAGAATACGAAATTATTCAAGGTCAAGTTCAATTGCGCCACTCACCCAAGGCCGTTGCGAAGGTCGCGTGCGCAGGAGTTGCACAAATGTTACCGAGGCTCGTTCACTACTGAGAGTCTGAACGCCTCGGCCGGCGTGTTTCACAACCCCGGCTATGTCTTAACCAGTGATTGTGGCAAAGGGATTGTATTAGAACATGCTTCTATTTTTCGTGTTAGAAAGTTGGGGATAGATTTCGGTGATATTTTTAGGGTGGATGCAGACGCTATCAAGGGTGCGCAGGAACAATTTTTTTTCGTTTTTGCTCCCAAGGTCATTTGCACAACACATAAATCACATGTTTCTGTATTTTCCGAGTGAGGTTTGGTATTTCTTATGAAATGTATTCCTAGGACAATTATTGATTAAACAGGGGTGGCTAATGATTCAACGATGTACTAATCCCCAGACCAGCATAAATAAATTGATAGCTCAGTCTTAATACGTACAAAATCTTGTAAGAAATGCTTCGTATTATAATTGAGGACAAACTTCAGTTAATCTCAGTTTTGCGGAAATAGAGTATTAGTATTTTTCTAAAGATATAATTTCTTAATTTTGCATAATAAGCTGTCATTAGTACAGCATAACGTTCTGACAGCCAGGATCAAGATTCCCTTGCTTAATTGAGTGATTGGACCATTATCTACCACGTGGGTGTAGGCTTGTGTCAATTAAAGTCGGGCGTTTTAGTCAGTAGAAGTCAGATTTCTACTGACTAAAATCCAACAGCCAGCAAGCAAGCCTTCAATTACCCCTACGC
Organism: Tholera decimalis; assembly: GCA_943138885.2. Lineage (NCBI taxonomy): Eukaryota > Metazoa > Arthropoda > Insecta > Lepidoptera > Noctuidae > Tholera > Tholera decimalis. The sequence continues at coordinate 6,911,477 of OW964552.2, read as the reverse complement.
TCAAGGACCGCTTTATCTCGTTAGAATATTACCGCTACCCCGCATGTCCTGGAACTGAAAAATCCGAGGACTGACAACGTCTACCAACCACTATACTTATGTGATGGATGTACCCCAGCAGTGGGAACACTCCCTTCCAATCCACCCAGAGTGGGAAGAGTCATTAGATGGTTTCCCACCGAAAAAGGACACATACCGATAACCTAACGCTATTTATTATAGCTAGCCATAATTAAATAATGATTAAGCCATCTCTATTTTGTTATGCTTAAAAGTCAAAATCATGAAAATAACATAATTAAGGACATGTTTAGCGCTGTAATTAAACTGTTGACTGAAGACTGCTCCCACACGAAATGAATGTTTGTATAGCTATAGTTGTTTTAAAGGTTACTTCAGGGAGTGTGCGATGGAATTGCACAATCTAATTCCACCAAGCCCGTTCCGTTTCTAGACAACAAGACTAACGGCGATGCGCTGTCTTTACATGGTGGACATCCCACCCATTCGCACAAAACGTGGAATTTCTTACCGAAGTCAGTGTTTTCTGATAGCTATCACTTGGGAATATTTAAGTGAAGTGTGAATACTTTACTTCAAGGTAAGCGTGCTTCATCTTCGACCACATCATCGCTTACCATCAGGTGAGATGGTGCCTTTAGTACAGAAGAAATGCCTTGTGTGGAATGTTCATTTTAAACACAAGAACAAGCTTATAGTTTCCTTCACCTACTTAAATAAAATTATATGCAAGTCAAATTATGCTAAAAAAACATAGGTTTATACAGCAAGCTGCAAGGCAAAATACTTTTGACATTAGTTGTTAATTTGTCAATACAGGAGAGGACTGAGTTTTCAAAGCATTACACAATTTAATATTATTTGCATCTTAAATATTTCGAAGGCATGTGACATCTACTGACAGGGACACGCATTTTGGACCACAAGTATTGCAATCCAGTCTAAATCACAGTGAAGAGAAAGGTGATTTCAAGTGCAATTAGCAGGATTGCCAGCTGGAGTTTCGGGAATGTCCTAACGAAAAACCGTGGCCTCTACAAGCAATTTAAGAGCAAGAAGAAGGAACAGAAGCCAGTAGAAGTCTGACAATCCCTTCCTCTCCACCCAGAGCGGAAGAAGTCATTAGATGATTTTCCCACCGGAAAAATTATAATACAGTCCTACCAGTATATGTGTAGGTATTGAAATTTCAACTATCAAGTTCAACGGTGAATCCGTTGGTAGTAGTTGTTCAGCAATCGGTATTGGCTGTAAATATTTTGTAAAGTAAGATGGAAAACAATTAAGTACTATATATTGACTAACTTTACATCAAAGCGAGAGGAGGCATTTGATGGTTTTCCCACCAAAAAAATGGTATAAAGTGGTCATAAAGGAGTGAATAGTGCATTTACTAGGTATGGATACCGCTTCTAAGTAAGCTTAAAGTGCTGGTGGTTTTTAGGGTTCCGTACCCAAAGCGCAAAAACGGGACCCTATTACTAAGGCTCCGCTGTCTGTCTGTCACCAGGCTGTATCTCATGAACCGTGATAGTTAGACAATTGAAATTTTCACAGACGATGTATTTCTGTTGCCGCGTTAACAACAAATACTAAAAAATAAATATTTAAGGGGGGCTCACAACAAATGTGATATTTTTTTGCCGTTTTTTTATAGTAAATGGTACGGAACCCAACGTGCGCAAGTCCGGCTCGCACTTACCTACTGCCGGTTCTTATTTGGTAGCCACTTATGAGGTTAGCAAGATCGAAAAATTATCCCTTATTAAGTTTTGAAACGGGGCAGTTGCACTTCTAGGGAAAGATTTCCGGCAATATCTTCCAAGTCTCTTCTCCACGTTTTTTTCTTTCATTTTCAATTTCACCACATTTACTGGATGAACGTAATATTCTTATTTCTAGTCTAATTAATCAAGTTATATAATCTGCAATCTTTTACTTAATAGAGAATTAAGATTTCTTTAGAACTAATTCGGCATTTAAAATCAATTTGTTACAGTTAAAAGTGCTACTACTGTGGCATAACCTTTATAAAACAGTACGTCAATAGCATCTTGGCAATGATTTAAGTTTTATTTATTATGAAGATTTTTTATAAATACTGATACTGAGTATTTGTTTTATGAAACTAGCTGTTACCCGTGACTCCATTCACATTAATTTCTTCGATGGGCTACTCCAGACTAACAATTTTCCGGTTTATAATATTAGTATAGGTAGCAAGTCACTAGTTTGATATCGTTGGATATTTGTAAGATCATGTTAAATTTGTCAAAAAGATCAAGCTGGCAAATCAAATTGTAAGAGTTGCTTTAATTGCGCCACAACATCAACTTTAAGTCGTTCGTGGTTCGTGTTCCAACCCACCATCTACAGACCTGCCTGAAGGAGGATATTTGGCCGAAAGGTGTCATTTACCGACGTTTCTGAGGACGGTTACACGGCACCTCACAGCGAAACATGACGCAGTCAACATTGAGTGATAGTTTTATAAGGTTTTTATATGTATTCGTTATTAGACTATTTTGTGTACTTAGTTTAAATTTGGTTTTAGTGAAGTAATGTATACGTTTATTTATAGTTATTGTTAAAGTATGTAATTATTTTATTTGTATGGGCCAAGTTTGCCTGATATAAATGAATTGATTGATAATACAGGAAGGCTGTGCATTCATAATCTTTTAAGCATAAATTGTTAAGATAATTTTGCAGTTGGTATTCGACATATTTTAGTGAATTGAGCACACTGTTACACAAATGCTTTTTTGCTGTAATTTTATCATTTGAAATATTGCTACTAAATGTCACCCGATTTTTATCATCATTGTATAAAGCTTATTAAATAGAAATACTCCAAGTGATTGCTACAGAAAAGTAAACCTGTCAAGCAGAATAGCAATTTTATTCTTATCAGAATGAGTCTGTACGTCCGTTCAGTAAAATTTTGGCGTTTGACACATAATATATTGTACAAAGAAATGATTTTGTAAGATGTGCGCTCCATATCGCAAGTCAGGGCACTCATGTTGAAACTGTCCAATGCAATTTATTGTGATATCTCTCAACTATTACTAAATCCTTGTTTGCAATTCGTTACACTTGCACTCACCATCCCATCACAGGTTTTTGTTCTTTGTCTTTCCAGTAAAACACTTTTGTAGGTAGATGCTAACGGTTTTATTTGCACAGTGACACGCTAATGAACTCTTTCAACTGTGTGTTTTCCGATGATGCAGTCTTCAAGTGTTGGAATGACTTAACTATAATTTAATATATGACTCCACTGCATGTCTGGAACAATATTTTTTTAATAAGAAAATAACCTTGTTGTTAGTTATATTTTCGAGCCGTTTGGGGTTGAAACCTTGGGATTGTGGTCTCCGAGTGCTCACAAATTATTTAAAGATCTATCCAGATGCCTAGTTGACGCTTCGCGTGACCCAAAGGCTGGCTTTTACCTTGGACAGTGGTAAAGCATTACCATACAAAATGGCAATGTCGCCAGACTTTTGAGCATATTACCAGTGGACAGTGATGCGCATTAATTTCTGGTCAGGTTTCTGCACTTAGTCTCTGCACGAGACCATTGTGTGTGAGCCGTGTCGGCCGTCACTCCATCCAGCCAACCTCCCTCCAGAAGCAGATCAGGTCTCTCGGTCTTTTCAGGATGTCTGTAGGGGTATTCAATGACCCGAGGGTTTGTTTTCGTATGTCGGTGATTTCCGTGCACTCTAGGAGTACGTGTGCCACCGTTTCCTCCATCCCCATGCATGCTCTGCATAGGGGACTGTCCGTTATACCTATTGTGTGGTAGTGTTTGTTCAGTGAGCAGTGCCCGGTGATGGTCCCCGCCACCATTCACAGGCTTCTTCTGTCCATGTGTAGGAGGCGCCTGGTTTGTTTTTTGTCTAGGTTTGGCATCGCCTCCTTGGACTGCCTGCAGCCTGGTGTCGAGGACCAACATTTCTGGGCTTGATCGTGTGTGTGTTCTTTTAACCATGTGCGCAGCTGGGTGGAGGGGAGCGGCACGATGGGCTCTGGTCCAAAAACCGTCGTGTTGGACCCCCTCCTGGCCAGTTCGTCCGCCGCATCATTGCCGAGTGATCCGCTGTGCCCCTTTATCGATTGTAGTGTCACAGTGGTGCGATTCTCGATCGCCGAGCATTGCAGCGCGTTGTGACATTCTAGTATGAGTTTAGATGTGATATAGTTTTTCCCTAGGGATTGTAGTACTGAGGCACTGTCGGAAAGTATACGGATGTGACTATCCGTAACTCTCCTGGCTTCCAAGGCATGGATCGCTTGGATAATACCCACACATTCCGCCTGGTAGACGGTGTTGAGCTTGCCAAGCGGTCTGGATATCTTTATGTTGAGATCGTTGGAGAAGACTCCAACTCCAGTTCCAGTGTCTGTCTTTGAGCCGTCAGTATAGATTCTAAGCTCCTTGGGTCCTGAGTTGTCCTCTGGCTCCGGCTTGAGCTGTATTTGGTAGTTTTTCTGGAAGTGGTGTGTCTTTGTAGTCTTATTATAGGGTGCAGTCATCAGAGGTTGTCGTTTGACCGAGTCCTCCATGATGCGTGTGTGCTTGATTCTGGAGTCTCTCAAGAGTGCTCCGGATATGGCGAGTCTGAAGGCTGCCAGGGCAGCCTCTTCTCGTACTATGAGATGCAATGGTGGTAGACTCAGCATGGCCTGTAGAGCGGCAGAGGGTGCGGTTCTCATGCTGCTGGCGATCGCCACACATGCAAGTCGTTGCAGCTTCTCGAGGTCTTTTTGTTCTGTACCTAAGTCTGTTCTGGGCCACCAGACAAGGGCGCCATACGTAATGATTGGTCTTATAACTGTCGTGTATAGCCAGTGGGTTGTTTTGGGGCTGATGTCCCAGTTCCTGCTCAGCATGCGTTTGCACTGCCACATGCAGATACTAGCTTTCTTGGTGATGTGTTCAATGTGTTTTGCCCAATTCAGTTGTTTGTCCAAAAAGATGCCCAAATATTTGGTGTCAGCTGAAAGGCTTAAAGTGTTGCCAAAGAAACTTGGCAGCTCCAACTTCGCTAGCTTCATCTTTTTGGTAAAAAGTATTAGTTCAGTTTTTGTGGGGTTCACTGAGAGTTGATGCTCTCGGCACCAGTCCTCTACTATCTTTAGGGCTTGGCGCATGAGGTTGCATATGGTGTTCTCATGGTTTCCATTTATTATTATGGTTATGTCATCAGCGTAGCCAACGGTAAAGTATCCTTTATCATTGAGTCTCCTGATGAGGCTGTCTGCGACCAAGTTCCATAGCAGTGGCGAGAGGACGCCCCCTTGGGGCAGCCTTTCGCCACAATGGCCCTCGTTGTGCTATTTATTGTGACTTGTACTGCTCTCTGCTTGAGCATGTTGGTGATCCAGCTACTCAGGGTTTGGTCTACACCGTACCTGCTGAATGCTGTACTCATACTCTGGAACGTGGTCTTGTCAAAAGCACCTTCGATGTCTATGAAGACAGCTATCGAGGAGCATTTGTGGTGTATTGCGCATTCAATTTTTGATACTACGCTGTGTAGGGCAGATTCCGTTGACTTCCCCGTTGAGAAGGCATGCTGTTGTCCGTGGAGGGGATACTTCCGGAGAGGTCCGTCCCGGATGTGTCTGTCGCAAAGCCTCTCTAGGGTTTTCAGTAAGAAGGATGTGAGACTTATCGGCCTGTACGCTTTGGGCTGTGTGTAGTTAGTCTTGCCTGGTTAGGGTATGAAGATGACCTTCACCTCACGCCACGCTAGTGGAACGTATCTGAGTGCTATGCAGGCTTGGTAGATTTTCGATAGTCAGGGTGTCAGGATATGCTCACCCCATTGCAGAAGGGCTGGGAAAATGCCATCTAGTCCTGCAGATTTGTATGGCTGGAAAGTTTTAATGGCCCATGTTATGCGATCCTCAGTGACTATATCGCGGGCTCTAGACCAGTCTACTGTACTTGGGGTCTGTCTGGGTACGCTTTCCCACGTGATGTCCTTGGAGAGGTGGCAGTCCGGGAAATGCGTCTCCAGAAGGACCTTACGGGTTTCTTGGTCTGTCTGTGTGTAGGAGTTATCAGATTTCTTGAGTGCGCCGAGAGTACGATCCTGATCAGTTGATAGGATTTTCTTTACTCGGCTGGCTTTTACCTTGGACCATACAAAATGGCAATGCCGCCAGACTTTTGAGCATATTACCAGTGGACAGTGATGCGCATTAATTTCTGGATGTCATATTTTAAATTATTTTTAGATTTATTTAGTTTAGGGTTTTTATATAAGTGTATATATTCAGCATTTTAAATCAAATAGAAAAGAAATAAAAAGTAAAAACGACACGGTTGGTGCAGTGGTTGAGTGATTGGTTGCAGCACTGCGTGTCGCGGGTTTGTTTCCCGAGCGGAAACAACTACTAGTATGGTCTTCATATAGTCGTACCGGGTCTGGGTGTTTGTATAAATGCACTCGCGATACAGCAAAGATTCCTGGTGTGGGGCAAAATATATTATCATATACTACAATCCTTTTACTGTCACTCTAAACTCGTTCTTATGTAGTTTTGTCAGCTAGGAAACACTGGACAAATCTAGATTACATTTATGAAAAAAATTGGCCAAGTGCGAGTCAGACTCTTCCATGAAGGGTTCCGTAGTAACTACGCCAAATAACTTTGATTTTCATGGTATTTTTATGAATTACAAAATTATATTTGCAGTTTTAGAAAATATGCTATATCTCAAAAACTGCTGACTGGATCTCAGTCAAACTAAGTTTAGTTGAAAGTTTACATTAGGATCTACAGCATATTTTTTTTGGATTTTTTCATCCATTATTATAGAAGTTAGAGGGCAAACATTTTACCACTTTGGAAGCGTATATCTTTTAAACGATTGATTTTATGAAAAATGGTTTTAGAAACCACAGTGTCACTTTTAAAAACCTTTCTATAGATACCACACACGCATAGGTTTCATGAAAATAAAATATTTTCAGTTTCAATTCCATGTATGAGCAATTAATTTTAATTTTTTTTCTTAAAATTGGAAAGCAGTTTCGGAATAAAATGGCTGTGACATATGGACGGACGGACAGACAGACAGACATGACGAAACTATAAGGGTTCCGTTTTTTGCCATTCGGCTACGGAACCCTAAAAAGAGCTTTTGATTGTTATTTATAACCTTTTTGCAAAAGTAAATATTATTTATTATCATGCTAACAGACGTGAAAAATACAATACTTGATACATTAGGTACTCAGAAGTAACAAAGACTTGAACAAAATGTTATGATTACTGCTATATTTCGTTTATTTGACACAACTGACGCAAGCTTACGACCAACAACAAAAACACCGACACAGTTATCTCATTCACATTGCATTTCAAACTCTTCTTGACGCCAGTAGCATTTGGTTCCAATATTTACTCTCAAATCATTGAAGCACATCGGTATCTCTGAAATACTTAGGAGTAAGTAGGTCATAACTGAGATGAGTTGATTTAGCCGTAGCATGGCCTTCTGTACTGACTGTGATAGTTACCTTGGTATATCATATTTGTACGACGACATCTAGCTAGTCATATAGAATTGGGAAATTGTAAGAGCTGTTGATATAAGCCGCCATGTTTCATGTTATAAAAAGAGGTTTCATTGCCACGTTGAGGAGTTCAACATAAATTAAGTTTTCGCTTACGAAATAATGTTTACCATCAGTCAGATTCAATACTTGCCGTAGGTAAATGTATACAAAATATAAAAATATTACCATATCTTTATCATATGTTATATCGAAATGCAAGCGGTCTGCAAAAAATGTACGGACCACAGTCATCTAATTAAGATTAATGATATTATTCATTTCGAGAATTAGTTATAAATAACACTTTTATACTATACCTGCTCGGAAAGTGCCTTATTACTTTTTAAAAAGTTTGACAGAAAGGCCGTCATTACTGTAGTACAAATGTGCGGGTCGCAAAAGTGTATGAGAAATCATTAACGTGCTGGAGACACTGGAGAGGGAGGGAAAAGTGTATAAAAATCCATTACTAAAGCGCTGTTTTTTTTTAATTTAGACCAATTCAGTAGCTAACTTAAAGTACTCATAATGCCAAAAGACAAAAGACAGATTATTATTATTATTCTCTCTTATTTTCCTCGTAGGTATAGTATAAATCACTATGTATCGCTCGGAAGAAAGTGCGATTCCCAACTCGTGTGTATTAAGGCCCTCATCTGCGCTTGGGGCCTCAAACTACACCCTCATTGGTTATCGGTCACTTTTTCCCCTCGATAAACAATGTACTATTATACGTCAATCAATTATAAATTGTATGTGAGTTTATTTCAGACAACTTAAAATTCATATAGGTAGTCCTTAGTAACAATAAAAACTTTTTACCAAAAAATTAAACCGACTCCCAAAAAACACTGCAAAGTGAAAAATAACTTTAATTTCGGTAGTCGGTGTCTTTAGTTTTGTATTTTCGTTTTTGGCACCGACTTCCGAAATTAAAGTTATTTTTCACTTTGCAGTGTTTTTTGGGAGTCGGTTTAATTTTTTGGTAAAAAGTTTTTATTTCACTCTTTTTAGTTGGTCTATTTTTAATTTACCTAGTTACAAGAGCCTAATTATCAACTAATTATAACCTTTTACAAAATATCGCTTTTCCCAATGCTGGGCCGTTAATTGTTGAGGAGTTCTCCTGGTACTTCACCATCAGCTCTACATCACCATATGCATTGTGACGAGGATAAAGTGCGTAACATCCATATTCAAGTAATCGAATCACAATCCACTCAATACTTATTATTGAGTAGTTTCGGCGGCCATCTGTGGTCTTCATCATCAGTTCCACTTCCCCAAATGGTACTTTTTGAGAGCAACTGCACAAGTTACTATAAGAAATACCCAAAACGTCATAGGTGTGCCTATAATATTTGAAGAGTTCCCTCGATTTCTCCAGGATCCCATCATCAGATCCTGACTTTGGTGATAATGGTACCAATTTCGAAGTATACCCATTCGAACAAAAAAAGAATTTTCCAAATCGGTTCAGCCGTCTTCGAGTACTCGATGATCACACATAAAAAAAAAATATATACTCGTCGAATTGATAACCTCTTCTTTTTGTCGTCGGTTGAAAAGAGTTTTCAATCTAGTGACTATTTTGTGAATTATATAAATTGATAGTCAATCTATTCAGATTTTTTTTTGTAGTTGGAAAGTTATCCTCTGCTGCCATTGTCAGCTCAGGATGCTGTTTATTTATTTACACTTCATGCACTTAGGTACAAAGGCGGACTTAATGCCGTAGACATTCTCTACCTGTCAACCATGAGTGGTGAAGAGATATCGTGGGAGGTGCTATATGGACGTGAGAAGTTGTTTTAAAATGTACATAAAAGGCTTAAAAAATCTACATAAATAATAAAATAAATACTTATATACATATATGTATACTTAAGTATCACATGAAAATTATATGTGAAAAATTCTGCTCACTGGTGTAGAAAGTAGATCCGCAATTTCTTTTTGAATGAATAGCGACTGTTAGCCATCCTGATCTCGAAAGGAAGCGCATTCCAGAGGAGGATCGACTGAATATGAAAAGAAGAATGAACAAAGTCAGAAGTATGAGAAGGACAGAGTAAGAGAAGATTGTTGGAGGAACGAAGATTCCTGTTGTGTGAAGAACAAAACAACTGAAAGTGTGACATTAGATAAGAAGGCGGGCTTGAGTAGAGAGAAAAGCGTTGACAAAGCGCGCAAACTTCTCCTCTGACGAATGGGCATCCATTTTAGCTCAGACCTGAAACAGGAAACATCGACATATTTCCTTAAATTAAATATGAACTTTTTGCCTGTAAGACAAAGACTATGCATGTGCAGTCTTGAATATTTTCCCTTTGATTGACTATGGTGACGTGTGCTACTATGACCTGAATGCGGTCTTGCTGGATAAGCTTGACCGTATTCTTAATAACTGCATTCGGTTCATATTTAATTTAAGAAAATATGACCATATCTCAAGTTTCAGGTCTGAGCTTAAATGGATGACCATTCGTCAGAGGAGAAGTTTGCGCGCTTTACCAATGCTTTTCTCACTACTCAACTCTCCTAGCCCACCTTCTTATCTAATGTCTCACTTTCAATTTATATGTTCTTAACACAATAAGAATCTACGTTCATCCAATAATCTTCTCATACTGTGTCCTTCTCATACTTCTGAATTTGTTCATTTTTCTTTCGTCAGCCAAAGTGCCATTGGCACTTTGGCTGACCTAGAAACTTGACTTTGCTAGCAAAGTGTCGAGTCAAGATGCAAACCGAGATCTTTTACGCTAGGGCTGATGGAAATGACGGCACCATTAAAATAATAGGTGGTAGCGTAGACTATTTAATTAATTATTAATAATCATTATTAATATTATCTTGTAACTAGGACTTATTTTAAGTAACAGAACACTAATGCTAACAGTTTAATATTATGCGATAAACTAAAAATTTAAAGGATATCTATCTATACTTATAATAAATCTGTAGAGAGGTCAATTCTGTACATGAAATATATTTCCAAAATAACTATCAGGGGGTGATTAAGGATCGATACTCATGCCAAAAATGCAATCAGTTAAATTTTTGTCTGTCTGTCTGTCTGTCTGTCTGTCTGTCAGTCTGTCTGTATAACCGTTATAGAAACAAAAACTACTCGACGGATTTTAACGAAACTTGGTACAATTATTTATTATACTCCTGAGCGGGTTATAGTATACTTTTCATCACGCTACAATTAATAGGAGCAGAGCAGTGAAGGGAAATGTTGGGAAAACGGGAGAAGTTACTCCATTTTTTAAGCTTCCGTCGCGTGTGCAACCTTAATGGTTAAAGCTACACAAATCATTTCATGACGGAAATGTTCTCCTTAAAATTATATAAAAAATATCCCACGACAGCCTATGTCTAACTTTTATGGTTGACTCACAATAACACGTGTAACTCCCGATAGTTTAGCAGTTCGAAGCTTTCTGATTTTAATATTTGTCTACTCTTACGTTTATAACACTCTCAGTCACCCCTAATTGAAAAAGTTAACATTATTAACTATTCCATAAAAAAATTGGCCAAGTGCGAGTCAGACTCGCCCATGAAGGGTTCCGCAGTAACTATAATATAATATGCAAATTTATTTGACGAAAAAAAAACCTTACAAATTTCTTAAAACTAGCTTATTTACATTTTTTACAACTGCGCCAAATAAATTTGTTTTGAAAAAAAAACCTTACAAATTTCTTAAAACTGGCTTTTTTACATTTTTTACAACTGCGCCGAATAAATTAGTTTTTCATAGTGTATAAATATGCTGTATCTAAAAAACTGCTGAACTGATTTCGTTCAAACTAATTTTGGTTGAAAGTTTATATTAAGATCTACAGACATATATTTTTTTTAGATTTTTCACTCTATTATTATAAAAGTTAGAGGTTGTGTCCGCCACACACACATTTTACCACTTTGGAAGCTTATATCTTTTAAACCATTGACTTTATGGAAAAGTGGTTTTAGAAACCCCGATGTCGTTTTTAAAGAACTGTCTATAGATACCACACATGCATCGATTTCATGAAAAAAAAATATTTTCAGGTTTAGTTCCATGTATGGGGAGCCCCCCTTTATTTTAAATATTTTTTAATTTTTTTCTCAAAATCGGAAAGCGGTTCACAGAATACATCTACCTATCAAGTTTCACATGTATAGTCCTAATAGTTTCGGAATAAAATTGCTGTGACAGACGGACGGACGGACAGACAGACAGACAGACAGACGGACAGACATGTCGAAACTATAAAGATTCCGTTTTTTGCCATTCGCCTACGAAACCGTAAAAAGAATCATTATAAATCGGTATAGAAACACCAAAGTTATACATGAAATACGCTTATAATAATAAGCCATCGCGCGTGAATACTGAATCATGCTATAAGGATTATTTTTGAGAATCGGTCGCCGCGCTCGACGCGTCTCGCGGTCGAAGCGTTCTCTAGGTACTTAAGCCTCATGTGAACGTGATCTAAACAATATTACCAATACATTAACTTACGCTGACGGAGTCGCGGGCACAGCTATATTGTATCATTACGCTAAGGCCAATAGGAGCTGAGCGCCAATGAAGAATGCTTCAAAATCGGGGTTAAATTTAACGTTAGCCCAAAGTAACTATTCCACGCGGACGAAGTCGCGGGCAAAAGCTAGTCTATACTATAATATTATAAAGCTGAAGAGTTTGTTTGTTTGTTTGCTTGAACGCGCTAATCTCAGGAACTACGCTTCTGATATGAAAAATTATTTCAGTGTTAGATAGCCCATTTATCGAGTAAGGCTATGGGCTATATATCATCACGCTAAGACCAATAGGAGCGGAGCACTAATGAAGAATGTTTCAAAATCGGGGGATTTTTTTTCCACGCGGACGAAGTCGCGGGCGGAAGCTAGTCATAGATAAATACTTTAAAATACGTAAATCAACGCAGCACTAATCCATGAGTAATTGCACAGCAACGATTTACGATGCTGTCCAATCCCAGCCGCTATTATTGTCGGTAAGTATGCTATTGCCACACACACCCTACGCACCAGGGAAGTAGACCATTTGCGCATTGTAGTGTAGAAGCAATCAGTTCTGGTAGCTTCTGCTAGAAATGGGGGAATCCCAATAGCACCCTTAACACGTAGTTATATTGGGTATGGAGGACATATAAGGATTTTGGAGTACATCTAGACCATACGCTGCAATCATAAAAATGTATCCAGTAAGCTCTGAAATAGTTTTCTTCAGCGAGTGGAGCCCCTTTACAGGATATGCTAGGAAAATGGTCCTGTACAGGAATTCCTTCACAGAAAAGAAGTGGGCTTCTTGAGGTCGTCGAGCAGGGACACGCAGGTTTCAAACGGTCTGAAAATATTTAAGCAATACTCGCAAAGAAGAAGATTTAGAAACAGCTGGTTCTATACACTCGCTACCTCTTTCAGCATGCCGCAAATCCTGTCCTTATCCATGTCTGGTTGTATTGGTGATTATTGTTCATTAAAAATGTGTTATTATAAATATTGATTAAACCTCATTTCACCAAAACTGTACAAAATCTAAGCTAGTAACATGTAGAAACATTTCAGACACAAAGACTGTATATTTTGCCATAACATATTCTATAGCTAGACATAATATTTATAATTATAGTACTATTGTTTGTTTTCCCAAATAAGATAAAACCACTGTATGAAAATTAGAGATATCCATCCTTATTTATAGTGAAGTGCTAAAGGAAGAGCGCTGATAACTGAAATACAGATATTCTTTATCCAGTTCAGACATAGATGCTCCTCATTCTGATACTAATGTAAGTTTTAATTGTAGTGTATTGTATTTTTAGCTGTATGTAATGGAAATGATAAAGCGTTTTTTATTTCTCCATCTTTCACTTCAAAACAACGTATCGATGTGATTTTTAGTGTGAAGATAGCTAAAGGACTGAAGAGTAGAGACATAGGCCGAAATTAGATACACTCAAACCCTATGAAGATGTCGAATTCTTACGTCGCCTGAGTAAATACTGCAACGACATGCATAAGTCATTTAAAAACCGTTATGCATCACATTGTAGGTCATTACTAAGAAGTTGAATCAGCGGTTATGCGACCTTGAGTTGTATGGTTTTGTGGCTGGCAACCTTCAAAGCATGTGGTATGGTGTGACACGGTTGTAAACGTGTTTGTTAAACAAACTTTTGGACACGTAAAAGGTGGAGATTTGTGTCACGGTGTAATCAATTGTATTTATGAGAGCCATGGGTGAAGAATTGTTTTGAATTTCTTAACAAAACGTATAGTTACGAGCTGGGGTTCGGGATAGAAATAATTAACGCCAATTAGACCAAAATTAACACTTTAATTAAATAAACATAAAACAAAAATTAACACAGGTATTCACAGTACAATACTTGTCACTTAACACTTAAATCGCACCGAAATTCACTTGTAAAGCTTCGATTATATCGCCGTCTACGTTCCTCTGCGATCTATTTATACCCCGGTCTATGAGTTTAGAACATTCTTGTAAAATCGACTCACTACCTATACTGCTAAGAATGTTCCAGAAGCTACTTGAGATACTCAGTGCTGCTACTCGCCGCCAGATGGCGTTAGTGTCTCGAACGTATTGGAAGTCGGTCGGAGTTTCTCGATATACTCAGTACTGCTACTCGCCGCCAGCAGCTCGCCTTTCTCGACGTACTTAGCTAAGCGACTGGCGCAACAGTATTTTAGTAATGATTTAATAGAATTATGTATGAACAAGTCTGTCTAACCTTTTTCCAACTAATTTGGGGTCGGCTTCGAGTCTAATCCGAGGCAGCTGAGTTCTAGTGCTTTACATGAGCGACTATCATCTAACCTCCAAAATCCAGAAGGTGAGTAACATGGTACACCTTGTCAAGACTGGTGGCAGATATTTGGCTTTGACTACCATTAACGACTATCAGGTATGATACAAATGATTTTGTTCTGTTCCGTTTTATGTAGTACAAAAATTGGCCAAGTGCGAGTCAGACTCGCCCATGAATGGTTTCGTACTGTAATATTACAATATAATATGGTATATTTATTTGACAAAAAAAAAACCTTAAAATTTTTCTTAAAACTAGCTTATGTACATTTTGTACCACTACGCCAAATAACTTTGTTTTTCATAGTATTTGTATGAATTACAAAGTTATATTTGCGGTTTTAGAAAATATGCTGTATCTCAAAAACTGCTGACCCGATCTCGTTCAAACCAACAAGATTTTTCACTCCATTAGAGGGGGTGGACGACGACGACACATTTTATCAGTTTGGAAGCGTCTATCTTTTAAACGATTAACTTTGTGAAAAAGCGGTTTTAGAAACTTCAATGTTATTTTTAAAGCCTTGTCTATAGATACCACACACGCATAGGTTTCATGAAAAAAAATATTTTCAGTTTTAGTTCCATGTATGACACTTCTAGACTTCGCTACAGTTATATAATTCAAAAATTGGCCAAGTGCGAGTCAGACTCGCCCATGAAGGGTTCCGTAGTAACTATAATAATATAATATAATATGTAAAAACACCCTACAAATTTCTGAAAACTAGCTTATTTACATTTTTTTACAACTACGCCAAATAACTTTGAGTTTGTATGAATTACAAAGTTATATTTGCGGTTTTAGAAAATATGCTGTATCTCAAAAACTGCTGACCTGATCTCGTTTAAACGAATTTTCGTTGTTGAAAGTTTACATTAAGATCTACAAACACATGTTTTTTTTTAGAAACCTCAGTGTCATTTTTAAAGACCTGTCTATAGATATAACACACGCATAGGTTTCATGAAAAAATAAATTTTCAGTTTTAGTTCTATGTATAGGGAGCCTTTATTATAAATATTTTTTTATTATAAATATTTTTAAATTTTTTAAGGCCCTGGCCTTTATTCTAAATATTTTTTTTTTATATTTTTCCTAAAATACAAAAGCGGTTTACAGAATACATCTACCTACCAAGTTTCATATGTATAGTCCTAATAGTTTCGGAATAAAATGGCTGTGACATAAGGACGGACGGACAGACAGACAGACATGACTAAACTATAACGGTTCCGTTTTATTGCCATTCGGCTACGGAACCCTAAAAAAGGGATTCAGGATCTCTAGACTAGTGTGTGCTTAGGTGTGATAGTCCAGAGACTCTGAGATATTTCGTGAGATACAGTCGTAAGAGACTGGATCTCACGAAATATCTCAGAATCAAGCGATAAAACGTTTAATTGGTAGAACTATAAGGTGCTTTTGAGTGAATGCATAGTATACTATGTGTACAATAACTATGTGTGTCATAGCTTGTATAAAGTATGCATGGAGTAAGTAGTGTAAGTGATAGTGAGTGGAGTGTGAGTGAGTGGATAGAGATCAGTATGTTGGTAGGAATGGTAGGTAGGTACTTACATGCTTATGATGTCCGACGTCTGTGGTTAACGACTTTATATGTAACAGGACTTTTCAACCGACGACCAAAAGAGGAGGTTATCAATTCGACGCGTATATTTTTTTTTTTTTTTTTTTTATGTATGATCATCGAGTACTCGAAGACGGCTGAGCCGATTTGGAAAATTCTTTTTTTGTTCGAATGGGGATACTTCGAAATTGGTACCATTATCACCAAAGTCATGATCTGATGATGGGATCCTGGAGAAATCGAGGGAACTCTTCAAATATTATAGGCACACCTATGGCGTTTTGGGTATTTCTTACAGTAACTTGTGCAGTTGCTCTCAAAAAGTACCATTTGGGGAAGTGGAACTGATGATGAAGACCACAGATGGCCGCCGAAACTACTCAATAATAAGTATTAAGTGGATTGCGATTCGATTACTTGAATATGGATGTTAAGCACTTTATGCTCGTCACAATGCATATGGTGATGTAGAGCTGATGGTGAAGTACCAGGAGAACTCCTCAACAATTAACGGCCCAGCATTGGGAAAAGCAATATTTTGTAAAAGGTTATAAGTAGTTGACATTTAGGCTCTTGTAACTAGGTAAATTAAAAATCATCCAACTAAAAAGAGTGAAAAAAAAAACTTTTTAACAAAAAATTAAACCGACTCCCAAAAAACACTGCAAAGTGAAAAATAACTTTAATTTCGGAAGTCGGTGCCAAAAACGAAAAAACAAAACTAAAGACACCGACTACCGAAATTAAAGTTATTTTTCACTTTGCAGTGTTTTTTGGGAGTCGGTTTAATTTTTTGTTAAAAAGTTTTTTCTGGCCATAGTTCAATATAACAACGGTTTCAGGATGATGATGGGGTTTCCACGCTTCTGCAGTGGCATGTTCGCAGATTCGGGTTTAGATGGCTTTCATGCCATCATGCGCTAGCGATGCGATTCAAGAGTGAGCTAGAGACGCGTCAGCCCCAACAGCATCCTAAACACAATAGCGAACAGTTGGGACAGCCTCATGGGACATTGGAATACATGCTACTGTTGCGTTTAGTCTTCAGTCTTAAGTACTAACATTAGTTTCATAGGTTGTTTATATACTAACCAAATGGATTCTGACGGAAATAAAATATAATTTTAATTTTATTTAGAATGCTTCTCCCATGTCCAAGTTTTTTTTCAAATTCGATCATCCATTGAATGGTGAAGAGGTAACTGACAGGCAGAGCTTTATTTTCAAATTTATAGTAAAGCTTTTGCCTGCGGCTTCACTCGCGTAAAGAGATTTTTTCAGCGAAATTATAGTAGACTATGATCTTTTTGAAATCAGTCTAGTAGTTTTTTAGTTTATCCATAACAAACAAACAACAAATCTAAACGTTCTTCTTTATTAGATTAATGGAGATAAGTTTTTCAGAAATAGTTTGTCATCCATTCAAAACCTTATTATAAAAGATACGTACAAAAACGCAACAAAAAAAGCCTTACAAAACCGCAATATTTTTTAATCATTCAAATCAAAGCAACCGTTTTATCATAAAACAACAATACCAACTCAACAGAGTAAGTATTACCAATAACCAATCATTGCAAAGAGAATGATTAAAAAAAACGATTATCATCAGGTGATGCAATTTAAAAAGTTCGCTAATCACACGTACAAACAAAAACACGTAATGACATTGTCGTAACTTCACCAGTTTAACAATGGTCGGTAAGGTACGTTTAAGTCAACAAGTAACTGTAGTCTGTTCAGTAGCTACGCGAATAACTTAGTTTTACATAGTTTGTATAAATGAAATTATAATGAGAAAGTTATAACTTACAGGTTTTCAAAAAACTTATGTTAGAATCTATATATTAAATCATACCTACATGTTAATAAATGTGACTAAGTAGCTACAGTCATATTAAATTCCGACAGATGGTCTTTCCAGTTTTTGATTTGTATACGTAAAATATTAAGTAAATATTGTCAATTAATCTAAAATATAAATATTATATAAATATTGTATAATAAATATAGTACTAGCACAGACACTACTTCCGGAATTATTGTCAACTTCCTTTATTTGTTTGTTCCGGTTTAAAACCGTTGGTAGGAAGTAGTGCGTGTGCTAGTTGGCAGTGGACTCTCAACAGTTAAAGTGTGAACACGTGTGACTAGAATATTGTGTGAAGTGAAATAAATCGATTTAAAACTTTAAACGTGTATTCATTTCTGGTCTCTCATACTTAGTATAGGCACCAGTCTCTCTCCGGGGTTGCGGGAATGTTCAAACGAGATACTACGGCTGCGGAACGCAAGGGTAACTGAAGGAGCCGAGTGGGTTTTTAGTCAGTAGAAGTCTGACACTCCCTTCTCCTCCACCAACAGCGGGGGGAATCATTTGATGATTTTCCCACCCAGAAAAATTAAGGCACCAGTCTCCGACAGATTATTTTTATTGCCTGTACGTCACTTCAATTACCTAATGTATTAATTTGTGGTTAGAAAATAAATAAAATTCTATATTTACGGTTTTTGAAAATGTGCTATATCTCAAAACTGTATCTATCTTCATTTAAATAATTTTGTTCATTGTTTATATTTTTTACCCGACTGCAAAGGAAGGGTTATGTTTTTCGCGCGTATCTTGTATGTATGTATGTATGTATGTATGTTGTAATATTCTTTATTACCTCATATCTCCAGAACTGCTGAACGGATTCACACAATTGAGGTGTCGTTAGATTTGTCTTAACAGCCCGAGTGTTCTTAGATAGGTGATATTTAAAAAAAATAAACATGGCGGCTGTGCGAAGCCATTAAACAGGGTGAACATTTTTTTTTTCAAATACTACAATATGGGTATCAAATTAAAGGGCTTAACATAAGGGTTTCAAAATGGTATACCATGTTTATCATTAGTGTAATACCAGCAAAATAACACAATGAGAAAGTTTAAAAATATGGACTCACTTTCTGAATCCGGTGGAGTGCCAATGTGACACGACCGGGAAAACTAAAAAATTGTTAATTAATGTTTTAACTAAAAAGTTGAAAAAAAAAAACTTATTTAAAAAATCAAAAATACCCGACTGCTCAACTGAAGTGTAAGAAACAAGCACATTTTTATTTTTAAAAGTGACAAGCAGGCGGACCCAACCCATTTAAAAAAAAATATGTTCAATTGGGTCCCGCCTGCTTGTCACTTTTAAAAATAAAAAGTGCTTGTTTCTTACACTTCAGTTGAGCAGTCGGGTATTTTTGATTTTTTAAATAAGTTTTTTTTCGCTAAAAGTTTGAATAATATATATTTAAACAATTAATTACAACAAATATACAAAATTATGTACTAAAATACAAACTACAATAAAGCATCAAAAAATTCGTCCTCAACGCTGTCGGCTGGCAACGTACCTAAGATACTGGCGGCATTGCCTCGTTGTATGGCAATGCTTAGCCGTTGACCAAAGAAATAGCCAGCCCTTGGGTCGCGGGAAGCGTCAACGAGCCTTTTCGATATTTCTTTAAAAAGGCTGTGAGCACACGGGCCCCATGGTCCGAGAGTTTCGACCCCAAACGGCTCGAAAATATAGTTATCACCGAGATGACTATATTTACGCCGCTTGAGGTTTTCCGCAGCCGCAGCGGGAGCGCCAGCACAACATGATGAACTGGGAAGATGGGATGGCGCGACAGTATCGACACAAGTTGCGTCCCACACTAAAGGCCTACCCATCTTCCAAGGAAACAATGACATGCCGTCCGGTCTCTTGCCATCGTCACGCGCCAGTCCAATGGGTTCCAATACGGCTGGAACGCCGACGGTGACAAGGGCTCGTCGGATAATGTCATTTAAGTTGGCATGTCTTGCAAAACGACCCGCACTACGGCTGCAAGAGAGACCATGGTGCCCGAGGCTGTTGACCGCTTCCCCACAATTACAGCGATGAGGGGAACAACAAGGGGCTCCTAGGCGTAGTGAAGCAGTGATGCGGAAAGTGGTGTCGTCGAACAAAGTGCCAAGATTTGAGGACGGTAGAGCATGTAACCAAAGACCTGATTCCCACTTTCCCACAGCCAGCAGACGAGCACACTCAGCAGAAGTAGCAGACGTGGTTAGTAAATTATTCAGAACTACTCTGCAGAGCGGCTCGTCCCACCGCCTCTGGGAAGATGGTATAACAGGTAGGTCAGAATTCGGACAAGCGAGATTCCAGGCATCAATAGCCTCAGTGAAGCACGGCACATTGAAATCAATCAGTGTGGAAGCCAGGATATTCCTGATTAATTTCTCAGTGCTGTAGACCGAGGAAATGAAAGCCGGTAAACTAATACTAGAAATTTTGCGGATTCCGAGCCCTCCCATGCGGATGGGAAGAGAGGCTTGGGCCCAAGCTCGGTCATCCAAAGCCACATTCAGAATTAAGGACAAAGTTCGTCTGATAATTTGATCCATTTGAACTAAAAGTTGATGGTGCTTCCACAAATGGGAAGCACGAAGAGAGTATGTTAATTTAGGGCCGAAACAGCAGAAACGAATTATAGTGATGGCTGAGTGCATATTGATTTGGAGCAATCTTTCCGAAACGTCATTGAATTTATTAATTTGTTCTGCAATAAAGTCGGGAAAGGAAGTATCAAAGATTGGAGAACCAAGGAGACGGAGAGAACTTTTCTCAATAATTTGAATTCCAGGAGCTATTTCGTTAAATTTAG
Source organism: Tholera decimalis (assembly GCA_943138885.2). Taxonomy (NCBI): domain Eukaryota; kingdom Metazoa; phylum Arthropoda; class Insecta; order Lepidoptera; family Noctuidae; genus Tholera; species Tholera decimalis. The sequence continues at coordinate 6,890,727 of OW964552.2, read as the reverse complement.
AGAGAGTCAGTAGTCTGTCAGTGTTATCTGTTAAAAATAATTCACATTTTGAAAGGTTGAGGTCAAGGCCAATAGAATGTAGTTCATTTTTTAAGAAATTTAGGTCTGCTAAAATATTTTCTACATCACCTCCCAAGGTTCCGTCGTCAAGATACCAAACATTGAATTTAGAATTTAGCTTTCGAATTATTGGGTGAATAGCTAAACTGAAAATCACTGGCCCGAGAGGGTCACCTTGTTGACAGCCAACAGCTGATTCTAATAGATTGTCTCGAAACAATAATTTGGATGGATTTCTATAGCATTGCCAAAGGAAACTATAAATTTGGGGTAATTCTTTTTTAGTCTCAGCCAACAAAGTGTCCCTGTTAACTGAATTGAAGGCGTTCTTTATGTCAACCTTCAGAATGGCCTCGCTTTTCCCAAGTTTACTTGCTAAAAGTTTTCATTATGATCTATGACATATTTTTGGAGGTACAATAAAATGTGTGTACAACTTAAGTAACTTAAGTTGTACACACATTTTATTACTTTAGAAGTGTCTCTTTCGCACGCAAAATATACATTGAGGTTCCTAAAACCATTTTTTCTCGAAGTCAATAAAACTATTGACTTTGAGAAAAAATGGTTTTAGGAACCTCAATATCATTTTTTAAAACCTAGAATACACATGAATAAGTTTAGTGAAAAAAAAATCCGTTCCATGTATGCTGAGCCCCCCTTAGCTGTGTCACATACGGAAGGACAGACAGGCATGACGTATCAATAAGGGTTCCGTTTTTGTCATTCTGCTACGGAACCTTAAAAAACTTCTTTATCGCTATGCTCTTGACAGAGCGGTCGTGGTCACATAGAGACTGTTCTTACGATCTCCCGACATATCTTACTGTTAATAGACTGCCTAGCACAGTCAGATACGCGGTTGTTTATTTTGGTATTATTCATAGACATGTTTTAGAACTAAAAAAAACCGAAACCGGAACAGTGCTCGATGGACTGTTCCTGAGGCTTATTTCCGACAGATTGACCGTCATAGCCGGAATCGAAACCGGCCAGTAAATCTGAAGTTTTTTCGAAAAATCACAATTTACCAAATAAATATGATTATATGGGATAAACAATAATAATAAATAACTTTATTTTCAGACCAAACTGCACATAGAATCACATTTACACACGTACAAAAAAAAAATAAACACACAAATTAAAAATAAATATAAAAGACAATAATAATAAGACAAATTATTGTAAAGGACATTTAAATAAGTAATTATTTAATGTATGTGAATGATGCTCTGTGAGTCGTCATCGAGTGCCACATTATTGGACTATTTATCCTATCGGCGACGATAGCTATCAGGCTGCTGATTTTCTACACAGAATTTGACACTCATATTGATCACCTGATATCCCAATACCTGATCTCTTTTTGTCGGCACAGTCGACGAAGAACTAGACTCTAATTTCACATTTAAGTTTTTGATGGAACTGAAATATCTGATACAAGGTGTATGTAACCTTGCAATCTAACCTTGAAATCAAGAAAAGTCAACAGATTTAGCTCTTTTGTCCAGTTTGACAAACATACTTGCTTTATCAGCATTATGTATTTTACTTTGTAAGCAGATATTATTTTCATTGAAGGATTGGTCTTCAGTCATTCGTAGCCTAATAGCGCCCTCTGTTGGCAGTAGTATTGCATTCTATTGGAGTAAACATACCTTTTTAACCGACTTCAAAAAAAGGAGGTTCTCAATTCGTCTTGAACTTTTTTTTTTTATATATGTTACCTCATTACTCGGAGACGGCTAGACCGATTTGAAAAATTCTTTTTGCGTTTGAAAGGGTATACTTTCTAGTTGTTTCCATTGTCACAAAATCAGGATCTGATGATGGGATCCTGGAGAAATCGAGGGAACTCTTCAAATATTATAGGCACACCTATAGCGTTTTGGGTATTTCTTATAGTACCTTGAGCAGTTGCTTTCGAAAAGTACCATTTGGGGAAGTTGAACTGATGATGAAGACCACAGATGGCCATTGAAACTGTTCAATAATAAGTATTTAATGGATTGCGATTTGATTACTTGAGTAAGGATGTTAAACACTTTATGCTCGTCGCAATACATACGAGTATGGTGATCTAGAGCTGATGGTCAAGTACCAGGAGAACTCCTCAAAAATTAACGGCTTTGGATCGGGAAAGCAATATTTTGTAAAAGGTGATAAGTTGTTGACATTACGGCTTTTGTAACTAGATAAATTACAAACCGACCCACAAAAAACGGTGAAAAAAAATCCAAAACCAATAACACCAACTAAATTAAAGTTATTTTTGGCTTTGTAGTGTTTTGATATGGAAGTCGGTTCTATTTTTGTTAATTTTTTGTTTACATTCTTAAAAATGAAAATGAAAAACAAATGAAATGCGAATCCGAATAACATATTAAAGGTCTCATTGTACAATGAGGCGACCTTGTTTCTGCGTAGTCACATGGTTCTAGTTCGACATCAAATGCGTTAGTGATTTTGCGAGTATCGGAAAATAGGAAAATAGGGAGCAAATGTAGACTAGTGCTTGGCTGGTTTTTATCATTGTTGTTATATTTTAGTATACGCATTGTGTGTAGGTATACAAGTTAGATACTTGTATGGAAAACATAAAAAAACACCCCAGAAATAACATTATGTGCTTGGTAAATAATGTTAAAAATATTAGCATGTACTTACTCGAGTGAAAAGTATTTTTCGGCATAATAGCTAGCCTAGGTCCTTCTCCAAATGTCTGTTCTATCTCTGTACCGCATTTCATCAAAAACGGTTAAGTAGTTAAGTTGGGAGAGCGTAACGGACAGAGAGAGTTACTTTTACATTTATCTATATACATATAATAAAATAGTAAAAAAGTGTCTGTACATTTAAATTTTATACAAAAATAATAATTGAGGTGGGTAAAGAAACGGTAACATGGCAAAAAAATAATAAAAAAGTCTGTCTGTAGACGCTAATCTCCGGACCAACTGGATGGATTTTAATGAAATTTGGTAATTAGATAGTTGACATCCTGGATTAATACATAGGCTTTTTATCCCAGAATTCCCACGAGATTGGGATTTACGCGGGAAATCCTCCCACGCGAACGAAGTTGCGTTGCTAGTATTTAATATTAGTAGCGATGATTAGTTAGTTGTATTTCTTTTTTCATATGTGAATTTTTAAAAAGATGGACAAAGAACGCTTAATAAAAGGGTGACTAGGTGGCATTTGGTACCGCGGTCCTGTACCGAATGACTCTCTACTCATATATTCAGGGCAAAACTATATGGCCGAGCAATCAAAACAACACCTATTTTTAACACGCTTTTATTAGTTCGACCTGTATGTAACTAACTATGTAATGGAATCTAACTAATTTAACTATCTTCCAAGGGTCGTAGCGTAATGTAAATTGGCAGCTGTATGTAGTTCCGACGACAATACAATAATATGGTACTGCTGAACTGATCTGATGATGGAGCCGGAAGATATGAACTGGAACTTCATGATGGAAAATCGTATCATAGCTGTTTTGGATTTCTTAGAAAAGTCTTGTAATGAACTTTGGCCACGTTTAGGTTTCAAGGTCTGATGATGAAGCCGGAAGATAGGCAGTGGCATTCCATGATGGAATATCGTATCATAGTCGTGTTTGCACTTGTGAGAAAGGCCACGTAATGGACTTTGAACACGATCAGTTTTTTAGTTTTTACGTGCATTTATAAAAGCGTGTTTTTCTAGTGTTTTTTAAACTATTAATTTATTTTGGTTTTACTAATCTAACTATTGTCTAATAAAGGAACGGTCTTAATTGTCCCATGCTAACTGAATTTACCATGAACAGAAATTAACGATTCGATTTCATAGATATCTTCTCTTTTATGTTATGTGACCCTGGTCTGTAATAGAAGAAATAGAACCTAAGCATAGATATTGCTTAGCCTAATAACGAGTATATAAAAGTACCTAGACTCGGTACTACGCGTACACATATTGAGACACGAATGAGGAAACTAGTTCAAGTAGCAAAGCGAGTAAGGCACTATCCTTACGTCCAAATTATCTCTGGCATCTAAATCGGCTTCTCTCACGGAATACTGAACGCAGTTTCTCAAGCGAGCATGTTGAGCTTGGTAGTCAAATATGGACACGCTAGTTTCTTGGTGGTTGGTGGTATTTTAAAGGTGTGTCCGCAGAAAATTGTTTTTTGAACGCTTTGTTGTTTGTTCAATCTTTTGTTTTGTCATTTGTAAGAGCAGTTTTGGCCCAGTAGTTGCAGGTTCGACTTACGAGTCGGAAGTCGTAGATTCGAATCCAGAAGGTGTAAGGAAAAATTTTTTTTTTTTTAAGTTGATATTAGGCTTACGTTTGACCACCATGTCACCTGATGGTAAGTGATGATGTGTTCGAAGATGTTTTTTGTTTTTAATATTGGGAGAACCGCAACCATTTTATTTGAAGGGTGTATTAGACTTGTTGACCAAATACCCACCCGTTACCTTCAGTGACCCTTACGTTTTGGGGTCGTGGTATCTAGTCAAGCATTCAACAACTCCGGCTACATTCCCGAATCTCGACAAATACGAAATCTACCAATAGATCTACCGGAGCCACGTGATGTTTTACGGTCCATTTCCTCTCATAGAATGGGATGGAATCTTAGAATGACAGATTGGAAATATGCGATATCCTTACAAAAAAACCGCGAAACAGCTTAAATTGAGAATTTACCACTAATAAAATAATTTAATTCAAATTAAGAATTATGTTCCTCCTCCGTTGTTTTCCTCAATCGGACGGTATCTCGCCATTTGTATCTGTACTTGGCAGAATGGAGAGCGTTATGCAGATTGGTGTCCAGAGTTGCACAGATCTGGTCTGTCAAGAGGCCAAGAGGACGAAGTCCTTGCAGATGGAAAGGACTTCGTCTTCTTGCCGTCAACCTTACCCGTAACCATCAGTTGCTCCATCAGCTCCAGAATGTGCCCTTCTTTTCTGGCAATGAGTCCGAAGTACTTCAGCACTCTTGGCAAGAAGATAGTGGAAAGTCAGGTCTTTATGAAAAGGCCGCGTAGAACAGACGCATTTGTGTGGAAGTCTGTCCTCCATAGGAATAATTATATTAGAAAAAAACTATGATCAAAATTAGTAAAAAAACATCATTAGCACTATCAAAGATCATAGAATCAGTGCATGATGGAAAAGGTAATTCTAATTATGTTGTTCAGAAAAATAAACTTACTACACGATGACTTCTTGTGGCTATTTTTTTACATGCATACGTAATAGCTAAATGGCGTGATTGTATAAGTTTCAGTTAGTCTTCATCTCAGATAAGCTTCCTTGTCTGTGATTTGAATTAGGTAATTTAAATGATTAAATCCGTAACAGACTCCAAAGACGAGGAGGTTACGGCTAAAGAATAACGAGCGCACGAATCAATCTACAACGTTAAGGGAGGCTTGTGGTGGTCGGTTGGTGTATTGAACCATTATTTATTTTATTTATTAACGGATAATAAAAAGTTACCACATAGTATGTAAAGTCATACATATTTTTTTCATATACAACGTGTAACGGAAACACCATAACTATCCAAAAGGACTGAAGACAACACCTGGTAGTCTGATTAATCTGATTGAAAGTTAAAGCTGAGGTAATCTGATTTGAAAAACAGTAGGTACTTCTACATGGTAATATTATCTATCCAGTATTTAGATTCGGCCCTGTCCTTGAAATAATGACTACAGCCGTGATATACGTGAAGAGGCTACCGTAATTTAAATAATTAATTTAATGCAATAATAATAAATAATTCGACTCTCTTTCTAGTTGTAAATATTTTATAGTTAAAGAAAACTGAAATTCGATGAGAATTAAATAGAAATTTTTCGATAAACATAATTATAATTATCGAAGTTTCAAGCTAAAATAAATGTTATCTCTGAGTGCCTTACTGAAGAATTCAAGCAACGAAAAATATCACAGTTGATAATTGCTATTTGTAATATATAAGTACCCATACTTATTTCAATATTCAGGATTTCTTTTAATTGGCCCGTTCATGTTCAAATCCTTATAAGTCACATTCTCAAGCGCCACCTCAGACCAGCCATTGCTGTGCGCATCCAGATCATCTCACCATCTTTTTCTGTGCTGGCTTCAGCGGCGTCAACCATCTCCAACCACCCATTGCATGGATACCTTCACCCAACGGCTGTTATAATAATAATAATATACTTTTTATTTCAGACCAAGGATCCATTAAAACTTGTTAGTATAAACTTAAAAACTATGTTAGTAGGAATATAAAAATAAAAAGCATACACAAAATAAAAATAAGACACACAAACACACTCAATTATTATTTTATTAACAATAATTCTTTTATTTATTCAAGTAACCTAACTCACAGTGTTGGAACCATTTAACTGATATCTATGTTAATAAACTGAACAATATATTTAAAAAAAAACACAATCACATAAGAGCACATCGTTGTATTGCTGCAATTCCAGCGGAAAGTTTATGGCTGGAGATCATCTTAAGGATGCAGTTGGTGTTGTCCTGCACCACATTACTGTGTAAAAGCAATCTAATGGGGTTTCTGCAAACCTCTAATGCACCACAGAAACGGGGCAACCACATCAGCACCCTAAACGCGTTGTTATATTGGGCGCGAAGGGCATTTCAGTGCTTTTTAACCGACTTCTAACGAGGTTCTCAATTCGGATGTTTGTTTGTTTGTTTTTTTTTTTATGTTTGTTCGGGCATAACTCCGTCGCTTGCCAACCAAATTGAAAAATTCTTTTTTTGTTGAAAAGGGTATACTTCCCAAATGGTCCCATAAATTTTTTATCGAAATCGGACAAGCCGTTTCTGAAAAACCAACAAAAGTCTAAAACAAATATTTACGTTGATGATCTTTTCGTTTACTCTGCATTGCGTTTTTTGTTCGCGCATAACTCCGTCATGTACGAACCGATTTAGAAAATTCACTGACCCCCTAAAAAGCGCGAAAATAAAAACTTTTTGCAAAAAATAAAACCGACTTCCACATCAAAACACTACAAAGCCAAAAATAATTTTAATTTCGGAAGGCGGTGTGAAAATAAAAGAAAATACAAAACCAATAACACCGACTACCGAAATTAAAATTATTTTTGGCTTTGTAGTGTTTTGATGTGGAAGTCGGTTTTATTTTACCAGCTATTGTACCTACGTCGATTATTGTCTGATCTTGCACCCAGAATGCTACAAATCAAATCGTTTACTTATAAAACCATCACATCATGTATAACTGGCGTTCTGACGGTTTGTATAAAGATAGAATACTGGTAGATAACATTACCGTGCTATATACTAATGCCGTACTGAACGTATAAAGTGCTAGCTTGAAGTCAGCTACTAAATAATAGAATAGCCTAGTATGTCTAGAAATTATGTTTGTATTTTAACCAGGCTTTTTCAAGGTAGAAGTTATCATGGATGTCTTCCGAAGGTGGGTTGTGCGGTTTGTCAGATTCGTAATGGCTAAAACTAACCGGTGGACTTGTGTCAGGGGTTACGCGAGGGGTTACTTAAATACTCTATAACGTGTTCCTCTACTGGTGTTACTAATTTAGCGCCTATGCCTTTTCTTTACGCAACTTTACTTGGAAAAGCTTAACAGAACTAATTATTTAATACGTAAAAAAACTTTTTAGCAAAAAATAGAACCGACCTCTATATAAAAACACTACAAAGGCAAAAATAACTTTAATTTCGGAAGGCAGTGTCAAAAACGAAAATATATACAAAACTAAAGACACCGCCTTCCGAAATTAAAGTTATTTTTGCCTTTGTAGTGTTTTTATATAGAAGTTGGTTCTATTTTTTGTCAAAAAGTTTTTTTTCACGCTTTTTAGTGAGTCGGTTTGTAATTTATCTAGTTACAAAAGCCAAAATGTCAACTACTTATCACCTTTTACAAAATATTGCTTTTCCCGGTGCAGAGCCGTTAATTTTTGAGGAGTTCTCCTGGTACATCACCATCAGCTCTACTTCACCATATGCATTGTGACGAGCATAAAGTGCTTAACATCCATATTCAAGTAAGTAATCTAATCGCAATCAACGAAATACTTATTATTGAGTAGTTTCGGTGGCCATCTGGGGTCTTCATCATCAGTTCCACTTTCTCAAATGGTGCTTTTCGAAAGCAAGTGCACAAGGTACTATAAGAAATACCCAAAACGCTATAGGTGTGCCTATAATATTTGAAGAGTTCCCTCGATTTCTCCATGACCCCATCATCAGATCCAAACGTGACGACAATGGGACCAACTAGAAAGTATACCCTTTCAAACAAAAAAGAATTTTCTAAATCGGTCCAGCCATCTCCGAGTTATAAGGTAACTAACATACATAAAAAAAAAAGTTCAAGATGAATTGTAAACCTCCTTTTTTTGAAGTCGGTTAAAAATGTTCGTAAGATATTGTAATATATTGGTAAGTAAATGATATTTAATTTGAAAATTGGTTTATAACACTAAAAATCTAAACTGGTTGAGCTCGGTGCTCGTCGGCTTCCTAGATGTCTACTCCGAGAAGAAACATCCAAACTAACTTAGTGGGCAACAATTCTTTTAAAGTTCAGACAATCTGTACTAGTAAAATCATACGAGATCTGTGTGATTTTTTTCACAAAGATATAAAACTACATTTTTTAAGTCTGTGGCATTCTTTTGAGCAAAAAGCTCATTGATCTCGTATGATTACTCGTATGTTTAAACAGTGCAAGTATTTGTCAGTTAATTAGTGTAGCTCAACTTGGAACTCTATGGCGTTCGAACGATTTGATGAAAAATACCATAAGTAAGGATGTTTGGGTAGGCCGTATAAACTACTTAAACTGTCAGACAGTGTAGTAACTCATTATATATTTCCTACTACTGTATACCCACATACAGGCTGGACAGAGTCCTCTTCTCGTCCTCGCATCATTTCACTCCACACCAATCCGCAACTACCCATCCCTGTGCCTTGCATAGCTGTGATGAGACATCCACACATTTTCACAGCACCGCTTTGCTGCCTCGCACCGCCAAACAATCAGCTTATCTCGGTAGAAATACAACTTTAATATGTTTTCCGGACACGTCGGAATATTGATATTTGCCCTATTTAGAGGTCGAACTCTAATCTTGAAGACAAGAAAGCGCAGCAACTTCATTTTCATTTTCAAATAATAGTGCTGTTAAGCCTACTGAGATTTTTAAAGCAAAACACATACGGAGGTATAATAATAAAATTTTATTATTTATTTATTTATTATATACTTTATTGTACACCTCACAATGTTTCTATGGAAACAAAAATTTAAACTACCTAGTGTACAATGGGCGAATCTTACAGACAACCTTTGGATGGACAAAAATTAAAGGAGACAGATTAACGGTTGTCAGTGTACAAACAACATAAATAATATTAATTGAACATAATAATATAAAATACATACATACAATACAAAAATCATATACTAATAAATATTAAATGTATCTATAATTGAGAAAGAAGGGGATAAACTTATAGGGAGAGGTAATGCTCCTTCACCATTCTTTTGAACGCTGGTAGCGTTTGAGCACGCCTCACTTCCATGGGTAATGCATTCCAAAAACGAGCTGCTTGAATAGTGAAAGATTAATCAAGGAAAGAAGTGGAGTGCATACGTATACTTAACTCTAAATTTTCCGATGATCTCAGGGATCTAGAATGTGTGTCACAGAGGAACTGAAAGCGTTCCTTAAGATAAAAAGGAGTAAAAGGATTAAAGAGCACATTATAAAGCAGAGAAAGTAAGTGTTTATGTGATTTGGTTACTGTGATTACCAATAATTTCACAGCTTGTTACGTTAATAGATAGACCCTACTGCACAGACAAGGTCTATTAGAATATAATGAATAACAAAATATTTTGAAAATTTAAAACAAGAAAGTTTTACGAAATTAAGGAAAGTTTACTTACAAAGTAATAGTAGCAGCATCTTGTGCATTAGCTTAGATCATCATAAACTACTATCAGGCATGGTAGTATAAATTAGGTTCAAAGAATAGATATTTTCACAAAGAACTTTACATAGTTCACTCATAAGGATATAAATGATAACGACAAATATAGTAGTCTTGTGCGTGTGCGTAATTGTCGGTACGTGCAGTAATCAAAGCAAAAGCTAAGGTAGGTGTAGGTGTAGGTAACATGTGAGGACCTGTGCACACCACGCCGCTGTCGCACGCTTTTATCCTGCAGAGCAGTTTGTTGTCGTTTGTATCGATTCAAACGCGTGGCACCGGCGCACGGTGGGCTGAAAATCGGCTTTCATAGACTTAGGCATTTTATTTTGCAAGTGCGAGTTTTTTTGCCGGATATCACTTCTATTAGTTATAACAATATACAAAAATGACACCAGAATTGATTCTGCACAGAAACGAAGGAATTATAATTTTTTTACGAAAATTTTGTATGGAGCTAGTATGAAAAATCGAAATATCTCTAAAACGGCAGCGATAACCGTAATATCCTTATAGGGGGTTATAGTACTAATTATTTATGATTTTTTGACATACGTTACATAATGGTTGTAGATGCCTTTTTTTTAAAAAAAAATCGTCAAAATATTTTTATTTATTTTTACATATTTAAACGTTCCTTTTAGTGTTTAAGTTGAAGAATTCAGAGCTTTAACAACTCTTATCATAAAATAGCATCACCCCTATAGACCTGAAGGACTAGACAGAGGTGTGTAGTGTCTTGTTGATCTTGTAAGATTTCCAACAATACCAAATAGTTGAATATCAGTGTCAAAGTGCCCATGCTGTCGCTTCTTTTTGAAAGATAGGGGAATGAAATTGTTAATTGATCATACCCTAAAAGTATGATTACAACATAACCGGACACATAATAATAATAATGTCCTTATAGGGGATTATAGTACTAACATTATTTATTTTAACATATGAAACTGTTCAAAACGATCCATGAACTGTGTCAAAGTTAAGAACATCGTTAGGAAGCATGCTTTTTCCCCAAATATTAAGAATATGTGAAAAAAAAAAGACTGTATATAAACTTTTTATTGATAGGTAATTTAAATAAAACAGAAGTGACAAAAATAATATCTAATAAATTCAATTATACAAAATACATATTTGAAACTATAATTTATGAAATTATTAACTAAACATATTGGTACAATAAACTAACATAAATAACAAAAGAACATAAAGAAAAATAATTAAATTTTACAAATTTTCTTTACAACTTTCGTTGTCGGACTCCAATTCCGAGTCAGAATCCAGATCGGATACCGATCTCCTACCTACAAACTCGAACTCAGTTTCCGGAAACTGTATTAGGTCGAGAGTTTCAGCAAAAAAGGTTGTCTTCCTTTTGGCATCTAACTTCGGCCTTTGTGCACTTAGAAAAGGATCCGAAGAAACAACAAGCATATTTAGGATATCTTGATTAGAATCTTGCCTGCTTCTTTTCCGCGAATGATGTTCCCGGAACCTCCTAAAATCTTTGTTTCGAGACTCTGAGGCTTCTTCCGAGAGAGTCCCAATCGGGACAATATCATTTTTTTCGATTATGTCAGCTCCGTGTATTAATAGTTTATGTACGGTTGATGACATGTAGTACCAGTCGTATAATTCCACGTACTTTTCTGCTGTTTTGCGAGCAAAATCTTTAAATTTGATGACATCGATCTTCTCACCAGATGTTATTGCTTGCAAAATAACAGCAAATCTTTTTATCAGGTTTTGATCCAACCCAGTAATAGCTGCAGTTTTATTGGGAAACTCGAAAAACTTCCTTGCGGTATTCCCGTCATTGGTAGTTCCCGAGCCTTGTTTTACTATATCAATTAACAGATTGAGCTCCTCTTTAAATTTATTTTGAATGTTTTTTTTTCTGTTTTGTAACATATCTTTATGCTCATTACTTCTTGCTGCCCACTGTTTGAAGTCAAGTCTGTACGCAATGTGTAACAGACATTCCATGCAATTTATACGGGCATGTAGGGATGATAGGCCAAATTCATATATGTCAGAACACACAGTTTTTGATGTTACAGCATCTAAGTGGTTCATTTCTGTTGGTTTTGCTAAGCACAGGTAGCATGATGCATTTGATCTAGCTTCAGAAAGGTACGTGCAGACCTTTGCGTCGATCATTGTCATCATTAGTTTATGAGTCACCCTGTTACTATTAATGCACTCTGTGGGGTTAAGGGCCTCAATTTCCTCATCCATTTTTCTTTTGTTATCAATGACAACTGCATGGCTTTCTTTTACAAAAGTGAACTGAACCGGACGACAATAAAAAGTTGAGCATGGTTTCGGGTTTGTCCATGTAGTATTATCTCCATCTGTCAGTTTCAGTGGCACCAAGGAGGTCATGAAAATGCTTGAATCATCATGCTCGCCGTCCATTTTCTGCTTGTATCGGCTTTGATTGGAAGCACCATCAAATCCCCACTTCGATATCAGCTTTAACTGCTTATTTTCCACATTATCAGAAAGACTTTGAAGAATCCGCTTCACCGTGATGTCAAGTAAAGCTTGAAGTGTAATTCTAGCTGATGAATCCGTAACTGATACTGATTGATTAGGAGGGTAGCATGCAAGCTTAGTTTGTTGCAGTTTATAGTAGGATGGGTAAATATCCTTAGCACCTTCCCGAATGGCAGTCTCTCGCAACGTAATATATTGCCACTTTGAAAGCTTAAGTGAAAGAAGCAATCCAAGTGCTTTCTCTGGTGTAAATATTACTGTTTTCTTAATGCTTTCCTTGATTTTAACGGCAGCTTCTGGATTTTTGATCATATAATTGATTACAGATGCGATATCTTCATAACCTTCTTCTTTTAAACGTGCTGCAGCTGCATATGCCAATTCACAGGAATCCTCGCCTATGTGCTCACTAGATCTTCTCTTTTTCTGTTTGCTTCCCAGATCTTTGAATGGTTTTCGGGACCTTTTTGTCATTGTTCCAACAGTCGATGATGTCGAAGGTTCTGGAGAGACTGAGCGTGCTCTTGGTATCTCATCAACAGTTGGTTCTTGATTTATTAAAGTTTGCACGCAACTCGGCCAATCAATATTTGCTTGCAACCACTCTCCGTACGTATTTCTAAACTTATCAAAGAATCGTTTAGATTTCTGCCACCTGTTTAAAGCAGCTCGCGTGAATCTCCGGCAAAATTCTTTGAGAGTTACTTGATCTTCGGCAGAAAGGCAATCGCCTATGCGGGACACAATTGCACTAAACAATACTTCATGATTAAATGAAGGACACTCACTTTTTAGAAGAACAAACAAATCTAAGTTGGTGATTAAACTTTCCATTCTAAGATTTTGTAGTCGCAAAGCAAATAGTTTTAGTGTTAGCAGTTACACGGTTGTGAACAATCTAAATTATGGAACAAAATTATAGCCCTTTTATTGTATAAAGTCAATAATTAGTTAACTACCCTCATTAAAGTTATAAAAGATATGATAATAAAAATTTATAATCGTCAAAAAAATTTCGTAGAACTCATAGTAGAACTAATCAACATTAGCAAATCACATTAGCTCACTAATTATAAAAAGGTGAATGCAGTTCTTAGTTGGTATTGTTGCGAGATATTTCAAATCATTTAATCACTTAATAGGCTCATTAGAATCAGAAGACTACAACCATCATTCTAATTACTTAATTACTTGTCATCAGACTCATTAGATGACTACACAAAATGTTATTTTGTATTTTGAACGTATGCAAGGTTTTAAAATTCCTTTTGTGTCGATATTATTATGTGTCCGGTTATGTTGTAATCATACTTTTAGGGTATGATCAATTAACAATTTCATTCCCCTATCTTTCTAAAAGAAGCGACAGCATGGGCACTTTGACACTGATATTCAACTATTTGGTATTGTTGGAAATCTTACAAGATCAACAAGATACTACACACCTCTGTCTAGTCCTTCAGGTCTATAGGGGTGATGCTATTTTATGTTAAGAGTTGTTAAAGCTCTGAATTCTTCAACTTAAACACTAAAAGGAACGTTTAATATGTAAAAATAAATAAAAATATTTTGACGATTTAAAAAAAAAAAGGCATCTACAACCATTATGTAACGTATGTCAAAAAATCATAAATAATTAGTACTAAAACCTCCTATAAGGATATTACGGTTATCGCTGCCGTTTCAGAGATATTTCGATTTTTCATACTAGCTCCATACAAAATTTTCGTAAAAAAATTATAATTCCTTCGTTTTTGTGCAGAATCAATTCTGGTGTCATTTATGTATATTGTTATAACAAATAGAAGTGATATCCGGCACAAAAACTGGCACTTGCAAAATAAAATGCCTAAGTCTATGAAAGCCGTTTTTCAGCCCACCGTGCGGCGCGTCTCTATCGATACACACGCGCGTTCTGTCTATGTATAATGTCCACACAATCTTCTCTCGCTTGTAAATGGGTGTACCTAAAAACGTCGATGATTTTTCTTCTTCCTTTTTCTAAAAATTAATAACAAAGAGCATGCAATCAATGCTGTCTCGACCGACGCCATCTTGCTACTGTTGAAGAGGTTCTGCTTAAAAACGCGAAATGCCAGCGCATTTGTATCGATACACACGCGCGTTTGCATCGCGCCTGTATCGTTACATACGCGCGTCTGTATCGATTCAAACGCGTATTTGAATTTATACAGGTGTGCAAAGGTCTACAGGCTGCGTCTGACTTACGTGCGTATCGCTGTTGTATCGCTTCAAACGCGTGTCAACGGCACGTTTAAAAAACGTGGTGTGCATAGGCCCTAAGGCACGACAACACTGTGTAGTTACGTCGCTCCATTGTAAACTGTAACGAAAAAAAACCTTTTGACAAAAAATAAAACCAACTTCCATATCAAAACACAGGAAGGCAGTGTCAAAAAAAAGAAAATACATAACCAATAACACCAACTACCGAAATTAAAGTTATTTTTGGCCTTGTAGTGTTTTGATATGAAAGTCGGTTTTATTTTTTGCTAAAATTTTTTTTTCACGCTTTTTAGTGGGTCGGTTTGTAATTTACGTTTGTTGCCCGAGGTGGTAGTACCACCAAAATATTGCCTGTGATGCAGAGCCGTTAAATTTTGAGGAGTTCTCCTCGTACTTTACCATCAGCTCTACTTCATTATATACATTGTGACAAGCATAAAGTGCTTAACATCCATATTCAATTAATCGAATCGCAATCCACGAATTACTTATTATTGAGTAGTTTCGGTGGCTATCTGTGGTCTTCATCATCAGTTCCACTTCCCCATATAGTGCTTTTCGAGAGCAACTGCACCATTCCATCTTGAACAGGTACCATAAGAAATGCCCAAAACGCTATAAAAGATACTCGTTCAAACAAAAAAAGAATTTTCCAAATCGGTCTAGCTGTCTTCGAGTTATGAGGTAACATACATAAAAAAAAAAAATTCAAGACGAACTGAGAACCTCCTCCTTTTTTTTAAGTCGGTTAATGATGATACTGTCTTTCATTTTGCGAGCATGTCAGCAGATAGACGCAGAATCTCACAATATCTATCCATAATTGTCAAACCCATGTTCCATCGTATTTTTATGTCTGTGTCTTCAACTTCATAAGAAAACAATTTATTTTTTTACTAACCCACAGCCGAGCAAAGGGCAATCTCTCTCATAGATTTATCTTTTCTTGGTGCGTTGTCCTCTCTAAACAATCCGTTTCCTAGGCCTTCCTCGGTAAAAAAGCCCGTCCTTTGGCTCCTATTATGATTCTCCGCTCCCTACAAAACAATTCCACTTTAGCCTGGCAGCTTGCTTGGCTAAAAAGCTACCAATCCTGAGTGGCAGTGGGCAGAATATATAGCTCACATGGATGGCCATTGGGTCCGAAGAGTTCTAATGTAGTGACAGCCAATCATTAGGTGGACCAATGTTTTGGTAAAGGTCGACAGAATTTGCTGAATGCAAGAAGTACAACACTAATCAATGATTCTTCAAAGCTATCTCCAGCAGTGCATTTCTTTTAAGTTGTATGATAACCAGTATAATCTTGAACAGTAAAATTAATTTGTTTTCTATACTGTTGTTCACTTGCACTAATTAATATCAGTGAACACTTTTTAGTTGTTAATTATTTTAATTAAACAAAACCAGGAAATTTATTCTGCATTACCAAATACGAACAGTCACTTCACGCATGTGTAACAAAACAAGCCTTTGATTGCGTTCTCTATACTGATTCTTATATCATTAAAATACGCACTCATTTACTTGTACTTAATACATATTATCTTTGGTGTTGTTATTGTGTTTGCTACTAACAAATTCCTGTGGATTTCTTCATGTATCTGTGTGCTTGCTTTTCCCGGGTTTGTCTCAATTAACCATTCTATAACGATATTCCTGTACTAAATTACCATTATCCAAGTCCATTTTCTTCCCGTCTTTCTCTTATATTACTCGAGGTCAGGTATGAGCGTTCAATTGTTCCAATCTTCTCTTTCAACCCCCGTGTTACACTACCATAATTCTCTTTTCTTTCACATACGGGTATATCATTCATCTTTTACTTCATTACGCGTCTATTGTTTTCTTAAGCTATCAATATAAACTTTTACAAAAATTTAAAAAATATTCCACTACATTAATCAACACATTGTTTCATGAAAATGAATATTTTCTACCTACCAAAGAGGTCTCATGTCAAGCAGTTATCATGAGACCTTATTATTTGAACATTTACTAAATTTCAAACAGCTTATATTGCTTGATGTTATGATTTGGTGCGATAAGAAAACTGATTTAGCTCAAGGGAATAAAACTTGTAGGATGTTGTTGGATTACGGATATTCTTAGTGAATAGGTATAAGATATTGCTATGCAGAAAACTCATAAGAAATGCATTTAGTCTCTTTGAAAACAATAGGTTTCTCGAGGTATAGATTATTAAACTATTGAAAGTAATCATAACATACTGATTGTGATTAACAAAGGTAAAGAAAATAAAACAAATGGTACAGCACCGATATGGGACCACTGCACATATACAATATTCATTTCAACTATAAGCCAAGTGTGATCGTTCTGTGAGAGGTTCTAATGAATCCTTCATACGGTACGATATCATTCATAATTCATATTAACCGAGATGTAGTTATTAGTAACTTTTTGTGTTCTTTGAGTGATCTGTTTAACTGATTCTGATTGTTATTATGTAACATTTTTGATTTTTCTTAGAAGATATATGGATCATAGAGATTGGCGCTTTGGATTTTGGAATGTGCTTTTAGCATCTTGATCTCTCTTTCCAACTGATTCTATGGCAATTTAATGTACATGTGAATAGTTTGATAGAATTGTGCTTGTTAGTTTATTTATATAAATCTATTTAATTTATTTTGAGAATAGTCGGAAGAACATTTGTATCAATTCTATATACTGAAAATAAATAGAACGCAGTCTATTAGAATACAATAGGGTATCACATTGTATCTGTTTGTAACCAAATACATCTAGTTGTCATAGATTTCTTCATTTCCACTTTCTTTGTTATCGTCACTTGCAGTGTTAATCGTGAGATAGCTAAACGTGATATGGATTAAACAGAAGTAATTAAAAAAATAAGTGAAAATCATTTTGTTATCAAAATGGATGCAGGACTAGAAAACATCGTAGAGGATCTCGGCATACACAACACAAATTGTAAGTGACTAGTTTATAAATACTTTTAACACAATATTAAGTGTTGATAAAGCTTGAGAAAGATTCTGAGAACAGTAGAGGTCCAGTGATTACAGGAACATCTTACAAAGTTCTAGGCTGTGGGTTTGAACCTAGCCATAATTTCTACTACTCTCAAAACGGTGAAAGCAAAATTGCGAGAAAACGGAAATGCCCTCAACTGGAAATCGGAAAACATGTGACGCCCACCAACCTGTACTGGGCCCGCGGGGTGATTACTGGGTCGTAGTCCCAGTCCCTCTCATAGAGAGGAGGCCTGTGTCCCAGTCCCAGCAAAGGGAATGTTATAGGCTGATTATTATAAAGCTTAAATGAAATGAATAACCTCATTTTACATATATGTATTATATGTGTAATAAATTTCCGCAAAGTATCACCTTTTCATATTTTGTATAGTGACCGATTTATTTCGAATTAACGGTTATTACATCTCGGAACTTCCTACACATTTTTCTACACCAATAAGCAGAATTTCCGCATTTAGTTTTCATTTGCTTCTTAAGTATATACAACGTGTAACGGAAACCCCATATCTATCCAAAAGGGCTGAAGACAAGACATCTGGTATGGAGTCTCTATGCACAGTTTCAGCACAAAATAATTAACTCAAAGAATTGATGCCAAATTATTGGTTTCATATATTTCTTGAATACCAATCATAACAAAAGTGTCACAGCACTACGAGGGTCAATAACTTTCCACGTCACTTGCCAATAACATGATAATTCTTTTCGTTCTTCTTAATTTGAAAAATTCGGTCTCTGGTATCAGTGTATTGGAATCTATACTAATATTATAAAGCGGAAAAGTTTGTTAGTTTGTTTGTTTGTTTGCTTGAACGCGCTAATCTTCGAAAGTACTGGGTGGATTTGGATGAAATTTGTTATGGAAGTAGCTTGAAGCTTGAGGAAGGTTATAGGCTACTTTTTACCCGACTGCAAAAAAGGAGAGTTATGTTTTTACCGTGATAGAATCCACGGGAGCGAAGCCCCGCGAGAGTACTAGTTTGTAATAAGTTCTACACACGTAGACTTAGGATTACAAAACCCTTGCCATATCATTTGTTATCATCCAAAGAAGCCATGCACTTGGTATGTATATACCCTTTAAATTACACGTTGTATAATTATATATATTTGTATGTATTTATTCATATATATATTTATGTAGATTTCGTTTTTTTTATTCGGAATGAGCCCACTCTTGACCTCTTGATCTCGCCTGATGGTAAGGTCTACGATGGAACGAGTGAGCCCAGAAGATGCCAGTTTACTCTTGCTTTAAAGGTTGAAAGGTCATAAGTGGCAGGAAATACAGAAGCCGGCAGAGAATTCCACAGCTTGGAAGTGCGCAAAATAAATGTGGAGTTTTTTTATGATAATAGGGTTTTTGTATTATTACTATTAATATACTATATATATTTTTTTCTAATTTTACTTTTCATGTACATACTGCACCTACCACACTATCTCTTCACCACTCATGGTTAACTGGTAGAGAATGCTTACGGCATTAAGTCCGCCTTTGTACCTATGTGCATAAAGAGGAAATAAATAAATAAACAAACAAAGCCAAATACAAATCCCTTTTCAAAACTCAAAAACAAGTTTTTCTGCAGTGATGTAATACCAAAAATAAAAATGTTGTCTTCAGCACCTCAAAATATATTTACTGTAAAATACACTTAATTAAGTTTTTATAATCTGATTAATGACTTTTGGTTTTATAATGCAAATGGATTTTTACAGACGTTACAAACGTGTTTAATTAATTTGAATCAGCTAGTATATTAAAATTAGCATAAGATCTATGCTAAACAATATACAGAACTAAGTACTATTTTAGTACATATTTTAAAATTTCATGCAATCCCCCAAGTAACACATTTGGTGACAAATAGCTTGCATATAGTATTTTTTTGGAAACTATAGTAATAAAATCCACCGTGATTAAGTTCTATAAAGGTGGTTAGAACCCATACGCAACCTGTATGCTACCAAAGGGAGAAAAATTGCAACTTATTTATAGTTGCAAAAGTGATGCATAAGAGTTCGAATTGTTATCCTGAGTGGCACTTGGAACTAACGGTGCAAATTGCGCGCCGTGAATGAATGCTTGAACGATAAAGCGATACAGTTCATTCGTTGAGTGACAAATGAGATCTTATCAAGTTCTTATTTTCGGTGGAAATAAACAAAAGGACGGTTTTGTGTTGTGACAGCAAATTTATTTGGATTATTGCATCTATTTTATGAGTATTCAAAAATTATGTGTATAACGCAGGATAACCATCATGGAGCTCTTGCAAATGGTTTTTTATCGTGAAACCATGGTATATTTACTAATTAAATTTTGATGCGCCTTCGATCTAAACAGAAATGATCAAAAAATATGCACTGATCAAATAAAAATAAGACAATGCTTTATAAAATTTGGTTGTTAAAACCTAACATTATGGTTTCACAAAAAGTATAATGTCAAACTACATCAGAAACATAGTTATCAAACTCATTTTATTGTGTTATTGTAATAAAATACCATTCAACAAGATACTTTTCAAGGACTCCATTTTTAAACATGGCGATTTAAAATAGACCTTGCAGTTCATATTTCCACTCATTTGTTGCCTTATTGGAGCTTTTGGAATCGATTTACGCGTTACAGTGGCATATTAAAGTATATTAGACCTTTTGTAAGGTCTAATATACACTAGGTAGGCAATTACACTAGGTTCCAAATGAGCTGCAATAATAACTCTTGAGCCACTACAGGTGATAAATAACTTATATATACTACTTATTTAGTACTAAAGGTGCCAAATAAGGAAAAATTACCACCGATTAGGGCACAGTTCTTTAGGGAAGATTTTAAGATGTCATATGCTTCTTTGAGTTCTAAAAGAGAAAAATTTAAACCTTTATGCGTCTATAAGTAATAAATTCGGCTTAATGTCACCATAAGTTATAAAGCAGAAACAAAAATCACTCAAAAGCAACTATTAGTGATAAGAGTTACTCATATGCAAATTCGAGTGCTGTTTGCATCTAAAAGTAATACCGTACACTCTTGCATCACTTATATGCTACCTACAGTTGCAAAATAAGTTCCAAAATTCACTAACGTGCTACTTGGGCCGTCCCTTAGTGTGCCGCAAAGTTTCATCCTCGGACTCATTCAGAGATTAATCTATTAATGTCCACATATTTGACATGACAGAGGTTTATACATTTATAATTATGCAAATATCAACAAATTTCAATGGATTTGCTGTTTTTTTAATACGTAGGTACGTTATTAATATATGAGAAATATCAGAGAGCCCAAAAGGAAACTATTTAACTAAAACTATTTAAAATTGAAATATCTATAAAACAAATTAACGTACGTTGCTAAATCTTGTACTCAACCACACGCAACGAGGCTTATTTACACGTTACACTGCGTTGCGTTTTGGAAACGCGAAAATCTGTGAAGTATGGAGTGTCATAGAAGTGCGCGCACTGCGGTGGAATAAACGCGTGCGGTAGAGTCACCGGTGGCCCCGGTCATTCTACCGGTGCGGTAGAACTACCGCAATTGCGGCCACCGCAAGGCAGTGCGCGCACGGCCTAACATACTTTTTACCAGCTGTGCCCGCGACTTCGTCCGCGCGGAATAGTAATAATAAAATAATTTTGAAAATAAAACTCATACATAATTTGAATGTCGTATTTATTAATATCTAATCAAAAATCTAAAAAATAAGTTTCAAGCTTCTAGCTTTAAAATTGACGTAATTTCCATACAAATTTTCATCCTCTTACAGCCCTTTTTAGCATTAAAAAGCAGCCTATGTCCTTTCTCAGGCTCTACACTATGTCCGTACCGAATTTCATTAAAATCGGTTCAGTAGTTTAGGCGTGATTGCGTAACACACAGACAGACAGAGTTACTTTCGCATTTATAATATTATTAGTAAGGATTAACTAGTGATTTGTCTTTTATACTGTTACTGTTTGCCTGCATCATCCTACTGCTGGCAAAGGCCTTACCGCATGATTTCCCGCTGGTTCCATCCAGAGCCAAAGTAAACCACTGGTCATTAGATTTGTCCAGCTCGTCCCGCCATCTTCTACGACGCCTATCGCAACACCTTCTGGCCGTATCAGGACTCCAAAAAGTGGTTGATTTTGGCACACAACTCACCAGGCCCACTTCAACTTATTCTTGTATACAGTGATGTATTACCACCATAAAGGAAGAGCGCTGCATTCTGAAACACAGAAATTCAGTTATCTTGCTCGGACACAGTTGTTCGTTGAATTGTACTAATTATTAAGCTGTATCTGAAAATATTTAAATCTAATACCTAAATTAAGATATTTATAGCTTGCTGGAAATAAATCTTATCTTATCCATGTAAATATCATTTGATTCCAGTGTCAATACCAACATGGACTTTACAAGAGACTGCAACATCATTGGCTGTAGTTCTGGGAGTGTACCTGGTATTGGTCGTGAAGGTTTTGCCAACATTCATGAAGAACAGAGAGCCGTACCAATTGAAGAATATAATGTTGGCGTACAACGGGTTTCAAGTCGCCTTTTCTGTATACCTAGTATTCATCGTAAGTGTTACTTCTTGCTATTATATTTTTGTAGGTTCAACTTGATATGCCGTCTCATTGACTATTATTCTCTTTTTGAGGCTACTAGATGCAGCGTAGTATACGAAGGTCGTTCCGAAAGTCTATTAGAAAAAGCGGGACCCTTATAGGATCACTCGCGGTGTTTTTTGTACGTCTTTTTGTCACAGTCAACTTAATTTGAATCTACTGAACCGGTTCAATTGCAATTTAATACACATGTTATATGAACTTCTGTGAGTGATAAATAGTTGTTGAGTATGGGGGATATTTTTTAGGAAATTATATAATCTTTTTAGTCTAGCAACCTTCTTGCGTGTGCTCAGAAAAACCAAAATTTCATCACAAACTGATCGATGCACGATGGCTAGGAAGAATGCATACAGGACTAACATACTGACATTCATTGTTATTTATATGGATAAAATCTACTTATGGTTTGATAGAGACATGTTAAAAAATAGGGTTCGTTTGGAACGCTTTGCGCATAAGTCAGCCTCACACTTGACTGTTTTTATTATTATAAGGCCGTGCGCGCACTGCCTTGCGGTGGCCGCAATTGCGGTAGTTCTACCGCAGCGGTAGAATGACCGGGGCCACCGGTGACTCTACCGCACGCGTTTATTCTACCGCAGTGCTCGCACTTCTATGACACTCCATACTTCACAGATTTTGCGTTTCCAAAACGCAACGCAGTGCGCGCACGGCCTAACGAGACAATTTGAGCTGTACTAAAATCACGGATCGTGAGATCAGAGGCGAGTTGTAATTTATCGTTGATCAACGTTGTTGCTTTCGTGTATGTATGTATATCAGACAGGTGTCTGCAATTCCACGACTTAGCGCGATTCTGGTTATACCGGACGCTGAGTGTTTTCTAAGCCAACTCCTCCTGTCACATTTAGATCCGGAACGTTAAAAAAAATCATTGCTTTACAGGAGTTGACAAGACTATAATATCATTATTTCCGGCCTCGATATCCATAAAATTAAAATCACCATTTTTACAGGCATTAAATTATAAAAATAGAAATAAAAATGTATACAAACACAAATATTTATTGAAACAAAAAACAGTTTAAAAAAGTTTGTGTACGTTAACAATCACATTAGTATGAAATACTGTGTCGCGACCATTAGCGCCCACCTCCAAGAGGGGAGACTACAGCGTTCTATATATACAACGAGTAACAGATTAAGCGCATTACCTCAGACTAAAGTAACTAAATAAATTGAAACCAAAGCTAGGCATTTTTTTTTAAAGTTATCCTTACTAAACGCAAAACGTATATGCGTCATACAACATCCTTACGCAGACGCATACACTCATGTAATATTAGCGGCCGACGCGACACGCACACAATTTCATTGAATTAAGGATTGTATTAATTTGTCATGATACTGTGTTTTCTATTTAAGTTAAATGAAAGATTTTTCCATCAAAATTTAACACTTATTTTTTATGACGGAAATCGATCAGAAGCCGATTCTGAACCAAATACTTTCAGGAATTGCGTTTATTCTGTTACACGTTGTATATTTGCAGAATAAGTTAAAAGCATACTTATGATTCGGTTGTAGTACTTTTAGTGTTACTTAAAATGCCCTAGTGCGAGTGTAAAAAAAAAAAAGTGCGAGTGTATGAGGCGCGTAATCTCGGCCTTAAAATGGACAGTGACCGTCGGTTTGAGAAGCACATTGCAGAATCAATAAAAAACTGCTTTTATCGCCTAAAGGTTGTAGGTTGTTGTTGTTGTTGTTGGTAAAATGAGGCCTTATCTGTCAGAACAAATACGAGAACAACTAGTGGAAGCGTTGGTTCTGTCTAGACTGAATTACGTTGACACAGTTTACGGGCCGCGCCTATTAGCTCGTACTGATAAGCTCATTCAAAGGGTGCAGAATGCTTGCGCTTGGTTTTGTTACACCATCCCCCGTAGAAGTCACGTGACACCGTTTCTCAACAAACATTTTACCCGAAAATTGAAATCGAGACGTAAACTGTACCTGGCATGCCTTCTGTATGGCGTGGTAAAATGTCAAAAGCCGGACTATCTGTATAATAAGCTGAGTTGGATCACTAACAAAAGAGAATGTGGAAGGAGGCAGTGTTCACAACAACTTTTCTCTCATCCCCATAGGACGGTAGCTTTCAAAGGTAGTTTTCGCTATGCATCATCAAAGGTGTGGAATAACCTGCCGCCACCAATTAGATCGAGCAACACTATCGGCACCTTCAGGAAACGCTTACGGCAGTATTTAATAGATGCACAAATAACACTAGACATGGTCAACCAAAATATCTCATTTATCTGATTGAATCTGAAGCTGTTGAATACTAGTCGGTGCAGGAATACTGCAAATACCTACCCTATCTGATTTTGCAAAGGATTTGTTTTGTGTTTTGGTTTCGTGTAAATAGTATACTCAACCACTTATTATAACCCATAAATTTATTATGCAGCAAGCATACTTCTTTTTAGATCGCGAACAGACGCTTCAATTATTTATTTTTACATACATATATATATATATATATATATATATATATATTATATTTACACACACACACATATGTAAATAAATATATATTATTATTTATTTATTTTCTATACAAAGCTGGTTCACATCCGGTAGTAACTTCTACACTAGGTCCGGTTAAAAACCAGCGTCAGGCATTAATCTGGCATATAGCTGAACCGAGCCTTTTTGGCGCAGTCGCGAGGCACACGTAATTAGTTATTTTCTTGTAAATGCTAATATTGTTTTTTTTTTTATTTTTTTTATTTGTTTTTTTTTTTTTTCCTTTTGAATACCTACTTTGTGTTGTGTGCTTTGTGGCATGTGCCGAATAAATATTTTTTTCTTTCTTTCTTTTCCCTAAAACCAAATCACAATGATCCACTCCTACCAAAGCAAATTCACCACCATTAAATTGGTTGGTTCATTTGTTTTGTATCCCTCAGCACATGTACATTACGAAACACAGCCTCTATGCGATCATCTGGGGGCACGGCAGTGCCCCCGCCAAGTCAAGCAAAAAAGCGGCACGGCCGTACCATCCTTTTCTCGAAGTAGTTCAGGCCATTTTCGACCCCCTATAACTTCGTTGTGGATAAAACTAGAAGCCTGAATTCTCAGTAACCAAGCAGGCATTGTATAAACTTAGTATATTTCAAATTTCATTCAATTTGAACCAGTAGTTTAAGAATTATAACGAGTCAAAAATTCTTAATTTTGTCACTCACTGACTGACTGACCGATCATCAAAAGTCTAAGGCACTTCTTGCAGACATAGAAGCTTCAAATTTAGAATACAATAGGGTAGTTTCCTAAAATATTTTATTTAGTCCGTCACGTAGTTTAACATAAAACATTGGACATGTATTTTTAATTTTTTTCACGTAATTGAAAAATTAAGACGATACAGTGAGTTGAAATTTCGCGTGACGTCACACCTCGGTATAATTCTTAGCAAGGTGTGACGTCAGCAGCCCCCACTCCTTTACTTTGAAGCTTTCCTTCTTTGTGAATTTTTCTTGACTTGAAAAAGCAAAAATACGTGACCAATATTTTTTGAAAAACTACCTAATGGACCAAACAAAATAATTATTTTGTAACACAGGAAACTACCCTATTAGTGTTTAGTGTACGAATCAAGGAAAAAGTAAAATATTTTTCACTTTCGTTTTTTTTTAATTATGCGTTTAACCACCATCTCACCTAATGGTAAGTGATGATGTGGTCGAAGATGGAGCACGCTTGCCTAGAAGCAGAACTATCTACAAAAAGAAATGAGATCCCATAAAAAACAACACTTGTCAAAAAAACCAAGTCTCGCAACTCAATTCTTCTACCGTAAAAAGTTGTGAGAACCATGTAATACCAAGTCGGTTATTAATTTATTCAGTCCCTACTTGAGGGACCTTCTGTCTTAAGTTGTTACGTAATTATCTAACCTAACAACATCTTATAGTGACCATATCAATATTAAACATCTTTAACGTTTAAAATAAATAGATTGACTTGGCAATCGCACTAAATAATCTAATTTATATATGTATGTATTACTTGTGAGATATATTGTGTTTTCATGCGATGGCAGATTTTTAATATTGATATGGTCACTATAAGATGAATTCAATTTCCCATCCCACAAAACCTGATTCTATTCTCACTCCTTCTTCTTTCATGCAGTACGACTGTGGAACTCACTTCCACCTAAAATCAGTGACGCTATTTAAACAGACAATGAGTTCAAAAAGCTGGTCAAAGGACATTACCTCTCTACCATCCCGTAAGTTTATATGTGTAAGTTTATATTGATACATATATATTATATTTTTGTATATAATTTTAAAGTATTTATATAAATATGTATTCGACTTCTATGTATCTATATATATGTTTATTGTATCTTTATAATTTATGTTATTAGTTACGTATGTTTTATTTTACGTAATTAATATTTATACACACTGTGTCTATCATCTCTTCTTCAACTCTCCTGTCGCACGTCTGCTGCAAGAAATTTCTTTCGAAATAAGCAGCACCTTTGTGCTCGTTTATCTGTATTTGTGTTTTTCTTCTTAATTTTCATGTGTGTACATCTTTCCATATAATAAAAGTGAATCGCTAAATGTGTTGCTAAGCGTAAAACACGAAAACGGCTGGACCGATTTGGCTGATTCTTTTATTTGTTGTGTTTGGTTTTGTCAGCAGAAGGTTCATATGAAAAAAAAGTAGGAAAGGTCTCAAGGGTAGAGGTAGGGTAGGGTAGAGGTAGGGTAGGGGTAGGGGTAGGGTACGGTACGATAGGGTAGGGTAGGAGTAGTGTAGCGTATCGGCAGGAGAGGGGTAGTGGTATCGGTTGGGTAGGGGTAGGATACCACACGAACAAAGTCGTGGCGGGTCAGCTAGTTAATAAATAATAAATAATTCCTCCGTGCCTCGGAAAGCACGCTAGTCCCGACTGTCGTTTGTATTGTGTAAATGTAACTCTGGTCTTGCCAAAGGGTATCGTGTTACCCAGTTACTGGGTTGTGGAGGTCAGATAGGCAGTCGCTCCATGTAACACACTAATATTCAGCTGCACAATTAGATTGGATGCCGACCAACGGCCAAAAAAGGCTAAACAGACAATGACTGAGCATTGAAGTGAGTCTTTTGCTATTGTAAGCTTTAAAGGCCCCCCGAGAAGATCCAACGGTTTGACTCAAACACGTAAATTTTGGTTTGACTCAAACCATTTTGATCGTTTACAAAGGTAGTTTGAACGGTTTGTCAAACATATACGAGTTTGAAGCACGTTTCATGAAATTTCATATTTTTGTTGTGTTTGACGCACCGTTTGATCGTGTTCCGACGCATTTGAACAAACTTGGCTTAGTTTTGCGTTGGATTTTGTAGCGTGAGCTTGTGTGTGACGAAAATGTCGGACGAAGATATTTAAACTGAAACCAAACTGCGCAGTGCTGTTTGATAAATCATTCAACCGGCATTAAACGGTAGCATCAAACACGTAAGGTTTAAATCAAACCATTGCAGCATTGGACCGTCTCGGGGGCCCTTAAGATATCTTTACACTTGATACTCTAACAATAATAACTAATTAACTTCCTTATTAGGTAATTTGTAATCAAGAGCTTGTTCAAGTAAGTTACGGTAACTTAACAGTAGCTTAAAACATAATTTGCATTTTCTCTCAATATCATAGCTGTCTAAATTGATCGATCCAATCGTATTCTTTAACGAAATCGTGTTTTGACATATCCGCACTGAATTCGTGTAAAACCTATCCCAAAATTGTACATAGCCTAAAAACAATGTACTTAAAAGTTCTGTAGCTTTTAAAAGTTACATTCGTAAAAGGTTGACTGGTAGAGAATGCCTTGTTGCATTAAGTCCGCCCATGTACCACTATTGTACATAAAGTTTAAATAAATATTACATTTTCTAAATAAATATTACATAATTTTTTATTGAATTTTTACATTCATTTCATATGTGGCCAGTCAAACTTGGAATCTTTTTAAAACATAATCATAACAAAATATGTTTTGAATACAGGGTCTATTTCGGTCGTTGGGTTCAAATTTAAAACTTGTTCGACAAGTTCATATACGCACTCGATGCAGAAAATGTGACGCAAACTGGCCGGGACAAACTAATGATCCCATAAAACGTTTTTGATGCGATATTATGGAACCCTTTTTTTCGGGGGGGAAAATCATCAAACTACTCCTCCCACTCTGGGTGAAGTGGAAGGGAGTGTTAGACTTCTACTGACTTAAAAACCCACCCTATTCCTTCAGTTGACCATGTGGTCCGAGGCAATGATTCTATCGAGCCCCGACAATGGTGCTGAATGCTCTTTGAGGCGGGCGTGGTACGAGACGCGCCATTGAACCCAGACCTGGTCTTTACCGGATGGCGACGGTGAGCTACCCCTGCTTGCCGCCCGCAAGCCCTTGCCTACGGTGGCCGGTGATCGGTTTACGATTCCCGACGCCCTGGCCATCTCCCACGGCAGCTCGGGCGTGAGAGTTGTCTCTTCCTCACGCGTTCTTCCTCCTCCATGTCTGCTTCGCAGAAGGGGGCGACCGCATCCCATTCCCGCTCGCCCCGCACCATGGTCTGAACTAGGGACGGGCGCGAGAGGTCACCGTTGCCTATCGCTACTACGAGGACACGGCAGATATTATGGAACCCTTAAAGGGATTTCTTGCCTTTTAGCCATAACACTTAGATAAACCTGACATATATGTGTAAGCCACACAAGAACACATGCTTGTAACCCATAACCTGTCGGAGTTGCGAAGATGTCCTAATGAGGTACTGCAGCCCCGGAAAGCATGGGCGATTGAAGGAGCAGGGTGGGTTCTTAGTCAGTAAGAGTCTAACATTCCTCTTTCGCTTCACCAAAAGTGGGAGAAGTCATCTGACAATATTCTACTCGAAAAAAAATATAGCTACCCAGGAATTAAAGTATTGACCATGGCCGAAGTTGGTGCGTACCGGTACACAGTCTGTGTCAGATCTTGCACTAATCAAACCTGAATATCTAGAACTTAAATACCTTTCAATTTTGAGACTGTAACGACATGGATTAAAACACAAAAAAGTAAACAGAAACACCAGTATTAAGAAGAACTGGGGCTTTCCGACCAACTGTGTGGGATTCTATAAAAAAATATGATGAAGGTGAAGTGAACATTTATTGAGGGGGAAATCCTTAAAAAGAACTCGAATAAAAGTCAATATAAGAGCTTCGTAAGTGTGCATATTGGTATATACCAATATGCACACTTACGAAGCTCATTGCTGAATAATGACAGCAAAACGGGTCGATATTCAAGGTTAAGCAACGCTTTCTGAGGTTGGTTTGTGGATGGGTCTCTTTTTTTTCCTGGGGAAAATCATCGCATGACTTCTCCCGCTCTGGGTAAAGTGGAAGGGAGTGTCAGACTTCTACTGACTAAAAAACCCACGCTGTTCCTTCACCTGCCCTTAAGTTCCGGGGCCGCAGCATCTCGTTAGAACATTCCCGCGACCCGTGGCAATGGCCTTATGGGGCCCGTCACTGATGCTGACAGCTTCTTGAGGCGCGCGTGGAACACGACGCGCCGCCGACCCGGGCCTGGTCCTTACCGGACGGTGAACTACCCTTGCTCACTGTCCGTAAGCCTGCGCCTACGGTGGTCGGAGATCGGCCCGCGATCCCCGACGCCCGGGGCGTCTACCGCGGCGGCTGGGGCGTGATGAAGAGAGTTGCCTCTCCCTCGCGAGTTCGGCCTCCTCCTTCGCTAGCATGACTGCTTCGCAGAAGGAGGCGACTGCACGGGGTGGATGGGTCTCTTAACATATCGATACTGGAAATATGAAATAACGTAAGGGACAAAACTAAGGTTTTCAGGAGAGCAAAAATAAGATATTTTTCTTACAAAACTGGCTATAATTTTTTAACTATATGTTTTATGTAAAAAGTGTCTAGGACAAAGTTTCTTAGATTTCTTCATTCTTTGAAGCTAAAATAGTAAAAAATCAATAAGGCCTACAGTTTCAAAGATAGCATGTCCCTTACGTTAAATAATAATGAATACGAGAGATATACGTTTACAAAATTTTAGATACAATACAATACAATAATTTATTTTTTATCCAAAGTAAAGTACAGATTATGCACATCTGTTTACAGTGAAGGATTTACAGGTGCATATTATATTTGATCAATGACCCCTATGCTAGGTGGTACCTGTGTTATAGGGGTCATCAGATATAAATGAACGGCATTGATGTATGGGACATTTAAGGAAAGAAACATTTAGAGTTTTTCAAAGTAAAGGTCTCCTAATGGATTCACACTCTATATTGTTAATGCTGTTAACAAATATAAAAAATAGAATTTTATACATTCGTGATCTACTATGCGTATGCCATACAGTTTAAAACTACTTGCTGACTCATAGGGATAAAAAATAAACGAATAAAATAAATTAAAACTTTTATTTGTGTTCACTAATCCTCTTTTATAAACGCGATTTAGGCACTCTCGTAAATTATGTTAAGTACCTATAACATTATTAAATTCTGTTTTAAATCATAATAAAACTAGCTATTTTGGCTTACTAAAATTAGACTCACTGACCCAAAAGAAAAATAAAATTCACTTAAAATAAACAAAATCAACAAATCAATCTTTTCTTTTATGAACGCATACGCACGCGAAATGCGTTTATGAGTTTTGCGTTTGACCGCCATCTCACCTAATGGTAAGTGATATGTGGTCGAAGATGGAGCATGCTTGCCTAGAAGTAACCTATTCACTCTTGACTTAAAGACTCCCAGGTTATAGCGATCAGGAAACACAGACTCCGGCAGTGAGTTCCACTCCTTAGCAGTACGCACAATGAAAGTATTCCCAAAACGTTTCGAGCGTATGGGTGGGATGTCCACCATGTAACGATGGCACATCGGCGTCTGTCTTGTAGTCCGATGATAGAACGGGCTTGGCGGAATTAGATTGTGTAATTCCATCGCACACTCCCCGAAATGTAACCGATAGAAAACCGATAGACTTGCAACTCGTCGTCAGTGTTCAAGCTTTGATTCGACCAGTGAATCGTTGCCAATGAGTCTCCTGGCCCGTTTCTCGATAGACCGATGCGCGTCCAGTTGGTATTTCGCAGATCCATCCCAAAGATGAGAGCAATACTCTATACACGACCGAACCTGGGCTTGATAGAGATTGAGCATCTGTTCCGGTGTGAAGTACCGTCTCACCTTTGCCAGGATTCCCAACTTTTTTGCTGCTAGCTGAGCCTTAGCCTCGATAAATGGACTAAAATTGAGGGTGGAAGTTAGTGTTACCCCAAGAAGTAATCATTAAACATAAAAAAAACAAACGAACTTCTTCCTACAGTTAAATTGAAAATGTCTCAAAAATTAGTCATATCTTTATCAGTCTCATCATCGTCGGTCTCATTGATCCTATCTTTAATATTATACTCTTATTAGGAAGATTAAAATATTCATTGTGAAACCGATTTGGGATTATAACACAGTCACATAATTTTTTGAGATCTTTAAACTTTGGAGTTGAAATTGGCAGTCTTTCCTTATACAGAAATGGTAAGCTGTCTATGCTACTGGGCACAGCTAGATTTCTGGTACTTTCTAATTCGGATTGATCATTCGAAAAGCTGGTCTTTGGTTTTGAGAGTAGCAGGAGTAAAAACTGATTCAGCAAAATCATTGAAATCAAAGAAATCCTGATGTCCTAACACATTCACTCGATAAGCATGAGGTCTTTTTCTGGCTGATTCCATAAATGATGGCCACTGGGAACTTGGGAAGGTCCCCAAACAATCAGTTTTTTAACCTCCCTTTCAATGATAGCATGCATGCTATCTACTGGCATGTATGTATGTCCAGCTAATAAGTAATTTATTTGAATCGTTTGTATATTCGCAGAACGTTCCAAAAACTATTTAACATTGATAAAATCACTTTGTTTTTATTGTGCCCCGTACAGTTATCACAATAGAATGACACAGTTGTAACCCTCCTGGAATCAAGTTCCTTAAGGTAGTGAAACAAACATGTTGCAATTTCACGGCTTCCACGTTTGCCATCTGCTTCTTCCCATGTGTAGCAATAACCGTTCTGTGTTCTGCTTTTGTATACAGTAAAATTATAAACAGCATATTTTCTCGAGTAGTACAACATCATACTTTCACCGTAAGGTGTTCCCAAAACTTTTTGAAGATCAAAGCTGGCTACGACTAATGCATTATCAGTTTTTAAATTCTGGTAGATATGAAAACGTTTATATGTTGCCTCTTTTTCTTCCTTATGTGTTTGTAATTCTTCAACAGTCGCCTGATGTCTAATGTTTTCATTAACACATAAACGTTTAAACGTT
Organism: Tholera decimalis; assembly: GCA_943138885.2. Classification (NCBI taxonomy): domain Eukaryota; kingdom Metazoa; phylum Arthropoda; class Insecta; order Lepidoptera; family Noctuidae; genus Tholera; species Tholera decimalis. Next base: position 6,857,847 of record OW964552.2, on the reverse strand, counting down.
TTCATATCCACCAGAGAAACTCCATTTCTGTATCGCTATTCTCTATTATACTTTCCTATGAATTTATTGCAGGTTTTTCATGGTTTGCGGAAGAATTACACCTGTTAACAATTAATAATTAAATTATTGAATACCTTCGTATAAAAACGTAATTTTAAACGTAAAGGACAGCGGTGAAATGAGCTAGGGTTAACATTTTAATTTTTAGTTTTGCGTGTGTGACAGAGACGCATAATAGTATTCATTCAGATAAATTTTGAGAAATTGTACGGATCACGCAGTCCTGTGTCAATTATTAAGGACAGATCAATTTATTTTCGATGCTGACAAATTAACGTAAGGGTCAATATAATTATGATAATTTGAGTCACAATTTAATGTAAGGGACATGGTATTTTTACCTTCTCAGGGAACACTAATGTATAAGACAATAATAAAAAAAATCTCAAATTATGGAATAACTTATGTGACCTGTTGTAAAATGTACTCGATTTTGATTTAATGTAAATACCAAATACTGTAAAGTAAAGAGACTTACATTCGTTTTTATAAAAATATTAATTTAAATGTCATATACAGCCAGTTTCTAGAAAAAAATGGTCTAGGCCTACGGAAAATATGTGATGTAAAGGACATTTTTTTTTAAGATATCGAGATTTTAAATATACCAATCGATAGAGCAAAAAATTCCGAATCCAACGATATATATAACTCATTTTCGACAAAATGTCCCTTACGTTATTTCATATTTCCAGTATCGATATTATATATATTCCTCCGTGCAGAGAAGAGAGAAGCACGTTAAGCCATTGGTATCGGGTGTCATTTGTATATCTTAAACAGCCATTACTGGTACTCAGAAGCTAGAACTCTTGCCAAGGAGTATTGTACTACCCAGCTCCTGGGTTGTTGAGATCAGATTGACAGATATACTCTTTATTGTAAAAAAAAATCAGAACATAATTAGCTTAAGTCGCGTCATCAAGTCAAATTAAAAATTAAGCGTAAAATTAAAAACCACTACTTAAGGGGCTGTTATTCTTAGTTTGGTCTTCGTTATAATAATTATGAGCTATCTTAATCAGAAAGATTATTATAAAGCACAGTATATATTAGTTTATTATTTTAGCATATAAGTATATGTATTTTATTAGTATTAAATATATTATTTCATTCCATTTTCTCGTACACCTACCACAATGTGTTTTTTAACCCAAAGGTTGACTGGTAGAGAATGCCTTGCTGCATTGAGTCCGCCCATGTAACACCATTGTACAGACGCCAGCACATGAAGCTACCTGAAACTGTCAAATTTTCCCAATCAATCTTGAACCTTATTCATTTAACGATAAAGTTGAAAATCTATTAAAGAAATTTGACAGATTGTTGTAGCTTGATGCGCTGGCGTCCGTACATAAAATTTAAATAAATAAATAAAACTCAGCTGCAAATGGTTATACTGGAAGCCGGCCCCAACATATTTTTGAAAAGGCTTTAGCAGATGATGAAGACAAACAGATAACTTACATATTAAATTATTTTAGGTACATACATAGGTACCAATAAAATGGAACTCCTGCTTTTAATGTCAAAATAACTGCGTTTTCAGAAGTGCTTATTTTTATCTAGTTCTTTTCAAGATATATTTTTTTTAATAATTGTCTGTCTGTCTGTCTGAGCTAATCCCTAAAATCGGTCTCGGACTGATTTTAATTAGACTTTCAGTGAAAGATAGAGGACGTAATAGAGTAACTTAATAATTATATATTATTATTTATTTCACGGAAAAATGACGTGTTGATGTAATAACTGGCGCTCCAATTATGTTTTACGAACAAACTAGTATTCTTATTATTTCGGTCAAAACTAGTTATACAAGCTTGACTGCAGAATACCGTTATCTATTTGTCAAATATTCTAACTTCAAAAACTGTTGTGCGGTTTTGTAAAAATCTATCGGAGTAAACTGAAGTGAAGTGAATAAGTCGCAATTACAGTTCACTTCGAGCAAATTTCATTAACTTTTAAATTAAATGCCAATATAATAGACTGGCAATCGTACTTTTAAAACTTGAGTTCAGGTGGATTATACTTAGCTGAGATCATTCTAGTCAAAAGTCAAAAAAAAAGTAATTAAAAAAATTAAAAAACCCGACTGCAACCTTATACTAAAACTAAGTGAAAAGCTAATAAAAACAAGCCCATTTTAAATTAAATAAAAGTTGGAAGCAGGCGGGGCCCATACTATTATTATAGTTTCAATCTAAAATGGGTCCCGCCTGCTTCCAACTTTTATTTAATTTAAAATGGGCTTGTTTTTATTAGCTTTTCACTTAGTTTTAGTATAAGGTTGCAGTCGGGTTTTTTATTTTTTTCATTATTTTTTTTATATTTCCAGCTTTTTAGATTACAAATGTGAAAGATTTTGCAGACGATTTAGTTCTTGACACGTGTTTTTTACGATTTGTCACTTTGAATTACTTTTAACCATATAAGTTGTATATATGTTTGTAATCACCTTTTAAAACCTTTTATTTTGATACCCCATTCGATAGGTTTTGAGAAATAAAAACTTTTTTGATGGCATAATATGGCGCCAAAAATCCGCCATTTTGTTTTTTTTTTATTTTGATATACCCAATGTCACTTTCACAGTCAATACGAATCTAACGATACCTCTCAAGCTAAAATCCGTCGAGCCGTTCAGGCCACAGAACGTGCCAAACAATTATACATACATACATACTCTCGAAAAACATAACCCTCCTTCTGGCGCAGTCGGGTAAAAAGAAGGAACTGGCAACGCACCGTGTGTAATATTACGCGAATCATTTCGACTACTTTAACCCCGTCACAACTTTAACGTAAAAAACCAAATATATCAACCTAAAAGTCCAGTGCAAACAGAAAGTACTCTAACTACCAAATATAACACAGCCTGTACGTGAAAACCATACATATAAATAAAATTGAAGTGCCTTTCTGTGATTTCAAAATAACTGGTTTTGCGAGGGCGTTGTTGTTACTTAAACGACACTAAAACATAAACAAATTTAACAAAAAATCTTTCTCTACCTGTCTATGTTTGTCCGGGGTAAACTCGGGAAGAAAGAAAAAATGTAAACTATAGAAAACCGATAGACTTGCAACTCGTCATCGATTTTCAAGGCTCTGGAGCTTTGAATCGACCAGTGGCGCAGTGCATCGTCGCCAATGAATCTCTTGGCCCGTTTCTTGATAGACTAAAGCGCGTCCAGTTGGTATTGGAATCGGGATTTACTTTGGAAAAACCGAGATTAATGAGTACCATTCAGTATGTTTAATCAGCAAACTAAGCTAAATTGATACATACTAAGAAAATAACAATGACTCCTGAGTCGACGGCGCGTCGTGTTCTACGCGTGGGTCAAAGAGCAGTCAGCTACAATGACAGATCGTTAGGGCCACTGACCCAGCCTGCCGGGGTTGCGGAAATGTCCTAACGAGATACCGTGGTACTGGATCGAGTAGATAGATACATAGAATATACTTTATTGTACACCAAAATTTAAACACAACTATTTAACATTATTTCTTAATTATATGCTTACAATGGCGGTCTTATCGCTAAAAGTGATATCTTTCAGACAACCTTTGGAAGGACTTTCAAAACTTTAATTAAAGTGGGGAGGGCTAAATTAGTGTACTCATAAAACAGAAAATAATATATATATTTATTTATTTATTTATCACAAACACAACTATCATTACAGGCAATAATCCTAATGCGGTAGCGTGGTCTTTAGTTACATTATAAATTACAATTAAAGCTACTAGTTATATATTAGCATAACATAATACAAAGAATGTTACCTTTGTGAATTCATTCAGAGAGCAATTAAATAAATCTATCCTATCAGCAGTGTCATTCAGTGTATGCAAGGCGCTTTACTGAGCAGGTTGGTTCGCGCGCGCGGCACTGCTAACAACCGTGGCCGTCGGCGTCGCAATGCGTACTTATCAGGCACATTCAGACATATCTTCTTCAAAACACCAGCATTAAACATTTTACCGCGCAACAGCTTAAAAATATACGTGGTAAAAGCCTCCAGTTTGTTGTACCCAACCATGCCGATTACGAACAAGGTTGGGTACATCAACGGATAGAAGGGGTAGACCCCGTAAAGTTTCATGTACAAATACCTGATAAATTTGTTCTGTATGCGTTCCAACATAAGACTATATTTAATCTCATGTGGAGCCCATATGACAGCATTACACTCAAGTTGAGTTCTTATCAGAGCATATTATATACATATAAACATATAAATACAATACAATACATAAGTCATTATATATAAATATAATGTGTTCTTTAACATCATGTGGACAGGAAACAAAAGAATAATCATAAGTTTGAAAGAAAATGATTAGCAACCGAGCTTTTAAAAGTAGCGAGTTACTGAGCTTATCTTACTGACACCGGCAATGCATTCCACAAACGAACAGGTTGCACCGTTAACGGTGAACCATAGAATTTAGTGGATTGTGCAGTAGGGTGTCCCGAAATTTTTTTTTTCGCTTTTCGTTACTCAAGCCCCCTCAAAAGTTGCATTATTAGTTTTAGATTACCGTAAAAATAATAAAAAAAAAACATAAAAAAATATCTTGAGGGTTCTACCGGCATTTTATTTTTATTTTTTTATCACTTAAATAACCCTCCAGTCAATGTCGTCTATTCTATTTTATGTACATTATTCCCATTTCATTTTTTATTTCATTGATAGTGAAACCCTAAGTTATGATTTGCAGGCAACGACAGGATTTTTTCTGTTAGGAATTGGTTTGGAACAAACTCGCAAAATTCATGTTTTGACTTGTTTTTCTTAAATTCTCTACTTCTACTGTGAGGCAGTTCGTCTCATTTCTATTGCGGTTTTATTGCTGTAAGGTGTCGCTCTGCACTTCCTTGTGATAAAATACGTGTTTTTGTTATATTTAATAATGGGTTCAAGACGAAGTGAGACTACTTGTGCTATTTTGGGATCATATAAAGAACTTGACGATCGCCAGTTACCAGTGATAAGTGACGTTATCAAATTCATTTTGTTTACTAAAAATGAACTAAAACTACAGAAGAATGGGAAAGATCCTTCTAACACAGAAGTTTTTTCAATCGTTTCTGGAAAACTTGATACGATTTGGACCAAAGCTTCGATTCCTATCGTTTCCAACGTACGATTATTAGGAACAGATTAAAATCTCGCTCAGAAATGCCTAATTTTGGTCACAAAAACCAGTTCCGTTTTTAAAGTTGCCATTGATTATTTTGTCTTTCAACTATTTTAAACCTTGCTTTAACTCATTGTTGTACCCTTAAATTTAATAAAAACCATTTAAATGTTATTTTTGTATGATTTATAGTTTATATTAGGAACCCCTAAAAATAGCAAATTTGAAAAACTTCAAGGACTGGTAGAGGCCTCAAGATGCCGGATATCTAATAAAATTTTATAATAATCGTAATATATGTGTCAAAACGCAACTTTTGATACCTCTTGCGTAGCCGTAGCTCATTTTTTTCCCCCATACATGAACGGGACACCCTATTGTGCAGGCATTGAAAGTTCAAATTCTCCGATGATCTCAATTTTTTAACATGCGTGTCATGAAGAAACTTAAAACGTTCTTTGACGTAAATCGGAGTTGTTGGATTGAAGAGAATACTGTAGAGTAATGATAAAAAATGTGCATTCCAGCGAAGGCGGATAGGCAGCCACTTGAGTTTAATGTGAAACTCAGAAACATGATCATATTTGCGCAAACCAAATATGAATCTGATACAAACATTTTGGATTTTACTACGGTATCTAAGGAACAGGGTGGGTTTATCCCTCTCGTTTCACTCAGAGTTGAAATATTTAATGATTTTCCCCTATAAACAAAAGAAATACCTTCGCGAACGAAGTCACGGGCGCCACTAAGTCTGATATAAAATGATAGTCTGATATATAATAGAATCAAAACTATTCATGGTCATTGGACCAAAAACTAGTTGTACAAGCTTGTCTGCAGTATACAGTTCATTGATCTGATAGTACTTTAAGAATACATCGCTTCCTTAGTATTTAATAAACTGTCTCGGTCCCAAGCGCGACTGCTGAGTAAGGGGTCTCGGTTTCGGTTCCCGCGTCGAGCAAAAAGTGCTATTGGGTTTTTCTATTAGAAATTTCTCAGTAGTAGCCCGGAGTTTGGAAGTTGGTGGTGTTATAACCCCCGTGTGGAGCCAAATTAAGCCGTTGGTCCTGCGCCTCTACGGTCGTGTCGGATTGCCGTACCTTTTTTTTAATAGGGCCACTCTTAGTTCAGCACACTAATGCCTTGATCACACGTACCGAGCAAACGGGCGAGACAGTGCTCTCGGCCGAGTACTCAGTAGGTATAAACATGGCGCCGGCCGGCATCGGCCGAACGAAGCGGCTCCCGTTCTACATACTAGGCAGAGTGTCCACCCTCTCGCTTTCCCGCACTGTCTCTCTCACTCATTCGGCAGGTCTGAACGTGCACTGTCTCCGTGTCTCCCCACTCAGCCGACATGATTGTTGTCACTTTTTTTGAAATTGAAATTGAAATCGAAAACCATTTATTCGGTTATAAACACACTCAACAACAGAAAATTACAAACATAAAAAAAAATTACACTAAGAATTTCGCTGAGCATGTCTACACCGAAAGGGATACCAACTCAGCATTTGCTGGGCGAAAGACACCCAGCGCCGGTTTTCAGTTGGCACCCCGCAGTGACACACGGACGAGGGTAAATAAACTAATATTAATGAATGTGTAGTGTATTAAATACATAAATAAAACAAAATTGTAACGTTTAATATCGTGCTATGTGCTAAAAATAAAAAATAAAAATAAAACCTTTAAATTGTAATTTGAAACTCGCCACCAAAAAGCGCGTTAGTTGCCTAGTATCAAACTGCCCGCCAAAGGAAAAAAATAAATAATAACAAAAAAGTGACAAGAAAAGTTATTAATGAAATACGAATTTTTATTAAACCTTTTTACGATCCATCGTGTCCGAATTGTAGTCTCATTAGAACTGAACTGACTGTACTAATTTCAAATGATGTGTGAACAGCTACTCGCTTATATCACTGTCTCGGCCGAGAAACATTTTACTGTCTCGCCCGTTTGCTCGGTACGTGTGATCAAGACATAAGGCTGGTTACTACTTAACAGGACAATCCTGTGGTGACCTCTAAATTTAAAGGCCCCCAGCCAGATTGTCGTACCATCGTGCAATGAGAGTTAAAGGAACAGAGAGTGCATCTGTAGGTACCTGCACACGTACTTGTGCACCATAATATCTCCTGCACAGATGGCTAATCAATTATGAGATTTGCGGCCGTGGCTGAAATCGGTCAGAAGCACTATTATTATTATTTAAAAAAAAATCTTTATTATAATAATAGCAAACAGCACATACTAGACAGACAGATACACTGACAGGCGGACAAAAATTTAGAAAAAGCTTGTTTGTATTATTGTACTGTATACTATCATCACTTGAGCAAACACAGTTATTTTGAAGTTACAGAAACACTTAAATTTTATTAACCGACTTAAAAAAAGGAGGTTCTGAATAATAGCATTACCTATAAATTATTGTTTATTTTGTTTCAGTATTTAAGATATATCTACAGATTTAACATCTTAACCACAAGATGTCCCAAAGGCGATGACTTACAGGGGGTATGTATTATTTCAACATCGAATAAACCAACATTACCATTCAACATTTTTAAAGACAGTGTTAAAATATTTCTTTTTAAATTTCCAGGTGGTCAACGAAATCTATCCGTACTTTGTAGCGAAGCACTTGGATCTAATGGACACAATATTCTTCGTACTCCGCAAGAAAGATAACCAGATCACATTCCTGCATCTCTATCACCACACTTCCATGGTTACTTGGACTTGGCTCCACCTGATGTACCATCCGACGGATAATTTTGTGGTTGTTGGAATGTTGAACAGCTTCGTCCATGTTCTGATGTATGCGTACTACGGGATCTCTTCACTTGGTCCCAAGTACGCGAAGTATATTTGGTGGAAGAAGCATTTGACTAAAGTACAGTTGGTGAGTGTTCTTATTGTTTTTTCTTCCTTCAGCTCTGCCCCGATGACTGGAGGTGACGGAACGTATTGTTCCACGCGTGCTCTCTTAAATGTCGCAGTAGGAGTAAAATACTTCATTTCCCTCGCTTGACCAGACTGAGCCCACAGAGGCAGGATGGCACCAGTCGGGAGACGCGTTGAAGAAGACTTAAGTGGCTCGTAGCCCCCGGTTTGAGTTTATCTCCAAGATTTTGAGTCTATCTCCAAGATTCGCCAACTAAAGCATACACTCCCGATGACGCTATCACCCTGCTCAAGGAGAGCCGTAGGGAAACTAGCGTACTAAATTATAACCAACCGTTGCGCCTAGGCCTGCCGCGATGTCATCGTTATTGCTCGCCCTGACCTAGCCAGCCTACGACGAGTCCGTAGCTTTAGATTCGTCCCCTAATAATAATAATGACCTGATTTAGTCCGTCTCTAGCTGCCCTAAGCCGAGGTCCGTACCCCGCAACGGGGTGCCCTTAGCATGTAGTCGCCAAGTTTGTAACCTTACTAAAGACTCGGTTCGAGGCTCTAATAATAAGGCAAGGCAGCCACAGACAATCTGGTTAAGCAGCCGGCAACCTCAGAAGTTGACCTGCGAGCACACATAAAAGAACCAGCATAAGTGCGCGAGGTATATGGGGTGGTTCAAGTTAGTAAGAGTCGGTCAGACTCCATCGCCCGTTCTAGGGTGGAGGAAGCCCAAAAGGATTTCCAGTTAGACAAAAAGAAAACAAAGTTCTATTCATAGATATATGTATTAGAACTCTTTGTTTCAAATTTACATATTCAAATATTCTATAGAGATTTTAAATTTCGAATGAGTTTTTTTATAAATTAGCATACTTGTGTTTGACTTTTTTAATAACAGGTAACAGGGGTAATTGTTTTGACCTTAGTCTATGTTAAGTCATGATCCATTTTATGAGTAAAAGATTAACAGAAAGAGAGGATTTTCTCTAGGTCGAAAACTAATTTTGAAAAAGAAATGTTGCTGTACAAAAAGCTTCTTCACCATAATATCAAAATATAGTTTTTAATTACTCTCAACCGATTTTGAGAGACAAAACATACCGGTATATTTTGGGACTGAAAAATCCGAAACCATTCGATATTCAAAAACCCGCATTGGAACCGCGTGGTGGATTACGGCAAATTCCCTCTCATAGAGAGAAGAACTGTGTCCCAGCAGCGCGAACGTTAGAGGATATATTTTTATTTATTTAAACTTAAAGAAAAGAATTTTATATATTTCAGGCAACTTGGCCCATACAAATAAAATACAATAAATATAAATAAACTAATACGTACATCACTAAACCAAAACTAAAATTATCGGCGCCGTGTGTCGAGCGATGTCCGGTAACTGGTCTAGAAAACGCCGGAAAATTACACCTCACGGCCAGAATTCTTCCTTCATGACAGTCGACAGATGTTCGGTCGGCGCTCTCACCACAGAAGAATTAAAATTAGTTTCATGATGAGACTCTAGCCGTTCGACCCTCAGGAAGAAATTGGATTTCACCATAATGTATTTGAACTATATCCTCTGCCGTTGTAGAATGATTCTGACGGGACACGTAAATTAAAGTACAGCAAGCAAGCGCAGTGCCACACTGGTTTCGACAAACTGGCTTCCTCTTCTTAATGCACAATAGTAAGAATCAAAATAATTATTAAGAATCTTATATACCTACTTAATGAATCTTATATAATTATTAAAATAATTATTAAGAATCTTATATACAGTCATCAATTATAAGATAAACAGCATTCACAAAATAATATTAAGACTGTTTTTTTATCTGTGCCGTTATAATCTGCGCAGTTGTAGTGCATATTCCCAACAGGTAGCAAAAAAGCAATTGAACAAAAACGCACCATGTGTCATCGGCTGATCAAAATTCTGCTACGTCATTAATATTGCATGCCATTCGAAGCGCGTAGTATTTACTTTGGAATTCATATTCAAAACATACTGAACTTTCATAGATTTCGTACAAACAGGGATTTAAATATGTCGTTTGGCCAAGAAAAGAAAATTTTGATGTCAAGAGGTAGCATATTTCAGAGTTTCAGAGAAACAAGTTGAGTTTGCTATCCGAACTAAGCGTGAATAATTCATTCAATCATAATTGCCATACATAAAATGTTTCTTTGGTAATATGATTTTTCTCACAGTAGACATAATACCTAGATATTTAGTCATGGCGTTTCATCTTCATTGGCCATATATAATGTAATTACCAATCTATGTAACCGTAGCAAATAGCAGTAAATAACAATTGGCTGCAGTTTGCTACTAAAAATATACATGTTGCAATCTGGTCAAATTCAATGTTTTAAAAACACAGGTTTGTCTTTTCTCCGCTAAAAGGAGCCATTTTGAATGGTCTCCTACTTTCAGAGGTGCATCTGTACCTATTACCGACCGCCTGGAGCTCTTGGGCATGGAGTTGACGTCTGACCTCAACTTCGGCTCAACCATTGAGTCTAAAGCTCAGACTGCAGCCAAAAAGCTAGGCATCCTACAGAAAGTGAGGCGATACTTCACACCTGGACAGCTTTTGAATTTATATATAGCACAGGTCCGTTCCTGTATGGAGTATTGCAGTCACTTGTGGGATGGATCAGCCAAATACCAGCTAGCTGCACTTGACTCGATCGAACGCAGAGCTAAAAGGCTCATAGGTGACGAGGCTCTGGCAGGCTAACTTCACAGCCTGGCTCACCGGCGAAACGTTGCTTGCCTGTCTATCTTTTACTGATTGTACTGCGGAGAGTGTGCGCAGGAGCTCCACGACCTAATCCCTTCATACCCCTTTTACTACTGGTCTACCAGATGTACCGCAGGATAACATCCACACTTGGTCGATATACCGTCTTGTCGTACTAAGCGCTTTTCTTCAACATTCATTGTGCGCACATCCAAGGTGTGGAACTCTCTGCCGGCTTCTGTGTTCCCTGCCACATATGGACCCGTCAGTCTTTAAAGCAAGAGTGAATAGGCATTTTCTGGGCTCGCTCGTTCGATCGTAGACCTCATCTTACACTTACCATCAGGTGTGATCGAGGTCAAGAGCGGGCTCAATCGTAATAAAAAAAAATTATGAATTTTAATTATACGGCACGAATTCAAATTTTAAATTCAAATAACCGTTATAACTAAAGCATGTTCTTATTTCAAAACAGTTCCTTTTTCAAGTCTGTTGTTATCCGACTGCGTCAGACGGAAGATTAACTTGGCTCGGATTGGCACAGAAAGATCAACCAAAACTACGTTTGACACCGCATGCGGCGTCTTAAACTATTTAGTTCAATAATAACAATAATTCCACCTATGAAGTTCCTGAAATGAGCCCTAATAGGCCTTACACAGAGAAGGCTTCGAGGTAACGGAGCTCTTCTATGTGATGATCACCTGGGTGGTTCTAGTGCGATAGAAATCCCATACTCCCTGTTTTTTTTCCCAAAAGTTCAGGCGCCTTTTCAAGGTTTCCTCCGATAAAAAAAGGATAATTGCTGGTTTCCTCCCTATGTGTACCGCTGAATTAAAAGCAGTGGTAATGCCCACGACCTGCAACTTAAAAGTCGGGGCCACCACTGCTCTTATTTAGTTAAACTAATGAGGGTTTTCTGTAATAATATCCACCAGGTGGCAGCACTGAGGCATCAGGTCCAGGCACCTGTCAAACGCTTAAGTTTTATGACATCTGTCAAATTGACGTCAATCTATATATTATATATAACTCAAAGGTGACTTATTATATATAACTCAAAGGTGACTGACTTACTGACTGACTGACATAGTGATCTATCAACGCACAGCCCAAATCACTGGACGGATCGGGCTGAAATTTGGCATGCAGATAGATGTTATGATGTCAGCATCCGCTAAGAAAGGATTTTGCGAAATTCCCTCGGGATCGGGATTTACACGGGAAAAACTTCCCACGCGGGCGAAGCCGCTGGCACAAGCTAGTGTCATATATACATCAAAGTTCCATTTTTCCTCTCGCCTCAGTAGCGCCAAGTGGTGGCTTGAATTTTCCAGAAAACCCCATTCAAATATAATTACATTTTTATTTATTTCATTAAGTATGTCACTAAACAATGCATTGTAAAATGTAAATTACTTCCTCGAATTACTCGAATTTTATATGCATAGGTATTGTGATACTTGTTTTTCCCCTTTCAGTTAGATAATTATTTATTTAATATTTATATTATATTTATAATTATTAGATAATTTCAGTTAGATAAGCAGTCAGGTTTTGGTTTTTAAATTATATTATTATATATTATTATTAGTTGCTCAAGCTCTATCAAGCCCAGGTTCGGTCGTGTATGGAGTACTGCTCTCATCTTTGGAATGGATCTGCTAAATACCAACTGGACGTGCTTGAGTCTATCGAGAAGCGGGCAAAGAAACTCATTGGCAACGAGAAACAGGTCGAGACAAGGCTCCAGAGCCTAGAACATCGGTGACGTGTTGCAAGCCTGTCAGTTTTCTATCGGTTACATTTCGGGGAGTGTGCGATGGAATTGCACAGTCTTATTTCGCCAAGACCGTTCCATCATCGGACTAGAAGACAAACGGCGATGCGCCATCGTTACATGATGGACATCGCACCCATACGCACGAAACCTTTTGGGAATACTTTCATTGTGCGTACGGCTAAGGAGTGGAATTCCCTGCCGGAGTCTGTGTTTCCTGATAGTTATAACCTGGGAGTCTCTAAGTCAAGAGTGAATAGGTTACTTCTAGGCAAGCGTGCTTCATCTTCGACCACATCATCGCTTAACATAAACTTAACTATAAAATAAAATGTATATAAAATGCTGAATACGGCAGCTTTCGGATTACCTTAATAAATAAATATTCCAATGGCAATCGCTCAGCATAATGCTGTGACTCATGGAGACAAAGCCATGTTGCTGGTTTTCAGCGACAACTAGTGTTGGAAAATGGAATCAATATATTGTATTAGCACAAGAATAAGGAATAAGACGCGCCTTTATGAACAGTCTATAAAACATTTACTACGTTGATTAATTTGAGCATATAACAGCCGCACGGGTCAAAATAGCAAAAGCAATGTTTGATTGTTAAAATAATAAAAACATTTTTTTTTACGTATGTTACCTCATAATTCGGAGATGGCTGGACCGATTTGGAAAATTCTTTTTTTGTTTGAAAGGGTATACTTTCTAGTTGGTCCCATTGTTACGAAATCAGGATCTGATGATGGGATCCTGGAGAAATCGAGGGAACTCTTCAAATATTGTAGGCACACCTATAGCGTTTTGGGTATTTCTTATAGTACCTTGTGCAGTTGCTTCCAAAAAGTACCATTTGGGGAAGTTGAAACGATGATGAAGACCACAGATGGCTACTGAAACTCCTCAATAATAAGTATATCGTGGATTGCGATTCGATTACTTGAGTACGGATGTTAAACACCTTATGCTCGTCACAATATATATGGTGATGTAGAGCTGATGGTCAAGTACTAGGAGAACTCCTCAAAACTTAACGGCTATGCATCGGGAAAAGCAATATTTTGTACAAGGTGATAAGTTGTTGACATTATGGCTTTTGTAACTAGATGAATTACAAACCGACCCAATAAAAAGCGTGAAAAAAAAATTTTTACCAAAAAATAGAACCGACTTCCATATCAAAACACTACAAAGCCAAAAATAACTTTAATTTCGGAAGGCACAGAAAATCCAAAACCGACCGAACACCGACTTCCGAACTTAAAGTTATTTTTGGCTTTGTAGTGTTTTGATATGGAAGTCGGTTCTATTTTTCGGTAATTTTTTTTTATGAAGACTTTTTGAGGTTTATTTATTCATGATCGCATGGCAACGTTGTTCAGTTTTTCTTGTTAGTGTGCATTCGTTGTAAAGTGATTCGAATAGGTGAAATTAGATATTTAGTTATTCGAGATCCCATGGCTACGGCGCGCCGTAGCCTCTACCACGAAAAACCTAACGCCGCGGCGTTAGGTTTTTCGTGGTAGAATGCATTCGTTGTTAAGTGTTTCGTATTCGTGAACTTACGGGGACGTGTTCTTCGGTGTTTTACATTCCGAAATCACGTATCACACCCGTTCATAACCAATTTACAAAATAAATATTTAATTTATTTCGTTTCATTAATGGCTAACAGTTGCGTGGGGCTTCGCTCCCAAGGCCTTTATCTCGATAAAACATAAGCCTGCTTTTTTGCAGTCAGATAAAAAGTTGCCAAACCTTCCTCATACTCCAAGCTACTTTCATACCAAATTCAAAAAAATAAACTTCTCCACTTTATAATATTAAACTCTCAAGGACCGCCATTATTCACGTCAACTATTTGTTGAGCCTCGCTGGCACACAAATTTTGTGCCAGCGGGGCTCAACTAATACTTGTTTACTGGCACGTTTTTGTGCCGCTGGGGCTCTAGAGGTTAAGTATCAATTGTAGGTATTATAATTACTTAAATAAACCATAATAAGGTTAACGTGTAGGGACATAGTTTACTCTAAAAAAATATGATTTGCAAAATCAACCCAAAATCAATACATATAAAACGCTTCCTTTACTGACTGACTGACAGACAACGTACAGCAGAAACTACTGGGCACAAGAAGCTGATATTTGGAATGTAAATATGTCCCTTGGGGTGCATAGGGGAGCACTAAGAAAGGATTTTTAGAATTTCCCACGGGATCGGGATTTACACGGGAAAACCTCCGACGCGACCGAAGTTGCGGGTAACTGCTAGTTCTACTATAAAATCATATGTATCTTGGCTTGGTTTGTTAGCTAAAAATTGATATTTTTTTTTTAATTTTCCAGGTCCAGTTCATCCTGGTCGTCTCCCACCTTCATTACCAACAGAAGCTATCTCCATGCCCCATCCCTAACTTCTTCCACAATTTCTGCATGTTCGTCATCTCTTCCTTCTTCGCTTTATTCATGAACTTCTACATCAGCAGCTACAAGAAGAAGTCTAAGAAGAATAAAGAAGTAGAGAAGAATGCCACTGTCGACGTTCCTGTTGACGAGAGATTAATTAGAACACGATAATTTAAAAAATACCGATATTAATATAAATGTGTGTGAATTAATTTTTAAGTATTTTACATAAAAAACCATTTTGTAACTGGCCTTTTACTTGATTTTTTACTTGTATAGTGTATATTCCTCCTCCTTGCGTCGTGTTCCTCATAGCTGAGGGTCGTGACCATCTGGTACACCTTGCTATAGACAATGGCTCGCCATCCGTTTCTACTTTCGGTAGCATGCACAGCGTCGTGATGATTGCTGGATTCGAGAGCGGACCTGGTCGGACCAGCGTATTTATTCGTGATTGGCTTATTTGACTACTATCATGGTAAGCGATGATGTGGTCGAATATGAAGCACGCTTGGCTAGAAGTATCCTATTCACTCTTGAATTAAAGTTAATAAAGTTAAAATTATTAAAGCTATAACCTGGGGGCTATAGCTATTAGGAAATACAGAGTCTGGCAGGGAATTCCACTCCTTAATGCACAATGTAAGTATTCCTAAAACGTTTTATACGTATGGGTAGGATGTCCATCATGTAACGATGGCGCATCGCCGTGCATCTTGTAGTCCGATGATGGAACAGGCTTGGTGGAATTCGACTGTGCAATTCCATCGCACATTCTCAGAAATATAACCAATAGAAAATCGATAGACTTATAACACGACTTGATACATCGTAGTGTATATTAAAAAAATTGGCCAAGTGCGAGTCGGACTCGCCCATGAAGGGTTCCGTAGTAACTATAATAAATATAATATATTTAATATATTAATTTGAAAAAAAAAAAAAAAAACCTTACAAATTTCTTAAAACTAGCTTATTTACAATTTTTACAACTACGCTAAATAACTTTGTTTTTCAAAGTATTTGTATGAATTACAAAGTTATATTTGCAGTTTTAGAAAATATGCTGTATCTCAAAAACTACTGACCCGATTTCGTTCAAACCAATTTTGGTTAAAAGTTTACATTAAATAAATAATAATAAATAATATTTATTTTCATCAAAGTAGGTACAATTTTCTTAATATTATGACAAATTAAATCTAAAAATTTTCATCATTAAGATCTACAGACATGAATTTTTTTTAGATTTTTCACTCCATTATTATAGAAGTTAGAGAGGGGACACACATTTTACCACTTTGGAAGCTTATATCTTTTAAACGATTGACTTTATGAAAAAGTGGTTTTAAGTGGTTTTAGAAACCCTTATATCATTTTTAAAGACCTGTCTATAGATACCACACACGTATAGGTTTCATGAAAAAAAATATTTTCAGTTCTAGTTCCATGTGTGGGAACCCCCCTTTATTTTAAATATTTTTTAATATTTTCTTAAAATCGGAAAGCGGTTCACAGAATACATCTACTTACTAAGTTTCACATCTATAGTCTTAATAGTTTCGGAATAAAATGGCTGTGACATACGGACGGACGGACAGACAGGCAGACGGACAGACATATCGAAACTATAAGGGTTCCCTTTTTTGCCATTCGGCTACGGAACCCTAAAAACATGAAAAAATACAAAATATATTATTTTTAACTGATAAGAACATCGTAGTTCGTGCAGCATTTTTTCGGCTAATAATGATGTTCAGGACTACAATAGGCCAGCGCAACGATTACTGGGGTGTCCGAAACTGTCCACGGTTCGTGGAGCTTAACATTGCTCTTAATAATCAAAAGTACTTACACAATAATCTACAGGCTCTCCGGCCGACAACAATCTATAGCCTCTGAGGCTTTATAAATACCACTAACCTTCTGTGCTGGGTTCGCCAACTTCGACCTTCCTGGGTCACGCCCAAGTGTAGTATGTATGTAATATGAGGTGAGTAATTGAATGTGTGATGTAAGTCAAGTGTTCTGAACGTTCACAAGGCGTCAGTCTCCAGATGGCGCGGTTCAGATTAGCATCACAGCCCTAACTCGTTTCCAGCAAATGCGCGTGCCACGCGATGGCATCAACCCGGCGATAAATCCAAAAATATCCCGGGGTTTTCGTCAAATGGGGATTACAACTTCAAACAATAGTTAACTCGCGACCCAATTATCGGTTTCAAACGGCGATTCCAAACGATATTTTATCAATTACAATTAAATCAAAGTCCCAAGAACGGACATTTTCCAACAACGAACCAAAGTCTATCTTTCAAGTGAAAAAGTTATGTCAAGTGTCAACATCAAAAAGACAATAGAATGTTGCCACACCAAAAAGATCGTTCAAAAATACATTTGGGACGCAACAAATGATCTAAAGACTCCTCCCACTCTGGTTGACGTGAAAGGAAGTGTCAGACTAATTAAGAAACCTATCTGGTTCTTTTAGCTGCCCTTGCATCCTGCATGCTAACATGTACTATAGACCAATCTTCCGCATGCTCACCTTTAAGGCTATAAACGCATAGCACGGCTCACAACTCGATCGCCTAATGCATGTATTTTGACCAATAGGATGCACGAAGCGTATTTTAGTAGTGTTCGTAATAGTAAGTATTAATATAATGTTACACGCCCTGTACTCACAAAATGCATATTGTCTCTAATTTGGCGAAACCAGGAAGGGATGTGGTTTGTCACTAGCTGCGCTTCCGCAGAAATATTTTCTTAAGTGAGCATGCGTATTTTTGGTCGATAGTACATAAACACAAACTAGCAGTGGCGAGGACAAACACCGTGTGGTTTAAGTCAGTAGAAATCTAATAGATCCCTCCGTTTACCCTACGGGCGGTGGACGTCCATGAAGATTTACACACAGGTAAAAAGAAGGGGACAGACAAATTGATTGATTGTGTCACTACCATCAAAGTTGGGTCTAGTCAATTTTTAGGATATCTTTTGAGATCATTAAGCAAATAATAAATAATACTAATCAGATTCAATATTCGTAACAAAGTGAACAACAAGAAACTAAACTACTACAAAATCAAACAAAGTCCACAACACTGACCTCATTTCTACTAACCTGTACTTAAAATACTAGTAAAATTATTGCAGTAGGCGTAGGTATATTTAGTTGCACACACCGCTGTTTTGAGTGAAGTGTTTGCGGTGCATTAAACCGACAATGTGTGAAAGACACCTGTCCTTTTTGGTAAACTGTTAAAACCAACTGTATACAATTTCGTCTTACTGGCCAAGTTGGCCTTTAGTTACATTAAAGCCTTTTTAACGCTAGACTAGCAGCAAAGGAAAACAAAGTGAAGTATTTTCAACCGACGACAAAAAGAGGAGGTTATCAATTCGACGCGTATATTATTTTATTTTTTATTTTTTTTTGTCTGATCATCGATTACTCGAAGACGGCTGAACCGATTTGGAAAATTCTTTTATGATTGAAAGGGTATACTGCGAAATTGGTCCCAATTTCATAAACGTCAGGATCTAATGATGGGATCCTGGAGAAATCGAGGGAACTCTTCAAATATTATAGGCACACCTATGACGTTTTGGGTATTTATTATAGTAACTTGTGCAGTTGCTCTCAAAAAGTACCATTTGAGGAACTGGAACTGATGATAAAGACCACAGATGGCCGCCGAAACTACTCAATAATAAGTATTGAGTGGATTGCGATTCGATTACTTGAATATGGATGTTAAGCACTTTATGCTCGTCACAATGCATATGGTGATGTAGAGCTGATGGTTGACATTTAGGCTCTTGTAACTAGGTAAATTAAAAATAGACCAACTAAAAAGAGTGAAATAAAAACTTTTTACCAAAAAATTACACTGACTCCCAAAAAACACTGCAAAGTGAAAAATAACTTTAATTTCGGAAGTCGGTGCCAAAAACGAACGAACGTATTTTTTTAAAATACAAAACTAAAGACACCGACTTCCGAAATTAAAGTTATTTTTCACTTTACAATGTTTTTTGGGAGTCGGTGTAATTTTTTGGTAAAAAGTTTTTATTGACTGATGTTTCTTCTATAGTTAATAATATTAGTAAGAGGTAAAATTTGTTTGTAAGATTGTATGTAATCTTTGGAATTCATGATCCACACCGGAATCAGTGTTTATATGGTCTGCAAACATTTGTTCCACGTGTGAGTGCTTGTGCAACTCTATTTATATGTTTGGAAATGTAGCCACGATACAGGAGGAATTCGTAAATTTTATTTTGGCAAAACACACAAAATATTACGGTGTTTTGCAAAGACTTCGGAGGGGGTACGTAGGATGGCTAGTTTATTGCTCGTAATAAATAAATAAATAATTTAATTCAGAATCATCCATATCATAAAGCATCTTCGCTTCGTCGCATCCAACAAGCAAGCAGGTGAAACTACTGTTATAAAATCTTACATTAAGTTCGTTATCTCGTTAATACATTACAGTAATCATTCTATTTTACCTCTATTGAATTTAAGATAAATAATCATTAAACGACTTCCAAAACGGAGGAGGTTCTCTATTCGTCGCTTATATTTTTGTTTTGATGTATGTATTTTCAGCGATTACTCGAAGACGGCTGAACCGATTTGGAAAATTCCCTTTTTGTTTGAAGGGTATACTTTCTAGTTGGTTTCATTGTCATGAAGTCAGGATTTGATGATGCGATCCTGGAGAAATCAAGGGAAATCTTTAAATATTATAGGCAGACTAGGCGATTTGAGTGTTTTTTGTAGAAACTTGTGCAGTTGCTTTCGAAAAGCACCATTTCGTGAAGTGGAACTGATGATGAAGACCACAGATGGCCACCGGAACTACTCAATAAAAAGTATTTCATGGGTTCCGATGCGATTACTTGAATATGGTTACTAAGGAATATTGTCCTTGGCTCGTCACAATATATATGGTGAAGTGAAGCTGATGGTGAAGTACCTGGAGATCTCAACAATTAACGGCCCTGCATCGGGAAAACCAATATTTTGTAAAAGGTTATAAGTTGTAGACATTAAGGCTTTTGTGAATAGGTAAATTACAAACCGGCCAACTAAAAAGCTAATAAATCTGATTTCGCAGGTCGGCACCAAAAATGAAAGTAAAAAACAAAAGACACCGTGTTTTTGAAGTCGGTTTAATTTTTAGTTAAAAAGTTTTTATTTTACCAATGTTTTTTCAAGCACTTATAGATTTACCCTTTAAGAACTATTATATATTTACTTTGAGGACTATCTGTACTTTTATGTAAACATACCTATCTAATATTTGAATAAAAAGTTAACAATCTTTACTAATATTCTGATTAGTCTGCTCCGAAATTTAAGACCACCACAACTTTGCAATGGAACTTGGCTAAAAGTAACCCAGTTGCAACAAAATATAATCGAGGCTCAAATTTTAACAGGTTGCGGTGCAGGAGAAACCGTCTTTATGCCCAGAATTCCCATAATACCAAATAATTTTCCATTCCAGTTTAAAAGAACGCAATTCCCAGTATCGGTGTGTTATGCAATGACAATTAATAAGGCTCAAGGGCAGACTTTTCGTGTTGCTGGAGTAGATCTCGGTGTCAGTTGTTTCTCGCATGGTCAGTTGTACGTCGCTCTTTCCCGGGTTAGCAGTTCTAGAAATCTTTATGTTTACGTGCCGGACGGGTCAACTTTCAACATAGTTTTCCCGGAAGCTTTGCGCTGAAGTATTTTCGTTCTATAGGTCCTTAAGCCTCCCAGGTTATAGCTATCAGGAAACACAGAAGATCGACCAGCCACGAGCTACTACAAATCGTTGACTTGAAACTATTGTGCACAAATATCGTATGTAAATGAATTGTTAAACGTCAAGTATTTTGTTCCATTACATCATTGACATTACATACATTATTACAGTACTCGAATTTTAAATAACCTTTCGAACTTGTGAAAATTAATGTTGGTATGTTGGGTTATTTGCAATTTAAATATTGTAAAATTCCTGAAATGAACGAACTACTGTCTACCAAATATGTCAGGAAGCTACGTTACATAAATATACACATCGAGTATTACTGACTCGGTATTTTTTCAATAATGTTTGACCCCCGACAGAAACAGAGGGGTGTTATAGGTTTATCGTGTGTATCTTTGTATCTGTCTGTGGCACCGTAGCTTCTAAGCAGGTGAACAGATTTCGATGCGGTTTTTTGTTAGAAAGCAGGTTTTTCGGCAGTGGTTTTTAGACATGTTTTGTCAAAATCGGTTCATAGATATGGGTGGTGAAAGTGGGGATGATTCTTCGAATGTTGTCAAATATACCCAAGTGGGGTATCAAATGAAATAATACGACGTGTATATTACAATCAAACATGTTTTATAAAAATCGGTTTAGCCATTTACTAGATATGAGGAGTGAAACGGGGCTGAATAATTGAATATTATCAAATATACCCAAGGGTGCGTATCAATTGAAAAGGAACGACGTGTACTATGTTACAAAAACTTTCCATTCCATGAAATTGGTCAAATTGACAAAAGCTATCGTAGGTGTAAAGTTTAAATAGCTTAAAATAAAAATTAAATTCAACATTTAAAAATAATAGTCGCGGCGGGGTGTTGCTAATTCAGAATCGATATGTAAAGTTTGTTACATAGCGATATTAAATTTTTAATATAATATTTTTACTTTCTTTTCTTCTTTATTATCACACTTTCTTTTCTATCGGGTTTCTATCGGTTACATTTCGGGGAGTGTGCGATGGAATTACACAATCTAATTCCGCAAGTCCGTTCCATCATCGGACTACAAGACAAACGGCGATGCTCCATCGTTACATGGTGGATATCCCACCCATACGCACTTAACGGTTTGGGAATACTTTCATTGTGCGTACGGATAAGGAATGGAAATCCTTGCCGGAGTCTGTGTTTCCCGATTGCTATAACCTGGGGGTCTTTAAGTCAAGAGTGAATAAGTGTCTTTTAGGTAAGCGTACTACATCTTCGACCACATCATCACTTACCATCAGGAGAGATGGTGGTCAATGGCGAACCAATTATAAATAAAAAAACGGGTTGCACTCCGGGAGTGCCGGCAGAAGTGAAAACTTGAATATTAACGTTGTGCATTTTTGATATTTTGGAATAGTTAGGGAATAATTTTGCACGAATTGCTTTAATTATCAGTATAAAAGTACTATGATTTATGTGGTAGAATACAATATTTATTTATTGCGCTATCGTACACAAATATGACAATTTATATTACATTAAAAAGTTTGCGCAGGCATACATTTTCGCCGCGCCGTAGAAAGAGAGGGGGATACTTCCTCTCCTACGCCGCGCCGGCTCTCTACTCTCCGTCCGTCTTACGAATTTTCGATCAGGTCACGTGTCCTGACGCGAGTTTAACATATTTTACCCATTACAAAAAAGTGCACAACGCTGCTAAAGAAGTTTTCACTTCATAATATTACGACTGTTACTTTAGTTGTTAAACAAATAATTTCATTATTGCTGCTACATAATTATGACATAATCATCAGTCTGTCACGTTCCAACAGTTGGTACACAGGCATTCTCTCTTTGAGAGGTAATAGGCTGCACTAAATTCACCACGCGAGCCCAATACGTGTCGGTGGATGTCAGACGTCTCCAGGTTTTGGAACAGTGGGGACGATGAAAATTACACACAGTATAAGCCTGCATGAGTTCGATCTCATAACCTATAACTCGTAAGCGAGCTTATAACAACTAGGCCACGACTGTTCATCATAATCATTTGAGGCTTGAAGAGATGATTCCAAAAATGTAACTCACTAACAAGAAAGAAAACTAAATGTAAATCTATACTAATATTATAAAGCGGAAAAGTTTGTTAGTTTGTTTGTTTGTTTGTTTGTTTGTTTGCTTGAACGCGCTAATCTTCGAAAGTACTGGGTGGATTTGGATGAAATTTGGTATGGAAGTAGCTTGAAGCTTGAGGAAGGTTATAGGCTACTTTTTACCCGACTGCAAAAAAGGAGAGTTATGTTTTTACCGTGATCTACGTGAATCCACGGGAGCGAAGCCCCGCATGAGTACTAGTTAAAAATAAATAATTATTGGTCCGGTCCGGAGTCTGTGTTTCCTGATAGCTATAACCTGGGGATCTTCAAGTCAGGAGTGAACAGGTTACTTCTAGATAAGCGTGCTTTATCTTCAACCACATCATATTATAAATCATGATGTGGTCGAAGATATCAGGTGAGATGCTGGTCAACGCGAGCATATAATAAATAAATACAAATTAAAAAAGGCGAACATAACTGAAATTTTCTGAATCAGTTTCTTTTCAAGCTTCCTGGTACTTTTGTATGTACACCAACAACTTATTTATACTTCTGTACATCACTACATAGTATAAAACAAAGTCGCTTCCCTGTCTGTCTGTCCCTATGTATGCTTAAATCTTAAAAACTCCGCAACGGATTTTGATGCGGGTTTATTAAATAGATAGAGTGATTCCCGAGGAAGGTTTTAGTGTGTAATAAGTTAAGGTTTCGTGTAGATTGAATGAAATATGACGATATTACTTCAACATGTCGGAAAGAATTAACCCTATCGGGAGCTTTAATCGAAAACGCTGCCAAAACCTTTTGAGTTATGAAAATACAATGTATGGCAGGATTGTCTCTCTTTTATAGATCTAAAAAAAAGTCCGCGATGGCATATGTCTATCTCCCAAGAATAACCCACAATAGCCATTTTTTCTTTTACAAATTACATTAAAATGATGGGCTACTTACGAATCTTTTTTTAACAGTACAGTATTATTCCTTATCCAATTAAATACGTCATCATATCGTCATATGTTGAGGATTTAATGTAGATCAAAATTGCTTTTCACACTATATCAATAAAATGAATATCTTATGAGTTATCGCCGATATATGAGTGTGGCAAATTACCGGACGATATACGTATAAGCAAATATAAACTTTATTACCGGAGCGAAGCCGGGCCGGGTCGCTAGTTACATACAAACACTTCTTTAAGGGTCAAAACACTAAACTACGATTTGATGCGTTGCGTGAACAAGGACAGTACTGAGAATATTTTGCTTTAATCTCCAATCCTTAAGTTTGTTTTGATACCCAAAAAATCAAAACAAAAAATATTTATTTGCTAAAATAGGGTACAGTCCAATCCTTTCTTTTTTAACCGACTCCAAAAAGGAGGAGGTTCTCAAATCATCTTAAGCTTTTTTTATGTGTGTTCCCCGATTACTCGAAGACGGCTAGACCGCTTTGGAAAATTACTTTTTTGTTGGAAAGGGTATACTTTCTAATTGGTCCCATTGTCATGAAGTCAGGATCTGATAATGGAATACTTGAGAAATCGAGGGAACTCTACAAATGTTATAGGCACACCTATAGCGATTTGGGTAGAAAGTTTTTTTTTAAATAGTTGAATGTGCGTGCGCGAATATCAGTGAGTGACCGAATAAAGTTTGATATTATACGTGACATTCTTACCTATTCAATTAACTGTTTACGCAAACTGATGTTATTTTTAGTTCTATTTGGTTGTATTTATTATAATTTTTCTGTTGACATTGGAGTGCCCCATACATCCAAATTAACATGTACTGAGTATGACTGTGGGCGTATTCCACGGTTTTCGCAACAGTCATTTTGGAATAAGAAGTTACTTGATTAGAGCTCGAAACAAGTAACTTGTTTTCGGGGGATATAAAAGTAATTTTTTTTTTTACTTTTAAAGTATAACAAAGAAAATTGATTAAAACTATGAACATGTAGGTACATTAACTTATGAATGTACATCAGCACATGATATCAGTGCTCTATGCACTGCCACACTAAGTCAAGTTTTCCGCCGAGCCCGTTCCATCATCGGACTACAAAACAAACGGATGCGCCATCGTTACATGGTGGACATCCCACACATACGGACAAAACGCTTTGCGAATACTTTCATTGGGCGTATGGCTAAGGAGTGGAATTCCCTGCCGGATCCTGTGTTTCCCGGTAGCTATAACCCAGGGGTCTTCAAGTCTAAAGTGAATAGGTTACTTCTAGGTAAGCATGCTCCATCTTCGACCACATCATCACTTACCATCAGGTGAGAGGTGGTTAAACGCGAACCTGTTATCAATAAAGAAAAGTATATTATCAAATGACCCCTCTTGCACTAGGTGGAACGAAAAAATCATCAGACTACTACTGACTAGCAACCTACCCTGTTCCATGTTTTTGTGTTTTGTGGCCACGGTATGTCGTTAGAATGTTCCCGAAACCATGGCAAGCAATATCGGGCTCCGTCACTCCCAATCAACCACCTACGGCAACCATTGTAATAATTGTTAACTATTTTTACTGGTACTGCTGATTAGGCATTTATAAACAAGATAAAAGTGAGGAATAACTTGTATATTCACAAATATAGACAATACAGACAATCTCAACTTTAATAACGCAAAACTAAGCACAACACAACCGTACACGTCGAGAGCTCAACCCAAAGAGAGCCGGTGATCGCGCCATGTCGACCGGTGTAACCGCTTCGTTTCCCGCCACAGCAAGACTCGCGCTAGCTTCACTCGGTGTTGCCAACACGGCCCTCCTGCATCGTGCATGACCTCAGGCACACTCCAACCAACACCAACAGCACCTGCGTACACCGTGACACAAGCCAAAACTATGCATCTGAAAATAAAACAAGTATCAGAACACCGCCATCATGAACATCATCTTGATCTCTTTTATTTCTTCCCTAAACTTGAAACATTAGAGAAAATTATTCTAGTCCCCTTTAGGCCCAGCAAACCTTGCGAGACGCATCGTTTTTGATGTACTGATCTGCCCAACTCGTAGAATTTTGTGTTTAGACTTAGACAAAATCTGAAATCTAGTTCACTCCTTTAGTCCGAAGTAGTGCCTGGTCCAGTTTACTCCTTTAGTCTTAGGCAGTAACTGCTTCAGCACACCACTCCTACCCTGGATCTTGAACACTTTAACGTTCTGGCAGACCAGCACATACCTATATTCTTTTGTATGAAACCATAACACGCATAAATTGAATAAGCATAAAAGGCTAGTTGTAAATAAATAATTGTGAAACCTAGTTCACTCCTTTGGTTCGAAGTAGTGCCTGGTCCAGTTTACTCCTTTAGTCTTAGGCAGTAACTGCTTCAGCACACCACTCCTATCCTAAATCATGAACACTTCAAATATGAATAGGGCTAGTTGTTAATAAATGCCTGTATAATCTATTTAACTTGCCAACGCTTGGTTTACTCAAAATACCGATTATTAAGGATTTTATTCTCCGCCTCGGCCATTCCTTCATGTCATTTACTTGAGCTCTCACTTCCTCTCATATTCTCTATTCGATACCATTAATGTTACATATATACACTCATCACAACTATCCTGACTTGACCCAGCTCTTATACTTCACATTAATTTTAATCTTTCACATTAATAAACACCTCATGTCCTATTTAATAGTAACATTAGTTCCTTAACAGTTAACCAATATATTTATTCACACTATTCGAACGTGATACGTCTACCACTTTAAAAATGTTTTCAATGCAACTGGAATGTCAGTCCATCACTTATTTGTCTGTATCTATCTACCAGATAGTAGGTACTGTTACGTTACGACCAATCAACACCTCACAATCACAAAGAATCAAGAACATAAATTTCGATATCATTGACGTCAAAACCGAATCTATTTTTATTAAACTACCGTCTTAACACCGTTCTTTGAAAATCCTTTAATTAACATTCATAATAGCAGGTAGTTCAGTTATCTCTAAATTGCGTTCCATAACAAAATATGATATCCGACTACTAGGTACCTATTTCTACAAAGGCAAGTAGTTAGGATGGTATCATATTTTTCTACCTTCGACCGCTTCGATCTTTTTATTGTAACAAGACTCCTCCGGATTCTTGCACAAGACTTACACTTTACACTGAATTTATTTGTGATTAACACCGCAATAGTTCCTTTCTTTTCCGAACTAACGAAACATTACAACTATTTGGTCCCTTTAGTATTTAATCCCGAATACTTGAGCTACTATGATTGGTTACATGCCTTGGTTCATAGACATAACTATGCAGAAAACCCGCTAAAATTCACGTATTTTAAAAACTGGCCTCTACTGACTTGTACTATAGACAAAATAATAGTATAATAATTACCGTTCCCGACACGTTTTCGTTCAATCTGGTTCTTTAAATAATACTTTTACGTCACCTTTCTTGTAAATTCAACTACCTACATGAAGCCAAATATATTTCTTTTTAACTTTAAAAGACAAAGAAATCCTTCTTTTTCCACAAGCAAACCGGTCACATGTTATGGATACGTAATCACACACTCATTACGTCTCTTAGCGGAAACTTTGATCTAAGTATTTAGTTAAACTTGATAACAAACAATACTATCTGACCACTTAAATGTAGATGTATCAATTTCGATTAAATTCAGTCACAAAGTCAGACGGCTCAAACTCAGGTACCTATCATCAGGATATTCGGATTTGTACTCACAGTTTCTGTCAACCTTACGCTGCTGCTATTCGACGCGTATCTAGCACGAATTATGTTTGCACTTAGTTTTGCTTTTCTTTTTAAGTACCCATAGTGTGGTCTGGGGCAAGCAGTTTCTTATCCCACTTCTGATGTTAACTATTTTTACTGGTACTGCTGATTAGGCATTTATAAACAAGACAAAAGTGAGGAATAACTTGTATATTCACAAATATAGTCAATACAGACAATCTCAACTTTAATAACGCAAAACTAAGCACAACACAACCGTACACGTCGAGAGCTCAACCCAAAGAGAGCCGGTGATCGCGCCATGTCGACCGGTGTAACCGCTTCGTTTCCCGCCACAGCAAGACTCGCGCTAGCTTAACTCGGTGTTGCCAACATAATTTATAGTAATTGGACTTCATTTAATAGTATGATGTTATTATGTTGCTTGAGATAGAAGATATACAACGTGTAACGGAAACCCTATATCTATCCAAAAGGGCTGAAGACAACATCTGGTATGGAGTCTCTATGCACAGTTTCAGCTCAAAATAAGTGACTCAAAGAATTGATACCAAATTATCGGTTTCATATGTTTCTTGAATACCAATCATAACAAACGTGTCACAGCACTACGAGGGTCAATAACTTTCCACGTCACTTGCCAATAACACGATAATTATCTGCGTTCTTAATTTGGAAATTTCGGTCTCTGGTATCCATGTATTGAAATTTCTAATAAATTCCACACATATAGACATAGGTTTCCAAAACCCTTGCCATATCGTTTGTTATCATCCAAAGAAGCCGTGCACTTGGTATGTATATACCATTTAAATTACACGTTGTATATTGTGCATGCTGAGATGTAGAGCCGTGAGTCACACAGTATTATTAGTAGTCCTAGATGGTTGAATTCCATTATTTTTTAATGTATAATTTCTTTTAATAATAATAAGACGTTGTTTATTTTTTTTTTTTTTTTACTGTGTGTACTTGTGGCATGTGTCAATAAACGTTTTTTCTTTCTTTTTTTCTTTCTTTCTTTAGAAATGACAGCTGGAACCAACGGCTTAACGTTCTTTCCAAGGCACGGATAATTCCCCATATGTTAAGATGGTCTACCCATCTACAGACAGACCTTAGCAAGCGTTGTTTAACCTCGAAGATCGATCCGTGAGGCTGTTATTGTTTAGCCACAGGCTCCTTAAATATTCCCAAGATTATAAGACCCCAAACGGATCGGAACACTTCGATTCGATAAAAAAAAACTAGTGTTCGAGTACGAAAAGGGTAAGTACAATGGAAAACTTATATGCATTTGAAAAGAAAATTTTCATCACACTTACACGTACACAGTATCTAAACATACAGGTTAACTTGGCCGTAATGCCCCATATAAAACCCTCGGGCTTTTTTTTTTGTCATGAAACCCAAGGTCGGTAAGTAATTTTGTTTTAATTTATAGCACAGCACACAGGTCATGCAAGTTCAAGCAAAGAGTTTACATGCAATATAAAAATTTTCTTAAAATGTTATCTAAACAGGAATGTCATTGCAATCTCGCTACATGTTACTTAAATACTCAACTAATATTCTTAATAATCGATTTTAATACTTTTTTGTATCAAACCGTCGAAATTATTTTTATTTTTTTCACTCCGTCTTGGCAGTATACTTACGTAAGTATTTGCCCTTAACGTTTCTGAACAAAACATTTGTATAATCTGTGGTGTGGGCATAAAGCCCGCCCGCCAACCGCTTAAAAAAAGTTCACTTAGACCGTGCGCGCACTGCGTTGCGTTTTGGAAACGCAAAATCTGTGAAGTATGGAGTGTCATAGAAGTGCGCGCACTGCGGTGGAATAAACGCGTGCGGTAGAGTCACCGGTGGCCCCTCGCTGCAAAGTTGCGGTGAGTCTACCGCAAATATTTTGTATCGCATAGGAATGTATGTAGTACCGCGCACTGTGGTGAAACAAACGCACGTTTTGTCTGATAATGTTGCCCTACATACAGATTTCTTTGTATTTATACATATTTTTGATGTGTGATACAGATTAGCACTCGATACAGATTTTTATCTAAATTTCACACTGTATTGATAGATAGACAACCTTTGGAAGGACTTTAAAAACTTTAATTAAAGTGGGGAGGGCAAAATTAGTGTACTTACTACTCATAAAAACAGAGAAAAAATTATTATTAAAATATATATGCAGATAACTGTTACAACTAAAACAGAACTTAGCAAAATAAATTACCTAGATACCGCATTTATTACGTTACACACACCGTTGAACGAATCTATTCTTTATGGTTGTTTTTTATTTTTTATAAACAACGTTAATATTCTAATTATTTTAATTTTTTATTTTAATTAATTTCCGTAGTACATTCTTTTAACATAGGCTGATGTCTATTGACGTAGTACTTGCAATGTAAGAGCTTGAAATCGTTTTTTTGGCAGCATCATCACAAAATATATGGAATTTTTTCTATAATACAAATATTTAATTAGAATGTTTAAATTAACGTTGTTTATAAAAAAAATAAAAATAACTATAAAGAATAGAATCACACAATGGTGCGTGTAACGTAATAAATGCGGTATCTACGTAATTTATTTTGCCAAGTTCTGTCTTTAGTTGTACCAGTTAATTTTATCAATACAGTGTGAAATTTGTATAAAAATTTGTATCGAGTGCTAATCTGAATAACACATCGAAAATATGTATAAATACGAAGAAATCTGTATGTATCGCAACATTGTCAGACAAAAGGTGCGTTTTTCTCGCCGCAGTGAGCGCACCTGAGATTGCGGTCATTCTACCGGTGCGGTAGAACTACCGCAATTGCGGCCACCGCAAGGCAGTGCGCGCACGGCCTTATTTTGTAAGTCACGTAATACTAGTTGTGCTGACTTGTGTATTAAAGCTATAATTCATAATTATTTACAATTTGTATTTGAAGACAAGTAAAAAAATTATAAAAAATGTCGTCGGCGTCGTCCGATGAGTGTGATTTAAATGTAAAACCACCAGATATTATCCTTGCAGCAAAAACAATTAATGATGTATAGTGACTATAAATTTCAATAAATAAGTTTTGTCTGCCCTATAATTTTATTTATTTACTCGCAAATGTGATGAAAAACATTGTATGTTTCACGGGCGGTACGGGAATTACGAACCTCGACTCAGAAAGCCTTCAGTCTCCGACTTCGGGCTTCTACTACAGCCTCGATCGTAATTCCTTACTTACCACCCTTAATACACAATGCACTATTATTTTTTTCCGCCCTATAATTTTATTTATTTACTCGCAAATGTGATGAAAAACATTGTATGTTTCACGGGCGGTACGGGAATTACGAACCTCGACTCAGAAAGCCCTGTCTCCGACTTCGGGCTTCTACAAGAGCCTCGATCGCAATTTCTTACTTACCGTCCTTAATACACTATGTACTATTAAATAATACTTGTTTAAAATTAACAAGTTTCTGAACCTAAAAGTACGCAATACGAGTCAGTTTTCGGGCAAGTATATTGAAAAATATGGTAAAATATGGCAGTATTTTGACTGACTAATTATGTTATTGATGTATTATTTGACTTAAAATCGACATTGTTTATTAGTTTCCCTAAATAACATTGGGTATTATTGTTTGTACGCCGGAAACCGTTAAATATTATGGACCTTTATAAATAACTAACAGTCACGCGGGGCTACGTTCCTGTGGATTTTTGCACGTTAAAAACATTACCCTCCTTCTTTAGCAGTCGGATAAAAAGTAGACTTTTACAAGCTTCAATCTACAACCATATTATCATCAATTTCATCCAAATCCACCCAGTATTTTACAAGATCAGCGCGTTCAAACAAACACTTTTCCTGGGTCAGGCAAAACACGTAATTGGGTTTTTCTATATTAAATACTCCGTCCTATTATTATTATTTTTATAGTATTAGTACTTCCGTGGCTCGGAATGTACGTTAAGCCGTTGGTCCAGATTTGTTACAGATACAAAGGGAGTCCTCCCGTGTGTCCTCCACCCGGAGGACATGATGGAACATACGGTGGAGATGTGTCCCGCTTGGGCAGAGCATCGCCGTGTCTTCGTAGAGGCGATCGGCGACGGTAACCTCGCGTGACCGGCTCTGGTTCAGACCATGGTGGGGGGCCAGCGGGAATGGGATGCAGTCGCCTTCTTCTGTGAAGCATTCATGGCTAGCGAAGGAGGAGGCTGAACGCTTTAGGTAGAGACAATTCTCTTTCTCACACCTCACAAACTGATCTTCGGCCACCGTAGGCGCTGGCTTGCAGGTGGCGAGCAAGGGTACCTTGCCGCCAAGTAAAGACCAGACCTAGGTTGACGGCGCGTCGTGTTCCACGCACGCCTCAAAAAATTGGCAAAGTGCGAGTCAGACTCGCCCATGAAGGGTTCCGAGGTAACTATAATAATATAATATAATATGTATATTTATTTGACGAAAAAAAAACCTTACAAATTTCTTAAAACTGGCTTATTTACATTTTTTACAACTACGCCAAATAACTTTGTTTTTCATAGTGTTTGTATGAATTACAAAGTTATATTTGCGGTTTTAGAAAAATGCTATATCTCAAAAACTGCTGACCCGATTTCGTTCAAACCAATTTTGGTTGAAAGTTTACATTAAGGTATACAGACATATATTTTTTTTAGATTTTTCACTCCATTATTATAGAAGTTAGAGGGGGGGACACACATTTTACCACTTTGGAAGCTTATATCTTTTAAACGATTGACTTTATGAAAAAGTGGTTTTAGAAACCCTGATATCATTTTTAATGACCTGTCCATGGATACCACATACGCATAGGTTTCATGAAAAACAATATTTTCAGTTTCAGTTCCATGTATGGGGACCCCCTTTATTTTAAATATTTTTTAATTTTTTTCTTAAAATCGGAAAGCGGTTCACAGAATACATCTACCTACTAAGTTTCACATGTATAGTCTTAATAGTTTCGGAATAAAATGGCTGTGACATACGGACGGACGGACAGACAGACAGACGGACAGACATATCGAAACTATAAGGGTTCCGTTTTTTGCCATTCGGCTACGGAACCCTAAAAAGCAGTCAGCAGCATTGACGGGGTATCTTCGAAAGTACTAAGTGGATTCGGATGAAATTTAGTACCGAAGCAGCTCGAAGCTTGAGGAAAGTTATAGGGTTTTTCTGTTTTACCGACTGTAAATGAAGGAGATTATTTGTTAATAGTGCTCAAGCCCACGGGAGGGAAGTCCCGTGTGACTGCAGTATATCATATTTTCATGCAACGAGCTCTATAATTGGTAAACAAAATATAATGATCTTCGAAAGTACTAAGTAGATTTGGATGAAATTTCAAAAAAAGCTTAAAGCTTGAGGAAGGTTATATAGGCTTTTTACTTGACTGCTTAAGAAGGAGGTTATATTTTTATCGTGGTAAAATCCCCGGCGGCGAAGTCCTGCGTACCTACTAGTATCTATTAAAAGTCGTTTATTCTTCTTCACAATGGAAACGGGTCTTTGTAACTTTCAATAATATCAAACAAACATTCCAACTGTTGTAAATATAAATGTAAGCACGATGTTAACTACAACGATTACCAATATAGACAATATGTGGTAATTATGATGTGCCAACAACTGAATAAAGAATAGTTCACAACTGTTTCCAATAAAATATTGATTAGTTTGTTTGCCTTTTTTATATTGGTGTAAGCCTTCGAATATAATTACCAAATATTTTTGTATACAATGTTTGACATCTGCAAGGGATAGTTATAATTTTTTTTAATTGATTTTTTTTCTGTCAGCTCGATGAAATATTAATTTGAAATACATTTGTAAATGTATTTGCTTGGTTAAAATAAAAATACTACAGATAACATTGTCTTTGCTTGAAAGCATGTTTTCATTTTAGATATCTAAGAACGATCTACAGAACGATCATAAACTTATTATTAGTCTAAATTACGTAAAAACTAAAACATTTTGTTGATCAGAACAAAAGTATACAATAACTACATTTTTATACACAATATAACATTTATTTAAGGATGGGAAATGATCCAATGACTGCCTCCTGATGTGGGCGAAGCGGGAGGGTGTGTCAGACTTCTACTGACTAAAACCCATCCGTGTTCCATCATATGCCCTTCGTGTTCCGAGGCCGCGGTAACTCTTTCGAACAATTATGCAATCCCGGCAGGCAATGGCCTCCTTGTGAGAAACCGGCTCCCTCGGAAATTAAAAAAATATTTTTAGTATCACACTACTAAGAATAATTTTTCGCTCCACCCAGACTCCAGAGCGGTACCTACTCATTTGATTATTTATCAACAAAAAAAAGATGTAATCCTCTGATCTTTTCTTATTAAATTCTTAATATTTTAATTAATATTTTTTCGGCACTTGTTGGGCTTAATAAGCTCGGGTCACTTCTTCTTCTTTTTCTTCTGTCATCAATGTTGATTTTCGCTTTCAGGAGTTGCAGTGATTGGGAATAGTCTGGCTTTTATAAAAAAAAATGCATAGTGTTACTAGCTACAAATCGTGTAGATTATTTCATAACATTTAAATTTTATAACACGGAGACATAATTGTTTTAATTAATACCTATATTTCTACGTGAATTAAAAACAAAAGATTTGTCTTTTTTTTTAATTCACGTGAAATTATACAAAAATAATATAACCATGTACTTATTAAGTTTAAATACGTTTAAGCAGATTCTTTAATCGAATTTGTATCTTTTTTAACGCTTTATTTCCATTACACGATAACACATAAAGTGTGTTACTAAAATAAAACATTGAATTAAAAAAAACACTGCTAAGCCTAACTATGTACATAAAAAATAAGAATAAAAATATTGTATTTTGAATGCACTATGAAGTATTTAATCTCAGCAAATAGATAGAGTTTTTAAAGTTTTCCCGATAAGGGAACACTTTGTAAGTTAGGTACAAATAGTACTTAGCTGGAGAACCAATTGTTATTGTTACATATTAATGAATATTTATTACAACTAAATTTTGTTGCATTCTAATGAATATTAATTCATAATAATCTTGACCCTCTAATATGGCTAAGCATAGGTAACGGTATTCAAATGAAATCGCTACCGGTATAATGTTTTAATAATACACGTGCCATATGTAACAGACTAGTTTATTAAAACCTAGTGAGCTCAACACCTACTTCTTGTAAACTAGCCTTCATTCATCTGGAGGTTTATACCGGCCATTGCGTGCACGCAAGCTTGCAATAACAGCCTCAGTTGCCTTCCAATCACCGCGCAAGTCGCTCGTTCAACCTGGAGCGTCTCGAAAATCGCGAGTGATTTTGAAATTTTATAAAAAAAGGAATTAATTTTTTTTAATTTTCAAGTAATAAGTTTTTCAACTTTTTCGTCGATCACATCAAACGGCGAAGGTTTGTTTTTTAATTTTATTGTCTTATTTATACAATATGTGCGTTTTGCATTAGAAAGCATAATTTGACTGGATGTGTGACATCGATAACCTAGATTATTTTATGCTGGATTTATAACTTATAGCAGTGAGGACATATTTATAATTTATTTTACTTAAAACGTCTACGTCTATGTATTGCACCTACGTTGAACTAATGTTTAAGCCTTTATAAAATTTATTGGAGCCTATTTTAACAATTCTGGGTTCTCTTTTAGTTTCCTAATCATAATCTATTTGGTCGTAATTTCGCAATGCACAAACATACCTAAATCATACATAAAATTGTTCATAAAGACGTCAATTTATCAACTCTATTATTCAGTAAATAGGATACAAAAAAGTCAACGAAAATATTTGAAAAATGGTAATAACGAAAACCTAATGTGTTTATATCATACATATATGTATTTCAAATATTAATATTTACTTATAGTTTAATGTTCAATTAGGTAGGTATTTATAAAGGTATATATATCATAATTATATATACATATAATAAAACAGTAAAAAAGTGTGTGTGTTTATTTCATATTTTTACAAAAATAATAACGAGATAAGAGGGATAAGAAACAGTAATAGACGAAGAATTAAAAAAAAAAATCTGTCTGTCTGTTTGTACATGCTAATCTACGGACCTGCCGGGTGGATTTTAATGAAATTTGGTAAGTAGATAGTTGACATCTTTTTATCCCGGAATTCCCACGGGATCGGGATTCACACAGAAATCCCTCCCACGCGAACGAAGTTGCGGGCAGCTGCTAGTACAATATATATTCTTTCCGGCTTTTTCGGGCACAACACAACTAAATACTATTTTTTTTTCTGGTAATTTAAAGTTTTAAAATGATCATTTAACTTTATCAACAACAAATAAACAACAAATCTTTTATATTATAGATTATAGATAATATAATAACATAACATATTCAACCTACAATTTCCCCAGCACACTCGGAGGTCCAGTGCGGGATTTTTCGGTCCTACGAAAAGCTGGTTTCCTCATGTTTTCTTTCAGCTTCTTTTCTTTTGAGAGCAGTGTTCATAATGAAACTTACACTAAGTATTGTGTCTACCTGGGTTTGATCCCATGGCCTACAATTCGCAAGTCATGCCTTTATGTACCAATCCATCACCAAAACAATTTTATGGAGATTAAAAAAAGTAAAAAGGGTCTTTGTTATTGTATGTGTGTATTTTTCTCTAAACACATTTTGGCGAGAAAATGCACAGATTATTCTTATATATAGAACTTTCATTATCACATACAGAATTAATTTCCTGTTTATATGATGCACGTATAATGCGTAACTTGTCTCCGTATGTTATTACAATCTTTAAACTGTTCACTTTATTGCAACTACCGACAAACTGGTATCGTATGGCATGTTGAGCAATGGGGTATTATACTCAATGCTCACTAGTGCTAGCCACAATAAGGTTTTAAACTTATGTGGTTGAGTATAGACTCAACCACATAAGTTGGCGTTGTAAGCCCATGCTTACAACGCCAAAGCTATCATAATTTTGAACGACCCCATTGGCGCAGTGGTTGAGCGATTGGCTGCGGCGCTGCAAGTTGCTCGATTCCCGCGCCGGAATTATTGTTTGTGTAGCTAACAAACAGTTGTCCCTAGTCAGGGTGTTTATAAAAATGAACCCACAATATGGGATCCTTTTTGAAATTGAAATATTTCTCTTCTTAATTCATTTTTCTTTATTACACCATTCAACCATAAAAAATATCGCATTCCATCGTGTTAGATAGCGGTCAAACTTGAGCCTATCATCAATAATAAAAAAAGTAGTT
The DNA here is from genome assembly GCA_943138885.2 of Tholera decimalis. Classification (NCBI taxonomy): domain Eukaryota; kingdom Metazoa; phylum Arthropoda; class Insecta; order Lepidoptera; family Noctuidae; genus Tholera; species Tholera decimalis. The sequence continues at coordinate 6,820,884 of OW964552.2, read as the reverse complement.
TGCTTTGTCAAAATCATCAGATCACTCCTCCCGGTCAGCGTGGAGTGGAAAGGAATGAATCTCATGCTGACTAAAACCCCACTCTGTACGTAGGTACAGGGTGACACAGTTTGGATCCACTCTGCGTCCAAACTGTGTCTTCTCAAGGACATATAGTTATGTACAAAATACAAAAACACAAACCAACTTTTTTATTTTGGTCTGGACTTGTTTTTGGAATGATTGAACTGGTTTTCATGGCTAAAGAAAGAGAGAGGAGGAAATAGGGCAATATTAAAGGCTACTTTTATCCCGGAAATGGGATTTGCGCTGGAAACGGGTAAGGTAACATTGACTGCCACTGGACCAAATTCGCGGGCACAGCTATTTTTTTTAAATTGATAATAGGCTTACATTTGACCACCATATCACCTGACGGTAAGTGATGATGTGGTCGATGATTAATTACTGTCTGTCTGTGTGTCGATGATTAATTGCTGTAATATTTATCTGTTGCTACCAATTAGCTCTGTGTCTTACCATAGGTCTCCTTCTATTATCACACAAAATTCTTTCCCACCATTGATGATTATTTTAAGTAACTTAGGCTCAACATACACCGGAATGGAAATTGTCGCTTCCATTTCAGGAAGCGACAATTTCGCTTCATGATGCGAGAAGGCGCGCAAATTCGCTGGAATACTCGAGTATTCTCACGCATTCCCGCGACTGTGCCATGAGGACCGTTCAGTCTAGATCTATTAAGTTGGCATCGCACTGGTGCGACCAACACAACCGACTTCCCGTTCGTGGCACTTCCCGCGGATTCCACAGACAGCGTCGACAGTAGCTAGGGGAATTCTCAAGAATGCGGGAGGATTCCCCGGAAGACACGCGCCCTTTTTTTTGGCTCCTATTTAGTTTGTACCTATGTTATACAAAGTTCATTACGCTATGTACAATATCGTTGCGAAAAGTCGCTTCCATTACATTCCGCGGCGGTGTAAATTGAGCCTTAGGCCCAAGTGCGCGCCTCGTTATCAAGGTCATGTCGCGCCGGGTGATTGATTCCTTGCATGTCCAGAGCGCTGGCTTGCTTTTTGCCCAAAAAATAAGCATTGCCATACAACGTGTGCCAGTTTTCTGGGCATATTCTTGACGACAGCGATGACAAGAAGCACTTCGACGCAGTTAGGTTTAGTAGTGTCCATATATAAGAAGTTAACAACTTACATTATTGCCTAATTCACTTAACATAACTAATAACTCTACTAAGATATCATCTCAATGCATACGTTTTACGTAACAACATAAACAATGATACCAAAGAGAATGTAATACACTTATGAATGATACAATTTATTGTGGAACACTGTTTGGATTTTGACACTGTAATACGAGAATTTAATTGCAGGTTATAATGTTCTAACTCTAAATTACCATAAAGGTTGTATATGTCTGAATCATGATTATTGTTCATATTGCATTTAATAATCTAGAAAATAATACGATTGTCACGATGAGACTGGTAACTTTTTTCTGGTGATTATCATGATATAGTTCTTCCAACTTTGGGTGGTGCATCTTTATAAGCTGCCATCTCGGTATATACCTATTTTCAAATTTCGTCATTGTTAATTCTACCATAATGAACTTGATCTTTTTTTGTATTCTCAAACCAAATGAATTTAGACTTTGTTTTCTCGTGACTAAAGCTACATGTTCAATATCGCATATTCATTGCCAAGTGAATTCTTTACGAACACGTGAGTACTTTTAAAATTTAAATACTTTGTATGGCATTAAAATTTACTTTTGCGTGCAGTTCAAAAAGTTTACGAATAAAATAACAAATTATATATTCAGAATCGTAACATTTCCGCTATCTGTTCATGTAGACTGTTGTCATTAGCGGTATAAATAGAAGTACTAAATAATTCTCAAATGGAAATGAATACATTTCTTATCGCAGTACATTAAATTGAAATACTTTGAAATCCGGTAAATAGCAAGAATTATCCACGTGCAAGTTCACGATAATAGGTGAAAGTTTTACTAATTCCAAAATTCAATCCAAGCAATCCTGTTAGAATCCTTACTTAAATATGGTAAAACAAAGTTTCCCGTCGCGTTTCTCTGTCTGTCTGTCTGTTCCGGATAAACTCAGAAATTAATAAACAGATTTTCATGCGGTTTTCACAAACGAATATGACCTCAACTTCGGCTCAACCATCGAGTCCAGAGCTCAGACTGCAGCAAAAAAGCTGGGAATCCTACACAAGGTGAGGCGGTACTTCACGCCTGGACAGCTTCTAAATCTGTATAAAGCACAGGTCCGTTCTTGCGTGGAGTATTGCAGCCAGCTGTGGGATGGCTCTGCAAAGGACCAACTTGCTGCATTGGACTCGATCGACCGCAGAGCTAGAAGGCTTATAGGCGACGAGGTGCTGGTGGACAAGCTTCATAGCCTGGCTCATCGGCGAACCGTTGCTTGCCTGTCGGTTTTCTACAGATTGTACTTCGGGGAGTGTGCGCAGGAGCTCCATGATCTGATTCCTCCATCTCCCTTTCACTTCCGGTCTACCAGACGCACGGCTGGGTACCACCCTCACTTGGTTGATATACCATCTTGTCGTACCAAGCGCTTCTCCTCCACATTTATTGTGCGCACAGCCAAGCTGTGGAATTCTCTGCCAGCTTCTGTGTTCCCTGCCACTTATGACCTTTCAGCCTTTAAAGCACGAGTAAATAGGCATCTTCTGGGCTCGCTAGTCCCATCTTAGACCTCCTCATCTATCGCTTACCATCAGGCGGGATCGAAGTCAAGAGTGGGCCCATCAGTAATAAAAAAAAAAGTATAATTTATTACGGTTTTGTGTGAATTAGCGGAATGAGGCTGTGCGAGTTACAATCGAAAATCTGTTCCAAAAACAAGTTTTGAAGTGAAAACTTCTTTAGCATCGCTGTGATTTGAAAATTTATGAAACGAAAAAGCGACAGTAAAAAGAGACAGACACATAAATTGCGGAATTTTGGAATTTTGTCGGAGCCAAGTGGTAGAGCTTTTGATGCCCTTTAAAATGAGCCCAAACTCGGCTATCTTGCGACCACGGGAACGAAGATAGGGGGGGGGGGTGAGGTAGCCCTGAGAGGGGGGCGGGGAGGGGGAGTGTGTTCTCGTGGGGAGTCGGAAAAGCGACAGTAAAAAGAGACAGACGCAAAATTTTTTTTAAGGTTTATTATTATTATTTACATAATTTGTTTTAGACATCAAAAAACACAGACTAATCACTGAATTATCTTCGATTCTTTTCGATTCGGTAAATTTTTAAATTATCACACTTATTAAAAGTGCTGATGTTTTTTATGCTCAACACTGATTTTTTACGCCCAAAAATACACGGCTCATTCTGATAAATAGACGATAATAGTACTCCTAACCGATTTCAGCCACGGCGGCCATCTCATAATTGATTAGCCATCTGCGCAGGAGGTATTATAGTGCACAAGTATGTGCAGGTACAGGTGCACTCCAGCGGCGTGCACAGGATTATGACACTGGGTATGCGGCGGAGTACTCGGTCACAAAAAGTTTTTCTTTTATAGATTTTTAGCATAGCCTAGTAAAGCACTGCATTTCTGCCTACAAGAAGCGCACGCCCATGGTGCACTCTCTGTTCCTTTACTCTTATTGTCCGATGGGACTATAATCCGACACGACCGGACAGAGATCAGGTGCTGGACCAACGGCTTATCGTGCTTTCCGAGGCACGGGGGTTATCACACCACTAACTTCCAAACTCCGGGCTACTACTGAGAAATTTCTAACAGAAAAACTCAATGGCACTTTTTACCCGAACCGTAAAAAGATGATAAACAAAGGTTGATAATTTATTTGTTTGGGATTTATTAATTAATATTGGTTCCTTTGATTCAACAATTTGATATTATTCAGTGTTACCAAAATGAATCATTCAAAACCCTTCACTTAATTTCGCTGTCCTTTTGGAAAAAAAATTGGCCAAGTGCGAGTCAGATTCGCTCATGAAGGTTTCCGTAGTAACTGCGCCTAATAACTTTGTTTTTCAATGTTTGTATGAATTACAAAGTTATATTTGAGTTTTAGACAATATGTTATAATTTCAAAAACTGCTGACCCTATCTCGTTCAAACTAATTTTTATTGAAAGTTTACATTAATATCTACAGCATCATTCTTTTTTAGATTTTTCTCTACATTATTATAGAAGTTAGAGGGGGAAAACATTTTACCACTTTGGGAGCGTATATCTTTTAAACGATTGACTTTATGAAAAAGTGGTTTTAGAAACCTCAATATCATTTTTAATATGTAATAATAATAAACCTATGTGTGTGAGTATTTTCAGTTTCAGTTCCATGTATAGCCCCCTTAATGTATAATACTTTTTTTTTCTTAAAATCGTAAAGTGTTTCACAGAATACATCTACCTACTAAGTTTCACTTGTATAGTTCTAATAATTTCGGAATAAAATGGCTGTGAACCCTAAAAACGAGATCAATATTGAGACCCATTTTAGTTTCACTATACGCATAGTTAAATCACTTATCCGTACTTTATCTGTGACAGGTGGATTCAATTATGTTTATTGCTACGTATCGCTAAATTAGATTGTAATATGTTACTTATATCACAAGCTCGTGGCTGAAAACAGCTGCATGGAGTCGATCTGCAAGGTAAAGCAATGCTTGTCGAGGCAGATCCAAGGATGGGAGGCTATCTTAACAATCATATCGAACTTTTCGAAAAGCACGTTAATCATAGTCACAGTTGTCATGTCATTTATACATGTTTAACAGTCAGAAGCCAAAAAATCAGACCCGATCTAACCTTCTTTTCGGTGGGAAAATCATTGAATGAGTCCTCCCACACTGGTGCAGCGAAATGGTGTCCCGTTCTTGCCCAGTAACACGATATCGAGGAGTCCGTCAGTTAGGTAGTTGCTCCAACTAAAACACGAGGATATTAGTCTGGGTACCAACTCTAACATAGGAAAAGGATAAGCGGAGCAGTGATTTAGGACCTTCCTCATATTTATTAAAATATTTTTTCGCTTCTCACGTAAGTTTTGTACCTACCATAATGCCTATGGCATTAAGTTCACCTCTTATTTTATTACGGATAATCCGGCTCTTGAATCCTGATGGTAAGCGTTAGATGAGATCTACGATGGAACAAGCGAGCCCACAAGAAGTTTGTTCACTCCTGCTTGAAAGGCTAACGGGCCAGAAACTGGCAGAGAATTCCACATCTTGACTGTGCACACAATAAATGTAAAGGAGAAGCGCTAATTACGAGAAGACAGTATACAGAGTTGATACGACCGAGGGGCTTTCCTTTAAACTGCGTATACTAGGTACCATTTTCAAGCTTTGTACCAAAAATCAATTAAATAGGAGAAGTAGTTTAGTCGCAAATGATTTTGATGAGATGCACCTTAAAGCGATAAATCTGATCAAGACAAGAGATAACACACGCCGCGCTACGTTGCCACTTTGTTACCTAGGTATTTAAGGTCAGTCACATTTATCTACAAAGGGTGGTTGCGTTTTACTCTGATTTGTAAACAATTTAGTTTGTTAGAAAAAAAAAATTTTTTTTGCCTCTTTTTATTTTTTAACTGTATCAAATTAACACTAAACACGTATAGTATACGTAGTGTAATTTAATGCCCCTCTGTCGTATCAACTCTGTATAAGTGCGGATTGTCCCTGCAGTACGTCTGGTAGACCAGAAGTAAAAGGGAATCGGATCTGTACATATATGTGTAATAATTGTACATATACAAATGAGATGATGTTACTTACATCATATAAGTATCTTCGGTTACTAGATGTTTTTTTCCGCTATTCCTTAAACCGGTTTTTAGAAATGACTTGCATTCTTGGCATTGATAATCTTGATAGTTGATAGATGGCCTACTTATACAGTGATCTTACTCTAGTCTGTTTCATGGAAATACGGAAATGAGAACTATTACGTAGGTACCTTTAAATTATTCGTCTTTAGGTCTGTAGGGCAAAAGTTGGCGAGACTTTAAACTTGAAGACTGTTGCGTAATTTTAACACTACAAACGGTGCCACACTCGAAAGTATGTGCATATGTGTGTCATTCAAATGATGGAGGTTTATTTAATGTTTTTGTAGAAACGTTTTTTATTTCTTTTTTGTCTATTTCTTGCGAGTTTATCTTGATTTTGTGAATTATAATTATTTCACAAAAAATGTTTTCAAATTAGGATCCAACATTATTAAATTTAGAATTAGGTTTACTATTTACAAACTTACAAATTACTAAATTACTTAATTTAAATAGTTAGTTTAATTATCATTGAAGTGCACTTTTGAATGTCATCATTTATGCTTACTCACAGAAAAATACAACTCATTAATTATCATTGAAATGCACTTTTAAATGTCAAGATTTGCGGCTAAAAATTTGTTACAGCTACTCCTTTTAAACAATCTATTAGTTATTATTTTGAACTCAGTTGGGAGGTATTTACTTATATACAATAATTATTTTTGAGTATACGTACTTAAATATAATAATAAATGTCTTCGAAATTTGGTCCTAGGACAGGCAACGATGTTTTCTTTCACCGACTTTATTCACTTAAATATAATCTTTGTTTTTATTAACCTGCTCTGCCTCACTCTTAGGCAAAGGTCTTCCTCCACTTTTTCCACTTCTCTCGAGACCGTGCGTTCTCCACCCGATTCCTGCGGTCCCCGTGCATCCAGATCATCCCACCATGTCCTTTGTGGCCTGCCGTGATCACACATCCCCGTCTCAGGGCACCAGTTTTCTGCAATTCTGGCCTACCCAGTCCCATTTCAGTTAGCCTTTTAATCTACGTTAATTATATTCATATTGAAACGCATTATTTTTTCGAACGCAATCCGTATCCATCATCACTAAAACATTCTCACTTAATTTAATTTTCGTTATTCAATAATGTCATTTAATTTTTAGCAGAATAATGTCATTTCATTTGTTGACGTCGAAATTCATTGTTATTTTTAATTGACTATATAACAACTTTGTCTATTGTTTGGAATTTGTTAAAGAGAATTTTAATTTTTAAGTTGACTTTGAAATAACATTTTACTTACTTATTATGTATACATCTCATAATATGCATACGAACATTAATTATAAATCTAGTGTTAATTGGGCAGTCTGCATTACCAATTTGTATGCTTTATGTTCACCAAAGTATAAATGCATATACATACGTACGTAAGTATATGAATTCATGAAATTATGACATTTTAAATATACAATTCGCCCCATATTGACGTTTGATTACGTTCATAAATATAGCTGCCTTAAAAAAATAATCTCATTAATAAATTATACATATCAAAACGGGTTCTGTAAACGAATGTAAAAAACGGTCATCTTTCTTCAAAACTATTAGTAGCAGTTCAAATATGTTATTACCTTGTCAAAATTACATTTAGTAAGCAGAATATTATTAACAATTTAGCAATTGAAAGTAAATCAACAGAAATAATTTGTTGAAACCAGTTGTATGTAATTCATATTTTTTTTTTATTTCAAATTTATTAACTGGCTAAGCTATTACCTGGGTTATTTATGTTAAATTAATCAAATTTATTGTATTTCATTTATATTTATTTAATTTACACAAGCAATCATGGGCACTTAAAAACGTCGGAAGCTACTGGACGGGTACTCGTTTTGACTTTTCTAATTAGGATAGTTTTTTTTTTTGGCAAACCAACTAAATGCGCACAAAGACATTTAACATACATTAAATTCAAATTCGTTGGTATTGTATGCATATAAATTATTAAAGGTTAGCACAGCAGTTAACATTTATCATAATACAATAAAAATGTATATAAAGTTAGAATGAAATATCAATGTAATTATAAACATGAAATAAGTTAAATTTAATTAAATGAAATTAGATATGACTCAACTGAATACAATTTTTATTTGTATATACTTATACATACAACAATATTCATATGTATGAGGGGAGCCTTCATATTTTATATTTTATACCATATTTTATAATTTAGTCTATTTAACATAGTACCAGAAACGATCGAAATAAAAATAATCTATAAGTTTTCGGAGTCTACAGTCACTTTTATAATAATCTAAAATGGTCTCACAATCACATCACGAAAAGAACCTAGTACTAACCTACTACTCATAATACAATAGATTTCACACAATTTTTACACAAATTACAAAAAACAATTCAAAAAAATCAATTACATAATCGTAGCAGTCATAGAAAAGACGATTATTAATATACTGCATCTAGTGCAAAAAAATCAAAGTAGAGGAACTGTGGTTTATGAGAGAGTGTAATTTTATGGACATTTACGAAAAGAGTTAAAGATTGTAAGTACATTCAATATTTTTAAGATCGACTTAAAAATCACGTTCCTCAAAATTTTAGACACACTTTTAGACAACTGCAAACAAGTGGTACTACTGGGAGATCAATTGCGTTATGACATCAAGACTGCATTTTAATTTTGAAGCAAGGTAGTGCTTGTCTACCGACATAACTATTATTCTGAGACTATTCACAAACTTTGTATGTTAATTCGAACATAGTAATAATGCCACTAATATTCCAAGTCCGAATGTCGAAGCAATATGCTTAACCTACCTAAGTACCTATTTGGAAATGTAGATTTAAAATATTTCGAACAAAGCCGTGTCACCATGTGTCGTGTCTGTATATGCATGTAATACTGCCAACGTAACAATATCTATAACATCCGCCATAAGAGTCCAATATTAATAAATTTTAATATTAGGTAATAATCCTATGAATCTTATGACTATAAATCTATAACTTTTACGAGTTTCAAAACATTTGTTAATAATTTAAGGCATTTTAGGCCTACCAGTATTATTTCATCAGTTTCTCTTAATCTTATAATACTGAATTTGCATTTATATGATTTTGAGAGTGGAATCAATATACCGTACCAACTGTTACATGCATCATTTTAGGTTACCATAGAGAACTAACTCTGATGGATTGGTTGAATAGAATAAGGCATAGAATTTAAAATTATCTCTATTTTGACATTTCTATCTTCGAGATAAGCTGTATCGATCTTCTCAACTGATAAGTTATCGATTCTTCTTTTTAGTTTCATTATATTCTTATATTTTGGTTTGCTATGAAAGTACTTCTCCAACAGCACACATACAATTTGTACCGTAACATCAAGTACTGTAAAATTTCTAGCACTCAGTTTAACAATTCTACAAATGACCATTAGCATAGCTGTGTGAAAATGCGAGTGTTAGCCGAATGCGTGCATTGCTGCACCTGAGAATAATTATAGATTCTCGTTAGGCATGGCGAATCGGCAGTTTTGTCCTGTGTGTAAATTAAATGCATTCTCAATCGTAAAATTGATGTATGATTCACTTATGTAGCATCTTCATCCTTTACAAATTCTTTTTTAATCTTGGTGGATCTGTTACGTAAGATTAACATTTAAGTGATTTATCATCTTCATCTAGATTGTTTCTAACTATGTATATTGGTAGTTGTTTTTCAATCTGACTCAAATTAAACTAAATTCAAAGAAACTTAAAGAATTTATCTTTTGATCTTCAGTCATTTGAAAGCCTTCAAATGACTCATTCCGCTCTGAGAAAGGGAGTGTCAGACTTCTATGATTAAAAACCCAATTTGTTATTTCAGTTATTCTTGCGTTCCGAGGCAGCAGTATCTCGTTAGAACATTCTCACAGCTGGGTAGGTAATAGCCCTATCGGGCTTCGTTATTAACCATATATTTACCAATGCATACTATGCTGACTGTTCTTTGAGGTGCGCGACTGGAGCTCTATGAAACATAGTCGAAACGAACCCCTTACGATAATTTTCGTACCTCGGAAACAAACGAACGTAACTTCTTGATATAGTGATTGTGATATTGAGTATTAGTTGCTAACCTATAAGTAATTATAAATTTTGTGATTACATGAAGGTAAACAATATTAACTCAAAACACACACACACATACGCACACCCTCACACATACACATCCTCACACATACACATCCTCACACATACACACAGTCAGACACACTATTTTTTATTATGTATAAGTCTAAATTGCTTTGTTAAATTCATCATCTTTTACTTTCTTTTTTGTTTATTTTATTGTTATTATTGTTTAAGCTCTTTTTTTATTTTAATTCATTTTGTATTTTTCTATTCATCTCATGTTATTGGCTTAAAACTGTAACCTATTGTCATGGGGAACAACCTGGCTCCTGCAATACAGTAAATACTAGCGCAGGAGCTAGGGACTTCTTGAATGTACTACATAAAACTGTCAATAAATGATTATGATTATGAACTGCCTCGTTGGTCTGGTGGTCCCAAGGGCGACTGCTGAGCATGAGGTCTCGGGTTCGATTCCCGAGTTAATCAAAAGTGCTATTGAGTTTTTTTTTGGTAAAATTTTCTCAGTATTAGCCAGCCACTACTGAGAAATTTAAATTTGAGTGAGAAAGTTGACGGTGCGATATACCTGGGCCTTGGAATGCACGTTAAGTTGTTGGGCCCGCGGTCATCTGAACTTCGTTGACAGCCGTTACGGGTTGAAGAATCTTGCCCTGGGTACCCAGCTTACTGGGTTGTGGAGGTCAGATAGTAAGTCACCCCCAGTAAAATAAAATACTCAGCGGCATCCAGTTAGACTGAAAACCGACTCTAACATAATTGGAAAAAGGCTAAGGAAATTAGGATGATGAAGGTAAACAATTGTTGGTTGTCCAGTAAAGACAAATTAATAGTTAAATAGAAAATATTTCTTAACTTATATTAGAAAATTCTTAAAGTACAAGCAAATTTCAAAAAGCGACTGTAGAAATGTGTATTAGTTGTTTATTTTATTTATTTTTATTTTATTTATTTGACTCACCAACAGTTAATATACTGATACAAATTGAGAATACATTCAGTAGGTTTATGGACTAGTATATCAACTTCTTACACGTAAGCACAACGTGCAATAGGTACATATTACATGATCGAATGGTGACTTACAATCGGAAAAGTTATCAATTACAGAACACAATAAAGTTAACAAGCATAAAATTATAGTCAAAACTAACATTAAAACTAAAATACAAACCATAATTAAACTAAAATCTAATAAAAATCCAAAGAAAAATAATAAAAAATCTAAGTAAGACAAAATTATTAAGATTAAAAATGAAAATTACAAAGGATATTAAAATAATAACTAAGATTAAACACGGAAATGAAATTAGTTGCATGCAATCCATATCAACTTAACAATTTATATATTTTTATACATAGTACTTAAACTTTCTAAGGAAGTCGGAGTGCACATCGACAAGATCACTAATGGGGTAATAGGAGCTCGTGGGCTTTTTGTAGGTACACGGAATTTGAAATTGCTCAGCAATTGGGGACAGTCAATTTATATCGCAAAATTTTAAATAAAAATGTTGAATCCAGTAAATCTCACCTTTTCTGCAGGGATATCATTTTGAAATGAAGAGTATGCTAAATGCCACAGAAATCGTTTCTGTACCCTTTCTTATCTTAGGGTGTGGTCTTCATAGAGTGCTGCAATATTCTAAAGAGATACGAACCAAACAATTATAAAGTAAAAGTCTTGTTGTGACGAAAGCAGGTAACTTTTCTCATAACAAACTTAAGCGTTCTAGAGGCCTTTTTGACAACATTTTCAATGTGGCGTATAAACGTCAACTGCCTATCAAACAATACTCCCAGGTGCTCCACTTCCTGAATTAAGTTGCCACAAATATATTAGGTAGATTGTGTTAAGTACCAGAAGTTAAATTAGTCAAAGCAAGATCAAGAATGCGTCCTGACTTATTTGTTAATATGTGTTAATATGACTAAAATCTGTTAACAAGTGACCAATGCCTGGTGGCACATAACCACTATCCAACTCACCTACCAAGCTCCAATCAATATTGCTTAAGTTAAAATAACCGACTACACATAGTCTCAATTCTGATTGCTCAAATATGGTATTACAAGAGTTCAAGAAGTGTTCTAGTCCAAGTGTTGGGCGTAGTACAGGCGGAGGCAGATAAACTACGCACAAAGCTGGACGGACAGACTTTGTAATCGAGATGTCTATGGCAACCCATAGATCTTCACAATTGCTTTCCCATTGACGCATGCGTTTTGAGTTTATTCGCTTAAGTACGGCAATCAGAACCCTCGTTTTTTACTTTCAAAAGGGTCACGGTACGGGGTCTCTAATTATGGGTATAGCAATAAAATCGTATTACAAATTAACATATACATAATTATGTCATTTTCCGGGCATTATATTGTATGTAACTTAATAATTACATTCGATGATGCTTTGCTTTATATTTCAAGGCGAGGTTAAGGATGCATGGTCAACAACGAACGTCATGTAATAATCATGTTATTATTTGTGCCACTAGAGTTTCAGAAATTGTAGTAGTGTTATCGTTTATTGATTTAAATTTGCCTCTTTATTCTAAAAAAATCGGTTGTCTGTAAAGTCGGTTTACTGACGATAGTTGAACGTGACAACGTCATGAGAAAATACTGATGGAATGGTTGCATTTTTCAAAAGAAAATTTTAATTTTACATCACTATTACTGCACTTCTCATGACAATGGAAGAATCCCTACACAGTGACGTCATCTCTTAGCGTTTTATGATAGCCTAGTACTTGACTCGTTGAGTCATACATAAATGTCAAAGAATCCCTACACAGTGACGTCATCTCTTACCGTTTTATGATAGCCTAGTACTTGACTCGTTGAGTCATACATAAATGTCAACTTGTAGATCCAATTTGATTTGCTTTCGAACGCCTCAGAGCGATGGAACGCCTCAGAGCGAGGTAACGCCGCATGAGTCATGTATTTTCGTGCGTGCAGCCAGCTTCATCGAATTATAAGACGTTGTCACGTCAAAAAATATCGCAATATATTATGGCTTTTAAAATATAATGCAGCAGTCCAAATGACCATTTTAATTAATATTTTGAGATTTCTTCGTGCCTCGGAAAGAACATTCAGAAGTTCCGGCTAGGGTTTGGAAAGTCTTCGACAGTTTAAAAACCCCGGGATTTGGGACTTGCTACGATTAAAAGCCCGGGACGTACTGGTACTTTGATTGTAAGAGATTTTGTGACTCGACTTTTCGGAATAAAATTAATATCAAGTAATTTTCTGGTCAAAATTAATATCAAGTAATTTTCTGGTCAAATGTGTCAATATCAAAGCTAGTTTTCGTAAAAATCGTCATTTATGGAACTTAATATGAAATTCTTGTTTATTTTATACAGTTTTTATATAATCATATATCAACCTTTCCTTTTTCTAGTGAATGTCATTAAAATCGGTTCAGTCATTCCACAGCCTTAGCCCGCACAAACAAAAACACACAAAATGTAATAAAATGTTCGTTCATTCGCATCGTGTAAATAACTATAAGCACTTTAGTAAACACAGTTATTTTGAAATCATAGACAGACCCTTCAATTCTACTTATAAATATATATAAATTTATGTTCGTTCTGCGTTTGTGATATTTATTTTGTCATTTTAATAAGAACTGATCTTCGATCACATCATCACTTAAGATCAGGTGAGATAGTGGACAAACGCGAAACTATTTTCAATAAAAAAAAATCTGAAAACAATGCAGCCAATTTCAGACAGCATTTGTTAAATGGGCTAAGGCTAAAGGTTGTTACGAAAAACAACATGATATATATTTGTAAAGGTGCAGTACAAATTTGTGAAAACTAACCCAAGTGCAGTTTTCACAACGGTCCAGTGCATCGGTTTCAAAACATCCTGTACTTGCGCATTCGGTATCCGGCTGTTGAAAACGTTACCCTTTAGTTTCGTTTATTCAGTTATGTGTAACAATAATATTTTGTTGTTTTTGCAACGGTTCATTTATTGTGTAGTATTTGTAATTGATGTTAATTATAATTACTTCGTTCATTATTGTTAAATCTATGCAATTAAAAATGTCTACCTGGGTTACGACCAACCAACCCACTACTCGTAATTCGTGCGTAGACCCACCAATGCTACTACTTAATTCAAATACTGAGATAATTTACTGGTTGCTGTTATCTTAAATGCCTATTCATTCAAAGCGAGCGGGCCTATATTTAATTATTCATCTTTTTACATATGCATGTATGTGGGTATATTCTTTTCATTAAACTGTATGAATCTAAGTGGATTTCAAAAGAAAAAGAAGTTCGCCCTAAATGCGTATGTTTCTAACAATTATAAATCTTCATTAGCACCTTGGTTTACATTGACACTAATAATCTTGATATTGCTGTATAAAATGGTCAGATTAGATTGTCTTTTAGTATCGGACTTGTGATAGAGAGGTGGTGAGCTCGAACCCCATCACCCACACTAGTGCTGTGAACCCACTCCACTCCAGACACAAGCATATTTCAATAGTTGGAGGGGTTAACAATATTGTTATTAAGGGCCTCAGCGCTTCTCACTATTTATCTGGCACGCACACTACTGGCCGCGGTCACGCGAGCAAGCGAGACAGGGTGGCAGGGAAAAGACTCCAAGACACCGATAATTTAGTTTATTTCTTTTTACGGTGAAAATAATGGTAATTAAAAAAAAGTAAATATAAGACCTGCTTCATAGTTACTTCAATTAATATGCAAAGTTTTAGTATCTAATTTGAAGTTATTTTTGAATACCAGCGGTTTATTGTTTGGTTTGGAGGTAATTTTGTTTTTTTTTTTTGTGTCAAGAAAATTTTATGGAATCTGGGGGCACGGTAGTGCCCCCGCCAAGTCGAGCGCAAAGCAAACACTGCCGTACCATCCTTTTCTGGAACCATTTCGGCGTATTTTTAGGCCCCTATTTGGGGAACTCTGGATAGATTTAGAACGCTGAAATTATCGTTATCTTGTAAGCTACCAACACATACTTAAACCACAAAATATCATGTTTGTAGCTTGTTTATTTCCTAAGTTATGCAAAAGCAAAGTTGTACTATTTCGACATATATAGACTCACTGATCATCAAAATAGAACTAGTACTTTCCATAAACCTAGAAAGCTAAAATTTGGCATAAGGGTAGGGTTTAGTTCCTAAATGAAGGAAAAACTATCAAAACTAGGACCATGGAAGATCTGGAGTACCTTATGACCCTGAGAAGATACCGTAGCAGACCAGCCAAACTATTGAAATTATCGACATGCTATGTTCATAAAGTTTATCGAGCGTGGTTACCGTTCTTTTGAAATTAATCTGGGGGCACGGTAGTGCCTCCGCCAAGTCGAGCGCAATGCAAACACTGCCGTACCACCCTTTTCTGGAACCATTTCGGCGTATTTTCAGGCCCCTATTTGGGGACCTCTGGATGGACCTCTGACTTGGCCGTTGACTTCGATGTATTAACTAGTAAAAGTGCATAGAGTATGTTCAACGGCCGGTTACATAAAATTTAACTATATTAATAAAGAAATCGCAGTAAAGATCCTTAGACTTGGCTTCGCTTTGCTTAGAGATTTCATTACTTTTTATAGATAAACAAGCAGCTTAGGCGAGACTTGGCTAATTTTTTTACAGGATGTTTGTAGTGGGTCGTGTTTTCGACAAACATAGTACCTAACATTAATCCTCAACTTTACTATATATTTATTTCAAAATTATTGCTCCAGTATTTTCGACATAACGGAGGATCATGCTAAGCCCTTAATGTAAATTCTACCCACATTGTTAGTAAGATTTTCCAAAGAAAAAAAATCAAAATCACCACTTTTAAACATGGTTTTACTGATAGTGAATGGTGAAGTCACTAGTCTAATGACTAGCGGTTTGTCCACCACCTAAATGGCACACATTATAATATGATTGATTATGGCATAGTGTTGTACGTGTGCGTTTGAATACGACTGGTTCTGGTGGCACAAAAAGGCGTAATATGCATACTGCGTTTGACATACATAGTGAATTATGAAAGTTGACTTTGGAGAAAATGTGATTTATGATTTAGTGTCCAAAAAAAGCGATGCATAAAGTTAATAGTTGTATGTGAAAGAGTTACCACTCCCACCAACCTCTGGGGTTGCAGAATAGTTCGAAAGAATTACCGCGGCCTCGGAACACGAAGGGCATATGATGGAACACGGATGGGTTTTAGTCAGGAAAAGTCTGACACCCTCCCGCTTCGCTCAGATCGGGAGGCAGTTATTGGGTGATTTCCCATCTTTAAAAAAAACCACTCCCACCAAATTAATCAAATTAAAATTCTTTATTTCAGATAATAATAAAAATCCATAGTTGTGTTAGTAGAGAGCTTTTTTTTTTTTTAACGTGGTAAAATTATCAAATAAGTCCTCCCACTCCGGGCAGGGTGGGAGGGACTGTCAGACTTTTACTGACTAAAATCCACGGTGTTCCTTCAATAACACTTTACATACCGGGGCCACGGTAACGGGATGAGTCCCACGACCACGGCGGGCTTCGGCCCTCTGCAGAGGGGGCCTCGTCATGTTGCTGACGCTCTTTGAGGCGCGCGTGGAACACGACGCGTCGTCGACCCGGGCATGGTCCATGGTCGGACAGCGAGTTGCCCTTTACTCGCTGTCCGCATGCCCGCGCCTACGGTGGCCGGAGATCGTCGGCCGACGTCCGACGCCGTGGGCGTCTACCACTGCGGCTGGGCTGGAGGGAGGACGCCATCCTCTCCCTCACGCGGCCCGCCTCCTCCTTCGGAAGCATGACTGCTTCGCAGAAGGAGGCAACCGCTTCCCACTCCCTCTCGCCCCGCAGCATGGCCTCGACCAAGGCCGGGAGCGAGAGGTCTCCGCCTATTGTCGCCGTGAGGACACGTCGGTGCTCTGCCCAAGCTGGGCAGTCCTGCACCGTGTGCTCGACTGTGTCCTCAGGGCGACCCTCGCAGTGGTGACACCTAGGCGTCTCTTCCTTACCCATCAGACACAGGTACCTCCCGAAACTTCCGTGTCCGGTGAGGACCTGCGTCATGCGGTAGGTCAGGACGCCGTGACGCCGATCTAGCCACTCCTCAAAGAGGGGTCTTACCGCCGCAATTGCGGCGTGCCCGGTTAGTAGAGAGCTTAGACTAGGGTTGGTAGCAGGTAGCTTAGGGATTATGGGAAGGACGATCAATTTATGAGAAAAGTGCCCCGAGTGATCGTTATTCCCATAAAGTGAGTCATGAAAGGAGAGTTCAATCTCACCGCAGAATGCTCGTCTGCACTCGGCTGTCCGGCGAACAGAGTTTTTTGCGCATAATAGCGTGCTTCATAATAATTTTTGCAAGATTAATAAATCCTTTACTTCAAAAATAGACATAACTTGAATAATATTTTTGACAATATTTGATTCGGGTAAAATTTATTTGAATAAAATAGCTCACAGGTTTCTACAAAGTTGACAATTTCTTTAGCTGACTGTAACAAAAGATTAACATTCAAGATCACAAACATGACGTACTTACCAATGTTTATAACATGTGACCGAGATATTGTGCACTTTTAGCGTATTTGGCTAAATATAACGAGGTCGCTACATTATTGTTCATATTTTATTGCTCTGCGTTTATGCCGTTTTATCCGTCTAGCTACATTTTTGGAAAAAAAAACTGTTAATTCTGGTCTGTTTCAGCTCTCATAATAGCAGTTTCAATAACATAATAAGATTTTTTACTTACTAAACGTTCTTTTCTTTCGTTCTTTTTAACGTTGTTTTGATTTGATTTAAGGCCTGCCTCGGTGGTGTAGTGATCGCAAGCTTGACTGCTAACCATGTGGTCTCGTCTTCGTTTCCCGGGTCGGGCAAAATGGGTATTTCTACAAGAAATTTCTCAGTCGTAGCCTGGAGTTGGCAAGTTGGTAGTGTGATACCCCCGTGCCTTGTTGTACTTGTTGGCCGAGCGTTGTCGAGTGAATTCCAATACCATCATGTAGACGGTATATTTGCCTTGTCTTGCTATCGCTCGGTGTGACTTGCCTAGTTGGCCAAGTGAAGGCCAACGCCAACGTGTATAGAGCTCATTTGGTGCAACTTGTCTTCGCTCGCCGTTGCTCGTGATCACTTGCCTCACTTCGGGTTTTGGTCACAAATCAAAGGCGCTCGCCTGCGCTCGGCCAACGTGTGGGCAGCTCTACAGACCCTCTTCTACATTGGTCGTCTGCATTGGCGTTCGACAAACTTGTCGAACGTGTGGACATTATATCTTGCCTTGTACCTACTTGCTAACGCTCGCGTTGGCCTACGCTCGGCCAACATGTATTGCAGGCTTTACGGGTAGTCACAAGCCAGTAAATCTGACATCGGTCTAGCCAAGAGGTACTACTCAACTACTGGGTTGTGGAAGACGTATAGGCAATCACCCCATGTAAAAAACTTTTTTGCATAAAATAAAACCGACTTCCATATCAAAACTCTACAAAGCCAAAAATTAGATAAAATTAAAGTTATTTTTGGCTTTGTAGTGTTTTGATATTCAATTCGGATTTATTTTTTGCAAAAAAAAAATTTCACGTTTTGTTGTTTATTGGCTTGTAATTTATCTGGTTACAAAAGCCAAAATATCAACTACTTATCACCTTTTACAAAATATTGCTTTTCCCGATACAGATCCGTTAATTTTTTGAGGAGTTCTCCTAGTTACTTCACCATATGCATTGTGACGAGCATAAAGTGCTTAACATCCATATTCAAGTAATCGAATCGCAATCCACGAAATACTTATTATTGAGTAGTTTCGGTGGCCATCTGTGGTCTTCGTCATCAGTTCCACTTCCCCAAATGGTGCTTTTCGAAAGCAACTGCACAAGGTACTATAAGAAATACCCAAAACGCTATTGTTGTGCCTATAATATTTGAAGAGTTCCCTCGATTTCTCCATGATTCCATCATCAGATCCTAACGTGATAACAATGAGATCAACTAGAAAGTATACCCTTTCAAACTAAAAAAGAATTTTCTAAATCGGTCCAGGCTTCTTCGAGATATGTGGTAACACACATAAAAAAAAAACATCAAGATGACCTGAGAACCTCCTCCTTTTTTTGATGTCGTTTAAAAACACTAGTACTCAGCTGCATGTGGTTAAACTGGAAGCCAAAACCAACAATGTTTTTTTTTTTTCATTTCCACCAGATGGATGTTCTTTCGATTTAAGATTTCTTGACGTGATAAAGTGATTTATTTAATCAATAATGGAATATACACATAAATAAAAACCCTAAACTACATAATAATATACATCTAAAAATAAACTAAAATATAGCGTCCAGAAAAAAAAAAAAAATATATATATATTTTTATAAATAAAAAAATAATTTTTTTAGATAAATATATATTTTTATATCATCATGATACTGTACTTACCTCATGAATGCTCTACTCGTAATGGTAATAATTCAATCTTAAGATACAGTTAGAAATCCTTAACAGTTTGCCACAACGGATAGCCTTAAGAAGTGACATTGCCGTGTTCCCATAAACATTTACATCGCGTGTAAAGAAGTTACACCTCCGTAATTACAGAATTATGGTGACCGCAGTTATGACTATTCGAAGCGAAAGTGAAGTTACGGTACAGCGTTTATTATTGAGGAACATAGGATACAATACTGATGATGGTCAAACGTACAGGATACCTAAGCATTACAAACGCCCAAAAATGTATGGTAAATTTAATTTTGAACCTATTTCGAAAATAATATAAAATTTCTTAAAAAAACATTTTAGCAAAAAATAGAACCGACTTCTATATAAAAACACTACAAAGGCAAAAATAACTTTAATTTCGGAAGGTGGTGTCAAAAAAAATTTTTTTCACTCTTTTAAGTGGGTCGGTTTGTAATTTATCTAGTTACAAAAGCCAAAATGTCAACTACTTATCACCTTTTACAAAATATTGCTTTTCCCGGTGCAGAGCCGTTAATTTTTGAAGAGTTCTCCTGGTACATCACCATCAGCTCTACTTCACCATATGCATTGTGACGAGCATAAAGTGCTTAGCATCTATATTCAAGTAATCCAATCACAATCCATGAAATACTTATTATAGTAATAGTAATAGTAATTTATTTCTCATAAAACTTAGTACTAGTTTACAGAAATTTAAATTTGGCAGTGTATAACATTGTAAAATGGATGTAGCTTTTGTAACCAAACTAGGCAATGCCTGTGTTTCAGTTATCAATGCTATTTCCCAGGAGTTTTAATAAAATCGCCAACAAAGTATTTGCAATAGCATGGAGTACTTATCAGCTAAGATTAGAATTTAACACTAATTACACAAATTAAGAGTTAGAGCGGAAGTGATTATGAGAGTGCGTGCAGTATCTGTGGAGTTTGATTTAAGTATGAATGCGTGAAATGTAAGTGGTAGTATGTGTGTGAGTGGTGGGATGTATGTGTGTGTTTGAGTGTGTGACTAGGCATGGGTAAGTTGAGGATTGAGGTATACATGTGCGAGTGTGTTTGTGTGAGCATGGTTTTATCACAAAAGGTTATTTTACTTATAATTACTAATTTATACTAATTATTTAGTATTTTCGGTGGCCATATGAGGTCTTCATCATCTGTTCCACTTCCTCAAATGGTGCTTTTCGAGAGCAACTGCACAAGGTACTATAAGATATACCCAAAACGCTATAGGTGTGCCTATAATATTTGAAGAGTTCCCTCGATTTCTCCATGATCCCATCATCAGATCCAAACATGACGGCCATGGGACCAACTAGAAAGCCCTTTCAAACAAAAAAGAATTTTCGAAATCGGTCCAGCCATCTGCGAGTAATGAGGTAACATAAATAAAAAAGTTCTACACGAATTGAGAACCTCCTCCTTTTTTTGAAGTCGGTTAAAAATGATGATATACCCATTCAAAGAATATAAAAAAGAACTGTAGATGAATTAATTATTTGAGAAAATATAAGTTAGACCGCTAGTCAAATCGAATTAGTGGGCGATTCGGATCGCCTCAAGAAATCGAACAATATTTGATACACAGCGATTGTCTAAAGGTGTGATGGAATATTACAAAGTAAGGCACTGCTGTTGTTGCATTTAGTAAGTCGTGTTATTACGAATATTTTTTGTTTTCTTATGGTGATCCGAATCACCCAATGATCCGATTCACATCGGGTGTATTTATGGCTTGGTATGAGACTATTCTGATTGCATAATAGTCTTCTATCAAGCCATTCCTATCAAGCCAATTTTTTTAATAGCTACCATTGGGTGACTGAAACTACTAACACACTATGTTACTATATTATTTCTCAACAATCCATAATAAGATGATAAATTATCTCTTATTACTTCGTCTATTAATAATAAACTTTTACCCAATATCGAAGTAGGCTATTGCCTTAAACTTCCTGACATTTAAGAAAATTGCTTCTACATAAAATTACTCATCCTAACTTTGAGTACTGTTCGTGAGGTACGATTGAGGACAACACATCATTATAAATGCAGACGACAGACTGGTGACTTTGCAAATCACTTTTGCCTTTGAACCTTTGATCCCCATTGCAATGTACTTGCGTTCAGCAAATCCTTTTGTGTTGTTTACTTTCTAGTTTGCCCTATGTCTGATAATGATAGAGAAATTTGAGAAAGGTAAAACGATTTGTTTTGCTTACAATGCTTGCAGTTTTCAACTAATATGATTATTTCATATCTTCACTATCGTCTCCATCTTCCTGCTTGGTCATAACTTTAGGTTGGGAGGACACTATAACTCTTTTTTATCATATTAATATCTTATTTGTCTAGGTTAAGTTGAATTTTAGATAGTAAACTCAAATCTATATTGATGTTTTAAAGCAGAAAAGTGTGTTTGTTTCTTCAAACGAGCTAATCTTCAAAAGTACTAGGTAGTTTTGGATGAAATTTGGTATGGACGTAGGTTGAAGCTTGAGGAAGTTTTTTTTCTTTTTTACCGCCTGTAAATGAAGGAAAATGTTTTTTCATTATGCTAAACCTCATGGGAGCGAAGCCCAGTGTGACTACAGTATATCATGTTTTCAAGCGACGAACTCTATATTTTTATAAACAAAACAAAAAACACGTCATACATTGGCTGTGTGCACAGTGAAACTCTCTGCCAGCTTCTGTGTTCCGTCCTATGACCGTCAGGTCAGCCTTTAAAGCAAGAGTGAACGGGCATTTTCTGGGCTCGCTTGTTACATCGTAAACCTCATTTTTTGCTTCCTATGAGGTGTAATAGAAGTAATGAAGCCGATAACAGTAGTTTTTAAAAACTAATATTACTGGCTTAAAAAAATGGCAAGTGGCACTTAAAAATCAATTAAACAATTAAACGATAGCTCCCAAAACAACAAAAAAAAAACTGTACATAGGTTAGTATAATCACCAAATAAGTTACGGTACAACTTCAAAGCTTTTTATTGTCATCACAGCTTGTTCATATGCGTGTAATTTGGCTGCCATCAAGTGATGTTTGACTTTCACTCTTGCATTACGAATTTTAAAATGATCGCATGGTGAAATATTATTAAGTGGCCATGTATTGCCTAATCTACATAACCAAGCACACGCAAATAGTTAAATAAAGTAGGTTATAACTTTATAAGGTACTAACTCTCACTACCAACTAATTAGTTAAACCAGATAAAAATATGTTTTCTTTTTATTGAAAATAGGTTCGCGTTTGACCACTATCTCACCTGATGGTAAGTGATGATGTGATCGAAGATGGAGCACGCTTACCTAAAAGTAACCTATTCACTTTGGACTTAAAGACTCCTAGGTTGTAGCTGTCGGGAAACACAGACTCCGGCAGGGAATTCCACTCCTTAGCCGTACGCACAATGAAGGTATTCCCAAAACGTTTTGTGCGTATGGGTGGGATGTCCACCATGTAACGATGGCGCTTCGCCGTTTGTCTCGTAGTCAGATGATGGAACGGGCTCGGCGGAATTAGATTGTATAATTCCATCGCACACTCCCCGAAATGTAACCGATATATGTTTAGTAATAGTCATCCAGATTTCCGGGTTGGTCTCTACTACGATTGTTATTATAAATGTGCAAATTCAGATGATTCTGTGTTTTTGTTTAGAATCACGCAAAAATAGCCAAGGACTTTAGACGACGCCCAGTCGACGGCGCGTCGTCCCCTACATGCTCCTCAAAGCGCATCAGCACTATAGACAGATCCCGATTGGACCAATGCCTGCCAGGGTGGTAGGAATGTTCTACTGAGGTACCGCTGCCCCCTAACGCAAGTTCAGTTGATTGAAGGAACAGGTTGGCTTTTTAGTCAGGAGTCTGGCACTCCCCTCCGCTCCACCAAGTTGACTCCCGTTACGGAATGTACTTAGCATATCCGTCTTCATTTATTCTGTATGTACATATATCTCGTGCAACTTTACAATAATATTTACTACAAACTTAAGACTTTAGTAGGCATAATAAGTGTTCCTTCTATGTTATATCACATTATACATGCATGTATATACCACGCCCTTCACTTGTCGCTCTTCTCGAAGTATTGCACTATTATAGGCCACGAAGTTATTAGATCGATGGTAACCTGTTATTATATAATACGTAATCAAATGGTTCAGTGGCAGTGAAAGCCAGCATTATACGTAAATCTGTGTGAAATCGTAGATTTGCTGCTTTGCTCGTATTCATATAGATTTTGGTCAATCGTTTCCAGAGTTCCATCTATCTCTTTACTAAAATTCATCAATATAACGTTTTCATACATAAATCGCTGAAGCACAGTTATTTAGGCTTGAAAGTTTAATAAACAAAACTCTCCTTCATACTTATAATACTCGTATGTATACAAATATTATGTTAAATTAGGTAAATAGCGTTGCCTGTTTTAGATTGAAATGTGTTTTTATTTATCTACAATCGTCATGTGCAATACGACAGCCTCTTTTACGTTTATCATTTGATTTTTCTTTAATATTCGCTAGCACATAACAAAATAGCTTTGAGGGGAAATCTATGGGAATTGGGGTCTTTAATCTTGATCCATGGCTACCACGAAAGAAATTCCTCGTACTATAGGTTCATTGGAAGACCAGGATTAGACTAAAATATCTGTCTGGCATTAATGCTTGAAATAGACGTTTTTGGCGCAGCCATAAGGCACGTACTGTCTTTTTTAATTTTATTGTTTCTTTCATTTATTTATATTTTCGTATATGTGTGCCTGATTCTTTCTTTACCTAATAAAAACTAAATTCATTATTGGTTGAAACCAAATTTGTTAGACACTTCTAATCAAATCAAAATGATATCTGTTGATTGAAGTCAACCACATCAAACTATAAAACTATTTTTAAAAACTAAAGGCCTGACTTACAGACATTGTACTAGGATATAATAAACGACAAAAAGTAATCACTACTTACAACCACTGTGCGAACAAACACAACCTCAATGACACGGCAGCACGCGAATTTTAAACCACGTTAACTGCATTTTAAATCAAAGAATATTCCTCTTTATGTCTAGTTATATAAAGTCTAGCTGGAATGAATTAATAAAGTAGTATTCTTGAACAGATTACGTTACAGTGATTAGGATGTAAATAATATTGGTAATGATCTACTTGATGAACTGTTTTGTAGGTCATTGTCACTTGTCTTCGCCTTATAGTAAACTAGCTTCTGCCCGCGACTTCGTTCGCGTGGGAAGGTTTTCCCGCGCAAATCCCGATTCCGTGGGAATTTCGGGATAAAAAGTAGCCTATGTGTTATTCCAGAATGTCAATTATCTACTGACCAAATTTCATTCAGATCCGTTCAGTAGTTTTTGCGTGAAAGAGTAACAAACATCCATCCATCCTCACAAACTTTCGCATTTATAATATTAGTAGGATAGTAGGATTAGTAGGATACGTACGTCTTAATCTCAGTTAAGAGCTTTCTAGAGATGTAGCGAAACATGTACATGACTTTTTTAATATGAAGTTGACTTTGCTCTTGAAAGCAGCAGGAAATGGCTAGTAAGTATATGCTCCAGATATTTTTTGTGCTGGTATTCGTTATACGCAGGACTTATGAGTTGTAAGCCATGGTTTCAAAATTAGTTTGATTAAGAAATAAGTTTATGTGAAGAGTCAATAAAGTTTTATTTGTACTATCCATACGTAATAGTTTGCCATCGAATTGTTCAGAGTATATTTACGCCCTAGTGGTAGTAATTCTCAACATTTAGACCCAGATCATAATTATAGACCCAAATTAACATTTTGATATCAAATATACCAATAATGATAATTTACTACAAAAACTCAAACACCAAATATTATAAACAATACTTATTAAAACGTCAGAAGTTAGTGCACAATTCAAAATTGTTCATTTCCTGTGAAGAAGAACCGGTAAGAAACTCCAAGGTTACTCTTTTCACGTACAATGACGTACCTAAGCAAAAAGCGCAGCTTGAAAAAAAACTCTCAATTATGTAAGCTACCTAATAAACAGACCCACTTTGGTTACGGCCTGACAAGTTCATATTACTCAATTGAATTAACCGTTCACATCATAAATCTTCACGCCTTTAAAAATTTGAACTAGGCTGCGAAAGCAGCCTTCTTTACATAACATTCTATTTGAGACATATACAACCCAAATACATAAATATTATGTTAATAATATAGTCTCAAGAAAACTCTGTTGTTGCATAAAAAGTTTTGAACGTCTTTTAATTATGATAATTATACTGAGTATTATGAAAAAGAGAAACAGATTAAGTAGTTAGACTTAGCATAATTATGAGCTCGCGACGGTATATCAACCAAGTGTGGAGAGTACCCTGTAACCACTTTTTGTTTATTACTGATGGGCCCACTCTTGACCTCGATCTCGCCTGATGGTAAGCGATAGATGAGGTCTAAGATGGGACGAGCGAGCCCAGAAGATGCCTATTTACTCGTGCTTTAAAGCCTGAAAGGTCATAAGTGGCAGGGAACCCACCACTACCCACACTTGGTTGATATACCGTCTTGTTGTCCAAACTGTATCACCTACATATTTATTGTGCACACAGCCAAGGTGTGGAACTCTCTGCCAGCTGCTGCCTTACCACAAAGGACCCATCAGCTTTTAAAGCAAGAGTGAACTTGCATTTTCTGGGTTAGTTTTTTTCATCGTAGATCTCATCTATAGCCTACCAACAGGCTTGAAATAAAAAAAAATTGTCAACATGTGCACCGACTAACTATACAACGTGTAATTTAAAGGGTAAGTGCACGGCTTCTTTGGATGATAACAAACGTAATGGCAAGGGTTTTGTAATCCTATGTCTACATGTGTGGAGCTTATTAGAAATTTCAATACATTGATAACAGAGACCGAATTTTTCAAATTAAGAAGAACGAAGTGAATTTTCGTTTTATTGGCAAGTGACGTGGAAAGTCATGAACCTCATAGTGCTGTGACACGTTTGTTATTACTGGTATTCAAGAAACATATGAAACCAATCATTTGAGGTCATTTTTGTGAGTCACTTATTTTGAGCTGAAACTTTGCATAGAGACTCCATACCAGATGTTGTCTTCAGTCCTTTTGGATAGATATGGGGTTTCCGTTACACGTTGTATACTGTTTTTTATTTATTTTTTGTTTTCCACAGCATTAATAAGTTCTTTGCTCTTCTGTTTGTCTTGATATTAGTCAAGATTGAGATGTCTACATGGTAGACATAAACACACAATGTTTTAGATATAATTTTATCGTGCGTATTTCTGGAAAAGACAAAGCTAATGTTGATGGTTGTTTAAGATTATAACATACGACTGGAATAATGCAAATAATTAGGAATGCTATTATAAATCAGCATAACCGTTATTTGTTTTATAATAAAAAGTCATAAGCCTGCAATGTTCATATTAATTTATTTTTGCATAAAACGATGCGATAACTGACCTATAGAAATATGACCTTAGCCAAGAACTAATAAAATACAATTTATATATTCTACATAATATGAAGAATAATACAATATAGTGTAACTGTATTCACAAAAATTACGGTGAAAGTCTCTAACGGATGCAACAGTACCAAACTGGTTTGAAAAAATTTATAGACAAACCAAAACGGACAGTATTCTATAATCGGTAGGGCACAAAATTGAACTACTAGTGTTTTTATAGTTCAACGTTTTCTTATATTGGGTTACGTAGTTGCTCAGCTGATTATAATAAAATCAAAGAGCAAGGTTGAATAAAAAATTGTCTAACAGAAGTGCAATTAAACTCTACTGAAGAATTTCCGCTTCATCCGCGAAAGATTCTTACATTATCCCACGAAACAAACTTGGAAGAACTCTGAACAAAACATAATTTTTCTTACACAGAAAATGTTCTATCATTGTGCTAAGTTACATCGAAATCTGTGCGTCAGTTAAGACGTGAAGAGGTTACAAGTGTTCAAATTGCCTGGACTTTAAAAGAGACTTTGACCCCTGAGTTTGTTTCGGTGTTTCTTCTTAGAGTAGTCGGTTAGGAAATACCGGCCTCATCTAGCTAAACTAAACACGCAAAAAAACATGACGTGTAAAAGTGTTATTTATAACCAATTTACAAAATATATATTTCATTTCAATTCAAACAGACAATACTAAATTCGTATTAATAATATTAAAAGTATACGCTTGTCTGAATTGCACTACTAAAAACAACAAAATGATTCATTTTGGAAGGCCATTACTGAAGCAGTTTTCTATATAACCTATTCACCTTATCATCTGCTTAAGCATTTCCGAATTATGTATATTGGGGTCAAATTCCAGTTTAAACTTTAATTGTACCAAGTTCAAACCTCCCCCATCCGCGTAATTTTCGTCAAAAGGGATACAAAGTTTTTGCTTCACGTATTAATATACTACGTGTAATTTAAAGAGTATATACATACCAAGTGCACGGCTTCTTTGCATGATAACAAACGATATGGCAAGGATTTTGTAATCCTATGTGAACACGTGTGGAACTTATTAGAAATTTCAATACATTGATACCAGAGACCGAAATTTTCAAATTAAGAAGAACGAACTACTATCATATTATTGGCAAGTGACGTGAAAGTTATTGACCCTTGTAGTGCTGTGACACGTTTGTTATGATTGGTGTTCAAGAAACAAATGAAACCGATAATTTGGTATCAATTCTTTGAGTCACTTATTTTTAGCTGAAACTGTGCATAGAGACTCCATACCAGATGTTGCCTTCAGCCCTTTTGGATAGATATGGGGTTTCCGTTACACGTTGTATACGTGAATATCAATCAATGTCAAGAATTGAATTAAAATATGACAGCTGTATCGATAATACAATGGATTGAATTTCGTTTTGGAACTCCGACTGAAACGAATGAATGTGTTACATTTTCGCAAGGAACAAATATTTGTATAAATATTAGTTATTCACATACAGGATATGTTTTTAGTGTAGAGCTATTTTGGTTTATGTATAAAAAATTAAAAACTTTTATTGGTTTAACGTGTAATAAGTAATAACAATAACATTGTAAAAATCGTTAAAGTTTCTGTGATTAGAAACGAAAATTAAGTTTCAAACCATCTACTAACTTTTGACGTTTTATAAGAGCCTATAGGATTTATGATTTTGAAGTCGCACTCTCGTAGTCTCTTGGGTTTAGTAGCACAAGCTTGACATTCATATATTTTTGCTAACCAAAATTTAAACTCTACATCATCCATAAAGTCACCTTTTATCACAGTTATTTACATCAATCACCTCACTATTTATTCAAACACGTAACATAACGGAAACTAACAATGGTCAAGAAAACAATAAACAAAAACCAAACGTCACGACTTTAACTTTTCTGACAAAATGCTTATTAAACTCACAAAACAAATCACATAAAAATCACGTAAACCATTTTTGTGTATCTCTACTCTGAGTGCAAGAGTGGCCAACAGTGGAAGTGGCTACAGACACGATTTACGAGTTGTAGGCAAGCACATTACTTTGTATAATTTCATCACTATCACAGCCTGATATTTTTTTTCAGTGGGAAAATCATCCGATGACTCTTCCTGCTCTATGTGGAGCGAAAAGGGAGTGTCAGACTTCTATTGACTAAAAACCCACACTATTCCATCACTGCGTGGAAATCCTTATGGAAGTATTCCGCCCTGGGGCGGGCGAAGGGGTCTGTCAGATTCTTACTGACTAAAACCACCGTGTTCCCTCGTACACATGCGCCGGGCGCTGCGGGAACACATTTATGTATTCTTCAACGCGGCCCCCGAATAGTGCCGACCCGCTTCTGCGGGCCCCATCTTTTTAAGCAGGGGGAGTGAGGTGTTTGGTTCACCCTGCGACTTCTGAGAAGGGCGCGCGTGGAACAAAACGCGCCGCCACCCACCTTGGGTCAAATGTTATAGGGGACGGTGGGCATCCCCAAGCCCACCGTCCCTGGACCCATTTAGAGGGGCCGCCAGAGGGACCCTATTCTATCACTGCCCTTACGTTCCGAGGCCACGGTATATTCCTGCAACCCCAGAACCCCCATGTTTTAGGACCGACTAATAGAGACTTGTGACATCTATCAACACGTACTGAGTCCGCATGACGATTTCATTTCATTCATTTATTTATTTCATAAACAATTTTAACATTGTGTTGAAACTTTTTGCTTTAAATACACACAAACATAAAAAAATTACAGGTAGGCATTATTAGAATACAGCACAAACTAATCAAAATAAAATAAGTTACAATATACCATTTCCAATGATTTTCTTAGAATAGCATTGTTACACAAATCATATAATTATGTTAAATATAAACAATGTAAAAATAAATAAATACAAATTCAACCATTAAAAGTCAGAAGTAAAAAAAAATAAAAATAATAATCAAAATTAGAATAATAATATCAATTAAATTAGTAAGTCCACTATATTACGATGTCCAAATTATGTCAAATAGATATTGTAAAATGAACACCAAAAAGTTTACTGATCAACCATTGCAAATGTCAAAAAACAAAAGTCAAATAAACAAGGACAATAAGTTAATACAGTCTAGTTGTATGTGTCACAGAGAAATAACGGCCCTCACTCTCACTAAGGGGTGGCCTATGTCTCAGCAGTGGGAACATTACAGGTTGATTGCTATTATGTCGTCTAAAAAAAATGGCCAAGTGCGAGTCAGACTCACCCATAAAGGGTTCTGTAGTAACTACGCCAAATAACTTTGTTTTTCATAATGTTTGTATGAATTACAAAGTTATATTTGCGGTTTTAGAAAATATGCTTTATCTCAAAAACTGTTGACCCGATCTCATTCAAACTTTTGCATTAAGATCTACAACATATATTTTTTTTAGAATTTTCACTCCATTATTATAGAAGTTAGAGGAAAAGAAGTTAGAAACCTATGCGTGTGTGGTATTAAAGACATGTCTATACATACCACACACACATAGGTTTCATGAAAAAATAAATATTTTCAGTTTCAGTTCCAGGTATGGGGAGCCCCTCTTTATTTTAAATAATTTTCATTTTCTTCTTAAAATCAGAAAGTAGTTCACAGAATACATCTACCTGCCAAGTTTCACATGTATAGTCTTAATAGTTTCGGAATAAAATGGCTGTGACATACGGACGGACGGACAGACAGACAGACATGAAGAAACTATAAGGGTTCCATTTTTTGCCATTCTGCTACGGAACCCTAAAAAGACAAGTATTAAGTAGCATTAAATTAAAGGTGTACTTTCTTTGGCTCACTGTACTGTGATCTAACAAGGTTATTTTTTGTGTGTCACATAATTTGGTGAAGAAATGTAATTGAAGACGAAAGTGAAGTCGTTTCCACTGGTTGGATGTGGTAATAGGAATCAGTAAGGCACAGCACTATCGCGCGCTTTTAAAGCTTGTTTGCTGTGTCTATTTATCAAACATTAAACTAATATCGGCGTTGGTCAATAGGGCGTTAGAGTATGTTTGTATTAGATATTTACATTTATAAACACTCAAAATAGTTGAACATTTTACAGGGTGGCCTGTTTACAGTGGTCCAAAGACTTTTTTCAGCTTAAGAGCATCATAAGTGATCATTTAAAACATACTTTAGTTAAGTAATACATAAGTTAATGCACTAGCATTAACTTATAATACAGGGTGGCTCGTTATATTAGGTATGTTAGGTTATGTTAGGTATCATGCTATAGGTTAAAAAAAATAAAAAAATACTAAAACGTTAAAAAAATTACTGATATCGGAGAATATTAGTATATTCTCCGATCTCAGTAAATTTTTTTTGGAAGAGCTGTCATGGTTCAAAGTAAACACTACGTGGGTTCCAACTGGTAGGAAACGACAACGCGGCAGGCCTAGATGGAGATGACAGAATGAGCTAGACTCAATCTTAGAGAATTGGTCTACTTCTGCATTAGATCATGAAAGATGGAAAGAGAAGGTAGGGCTTTGCAAGCATTTGTCATCAAAGCGAACGTTTTCCTACTTAAACACATTTTTTTCTTTTGTATTGTGAACATTTCCACATTGCGTATCATCCCCATCATACCCTAAATCTTGTTGTAATACATCTATATTAATCTAGATCTTTAATTTTACCAAGAACTTGAACTGATTATTCGCGTCATCAGTTCATCGCCATTTTGATGAGACAGAAGTCTGTGGAATGAGCCTAAATCGAGTCTGTTCAAGTTCAAGGCTCCAAACAGATAATTATTTTTCGTATGACTCATATCGAACACATTGCACCAATTTTTTTTTTTCAATAGGTGATGTAGATCTTCCACCACTCACACAATTTGTGAGTTTGTTATTCTCATAAAGAACGCAAACTTATTTGCACGTACTACAATAATATATCCAGATTCGAGTCTATGGGTAGTTTACTACTAATTTATTACCCTTAAATACTTATTTAATAACCGGTGTTGTTTCATCAATTTCATGCAACATACTTTTTATATTATAAAAGTATTGATTAGATATTGTAAACAAAATAATAATAATATAATAATAATTTATATTTTTCATTTATAAATATGCAGGAGAAAGAGATAATAAAGTATTTAAAATATTTGACGGTGTTGCCAGGTGCAGGAAATTATTAAAAAGATTATATTCTTATTGAGTTATGCTAAAATTAATTTGATTTATAATGTGTTTATTACTATTAACTGATTTTGTTGGTTGTAAATGAATTGGTTTTTGAATTGATTAATTAATTGTAATTGAGAATGATATAAACCGTACTTTATTTACAAAATTTCATAAGTATCTAGGTTAAAGCGGTTAGCAACTTAAAATTATTAAACTAGGATTTTGTGTCTCCTCTTCAACATCTTACACAACCCGTCTTACCCTTCCTACCTTCGTGAGCGCTTTTCTTACGCTCGTTCTAGCGACGTACCGTGTAGATCAAACCTTAGATCCCTCCTTAAATCTCATCCTCATAAAACTAGCTACTACTCTTATTCCTTCTCTGTCCATGCTGTAAGATTGTGGAACTCACTTCCGCCTAGCATTCGTGATTTAAAAACTATATCTTTATTCAAATGTCGATTAAAAGAGCATTACCTTTCCTCTTAACTGTGTTAATTATTTATTTATATATTTATATTATATGTTTATATATATTCTTACATTATGTATTTATTTAAGTATATGTTATTTTTATTGCATTATAAGTATGTGTAGGTATACTTAATATTTTAGTTTTAGTTTTAGACTTCACATATTAATTTTTATTTCTCTTCTTGTTCTCACACACTATTGTCTACATTTCTTTTTCACTTCTCCTTTCGCAGGTCTGCTGGAAGAAATTTCTTAAGAAATAAGCAGTACCTTTGTACTCAAATATTATAATTATGTTGTCCTATTATATTTTACAGTGTGTACATAAATAATAAAATAAATAAATAAGATTTTTATCATTAGAATCAGCATTTATACGCTGAAGATATTATAAAACACAAATTTCAATCTCAATTCATTTATTTTTCATGAACGGTCACAGTACAGAGTCACATGGAATCACATAGAGACTGCCAATGTGCCAGCATACACAGGTATTCTCTACGACAACAGGTATGATTCATCGTTTCGATAAATCTGACGATAATCGTAACGATGGATCACTTCTAATATCTCGTACTTGAGCTTCTCAAGCTTGTGCACGTGGCATAATAACAGCCCTACGGGTCGATCTTCACGGTTAAGCAAAAATAAAATAAAATAAAATATTTTTATTTCAGACATACTTATTACTTAACATATCGGGATTCCTCCGTTTCTCGGAAAGTAAGTTAACCCGTTGCTCCCAGCTGTCATTTGAACATTTTTGACAGGTGTTACGGGTAGGTAAAATCTGACAGCAGTCTTGCCAAGAGGTATCATGCTATAGGTAACGCCAAATAACTTGGCAAGAGTCGTTTAATGTTCAGAAGTCGATTTTTAGGTGTTAGCGGTTGTCAGCAGGACGCGGGGTATGACGTAGCGCCGCTCCGAGCGCGCGATTGGTGCGTCAGTAGTTCTCGTTCAATTTGCTCCCGAATATACTTGCGTACATGAAAGTTGTATCCTTTGTTTTTGTTACAAGTTGTTGTTTTAAATTTATTTCTTGTTACCTTGATTACAATGCCAGGACCAAATACACAGACTATTAAAACGTCAGAAAGAACAGTTAGACATTATAGTTAAGGAAGGTTGAAATTCCGAATTCGGCACTGTCTTTAGGACACCGGGAAAAAAGAAGAATAAAAAGGGTAGAAGTTTTATTAACTAATTGTGACGACGAGAACATATTATTTTTAATGTTTTTTTAAATACATTTTTTCACTTTTGAATGTATTTATGTGTTATATCTATTTTATTTATAATACCTAATTAACGAATGAATTCCTCTTCTTTCTTTAATATTCTTCTGAACAGATATGATTAAAAATAAATGATGGCAATAACCATAGAATAATGGCAAGCAGTAAAAGTGACCACTTTTTTATTCCACTAAGTGCACGATGCGCGAACTTACCCCCACTACGCCAAAACCTTGCCTAGTTATTTGGCGTCATCTATACCTAGCTATTGGTTCGTGGAAGTCAGATAGGCACGAAACAACCGGTCGTTACGGTCTAGCATTTACTGGTTTGAAGCGGAACGATAAAGACGTGCTGGGTAGTTTCCTAAAATATTTTATTGAGTCCGTCACGTAGTTTAACAAAAAAACATTAGACACGTATTTTTTATTTTTTCACGTAATTGAAAAATAAGACTATACAGTGAGTTGAAATTTCGCGTGACGTCACACCTCGGTATAATTCTTAGCAAGGTGTGACGTCACGGGCACGCCGCAATTGCGGCGGTAAGACCCCTCTTTGAGGAGTGGCTAGATCGGCGTCACGGCGTCCTGACCTACCGCATGACGCAGGTCCTCACCGGACACGGAAGTTTCGGGAGGTACCTGTGTCTGATGAGGAAGGCAGGAAGAAACGCCTGGGTGTCACCACTGCGAGGGCCGCCCTGAGGACACAGTAGAGCATACGGTGCAATACTGCCCCGCTTGGGCAGAGCACCGACGTGTCCTCACGGCGGCGATAGGCGGAGACCTCTCGCGCCCGGCATTGGTCGAGGCCATGCTGCGGGGCGAGAGGGAGTGGGAAGCGGTCGCCTCCTTCTGCGAAGCAGTCATGCTGCCGAAGGGGGAGGCGGGCCGTGTGAGGGAGAGGATGGCGTCCTCCCTCCAGCCCAGCGGCAGTGGTAGACGCCCACGGCGTCGGACGTCGGCCGACGATCTCCGGCCACCGTAGGCGCGGGCATGCGGACAGCGAGTAAAGGGCAACTCGCTGTCCGACCATGGACCATGCCCGGGTCGACGGCGCGTTGTGTTCCACGCGCGCCTCAAAGAGCGTTAGCAAGATGACGAGGGCCCCCCCTGTAGAGGGCCGAAGCCTGCCGGGGTCGTGGGACTTATCCCATTACCGTGACCCCGGAACGTAAAGGGTTATTGAAGGAACACCGTGGATTTTAGTCAGTAAAAGTCTGACAGTCCCTCCCGCCCTGCCCGGGGTGGGAGGACTTATTTGATAATTTTACCACGATAAAAAAAAAAAACAAAAAATGGTGTGACGTCAGCAACCTCCACTTCAGTAATTTGAAGCTTTCCATCTTTGTGAATTTTTCTTGACTTGAAAAGCAAAAAATACATGACCAATATTTTTTGAAAATCTACCTAATGGACTAAATAAAATAATTATTTTGTAACACAGGAAACTACCCTATTCAATACAATGGAAAACGAACCTCTATTTCTTACATAATTATGAGTCGTTAATTTTGATTCGGCTACAGAAGAAAGGAAGACTGATTCAAAAATCGAATTGTTGATTGCAAAGCGACTTCCGATACCATCTTTGACTTAGTAAATCTTTAATGATCTCAACATACACTGTCGATTCGTCGAATCAAGCGGTTTGAAACGGCAAACCGTTTTGCTCTCGTAGTCCGCTGGGACGGCAATCCGACGTGACTAGGGAGAGTTAAGAGTTTACATGCTTTTCGAAGCTTGGAAATATCACAACACCGACTTTTAAACTCCGGGCTGGAAATGAGAAACTCGTAATAAAAACCCAATATCACTTTTCCCACCGAGGTATCGTACCCAGACGCACTGAAGTCGCGGTTTGCTTTCACTAGACTAATTAAAGTGATTACTGGGCATTAAGAGGGCACAAAAGAGCAACACATACAAACCTATATGATTCTCATAGTATGTGACCAGTACGGATTGTCTAGACTTCAAAAGAGACGTTGGGATCTGAGTTTATTTCGGTGTTTCTTCTCAAAAAATTGGCCAAGTGCGAGTCAGGCTCGCCCATGAAGGGTTCCGTAGT
Source organism: Tholera decimalis (assembly GCA_943138885.2). NCBI lineage: Eukaryota > Metazoa > Arthropoda > Insecta > Lepidoptera > Noctuidae > Tholera > Tholera decimalis. Next base: position 6,784,918 of record OW964552.2, on the reverse strand, counting down.
AACTATAATAATATAATATAATATGTATATTTATTTGACGAATAAAAAAAACCTTAAAAATTTCTTAATACTAGCTTATTTACATTTTTACAACTACGCTAAATAACTTTGTTTTTCATAGTGTTTGTATGAATTACAAAGTTATATTTGCGGTTTTAGAAAATATGCTGTATCTCAAAAACTGCTGACCCGATTTCGTTCTAACTTATTTTTACTTGAAAGTTTACATTATGGTCTACAGACATATATTTTTTTAGATTTTTCACTCCATTATTATAGAAGGGACACACACATTTTACCACTTTGGAAGCTTATATCTTTTAAACGATTAACTTTATGAAAAAGTGGTTTTTGAAACCCTTATATCATTTTTAAAAACCTGTCTATAGATTCCACACACGCATAGGTTTCATGAAAAAAAAATATTTTCAGTTCTAGTTCCATGTATGGGGACCCCCCTTTATTTTAAATATTTTTTAATTTTTTTCTTTAAATCGGAAAGCGGTTCACAGAATACATCTACCAACTAAGTTTTACATGTATAGTCTTAATAGTTTCGGAATAAAATGGCTGTGACATACGGACGGACGGACATATTGAAACTATAAGGGTTCCGTTTTTTGCCATTCGGCTACGGAACCCTAAAAACACCGGCCACCATTACTTAGTTTGAATTTAAAACGAAAGAAAATGACGTGCAAAGTTATTTATAACTAATTTGCAATAAAATATCATTTGAGCATACAATTTTAAAAAAAATCTGATGATTTTTTAGGACAGGAGTAGGAATGTAATTTTCAGTTTTGGGATTTTAATAAGATATATGCATACATTTTAAGATCATGCAACAAATATTCTGTACAAAAACAATACAATAATAATTTCTTAATACATTTCAAACCGCATAGTAAACAAACTAAGTATGTTTCGTTGCATTTTAAGTAGGCCATTGGGTTGTCTAGAAATGCCTACTAGTGCGATTACTGCCACCAAATGGTATTTGCTTACTTCGTAACCGTGGCCACAAGTAGGCTCTCATCTTGCTTGAAATGTGTATGCTAATTTAGACCTTGTTACGATAGGTAAAAGGTATCTATTGACTTTAGTTATGTGTGACGTAGTACATGAAATACAGTAGGTCAATAGTGTGGAATTTATTGGGTCGTAAAAACGAAAAGTGAATTTGTTATGATTTATTTTTTCAAATTTAATTCGGTGTTTTCTTTAAAATGTAAAGTGTAAATGTGATATGAGATATGTACATTATTTTTTTCTTAACGGTTCTGTAGTTCTTGTTTGAAATATTAAATTACACAACTTATATAGTATTAGTACATAACATATAATTTAATAATGATAGTATAATTATGTTTAATTGATTTTATCATTAGCACTACTGTATCATAGTGTTATTCATAAAACAGGCTAGTATTGCATTAACTAGCAATTTGAATAAGATGAATGGATCATAAATAGAAGACACGCTTTAATAGCTGGCTATAAATAAAAATCAGATACGTACTTTATTTTGATCAATTATAAATTATAGGGTAAAATTTGCACGTTTGTTTTGTATGCTTTTAAAAAGATATTTAAAATCGCTGTGATATTTTTTCTATTTTAAGTGTAACCCATAGTTACAGTACAGATTAGTTATCAATGTATACGCCGTTGGAAATCATGATACGTCCGGAGTATATAAATCTTTAATCGGAAAAAAAATAGGGACAGCGTGCAATTGACCCACTGACTTATCTATACTACAACGTTGTCGCTTCCCATCAAGATTTATTGACTATTGGAACATTGAGCTTTACAGAAACCTGTTTTTGGTTAGGTTTACTTGGTATTAGGAAACAGTGTGACCTAAAATATTGATACCTACACTGTGAGGTTTGCCTTGGCTGAGCGGCTCGATTTCAGCAATATATGTTTCAGTAATAATTTTCCGTAAATTGTAAATAAATATTCATATAATGAGACATCATTTCATATAGTTACAAATCTTCTGTCGCAGATCTGCTGGGAGAAACTTCTTTTGAAATAAGCAGCACCTTTGTAGTCCTCGGTCTATGTGTTCTTTTCTCTTTTGAAGTGTAGTAATGTACTATAGATTTTTCAACGTACTTAGATATTGATTTTCTATAAAATTGTTGAAATAAATTATTAAAGAAATAAAATATAATTTGGATGAAAGATAAAAGTTTATTATAATAAAGCAATGTTGGTAATTTTTATATAATGTTACTATTAGAAACAGAAATACAAAATATATTCAATTTTTTCATTTACTTGTAAATTTTACAAGGAAGTAATTGATGTATCTACCTACACGTCAGAGTACTGTGCAGCATTACTATATATTTTTCTGTGGGCTCGGCAATTTGTTGCTATTTCCATCCAATATTGAAATTAAAGGCCATACTATGACTTGTCGGTTCGACGACATGTTTGGCGCAGTGGTTGAGTGATTGGCTACCAAGCTGCGTGTCGCGGGTTTGATTCCCGCACCGAAGCAAATGTTTATATTGCTAACACATAATTATTGTTATTGTTGTAATATTTAATTTCGTATTGTATATAAGCAAATAGTACACCACGGATTACTCATGTATTCTTCTTCTTCTTAGCGTTCTATGAAATTGAATCAGCCCAGAACAGACTGGGCAACAGCTTTGCCATAGTCCGTATCTTTCATCAAGTCTGGCAGTGAACAGTCGACTGGACACGTAGGACAGGAAATTAAGTGCGCTACGGTTTGTGGTATACGAGTATGTATACACTCCAAGGCAAAGTCATCAATAAATCCCCACCTAAACAGGTTTTTTTATCCACGTATTTATTCCTTCTGTGTCAAATTCATCCAAAGGTAGTCTGTAAAAGATCTCGTTTAGCGATAAGACCGCCCATTGTATCACCCTTTTTAGTTGTTACGTCCTTATTTGTTTCTGTTATGGTTTACAATAAAGAGTATATCTATAGCTATTTATCTATAGTTGTTTCGGTTCTATATGACAAGTAAATTACAATATAATGTAAGCACACCTAAGATACAGAAGAACTTCGTGTTGAAAGGCAACGAATTGTTTAAATAAAAAAAGTAAATTAAAAGCAATTTCTCCATGTTACTAATATGACACCTATGTCACCTACCAGAACCTGAATCATAATAGTTTCGAGACGACATGGTTTACTAAAACTGTAATATACATACATACAAAGACTAGACTACCAGTCCAGACGACCTAACAGTTTTAATACTGGTTTAACAACCTTGATCCATTCGCGACCTCCAAAAAATCACAAGACCTGCTAATTATTTATTCATGCATTTGTTATAGCAAACAGTTACACAAAATTATAATTGATAACAAGATTATTGCTAGAGCTCACGACATTGTATTGTTCAAATCAAAGTCCGTTTAAAAAAAAAAAAGTGAGTGAAATTTCTAACTGTGGTAGGCAACATCGGTAACTATAATACGATAAATACAGGGTGGCCCGTTTACAGTGGTCCAAACATTTTTTTTTCAGCTTGAGAGCATCATAAGTGATCATTTAAAACATACTTTAGTTAAGCGAAAACTTATGGTTTAGAATTTGTGTTCTTTTTTAAGTTACCCGAATATTCAATATTTTTGATACAAAAACACTCTGTTATGAAAAGTACTGGACCGAATCGAATGAAATTTGGTAAGCATAGTACAATAATCTACTCATCGCGCTATAGGCTCATCTAGTGTAAATAATTAGATAAATTTTCGTATGTTTCGATTTTCATGTGTTAATGTACATGATGTTGTTTTAGAAGATGTTGCAATCGAAGGACAACTATGATTTTTCGTGTAAAGAATAACCCTATGTTAAGGTACATTTAAACAATGTCAGCAAAACCTTGGCGGTACATTTTTGTTTCACAGGATTTTTTCTAAAATCTATCTTTTTCCGAAAGTTAAAAATAACTACAGAAAAAGTTCAAATAAAAAAATGCAGTCTTATTATTTACACTAGATGAGCTTATAGCGCAATAGGTAGATTATTCCACTATGCTTGTACCAAATTTCAATCGATTCGGTCCAGTACTTTTCATAACAGAGTGGTTTTGTGTCAAAAATATAGAAATTTCGGATTATTAAAAAAAAAAATAACATAATTTCGAAACTATAAATTTTCGCTTAACTAAAGTATGCTTTAAATGATCACTTATGATGCTCTCAAGCTGAAAAAATCTTTGGACCACTGTAAACGGGCCACCCTGTATATGCCTACGCAAAACAGCCTCTATACCAAAATCTCGTATCGTTTTACGTAACACCGACAAACGCGTCTAATCCACGTCATGTAATACATATAAAAATGCCTTAAACTAGTTAATTCTACACGGAAGTTATGACATAAGACACAAGGGTTTCCAAAATTCGGCACACTTGCTCACTTTAAGTGAAAACATAGAATAATTGTGGGAAAGCCACACGCTAGAGGTATTTGCGGTAATCCACTTGAGTTTATAAAGTATGTATTTGTCGTATGTAGGAGTGGACGTGATTTAAATTTAAAAAAAATTGTAATTAGCGACGTTGTGAAAAAAAAAATCTTAATACTTCAACTTGTACATCTTCACTTCATTTAGGTGACGAAACAATGGATGACATTGCTAGAAACAATGTAAAATGACAATTTATAAGATTTAACTTAGAAGCGTACTGTATTCGTAATTGTAAATCTCAGAGATGATCACAAGTCTAGGTCACGTTTTGTTCCACACGCGCTTCCAAGGGCAGTCAGCAGCAATGACGGGGACGGATAGGGCCAGATTACTTGCCTGGGTTGTGGAAATGTTCTAACAAGATACCGCGGCCCCGGAACGCAAGACAACTGAAGGAAAATTGTGGGTTTTAGTCAGCGGAATTCTATACATCTATATCCATACATCTCTATCTATAAAACGTGTAATTTAAAGGTTATATACATACCAAGTGCATGGCTTCTTTGGATAATAACAAACGATATGGCAAGGGTTTTGTAATCCTAAGTCTACGTGTGTAGAACTTATTACAAATTCCAATACACAATACCAGATACCGAATTTTTCAAATTAAGAAGAACGAAAAGAATTATCGTGTTATTGGCAAGTGACGTGGAAAGTATTGACCCTCGTAGTGCTGTGACACGTTTGTTATGATTGGTATTCAAGAAATATAAATGAAACCAATAATTTCGTATCAATTCTTTGAGTCAGTTATTTTGTGCTGAAACTGTGCATAGAGACTCCATACCAGATGTTATCTTCAGCCCTTTTGGATAGATATGGGGTTTCCGTTACACGTTGTATATACATTCCGGTCCATCAAAAGCGAGAGGAGACATTTGATGATATTCCCCCGAAGAAAAAGGGTTTGCGATGATTATGATAACTTGCTTATCTTTTATCATACCTGAAAATTGATATAGTCATAGAAAGTACTTTCATTGATAGAGCCATCAGATTTAAAAGAGTGCCAGTGATTGATTGATTACGTATAAATGATCAGTTTGTAACGTCATAACGGAGATCATTTAGATAAATAAAAGTCATCATTGCACTCATCGCTTTATTTTATTTTTATCCATTCTAATAAACTTAATACGAAACTCTGTCTCTCAGTCTGTTAAGCTTTCAGGCAAAACCCCTGCGCCAATTGTGTTGAAATTAGGCAGGGAGATGCAGATAGTTGAAGACCCGGGCTTAGAGATAGGTTACTTTATTTTCAAATATCATTCTCATGAGGGAATCAAGTACAGGATAAATGTAGATATAAAAAATCATGCAAATGAAGTCGGCGTTAACAGCTAGTGTTATGTCATATAAAGAATCTTTATTGTATCACTTTGGTATGGACATGCGGATGGATGACACGCATGTAACTGTATGTAACTAAAAGTGTGATGGGTTTGAATATTGATGGCTGAAGAGGTGGAGGAAGGCCAAAGAAAATATGGATGGGTTTTGTGGGGAAAAAGGATTAAATGATGCTATGACGTCTGACAGGAGCATGAAAGAAGAAAACGTATTGCACGGACCCCAAGTAACAAAGATAATGATTTATTGTATCACTATGTTGTAATTTGTTAGGTAAATTCTTATTTTAAGCGAAGCACAACATAGTTTTAAAGCCTATTGCATAGTGTGGTGCTTTCCGATAAAATCATGTAACACTGACAATAAACCGGATAATTTTAAAGTGAAATATTATTTACCCTTTAGGTTTGGACATCGCAATTTTTGTTGTGATTATTTTTGTAATGTTTGTAATTTTTTAATTGTAATTGTTGTGAATGTATGTATTTAATTAAAAGTGTTTCTATTGTATTTTAATCATTTAAGTGTTAACAATGTTGTTAGTCGCCAAAATAAATTACACCACATAAGAATATCAAAGTACAATGGCATCTACGCATATTATCATAGCAACACTAATATTAGCTTCAATTTATGTGAAAAAGTACTAAGCATTTAGGTACTTCAATATGCCAAGATTATATGTATTTACAGTCGTCATTAGAATCATACTTTACCAAAACGTAATGTTTAGTCAAAGTTTCAGGTCAATAACGCACCCAGTTCAAGTTTCGCAAATTATTTAAGCCACTAAACGTTTCAACCTAGGTTCTAAATGGCCACAGATATGTCTGAGTCTAACCACAATTCTAGACAGCTTGGAATGGAAGACTTAACCACATGCCTTTGACCGAGATTTGTAAAACAATATTTTTGTGTTTAAATAGCACTCCTCACATCCCTTGGTTCTCTCGGTCAAAAATGAGCTACAATCAAATCGTTGCTATGTCAAATTGTTGCTTGTTATTTGCGGCCGGGACATATTCTACTGTACAGCCTTGCTTGACACATGCTAAAATCAGGCTCCCCTAATTGTGATATTTTTCAGAAGAAAGAGGACTGACCACTACTAAGCGATACCCGAAACGTCCTTACTTTGGTATTGTTCGTCAAATCGTTGAGCTCCGCAACATTGTAAGTTCAGCTACATGATATGGTGATACCCGTCAATTGTTTAAACTATCTGGTCAGGTCCACTTAAATCTGAGCAATTGTTTTTAGGGTTCCGTAGCCGAATGGCAAAAACGGAAGCCTTATAGTTTCGTCATATCTGTCTGTCCGTCCGTCTGTATGTCACAGCCATTTTATTCCGAAACTATTAAGACTACACATGTGAAACTTGGTAGATAGATGTATTCCATGAACCGCTTACCGATTTTTATAAAAAAATAAAAAATATGTATAAAATTAAGGGGGGCTCCCCCATACATGGAACTGAAACAGAAAATATTTTTTTTTTCATCAAACCTATACTCCTTTCTAACATCTATCGTTTAAGAGATAGACACTTCCAAAGTGGTAAAATCTGGGGTTTGCATGTCCATGGAGAGGAGATAAATGCCCCTAAATAAAACAAGAATTTAAAAAAAAGTGGTAAAATGGACGTCCGTTAACTTCTATAATAATAAAGTGAAAAATTTAAATAAAATAACTGATGTACATATCTTACAGTAAACTTTCAACGAAAATTGGTTTGAACGAGATAGAGTCAGTGGCTTCTGAGATATAGCACATTTTCTAAAACCGCAAATATAACTTTGTATTTCATACAAACACTGTAAGGCGGGATCTCGAGGAGATATTCAAACACCGAGAGCTGAGTCAATACTGTCTTTATTATATTGATGAGACAATTAAAAGGATTACATTTATACGAAATAAGGCTGGTTACATACAATAAGGTTACATACACTACAACACTATGAAAAACAAAGTTATTTCGCGTAGTTACTACGGAACTCTTCATGGGCGAGTTTGATTCGCACTTGGCCATTTTTTTTGTAAATATCACCACAGACGTTAACCTACATGATTCTCATAATATTTGACCAGTCCGTATAATACAAAGTGGAGAAGACAATACGTCGATAAATTTACCATAGCCTAAAAATAATGATCTCCTTAATCTTTACAAAAAAAATAATTTAGGATATTTTTTTCTATTTTCATATTTTTCCACAGGTTCTGTTTAGCTACTGTGCTTCAACCAACGAATTATTCCTAATTTGTTGGCTTCAACGCAGGGTCAAATATCCTGCATTTAAGCACAAAAAACTCACACACCATGAAGGTTTTAAGTCAATTAAAAGCATCTTCCACGATAAAACGGCAATTTAGTACTTTTACCCGTATTATTTAGATTATATAATTTTTTTTTAATTATTTTGATCACACATTTTATTTAATCCTCACTATGGTTTCCTTGGAATTAGTATAGTCGGCGTTTTCACTTATGGTCGTATCATCTTATTAAATTATAAGGAAGCTTAGAATGTTCTAGGTCGGAAGACACGCGATACCCACCAACTGCGTCCAAAAGTGGGAAAGTTATAGGCTGATTGTGTAGTCGTATTGTCAGTTGAGACTTTTGTGATACTTTTCCAGTTCCGTCTTTTCGTACCACTGCTTGAAGATTCAGTATAGTAGCTAAATCTTCTAACAAATCGTCTATGATAGAGTATTCCTTACACTCTGTAGACGATTTTGTTAGATCTTATGAAACGAGCTAATGAGACGTGACTCCAAGTGTACCGTTTTTTTATGACTCAACTTATTGGTACTTTTCATTGCAAAAATGGGTGTTAATTTAATTCTGTTGTGATGACGTAACTATATCATTTTATGCATGTGTCATTACAGTATACACATCAGTATATCATCAATCAAAAGCACTTTACTTATATCCTATTGAACTTTAAATTGTGGCAAAAGATAAGCATGTTTCCACTTATCAAACAATTTTGTGGAATGTAGACACTGATTTTCAAGGTTCTGAACTCTTCATATGAATAAATAAATTACATACCACAGTCCAGTATGTTATACAATGCTAATTATATAAGACACAATACACCAACTTGTACATTATAGTGTTAATCAGAATACTTAATCAACTAGATACTCATACAATTACTAGGTTATATTATTGAATCGATACTTGGAGCTGTGCCAACAGAGATATAAGCACAGCACGTAACAACGTCTTGATGATAAATTCTGATGTTGTACACACACCATTCTCACTTTTCGTTAAAGTCTGATCATTCACACACTTGGATATAAGCCCATTTCCTATGTTAATAAAAAGAGGGCTGTTATGCGTTACATGACTATTAGCGTCCTCCTGTGTTAACGTGATTCCTAAGAAGCCAAGACTGGAATTGCAAGAGGGCCAATCATGCTTGTAGAACGAGGCATAGAGGAGGCAATCACCGAAACCTCAACTGCATGTCCGCAAATGTGTTAATTAAGGAAATGGGGGCATTTGGGGTCGTAGGCCCTTAGAGTGGGGATCTAATCTGTCCACTAAGTGACCCCAGGGTGGATGGTAGCCCAGATGTCATTGATCAATCAATCAATATAAACAAAATCACATGTAGGAATGTATGGGCACTTATAAGATGTTAGAAGCTAGTGTATCAATATCGCTAACTCTCTTCCTTACTTCTATGGAAAGTTTAGGTACATTTTTACCTATTTATTTATTAATGAACTAGTATTTGCCCGCGATTTCGTTCGCGCGGGAGTTTTTTCCCGCATATATCCGATCACGTGAGAATTCCGGGACAAAAGTGTTATTCCAGGATGTCAACTATCTACTGAACAAATTTCATTGAGATCCGTTCAGTAGTTTTTGCGTGAAAGAGCAACAAATATACATACATCCTCACCAAGTTTCGCATTTATATATATTAATTATATATTAATATTAATTAATATTAAGTAGGAAAATGAACATTCTTTTTAAATGAACCTCAAAAATATTCTTCTTCTTCTTATTGAGGCCGCCTATTTTACTCTATATCTTGATTCTTTGGATAGAATCGATCTATTCTATTAATTACCAATATGATGTAAATATTAAATAGTATTCTATGCTTATTATCGGCCTACACGTTACGGAATACACTCATAATATTTATCAAATTGAATATTCATAGACATATAAAAGATTCTCGTACATCTCAAATTTCAACCTCTCACTTTCGTGATATTCATACCTTTGTCCCAACTGTTTGCTAACACTGAGCTATTTTGGGGAGCTAAGGTTGGATGTGTACAGACGTTAAACTTCTACTACTATTTAACATATTATTTTACTTGACGTAATGTGTGTCATAACCAGATGTCGGAATTCGGTAGAGTTATTTATGTACTTACACTGATTTCATACAACGAAAGAATAAAGTGGATATGCCCCAATTCCCTTTAAAGAGCAAAAAATTCCCGTGATTTATTAAATAAAAAGTTATTTTCTTTTACACAATTTAAACCACTTCACGCGCGACGTTGCCAAATTTATATAATATTGATGGTCACACGGGATTGTCTATTAGAAGTCCCGGGTAGATCCATATTAATGTCTTCATTTCGATGCAAGTACATTAATAACTCTACTTAATTCCGACCTCTGGTCATAACGTACACTCAGTGATAACGCAGCATTCTATTGGTGAAAGAATTTTTTAAATCCGTCGAGTTGTTTGTATGATAACCTCCTACATACAAACGCACTCTCAAACGTTAATTCTTTTTAATATAATTTATGTAACTGTAATATATGTAATATTACTACTTAAATAATTTAAGTAGTTCAACATTAAACCACATCATATCACCATGCAATTGCAGAAGAAGAAAACGTGCGCTGTCCCTAACTAAAATGGAAAAGAGATGATTTGTTTTGTGTTAAGTTTGACTATTGTTCCGCTTACAGTGTTATTAGTAAGGCAATTATGTCAATAAGACGGATAATTATTACAAGTTTCTTCAATTTCTATTAATAATAATTATACGTAGTATTTTTTTAGGATCTGGGTTTATGCAAGAGAATATAATTGTTTGCTTACAATTCAGGAGAAATTACAACAACGTTTTCATTAAAAAGAAAAGAAAAAAGAAGGAAAGAAAACTTAACATATTGTCAAACAATATTTTTATGAACCAAACTACATACGTGTCGATGTAACCTCGAGCATGTTATATTGTTATACTGACGAAATCATTTCCCAAAATTACTTGTATATATAATGAAGTTTACTTGAAAAAGAAAGCTTTATGCATTTTCAAAATTATACTAAATTGTTTGGAAACTAAAGCTGTTTTACTTGTCTGCTAAAATTACATGTTTTGTTTTTTGCAAACTAGATTTTATATAAGAGTGCATGACTAGATATTTTTCTAATTTGACGAAGACAATCAAGTTCGCATTAAGTAAATACAAAAGTTTTCGAAAGACTTTGCAATGTTTCCTACTTTTCTTGTTACATATAAAGAGGGCATTGCATTTTAAAACAAAAGTCACAATACTAAATCTCTACAAGTCAAAATCAAATTATTATTTTTTTAAACTATCGTTTCTTCTGCTTGGCCTTTCCCAACTATGTGATACCCTAGGGTCGCAAATGCGACTGCTGAGCAAATGATCTCGGGTTCAATCACAGAACAGATAAAAGAGGTTATAAGAACGCGTGTCGCCGCTTGTCTGCCCACGTGTTAGCTCTACTACAAGCAAGAGGCCCGTTACGTATGCGAATTACGCACATAAATAAATTACACACACTTAAATCGAGAGCTTGCTACTGATTGTAACTCACTGTTGATAAACATGCGCCGTGCATCACGGCCAATCAGGGCAAAGGACAAAACGTCAATGGTGGTCAAGTGAGTACACAACGGGCAATGTATACTTTTTGTAGTTTGTTGCAATAATGTTGTTATGTTATTTTCGACTTACCAATGGAAAGATATACCTCCTCGCTCTATACTTGCGGTCTGACTTTTTATTTTACAGGTTATAATTGCACAACATAGCATTTTAAAGCAGAGCTCTGTGTTCCGAAGTAATCCGAAGCGCACTAAACGCGCTGAATGAATTAATCGGTCGCGCTATGATTGTCGTATCATAAATGTGGTGCGCTCGCCACGCCCACATTACCATTCCAACCTTATTCATCTGTTCCGTGGGTTCAATTACGGGGTTGGACAAAAAGTGTTAATGGGTTTTTCTAAAAGAAATATCTTAGTAGTAGCTCGGAGTTTAGAAGTTGGCGGTGTAATACCCTCATGCTTCGGAAAGCATGATAAGCCGTTGGTCTTGCCCCTGATCTCTCTCCGGTCATGTGGGATAGCTGTCCCATCAGGCTATGAGAGTAAAGGGACAGAAAGTGCACCTGTAGCTGTGTACATATTTGTGCACTATAATACCTCCTGTGCAGATCTTCGCTGAGATTTGCCGCCGTGGCCGAAGTCGGTCAGACAGAACGACTTTAAATGGTCGGCTTCGAGTCTAACCAGGTGCAGCTGAGTACAAGTGTTTTACATAGAGCAACTGTATTAAAAAACTTTTTACCAAAAAATTTAACCGACTTCCAAAAAACACTGCAAAGTGAAAAATAACTTTAATTTCGGTAGTCGGTGTCTTTAGTTTTGTGTTTTCGTTTTTGGCACCGACTTCCGAAATTAAAGTTTTTTTTTCACTTTGCAGTGTTTTTGGAAGTCGGTTAAATTTTTTGGTAAAAAGTTTTAATTTCACTCTTTTTAGTTAGTCGGTTTTTAATTTACCTAGTTCCCAGTGTTGGGTCGTTAATTGTTGAGGAGTTCTCCTGGTACTTCACCATCAGCTTCACTTCACCATATGCATTGTGACGAGCATATTGTGCTTCATAACCATATTCAAGTAATCGAAGCGGAACCCATGAAATACTTGTTATTCCCACTTATATATTGAGTAGTACCAGTGGCCATCTGTGGTCTTCATCATCAGGTCCACTTCACAAATGGTGCTTTTCGAATGCAACTACACAACTTAAAATAAAAAATACTCAAATCACTATAGGTTTGCCTATAATATTTGAAGAGTTCCCTGGATTTCTTCAGGATCCCATCATCAGATTCTGACTTGGTGACAATGGAACCAAGTTTGAAGTATATCCTTTCAAACAAAAAAAAGAATTTTCCAAATCAGTTCAGCCGTCTTCGAGTAATTGGTGATCATACATTTAAAAAAAAAATATGCGTCGACTTGATAACCTCCTCCGTCTTTTTTCGTCGGTTAAAAATCATCTAATGTGCATCAATTAAATAAACCATATGCTTCATAGTAAAATATACCTGAACTTTACAAATTTCTCGCTTAATCATCCAACTAATTCATGGTGTATTCACTTGCTCAATCTGGCCAAATTATTTAATTGAGTGAAACAAAATGATTTTTACGTAAGACATGCGTTAATTGATTACGAACGTCATTTAAAAGATTAAATATAGAAATAATCAAATGTATGAAGATGTGTATTATATTGGAGTGTGTAGAGAGTGGCATTCGAAGTCACGTAACTTATCGAAAATACTTACGAATATATCAGTATGCCATTATGGCAACTAGCAGATGATAGTAGTTTAATAAAACATATTATTTAGATGGTCCAACTCCAAACTACTAACATATTATTTTGAAATTGAGTCAACGGATTTTATGCTTACATTAAGTATTTTTTTAAATATATGACAAAAACTTTCACAACCGAAAAAGTTTTTCAAAATTCCAATTTGAAAAGATAAAAAAGATGCACATATTATGTACAAAAGAAAGCACTCACAGCGTACAAAATCGAATAACAACACAATTGTATTAGAACATTAAAATCAAAATTGCGTGTCAAATACGACTTTTATATGTGTGTTAAATTACCTAGAACGGACTCTGTAATTTTGTTACGTGTAAAGTAGGTATAAGTACATAACATATCACTCTATTCTAGTTATATGAAAGCTTTAACTGTCTTTTGATTAGGAAGAGGATTTTTATTGCTCATTAGATCATGTACCTAAAAATTAATTGAGTGCGTAATTAACGTTGCTTGTCTGTCTATCTTCTACAGATTATACTTCGGAGAGTGTGCGCAGGAGCATCCCCCTTTTACTACCGGTCTATCAGACGTACCGTAGTATACCATCCATACTTGGTCGATATACCGTCTTGTCATTCTAAGCGCTTTTCCCTAATATTTATTGTGCGCATAGACAAGGTGTGGAACTCTCTGCCGGCTTCCGTGTTCCCTGCCGCATATGACCCGTCAGCCTTCAAAGCAAGAGTGAATAAGCATTTTCTGCTGTGTTATTCTGTAAGACCTCATTCTAAACTTCGAATCTGAATCCGCTGTGAGTTTATTGATTGGCATTCTAAACACTCGGTTGTTAATTCGAATTTACACTAGCGCTACCCTTGCGAGCCTGTCAGCGAGTTGAACTAAAGATTTTGACAGATGAAGTATGAGACGACGTGAGAAGTGGCATTCGGTAAGGTAATTCCTCCGTCACTTCGACGCTGTTTACAGAATGCAAAATCAAGGTCACTTTGAACCATAAGCGAAGTGACAGTGAATAGCTATGTGAGATGCGTGTTGTTGTTCGAATTTTAGAGAATCGACGTACTGGGCTCGCTCGTTTGATCGTAGACCTCATCTTACACTTACCATCAGGTGTGATTGAGGTCAAGAGTGGGCTCATTCGCAACAATAAAAAAAAAGTAATATCCTCTCGATGATATACTAAATGCTTGCAATAAATTTACAAAACTTACAATTTTGCATTAAGTATAGTTTTTAATTAAAATGATTGATAAACATAAGAGCAGTAGCGGCTCAGTGTTACACTTACGAGTTGTAGATTATGGAATTGAAATCAGGTAGGGTAAATACGCTAAATGTCGGCCCCCTTACGGATTTTCTGACTGGGGATCGCTCTGGCGCCATCGGTTTGCGACGAAAGATAGCTTCTGATGCGGTTTTGGATAGTTTCATAAATCTATTTCATGTTTATAGGCATAAAATTGACATTTCTACTATAAGAAAAAAGTATTAAGGCTTAGATGAGTCGAGAACGAAAAAACCCTTAAGTCGGCCATTCACGGCCCATGGCCGGTCGCGTTTTCCGACGGCCGGGTAAAGGGGGTTTTAAATTAAGACAGTGACAAATATTATTAATATGATTTATTTTGGCAGGAATCTAATATCACACTAAATATATATTTGTAATTGTATTTGTTTATTACTAAAATGTGTATATTTTTCCCCTCAACAATGTTAGGTACCTACTAAAAACTTTTTAACAAAAAATTAAACCGACTCCCAAAAAACACTGCAAAGTGAAAAATAACTTTAATTTCGGAAGTCGGTGCCAAAAACGAAAAAACAAAACTAAAGACACCGACTACCGAAATTAAAGTTATTTTTCACTTTGCAGTGTTTTTTGGGAGTAGGTTTAATTTTTTGGTAAAAAGTTTTTATTTCACTCTTTTTAGTTGGATGATTTTTAATTTACCTAGTTACAAGAGCCTAAATGTCAACTACTTATAACCTTTTACAAAATATTGCTTTTCCCAATGCTGGGCCGTTAATTGTTGAGGAGTTCTCCTTGTACTTCACCATCAGCTCTACATCACCATATGCATTGTGATGAGCATAAAGTGCTTAACATCCATATTCAAGTAATCGAATCGCAATCCACTCAATACTTATTATTGAGTAGTTTCGGCGGCCATCTTTGGTCTTCATCATCAGTTCCACTTCCCCAAATGGTACTTTTTGAGAGCAACTGCACAAGTTACTATAAGAAATACCCAAAACGCCATAGGTGTGCCTATAATATTTGAAGAGTTCCCTCGATTTCTCTAGGATCCCATCATCAGATCCTGACTTTGGTTATAATGGTACCAATTTCAAAGTATACCCATTCGAACAAAAAAAGAATTTTCCAAATAGGTTCAGCCGTCTTCGAGTACTCGATGATCATACATAAAAAAATAAAAATAAAAAAATATACGCGTCGAATTGATAACCTCCTCTTTTTGTCGTCGGTTGAAAATTATAACAAAGTAACATATCACAATAAAATAAAATACTTGTAACGTTTTTCGTGGGACGCCAAATAGTTTAGAGGCTGCACGAATGGGCATCCCATTACCTATTGCCTCAAGAGCTTCTTCTATTTTATTGCGATCGTAACCGCATAATTTTCTTAGCTTTCGCGAAGGCCTTGCATTTACCTGCTCTGTCATTGTAGTACCCTTTTTTATGGATGGGAAATCATCCTGTGACTGCCTCCCGATCTGGACGAAGCGGGAGGGTGTGCGGTGTGTCAGACTTTTACTGACTAAAACCCATCCACCCATCGAAGGGCAACCCATCCGTGTTCAATCATATGATTGAACACGGATGGGTTGCCCTTCATGTTCCGAGACCACCGTAACTCTTTCGAAAAATTCCGCAACCCCGGCAGGCAACGGCCCCCTTATGGGCCCCGACAATTTTGCTGACACTCTTTGAGGCGCGCGTGGAACACGACGCGTCGTCTACACGGGCCTGGTTTCAGTCGGGCGGCGAGCTACCCATTGCTCGCAGCCCGCAGGCCCACGCCTACGGTGGCTGGGAGTCCCGACGTCCGGAGATTGTAGTATCTTGAATTAAAAGCATTAAGTGAAAAAGAACGAGCTTTTTGTCACATGCACGTTAATGAATCAATGAAAATAAATAAACTTCAAAGATTCACGACCATCCATTTATATTATTAAGCTAATAAACAAGGGTTTCATAGATAGCATGTTCCAAAGAGCAATTTATATTTATATCCCAAATTCCCAACCCATAATTAGCCACGATAAATATGTTTTCAATATTGTCAAAACCTGCATTAAAACTTAACTTCTTTATAATATTAATAAAATATAATCGTGTTTAATTTTGATAACTCGTATTTAATACATATTTAATTTTGAGAAAATAATTTTGATAAATAAATTAAAAATGACTACCTACCCACCCAATCAATGAAAAAATGCAAAAGTAATCAGCCTGTATAGTGGCGTCCGAATTTGAGGCCGGTCGATATTACGATCTTTAATATTTCTAATGTCGGCCCCTATTTAGTGTACCTTATTTCTCGAGATTCAACTAATATCACCCCGGCCGGTATTTGGAAATTAAACGTAAAATAGAGTTATTTGCCTGAAAACTTTGCAAATTCTCTTGTTAAACCAATGGAATTGGTACAGTTGGAATTTATAAAATAGATTGCATTTACTTTAAGTCGGCCACGGCCTAGAATCGGGTTTTAAGTCAAAACTGGCGCTCTATTGACCTCCTATTTGTCCCTTAAAACAATACGCAAAACGATGAAAAAACTATCTCAAAATATAGTAAAATAACATTTTAGTGATAATAAAGCTCAAAACAAAAAAAAGAGAATTGTCATACCGTAGTAATATCAATTCCCGAAGTGTGTGTATTCACAACAAGTAAACTACTTTAAACGCAAACTTGACGCTTCAAAGGCGCAGTCGCGACTTACGTCGAGTGTGTGAAGAGTGAGTGACGTAATCGAATATTAACGGTTTGTACATATAGAGTATGAACTAAGGTTGTAATTCGGGTAGCAAAATTGTCACTTAATTACCTTTTGAATGAACGCAAGCTGAAAACGTACAGACGGCCGAAGATTGGGGAGGGGCCGACGTTTAGCGTATTTACCATAGGCACAAAATTTTCATCATGACCATTGCTTTCGAAACAGTAAAGGAAAACAACTTGAAGAAATCGGCATTTCCTACGACCATAATCCGAAGACATTACAATATCCAGCAACTTCCATGGGATTACAGCTGAAGTCCTGTGTCCCATAAGTACGAAAGTTATAGGCTGATTGTCTTTTGTGACGTGATTGATATGGGGAGCCCAAGGGGGGGAGTGGAAAGCTATGGTGTAGACCATTGCTTGGCAGTGGACAATTTATATAGGTTAAATAAAGAAATTATGATTGATATATTAATTTCAAATTTTGTTATTTAATAGTAAGCTATCTTTAGAGAGTTTTGGCGTCAAAATGTTTGTTATGAAACATTTGAAGTCTTTACTTTGTACACAAAATAATATTTGTCAATTGGTGGTCTCTACTTATGTATTGCGTACAAAAACACAATATTTTAATGTCAGATTAGTAACGTAGCCTCACAAAAACCTACCCGGCAGACACGGAATTTGTCAACAAACATAAGATCTATGTAATAGCCAGTGATCGGAGTAGGTAGATTGAAATGGGGTCATTGATCCGAAACGTATATATTAATATGGACATTCCTCCGGAATTGGTGGATTATTAAAAAAAAACCGGAACTTATGTAGGAATTTTATTCTGCCAGAGTGGAAGGAGTCATTTGATGATTTGCCATCCTCAAAAAAAAGGTAGGAATTGTAATAAAATGAGCAATATTATTACAGATAAAAATAAAATTACATAAAAACAATAAAAATTACAGTTAAATAATGAATTAATTTAGTTTTTATACCTTCCTTTAAATTTTGAATTGAGTAGGAATATCACTACCAACATTAACAATGTTTAATTGAATCCGGAAATACCGGAATTACTTTCCGGGAAAATGGCTTATCCATGTTATTCTTTCTGTGTGCATTTATGATACAAGTACCAAAAATCAATCTACCTACACCGATCACTGGTAATAGCCGACTTTAAACGAACATTAAATAAAATTGAACTCTGCAAATATTGGGCCGACTGGACCTAATATTGTTTTTGCTTTTGACGTTATAAAGAGTGATGCTGTCATTTTAATGATGGGAAGTGACGATTAGATTTTGTTAATTTACGTTTTCGTTACAGATTCGTCAGTTTCGGAAATATCTAGTTTAAATTAACGAAAAAAGGACGTATAAAAGTATAAGTTATAACCTATTTGCAGTATAAATATCATTATTTTAATATCTTTGTATCATTATTTTATTATATTATTATTCGTATGAGCTATTGAAATGAAGTAGATCACTGAGATACCAACAGTGTTTTTTTTACTCGACTGCAAAGGAAGGGTTATGTTTTTCGCGCGTATCTTGTATGTATGTATGTATGTATGTTTGTAATATTCTTTATTACCTCATATCTCCAGAACCGCTGAACGGATTCACACAATTGAGGTATCGTTAGATTTGTATTAACAGCCCGAGTGTTCTTAGATAGGTGACATTAAAAAAAATTAAACATGGCGGCTGTGCGAAGCCATTATACATGGTGAAAAAAATTTTTTTTTTCAAATTATGCTATATGGGTATCAAATTAAAGGGCTTAAATGCGTGTAATACTAGCAAAATAACACAATGAGAAAGTTAAAAAATATGGACTCACTTTCTGAATCCGGTGGAGTGCCAATGTGACACGACCGGGAAAACTAATTTTTTAGTTTAATTAATTAATATTTAAACTAAAAAGTTGAAAAAAAAAACTTATTTAAAAAATCTAAAAAACCCGACTGCTCAACTGGAGTGTAAGAAACAAGCACATTTTTATTATTTTTAAAAGTGATAAGCAGGCGGACTATAGATGCTGGCGGGAAACATTCCGAATCATTCCCGTCGAATACTCGGAAGTATTCTGAAATATTCCGAAACCTTGGGAATATTTCAACTGTCAAAAAAAAACAGGAAAATCGACCTTTGAAGTCTGTTAATATACCAAAACCTGCTCCTAAGTAGGTAAGAACAAATACTTTTCTGAAAACCGCATCAAAACGTGTTTGCTTGCAAGGTTTGCGTTTATTTGCTTTTATTGACTGGGCTATTATACGCGTTAAGTAGGTAGGTAATGATTAATACCTACCTATGCGACTCGCGAATACTCGCGATGCGTACAGAGCTACATACAAACTAACCAAAAACATAGGTAACCCTTTTTCAAATAGCAAATCAAATATGCTTGGCCTGGTTTTTTTATTTCACAACTGACATTTAAGGCTATAATCGCATAGCACGACTTACAACTCGATCGCCTAATGCATGTATTTTGACCAATAGGATGCACGAAGCGTATTTTAGTAGTGTTCGTAATAGTAAGTATTAATATAATGTTACACGCCCTGTACTCACAAAATGCATATTATTTCTAATTGGGCGAAAACAGGAAGGGATGTGGTTTGTTACTAGCTGCGCTTCCGCAGAAATATTTTCTTAAGTGAGTATGCGTATCTTTGGCCGATAGTACCTACCTAAAAACAAAAGAATAAAAATCCTGTTAATCGCAGGCTAATAAATCTACCTATAAAAATATCAACATATACTTAATCAATCCCATTTATAATAAAATAAACATTTATATTTTACTCTCGTAGCGTACATACGTACTCTCGCAGTGAACAATAATTAACTCACCCACCACACAACAAACAAACACATTTATTCTCATTGAATTATTCGGGCGAACTATTCGGAAACATTCGATTGCGGTGTACGAATCTTTCTCGCGCGGGTGAAAACTCCTCCGGGGAGCAGCATCCCCTCCCTCTTACCGCACCCCGCACCGCCATCGCCTGCACGCACGACTCGTGGCCGGTGGCAGTCGGGGGCGCGCGTCGCGGTGCCAGCGCGGCGGCAGCGGCCGGCGCACAGAGATCGACGATCGATGCAAAATACGATTTTTCGGCAAAAAAAGTTGAAATCTTAATAAATAATTAAAAGTTTCTTTAAATCAGAATGATTCAAAATGAATTTATCATTTTGAATAATTCCCATTAAAAGAAACTTTCCCCGAAGTATTCCGGAATTATTCGAAATTATTCAGAAGTTTTGCAACTATATGGCGGACCCATCCCATTTAAAAAAAATATGTTCAATTGGGTCCCGCCTGCTTGTCACTTTTAAAAATAATAAAAATGTGCTTGTTTTTTACACTCCAGTTGAGCAGTCGGGTTTTTTAGATTTTTTAAATAAGTGTTTTTTTTTACAATATTATGTAAAAACGTACTCCCGTAGAAAAATAATAAGCATATTCTTACGTTTATGTACGGCTTTTGCACATATTTCTAGGGCACATAAAAAATACAAGTAATATATAAAATAAAATCAAAAATGTATTTAAATAAAAAACAGCATCGTGTGTGCCTCATGTCTGGGGCCATACCATGACGTGTTAAAACTTGAGTCGTTCCAGCGAGGAAGAGGGATGGAGCTATATAGCGTGCATAGCTTCATCCCTCTTTCTCGCTGGAACGACTCAAGTTTTAACACGTCATGATACGGCCCCTATGCCAAATACGCCCAAGTCAGCAAAATGCCAGACACCTGCAGGTGCCTGATGCTGATTTTCAACTGGACATCATATCTATCCAAAAGGACTGAAGACAACATCTGGTATGGAGTCTCTATGCAAAGTTTCAGCTCAAAATAATGATTCACAGAATTGACCCCAAATTATTGGTTTCATATGTTTCTTGAATACCAGTAATAACAAACGTGGCACAGCACTATGAGGGTCATCACTTTCCACGTCACTTGCTAAAAAAACGATAATTCTCTTCGTTCTTCTTAATTTGAAAAATCCGGTCTCTGGTATCAATGTATGTAAAGAAGCCGTGCACTTTGTATGTATATACCCTTTAAATTACACGTTGTATAGTGAGGACGAGCTACAGATAAAAAACAGTTTTTTATTGATACGAGAACTTCACTGTTAATTCGAAGCGTAATGGAAAATTACTGTTCTATAAATAAGTACTAAATGCAACGTGGGGCGACGTTCAAGTTCATTATTCGGTCAAATAATAATTGTCAGACAAATAAAAAATACTTGCAAATGTATGTGTGTGTTGTAATTATAGCATTATAGTGTCATGTAATTCATAAAAGTTAATATCATCATTAGCGCACGGGTCGATCTTGAAGGTTAAGCAACGCTTGTGAGACCGGTCCTTGGATGGGTATCATTTTAACTTATCGAGATTCCTGCCTCGGAAGCACGTTAGGCTGCGTTTCCACCAGAGATGTGCGATGGAAATGTGTCGTGCGAGGGTGTCTAGCTGTGCTGTGAAAATGTGTGGGCGTTTCCACCAAAGCTGTGCGATGAAAATGTGCCTACGAGGATGTGTAGCGGAGCTGTGAAAACGCGCATTAATGTGTGGTGCGAACATTCCACGCAACACATCCCTCGCAACACATCTCTCGCACACATCCCTCGCACACATCCCTCGCTTGTTTTGTATGCGCAAAAATCTAGCTCCGCTGAGCCGTTTCCACCAGAGCTGTGCTGACCGAGGCGAGGTAAATGAAGCGATTCTATTGGTTCTTTACAAACACATGCCTCGCTACACATCCTCGCACATCTCTGGTGGCCTTAAGCCGTTGGACAGTCGAGTCCAAAGGCTTTTGTTTATCTTTGACAGACGTTACGGGTAGTTGGAAGCCAGAATATCTGACACTAATCTTACCAATGGGTATCTTCAGAAGCTCCAAAGTAAAAGTCAAAGTCAAAAGTCATTTATTTGCATAAATAAGGTACAGAAGATTGATAAAATGTAGAAAATTGTCCTCTCATTCTGCCTTTAATGGTGGCGTGCAAATATAAAATTACATATTTGATTTTATTTAATATTGATGATGGTCATTCAGTCATTACAGAAATAATGCCATTTAATTTGTATTATTGAATTAAATATTTAAATGTCAATATAACAATAAAAATCAAAAACACAAAATCGATAATAATCATGTCAATAATGAGAGAAATTCATGTAAAACTGTAGTCTGCACCTGTTTAGTCAACCCCAACATAATTGGAAAAAAGCTTATGATAATCGTCATTGCACTGCAAACCGATAAAACAATGAAGGTATACAATATGTAACAGATTAAACGCAATACCTCAGACACCCCAATTAGAATATTAAATTATAAGTCTAAAACAACATCCGTAACTAAATAAATTGAAACCAAACCTAGACTTTTTTATAAAATAGTTGTCCTTACTAAACGCAAAACGTATGTGCGTCATACAATATCCTTACGCAGACGCATACACTCATGCAATGTTAGCGGCCGACACACACACGAGCGCATTTCCTTGAATTAAGGATTGTATTAATTTGTCATTTACTGCGTTTTCATTTTAAGCTAAATGAAAGATTTTTCCGTCAAAATTTCACACCTATTTTTTATAATGGAAATCGATTCAGAAGCCGATTCTGAACCAACTACTTTCAGGAATTGCGTTTATTCTGTTACACGTTGTATAGAAATCAATGGTAGGTAGGTGTATTTTAGCAAAATCTAAGTCATTATTCTTAACATAACATCTGTCAAACTGCAAAAAAGTTCCTCGGTAGTATGAACTCGTGTATTTCTCAGGAAGCTATATTACGGGGTATTGACCCAATAATTAAATGGCGTCCTTGCACTCAACGTAGGGTTCAGTACGAAACCAGTGTCTAGATATGTGACATTTTGATCAACTGGACCAACTAGTGAAGCTCATAATGCAGTCTTGTTATTTTTTGTCCTACATTGAGTATTCCTGTGTACTTGACATTTATAAATGATACCTACGATTGGCGCAATGGTTGAGTGATTGGATGCTGGGCTGGATATGAAACCCTGCCCTGGGATCGATTCTCGCACCGAAAAAACCGTTTGCATGAAATGTTTCGGGTGAGAGTAGAGTAAAGATCACTTTGTGAAATAGATATTATATTTGCAGAATCTCGTTAGTTCCCCATGGAATCAAGTTAGTTTGCTTTATTTTTACAATATTTTTAGATACCTAGCAAAATTTATAGCTTTTTTTTTTTTTTTTTTAACGTGGTAAAATTATCAAATAAGTACTCCCATCCCGGGCAGGGTGGGAGGGACTGTCAGACTTTTACTGACTAAAATCCACGGTGTTCCTTCAATAACCCTTTACATACCGGGGCCACGGTAACGGGATGAGTCCCACGACCCCGGCAGGCTTCGGCCCTCTGCAGAGGGGGCCTCGTCATGTTGCTGACGCTCTTTGAGGCGCGCGTGGAACACGACGCGCCGTCGACCCGGGCATGGTCCATGGTCGGACAGCGAGTTGCCCTTTACTCGCTGTCCGCATGCCCGCGCCTACGGTGGCCGGAGATCGTCGGCCGACGTCCGACGCCGTGGGCGTCTACCACTGCGGCTGGGCTGGAAGGAGGACGCCATCCTCTCCCTCACGCGGCCCGCCTCCTCCTTCGAAAGCATGACTGCTTCGCAGAAGGAGGCGACCGCTTCCCACTCCCTCTCGCCCCGCAGCATGGCCTCGACCAAGGCCGGGCGCGAGAGGTCTCCGCCTATTGTCGCCGTGAGGACACGTCGGTGCTCTGCCCAAGCTGGGCAGTCCTGCACCGTGTGCTCGACTGTGTCCTCAGGGCGACCCTCGTAGTGGTGACACCCAGGCGTCTCTTCCTTACCCATCAGACACAGGTACCTCCCGAAACTGCCGTGTCCGGTGAGGACCTGCGTCATGCGGTAGGTCAGGACGCCGTGACGCCGATCTAGCCACTCCTCAAAGAGGGGTCTTACCGCCGCAATTGCGGCGTGCCATTTTCATTCTAGCTAAAATTTATAGCTAGAATGAAAATTTAAACTTGATTGTAGACCTGTGGAAATGAAGTGAATCGTACTAACTATAATATGAATGTGAATGTAAGACTCACTGTACAAATGTTGGCCTTTTCAAAATAAAATAAAATAACTGATTGGCGTCCTTGCACTAAAAGTAGGGCTCAGTACAAAACCGGTATCATATTTTCCTGAACTGGACTAGTTAGTGTTGCTCTTAATTAAGTCTCCTTATTTTTTATTGTTTCTGTGTGTGCCATATAAATATATATTCTTTCTGTCAATTTATTTAAATGATAACTTTGTTAAAATCAAGTTGTACCTATTTGTTTTTTGGGTGGAAAATGATCCAATGTATCGTTTCGCTTTGGGCAGATTGGAAGGGAATGTCAGTGTTCTACTGACTAAAAACCTAGTATATTCGTTCAGTTACATCCCACCCATACGCACAAAACGTTTTGGGAATACTTTCATTGTGCGTACGGCTAAGGAGTGGAATTCCCTGCCGGAGTCTGTGTTTCCTGTTCGCTATAATCTGGGAGTCTTTAAGTCAAGAGTGAATAGGTTACTTCTAGGCAAGCGTGCTTCATCTTCGACCACATCATCGTTTAACATCAGGTGAGATGGTGGTCGATCGCGAGCCTATTATCAATAAAAAAGTTACCCTTTTGTTCCTCATTTATCTCGTTAGATTTCTTCTACAACCACGGGCGACATTTTTTTTTGTAAAGAGAAATAGCAATTTAGGTTGTATTCACATTACTAGCAATCTTGTTAACCCCTTCAACTAAGCTAAATATGCCTGTATCTGGAGTGTGTTCACGGCAATAGTGTAATGGGTGGGATTCGAAACTGCGACCTCTCGATCACAAGTCCGACATCTTAACCATTAGACTTTTGACGCTTGACAATGGCCTTATCAGACCCCGTCAATGCTGCTGACATTCTTTGTTAAGCCTGCAATACATGTTGGCCGAGCGTAAGCCAACGCGAGCGTTGGCAAATAGTAGGTACAAGGCAAGAAATAATGTCCACACGTTCGACAAGCTCGTCGAACGCCAATGCAGACGACCAATGTAGAAGAGGGTCTGTAGAGCTGCCCACACGTTGGCCGAGCGCAGGCGAGCGCCTTTGATTTGTGACCAAAAACCGACACCGATGCGAAGTGAGGCAAGTGATCACGAGCAACGGCGAGCGAAGACAAGTTACACCAAATGAGCTCTATATATACACGTTGGCGCTGGCCTTCACTCGGCCAACTAGGCAAGTGACACCGAGCGATAGCAAGACAAGGCAAATATACCGTCTACAATTCTACATGTTGGTATTAGCCTTCACTCGACAACGCTCGGCCAACATGTATTGCAGGCTTTAGGCGTGCATGGAACACGACGTGCTGTCGACTCGGGAAGATATAGATATGTACTTGAGTCGAATGGTTAAACTTGTTGGATTTTCAGTTATAATCCAGCAACAGTATCTCGAGTATCTACTATCTCATGCAATTTAGTAAGTCCCATAAGCACTGGATTTCTGTTCAACTGAACGATAAAAAGTATATAATAGATAGGAGACATCTAAACTAATCTATATGTATAAAAGCGAAATACCACTCATTGATTAATCTCGAAATCTCAGAAACTACAAGTAGTAGGGCTCTCAAATTTTGCATGGGGGTTCCTTTTAGTACGTGAATGCTTGCTGAGACGGGATTTTGCAAAATTCGCACAGGATCGGGATTTACACGGGAAAAACTTCCCACGCGAACGAAGTCGCGAACAACTGCTAGTAATATTATAAAGAGTAAAAGTTTGTTTGTTTAAGCGCGCTAATCTCCAAAAGTATTGGGTGGATTTGGATGGAAGTAGCCTGAAGTTTGAGGAAGGTTATGTGTTTTAATGACTGTAAAAGAAGGAGAGTAATGTTTTTATCGTGAAAAAAATTATGGGAGCAAAGCCGCGCGTGACTACTAGTATGCTATATAGGTTATTTGGCGTAATATATGAAAAATGTATTTTATAACTATGGGTACCTACCTATACATACCTTAGTTTAAATTTTCATCTTTTAAATTTGTTGTCATTAATTTTTTTTGTACATGACTATTTTGCCCGCAATAAATCGGCGTTTATTACTTATTTCATTTTTATAGCAAATGTTCCATCTTTGTTTTTCTTCTTTCTTCGCATAGTTTTCAACCTGTTCTAGATATAAGTCTAGACCAGACATCACTTGTTACGTAATATAAATGCAACTGACAGACTGCCGACAAACTGCTTAGCAGTTTGGCAGATGTTATGTTAAGGTTAAGTTAAGATGAAATGTGATTAAATAAATATTAAAAAAAAAAAAAAAAAAAAATGTAAGCTAAATAAGGAAGCTCGGTTGACATACACACGTCCGGGACAATAACGATACGACACTAGATTATGACCTCAGAGGAGGACATAACGACCACAAGTGCCCTTTGCACTTGTGGTCGTTATGTTTTTGCTAATGTTTGAGCGGTTATCGGAAACAACACTACCCTTATCCATACTTCCATACTTTAATATTATAAATGCGAAAGTAACTCTGTCTGTCTGTCTGTCTGTCTGTTACCTTTTCACGCCTAAACCGCTAAACCGATTTAGATAAAAATTTAGCACATGAATGGTTTAGGACCGTGGGAAGGACAAAGGATAGTTTTTATCTCGATATAAGGTTCCCGTGGGATAGTTTTCGAATTGCACGCGGACGTAGCCGCTAGCAAATGCTAAATTAAATTAAATTAATTTGATTTTTAAATTCGGTATGGAAATAGTTTAGGACCCTGGGAAGGACATAGAATAGTTTTTATCCCGAAATTCCCATGGGATTGGGATTTACGCGGGAAAAACCTCCCACGCGAATGAAGTCGCGGGCAAAAGCTAGTTAGGTATAAAGCAGAAAATTTGTTTTGTTTGAACGCGCTAATCTTCGAAAGCACTGCGTGGATTTGGATGAAATTTAATATAGAAATAGCTTGAAGATTGAGGAAGGTTATAGGCTTTTTACCCGACTGCAAAAAGGAGGGTTATGTTTTTATCGTGATAAAGTCGTCAGGAACGACTCCCCGCTCGACTGCTAGTGTAATAATAATAATTTATTTCTTAAACCAAATACAATAGAGAAATAAAATATATAAAAAAATGCATTTAAACAATATACTACATTTTTACATTTTTTTTTCCAAGAAATTGTAATTAGTAGGTACTTGGTACTTGGTAGGTAGGAACTTTTAATTGGTCATATTATTTATTGTCCTTATTATTTTCTCTGTCTAGCTGTAAGTTTTCCAAACAAAATAAAATAATGATGATTACAATGGGTATCTTTTTGTTGTTAAAACTAATAATTATTGTCTTTTAGTTTACGGATTTATCAGATATTTACTTAAATACAGGTTTGGGCGAACCTGCCTATGCGGTGTATTCCCGTTGTCCCCGTAGTCCGTGTCCCCGTTAAAGGGGACAAAGGGAATTTAATAAAATAATTTAAATTACTTCCCGTTGTCCCCGTACGCTGTCCCCGTTAATTTCTTGTAATATATGCTTTTCAAATTATATCCGTTGTCCCCGTTGAGTTAAAATTAGAAGTGAGAGTGCCTTAATACAGATAATATTGTACCTATACAAATGAAATGGAACTAAGGACTACATATAAAATTTAAAAAATACATAATATCTAAGCAATAGCTACACATGTGATTGCGACACAAGTATTTATAATTTACGAATGTATTAAAAATAATAATGAAATAAATGATAATATATAGATGTTGATTATTACCAATTTTGTAATCTAAATAAATGTGATATTATTAATAAGTATAACATCAAAGTTCTGTTTGTAGTCAATTTTATTTTAATTGTTTTTTTTGTTTCATTATGTTTAAGCTTTAAGTTCAATCCTCTTTTTGTTTTTATTATGTTTTCTTTATATTTTTATATATATTTTTTGTTTTTATTTTCTTTCAACGTTATAGTTAAATAGGTATATTAATGGGGTATGTTTTTAAAAGTATAACATTTAAATACTTTGTGTTTCATTCCACCCTTTCATTTAAAACTAAATCAAAATAAATAAGGTATTTAGTAAATAAATAAAAATTTAAAGGGGACAACGATACGTGAAATCTTAACTGTACGTTGATAACGGGGACACGGACTACGGGGACAACGGGAATACACCGCATATGCACTTTTTAAAAATTAGTCAGCCGTTCCATAACCCGCTTTTTGCGCGGGCGAGATGTCCCTTCACCCTTTCACCATACCTAGTTACTAATAGAAGTCCAGCTTGGTATAATGCTACTTGAAATCGTACGTACCTACTATATCATGGGTATGTATATAATATATTTGTGTAGATATTATAGGTACATATATACAAACCATTTGTACGGTAAAAAATATTTATTTATTAAGATTTTTATCGAAATATATGCATAAATTTTTACATTTAAAAAAGAAAAAACTTTTTACAAAAAAATTAAACCGACTCCCAAAAACACTGAAAAGTGAAAAATAACTTTAATTTCGGTAGTCGGTGTCTTTAGTTTTGTATTTTCGTTTTTGGCACCGACTTCCGAAATTAAAGTTATTTTTCACTTTGCAGTGTTTTTGGGAGTCGGTTTAATTTTTTTGTAAAAAGTTTTTACTTTACTCTTTTTAGTTGGTCTATTTTTAATTTACCTAGTTACAAGAGCCTAAATGTCAATTACTTATAACCTTTTACAAAATAATGCTTTTCCCAATGGTGGGCCGTTAATTGTTGAGGAGTTCTCCTGGTACTTCACCATCAGCTCTACATCACCATATGCATTGTGACGAGCATAAAGTGCTTAACATCCATATTCAAGTAATCGAATCGCAATCCACTCAATACTTATTATTGAGTAGTTTCGGCGGCCATCTGCGGTCTTCATCATCAGTTCCACTTCCTCAAATGGTACTTTTTGAGAGCAACTGCACAAGTTACTATAATAAATGGGTACCCAAAACGTCATAGGTGTGCCTATAATATTTGAAGATTTCCCTCGATTTCTCCAGGATCCCATCATCAGATCCTGACTTTTATAAAAATGGGACCAATTTCGAAGTATAGGTACCCTTTCAATCAAAAAAAGAATTTTCCAAATCGGTTCAGCCGTCTTTGAGTAATCGGTGATCAATGTGATCATATATTAAAATATATATATATATATATATGTATATATACGCGTCGAATTGATAACCTCCTCTTTTGGTCGTCGGTTGAAAATATCACGTCGATGCTCAATAAGTTTAACGTTAAATCTTAACAGTATAGTACCTACATACATATACTTGTCCTTATAAAACACACGAAAACTAACAGAATTTAATACAAGCACTTTTTAAAATTGAAAAGAGGCGTTTTAGTAATTACATGTTAAATCCGTGAAATAAGCGTGAAGATTTAGGTACGTGTGTATTTAGGTAATATGCAAACGGTGGCCAGTAACCGATGACCATGCGAAATTACTGTGACATAAATAATTACAATAGGTGTGCTTAGAATAATTGCATAATAATATTGTGATATTTAAAAGCAAAACTTTTCGTCGATAATTTTCCACGTTGGCTTACCGTAGTTGTAGAATTGTGAAAAAAGTAGGTATTTTACATTACAACTTGCTTGGTCTCGGGATCGCAAGCGCGATTGCTGAGCTCGAAGTCCAGGGTTTGATTGAAAAAGTGCTATTGGGTGTTTGCATAAGAATTTCCTCAGTAACAGCCCAGAGTTTGGAAGTTTGCGGTGTGATACTCCAACGCCTCACGTCAAGCCGGCCCGGCCGTTATTATCGTTACGGCTAGTCAGAAACCGCAAAATCTGAAACTGGTCTGGTCTAGGGATAATCATATTACTCAACTACTGGGTTTTGGAGGTCAGATAGTTTCAGGGGAGGTCAGATAGGCTCCATGTAAAAATACTAAGGCTCAATTTACACCGACGCGGAATGAAAGCGTCAATTTCACCTCATGACGCGAGAAGTCGCGTGAAATCGCTGGAATGCTCGAGTATTCTCGCGAATTCCAGCGAATTCGCGCGACTGCGCCTTGCTTGGCACCGCACTGCTGTGACCGACAACCGACTCGCCGTTCGCGCCACTTCCCGCGGATTCCACAGACGGCACCGACAGTAGCGTTGAGAATGCGCGAGGATTCCCCGGAAGACGCGCGACGTTTTTTGGCTCCTATTTAGTTTGTATGTTATACAATTGATATAAAGTTCATTATTACAATTTCGTTGCAAAAAGTCGCTTCCATTCCATTCCGCGGCGGTGTAAATTGAGCCTAATACGCAGCGACGTCCGGTTAGACTGAAAGCCGACTCCAAAATACTTGGTAGAAGGCTAAGCAGATTTTGTATCATGCTTCTTTTTAAACATCTCTAATGATCATCAGAGCTGCGTAATGCTGAGCTTGGGCTATTTATTTTTCCCAAACTATCAAAAGACTTTAATTTTCTTTCTTTTATGCGGTATGCATCATGCATTCATGTCTTATCACTTTATAACTTTACTGTACGCGTTCATATCCAAGACTTTCTTAAGATATGATTTTTGTCCAAAAGACACACCGCCGCTACGCTCAAAGCATGTGTGGAATTTGTATAAAAAATATAGCTACGAAAATATGTGAGATAAACGGTCACTTTGATCCCGTTGACTTACACGTTAGATTTGTTTAGTAGACCTCTGATCTCGATGGGTCCTATGTATATGGGCCAAAGTGCAAAATTACAACTTTACAGGAGAGGCTTCCAAAGTTTCTATTTACTATAACTTCAGATTGATAAAACCGAAGTTTACGAATCTTTGCTTGTTTGCTAAGACAACTATCCTCCTCATTTGTACTATAGTATTTTATATATACATATATCGGTTTTTTTTACGTCACATTGGCCCTTCTACGTTAGTTTTTGTTAAAATTATTTTTCTCTAAAAACACTTTAAAAGGGCCAATGTGTCATATTGGCCATTATACGCGTATTACGTTAATTAGCATACGTTATATATTTTTATATTTTTTACTCATAAAATCAAGTAACAATTGAAGTAGTTGATAATTCATTAATTAGAATATAAGCTATTTAGATATTTAGTCATTTATGTCACATTGACACTTATACGTTTTACAATCGGCTTACCTAGTAACTCAGTTTTCAGTTAGATCATTTCAATAATTAAAAAACACACAATAGTTTTATTCATTTATTGAAATAAAAATTAAAGTAGCCTTAAAACTACACTTATGAAAAAAAAAACAAAAAAATAATAAGTAAGAACGAAACTTTTACTGAAGATCTTAGTTTGATTAACAAAATAATGTACCGACTTCACATTATTATTTTCTCAATAAAATTATAAAAAAATAACAAAATTAAAAACCTATCTTAAGTAAATAAACAAAAAAAAAATCTCTGTAGTATAATTACCTAAGTAATAAAATCAACAAAATCAACATTAGTATTTTTTTTTTGTTAATTGGTTCGCGTTTGACCACCATCTCACCTGATGGTAAGTGATGATGTGGTCGAAGATAGAGCACGCTTACCTAAAAGTAACTTATTCACTCTTGACTTAAAGATCCCTAAGTTATAGCTATCGGGAAACACAGACTCCGGCAGGGAATTTCACTCCTTAACTGTACGCACAACGAAGGCATTCCCAAAACGTTTAGTGCGTATGGGTGGAATGTCGACCATGTAACGATGGCGCATCACCGTTTGTCTTATAGTCCGATGATGGAACGGGCTTGGCGGAATTCGATTGTGTAATTCCATCACACCCTCCCCGAAATGTAACCGATAGAAAACCGATAGACTTGCAACTCGTCGTCGATGTTCAAGGCTCTGGAGCTTTGACATGACCAGTGCATCGTTGCCAATGAGTCTCTTGGCCCGTTTCTCAATAGACTCAAGCGCGTCCAAATTGTATTTGGCAGATCTATCCCAAATATGAGAGCAGTAGTAGCTCCATACAAGACCGAACCTGGGCTTGATACAGATTGAGCAACTGTTCCGGTGTGAAGTACCGTCTCACCTTTGCTAAGATTCCCAACTTTTTTGATGCTAGTTGAGCCTTAGCCTCGATAAATGGACCAAAATTGAGGGTGAAATTTAGTGTAACCCCAAGAAGCTGAATATGATCGGTTATCGGCACGATTACATCACAGAAAGTAGGAGCCGGTTCGAATTAGCTCCTTTTTGAGGAGAAGAGACAAGCCTGGGTATTAGCTGTATTAAACTGGACCAAGTTGGCATCACCCCATTCGGAGACAGCCTTCAAGGACAAGTTCAAGCGCCTAACCATGTCCTCATGTAGCGACTGGATCTGACCCACCAGCACGCACGCTGGACACATATCTCTCAGCAACTGTGCTGAGAGAACCGACCCCTGAGGGACCCCGACATTAATAGCCAATTGGCAATTGGCAATTTAGCAGTCATCAATGACCACTCGAATGGACCGATCTCTCGGGAAGTCTTCAATCAAAACGCAAAGTTGAGTGGGTAAACCGAAAGAAGGAAGCTTAGCGATAAGGCTATCATGCCAGACCCTGTCAAAAGCCTTGGAGATGCCAAGGGAAACAGCAAGTGCTTCCCCGTGCTAATTCTTACAAAGTCTTCATTAATTTTCTTCATTATCGCTTTCATTAATTGACGCAATGTCATTAGATGCTACTAAATTTTCATAATAACTGTGATATGCAGGTGGGATAGTATTTTTTCTTTCACTAAATTCCGACTTCTAGACAACTTAGCGCGATAACTGGATGTCATCTTTTACTTATTAAACTAAATTGTAACCCAAAAACACAACAATTACAATTTGTATTCATCACAGTGCGGCCGTTGCTCCGTTCAATGTATTGTCAAATCAGCTGATTGGTCCAAACAATAAATAAACGCGCGGCAACTCCCCGCGTATAAGTCTCTAACTACTATTAGGACCTTGCACGTTTAAATTCATGTCACATGCGCCGTTATACTACGTTATATCGATAAGATGCGTTTACCATAAAAAAGTCAAAATGGCCAAATTGTTAGTTTGGCCCATATACATAGGACCCATATTCTGTTGATCTAACACTATAATCGTATCTTATACTCAGGTCAATCATGATATCAAAATCACATTACAAACGCATAAAACAAGACAAGAGTGAGAGCAAGGGATTTCTGAACAGCAATCTTTGGACCGAAGTATTTAGACCAACCAGCGGAGCGAAACACTTGCGACACAGTCTGGACAACACTAATGTGGTCATCCCATTCAATTTTCACCTTTATGTTAAAGCAATTAAGGTCTTTTGCAACTACGCGTGCTAACACTGTTTGTAATGTAACGACCAGTTTCAAAGAGCTATGCAAATAGATGCGACACTCTGATGTGTTCTGCGTAAGTGCGTATCAAGTAAAGGTGGTCATTTCCTACAAGGCATTTTACGATGTTGAGTATGAATGACTTGTTCCGTTGCGAAAATTATATATGTATAGTATGACGCAAAACTTTGTTTTTGTTGGAGCGATTGGTTTCGGTTTCATCGGGAAATGTACGGAGATATTGTCATGCCTTTGTACTTACCATGTGCGAGCAATAAGTTCTACTGCAGCAATAAGTGCTACCTGTACAAAATCTTTTGCGGTAAATATTATGGAGAGTTTCATAACACACTCTCTGTACGTACTAACTTTAACATAAAGGGTAATCAAGTAACATGAGAAAAGAATTTCTTTGCCATAAAATGTCTTTTTAGGGTTCCGTAGCCGAATGGCAAAAAACGGAACCCTTATAGTTTCGACATGTCAGTCCGTCTGTCTGTCTGTCCGTCCGTCCGTATGTCACAGCCATTTTATTCCGAAACTATTAGAACTATACATGTAAAACTTGGTAGGTAGATGTATTCTGTGAACCGCTTACCGATTTTAAGAAAAAAATTAAAAAATATTTAAAATAAAGGGGGCTCCCCATACATGAAACTGAAAATATTTTTTTTCATGAAACCTATACGTGTGTGGTATCTATAGACAGGTCTTTAAAAATGACATTATGGTTTCTAAAATGTCTTTTTCATAAAGTTAATCGTTTAAAAGAGTGAAAAGTGAAAAGTGAGAAGTGAAAAATCTAAAAAAAACATATGTTGTAGATCTTAATGTAAACTTTCAACCAAAATTGGTTTGAACGAGATCAAGTCAGCAGTTTTTGAGATACAGTATATTTTCAAAAACCGCAAATATAACTTTGTAATTCATACAAATACTATGAAAAACAAAGTTATTTGGCGTAGTTGTAAAAATTGTAAATAAGCTAGTTTTAAGAAATTTGTAAGGTCTTTTGTTCTTTTTTTTTTTCAAATAAATATATTAAGTATGTTATATTTATTATAGTTACTACGGAACCCTTCATGGGCGAGTCCGACTCGCACTTGGCCAATTTTTTTTTCGTGATATTGAACTATAAATTAGAGACCGAATTTTTCTAGAAGGAACAACACTACTGCAACAAACTCAGAGGTCAACGGCTCTTGTAAAGTCCATAGAATCCGTAGTTACTGGTCAAATCATTTGAGCACGTACATTTATGTCGGTGTTGCTGTTTTGAGGAAATAACAAAACAGATTTGAGTAGACCAGACAGTACAAGCATTTTGCCAGATATCGTCTATCTCAACATAAAACTAGGACCTCGAAGTCGTTGTTTTGAAAGATTATTAAATAACCTTGCATTTTTAACTACCAAATGATTACTTTTTCACCTCGTAAATCAAATACAACTAAAATTAAACACACGAATGTATGCAATGTAATGGTTTTCACAATGATTCAATCATTAACCGCAATCAAAGGATGTTAATACTTATTGATTGCATTTTATCCGTTTTCGGTACTGCGTGTTTATAATTTTATGTATGTATTTGCTAACGAATGGATTGTTAATGGATTATGTTATGAATTTAGGTAAAGTAAGTATCTTCCGAGTGGTCATACGTTCAAACCTATGTACCTCGATTTAGGGCATTTTTTCGGGAGGGCAGCTACGGTCAGGCTGGATCAGATCATTATTGTTATTTTGGGGCAAATTTAAAGCTACTAGCTCAGCGTCGCGGGCTGGCTCTGGCAAGGGTCGGGGCGGGCAATTCCGGGGACATCGCAGCGGGCCTCGACGGCGAGGACGGGAGGACGGTCGGATTTTGTTAATCTCAACACCACTACAGAATAGTTTTATCTGTTCTGTGATCACTACCATCAAAGCAGTGAAGAAAAACATTGGGAGGAAACTGCCTGTCTTAGGACAAAGAGGACTGTGACCCAATATTGAGAACGTTATGCTTGTTTCACATGAAGGCAGAACAGTGAGACAGAACAGTAGGACAGAACACTTCGGAAGGACAGTATCGTTTAAATACAGGATTATAGGACAGTCGGGACAGTCCTAGTGAGCGACGGAGCGTCGACGACGAGAAGCCTTGACGCACACTGTCCTGGTCTTTGCGTTCACACGAGTCCAACCACAAGACAGACGAGAGAGGAAGGTGGTGGGGAAGTAAATTGCCTCGAAAATAGACCGGCGGGCTATTAACTGTTCTGTCTTGGTTACTGTCAAGACACCCCTTTTATGTTCGAAATGAGCTTCTTCACGTAGACCTCAAGATGCCCACCATCCAGCAGTTCATGAAACGCGTCTCCAAGCGTTTCTTTGAAACTTCAATCCAACATAGGAATCCCCTTATCGTATCGGCCGCCCAATACGAACCCTCGCGTATCTCTAAGATTCGCTTACCAAGGCATACCCTTGTCACTCCCGATGACGCAATCACCCTGCTCCAAGAGAGCCTTAGGGAAACAAGTACAGTGGCACACAAACACAAAAACCAACCGTCCTTCCGTCCTCGCCGCCGAGGCCCGCCGCGCCGCGACGTTCCCGTAATAGTCCGCCCCGACCCTTGCCAGAGCCAGCCCGCGACGCTGAACCATTAGATTTAAATACCCTTATTAATAATAATAACGATATGATCCAGCCTGTCCCTAGCTGCCCTCCCCCTGCGATGCCCTAAGCCGAGGTCCGCACCCCACAGGGGGTGCCATTAGCGTGTAGTCGCCTAGTTTGTAAGTTTTTTTAATAAGCCCTGGCTGGAGGCTTTAATTAATTTATTAATTAAGGCAACCACAGGCAAGCCCGGTTAAGCAGCCGACAACCTCAGAGGTTGACCTGCGAGATACAACACAAAAAAAAATTACTGTCAAGACAGTACTGTTCTGTGCGTTCAACCAGTAGTAGTACTGTGCTGCCTACTGTTCTGCCCCCGTGTGAAATAAGCTTTATACTTTTGCTATTTTGCTATGTAAGTATGTGTATTGCTCAATGAAATGCATTTGTTCAACAATGTAGGCGTCTAGAAGTACAAACAATAACCTCCTGGATGCCAGCGTCATACCTATATTACATTAAAAAAAAATTCGTTCTAAAGTTATTTCTGAATATTTTTCGGTACTACTCATTGTATGATAGTTGTGTGACCTTATTAAACTAGCAACACTACGCCAAACGTCATTTCGAGCTTGACAGGCTCGTCAAATAACTCCTTTTTTGAAGCGCGGCGAGGAAGATGGCACGTCGTTCAGATGCTCGCGGTAAGTAATCCGAAAATTATTATTGAATCACTTTATTTGTCACAATAACTATGCTTGTTTTGTACTCATTACATACCCACATAACTAATTAACAGATTATTTCCTCAAATAGTCAATTATTCTCGGCATTGAAATCAGAAACTTTTTAATGTCTTACTGGTATTACAATGGTACTCAGTACGACAATTGGCTCATTTTTTATGTATTATATATATTACATTGGTTCTCTCTTTATACAGCCTTACGCGATGAAGAACTTTTATTACGACTCGAAGAGTCAGACATAGATCTCACTGATGCTGATGAGAATGAGGACACTGCATTTACTCCAAGACCTGGAGAAGATGAAGAATCCAGTACTTCATCTTCTAGCTCTTCAGACGAGGAAATAGCTTCACAATCGGACATATCTCTACAATCTTCTGTAACAGAGAGAAGATGACCCGAATCCGCACGCGCCCAGCTGGTCGTAAGGGGGGAACTAGAAGTACCCGTGGACATGCTGCAGTTACAGTTAGAACGCCTATCTCCGATGCATGGAATGGTCAGTTTGAAGCTTTAGAAGTCCCGTTTTACCAACCCAGTTACAAAAAGTTGAGACTGAGTCATGGACACCTGAAGATTATTTTACACAATATGTCAATGATGATATATTGGAAGAAATGACAACTGCTACAAATAGAACTAATATACTAAGAAAAGACTGTACCTTGGATCTAACAGTCAAAGAACTGAAAGTCTTTTTTGGTATTCAGATGGTTATGAGTGCTATTAACTTACCGAGAATTGCTTTATTCTGGTCTCAGAAATACGGAATTCAGGTCATAGAAAAGGCCATGACAAGAAATAGATATTTCAAATTTTAATATAAGAAATAGTGTAAAAGTAGTGTTTGATACTGAGGTATCAGACGAAGAAAAACTAAGATATGGAAGGTAAATCCACTTCTTCTGTCTGTCTCGCGAGGTTGTCACACACAAGAAAAACCACTTGAACTAAGCATTGATGAAATGATATATAAAACACATTTTTTTTGCATTTTTTTGGACATGTACAGACCCCTGATATACCATAAAACGTAATTTTTAAATAATATAGAATATTTTTTTTCTGGAATCCAGGAGGTTAATTCTCGATCAGTTTTAGTATCATGAAAAGCAAATAAGAGGAAAATTAATACGCAAAGAGTTGGCGCGAAAAAAGGGCATATAAACAAACACACTTTAGGATTTATAATATTAGTATGGACTACCATCTTGCTCGTGGCTTCGTCCGCGTGGATTTCGAAATAATTTATATCCTATAGCACTTAAAACAACAAATAATGCACCTTGATACCAATGAAAAAATGTTTAGAATTGGATTATTAGTTTCAGAGATTACCCTCTACATACAAACATACAAAGAAATTTTACCTCTTTATGATATTAGTATAGATAGATATACAGTCTTTTTCATATACAATCTTACCAATTGTTTAGTTCGAATAATAGTTAGTAGATTCGACATTTAAATTCTCTACAGATGTTTTTAAAACACCGTTTTATGGCGTTTTAATGAATGAGCCTGCCAGTTTTTATTCTGACGCCAGTAAAACTTACTTGTACGATGTGAAAACAAATTTATAGTCTTAACACAAAGGCTGAGGTAAAGAATGCCTTGTTGCATTGATAAATTTTATTGATATGTTATTTTGTAAATTGGTTATTAAATAAAACTTGTACACTTAATTTTTAACGTAAATTTAATCTACATGAGTTAGATGTTTCTCAAGTAGTAAAATAAGAAGTCAAAGTCTCTCCTGAAGTCCATATAATCCATAGTGGTCAAATCATATGAGAACCTTCCTCAAGCTTCAAGCTACTTCGACAACAAATTTCATCCGAATCTACCCAGGACTTTCAGAGATTAGCGCGTGAAAATAAACAAACTTCTCCTCTTTATAATGTTAGTATAGATAAACAGTTTTGATCCTTACTAACACAATCATAAGAATGAATGCATATCAAAAACTAGACTCATTAAAGACACATATTGAAACAAAAAGGCAGAAGGTTGTTGAATGGCGTCAGGGGGTACTCGGTAGCACAGTAGACTGCCTACTGTCTACGTCTGTACGTGTACAGTCGTATACAGGGGTGACAACTTCTACTAAATATTTGTTTAAATGGGGTGAGGTCATCGTCTGGGCATTGGGGTGGTGTTAAAATTGTAATTTGGTATTGATGATTAGACCTCAATCACGACTTATGGTAAGCTATAGATGAGGGTTGCAACGGAACAAGCGAGCCTACAAGATACCTGTTCACTCTTGGTATAAAAGCTGACGGATCATATGAGGTAAGAAACACAGAAACCGGCAGAGTTCCACACCTTGGCTGAAAATTTTATTTGAAAATAATATTGGGATTTTGGTTTTTACACTTAATCCCTGCCCGAACCATTGTGCGGGGGCCGCGTGGCGATGCTTTCTCCAGAAGCAAATCAGGACTATTCAGGAGTTTTACAAGGGTTTTTTTTTACAAGGGGAATTAGTTTCAGTAATTTCTGTTTCCTCGATACTAATGCATGCCCAGCATAGGGAACTAAATGACAATCTTACGCTCGACGTTGATTTATTTGTAGCTAGAGTAATTGCATTTGGTATAAATTGATATACAAAGTTTATAATAGGTACAAGTACAACCCAACGATGAAGCTTTTCATACAACAACAATAATCAGATTTGTATGAAGCGCATCAACCGCAAGCATTTTGACGACTATACAATAGACTTCTATCTGCATAACACTTTCTCCTTCACTATCAACGACAGCAGATATAATAAGCTTTTCTACTCGCAGTAAAATTAAGTACTCAAACAAACCATGCTCACAGTTTGGAAAACACCCTGTTTTCTCAACCACCCCTCGAAAATTCACCCATCCTCTTAACACAGTCACTCCCATTCTGGGTGGAGAGGGGAAACGGGAGAGTAGAGGGAGTAAAAGCTCAGTCTTGGTAACGATTTCGTAGCAAGCAGACGTGTCGTGTGTCGCGCGCGTGAATAAAACAAATATAAAATAAAATTTTAATGATGATGTGAATGTGATCTGCAAATATAGTGCTTCCTACAATGTCTTCCTATAGTGCTTCTTGGAGTTATGCAGATGTGTTAACATAGTATGTATTGTAGGTTATTGTTGCGGCATTTTGGTCAAGTGCTGGATCAGTTTGGGCTATTGGGACGCAGTGTGCGATCAAAGTTCGACTTACCACTATGGACGATATTTTACCTGCTATATATTATAAATATTTACGTAGGTAGATAGATATATTTTCCTTTAACCAATTAGGTATTAAAGTACCAATAAATTATTAAACTAGAAAACATGACATGATTCAATAACTAGGTACTTTTGATGATGAATGATGATTAAGACAAATTAGTTTTAATAAAAAAAAGATATTATTAATTTGACCCCAAAAGAATTGAGACAAAAGATGATCACTATGATGTATATCGATTATGTTAAAAAGCTGAATCAGACACACCATTACTTATTATTCTATTTCATTTTAAGATTCTTGCTTATTTTGATGTAAAAGATTGTATTTAAAAGCAGAAAATATTCAAAAGATTGACGCAAGAAATCAAAAGGTTAAAGGTCATCGCGACGTGCAAGCGAAAGTAGACAGGCTTTACGTCGGCGCCTGTCGGAGAATTTTTTTAACATCTATTTTTTAGTGAAATAATATATTACACACTGCCTATATTATCTAATCATAATATTATTCAAATAAGAGGATTTTTAATCGAAGAAAGTAGTTCAGTAAGAAGATTTTGCCTGAGTTATTGCCATTTGATTCCATTATTTATCATGTTACCAATTTACCTATGTATTTGTTCTAGTAACATGTACATGAAGGTACATCTTTATATTTATGTGTGCAGGAAAACTTTTGTACCCTTTTTCACAAAACATACGCGGAACGAGGATTATGAAATTTGTATCAGTTAAAGTTTATTTAGAGGAATGCAGGAGCCAACATTTTACACATATATTATACTGAGAAACATTTTTTATTCCTGAATTTCGACCACTTGGTCTGTGGCTTATAGAATAAGGTTTATATTAACATTTTTCTGAAATCAACTTTACCTATGACGTATAAGAAATGGAATAACTTACAAGGTATTATAATACAAAATAAGTTTTTTTCTTGGTAAGTGATGATGTGGTCGAAGATGGAGCACGCTTACCTACAAGTAATGAAATGAAATGAAATGAAATGAAATGAAATGAAATGAAATATTTATTTTGTAAATTGGTTATAAATAACACTTTTACACGTCATGTTTTTTTGCGTGTTAAGTTTAGCTAGATGAGGCCGGTATTTCCTAACTGACTACTCTGAGAAGAAACACCGAAACAAACTCAGAGGTCATAGTCTCTTTTAAAGTCCAGACAATTTGTATTTGTATATGAGAAGCATGTAGGTTCATGTCTGTGGTATTCTTTTGAGGAAATAACCACGCAAATTTGAGCGGACCTGTCCAGACAGTGCAAGCATTTGTCAGTTATCGTGTAGCTCAACTTAGAACTTAAGGAGCTCAACAATTTGACGAACAATACCAAAGTAAGGACCTTTGGGTAGGCCACACAAGTACTCAAACTGCTTGACATCATTAAATAAATTATAGTGAAAGCAAAAACAATGAAGAAAGAATAACCTACATCGTCCTCACATTTACAATAATGAAATAATTATATATATATAAAAAAACAACAATATAAAAAAAAAAAACAAACAAAAACAAAAATTAATAGGTATATACAATACTTGAGAAAGCAAAATTTTAATTAATCATAAATAAATCATCAATCATAATTTTAAAAAGAAATAAAAAAGGCACACGTATATCACTGGAGCATCTCATTCCCAAGCCTTCTTGTCCTCAATATAATCTTTAACACTGTAAAAAGCTTTCTGACATAGCTTACGTTTTATAAACAATTTGAATTTATGAATACTTAGTTCTTGAACATGGCTAGGAATTTTATTATAAAAAC
This sequence comes from Tholera decimalis, assembly GCA_943138885.2. Taxonomy (NCBI): domain Eukaryota; kingdom Metazoa; phylum Arthropoda; class Insecta; order Lepidoptera; family Noctuidae; genus Tholera; species Tholera decimalis. The sequence goes on along the minus strand of OW964552.2, from coordinate 6,742,686 downwards.
GTATACATTGGCATCTAAACGAACCACCTATTTTTTTCAACCTTGTTTTAGGAATGACATATTTGTCTTTGTTCCTTGTATTTACACTATGAATATCACTGTATTTTTTAAACAGATTAATATTTTTGTGTGCATACAAGAGATTCTCATAAATATACTGAGATGGCACAGTCATAATATTAATCTCTTTAAATTTGTCTCTTAAGGAGTGCTTAGGACTTAATTTATAAATTGCACGAATGGCCCTTTTTTGTAATACAAATATTGTGTGAATGTCGGCAGCATTTCCCCAAAGTAAAATGCCGTATGACATCACACTGTGAAAGTAACTAAAGTAGACTAAACGTGCTGTTTCGATATCAGTTAATCCACGTATTTTTCTAACGGCATATGCTGCAGAACTTAACTTTTTTGACAATTTATCTATATGGGGGCCCCACTGAAGCTTCGCATCCAAAGTTATGCCCAAGAATACTGTGGTATCTTCGGGTTTCAATATTTCGCCCTTTATTGATACACTAGTATTCACTTGTCTAACATGAGGTAACGTAAATTTTAGGCATTTGGTTTTTTTCTCATTAAGAAGAAGATTATTAACATTAAACCAGCTAACTACAGTCGCAAGGGCTCTGTTTACTTCTTCAGTAACCTGCTGTTGACGTTTAATTTTAAATAAAAGAGAAGTATCGTCAGCAAATAACACTACGTCATGATTTTTGATCAGGTACGGCAAATCGTTTATATAAATAAGAAACAAAAAGGGACCTAAAATTGAGCCTTGGGGGACCCCCATCTTGACCACAGATCCCGGCGATCTTTTGCCGTTCACATCGACTCTCTGAATCCTTTCACTCAAGTATGAGGTTAAAAGATTCAGAGAGGAGTCCCGGAATCCGTAGTGGTGCAGTTTCCTGATTAATGTCTCATGGGGAACACAGTCAAACGCCTTAGACAAATCGCAAAAAATGCCCAACGCATCGCATTTATCTTCCCATGCATTATAAATGTGTCCTAAAAGTTCAACACCGGCATCAGTTGTTGAACGACCCTTTGTAAAACCAAATTGTTTATTATGTAGCAATTTGTGTTTATTAAAATATCTTTGCATCTGCATTAAAATAATTTTCTCAAAAATTTTACTGAAAGTGGGCAGTACAGAAATAGGTCTATAATTAGTAGGGTCAGATGTACTACCCGATTTAAATAGTGGGATTATTTTACTATATTTCATTAGATCAGGAAACTCACCGCAATCAATACAATTATTAAATATAACAGCTAATGTAGGAGCAATAATGTGTATAATTGACTTAGTAACTTCAACAGAATTACCCCACAGGTCTGCAGTCTTTTTAATATTCAAAGAATTAAAAGTTTTGATGATGTCATTAGGAGTAACATGTTGGAATTTAAACTCTGAACTACAAACTGGCACATTTTTTTTAAGTAATGTTTCTGCAGCAATGGGAGATGATTTTAGCGACTTGGTTGTCGATACGGGAATGTCAGTGAAAAAATTTTCAAATTCTGTGGCGACTTGCGAATCTAATGTTATTATATTATCATCAATAGTGAGGGTGTAATCAATATTTCGGTTGCAAGACCTTCCCGTTTCGCTTTTTATAATATCCCAAGTCGTTTTAATTACATTACTACTATTTTTAATTTTAGAACTCAAGTAGCGAGACTTGGCAATATAACAGACTTTTTTAAATAATTTAGAGTAGTTCTTAACATATAAATTAAATTCTACCGAGTTAGTGTAAGTCCGCTCCTCATAGAGTTCATAAAGCCGATTTCTACTTTTATAAATACCAGTGGTGGCCCAGTCACTGAAAGAAGTGTTACTATTTACTGAAGCAATTTTGGGAATAAATGTGTTATCGAATTGTTGGCAATATATTTTGAAAAAATCATTATAATGTTTATTAGGGTCCTCATTAGTTAACAAACAGGGCATTTTATTTAAGAGTTTAGTTTTGAATGCTTCCAGGCGATATTTAGTTTTTGGATTTACAGTGATATTCTTTTTTAACATTTTATTGACTTTTTTTGGTAAAGTAATTAATTGCCCACAATGATCAGAGTCTATTAAATTAATTATTTTTTTGTGAGTCGGTACAACATCCGTAAAATATTATCTAAGCAAGTGGCACTAGTAGGAGTTATTCTAGTGGGCTCCATAAATAGGTTTACAAGATTGTATGATTGGAATAAACTAATAATGTTAGTGCTCAAACCAGAATTTTCTAATAAATTAACATTAAAATCACCACAAACAATGACATATTTACTCGAGTTACAGATTTTATGCAATACTTCATCCATTACTTTTTCAAAGCAATCGTACAATCCTGAAGGTGGTCTGTACACACTTAATATAATAAACTGCTCCAATTCAATACAGGCTATTTCAATAGATCGTTCAACAGAGAGGCTCACAATATCCATTCGGTTCTTGAATTTAAGATTATTACTTATTAATATTAAAGAGCCACCATGTATAGCATTCACTCTGCTGAAAGAACTACCAACCTGGTAATTATTATAATTGAAAATAAATTGATGGCTTTGAAGCCAATGTTCAGTTAGGCAAAGAATATCAATATTGTTAAAATTAAGAAAAAACTCTACTTCTAAATCTTTGTTTAAAAATCCTTGAATATTTTGATGTACCAGGTTAATAGTATTTATTGATTTTAAAACTATATTTGTGTCCTCTTTGCAGTTTAAAAGTTCATTACTGCTAGAGATTCCCTCTGTTGTCAAAATTTCTAATTTAAATTCTCCGTAGTAAAATTGTTTGCAACCAAGCAATTGGTTGAGTTATGTAAACTGTCAATGCAATAATTAATTTCAGTATTATTAGATACCCTAGATAATACTGAATATTCACTTAACCTAGGATCAGTAAAATTATCAATAAATGAGTGTATATTGTACGCTAACAAAGTAGCCAATAAATGTCGACTTTTTTTGGGAAGATACATATATTCCCGAATCAAAACAAAATCTCTAACAAAATTGTTAGTATCAAAATACAATAAATGGTCACTATGACGGCATACTAACATATGCATCAAATTATTAAGTCTAAAAATATATGCATTTTCTATACATGTCAAATTATTAGAATAAGGCAATGCACATAAAATTAATTTGCCTAATTTTAATTTAAGGAGGGTGCCAATACCATTAACAATGTCCTGTTTTGTCACATTAAGGCTGTTTCCAAATAAAAGAATGACTGTAGTCTGCTCATTCAAATTTGATTGTGTAATTTTATGAATAAGCTCAGTGAAATGCAGGTTATGGTAACAATGACTTACTATAGTATGATCACAATAATTATTTAATAGTGAGCCAAAACCTGTGCCTAATCTATCTGAATAAACTAAAATGTTACTTTGAGCTGGGCCTGTGGTTTCCAAAGTATGAGGTAAAATGTGTGAGGATGCAGGAATAATCTGTGGTAACATGATGGCCGGGTGATTTGAAGCACAACTACAGGTGAGGTCATTAGTCAATAACTCATACCTCTCTGCGTTGTGCTTAACCAAGTCCACCAGGTCACAGGCCTCCTGCATGCGCTCATTTAACATTTTTTGGCTAGACTCATACTTACAAAAAATATCCCTTAGTGTATTTTCCCTACTCAATAATTCCTTCTGAAGGTTATTTATGTCAATATCATACATTTTTCTTTGACTATCCAGCATGCAACTACATTCCTTTAATTGGTTGTTTAGGATAACACGCTGCTTCCTAAGTTCAATGTTATATTTATACACACTTCTTGATTTTAAAAGTTTCTTGTACTTAACCTATTCACTCTTGATTTATTAAACTCTTACTTAAACTCTCAGGAAGTTGTGTTATTTTTACTTTGATTTGATCACCTTCAGTTTGTATATCTAAATATTCCTTATTTTTTAATTAATATCTATCAATTGTATTTGTTACCAACAGCACCTTAAATAAATACATCTCATTTGAGCCACATTTTATTTTGTATCTGGCCCTTGCTCTATCATGCAAATACATAAAATAAAATATGTTTAATTCGGGAAATAATAGTTCCATACTTAATAATCATTACAAAAAGATGAATACAAATAATAAGTACTCTTTTGATCTTTGTTTTTGATTCTATAAAAAAAACCTTTTTGAGAAAAGCTGTACAATTTTGTTTTATTTTGTCTATGATAAAGGTGAAGAGATGACATAAAAAGAAATCTTTGTAATTTTATTGTTGTGTTCTGTTTCTTACAATATTTTCTCTTTTGTTACAGGCATATATAGGATCAGTAATTCAAACATAAAATGCGGGGGAGTCTTTCATGACAAACGAGTAGAAGTTAATACTGCAGCTAGAACCTAGAAACCTGAAGATGGCACTATTCAATAATTCATTTTCAAGAACTTACCATCGCTTATTCGTCGAATTAGCTGGTAAGTACATAATTTTTTGTCAACTTCTAGATACATAGGGCTTAGTAGGTATACATACATAGGAGGACCTCGTGGCTATATAATAACAGCCGCACATATCGATCTTAATAGCCCTGGCTGGGGGCCTTTAATTTATTAGAGGTCACCACAGGACAGACCGGTTAAGTAGTACATTAGCCGTATAGAGCTAAACTACGAGTGGCCCTACCTAAAAAAAAAAAAAAAAAAAAATCGATCTTAATGGTTAGGCAACGTTTGTCGCGGTCAGGCCATGGATGGCTGACCATCAATCAATCAATATACATACATGTAAGTTTTAAATTGTAATTCATAAATATAATTTGTACTAAGTAAATTTGTTTCTCTTGCATCCTTCGCTGCCACCAAACATAATTGGCGCAGTCGGTAGGATTCGTGTATATAAAACGCTTCCATTACTGACTGACTGACAGACAACACACAGCCGAAACTACTGGGCGCAAGAAGCTGAAATTTGGCATGTATGTTCCTAGGGGAGCACTAAGAAAGTATTTTTGGAATTTCCCACGGGATCGGAATTTACACGGGAAAAGCCTTCGACGCGAATGAAGTGGCGGGCGACAGCTAGTACTTTACATAATTATCGAGATTTTGCCGTGCCCCGAAAAGCATGGCTCCGGGCATTTGTACGCACAAATATAAATCTAATGCAAACATTTTGGAGTCGCTCAAGTTTATCAAATTGTGCCTCAGTAAGATCAAGATAACTGACATCAGCGTAGTCTAGGATGGTGAGTAAAAGAGACTGTGCTAGCGCAATTTTAGTAGCAGTTGGCAGAAAGTTACGCAACCGTCTTAGGGAATGGGCAGAAGCAAATAATTTGCGACTGACTTCTTGTAATTAGGGACCCCAAGAAAGATGTTTGTCAACCCAAACCCCAAGGTTCTTAACTTTCTCGCTTAATGGAATAGCAGTGCCGCTGAAAATAACCTGAGGAAGCTGCGTCCATTTTACCTTAGGTGCCAACCTGGAATTGCCAACCACAATGACCTGGGTCTTTGACGGGTTAACCTGCAAACCATGTGCATCACTCCATTTGCAAACAGAAGCCAAGTCCTGGTTCATGATATCAATAGCAGTATGCAAATCTGTATAGGAAGCTTGTCTGTAAATCTGTAAATCATCAGCATAAAGATGGCAGGAGGACTGAAGTTTTTTAGAACGGCAGGACGGCTACCCATCAGTAGTAGCATCGAAACATACAGTTAACTTAACAAAAACCGAATGTTTTTTTTTTTTTCAAATTATTAAAAAAATATTCATAAACTCAAAAGCGCGAGAATCATTAGTAGTTCAGTAGACGTAACGTAGGTACCTACGTTACGTCTACTGAACTACTAATGATTCATAATTCACTACATGAAACACGCACCGCCGCGCGCTGCCAACAAAGGAAAAAGTGATCAATAAATGTTTAGAGCAAAATAAGCTCTCACGCATGGTGATAATGCATTAACTACACTGCGCCATTTTTTATTTCTATTTTATTATTTGTTTATAAAACGATTGTATTATCAAGACCATTTCGCTCTGGGAAAACAACTATTAAAATTTCACGGTGTATAGGATAATTATTCAATAAATCTATTAAATATATAATAGTAAAATACCACTCACTGATTAAGGACGTAAGTTCGAATCTGACGTAAATAAGCTGTTTTTGGGTGCCTTTTCCGACTAATATAAAGAAATTCAAACAAAACTAACAGTTGCAATAGATAGATTACTTCTTTATCTCCAAAGCAGCCGTGTTTAAAATACAAAAAATATGGTTTTTAGTATTATAACACGATTTTTCAAAACCTCTGCATACAAAGTTGAGGAAAAAGGGTTAAGTTTAGGATTCTTTTTCTGCTAAACATTTACATATTTTGATTCTTAAAAAATACCACATGCTAGCAGATATAATTACCTCAAAATGAGCCTATTAATAATAACGAAAATGTAACAAATAGCTTCACAAAAAAATAAAATCCCTTTTAAATTTTTCACATATTTTGCTAAAGCGCATGAATCTTAACTGGTCGCACTAAGGGTTATTTTCGTTGGTCACTGTTTAGATTTATTGGACAGAAAAGTGTAAAGAAATTTTAATACGCGGTCAGCCGCCTTCGTGAGTGGACGCTATGTCGCTTGTCAACAGAAATTTGTCTAAAAATAGATCGCTGTACGAACACAAAATAATTCATAATACTACACAATACTTATTTCGATACTTTACGCATTTTATATGAGCAACTTGAGAAAGTAAGTTTTTTATCTATTGTTTGGGAATAATTGTTATCTTTTTTGAATAAATGTCAAAACCCAAGATGATACCGATTTTTTTAATGGGTGCAAACGACTCGGTTTTTTTAAATGTATGTTCCTCGATTACTCGTAACTAGACCGATTTGAAAAATTATTTTTATTGTTTGAAAGGCACCTGGTAGGTATATTTCCAGGTGGTCCCATCGTCATCAAGTCAGGATCTGATGATGGAATCCTGTCGAAATCGAGGGAACTCTTCAAATATTATTATTTTTTAAAGTAACTTGTGTAGTTGCTCTCGGAAAATACCATTCGGTGAAGTGGAACTGATGATGAAGACCACAGACGGCTACCGGAACTACTCAATTATAAGTATTTCATGGGTTGCGATTCGATTACTAGAATATGGTTGTTAATCACTTTATACTTATTAACATGTATATGGTGAAGTTGAGCTGATGGTGAAGTACCTGAAGAACTCCTCAAAAATGAACGGCTCTGCATCGGGAAAAGCAATATTTTGTAAATGGTGATAAGTAGTTTACATTTAGGCTTTTGTAACTAGGTAAAGCACTAGTCGACAAACCAAAACACTAAAAACAAAAAAAAATACTTACATCTTGTTATTTTTGGAAATCTGTCTTATTTTTAGTTAAAATGATTTTTTTCATGATATTTTTTTATTATATATTTATATAATAAACTACAATATATATATATATATACATATAGTAGTAAGTAACTATAATGATATAATATAAGTAATATGTATATTTATTTGACAAAAAATACTTACAAATTTCTTAAAACTAGCTTATTTACATTTTTTGCAACTACGCCAAATAACTTTGTTTTTCATAGTGTTTGTATGAATTACAAAGTTATATTTGCGGTTTTAGAAAATATGCTGTATCTCACAAATTGCTGACCCGATCTCGTTCAAACTAATTTTGGTTGAAAGGTTATACTAAGATCTACAGATATATATATGTATAGACACCGCAGCCCCGGATCACAAGGGCAACTGAAGGAACAGAGTGGGTTTTTATTCAGTATTCGTCTGACACTACTTTCCGCTACACCCAGAGCGAAAGGAGTCATTTTGATGATTTCCCCCCCCAAAAAATTGGCCAAGTGCAAGGCAGACTCGCCCATGAAGGGTTCCGAAGTAACTATAATAATATAACATAATATGTATATTTAATAGACAAAAGAAATAACTTGCAAATTTCTTAAAACTAGCTTATTTACATTTTTTACAACTACGCCAAATAACTTTGTTTTTCATAGTAGTTGTATGAATTACAAAGCTATATTTGCGGTTTTAGAAAATATGCTGTATATCAAAAATTGCTGACCCGATCTCGTTCAAATTAATTTTGGTTGAAAGTTTATACAAAGATCTACAGATATATATATTTTTTAGTTTTTTCACTCCATTATTATAGAAGTAAGAGGGGACACACACACACACATTTTACCACTTCGGAAGCGTTCATCTTTTAAACAATTTACTTTATGAAAATGTTCTTTTAGAAATTTAAATGTCATTTTTAAATACCTGTCTATAGACACACGCATAGGTTTCATGAAAAAAAAAAAAAATTTTTCAATTTTAGTTCTATGTGTGGGGAGCCCCCCTTTATTTTAAATATTTTTTAAGTTTTTTCTTAAAATCAGAAAGCGGTTCACAGAATACATCTACCTATCAAGTTTCACATGTATAGTCCTAATAGTTTCGGAATAAAATAGCTGTGACATACGGACGGACAGACAGACAGACAGACAGACAGCTTTGGGGGCTGAGTCACCCGTGTCCGTAAGAGGATACCCGTTTGCAAATCCCTACACGTGGCCCTCGGGTGGTGCTAATCAGGTGACATCAAACAGGTGGCAGGTTAAAACTGCAGGCTTGTGACCACCCACAGGGCAAAGACGTACCGCCAAACGGCCTAGCTGTGTTCCGGTACGATGCCCTGTGTAGCCTATCAAGGAGTTGGGTCGAAGTAGTAGCTTCACTGCTGAAAGACCAATCTGGCTCGCACTAGTGCGGACGTATCGGGAGACTAGTCGCGGAGAGGAGCGGATCCGAGGCACGGTGCGCCGCTGGCCGACCGCAGGTAGTTGGGGGCCCAAGTAGTGTGCCAGCCACACATGACAGGCTGCCCCACTAACTGTCGAAACATCCCGGAATGCACCATCGTGCTGGTTGGCGACCAGATGAGAGGGCCCGATGGTCATTCCCGGGGGGGCTTGGGCGTCCCCGCAGTCTCCAGACTAGTTCCCCAATCAATACCATCCGTCTAGTGTGGGTCTGGAGGTTAACAGCGTGAAGCCTCACTTCACTTCCTTCCCCGACGGGATACCAGCAATGTTTAAGTCGAGTTTTGTTTATGTATATTTTATTCTAATTGTAATTTCTGTTTTTATTTCTCATTTTATTTTTGTTCTTGTATTGTGTTTTTGTATTATGTTATTATAATTGGTTTTTTTTGTAAGCCGTTATAACATAAATAAATAAATAAATAAATAAAATAAATAAATAAATAAATAAATTCTCTCCTCTTCACTCTCTAAATCATGAAATGGAATAAAAAGAGCAAAGTTAAACAGCGGCTGCACTCCCTCTCTCTCAAAGTGCACCTCAGTAATATCCGGGGTCTGCACTCAAATCTCGTCGCAGTCTACCACCACCTCGAGACTGAAACCTGCTCTGCTGTTTCTTTCGGAGACGCAGATCAGATGTCCATCAGACGTGTCGTATCTTTCATACCCAGGGTTTACCTTGGAGCACAACTTTAAACCACGTGCGGCGGTATGTATGTACGCCCGCGACGACATCTGCTATTGGCGTCTCCGGAACCTTGAGGACTCCAGGTTTTCTACACTTTGGGCTCTGGTGGACACGGACATAGACAAAATTATCTATGCTTCTGTCTACCGCTCGCACAGCGGAGATCATGAGAGAACCAGGCTCACGCAATACATCAGTGAGGCGGCAGATGCGGCCCAGCAGCTCAGTTCGTGTTACTGGAGGACTTTAATGCCCATCACCAGGAGTGGCTCTTCCCATACCAGTGCACGGACCATGCTGGGCGAGAGACGCACAATCTTGCACTTGCATTAAATCTCACTCAGCTGGTCCAGGGAGCAACGAGGGTGCCGGATGTTGAGTCACACAAAGCCAATTGCTTGGACCTTCTACTGACTACAGATCCTGACCGGTACTTGGTAACGATATCTTCACCGTTAGGTAGTTCCGACCACTGTCTGGTGAAGTCTGTACCCGTCTCCTCTCCGCCCGATCTTAGCCTTAAAGTCATTCGGCGGGTTTGGCGATATAAGTCAGCGGATTGGGATGGCATGCGATCTTTCTTTGACAGGGGATGGAGTACTACATACCGTTTTCTGACCTAAATTGTTAGGTCAGAGAACGGTATGTAGTACTCCACATTGGTCCGGCAAAGCTCGACCTTGATTTGGCGCCGAATGTGATCGCGCTGAAGCGCTTAAACACGGGGCATACTTAGCATGGGTCGATGCTCGAAACTCCAAAGCAAATGACGTGGATCAGAAGAAGAGAGCCTTCAACAGGGCTGCCAAGTCCAGCAAGAAGGTTTTGCGGAGGGTTCGGTTTGACCACGTTAGCCGAAACGGGAACAAACTCGCTTCATATCCTGCTGGCAGCAAAGCGTTTTGGTCCCTGGCAAAGTCGGTCGAATTCAACTTCTGTCGTCCCTCACGGTAGTGTAGACCCGTCAGGTTTGAGCAGTGGTGGTAACCACTGCTCAAACCAGCAAACATAAGAAATTGATTTTTAATATTAAAATATTGTTCCACCCAGCTTTTGTCAAGATCGCTAATGCTATCATACCAAGGGCATGCAACACACGGTGAACAGTTTAATTGGCGAAATCTTTGATTTTGAACCCCATACGTTATTAGCGACCCCGAAAACAACGAAATTACACACCTACCAAACAGAATGGACCCAAACTTGATAAGCTATTCTTATCGTCTGGGATCTTCAAGAGCGGTTGCTGTATTCCTGCAGGCCACTCCACTGAGTTGGTATAATTATAATATCTCATCGTATCTAACAATACAAGCTCGAACTTGGTTGATATACCGTCTTGTCAAGCGCTTCTCCTCACACACACACTTATTCACATTCACATTTATTGTGCGCACAGCCAAGCTGTGGAATTCTCTGCCGGCTTCTGTTTTCCCTGCCATCTTTGAGTCTTTAAAGCAAAAGTAAATAGGTATCTTCTGAGCTCGCTCGTTCCATTGTAGACCTCATCTATCGGTTACCATCAGGCGAGATCGAGGTCAAGAGTGGGCTCATTCGTAAAAATTGGACAAATGCGAGTCAGACTCGTCCATGAAGGGTTCCGTAGTAACTACGCCAAATAACTTTGTTTTTCATAGTGTTTGTATGAAATACAAAGTTATATTTGCGGTTTTAGAAAATGTGCTAAATCTCAAAAACTACTGACCCGATGTCATTCAAACCATTTTAATGAAAGTTTTCATTAAAACCTACAGCATATTTTTTTTATTCTATTATAAAAGTTAGAGAGGGGGGACACATTTTACCACTTTGGAAACGTATATCTTTTAAACGATTGACTTTAAGAAGAAGTAGTTTTAGGAACCGATATAATTTTTAAAGACCTGTCTATAGATACCGCACACGAAAAGGTTTGATGAAAAAAAAAACCCGTGTGGCACTCGGGGACTGCCGCGGTAAAGCTATTGCATAGCATTTTTTATCAACTTATGCAATTATAATTATTTATATATTTTTTTATTTATGCAGTATTTTTTTTTCTTTGATATTAATTCAAGTTACCGGGTCAATTATACCACATTTTTAGTTTTAAGCAATTTCTCGCGGCGTTGACATTTTAGACTTTCTTTCTCCTATAAAAAAATGTAAAAAATGTTTCTTATTTTATTCAACAAAATATTTACAAAATATCTAAATCCATACTAATATTATAAATGTGAAAGTAACTCTGTCTGTCTGTGTGTTACCTTTTCACGCCTAAACCGCTGAACCGATTTAGATGAAATTTGGCGTGGGAATAGTATAGGACTCTGGGAAGGACGTAGGATAGTTTTTATCCCGAAATTCTTACGGGTTCGGGATTTACGCGGGAACCCCCTTCCACGCGAACGAAGTCGCGGGCAGAAGCTAGTAAGTATAATATAAAAGTACTTTCAATAAAAAAGAAATCATAAAAAGATATGATGAGACCCTGGGTTTGATCCAAAATACTGACGGTTACCAATCCGATTCTTTACTAAACACGCTAATAGAACGTTAGTAACCTGAATTGAAATAACTGACCATATTCGACCGTATTAGGTTTTATTTTCGTTACGGAATTTCTTGATACGGTCGCCGCGCTCAAAGCCCGCGATAAAAGCTATGCAATAGCTTAAAAATATTTTTAGGTTCAGTTCCATGTATGAGGAGCCCCCCTTAAATTTATATATTTTTGTCTATCAATCGGAAAGCGGTTCAACTCGGCGGAACAGAATACATCTACCTACCAAGTTTCACATGTAGGTAGTCATAACAGTTTCGGAATAAAATGGCTGTGACTTACGGACGGACGGGCAGATAGACAGACATGACGAAACTATAAGGGTTCTGTTTTTTGCCAATCGGATACGAAACCATAATAAAAAAAAACTGCACATTTACATCTTGTTGTCAAAGAGATCCAGTACCAGTCATCGAAGTGTACCTACAAGTCACTCCAATAATTTCATGACATCAAACAGCACACAAAATAAAAGCAACCATGAAGCCATTAAAAAAAAATTAAATAATCTAAAGTATCAAAATGACTTTACGTACCCATAATTCGCGGAGCTATTCGTACGTTTGTGTGTGTTTGAGCCTTGTTTATGTAGTGATGCGATTTGATACCTATCAATTTTGAACATGCGTCCTTAATAACGAACTCTCAGAAACTACAAGTAGATAGTAGGGCTCTCAAATTTTGCATGGGGATTCCTTTTAGTACGTAGATGCTCGCTGAGACGGGATTTTGCGAAATTCCCATGGGATCGGGATTTACACGGGAAAACTTCTCACGCGAACGAAGTCGCGAGCAACTGCTAGTATGTAAAAAATAACTTGTATAAAACATTACTATCATCGGTATATGTATAAGTTGGATGTATAAACGTATAGGTATACTTGTTGTCGTCTCAGAATTTGTACTGCACGGGCTTGAGGACTGTTCATTTGACAGCTGTCACGAAGTAAAGTCCTGGTACTTGAACTAGTGAAGCGATAATTATGAATATTTAACTAGGTATTTATGGAAATAAGTACACAACAGATTTTCTACAAGATGCACTCAGTACCTGTATTCCCTTGGCCTTCACAAGTTCATTGTTTCACCTTGAAGCGGTCATTCTAAAATTACACTTGTGTTCGGTCCATGGGCCAAGTTGAACTCTCTTTTCGCGGGGAAAATCAGGAGCCCCCCTCCTGTCATGTCAGAAACTATATTCGTATTCTATTAATTATAATTGATTTAATATAGCATGTTACGCAAATTACGTGAAACTAAACGCTATGGTCATATTGTATTGATTTAGTTGTAAATCACGGGAAACGAAACGTAAATTATTTAGATATGAATGATTTGCTCTTAATATCAATGTTCGGTAATATGATCATTGCTAATTGTAATGTTTTCACGAGGTTGTCAATAAAACTGCTAAATTTTAGTTGTGGTCGTGAGGTCGTGGCACTGATTTGAAAACCACTTGATCGCACATACATTGCCCCGACGCACGAAAACTATGCGAGTTTTTGCTCCTATATATTGGCTACGATACACGAACCATTTTAGTTGTGACCAAGTATTAGGCCTGTGTGCATGCTAAACAATTACAAATTTTAAATTTTTGTATCCAATTTATAACGCATAATAATGCTTTCATGCACGTTGAAGTGGTGTGGAAAACATTCCCAGACATCTAGATACCAAATGGATGACATAACTATTCATCAGTAATGAAATAATATGAAAATTATTTATCATTTGATCCGATTATAAGCTACCGCAGAGGTCCATTTAAAATGGTGGTTTGGGTGGTCAAGAACAAAATTGTGTCGCGCGTTGATGTCTTTTGGAAATGTCTCTTTCTTACATGAAGAAATTCTAATTCTTTTATCCCTGTCTTTTCATCTGTATTTTTATCGTAAAAATCTGTGCTGTTACCAATAACGGCTGGATACGATATCGATAATTATAAAATTAAACTTATTTTTTTGTAATTCAATTCAGATAGTTGTCATAAAATACCTATCTACAATAGCCGACTTTAAAAAAATTGGCCAAGTGGGAGTCAGACTCGCCCATGAAGGGTTCCGTAGTAACTATAATAATATAATATAATAATTATGTATATTTATTTGACGAATAAAAATAAACTTAAAATTTCTTAAAACTAGCTTATTTATTTACATTTTTACAACTACGCTAAATAACTTTGTTTTTCATAGTGTTTGTATGAATTACAAAGTTATATTTGTGGTTTTAGAAAATATGCTGTATCTCAAAAACTGCTAAGCCGATTTCGTTCAAACCAATTTTGGTTGAAAGTTTACATTACGATCTACAGACATATATTTTTTTAGATTTTTCACTCCATTATTATAGAAGTTAGAGGGGGAGACACACATTTTACCATTTTGGAAGCTTATATCTTTTAAACGATTGACTTTATGAAAAAGTGGTTCTAGAAACCCTTATATCAAAAATTAAAGAACTGTCTATAAATACCACACACGCATAGGTGTCATGTAAAAAAATATTTTCAGTTCTAGTTCCATGTATGGGGACCCCCTTTATTTTAAATATTTGTAATTTTTTTCTTTAAAATAGAAAAGCGGTTTACAGAATACATCTATCTACCAAGTTTCACATGTATAGTTTTAATAGTTTCGGAATAAAATGGCTGTGACATACGGACGGACGGACGGACAGACAGACAGACAGACAGACAGACAGACAGACGGACAGACATATCGAAACTATAGGGGTTCCGTTTTTTGCCATTCGGCTACGGAACCCTAACAAGGAGAAAGTTCTGATATTTTTTCTTCTGTGTGACATGCATGTTTTCATTTTAGATTTCCCAAGATTCCATATTAAAAAGAAAAGTGGATGGATAAGGTTACTAGGCAATATTGGTTTCTAGTTTGGTTTTTATTGTTATAATGTTGAGAAAAGTCAAAATAATATAAGATACCTATATCCAATCTTTCTAGGCTTCAAATAGTATGACGAAGTCTAATATTAATTAACTTGGACCTTTGCATTACAATATCGCCCTCGTTAGTTACTTTGGTTCCGGGGATGCGGTAATAATCTCTATGAGATTTCGCGGCCCCGGAACTTAAGGGCAGCTGAAGGAACCGGGTGGGTTTTTAGTCAGTAGAAGTCTAACACTCCCTTCCACTTTACCCAGAGCGGGAGAAGTCATTCGATGATTTTCCCACTCAGGAAAAAGAAACAGGTTCCTTTGTTTCGATGTGTCGAGTCCACGGGTTAAGTGCATGTAGGAGGGAGGAGTCATTAGATAAATCATCTAATGGTGGTGAGTATCACCAAAAAATAATTATTATCTTGTGCCTGCTGAAGCTACAGTTGTTGACACATCTGATTTTAATGAAAATTTATGAAAATATATTTATTATGGAATATAAAATAAATATAAAAAAATAAAATATAAAAATAATATATAGCCGGCTACATTGTCCATGCTCTGATAAAGCAAATAAAATGCCTAACTTGTATTGGAGCGTTGATTGGTGTTACAAATCAAAACGCCTTACAATTTCAAAAAGACACTAAAACAAGTTATTGTACGGATCCACCACAGTAATAGAAATTTGTCGTCGTTGTGAAATTTATATTAAAAGGGCGATCAACGAGAGTGGTTCGAAAGTGCTGTCTCAGAAATATAATTCCAATTATTTTATGAGATCGGTTTTAAAATCACTGATTGGGTATAATTTATTCCAGGATATTAATTTTCATCAATATGAAATAGAAACTACCAATCATTTGATTGAATTAGCAAGATGCATAATTCAGAAATATGTAGACGCTCGGTTATCATTTTTTAGCAAAAACAATCAGGACCCTAAAACTTTAATTCGAAAAACATTTACCAAATTAATTCATTTTAAAAATCAATAATAACAGCATACTTGTTTTTCTTTTTGTAATTGAGACTGATAATGATTAAATATTATTATGTGATTTTATTGAGTAATTTTATAATGTTAAAGTTCATTTTATCGATATCGATAACTTTCCCTCAATCAAGTAGAGCAATCCCTAACTCGGCATATCTATGAAGCTTGACTTTGAACTGACCAATTGCAGTAGCGCATTTTTTCCTCGCCTCCCAACCCGTATTGGTGAGTTGTGTTCTTCAAAGAAATCGGCCTATAAGCTCTCTATACTCGAAAGGTTTAGGTAATTAAAAAAGGGTAAACAAATCGTAAAAAGAGTTGTTTACAGTTGACACTTTCTTCTTTAAAAATACGTTCTATCAAAATTAAACTTATTTTCGGTCACACGATAGTTTACTCTTGTGTTATAATATGTTCAACTTTATCATTTATTCTTAAACTACTCATCGTAGATTTAACTGCTTGAGCACAATTTTTTAGTTTGATTTATAAAATAATACAATATTTTGTATTCTGTCCATCATAAAGAGCCCAAAAAGACGGGTTTCCCAAACCTTTTGGAATATACAACGAATTAGATTATGTTGCTAAATTAGAGAGTACAATTGTGTCGTAGTCTGGCAACTGAAGTGGCAGGTATTACGTTTAGTCGGTTAACCTGACGCCATTGTTGACAAACGCTCTCGACATTTATCGTACGTGTTTTTGTTGAATTGTGATATTATTAGCTTGTTTCTTTGTTTTGTTTTTGTTATTTAGTTATTGTAATGTTTGTTATTAATCGTTATTCGTTTTTAAATTCGTATCGTGGAAAAATGAGTGAACCCGAGGCTGGTACTAGCCAGACCAACTTCGTACACACATTTCCGTCACCAAAGAAGAAACGCTTCAAAACCGGACCTCTTTCATCATCTGAGAAACAGACATTGATCAATGTGTTTAAATATGTAGAAGAAGCATGGCCCAAAGAGTATTTTCCGTCAAAAACAGACAGTGCAAAAAACTGGTGAAATAATGGGTATCTCTGTACCAACTGTATGTATGTATTTAGAAATATATATGTATGTTTATCAGTCGTCTAGTACTCATACCACAAGCTCTGCTTAGTTTGGGACTAGATGGCGTTGTGTGAAAGTTGTGGAATATTATAAAAAAGAAAAAAAAAACAACTGTGTACAAGGTCATTAACTAGTACAAAACATCACATAAAGTGGAGTCTCCTCCTCCACCGACAATGATATGGATTTAGCCGCAGTGAGGAGAAAAGTACATACGTTTTGTTTTTGCAAATGAAATGCCAACTAGGTATTGAAAAAGTATTGGAAAGTGTCAACAATAATGATGACAGTCTACCAAATATAAAAAGAGATGTAATGTATAAGTTGATGAAGAACTTAGGCTTTAAATACTCCAAACGCAGTCGCAAGAGTATGTACCAGACATTGCAGTATAGCGTATAAAGTATTTAAATGAGATTGCAAAATATAGAAGAGACGGGAAGAAAATATATTATTTGGATGAAACATGGGTCAATGAAGGTATGATAACAACGTTAATATGTTTTTAAAATAAATATTGTACACTGTTACCTTTGTAAATATATTGTAAACTCATAAATATTGTTTTTGCAGGACACACTAAATCTTCAACATGGCAAGACACTACCATAACATCCTGTAAAGAGGCTCACAGGCAGGGTTTGTCTACAGGATTAAAGAATCCCAGCAGGAAAGGCAACGCCTTATTTTAGGCCACGTTGGTAAGAATATTACTTAAATAGTCTTTAATAGGAATGCTAAGATGCTAATTTTATTTTATAAGTTTGTGAAAAACATCATATATAATAAACTTAATAAATCACTTCCTTGTTTCTCCGATGGGTTGGGCAGAGGTGCACCTATAGTACACCCATATTTCACCAGTTATGATTAAGGTACACGTAATAGGGGCGAGCCTATTGCCATTAACCGGGCACAACTCCCGAGTCGAGGCTGCTACTAAAAATTCCAGATAGAAAAACCCAGTAACACTAACTGACCTGGGAATCGAACTGTGAACTTGATGGTCAGCTGTAGTGCTCGCGACCACTAGACCAATAAGGCAGTCAATATATAATAAATTCACATTTTAAGTCAAGTACATATGAGATGCTCATATTACAAGAAAACATAGTTATTCATCAGTTGTTGAATTTATTTAAAACTATGTTTCAGGTTCATCAAGTGGTTTTGTTGAAGGAGGTGAATTAATATTTCAAGCCATTAAGGATGATAGTGATTATCATTCAGAAATGGATGCACATAATTTTGAGAAATGGATTACCACAATTTTCACCAAACTGGAAAAAGACTCAATTTAGGTGATGGATAATGCACCCTATCACAGTAGAAAAAAAGAAAAAGTGCCAACAACCGCATCAAGAAAGGCTGATATTCAGAAGTGGTTAAATGAAAAAAATATTGCTTTTGAAGAAGTAGAATTAAAATCACAATTATTAATAAAAGTTAAATATGAAAAACACAAATACCAATCCTATGTTGTGGAAGAATTAGCTAAGGAAAATGGTGTTACAGTATTGCGCCTGTCGCCGTATCACTGTGAGCTCAATCCAATTGAATTAATATGGGCTCAAGTTAAGGGGTTTGTAGCCGAGAAAATAAAACTTTTAAAATGGCTGACCTAAAAATTCTTTTGCCAGAGGCACTAGCTAGTGTAACTACAGAGAATTGGAAAAAATGCGAAGGCCATGTTATAAAAGAGGAACAGAAAATATTTAAATTAGACAAAATAATGGATGATACCACTTATCGTTTTATTATTAATGTGACAGATAGTTCATCAGATTCAGAGTCAGAATAGAGGCTATTAATATGTGATTATAAATAATATGATTTTAAAATTTGAAATAAAATGTTTTGCATCTATGAGTCACGTGGTTTTTTTTGTTTACTCTTTTTTAACTACCTAAACCTATGGAGTATATAGGTTAAATAATCTCTGGGTCGTGGTCCCGAACCCCACCCATTATAGGTACCTACTATTGCTGTGAACTCACTCCAGACACAAGCATATTTAGCTCAGTTGGCTTAGCTTGGTTGGGTTAACAAGATTGATAGTAATGTGAATTCAACCACAATGCGAGTTCACACGCCTATCAACAATAAAAAAGTTTTTTATTTCTTTATATGAGTGCAACAAACAGCGATTTATTTTTCATACTAATTATCATTGTGTTCTCCTGCCCTTAGCCCATTTACTTTGGGATCGGTGCAACACGTTTTCTTCTTACATTCTCCCCTGTCAGACGTCAACGCTGTACCTTACATATAGCAGCCTCTTTTTGTTTGCTAAAAGGAAAAATTTTTAAAGAGTAACCTGTGTTTTTAAAGAAAAGACCAGAGAAAAGAGTGCGGTATTTTTAGTTCACTAAAACCACCTGAGGTGATTCTTATTAGGACATAAAATAAGCTCAGTTATCTCTTAAAAAAAACTTTTTAACAAAAAATTAAACCGACTCCCAAAAAACACTGCAAAGTGAAAAATAACTTTAATTTCGGTAGTCGGTGTCTTTAGTTTTGTTTTTTCGTTTTTGGCACCGACTTCCGAAATTAAAGTTATTTTTCACTTTGCAGTGTTTTTTGGGAGTCGGTTTAATTTTTTGTTAAAAAGTTTTTTTTTTCACTCTTTTTAGTTGGATGATTTTTAATTTACCTAGTTACAAGAGCCTAAATGTCAACTACTTATAACCTTTTACAAAATATTGCTTTTCCCAATGCTGGGCCGTTAATTGTTGAGGAGTTCTCCTGGTACTTCACCATCAGCTCTACATCACCATATGCATTGTGACGAGCATAAAGTGCTTAACATCCATATTCAAGTAATCGAATCGCAATCCACTTAATACTTATTATTGAGTAGTTTCGGCGGCCATCTGTGGTCTTCATCATCAGTTCCACTTCCCCAAATGGTACTTTTTGAGAGCAACTGCACAAGTTACTATAAGAAATACCCAAAACGCCATAGGTGTGCCTATAATATTTGAAGAGTTCCCTCGATTTCTCCAGGATCCCATTATCAGATCCTGATTTTGGTGATAATGGTACCAATTTCGAAGTATACCCATTCGAACAAAAAAAGAATTTTCCAAATCGGCTCAGCCGTCTTCGAGTACTCGATGATCATACATAAAAAAAAAAAAAAAAATATACGCGTCTAATTGATAACCTCCTCTTTTGGTCGTCGGTTGAAAAGCGCTCTCTAGAACCCCCTCTGTGCAGCGCCTATTATGGCACATTCCTTAGGATACTAAAGGGGTCTCCCCTCAGCGTCGCTGTGTATGTGTATTCCATGAGATCAGTCGGTGAGGGGATAAATTCTCCACTCTAAGCGCCTGTGAGTGCTTTTTGCGGCCTACCCAAACGTCCTTACCTTGGTTTTGTTCGTCAAATCGTTAAGCTCCTTGTTCTAAGTTGAGCTATACGTCATTTGACAAATGCTTGCACGGTATTGACAGGCCCACTCAAATCTGTGAGCATCTTTCTTCAAAAGACCGCCTCAGACTGAAACCTACAAGGTTCCCAAATAATTAAACCAGTGTAGATTGTATGGACTTTAAAAGAGACGGTCCCCTGAGTTTGTTTCGGTGTTTCTTCTCAGGGTAGTCAGTTAGGAAACATTGGCCTCATCTAGTTACTTACGAAAAAAAATGAAGTGTAAAAGTGTTATTTAATAACCAATTTGCAAAATGATGATCATTTATCATTTATGTGACCCCGGAAATAAATTTAGCAGCCTAACAGCGTGGTCATCTGTAAGGGTAATGATTTGTATATGGTATACAAATATAGTACCTCCATAAATATTTACAAAAATAAACACTGCAATAAAGTCTAAATAAAAACTAATTCATTTTCAAGCAGTCATATGTAGTCTCATGTGATTGGTGGTATTTATTGTACAATCACAGATTTGAAGACTCTGGTGAACATAAAACTCGCTAAAGCGTGCGAGTTGGCACCTTTCGCGTTTAACCAACTTAAAAAAAAATACTAATAAAAATCTAAAATTCGATAACGTCCCTTGAAAAGTATGAAACAAGATTTTGTCACCGATCTTGGGGTAGCACAGAATATCTTAGAAAAAACTTACGAAATTGGGTAAAAATTCTTATCTGTATAACGTTGTTGTCTGCTTTGAATGATGCCTCAACTGGTAAAATGTATTGAGTAGTCTAAGAGATAAACGGGAACAAGTAAACAAACAAGTATATTTAGTTCTTAGCCTGCCAAAATTACAACTTTTTGCCGTCGGAAAAAAATATCATGATGACTTTATAAAATCATGTTACGCATACAGTGATGAATGACGGACACGCTCTGTAATTTTTACTTTCATTTCAAATTAGTCTTGAAACGCTCAGATTTTACTAAGCAACAAAACTAATTACATTTGGCATTATAGCGCCTTATTAATTACGAAATACGTATGGTTAACACATTAAAACAATGTGGCGAGAACGTTACTGACGCTTGTTAGTTTTTAGGGTTCCGTAGATGAATGGCAAAAAACGGAACCCTTATAGTTTCATCATGTCTGTCATGTTTGTCCATCCGTATATCACAGCTATTTTATTCCAAAACTATTAGGACTATACCTACATGTGAAACTTGGTAGGTAGATGTATTCTATGAACCGCTTACCGATTTTAAGAAAAAAATTAAAAATCATTTAAAATAAAGGGGGCCCATACATGGAACTAAAACTGAAAATATTTTAATATTTCATGAAGCCTATGCGTGTGTGGTAGACAGGTATTTAAGAATGACATAGGGGTTTCTAAAACCACTTATTCATAAAGTCAATCGTTTAAAAGATATAAGCTTCCAAAGTGGTAAAATGTGTGCCCCCCCCCTAACTTCTATAATAATGGAGTGAAAAATCTAAAAAAAAATATATGTCTGTAGATCTTAATGTAAACTTTCAACCAAAATTGGTTTGAATGAGATTGGGTCAGCAGTTTTTGAGATACTGCATATTTTCTAAAACCGCAAATATAACTTTGTAATTCAAACAAACACTATAAAAAACAAAATTATCTAGCGTAGTTGTAAAAAATGTAAATAAGCTAGTTTTAAGAAATTTGTAAGGTTTTTTTGTTTCGTCAAATAAATATACATATTATATTATACTAGCTTCCGCCCGCGACTTCGTCCGCGTGGAAAAGAAATCCCCAGATTCTGATACATTCTTCATTAGTGCTCCGCTCCTATTGATCTTAGCGTGATGAGATATAGCCTATAGCCTTCCTCGATAAATGGGCTATCTAACACTGAAAGAATTTTTCAAATCAGAACCGTAGTTCCTGAGATTAGCGCGTTCAAGCAAACAAACAAACAAACAAGCAAACTCTTCAGCTTTATAATATTAGTATAGATTAGTATAGATTATTATAGTTACTACGGAACCCTTCATGGGCGAGTCTGACTCGCACTTGGCCAATTTTTTTTGGGTTTACCTAACAGCATTTTAGTTTTACGTAACGAAATTGAGGTTACTTTCATAGAAGTTTGAGATTACATAATGGAAATGCCAAAACCTGACTAAGATAGTCGCAAAGAAAATGTTGTACTTACAAATTCGAAACTAGATGAAGTTAACAAGAGATTGGCTTAACACAATTACATATCTATGTATACTAATATTATAAAGTAGAAAAGTTGGTTTGTTTAAACACTCACCATCCGACACGGACGTTCTCCGGACGTTTCCGTCTAAAACAACATCCGTAACTAAATAAATTGAAACCAAATCTAGGCATTTTTTATAAAATAGTTATCCTTACTAAACGCAAAACGTATGTGCATCATACAATATCCTTACGCAGGCGCGCATACACTCACGCAATGTTAGCGGCCGACGCGATACGCACACAATTTCCATGAATTAAGGATTGCATTAATTTTTTATGATACTGTGTTTCCATTTTAAGTTAGTGAAAGATTTTTACATCAAAAACACCTATGTTTTTTTGACGAAAATCGATTCAGAAGCCGATTCTGAACCAACTACTTTCAAGAATTGCGTTTATTCTGTTACACGTTTTATATAATAATATTTATAGGCCTTATTCTCTCAAATTCCAGATCCCAGAACAAACGACTGGTTCCTGATAAAAGATCCATTTCCCGGTCTAACAATTATCGGCCTGTACCTGTACTTCTCGCTGAAATGGGGACCGAGGTACATGGCGGACAAGAAACCCTTCCAGCTACAGAAGACTTTAATTGTTTATAATTTCATCCAAGTCGTAGTCAGCGTCTGGTTGTTCCATGAGGTTGGTCGCTCCTTTTTTTGTTTTTATTTTTAAACGTCTAATGGCTATCGGACTTGTGATCGAGAGGTAACAGGTTTGAGCCCCACTCTACACTATTGTCTCACACTATTGCCGTGAACTCACTCCAGACACAAGTATATTTAGCTCAGTTGGAGGAATAGTTGGTTAACAAGATTGCTAGTAATGTCCACATTAACATTAAAACTTAAACGGGATATTTACGATGATTACGTATTGTTTCGAGTTTCCGATATTTCGGCACTGTTGCAAGCGCCACGGATGAACTGAAGTAATTGTGGGTGGACGTTATGAGCAGATAAATCGGTCTACCCTCTTTTCCGTTCGTTTTTTGTGATCGCCACTAATGACACCGTTAGCCTAAATTTTCTACCCACATTGCTAGGTCTCTTTTTAAAAAGAAAAGAAATGATTACTGGCTCGCGTTTGACCACTATTCCACCTGATGGTAAGGGATGATATGATCTAAAATGAAGCACACCTATCTGGAAGTAACCTATTCACTCTTGACTTAAAGACCCCCAGGTTATTATTTATTATTTATTATATACTTTATTGTACACCTCACAATATTTCTATGGATACAAAAATTTAAACTAGTGTACAATGGGCGGTCTTATGGCACAGGGCGATCTCTTACATAGATTGAGGGCTGTCAGTGTACAAAAAACATAAATAATATTAATTGAACACAATAATATAAAATACATACATACAATACAAAAATCATATACTAATAAATATTACATGTATCTATAATTGAGAAAGAATGGGATAAACTTATAGGGAGAGGTAATGCTCCTTCACCATTCTTTTGAACGCTGGTAGCGTTTGAGCACGCCTCACTTCTATGGGTAATGCATTCCACAAACGAGCTGCTTGAATAGTGAAAGATTTATCAAAGAAAGAAGTGGAATGCGTGTGTGTGCGTGCGTCTAGAATGTGTGTCACAGAGGAACTGAAAGCGTTCCTTAAGATAAAAAGGAGTAAAAGGATTAAAGAGCACATTATAAAGCAGAGAAAGTAAGTGAAGGTTCCGGCGAAACCTAATAGGAAGCCATTTGAGCTGAGCGCGGAAATCAGAAACGTGGTCATACTTGCGCAAGCCAAATATAAACCTGATACAGAGATTTTGAAGTCGCTCTAGCTTGTCTAATTGGTCTTGGGTCAAGTCGAGATAGCTGGCATCAGCATAGTCCAGAATAGGAAGAAGGAGAGTTTGTGCAATTGCAATTTTAGTAGAGATGGGAAGAAAATTACGAAGGCGTCTCAAGGAGCCTGCAGAAGCAAATACTTTACGACTAACTTCCTGTAACTGTTTAGTCCAAGAAAGGGTGTCGTCAATGTGTATTCCCAGGTTCTTCACAGTGTGACTATAAGGTATAAAGGTGTTATTGAAAGAAACATGGGGAAGTGCCGTCTAATCAATCCTGGAGATAGTACGAGAGCTACCAACAACAATAACCTGAGTCTTAGCAGGATTGATTTTCAGCCCAAACTCAGCGCTCCAGTCACCAATTCGAGCGAGGTCCAAATTAATAGCTTCAATGGCATCAGCTAACTCTACAAGTGGGGCTTGGGTGTAAATTTGAAGATCATCAGCATACAAGTGGTAGAAAGAAGATAGACACAGACTCCGGCCAGGAATTGCATTCTTTAGCTGTACGCACAGTGAAAGTATTCCCAAAAACGTTTTGTGCGATTATACTGCATTATATTAACTAACTCTGATCTCTTCAGCTAGTCGCTGTGTTTAACGTATGATGGAATCTTATGAGCTTCTATGCTCTTAATACATTGCTTAAATATTACATTAATAATAGCACTCTTGTTTGATTAATTTAAGCTTCGCAAAATCACGCAAGCGTCATTCTTGCGTGATTTTGCGAAGCTTAAATATGTCTTGTTATTCATGCAGGAAGGCAGTAACACCTTCTAGCCTGCAAATATATGCAGAATGGAACACATACATATTCTCGATAAGTTAAAAGGCATATCTTTCTTTATTGTGAACAACAAAGAAAATGATGCAGCAGCGACATATGTTCGTTTGAACAATGACTGTATGGAACCTGATGTTAACTTCAATATTTATACAAATACTCGTTTTTTTGTTTTCAGGGCCTCGCCGCAGGCTGGTTGAGGACTTATAGTTGGAAATGTCAACCGGTTGACTTCTCAAGAACGCCGGAGGCTATGAGAGTACGTACATATATCTATTTATGCTGTGGTATCAATCTGAGATCTCTTCATTTTATGTATTGGTGAGATATCGCGGCCCCGAACTACAACTGAAGGAATAGGGTGAGTTTTTATTCGGTAGAAGTCTGATATTCCCTTTCACTTTACCCAGAGTGTACTCATTTGACGATTTTCCTTTCGCAAGGAAAAAAAAAGAAGTTTCTCAATGATCCTGGACCCCACTCACCGAGTTGAAGCTCGCAGATTTTAACCCATGCATGGTCATTACTTAGTGTATATCACACCTAGGAAACTGTGCCGCATCATTGTGAAAATTCTAGGCTGCGTATT
Organism: Tholera decimalis; assembly: GCA_943138885.2. Classification (NCBI taxonomy): domain Eukaryota; kingdom Metazoa; phylum Arthropoda; class Insecta; order Lepidoptera; family Noctuidae; genus Tholera; species Tholera decimalis. The sequence goes on along the minus strand of OW964552.2, from coordinate 6,716,823 downwards.
AAGTAAAACAAATGATATGAGATATAGTTCAAAACCTTCCTCCCAAACATTACCTCTCAAGCTAGCGGTTTTCATTTATGGACCAACTAGCAGTTGCCCGTGACTTCGTTCGCGTCGGAGAATTTTCCCATGTAAATCCCGATCCCGTGGGTTAATTCCAAAAATCCTTTATTTGTGCTCCCCTAGGAACATACATGCCAAATTTCAGCTTTTTGTGCCCTGTAGTTTCGGCAGTGCGTTGTCTGTCAGTCAGTCAGTAACGGAAGCGTTTTAGGAAGTCATTCTCAAGCGTTGGATATAATATAGCTTATACCTACATATGAGTGTTTCCTGCAGTCATCTAATTAGAAAAAAAAGGTAACCTGAATTTTGATTATCTGGTATCATCAACATGCGAAATTTGAATAATTTTTTTTGAGTTGTCTTTATTGACGTTCGTGGTAGGTTAACGGGTCGTCCTGTCATATCTAATTACAATAGGGACGACCTGTGTCCTCTTAAACTTAGGTATTTCTAAGGAAATGATTATTTAAAACAGGAACAAAGTAAGAACTAATATTACTAATAGTCTACTCAAGTTTTAAGTTTTCGCATCCAGAAACAAACACCATTATTGACGATCGAAATTAATAGTGAGTAAAATTATTATGAGGGTATCTTTTTTCCTAGAATTGGCTAGCTATGAGATCAAGACTTACATATAATAATATGTACCTACCATACACCTTTGATATACACTTTCTGAATTATGTTTATAATTGTTTCTTTTCCTATATTGTTTTATCTATTCCTATATTGTATATCTATATTGTTTAATTACAAATCGCATACGAATGAACTGTCCAATGTTCTAATAAGAAATGAAGGTTCTGTAAACTAGGGCATGAATCTCTGTTCAGTCCCAAGCCAGCCAACGGTAACTGGTATGCTGAACTGTCCGCGGTTACACGGAGCCCTAACTACGTTGCTTTTCAAGAACAGTTACACAATAGCCTCTTAGGCTTCAGTACAACAATTAAGCTTATGCAATCAATGATAATAATCACTTACCCTCTGAGCTGGGACTCCAAGCGAGGATCTGTTTTGATCACGTCCGTGTGTGTGTGTAGGTAGGTAATGAGTAATTGAAACGTATAATGTGGGAAAGTGGTGTCACGGCGGTCACAAAGGACGCAAGCTTCAATGTGTGGTTCAGGCCGGGATGTAGCACAAACTCCGCACCAGATTGGAGCAGCTATTTATCACCAATTCACCATTACTTTCAGCAAATTTCGCGTGTCAGACAGGATGACGACATTCGGCGTTATTGTTCCAAAATATCCCAGATTTCCACTCAATTCGGGATTCTAGAGTTCAACTAATCACTAATTACAATTAATTTATCCTTAACAGCGTAGATTCAACTCGATTTTCAATTACAATCAATAAAATCAATCTCAACAAACTCGGCGGTTGCTTTTTAACAGGAAAATTATCTGTCAAGTCAAAGTCAAAGACAATAGAATAATGTTGCCAACCAAAAAGGTGCGTTCTGTTTCACGTTGGACGAAACAATCTCGGAATCTCGGAATATCGGAATCTCGGAATGAAAGTTCCGATATTACAATTCCGATACTGAGTAACCCAATATCAATATCGATTTTTTTTTTAATATTTTTACTAAACCTATATTTTAGCTTTGCATGGTGCGATACAAAAGCTATAATGGTGTTGTCTGTGTCTTTGTTGTTCTTGAGAACATATTACCAAGAAAAAAAAGGATTTTAAAATATAAACATACCTTTATTTTTAAAAGTAACAAAATTAATTTAAACTACCAAACTCAGAAACAACAAAACTTATTTAAGTGTTGTTGATTCTGAGTGCGGTAGTTAGATAAATCTATTTATATAAAAGAAAGTCGTGTTAGTTACACTATTTACAACTCAAGAACGGCTGAACCGATTTGGCTGAGAATTGGTAGGGAGGGAGAGAGTTTTTATCCCGAAATTCCCAAGAGATCGGGATTTACGCGGGAAAACACTCCCACGTGAATGAAGTCGCGGGCAAAAGCTAGTTAGTAATAAGTATAAGATAATAATGAGAAATTTGATAAACAAATATTTCCAATATTCCGATTTGTTGATTTTGCTTGCACATTTTAAATTATAAGAAGTTTTGTTGATTCTGAGTTCGATAGTTTAATTAGTAATAAGTATAGGGTAATAATGAGAAATATGATAAACAATATTTCTAATAATAAATTATTTTTCCAAATTGTAGATTTTGCTTGCACATTTTAAATTATAAGAAGTTTTATTGATTCTGAGTCAGGTAGTTTAATTAGTAATAAGTATGGGTAAATAATGAGAAATACTAGGTGTTCAAATAAGTTTTAAGGTTTTTTTTTTAATTTTGAATTTTTATTTAGAAAACCTGAATATCAGTCAAAATATTGCCCGTCTTTCAGGCAGCATACGGATACCACGTTTAAAAAATTCCTCATCTTTTGAGGCGATCCAAGAATCGAGCTCAGACAGCTAATGAGCCATTGACCAGAACAAGTGGTAGTCCGAAGGAGCAATGTCTGGTGAATACGGCGAGTGAGGTAGAACATCCCAGTTCAGTGCCTCCAAAGTTTCCTTGACAACTTTAGCAACATGTGGCCGAGCGTTGTCGTGCTGACAAATCACTTTGTCATGTCTTTTGGCATATTGGGGGCGTTTCACCTTTAATGTTCGACTCAGTTGCATCAATTGTTGTTGATAACGTTCCGCAGTGATAGTGTCGTTAGGCTGGAGTAGCTCATAGTAGATAACTCAGAGTTGATCCCACCAGATGCACAGCATTATCTTACCCCACGATTTTCTGCGCTTTGTATTGTCGTACTGGATCAACTTTTCGTCTCCTGTCACTATTAGATGTAAAAAACTCTTTCGGTTTTGCCTTTGGAGCAGTTGTTCGCACGTGAAAAAACGGTGTTCGACGTCTCTCGGCTTGAGTTTGGCATGAATCTTGGTCCAGTAATGCTTCTAATTCAGCGTCTTCGAACTTTACTAGCCTCCCTTCGCGTTCTTTGTCACTGATGTCAAAGTCACCACAAACGCCGGAACCAATACTCGCATATTTTTAGTGATGGAGCATGCTCTCCATACGCTTCACATAGCAGTCGATGCCCTTCAGCTGCACTTTTCTTCAAGTTTAAGCAAAAAAGCAGTGCTTCCCGCACATGCTGTTTAATTGGCACGAAAATTGACATAGTTGCAGTACAAAAATGCGTGTCGTTTACACTTCAACGAAATAAAACGTACTATGAGAGGAAAATGGTTACGTTTAAACATGAATACGCAAGTTTCAAGATAGTCCGATGCGATGTAGTACTAGTTATGCCATCTTTTGTAAACCCCTCAAACTTATTTGTACACCTAATATATGATTTAATACACTTAAAAATCAATTTTTGAATCAAATTAAAAACTAGGTACGATTTAAAAAAGTTTTTTATTGCACTCAATCCAACCTGATACCGAATTTGAATAATTTATAAATAAAATGTGCAATTTCTTACGATATATATAGATATTGAGATCTAATATCGGAAGTTAGTATCGGAATTGATAACCTTCTGATATTATTACATGCCCTACTGTAAACCAAAAGCACAAAATATTAAGTGTGGCATGAGGCATTTTATAACGATCATATGATTAAAGAAGTGATTAAATACATGTAATTAAAAAAGTAGAGGATGAAAATCCAATAGAAGATAGATCAATAGATAGAATGCTCTTTATTGCACACCAATAATTTAAACACACCTGATTCACAATATTGCTGAACTTATGCTTACAATGGTGGTCTTATCGCTGATAGCGATATCTTCCAGACAACCTTTGGTCTGGTTTATAAGATAATACGTAAAATTGAAAAGGTATTGAATGAGAACGTGAAGATTAAAACATAAAACTCACTGTCGGGACTAGGGTTAACTGAAAGTTATTAACAAATAATACGAATGTGCGTATATAAAAATTAAACATTATAACAATAACCGTAGAAAACAATAAACTCAAATGTTAATTACACGATCTTGATAGCCGATGTTGCACGGAAACACATGAACATCAATATCATTAAACAACAGAATCTGTTTTGTACATAATGTTGTCGTGTTGATCAGTCATCGCTGCTTCCTTTACGTCGTGTTTATTTCTATCAAGATACATGCGTAATTATGTGCAATTTGTTCACCGAGTATCGTTTTGCAGTAAACAGCTTTATAAATGCACAGAATAAAGAACAATTTAATTTACAACTTGATAATAAAATTGGCGCTGTTTTGTTTGTGTAATCTTGTAAAAATTAACTCAGAATTAAAAGCCAAGATGACGTCTTTGTATCTGTACTATAATATTATAAAGCGGAAAAGTTTGTTTGTTTGTTTGCTTGAACGCGCTAATCTTCGAAAGTACTGGGTGGATTTGGATGCAATTTGGTATGGAAGTAGCTTCAAGCTTGAGGAAAGTTATAGGTTACTTTTTACGCGACTGCAAAAAAGGAGAGTTATGTTTTTACCGTGACAGAATCCACGGGAGCGAAGCCTCGCGTGAGTACTAGTAATTAATATTTTCGTGTTGATCGAAAATGGGTTCAAATCCAAATTAGTGTTGAACATTTCCTTATAATCGATGGGTATCATTTTCATGGTAATAGAACTGTACTGTACTGTACGTATCCCAGCACAAAACAATTTATTTTTCTATAATACGACCATTGAGTTTAAATTAGAAAAAAATATGTACTAAGTTAAATACTTACGCAATCAATCAAGAAATGAAAAAAGTCAATCATAAGTAAAAACCAAATCATCCAGAAGAAAAAGTTTCATCTAAAGTAGAAAGCTTAACACCTTTTAAAGCAAGTACCTTTTACACCAAGGCAGTTAATTAAAACAGTAGGCACCGTAATCTTAAAAGTACTGTTATTAACAGTCATTACGGCAGTATTCATTATGATGACCGCTCTACTAAACCACCTTCTATTTAATTAACGTTAACTAGAAAAGTACAACCAAAGTATGCAATTTTAGGTTTAATTGTATTATGGGACCAAACATTGTTATTTCTATCCGGTTTAATGTCTGGTTATGAGCTGTATATTGTTACTATTTTTTGCAGTGTAATTTTTAATATTATCTAGATTACCTCAGAGATTGTCAAAGAAATAATAAAAAAAAAAATAAAAAAAAAAAAATTATTTCCAAGTCCATTCAAAGATTTTTTAATAGATATCTCAATCAGCTATATAAGACCCGTCATTTGAATATTGGAATATATTATATAATATGTATTTATTTTTATCTGTGAGATGAAATAGCGTTGACATAATGTATTTTTTCAATATTTGTTTAGACATTTTTCATTATTTCTACATTTTTACCCGACTGCAAAGGAAGGGTTATGTTTTTCGCGCGTATCTTGTATGTATGTATGTATGTATGTAATATTCTTTATTACCTCATATCTCCAGAACCGCTGAACGGATTCACATAATTGAGGTATCGTTAGATTCGTCTTAGCAGCCCAAGTGTTTTTAGATAGGTGACATTTGAAAAAATCAAACATGGCGGCTGTGCGAAGCCATTATACATAGTGAAAAAAAAAATGTTTTGTTTCGAATACCACAATATGGGTATCAAATTAAAGGGCTTATTGCAAGGATTTCAAAAAGGTATATCATATTTATCATTAATGTAATACTAGCAAAAATAATACAAAGAGAAAGTTTAAAAATATGGACTTAGAGCTCTTTCACTTTCTTAATCCGGTGGGGTGCCAATGTGACATGACCGGGAAAATTAATAAATTGTTAATTAATATTTTAACTGAAAAGCTGAAAAAAAAATTATTTACAAAATCTAAAAAACCCGACTGCTCAACTGAAATGCAAGAAACAAGCACATTTTTATTTTAAAAAGTGACAAGCAGGCGGACCCGACAAATTAAAAAAAAAAATACGTTCAATGGGGTCCCGCCTGCTTGTCACTTTTTAAAATAAAAATGTGCTTGTTTCTTGCATTTCAGTTGAGCAGTCGGGTTTTTTAGATTTTTTAAATAATTTTATTCCAAGATATATGTTTTAATAGAGTATCTTCCATCTTCCAGGTTGCAACGGGTGTCTACATATACTTCCTGGCAAAAATGTCTGAGCTTCTCGACACGGTTTTCTTTGTCATAAGGAAAAAGGATAGGCAGATCAGTTTCCTCCATATGTACCACCATACAGTGATGCCCATGATATCATGGGGTGCCACTAAGTACTATCCAGGAGGGCATGGAACGCTCATAGGAGTCATAAACTCTTTCGTTCATATTATCATGTACACGTATTACATGTTCTCAGCCATGGGACCACAGTTCCAAAGGTATCTGTTCTGGAAGAAGTATATCACCACATTACAAATGGTGAGTATTTGTGAGATTATAAATTAAATATGTATTCAATACTAAATCAATCATCTTAAGGTTAAACTATAGAAATTTAATAACGATTAGAAAGTTGTTGCTTTTAAATTATGACAGGTATTTTGCAAAAATATGCGTTGTATACAAAAATCAGAAAACAAATCAATTATATTGTTACTTATAGTATTGTAACATGGTTTTTGTTTTATTTTCAGCTCCAGTTCTGCATCGCCTTCCTCCACTCCGCTCAGCTACTCTTTTACGATTGCGGCTACCCACGCTGGTCCGTTGTCTTCACTTTACCGAATTCTATCTTCTTCTACTACCTCTTTTACGACTTCTATTATAAGGCATATGGCAAACCTACCAAGAAAGGAGCTGATGGCAAGAAAACAGATGCTAAAGAGATAACGAGTAACGGTCACATGAATGGAAAAGTCACTACTAATGGAATCGCAAATGGTACAGCGAATGGCACACCAAATGGTACATCCAATGGTAAAGCTCAAAAGATCGACTAAACAATGTGATCATAACATGTAAATATTTTTGTTGTTTAATACCAATATCGATTTTAGTTCTAGCTAATTTTGAATATTGATTACATTTGGAAGGAGTCCAAGTAACGAATGCTGAACAAATTCTTACTTAAATTCCCTTCTTGTACCGTTACTGGATTTAATAAGTACTTTTTCACCATCTAACATCTTGTAGGTGTTATTCAATGCTGTCTTCAGTACTTCTAATTTGTTGGATTTTTATTATTTAAGTTATCTTCAGTTATTATTAAGAATGTTACGGTGTACATACTATAGACTGTTATATCATATTTTTAAGACATAATTGTTTAAAGTAGAATGATACAATGAGTATAATTATTGCCATGAAACTCGAAGTACCGTGCTTTAATACGTTTGCTCTATTAAATATATTCATCGATGGTAAAATAAGTGTTAAAATGTTTGATCGTAATACTTCATGATAACGGTAAAGCTTACTAAAAATGGACAAATTAAAAAAAAATGTCTACTTGTCAGTTCGTTCATTTCAGCCCCTAAATAATAGGGACTGAAATATATAAAAAGATTGTACTAAGGTGAACTAAATTGATATCTAGAAATTTGATTTCTTCAGCAGTCACAAGATATAAAATCGTTCTGTACATATTGTGACTTTGTTCAGAAAATATAAATATAACACGTTCACAAAATAAAATTTAAATTAATATGTCAATTTAACTACTGTTGATATAATCGTGATAATTACATTGTCTTCCAATGAGTTTTCTTCCACATTAAACTTGATTGCTCTGTGGGAAAATTTTCTTTTGATTTTATCTGAGCACTATGATGCTGCCCTAAAAATTATCAAATAATCAACTGTTGATTATTTGTAAGTATTTAAGATCGATTGGAATTAAGTGTACTTAATTATAAGTATTCAGTTTTATATTTTGCTTTACCGCCTTGCTTTAGAATTAATTTTAGGAAAAAGTGGAATTTATTTCTTGAAGTGTTTTTCAAATAAGTGGATTACTAAAATGGGTTATCATAGCTAGCTAGCATAGGACTGAGGACAACATTTTATTTTGACGAAATCGATCAAACAGAATACTCCATCAAACCAATATGACATTTTTGTACGAATTTAGTATAAGGCTACCCTTAATATTAGGTAAACTGGTTTTCTACGTTTAGCTGAAGTATAGCAATTTAGATTTCTTTAAGCTCAAAACCAAAATGTGTAGCATGAATACACTTTACTGTATTTCAAGACAGGATTCTCTGAATAAAAAACAGCAAATAGTATATTCTTGCATACATACGTGGAATCATAATTATTTTCAAAAGCATCATCTTCGGATGTTGAAACTGATTTTGATACAGTTGAATGTGCTACTGATTAAAAATTAAATGCAATCGTTCAAGCATCTTTCATTACTGTAGTTGCACGTTTATACATTAAAAACCCAGTTTCTGAATCGAGAACACCAGTGTTCAATTAGGTAATTCTTTATTCAGAAACTGGGGTTAAATAATTGTACATTTGCGTAATCGGGTTTGTAATGTTTAATAATATAATTATATGTGACTACAATAGTATTGTTTGTTTTTATCCTAGTGCAGTTTTCAGAAGTAATAATAGGTATGTCTACAAATTATTATGTACTCAAAAATTCAGCAACCACAAGTCTCCTCCTCAAAAAGACCACAAATCACCCGTGCCATTATTATGAAATATTCTAATAACTTAGGTACCTACCTTAGAACAACAACGCATAGAAGAGGCGTCTAGAACAAAACACGAGCGATTTCGTGTGTCCACTTTATTTTCTTTGTGTGCGTGAGCCGAATGTGTCTACGTTCTTCAAACGCACACAAATATAGCTTTCAGTGATACCATTACCAGTACCATTATCACAAAAATGGGAAAATGCACTATTATGTTGCTGGATCAAATCAATTATTTTATGTTATGAAACTAAATAAGATGATGTTTTTTCATGTAATATGACTTATATGACATATATTTACGGAAGGTAAACGAAATGAGATATCGTTTATTGCGTTTAGAATGTTTGATGTGTAATGTGTTATAATGATATAGAAATGTATTAATTGCTTGAAAAATCTCGTTTGATATCAATTAATAATAATAATAATAATATAAATCAAGTTTTGTTTTCTGCTCGTACAAAATAAATCCGCAATAAACAGTGATAACTTTCCCCATCCAAATTTTTCCATATATACGAAAAGAGGACACGCTGAAGCAAGAAACATAACATAAATTTAAAAACAACTAATATTATGAACCGAAAAAATACCGAAAATGAAGTTAAACAATCCATCGGCAACTGTCAAGTCTGTCATGTTTGTGTTTGTCAACAATCATAAAAAATGCGAGAAATAATTATGTAAAGAAACAAAACTTGGACGATGCTTACTAGAGCAGCTTCGCGACGTGCACGCCCACCACCCCCGGACCCGTCGTTCAGCTCCGCCTCGCCGCCGCCGGACTTAGGATCACCAATGTCACCGGCGGCTGCAGCCGCGTCGAGCTCGAGCGACGAGTATTTCTCTCCGCCGACGTCGCCAACACCTGTGCGTCGGCAGGGAAGAGGCCGGCCACCGACGAGCTTGGGACTTAGGAGCCAACCGGCTCCAAGTCGGGTCCCCGCTGCCGGTGGTGTGCAGCGCATGAGATGGACTCAGTCCATAAACGAAAACGTCATGCGCGCATATTACATGCGGGTCTACAGAGGGGGGAACTAACCTCACTGCGTATCGTGTCAGGATGCTGTCTCTGTTTCAGGACCTAGAACCAGCTGTCAACGTCTCAGCCCAACGACTGTCGGATCAAGTGAGGATCATCCAGCGTAGCCACAGGCTGGATGATGTAACACTTGATAGGCTGCGCTCAGAGGTACTGAACAACCATATCATCTCGACCCCGACGCAAGCCGCCGTACAAGCACCCGCTAGTGGTGTAATGACGTCGCGGCTAAATAGTCATAATAATGAGCTAGATGATAGGGTTGTCACGGTAAGTAGCCAATGCAACGATCGACTGAGGAGCGCACTGGAGGATGCGCTTCGTGAGTATCGATCGACTCCGCCTGAACTTAGACCCCGTTTACCACGGTTACCCATGCACAAAAAAAATAGGGCGCTAGTGTGTGCTTTGGACTCGTTGCTTGAGAACATTTTTGAGAGCAGCGAAAACCTCGTTGATACGCACTCAATTCTGTATTGCGGGGCTGTTGCGGCGTGTCGCTTAGCTAACGTCAAATTTCCTAATACCGACGAAGCTATTCGACCAAAACCTGCTGTACCAGCCTGGCAGTATAGGATCGAGAGGCGTATCGATGAGGCCAGAGCACTCATCGGCAAACTATACTGCTTCAGGGAAGGCAATACACGCCCGCGTGTAATGCGTTTTGTGCGGCGGGCTTTCTCAGGGACTGGAATCAGCCCTCGAGAGTACACACCCCACATTACGGAGCGTATTGACTTCCTGAAGCAAAAAATTTGTGCATGGGCAAGCCGTATCCGACGGTTTAAGCGGCGGGTTGAACGGTACTCACAGAATCGCATGTTCCAGAGTGATGAGAGGTGGGTATACAGAGCTTGGGAGCGACCCAATCAAAACGTGACTGACGTGTGCCGCCCGGATGATACCGCCACGAATTCATTTTGGCGCAACATCTGGTCGGTGCCCGTCTGTCATGTTGAGGGTGACTGGATGCGTGAAGTTGAATGCGTATGTGAAGCTATACCACAAATGGATAAAATAATCATTAATACTTCTGATGTAGCCAAAGCAGTTCGTCCGTTACCAAACTGGAAGTCTCCAGGACCGGATGGACTGCACAACTTCTGGCTCAAGTGGTATAGCAGCTCGCATGCGCTTTTAGCTTCTCAATTCCAAGCATCCTTAGAGACTGGGTCTCTACCAGAGTTTTTGACAACTGGCTGTACCCACCTGCTTCATAAGAGTGGTAGTCCCACGGAACCCAAAAACTATAGACCGATTACTTGTTTGTCTACGGTCTATAAGGTTCTTACGTCCATTCTGAGAGTGAAAATAAATATGCACATTGAGTGCAACTCAATTATGTCCACTTCTCAGAATGGATGTAGGAACGGGTTCCGTGGCACTAAGGAGCTACTCCTCATTGACATGGCCATTAGCCAACAGGTTCGTCGATCCCACAAAGATCTATCAACATGCTGGATAGACTACAAAAAAGCCTATGATTCTGTTCCTCATAGCTGGCTCATGAAGGTGCTGGAGCTTTACAAAATAGAGCCAACTCTACGCACCTTCCTTGAGTCATGTATGAGGCAATGGAAGACGGTACTTCGCTATCCAGGATGTCGACTGATTCGAGGGAATGATGACCCTATATGGATCAGACGGGGAATATTTCAGGGCGACAGTTTGAGTCCACTTTGGTTTTGCTTGGCCCTGAATCCTCTAAGCACAATGTTAGAGGACTCAGGCCTGGGCTATCGGTTGAGAAGAGGAGGTCAAAGTATATCCCACCTCCTTTACATGGATGATTTGAAACTCTTTGCCCCCAACAACTTGCAATTGATGGAACTACTGAAGGTAACTGAAACTTTCAGTAGCGCCATCAAGATGGAATTTGGTGTGGACAAATGTGCAATCATGCATGTAAAACGAGGAGAGATTATGGAATCTGAGGGAATTCAACTTTCAGACTCCATACACCTTAGATCTCTCTGCTTGACCGAAACTTATAAGTATTTGGGTATGTCGGAAGCTTTAGGCATTAATGTTGCTGACATGAAGCAATCGCTGAGGGAGCGCTTCTTTGGCCGCCTGACAAAGGTATTAAACAGCCTTTTGTCGGGAGGAAATAAGGTGCGCGCTTTCAACGGTTGGGTCATGCCGGTGTTGATGTATTCTTTCGGCATACTCAAATGGACTCAAACCGAACTGGACGCCCTGGATAGGAGGGTCCGTACACTGCTAACCGCAAATCGGATGCATCACCCACGATCATCGGTGATGAGACTGTATATCCCGCGGAAATGTGGAGGTCGAGGGTTTTTAAATGCCAAAACTCTCCACAACCGCGAGATTTGCAGTCTCAGGGAATATTTCCTTAAAGCCGATGTGGGTATGCACCGAGATGTGATTGCAGTGGACAAGGGACTCACCCCGCTGACTATGGCTAAAGAGAACTGGCACAAACCTGTTATACTTACCCCAGATGACCGCAAGGAGGTATGGAAAAGCAAGGAACTTCATGGTCGCTACTAACGGGCTCTTTATGGGTCCGATGTAGATTTGACAGCTTCCGTTGGCTGGCTACGCTTCGGGGATCTCTTCGGAGAAACTGAAGGTTTTGTCTGTGCAATTATGGACGAAGTTATCTTGACGAATAATTACCGGAGACATATTATGAAGGACGGGACGATTGACGTGTGTCGGGCATGCCATCGTCCTGGCGAGTCCATCAGACATATTGTCTCCGGTTGTTCTCGTCTAGCTAATGGCGAGTACTTGCATAGACACAACCAAGTAGCCAGAATTATCCACCAGCAACTTGCTTTGAAATACAAACTTGTCGATTCTGAGGTACCGTATTACAAGTATGTGCCCGACCCAGTTCTCGAAAATGACCATGTCACGTTGTACTGGGATCGGTCTATCATCACTGATAGGACTATTGTTGCCAATAAGCCTGATATAGTGGTGATAGACCGATTAGTGCGCCGCGCAATGATAATCGATGTTACCATCCCACATGACGAGAATCTCGTGAAAGCTGAGAAAGAGAAACACATTAAGTATCTCGACTTAGCTCATGAGGTTGTTGACATGTGGGATGTGGACTCGGCTGTCATTGTGCCGATTGTCATATCAGTCAATGGGCTGATAGCTAAAAGCTTCGACAACCATCTGTCGAAGCTGGCTTTGCACAGCTGGATAAAGGGCCTGATACAGAAGGCAGTTCTCCTCGATACAGCTCGTATTGTGAGGAGGTTCCTTTCTCTGGAGACCTAACCACCGGTAGCTTGGACCCTGTTTCCGATACCAGTGGACTGCCATTTTTTATATTTTTAAATGTTTTTGTATTGTCACTTTTTTATAGAAAAATATTTAAAAATGTAATTTTTGAGAGGTATATAAAATAAAGGAGATAATAATATAATAATATTCCACAACTTTTTTCACACAACGCCATCTAGTCCCAAACTAAGCAGAGCTTGTGATATGGATACTAGACAACTGATAAACATACATATATATTCCTAAATACATACATATTATAGATAAATTACACCCAGACAAAGAACAAATGACCGTGCTCATCACACAAACATTTGTCCTAGGTGGGAATCGAACCCACGACCTTGCGCATACCAGTCAGGACCACTGACCACTATACCAACGGGCCTGTCAATTAAAAGTATGTGTTGTATTTATGAAATAGAAAAATATTATTGAGAACATTACTTAAATGAAAAAAATCTTAATCAATAAAATTGTCATCTTTATGATGCCACTCTTCGAACTAACAGTAACTTTTAGTTATAAAACACTGTAGGTAGTAGCTGTAAATAAATATAGTTTATTTTGACGCATACATAATTGCCGCCAAAACTATATTTTTTTTTAAACAAAAAACGAGCACAAAATAAATCAATATGGTTATTTTTTTCCTCACGGATAGCAACATTGAATTGTGATAAGTTAGGTTATTAGAATTTTTGTTTGATGGTCGATTTACTTAAATATAATGTATAAAATGTAAGTATTTACTTGTGAAATGTAATTTGATTACACGTTTTTTGTTTTCCTGAAGGACTATGACATCCCTTTACGCTACAAACGGTCGTTTTAAATTATTTACTCGCGAGCTCTGTTCGGCAGAATGTGACCTTGAGTACTGACGGCTCGTCGAGCAAAGTTAGCCAAAAATGGCTAAGTTTTAGTTGCCTCACTTTTTGCACTCGTACTATCCTTCTATGCGTTGTTGTTCTAAGGTACCTACATTAAATTCGATGGCTATGATATTATTATAATTATGATATATCGCTATTTAAATTTTGTCAGGGTTGATTTGATTTTCTTTTAAATATAGATCTTCGATTTCAGTATATCCAAATATTGAATAGGTAGGTACATATATAATTATATTTACGGTCATAATACTATTGGAGCTGGCAGAAACTGCAGATTATCAAAATCAACTATGCATAGTCCACTTTTTTTACGAGACTCCGCGTAATCAGGGCTTAAATAAAATACAATATAAATATTCAATTACCTACCTAGTCATATTTCTATACCTATTCGATAAAGAAAGAAATAGAAAAGAAGAGATATAAATGGCGCGCGGCAGCGATTTCGCTACTCACCACGCTGTCTCACAGAAAAACAGAAAAGTGGACCATAGATCTATAGATATTTGATTTTGGCAACCTGCATCCGGGATCGGTATCTAGTACGGTCGGCCAAGAAAGTGGTGTACCAGTTTTGATTTAGTTTCCCGATCATCGAAAATTACAACAAGGTTCGTTATAAAAAGATATTACTGAAAGAGACAACATTATCATGACGTAAACCTATGTATTTAGTATTCATACGTCATATGTCACATGACATTTTAACCTTTAGTATAAATGAAAAGGACATTAGTTTCTACAAAGCAATTGAAATGTTTCCAAACAAAAGTAATAAAAACTATTTAGACAACCGAATTCCATTTGAAAAAGAAAACTGACAATTGACATTTTGTCAAATATATGCAAAAAATCGATATATTTTCCGTGTTATTTTTCAATCAACTGCATATAAAATCATCTCAATGCCTGCCAACTTGACCATTGCCGAAAGAGCACAAATAATTGCCCAATTTAATGAGGGAAGCAGTATCAGTGCGATATCCCGGAATTTGAATATATCGAGGCGTTCTGTCCGCTTTTGGATTCGTCGTGAAGGAGAGGAGGGAAGTTTGTTGGATCACAGAAGAAGTGGTCGCCGGCCTGCACTCTCCAATAACGATAGAGAATTCATGAGACGGGAATATGAAATCAATGGTTTTAAGCCCACAAAACATTTTGCGGAGATGTTCGATGTGAGTGCCCAAACAATAAGGAATCATCTACATTACATGGGGTTGCACCACAGGCATTACGCCAAGAAAATATATTTGACGGATGCTCACAGACTTGCTCGTCTGAACTTCGCCAGAGAGCACTTAGAGTTTGATTGGTCTAATACAGTGTTTTGTGATGAAAAAACGTTTAAATCCAGTCAGCATGGACGTCTTCACCTTTGGCGATATAATTCAACACGGTATAAAGATGATCATGTAATCCCAAATAGAGAATCAGGTCGAATTTCCGTAAATATTTGGGGCTGGATGAGTACGGATGGTGTAGGAGAATTGTGTTCTCTACCTCCTCGAGCGACGGCTGTAAATTATATCGACGTGCTTCAGAATGCAATGCTACCGACAGTCCGTAATGTTTACCCGGAGAACGAAGTGCCACAATTTGATTTTGTTCAAGATAATTGTTCAATTCATAATGCGAGGATCGTAAGAGCCTGGTTTCGTTCACACACTGACGTAAGGGTAATTCAGTGGCCCTCAAGATCGCCGGACCTCAACCCGATAGAAAATCTTTGGGGCCTTATGGTCCAACGATGGTCGCATCAAAATGAAAGAACCAAACAAGCTCTTATTAGTCACTGTAATTATATCTGGGAGGAAATGCGGGGAACCGATATTTGCTCACGGCTTGTTGGTTCAATGAGGTCTCGTCTTTTAGAGGTTATAGAAGCCAACGGCGGTTACACCCGTTTCTAATAAAAAAAATTCAATATCTTCTAAATATTACTATATATGCTATGTTTTTGTTTGTTATAAGTATTTTAAAATTGATTGTAGAAATTTAATAAAAGGATAAATCTATTTTTAGCTTGTTTTTTATTGATATTGTAATTACAAGTTTACAGAAATTGTAGGTTTGTGGACTCGCCTTGTGCCTTTACAATTTTATGTAACTTGTTGATTACAATTCTGAATTTGTAGATACAATTTTGTCATCAAAATCTACAGCCCCCCGCCGTTGATTTTACGACGTCATTGGTTCCATCAAGTTCAAACTAAGAACAGCTGTCACGTTACAAACAGTAATAGTCGTTACAAGGATCTTCTACCTACTAACTGGATTGCTTACGAATGATTCAAAGAATACAGAAAGTCTTTCTTAACTGTTAAACAATAGAGTATAAACTTGCACGCATAAAACTGAAGGAACTATTCGTTCCGAGCGAGACAGTGCCGTGTGTGGACTGTGTCCCTTTCTTCTGTGTGGCAGATTAAAAATATTTATTTCAATGGTAATTTTTTCGACCTGTCTGTTGTAGTAATAACACCTAGTTTTAAACTTCTTTGGAATTCTATCTTTAAAATGAATTACCATTATTACTGTATGCATATTAATGAAAATTAAAGTTATTTTACCATGCAAACACTCTTGTGTTTAAACCAAAAAAAATGGAATTTGTAAGAATTAGTAGTGATACATTATACTATACCTGGCAATTACTACATTGCCGTCTGACGTTTACTTGACATCTGTATGTTTATAAATTTGAATTATATTTAATTTTGTGAGTTTTCGTAATATTAAAGTGCAAGTTATTGTAACCATGGTAAGAACGTGTTTTGTGGTTAATTTCAAGAGTGAAAAGTGTACCCCGGGTCTGGAATTTCCCTTTTTAAGTAAGTTTTGTGACTTTGTTTACAAATTGCATTTAGGGTGACTATGTTTTCAATGTAAAAGTGGATGTTCTTCTCTTTATTCTTCTTATGTATTATTTTTCTTTCTTCTCATTATATATTATTTTTTGTTATTTTAAGCTTTCCTAAAAATGATGATCTTCGAGACCGGTGGCTCAGTGTTCTACACAGAAAAGGGTCCGAAACGGTTCTAAAATTTGTAGCCGCCATTTCAAGCCCGAAGAAATATTGCATTTCGAAACAAGATCATATGATGCAATTCCATCCATTTTCCCTAAAGTAAGTTATCAATCTTTACAAATGACATGAAGATCACCGTTTTGAAATAGAATATGAGCATAGCAAGATGAATTTTCATTTTGAATCTATCTTAAACATAAATACTAAAATTTTGTTCTCATCAATCTATTATTATTTTAGATTCCTGTTAAAGCGAAACAAATAAATGTTTTAAGTACTATAATATTGAAACCCACTAAAAAAGAATATACAACCTGTACTGGGCACATTCAAAGATCAGTAAGTGAAAGTTATGAAAGGAGTCAAATTAATAAGCATAAAAGTCGACATTTTTGTTGATTTATTTACTTTTGCTTAGCAAATTGATGGCAAAAATATTTTATATCATTTTGGCCAAAAACTCAGCTAAGCAAACTTGCTTACAAGTGTAGTTTATTATATTAATAATTACTTAATTTTTGTCCACTGCAGTTAGTTAATGTCGACAAATAATAATAATAATTCATAATTTAAAGATTATTTCCATACTTTTAACTAATAATAGTGTAATACATTTTTTAGGGTTGTGTGTCAAGCCAATCTTGTAACAAACCTGCAGCTGCAACATATGAGGAACTAGAAAATATAGAACCAACCTAATAATAATAACCTTATAATTGTCATTCGATCTGCCTCCTTCATGTTTAGAATTATGTATGTTAATAATATTGATTTCTAACCTTAAATAGCACATGTGGTGTTAGCCTGTAATTAATTGTTACACTTATAAATGTAATATGACTGTTTCATACAAATGTATAGTGTAAACAATTGTAGGTTAACCTAAATAAATATAAACATAAATAAATTATATCTCTTCTGTTATTCTTTCTATTTATAATCATCGTTTATCATGAAGGGTTTTAGTAGTTTTAATTATGTATAAACATTGCATCATTTTATTTTTAGTCTACTGGTTCTGACCGTACAAGTGTCGAATAAAAGTAGATTGCCAATTAATGCACGTTTGTTTGGACGTCTATACCACTGCCTATCAAGGCCAAGCCTTCGAAGAATTGTCAGCTGGTGATTCTGTTATTAATTCTGTATCTGCAATAATTGTATTTGTATCACGGGTCTTAACCACTTTGAAAGTTTATAATTCCACGCAATAGTCTGCTTAACAAAACCAATTTTGCGTTTAGCCCGTATAAGGAAGGGTTTATTATAGAAATTAGCGCGCTCAATATAAGTTCCCCAGATATATATTGAGAACTAGCTTTTCACCCACATGGAATTCTGTTATATCGTGCTACCGAGCAACTATTCAAAAATCTGAGATAGAAAGAACCCTATATAGTTCCCAGGGTTTTAAACTATCTCCATGCCAAATTTTTCGAAAGCGGCTCTGTGATTTAACCGTGAAAGCGTAACAGACCGATACAGACCTTTGTATTTATAATTGAATTTATTTCTTTCTTTCTATTTAATACGTTATTATGAAAAAAACTGGCCAAGTACGAGTCGGACTCGCGCATGATGGGTATTTTTATAGGTAGGTAATGAATGGTACGGAACCATTACCTATAAAAAGCGCCAAAAATATCACAACTGTTGTATGGGAGTCTCCCTTAAATATTTATTTTAATTCATTTATAGTATTTTTTGTTATAGCGGTAACAGAAATACATCATTTGTAAGGTTAATAATAAGTGTCTTAAAAAAACCTGCAAATATTGCATCAAATAAAATTGTCCTTACGTTTATCGCGAATTGATATCCACACTACTAGAAAGAGATAGCTAGGTCCTTCGAGGGTATACTCTTCGGAACGGATTTGAGCTTCGCGTCCGCATTCCAGTTTAGGTACAAGTTCCTTGAGTCGTTATCAATAATCAGATAAAGACAGCAATAGAAGTTGTCAGATCGATCTGCAAGCGAAACTAATCTTTATCACCTATGAATCTGCAAGCGATATTCAACCTTAGGGTGGTACACCACTTTCTTGGCCGACTGTACCTACCTAGTTAGTACCTATGTGCATGTATTTATTTCATTGTGTACGTCCAAAACGAAGATAGAAGGTACGTTAAATAAAATAAAATCACCCCTGAAGAAAACTAAATAGCAATATTATATATTTGTTGAATTGAAAACAGAATAAATATCACTAAAATTTTGAGCCACACCTGGATTTGTTTACTCTTGGTCAGTCTGTTTTTCATATTTAGCTGACTTATTTTTTAATGACGACGGCATAATAGTATCTCAACGAGTTGATAGATGGCGCAATCATGGAGACAAATTATTGTCATAAGAAATTGATAGATGGTGCTGTTTGCTAGTTTGGTAATGATTGTTCCAGGTGATCTTGTTGACTGTCATTAGACTAGTTGTCTTCAATTGACGTTAGATAGCGCTCGCTAGGTGTTTATTTTACCAAAAAATCAAAGACAAATCACAACCTTGCTGCTTATCGAAACAACAGGTATGTACAAAGAGTAAAGTAATATAGGTATGTAGGTACCTAGTCTACACAAAGTGTAAAGTAACTATAGAGAGAAAGAGTGACAACTCTGTGGTAAAATTTGCATGTATGGAAAGTGCTGCCACCTTAAGTTTGGTGAGTGAACTAAGGCTCTAATAAATATACACCACAGAGTGATATAGACCTACATATATATATGCATACTTACTATGAGTATGTATGTAGTCTTTCTAAATTTTATTAGGGTCACAATCAGGGTTTTGATCTAAATAAAAAAGAACACGTATGAAGTTCAGAATAATGTTAACAAAACAAAACAATTCTAACAGAATTATCTGAGATAAACTCGGAATTTTGGGAAGCGCATCAACGTCGGGAAAGCCAGAGTGGACAATGGCCGACAATGATATTTGTTTGACAAGTTTATAAACAAGACAAAATGGCTGCCAAGTCTTTTTAACTCACCTAACATCAGATGTCACTGTCGTCTATTGAAATTGATGACAGTGTTAAGTGAGCCCCCCTGAGTCTCCAGCAAGGATCTTCTACCTACAAGTTCCTTGGTCTACAGAATAGTGTATTACATACTCTTTGACAGACGCTTCCAAGTTGACAGACGTCAGTAGTTTCAGTTCTATTGTGTGGTGTGGATCCCATTTATTTCATATATGGATGAACTTAACTACATTTACCCTTAATCTGTCTCCTTTAAGTTTGTGCATCCAAAGGTTGTCTGTAAGAAATCGCCCTGTACGATAAGACCGCCCATTGTATACTAGTTTAAATTTAAGGATCCATAGAAATACCTATTGTAAGTTATACAATCCTACTAATCCTACTAATCCTATCCTATCCTTCCTACTAATATTATAAATGCGAAAGTTTGTGAGGATGGATGGATGTTTGTTACTCTTTCAAGCAAAAACTACTGAACGGATCTGAATGAAATTTGGTAAGTATATATCTGGCAGCCTGGAATAACACATAGGATACTTTTTATCCCGAAATTCCCACGGGATCGGGATTTGCGTGGGAAAACCTTCCCACGCGTACGAAGTCGCGGGTAGAAGCTAGTAAATTATATATTAAATAAATAAATAAAAAAAAAAACACCATTATGAAAATTACACGGAAGCAGGAATATGGACTTTAAGGATTATGCAATTCATTTTTTATTAGGAGCGCTCCTTGTACGGAAAGCATATAATATTATACTTTTAGCATATTACTTTTGGTGACAACTGCAAACTTAAATGCACTTTGTAAAACCGAAACCTTTTTATATATTGTATCATCTATGTTATTAAGGCAGTTGTCTATTACTTTACTCTTTGCAGTTGTCCCATCACCGACGATGTACGAGTAGCGAGTAGACCTAGCATCTGAAAACGAGTTGGCGAGCAGCGAGTGTGGTGTTCCGATAGTTTAGTCGCTGAGCTATCATCTGGTTGGTCTCTCAGCGTGAGTTCTGACCGCCAAGTGATCGCTGAGCAAGTATTAAGTATCTTTGACAGCTCTTGTCGCTCAGCGACAAAACTAGTGATGCGAGTAGTCACCGGCAGTGTGAACAGTCAGGAAGCAACTATTAAGCTCAATGCTATTAAGGGCCCATACTACCTCAGCGCTTCTCACTCTTTATCTTGCTCGCACACTACTGGTCGCGGTCACGCGAGCAAGCGAGACAGGGTGGCAGGAAAAAGACTCCAAGACACCAATAATTTAGTTTATTGGTAATGGCAATTTAAAAAAAGTAACTGTATAGTCAGTTCAATTAATATGCAAAGTTTCATCATCTAATCTGAAGTTATATTTGAATACCAGCGGGTAATTGTTCGGTTTGGAGGTAACTTTGGAATTTTTTTCTATCAAACATTTTTTATGGAATCGTGTTTTCGTCAAATATAGTACCTAAAATTAATCCTCAACTTTACCATATATTTATTTCAAAATTATTGCTGCAGTACTTTCGACATAACGGAGGATCATGCTAAGCCATTTGAGGTAGTATAGGCCAATAAAATACGCGTCTCTATCGTTTACACATAATGTGTATTTCATTGTATATTTTTTGAGCGAGTAAATCGCCGATAGTTAGTCGTTTACTCGCCGGCAGTCGGACAACTGCCTAAAGCACTCTTAAGAAATATATTTACTGACATAGTCACTGATATAATATGTATACTAAGTTACCATAAAGGTATGGCACACTTGACACAGGATTGACACGAAATCGATGGTACGTGTGTGGTACACGTACCATGGTACGTCTATTTACTATGGTACCTACACTAGACTGTTCATAGATCCAACCCAATCTGTTCCTAGTTGGCCTCGCCCAGCAATGCATTAAGCCTAGGTCCGTACCCCACAGGGGGTGCCCTTAGTGTGTACACCTAGTTTGTATGTTTCTAATAAGCCCTAGTTGTTGGCTTTAATTATAATTAACTAAGCCAGCCACAGGTAAGTCCGGTTGAGAAGCCAACAACCTCAGAGGTACTCCATCACAACTAAAACTTACCTCCCCTACCCCGTACCTATTTATTGCCTGCAATACATGTTGGCCGAGTGTAGGCCAACGCGAGCGTTGGCAAATAGGCAAGAAATAATATCCACATGTTCGACAAGTTCGTCGAACGCCAATGCAGATGACTAATGTAGAAGAGGGTCTGGCCCACACGTTGGCCGAGCGCAGGCGAGCGCCTTTGATTTGTGTCCAAAAACCGACACCGATCCGAAGTGAGGCAAGTGGTCACGAGCAACGGCGAGCGAAGATAAGGTGCACCAAATGAGCTCTATACACGTTGGCGCTGGCCTTCATTTGGCCAACTAGGCAAGTGACACCGAGCGATAGCAAGACAAGGCAAATATACCGTCTACATATTGGTATTGGCCTTCACTCGACAACGCTCGTCCAACATGTATTGCAGGCTTAAATGTGTTTTTGCACTTGGGTAGACCATTTCTTATATTAAAAACTGCATACAGAAGTGAAATAAATGATAAATAAAATACAACTCATGGAAATTATTTATTTTAAGCTAACAGTAACTAGTTTAAATAATAAGTTACAAATAATTTTCATTTACCGAGTGATAAATAACTATTGCACGAAGTGGTTTAAAACAACACAAGTTAAAACTCGCCATTTCTGACAATCTGCATATCTCATATTCTGGTAAGCAAGAAATATCCCAAAGTGAACAATGTGTAGAAAATAGGATCTATAAATATTGTTTAAATTTTAATGTTTACCCAAGCATGATGGCCTTTATTTAGTCTTCTAACAAAATAATTTAAACCTATACTTATTAAATACTTATATTTTACCCTTGATATCAACAACAGACACAAGTTATAAGCTTTTATAGAAAAGTTTCACCCCGAAAGTTACAAGGCACTCATTAGACCACTACAAAAATTCTAAGGAACCTCAAAATAACTTCACAGCCAAAACAAACCATATTATGTAAATTGCTTTTGTTTCATCAGTTATCTATACGTACCTTAACTGTAAAGTTTAATCTTTTGTACACATTTTAAATTCTATTTACAAAAATCGTGACTAAATCGAGTTTTCATAAAAAAGTGATAAAATCACGAGTCCATACCTAGAGCATTTTACTCGAAAACTAATTGTCATCATCATCATAATAGTTTCGTTAAATATCACTAGAAATATTTTTAACGCACTCTAGTCTTCCTTTTGTAAGCACAATGATGGTAGAGTCGTGTTGGGTGCTATTCCACCTTTTCTTTTATTGTAGTTCTGTCGATAGAAGTTCAAAAAGAGAAGAAGAATGACTCCGGTGTTGCAGGAGACGAAGACAGCTACACCCTTAGACGGGGGACATTCAGATACTCTTACAGTCGCGACGTATTGGATGATGATTGACACGAACTGAATCTGTGGAAGAAGAGTTTATTTTAATAAATGAAAGATTACATAAAGTACAATTATAATTCATAAATTTTAATTTCCGTTTTAAATATGTATTGGAATATTTTAAGGGTCACTATGCAGGGTCAATACCTTTTTGTTTTTAACCTCTCGAAAGCCAAAGGTTTTATGGACAACAAATAACAGCTCTTTTGTTAAATTAGATAGGGCTTCTAAAGGAGAATATAAATGGAGATATACTTCAGCACCACTTGAAAATCAAATAAATCAAAAGTAGTGACGATCAAAAAAGCGCTGAGACGAAAGGACTCAGTCAAAAGATTTAACTGTGCCGTGATACGAAATGAATCAGAACATATACACATAATTAAAAAAAAAAAAAATGTGCAATAATGGGACAGATATGCAAACCCAGTATATTGGATCACGAAGTTGGTGACATGTTGGATGTGGACTTGATAATCATTGAACCGATACCCTACGGCTTGATAGCTACGCGCCTCGAGCAACACCTCATGAGGCTCTTGTTGAGCAATCAGATCAAGGGTTTGATTCAAAAATATGTACTTCTGGCTTATGGACATGGCTCGTATTATTAGGTCTTCTCTCTAGAGCCCTGACCACCAGTAACTTCGTAATTGTTCCCTATATCTGTTGACATTTCTTTTTTATGTTTTAATTGTTTGGATATTTGAATATCATTATATTTGTCCACTTACCAGCTGGAACTTTGTCATATACTTCTTCCACCACAAATATTTGGCAACATTTGGCCCCAACGCGGCCAACCCGTAGTAGGTATACATGAAAACATGCACCAAAGAGTTCAGAAACCCGATGAATATCAGCGTGTGTGACGGCCAATATTTGAGCAAAGCCCACGTGCCAATCACCATGACTGTGTGATGGTATAGATGGAGGAACGTAATCTGGTTGGTCTTCTTTCTTAGGACGAAAAAGACTGTGTCCAAAAGTTCTGAGAGTTTTGCTGCTAAATAAAGGTATGTGCCTAGGAGGATCTGAAATAGAAGTAATTCTGTTGTTATGAACTAAATATGAGAAATTTATTATTTTTAATGACACTGGGATTACCCAGTGTGATTAAAAATTCACGTGAATTATAATGATATCGACATTTATATCAGGACTTTCAGTTTTTGGGTACAAAGCCGAGGAGTATTGGGTTTTTACCTTACTGAAACCTCCCCGGGTGGACACCATCAGCACATGGAGGAGATCCCAGGGTCTTCTGTCCTCTTAGGGGACCGCTCTGAAGTATCTCCACCCATAACCAGTTTCAGTACTGCATCTTTGTTTCAGCTTATAAACTTGCTTGTAAGGAATTAAAAAAATTACTCACTCTACTTCTTGAATTATCTTCATTCATGTAGCATTTCTTAGGTACCAGTCCCATATGTATGAGGTCTGACAGGAACTGAAACAGATTTGTAAGTATTGTTTTCATTATTGTGTCATAAGTAGCAGGAAACGCGGAACACAAATACAAGCGTTGAACAGGGATAAAGAGTGAGTTTCCTCATTAACTTAAAGGATAACACAGTTGGACTTTGGCCAACCTAGAATTTATTTTTGGGATAAGTAATTTAAAACCGATTCTAAATATATTATAAAATAACATCCAACAAAGCAAACACACTAATTCCAATTAATTTGACTGTAATTCTTACGAACTGTGACTTATTGATAAGTAAAAGTTTTCAGGCGTTATAAAAGTCGATTTAGTATCTACTATGGTTCAGCAATGATCTGGTAGATTTTTCATCCAGTCAATGTTAGATTGCTATGACTGATATGGTGATCAATGCATAATCAATTATCGTAAATATCTAACTAACCTGGGATCCTAATCTACGACCTGCTTAACTTATAATTATATCATTAACTACCATAATTGACAACTCATTACCATTTTCTTGTTACACATCGCATTTAAGACTCATTCAACCTGATATTAACAAATGAAGTAAAATAAATTCTTTGAATAATTATAAAGTTACTTAATCTCACTCATATGTATTAAAGTTGGTGAGGATGGATGTATGGATGATTGTTACTCTTAACGCATAAACTACTGAACAAATCTAAAAGTAATTTGCTATTTAGATAGTTGACATACTGGAATAACAAAGATATCCCGGCATTCACTCGGGATCTGGATTTACATGTGTAAACCTTCCGACGCGAAAGAAGTTGCCAATAGAAGTTAGTTTAACATAATAATTATGTTAATAAAATTATTTGTTTAAGACATATTTCAAGAACAATTATTTGCTATTTGCTTTGATTAATTCGAGTTTAAATTGACGCTAAATCATATGGGGAAAACCGTCTTAACATAGACATGCCAATCTCAATATTTGATTTGCGTGATAGATTTGTATGACGAGAATAAACTAATTAGAATTCACCCAGTAACTGTTTTCTTATTTAGTACAATAACCTGCAGGCTAGGTTCTGGTTCACGATTCACACAAACTTTGTCCAAAATATTTGTATAGCTGCGCGATGACGCTAGGATTTATAGTCGGTACAAACGTTGGTCAATTGGCTTACGCGGACTGGCGTAGAAGTCGGTAAGCCATTGAGATGGGTTGGCGGCATTGTTATAATCTCGGGCAACAAGGGTAAAAATTGGCCAAGTGCGAGTCAGAGTCGCCCAGGAAGGGTTTCGTAGTAACTATAATAATATAATAAAATATGTATATTTATTTGACGAATAAAAAAAACCTTAAAAACTTCTTAAAACTATCTTATTTACATTTTTACAACTACGCTAAATAACTTTGTTTTTCATAGTGTTTGTATGAATTACAAAGTTATATTTGCGGTTTTAGAAAATATGCTGAATCTCAAAAACTGCTGACCCGATTTCTTTCAAACCAATTTTGGTTGAAAGTTAACATTAAGATCTACAGACATATATTTTTTTAGAATTTTCACTCCATTATTATAGAAGTTAGAGGGGGGGGGACACATTTTACCACTTTGGGAGCTTATATCTTTTAAACGATTGACTTTATTAAAAAGTGGTTTTAGAAACCCTTATATCATTTTTAAAGACCTGTGTATAGATACTACACACGCATAGGTTTCATGAAAAAAAATATATTTCAGTTCTAGTTCCATATATGGGGACCCCCCTTTATTTTAAATATTTTTTAATTTTTTTCTTAAAATCGTAAAGCGGTTTACAGAATACATCTACCTACTAAGTTTCACATGTATAGTCTTAATAGATTCGGAATAAAATGGCTGTGACATACGGACGGATAGACAGACAGACAGACAGACAGACAGACAGACGGACAGACATATCGAAACTATAAGGGTTCCGTTTTTTTTGCCATTCGGCTACGGAACCCTAAAAAAAAAAGAAAAAAGAATGCTCAGCATAGTTTGAAATTGTGGATGATGACTCACAATCTTTGAAGCGTCAATATAATGGTCAAGGTGTTGGACTTGAGATCGAGAGGTCATGAGTTCGAACGTCACCCATTACACTATTGTCGTGAACCCACTCCAGACGAGCATATTTAGCTTACTTGAGGTATTCCTCGAAGCGCTATCATTTTGAAGCGCACCTAATGAAGAGCTCCTTTTTTATTTCTCGGAGCGCTCCTTTTAGTAGCGCTCCCGATACCATGTTATCGGAAAAGGAGCGCTCCGAGGAATAAAAAAGGAGCGCTTCATTAGGTGCGCTTCAAAATGGTAGCGCTTCGAGGAATACCTCGCTTACTTGGAGGGGTTAACAAGATTGCTAGTCATGTGAGTTCTACCCTAATTGCTAGTTCTCTTTAAAAAAGAAGTATTTTTTGACAGTCTGGCATTTTGACTACTTTATGCAGCTTACTCTAAAGTCTTTACTTTGGTGTTGTTCGTCAAATTATTTTATTAATTTATTGCTCTCAAGTAAGTGACATTGTTGTTTTTATCCTTACTAATAGTATAAATGCGAAAGTAACTCTATCTGTCTGTGCGTTACGCAATCACGACTAAAGTACAAAATCGATTTTAATTAAATTTGGTACGGATATAGTCTAGAGCCTGAGAAAGGACATAGGCTAATTTTTAACGCGAAAAAAGCCTGTAAGGTGTTGAAATAGGGGATGAAATTTTGTGTGGAAATTACGTAATTTTTAAAGCTAGAAGCTTGAAACTTATTTTTTTAGACTCTTGATTAGATACGACATTAAAATTATGTATGAGTTTTATTTTCAAAATAATTAGCCTAAAAAATTAAAAATGCTTCCTAAAGTCACTATTCCGCGCGGACGAAGTCGCGGGCACAGCTAGTACCGAATAAATAATCTTTAAACGTAACCTAAATCTTGCGAACTATTATGTTCTGAGTGGAGCTACGTGAAAACTGACAAATTCTATGACTATAACGGTAGTTAGCTTGAAAATACCACAACATTCAGTTTAACTTATGAAAATTTACTTGTAAATGTGTTATTTATAAACATTTTGCAAAATAAATATTATTTTTATCATTGATACAGTACATTTCTACCTAATGTTTAGAGGTATACAAGTCTGTTTTATGCGTGAGAAGACAAACGACGGTGAAGGCAGTATCCGACTTACGCCCTAATGGTACGGGGCCGGAGTATCTCGTTGGAGGCAACGCGCCGTCAGGAAACGTTGTTTACCTCTCTCAACAGGTTAGCTTTATGCTGTTCAATTTGAATCATAATTAATAGAAACTCACCCTATAAACCATATAAGCTGATATCGCAACTTGTACGCCATTGTAGATTAGTAGTGTGTGTGTTAGTTTGTACCCCTCCCGCTTCCTCATAAACACTGGTCCGATCTTCAATACGAAGACTAAGTAGACCGCCAGGATGGTGACCACTGGCCCAAGTGAGGCCATGAACGGTAGCTCGTCGATTTCTTCATCTAGAATAAGAAAAGGCATATGTTTTAGCACTTTGTCTTAATTAGTGGGAAGATATTTCGTAACTACGAAACGAGGTTGATGGACAGCAAAAATGTATGAAAGGCGTGAGCGATCACGTTTAAGTATTGGCTTCGAGGTGCCAAAAAATAAATAAATTGATCGATAAAATATTCTTTATTGCAAGCCCACCAATAATTTTAACACACCTGATTGCAATATTGCTTTACTTATGGTTACAATGGCAGTCTTCATCTAATGTTCAATCAAGATCAAAGACCAAATTTCAAGATCATCATCTTAGGAACAAGAATTAAGAAAATCTTTTTGCTAGGTTAATATTTTGAAACGTCGCGTCGGTGTTCAAGATACAGCTTGATATAAGATTGGGGATATCAATCGTACCTCAGTCCATTTATTTAATACGTAATTTATGTTATTTAGATTGGAATTTCTTTTCGGCTCCATAACCGGGCTTGCCTGTGGGGGGCCTTAATTATGGTAATAAAAGCAAGGGCTTATATTACGACCATGCACTCTAAAATAATCTTCACGCAAGCTCAACTCCCCTGCACCCCCGGTTGGGCCGTTGTGTGCTAAACGTTAACGCAGCAGTAATAAAGTTGAATATCGCGTGCGCTCTTTCACCATATTCGGGTTCGAAACTAAATGTCGTAAGTCTCAATTCTTATTTCTTTTATAACTAAAGTAGTAATTGATCTAGAGAATAAATATCTTATATTTGGATAATAAACTACACTTCTGGACACATCTATTGGCCCACCTTGTATTTTCAGTTTCGTTTGGTCCTAGCTAAAATTTTATATTAGGTCGAGCAAAAAGTTTTTATGCAGTTTTGAACCTGGCACATTCACAATTTCATTCAATAGTCTTTTTTTGAATTTCGAACACAGAATTTAAAGAAACAAAAGACAATTTGGAGCCTGTTTGTTGATATCAAACAATCGAATACTAAGAAAACTTGGTTTTATTGGTTTACTTGGATTTAATTCTTGAAAAAGTGATTGATATCTTTGCTTTTGCAACAAACATTACTTATTCTTAACATTAAGGTGAGGTTCTATCAATAATCTATGGATACTTCACCTGAAGTCGCCGCCCAAGCTGTGGCACTTATTCAGGCCGGACACAGCCAAAGAAACGTGAGTGCTCAACTTAATTTAAGTCGATCTGCGGTCCGAAATGTTTATCGGAGGTACCTAGAGACTGGCGGCTTTATTCGTCGCCAAGGAAGGCCACGATTTCGGGTCACAACTGAAAGGCAGGATCGATTCATCGTGACGACCAGCTTGAGAAATCGTCACCTTAGCTCCATTGAGATACAAAACCAACTTCGCGACTTCCACGGAGTATCTGTGAGCGCTCGAACTGTTCGGAGAAGGTTAAAGGAACGCGATATGGTACCACACAAGCCAGCTAATGGGCCCAAACTAAAGCGAGCCCACCGAACAGCGCGCCTTCATTTCGCACGCAGTCATTTAAATTGGACACAGCAAGATTGGAGCCGTGTACTCTTTTCTGATGAGTCTAAAATTGTGTTACATGGCAATGATGGAAGGAAGAAGGTCTACCGGCGTAAGGGAGAGCGTTTCGCACAATGCTGCTTTGAAGAGAGGGTTGCTTATGGCGGTGGCTCATGGACTGTCTGGGGCGGTATATCCGCGAGCGGCAAAACTCAACTTGAGGTTGTTACAGGACCACGGCTGCCAACATTAAATGCTGAAAGATACATTCGTGAGTGCTTAGAACCTCACGTGATACCATACGCGGACTATGTGGGCCCAAATTTCCTTTTTATGCATGATAATGCAAGAGCCCATGCGGCCGGCATCGTCAGGGAATATCTTCGGGATGTGAACATCACAGTTATGGACTGGCCAGCCAGAAGCCCAGACATGAACCCCATGGAGCACATGTGGGACGAGCTAAAAAGGCGTGTTAGGGCTCGTCAGCCAGTTGCCCAGACGATGCAGGAGTTGAAAACTGCCATAGAAGAGGAATGGGAGATGATCCCTCAAAATTTCATAGAGCGGTTGATAAACCCTATGCCTAATCATATGAGAGCTGTGGTAGATGCCCATGGAGGCAACACGCGTTATTAAATTAAACCTTTATTTGATAAAACATGTTTTTTATTCAAAAATTAATTGCCTTTAACAAGGCGCATATCCGACTTGTTAGGCGTAGGTCCATGTCGTATGGTATTCTGAATTCAAATTTAAAACTATACGATCGAAAAAGATGGTAAAATGTATCAGGTTTAAAACTGCATCAACAGTTTTTGTTCAATCTAGCAATCATATTTCGGTAGGGGCCATCGAAACCTAAACTCTAAGGTGGGCCAATAGATGTGTCCAGAAGTGTATATTTTCTTACTGTCAATCCTAATTTTAGACATAAAAGCCGAGTAATCTTGATTAAGTTTAAAAGACATAATTTTCGAATTAAAAAGTGAATCGAGCTTAAATGTTCCAATTACGTAGCTGGTCATAGACATGTAAATAAAAGATCTAATAAATCATATACCAAAGTTCCATTTTGATTGTATGCGTGATTTTTTCAGAATATCAATGCAAAGTTACATACAATTTAGGAAGCCTCCTCTTAAACTTAAAAACTAAACTACTACATGCTAAGGGGGTCTTATTGGGTTTGTAGGATACAGACCTCGGCTTATGGCGTCGCTAGGGGCAGGTAGGATCAGATCGGACAAGGATTAAATAGCGACAAATTTAAAGCTACTGGTTCAGCGGTGGTGGTTATTATTCCAAAGGCATTTATATAACAAACATAGTGACTTCTCCCCGCGGCTACCTCGCGTGAAAATTTTCTATTTTCAGCTCCCAAAACCCTCTCGCGTATTTTCAGATGACTTTGCTGAAGTATCATCACAATCGAATCGATGGTTTAAGAACGCATACAGGATAAACACACAAAGTATTTTTAGTTACAATACATATAGATAAATTAGCTTTGTGTACTCCTTCTCCATGTAAACTTAGAGTCGAATTTGCTTCAGCATTTTTCTTTTTAGAAATAATAATTTTATGTTTAAATTTAGGCATGAAAACCTTATTTGTTATGTACTTTGTAAATGGAGAATATCGATGAATACATATAAATACAACTCGTTTTGTTTTTGATACAGGATTTCGAGGTATATATCATTTTTTTGCCGGGTGGGAAAATCATTGAATGACTTATTCCGCTCTGGGTTAAGCGGAAGGGTGTGTCAGACTTCTACTGACTAAAAACCCACCCTCTTCCTTCAGCTGCCCTTAAGTTTCGGGGCCGCGGTATCTCATTAGGACATTCCCGCAACCCCGGCAGGCAATGGCCCTATGGGTCCCCGTCGCCGCTGCTGACAGCTCCTAGAGGCGCGCGCGGAACACGACGCGCCGCCGATCCGGGCTTGGTCCTTACCGGACGGTGAGCTACCCCTCCTCGCCGTCGGCAAGCCCGTTCCTACGGTGGCCGCCGAGATCGGCTCGCGATCCCCGACGCCCGGGGCGTCTCCCGCGGCGGCTGGGGCGTGAGAAAGATAGTTGCCTCTCTCTCGCACGTTCGGCCTCCTTCTGCGCTAGCATGACTGCTTCGCAGAAGGAGGCGACTGCATCCCATTCACTCTCACTCCGCACCATGGTCTGAACCAGGGCCGGGCGCGAGAGGTGGCTGCCGCCGATCACCTCAACGAGAACAGCTGATAAAAGGACTATAACATCAATATGCCCCACATAGAAATCATAAGAAGTTGAAACACAACAATACACAATATTATATTTTTGTTTTTTACCAGTACCAACATTCTTAGAGCTCAATAAAGTAAGTACTTTATACTACACCTGCTTGGAAAGTACCTTGATACTTTATCAAATTTACGGTAGAAAGTACGTCATTGCATATCGAACAAAACGGGGAGAAAACGCATCTGAGCGGGAGAGAAAAGTGTATGAAAATCCATTTCTTACGTGGTTTTTCTTTTTTAATTTTGGGTAAGATTATGCGCCGGTAACCTAAATATCAAAAGCCTAAAAGTTTTTACAGTGATTTTTTATCTCCAAGTTCGCAAAATGACACTGGCCACTAGCTGTGTGTTGGATGGTGTCGGGCTGGCAGTGCAACCCTGCGGCGGCAGGATAAACAATTTGAAAAAAGAACATGTGAAAATTGCAGACGCCATTGGCGCCATTTTCAATTCGTGTGTTGTTTGAGGATTCAGTTTTCGTAGAAAATAAAACTATCAAAATGATAAGTAATGATAGTGATGATGAAGGAAAGGTAGGTGTAGTATAAAGCACTATGTATCACTCGAGAGAAAGTGCGATTCCCGATCTCGGGTGTTTTAAAGCCCTCGCCTACGGCTCGGGCTTCAAACGACACCCTCGACGGTAATCGGTCACTTTCTCCTCTCGGTGAACAATGTACTATTCATTTGCTTAAAAAACGATTTTTGCATGTTTTCGCATGGAATCCTAAATTTACTTATCTTGTTTTGCATTTCTCTAATCTTTATTCCGTGTCTATTATCTATGTACTTCGAAACACTATGACAAAAGCTTGATTACTACTAGTGAATTAGTCACTAATTCTAACAACATTACTATAACAAAGTTACAATCTAAGGTACCAAATTCATCCACCATAGCTTGAATGTTCACTGGTAGAGTTTATTCACCGTCTTTTTCGCCAAATGAGCAGAAAAGTTTAAAATGTACCTATCGAAGAACAGTTTAAGTTTAATATACATGCTCAGCATAAATAAAAACTAGTTAAATAATTTATAATCATTGAATGCAACATTGTCAACATAGACAGGTCTTTAAAAATGATATTGAGGTTTCTGAAATCACTATTTCTTAAAGTGAATCATTTAAGATATATATGCTTCCAAACTGGTAAAATGTGTGTGTCCCCCTCTAACTTCTATAATAATGCAGTGAAAAATCTAAAAAAAAAACTTTCAACAAAAATTAGTTTGAACAAGATCGGGTCAGCAGTTTTTGAGATATATCACATTTTCTAAAACCTCAAATAAAACTTTGTATTTCATACAAACACTATGAAAAACAAAGTTATTTTGCGTAGTTCTACTGAAACCTTCATGGGCGACTCTGATTCGCACTTGGCCAATTTTTTTACTTAGAATTAACGCTTTAAAAATAGATGTACAAGCGTAATAGATGTGCGAC
The DNA here is from genome assembly GCA_943138885.2 of Tholera decimalis. Classification (NCBI taxonomy): domain Eukaryota; kingdom Metazoa; phylum Arthropoda; class Insecta; order Lepidoptera; family Noctuidae; genus Tholera; species Tholera decimalis. The sequence continues at coordinate 6,683,353 of OW964552.2, read as the reverse complement.
ACGGATAAATATTTACGCGCCCTTATACAAAACGAAACGACGAGCGACTTCTATCTAATTCGACGAGAACTTTTGTAATGATGTCGAGAAGTTTATTACTCCGTCACGCAAAAACTACTCAATTGATTTAAATGAAACTTTACTATGATATTATTTAATAAAACATAATCATACAAAGGTATTGTATAAAGATGTGTAAGTTGGAGAAACTATTACGCTAAAAGTTGAGTATTTTGGCGTGCACTGCAAAAACTGTAGGAGTAACGCGAATATCATGTATGATGAAAATATTTCTCTATACAGTATAGATACGACATATGAGCAATAAATGAAAACACTGGCAATAGTCATCGTAATGAACATCTTTTTGTATGGGTCCAACACTGAAATCGCGAAAAACAACTGTTCAGTACATTTGGTCGACTTATGCACACACAAATGTATAAGGCAGTCTCAGGTTTTTTAGCGATCTCAGTGTTGGCCTCATATAAAAATGTGTTCAGTATGATGAGTATTGCCCATGTTTTCATTTAGATAGATATATAGATAGATATATTCTTTATTGTACACCATAACAGTAAAACAAAATTATGGACTAAACAATAAAAAAACCGGTCAAGTGCGTGTCGGGCCACGCGCAGTGTAGGGTTCCGTAGTTTTTATAACAGCCAAGTGCGTGTCGTATTCGCTGACTGGTCGTTTTGTACCATGCTCTAACTAAAAGCCAAACATGACTACCTAACTAATTTGACTTCCTATACAAATCCTCACCTGATTCGACAATTTTGCACGGAAAGTTTTAATTTTTTTTTAGAGATTTGTATAAAACTTGTCATAGCCGGTGTTTTGAATTTAAATACGGACACAGAGCTACACTACTCAATCGTCACAAGAAACTAGCACGATACAACTGGCGCTTAGCGCCATCTATCGACATTTCTATGGAGTTGTTCGAAATTTTCGAGTCAAATACAATTGATCGACTATTACTCGTAAACTTGTAAAGCCCACTTATGTGTGATAGTTTTCCTTTAAATTTCTTTATATATAGGTGTTACTGCCGTGACATTTGAATTTCTAACTACAACCGTTTAGTTGATAGAGGGGGCGACACTTGACTCTAACGAAAATTGGTACTTTAAAGCTTTGATAAGTCGAACGAACGGTTTACTTAATCAAAAAACGGTCTTACCAAACCCTTAATATTTTTGAAAGACCTATCCAACGATATTCCACACTATGGGAAGAACGAAAAAAAAATATTATCATCCCACTTTACATGTATGGGAGGTACCCTAAATAATTGTTTTTTTTTTTTCAAAATTTTATTTCACCACTTTTTCGGCGTCATTAACGTGTATACTCATGCCAAAGTACAACTTTCTAGTACCAATAGTTTTTGAGCTAAACCGCGGACACACGGACAGACAGACGGACATGGCGAAACTATAAGGGTTCCTTGTTGACTACGGAACCCTAAAAAGGGTGATACAAGGGGCGGTCTTATCGCTAAAAGCGATCTTTTACAGACAACCTTTGGATGGATTTGACACAGAAGGAGAAAATAAATACGCGAGTAGACCACGGTGTACTATTTATCTATATAAAATACAAAACAATAAATAACGTTCTCAAACATATTTATACATACTAGCTTCCGCCCGCGACTTCGTCCCCGTGGAAAAAAAATCCCCCGATTTTGAAACATTCTTCATTACTGCTCCGCTCCTATTGGTGTTAGCGTGATGGTATATAGCCTATAGCCTTCCTCGATAAATGGGCTATCTAACACTGAAAGAATTTTTCAAATCAGAACGGTAGTTCCTGAGATTAGCGCGTTCAAGCAAACAAACAAACAAACTCTTCAGCTTTATAATATTAGTATAGAAGTATAGATAAGTATTTAAAAAAAGAAAGAAACAAAGACATACATAATAACAACAATTTCAACAATCATTTATTCCATATAATATGTCGTATTTATACTGTATATAGAGAGTATAGTACTTTTAAAAAGTTCGCAACAGAGTATTACTAATCCAATGCACATTTTGCAGTAACTTTTTGACTTAATATCTACGCGGACGAGATCGCAAGCAAAAGCTTGTATTTTAACGAAGACGTCATAGTTAGCCCAATGGTTGGGTGTCGCGGCTTCGGTTCTCGCTCGGAACAAATATGTGTATGGCCTAGAGACAGTTGAAACGGGTGTGGGTTTAAATATATTAAATGTTTATAAGGGCACCCATAGCACAGGAGTAAACACCGTAACAGCACGGTGACAATTTTAAGATTTAGTATTCCCTTCCTCTTATAATCGCAGTAGAAACTTTTTCCTACTTCATGCTCATCGGTATGGATATTTAAAGTTAGTCCGTGAACTAACCTACATAGGTACTACCTTCCATGCATATGTTACGTTTTCTGTGTATTTATAGAATATTATTGGTAATTTTGGGTAAAACCGGGGTAGTTGCCACACTATTTAAAATTGAATCCCCTAGTACAAAAATAAACAACAATATTTTATTTGAATTCTTGGGTTTTCAACCGACGACCAAAAGAGGAGGTTATCGATTCGACGCGTATATTTTTTTTTTTTTTTTTTAATGTATGATCACCGATTACTCGAAGACGGCTGAACCGATTTGGAAAATTTTTTTTTTGATTGAAAGGATATACTTCGAAATTGGTCCCATTTTTATAAAAGTCAGGATCTGATGATGGGATCCTGGAGAAATCGAGAGAACTCTTCAAATATTATAGGCACAACTATGACGTTTTGGGTATTTATTATAGTAACTTGTGCAGTTGCTCTCAAAAAGTACCATTTGAGGAAGTGGAACTGATGATGAAGACCGTAGATGGCCGCCGAAACTACTCAATAATAAGTATTGAATGAATTGCGATTCGATTACTTGAATATGGATGTTAAGCACTTTATGCTCGTCACAATGCATATGGTGATGTAGAGCTGATGGTGAAGTACCAGGAGAACTCCTCAACAATTAACGGCCCAGCATTGGGAAAAGCAATATTTTGTAAAAGGTTATAAGTAGTTGACATTTAGGCTCTTGTAACTAGGTAAATAAAAAATAGACCAACTAAAAAGAGTAAAATAAAATCGTTTTACAAAAAAATTAAACCGACTCCCAAAAACACTGCAAAGTGAAAAATAACTTTAATTTCGGAAGTCGGTGCCAAAAACGAAAATACAAAACTAAAGACACCGACTACCGAAATTAAAGTTATTTTTCACTTTGCAGTGTTTTTGGGAGTCGGTTTATTTTTTTTGTAAAAAGATTTTATTGTCTATAAATTTGTGATAAGTAATATTCACCAGCTCAAATTTCTAGACTATAAGTGATTTTCGTGGTCCTCTGTATTTTAGAAATCTATCCGTTATAGGGGATAATGGCCTAAACTAGATTAAAATAAATAAATAAAAAATAGGTTTAGGAAAGATGACTCTGCGAAAAACAGGGAATCGATCCCGCATTTTTGTATCGCATTTTCCTATACTGAAAAAGTCCCATACTATGCAATTGCATAGACATGCGCCACACTTTTTTTTTTTTTTTTTAACGTGGTAAAATTATCAAATAAGTCCTCCCACTCCGGGCAGGGTGGGAGGGACTGTCACGACTTTTACTGACTAAAATCCACGGTGTTCCTTCAATAACCCTTTACATACCGGGGCCACGGTAACGGGATGAGTCCCACGACCCCGGCGGGCTTCGGCCCTCTGCAGAGGGGGCCTCGTCATGTTGCTGACGCTCTTTGAGGCGCGCGTGGAACACGACGCGCCGTCGACCCGGGCATGGTCCATGGTCGAACAGCGAGTTGCCCTTTACTCGATGTCCGCATGCCCGCGCCTACGGTGGCCGGAGATCGTCGGCCGACGTCCGACGCCGTGGGGGTCTACCACTGCGGCTGGGCTGGAGGGAGGACGCCATCCTCTCCCTCACGCGGCCCGCCTCCTCCTTCGAAAGCATGACTGCTTCGCAGAAGGAGGCGACCGCTTCCCACTCCCTCTCGCCCCGCAGCATGGCCTCGACCAAGGCCGGGCGCGGGAGGTCTCCGCCTATCGCCGCCGTGAGGACACGTCGGTGCTCTGCCCAGGCGGGGCAGTCTTGCACCGTGTGCTCTACGGTGTCCTCAGGGCGACCCTCGCAACACTAGATTAAGTAATGATTAGAGAGGCTTTCTATATATCACAAAAAAGAGAGTTTACTACATAGCTGAAGCTAGAAGTCTATGCAGAATAACATTAGTTTTTGTTTATTCGAAACCTGAATATATTCTGTTCAGAACAAGTAAATGAATCGATTCCAATAATTTCAACACCATTTTATATTTTGACACAAAAATCTTTAAAAATGTTTACAAACTGGACACTGGTATATGTATGTCGCCTGTGGAATATAGTCAAATTATGTCAATGCGAAGCGCGGCGCTTCCGCTGCCGCTTGGTGACTGGTTAACATGTTTTAGTACGGACAACCAGGTACCATATCAATCTTATAACTTGCAGATTTTTTATGATACAGTTTTAAAAATATTAGAACTATGTTTCGCATAAACAAAAACGAATGTTGTATAGGCTATAACTTATTTTCGGAAACTGGATCACCTGACGCAGAACTTTACACACGAGCAAAGCCGCAGGCAGAGGCTAGTATCTAATATAATTATAAAATATAATATGAAGACTACTCACATTTGCTCTTGGTCAAGTCCCAACTAGGGTTCTTAGGACTGAGACCAATGACCGAATTCATGTTGGTTTTGAACTGCAACCCGTCAGTAATTCTGCTACTGAAACAATTCAAGGATAAAATTTAGGTGATTTATTTATTTATTTGCGTATTAAAAAATAACAAAAATGTCTTAAACTATAATCTTATCTAATACAAAACCCATAACATTTTCCTCAGATTACTGTAAACATCATGATATACACAGCAAGGAAAAATAATTACGTTTCTTGATGTATTTTTTAATGATAAACAAAATATGGCATAGCGCGCACACACACACACACCATCACACACAACGGCGATTTTATCCAAATTTGAGTTTTCTCCCATCAAAACAATATTATTTCTTAAAACGGAATTTTTAATTCACTAACACGCGTCTACTAACCGATATTACGACTCGTGATTTCACTAAACACACAAAGAATGTCTGATCAAAACAAAAGATAAAATGTTCAGAATCACAAGTCACATAATTAGTTAACAATATTTCATAATTATAATTTCCGTAAGTGGAACAGAACGTGTCTTTACGATCACTCACAATGAACTACATTATATAAATTATTTTAACATTATACTAGTCGTTATCTAATGGGGAAAATGTTGTTCCACGAACCTAGCAACAACGACCTGTAATTCCGTATAACAGTAACTAATTAGTGAATTTAGACGTTAGAATGCTATTTATTTAAAAGCATAAACCAAATTATAACCTAGGCGTTTTTAAGTTCCCGGGTTGCGGGAATGTTCTAACGAGAAACGAGACTTTTGCTTCACCAATAGTGGAAGAAGGAGTTTTCCAAAATAAAAGGGTTTTTACATTGATATAGGTATTAAAAGGAGGAAGATACGGTACTAGACACAGAGTTTGGTCCTACAAAACTAAGTGATTGCCCGTAGTTGGCGTTCAGTCGCGTACAGAACGTTGTTGAACACACAGCTCAAGAAATTCTCGTCTCTTCGTGTTTTTAAGGATTTTTTTGGAATAAATACGCATCAAAATGACTTCTTTTGTAGCTAGACAGTGATTAATTACACCAGGAAGAAAAATAAGAGTCATGGGATCACTTACTACGTACTTACCTAATACATGTAATCTCATTTCATTCATAAGCGCAAACATTCGGCAGCTGAGGCAATTTCGCTCGCACTACAGCGCCGTCTCCTATCTCTGTCCTTATCTATCGGTAACTGCAGGTTTGGGACTGATGACGACACTGAACACAGATGTTGAGTTACCGTGCATGTAGTCGTGCGCCGAGCCCAGGTTTACTGATTGCGATGTTAGAGAGTAACATATCTTCCTCCTTTTAATACATCAATGGTTTTTGATGCTTTATTTTTTATTATTTTTATCAAATGACTCCTCGGGGTAAAGCGGACGGAGGTATCAGAATGGTGCCTAAAAACCCACCCTAATCCTTCATTTGATCTTGCGTAACAAGGCCACGGTATCTCATTAGAACATTCTCGCAGACCCGACAGGCATTTGCCAATCGGGCCCCATCACTGTTGCTTCGAGCCGGCCCTTTGAGGTGCGCGTGGAACATGACGCGTCACGGTTTGTAAGGTGTCAACGAACCAATGGCCCATTTACTGAGCAGGCCAGTCCCTTTTACTGCGTAAATTAAAATTTTATTTACGTCCATGTCTCTCATTATACACGACTAGTACTCACGCGGGGCTTCGCTCCAGTGGATTCTATCAGGGTAAAAACATAACTCTCCTTTTTTGCATTCGCGTAAAAAGTAGCCAATACCTCCCTCAAGCTTCAAGCTACTTCCATACCAAATTACATCCAAATCCACCCAGTACTTTCGAAGATTAGTGCGTTCAAGCAAACAAACAAACAAACTTTTCCGCTTTATAATATTAGTATAGATTTAAATTAATTTATTCCTGATTTAGGTACCTAAATATATTTTTACGCTATTTATTTATTCTTATCTATGTAGATAAATGACTATTAATGATATTACATAGCTTTAAAATAATAGTTTACACATATTTATCAATATAACAGAATAAATTCACACATAGCGAAATGTATTTTTCTTATTGTATTTTTCAAATAATGCATTGACTAAACTAGTTCCTCTAATTGTGAAGTCAATCAAACGCAATGGATGTAAGTACACTTAATTAATGATGCGTTTGGAATTCACTGTCATTGAAATGAATCATCAAAGAAAATGATACTGCTTTAGGATTACCCACTGAATGGAATAATTTAATCTATTTTATATTGGTTAGGTTATTAATTAATCCGCAGAGCCTTTTCTCCAGGATGTGGAATCAAAATTGTTTGAAGACTCATTTTAAGGCCTCGGTCACGTAGTTAGCGGGAGCTGGGAGCGGCGCGGCAACGCTGTACCTGGGCCCCAAGTCTGCTATTTTTATAAATTTTTCATTCCATCACGATCCCATTGTCATTTTGCTAATAGTCCGTAATCTACTAAATTCATAATGGTCGGTCAGTAGTGTCGTAACAGAATTGTGGTAGAATAAAATTGCCGTATTGCCATTATTATAAAACCTGTTAGTAGAAATTATTTTCGAAAAACTACTACTAAATTTGAACATTTATTCATGCCAGATTTTATTTATATTTAATTTTACATATTATTTATTAGTGTTATAAGCAATCTGAAGTAGTAAGAAGTTCGTAAATACCAAAAAACATAATTATATGTGTAACACGGATAAATATTAAATATTATTTTATCTGTTTAGCTGTCAAAGTCAAATGTGACATTACTGCTTACTGAGGTCTATCTTAGTGATGTGCAACGCGAAATAAACACAACTCGAGTTAACTCGAGTTGAAATTCACGTAACTCGAGTTAACTGGGAGAAATGAAACTGAGTAAATGATTTGTTTTCGTAACAATATTTTAAAAAAAGTTGAACAGATTCAGCATGAATATGTATATATTTAAATTCTATATTATATATTTAAATTGTATATTATTTACATTCTACCTACTTTAATTACAATGGGGGACCCATTGTAATTAAAGTAGGTAGAATTTAAATAAAATAGAAATGTATATATTTATCATTTATTTATGTTTTATGTATTTAGGATTAAATTTTCGTAACATAAAGTAAGTATTTCTATTAATTAACAGCAAAACTATATTTGTATGAATCTGAACACTGTTTGCTCTTAGCATGTCCATTCACTGGCGATTCAAATACATCCCAAACAACAGATTTCCTTTAAGGTCCCGGCAATTTTTCTATACAGTACCTAATAATTCGAAAAACTAACAATAATAACAACCGGCACTCCAAAATAACCTCAAATCTGCAACAATGTATTGTTGTGACATTGACATTTGTAGCGAATTAAATGAATGAATATAGTTCATAAATGATCGGCAAACTTCGCGCCATCTCAGTGTCTGTCATTCGGCTGACGCGCTAGGGAGTATTCAAATCGATTAAATCGAGTTAAAGAGAATTCAACTCAAGTTGACTCGATCTAAGTCCAACTCGAGTTAGTAAATCGAGTTGATACATCACTAGTCTATGTTTTGTTTTTATTTGCGTGCAAAATAATTTTGATTTTGTTTACTTTAATACTTTTCTCCATCCAAAACACTTAACCGAACAACCTCCTGCGTGTGATGGTGTATCATTCTACACGTGATATTGGCCAAATTGTAGTGGATCCTCCACAAACGCCACTTACAAGAGTTGCAAGTTTTTATTTTTGTTTATTTGGCCGGTGTTTTAGTGTTTGGTAAAAATGGTGCTAATTGAGCAAATTTCGGCTCTTATCGACTTTCTGGAAAACCACCAAGACCTTGCGCTTGGTCACTGCAGCCGCACCAATGAAGCCATCTTAGCCATCCACCAGCGACCAGCCTCCAAAGCGACGCAAACGCCAAAGATCTGCACGGGGTTACGCAGCACCAGAAAGTAAAGATCTTGCAATTATTTGTTTTGACCATTAACTGCCTACTCCGCTAAGTATATCGCCTGATGTTACAAAATATTATTTTTTATAGGTAGAGACCATGCAGCTCTTGAAGCTGCTTGGTCGAGGTTGGACGCAATTGAAGCGAGGAACGCCGAGGCAACATTGAAACACTCTGAAGCCATTAATAATATAGCTGCGGCCATGAACAAACATAGCTCCACCACAGAGAAAGTGGTAAACCTATTAGACTGCTTTGTGACATCTGTGTCTAAAAAGGTAATTGCTGTTTATTTATAGGTAATTCATCTTTATGAAATGATTTCAATAGGAACTTCTACTCATAGTGTGTGCTACAAACATACCCACAATGAGTGTTAAGGATCATTGAAAACAATACAATATAAATTATAATAAGTAATAAAACCCCTCCAGCTAAGCTTAAAAACTTGGGTTATGTGTAGGCTCACATCAGTAGTAGTACACTGGCTAGAATTTGACACCTTGATTGTAACTGTGATACTCTAGTTAACACAAGCTATATACATAGTTCCAACTTTTGTATTAAAATTAATTTTGTTTTCACAGAAATTCCGCAGAATTTTATTATCATCAGATTCCGAGTCCGAGTAGTCCTGAACTATACAAGAGGTAATTTTGACAGATTATTAAAAGACTAGCTTTTGCCAGCAGCTTCGCCCGCGTAAAAATAGAAAATATAGACCTATGTTACTCAGTGTTTACTCAGTCTGTGTTTCCCGATAGCTATAACCTAGGAGTCTTTAAGTCCAGAGTGAATAGGTTACTTTTAGGTAAGCGTGCTCCATCTTCGATCACATCATCACTTACCATCAGGTGAGATAGTGGTCAAACGCGAACCTATTTTCAATAAAAATAAAATAAATAAAATGATAAGTATGAAGTAGCTTTCTACTGATGAAAGAATTTTGAAAATTGATCCAGTAGTTTTTGAGTTAAATCGTAACATACAAACAAAAATCAAATCTTTCTATATAATACTACCTTCCGCCCGCGACTTCGTTCGCGTGGGAGGGCTTTCCTGTGTAAATCCCGATCCCGTAGGAATTCCGGGATACAAAGTAGCCTATGTCCTTGCCTGGGTCCTAAACTATTCCCATGCCTAATTTCATCTAAATCAGTTCAGCGGTTTAAGCGTGAAAATGTAACACACGACAGACAGAGTTACTTTCGCATTTATAATATTAGTATGGATTAGTTTAGGTAAATGAAATCTAATTTAGGAGGAGTCTATGTCCAGCAGTTGATTCCAAATGGTTGTAAAGATAAATTATTAAATGAAACAGTGTTTATAAAAAGAGCATTATTTAATTTATTATTAAGTCTCTGTTTTCTGTCTGTGGATCTGTAACAAAGATAAAATCATTTTAATAATTATTAGAGCATTTTCATACTTCACTAGAATATTGAGGTGGGTTTGCATTACTTACCTACTAATTTAATTTATGCATTTCTCCACAGTCTGTCAACAAGTGCCTGCTGCAGTGCCCGACCTTCAAGAAGGTCCCGGTTCACCCTTCGATGGTCTTCATAATTAGGTGCTGCATAATTATTGTCCTCCTTAAATTAAAAGACTGATTAGTGATTAATGTTGCTATTTTTATTATATAACTTAAAACTATGTAAGATTTGTTATTAAAATGACTATTAAAATATTGAAGATATTTTTGTTATTATTTTGTATGAAGACTGATTATGAGACTACTACATTAGGTATGATTGTAACTTGGATTTGTTTTATAATTTAAATGTCTTTTTGTTTTGTATAGTATATTTACATTTCAGATTTTTAAATTGGCTAGAAAATCAAGTTTAATATTGTTAAATAAATATTTAATTTAGAAATAAAGAGTAATTTAAAAGTTGATTTTTTAACATAGTAGTATTATTTATATTTATAAAATTCCAACTTCATTATAGGTACATAATTATTCCAAAATAGTGGAATAGAAATCACATACCTGTTGCAAGCGAAGTGCTTCTGCATAAACTTCATCAGGAGGCAATGGTTCTCTTGCCATGTTTGCAATATTGTGCAATATGCAACATGCATTCACAATTTTGCCTGCAGTTGTTGGGCTATAATGTAAAGCACGTGCTGCAAGCAAACACCTGAAAAAAAAAACAATTTAATACAACCCCACTTTACTAAATGTATTAATTTATAAACTTTTATGTATCCTTTAGGTGTCCAATTTGCGATTGGTCCAGTTCACCTTATTTGAGTGACTGTTTTTGAGTATGTAAAACAATTGCCTAGAAATGTTCTTTACCTGAAACGGGCTTTTAATATGCCGATGCAACGCTCCACTGTATTGCGTGCAGTCACATGTTTCACATAATAGTGATGTTGTGGTATCCCTTCTACAGTATTGAGGATTGGGGTCATCATAGTTTTTCTCAGTGGATACCCACTGTCACCTGAAAATTATAATAATGTTCCCAACTAACATATGAATATGATAAAAGGCATAGGATATTATTAATCAAAAATATTGTAATACCTAGTAAAAATAATTGTTCATTAGTATTTTCAACGATTTCTTTTATGTGTAGACTGAGTGGATGACTCTGCCATACAGTGGCATCATGAGCGGAGCCTGGGTTGCTTGCATCCACACATAAAATATTTAAATCAGCATCGCATATCTGTAAAGGAATTAAATATTGTGTATAATTAGTTATTGTTACAGACATTATATAATTTATTAGCAAAAATTTGGGCAGTAGGCAGAAATTTCTACTTTCTACCCAATACTTACTATCATAACGTTAAGGGAATGGAAGCCCTTTCTATTATAATATCGTTCCTCATGTATGTGCGGCCTTAATATAGCTACATGGGTGCCATCAATACAACCCAGGACGCCAGGAAATCCAAATTTTTGATAGAACCTGAAAAGTTTATAATAAGTAAACAATTCTGCTTAGGTACAACAAGCAATACAAACAAAACAATTAGGGTATATTTCATTTCTCACTTAGCCTTTATAATATTCCTTTCATCACATTGTGTAGGCCATTTAATATATTTCTTGTATATTTTATTTAGTGCCTCAGTAACCTCACTAATCGACCTTGAAACCGTAATCTGCGAAACATTATGTAGGGCACTCTGTCCAATCAAATTTTGATATGACCCTGATGCATAAAATGCTAGCGCTATTAGAATCTGCAATAAAAATATAACATTAATCGACCTATTTCGTGTTTATAGCTATAGAATAATAAATCAATATCAAATTCAGTTTTCTCACCTTCATTTCTGCCGATATGCTATCACTTCGACGCGGTTTGACCATAAGGGGAATTAGTTCGTTAATTAACCCCCTTACTGAGTCTTTTCCAAGGCGAAACGTTTTTACGAATTCCGCCTCGGGAACATCAATAAAGGGGTTCGTATTAATTCTTGTCGCCCGACGGGCTAATCGACGTCTTCTGGATTCCCTGCATCTTCTTTCTCTAGCATCCACTGCGTTGGCTAGTTCCAGAATATTTGATCGCAGTGAATACATCTTGGACACCAATAATATTCCACAAACACGATTCAATAACCATCCACAAACAGCAAAAAGCTATGATTGTACAATGACGTTTTAGTAGTAGATCACTGATCAAAGGAACTGTCAAAATTTTAGCAGATTACCGCTTAAGTCAGACATTCAGTTGTCATTATGTACGAGATTACCAATATAGGCCATTTCGTTCAATGAAGTGTCATTGGTTGACCATTGGAAAGACATTATATTAGTAGATTACCAAAATTGTCAAAATCAACAATTTTGAAATCAATGATAGACTCTTTTGATACTATTGTAATAGCAGACTTGGGGCCCTGGTCTCGAAGCCAGCGGACAGAACGCTCTGTGCTAGAGCGATGTAGTATGAAGAATTCTACAGCTCAACACAACGTGAATACAGATGCGCACCGCTCGTACGCCGCTCGCCACCCGATGCCCGCGCCCGCCGCTGCTTTCTAGGCCAGTTCCATATAAATGTATGCATTGAAACGCGTTGCTCCCCGCTCCCGCTGACTTCGTGACCGAGGCCGAGCACATTTCTTAGAGCACCAAAACAATTCCATTTAAAGCAGTCTTTGTTGCTATCAGCATTCGAAATCAGTATTGAATTGAGCATACTTCAGTGTATTGTGGTTGGCGTACATTTGGCACCACGAGTATTTTTAGTGGAACATCTTTCTGTCTGAATTTTACAACCCACTTTTTAATTGTTCATAGACTCGCATTTGTCCACTATCTCTCTTGAAGATAAGTGATGATTTGGTCGAAGAATAGCACGCTTACCTACTAGTAAGTTAGTTCATTTTTGACTTAAAGACCCCAGGATATAGACATCGCGAAACAGAGTCTCCGGCAGGGAATTCCACTCCTAAGTTGCGCACAGGAAAAGCATTTCGAAAATACTATTTAGTTACATTAACAAAATTGTGATTGTATTATTAGAACTTAAAACGGGATATTTAGCATATTGTGTATTTATTGTTTTGAGTTTCCGATATTTCGGCACTGTTGCAAGCGCCATGATCACGGATGAACTGAAGTAATTGCGGGAGGAATTTTATGAGGAGACAAATCGGTCTACCCTCTTTCTCGTTTAAAATTGTGATTCTTATAGGTTTAATGTTCTAAACCTAACTAATCAGGCATCCGGTCCGGCATCAATCATCGGTGGTCAAAGGCGAGCCTATAATTGGTAAAAAATTTCCATATAAATACCAATTTAATTCAGTTTAGAGTTGGTACTTATGTGGGTACAATACTGACGAGTTGGCCAATAAGCCTACTGAAACATTTATGGCGATTCGTACGGGACAACCATTTATTTATAATTACAGGAAGAACTTAATACCGCATTTAATACTGCGGAAGTCTCTTCATTATTCAAGTACAGAGAAGTACCTTATAATATTGTAAACAAATAGTATTTATTGTTATTGTTTAATATTATTATTTTCAACCGACGACAAAAAGAGGAGGTTATCAATTCGACGCGTATATATATATATATTTTTTTTAATAAAAACATAATTGTATCTAATTGAACCTATCATAATTGTAACCTATAATGTTTAGTTTTAGTTATGGAAGAGCGGAGTCCTGTCTTGATTAGAGCCCACGAACTACTTACTATTCCCAAGTCGAGTCCATTTTTGCCTTAATTACACCAAAAGTAATAAATAGATCACCAGGCTTCGCGTCCTTGATTCTTGCATAGACTCAAGTCATAACTTTTTTATGACCATGACCACGCCTCAAGTGCAAGGTAATATCTTACATCACGTTCATTAAGCCATACTTGAATACCTATAGTCAGGTAATTACCATTGAAGAGATTTTCGCACATCCCACCTTTTAAGGTAGTCAAGTCTTCAAGACTTTTACCAATTAAATTGACTATAAGGAAAGACATTGAAACTCATCCTTCATTATTATTTGCAGACAGAGGTTATTGTGGCTCGAAAGGGATTCATATTCTTCGTGTGGTGAGATTGGCCATTAAAATATTATTTTGTGATGAATCTTTCCGAATTATAGATGACTAGCTGTGCCAGCGAACTTCGTACCGCCATATATTATTTTTGTTTGCCATATTTTCTCACCTTTTAAGGCTTCCCTGGACCACCAATTTAAAAAAAAACCCAAATTAGTCATATCGGTTCAGCCGTTCTCGCGTTTTAGCAAGACTAACAAACAGCAATTGATTTTTTTATATACGTGTAACGGAAACCTCATATCTATCCAAAAGGACTGAAGACAAGATCTGGTATGGAGTCTCTATGCAAAGTTTCAGCTCAAAATAAGTGACTCACAGAATTGGCACCAAATTATCGGTTTCATATGTTTCTTGAATACCAATAATAACAAACGTGTCACAGCACTATGAGGATCATCACTTTCCACGTCACTTGCCAATAAAACGATAATTCTCTTCGTTCTTCTTAATTTGAAAAATTCGGTCTCTGGTATCAATGTATTGAAATATCTAATAAGTTCCACACATGTAGACATAGGATTACAAAACCCTTGCTATATCGTTTGTTATCATCCAAAGAAGCCATGCAATTGGTATGTATATACTCTTTAAATTACACGTTGTATAAGAAAGACTAAAAGGCCTTGGGTTCCTATAACCGATCTATACATTAATAATTAATTTTAGAGTAATTCTATCAGCTGTCTTAAAAGAGATAAAGAAGAAAAAGCAAAATGAAGAAGAGAAAAGGAGATCGCGGAATACAACGCGAGCCTATTAATTATTAATTAAAAAAAAAATATTATGATGCAGACAGTTGTAGGTTTGATTTCCTTTGCGATAATATTCTTATGAGATACTGCGGCCCCGAAACGCAACAGAAAGTGAAGGAACAGGATGGACTGTCACAAAATTCTGATACTCCCTTTCACTTCAAACAGAGCGAGAGTCATTTGAAGATTTTCCCACCGTAAAAAAAATAGGATTGATTCATCTAATACCTACATATAATAAATTAACAATATAATTGAATATAATAAATAACATTGAATTTAACTTTTCCCAACAAATATTTTGTTAAAACCAACCTACAGGTTTTGAAAAAGTATTTAATTTTTATGTTCACTAGCTTTCGCCCGCGACTTCGTTCGCGTGCGAGGTTTTTCCCGCGTAATTCCCGATCGCATGGGAATTCCGAGATAAAAGCTATGTCCTTTCCAGGGTACTAAACTATTCCCATGCGAAATTTCATCTAAATCGGTTTAGCGGTTTAGGCGTGAAAAGGTAAGTGTTCGGTCCGACGTGAAACAGAACGCACCTTTTGGCCGGCAACATTAATTATCTGTGGACTTGACATAACCTCTCTTGACTTGACAGACTGACTTTTTGCTTGGAAAAAATGCCGGTCATGGGAACCGCTGTTGAGTTAATTCATTGGTAAAATATTGTTGGATTCGCCTGTCGAGACCGATAATTGGGTCGCGAATTATCTAATTGTTGAAGTGTATTCCCCATTTGCCAAAACCCCGGGATATTGTTGAATCGTACGCCGCCTTGTCGTCGGTTGAGCTGGCACGCGGAATTTGTTGAAAATCGAATTGGATCTCACGAGATATGAACAGATTAATTGTGTTCAGTGATTGATTGAACTTTGTAATCTCGGATTAACAAGAATCCAGTGATATTTCTCGGAACACATCGCCTTATTGTCTACCACGCGTAGCGCGCGCTTGCTGGAAACGAGTTGGGTGTGATGCTGGTCGGGACGGCGCCATCTGAAGATCGACGCCTTGGGACCGTCCTAGAACCCGTAACTTACATCACACGTTACAATTACTCACCCTCATATTACATACAAACCACACTTGGAGCGTGACCTTGGAAGGTCGAAGTTGGCGTCCCCAGCACTCAGGTTAGTGGTACATTTTGTTTATTGAAATAAGGCCTAAGAGCCTACCACAACGTAGGGCTCCGCGTAATCGCGGACAGTTCGACATACCAGTTACCGTTGGCTGGGCTTGGGGTCGAACAATTTGGTATGCAGAGCGTGGTTTAATATAAAACTGGTAGCAGAAGCGCGGCTCTTATAATATAAGATCCACTGGTTTAATTGGAAGTTTTGAATATTGTTGAAAACTTAAAACTTGAGTTTAATTACTTAACATAAC
This sequence comes from Tholera decimalis, assembly GCA_943138885.2. Classification (NCBI taxonomy): domain Eukaryota; kingdom Metazoa; phylum Arthropoda; class Insecta; order Lepidoptera; family Noctuidae; genus Tholera; species Tholera decimalis. The sequence goes on along the minus strand of OW964552.2, from coordinate 6,666,965 downwards.
TTGTAACTTAATAAGTTTTGAATATATTACCATGTCATCCGGGCTATCTATTTGAAGTTGTATTTGTAATTTGTATTGTAGCCTCTTTCATTGCATTGACAGGTAGGATTTATTTGTGAAATTAGGAATTATTGGTATAATTTGGTATAATTGGTACATAATTTGGTACATAAGTTTGGTATTTGTGGCAATTAATAATTGAATGTCATTGATCTGAATTTGAAAGGTTATCTAAATAATAATTACACATAGTCTAACATAATAGGACTTGAATTGTGTGTATTGGTTATTGCATTTATAGTAATTATTGGATTGTTGATAGACATTCTCCGGCTCAATATTATACAGACAATTGTTGTGCTTATTGATGTTTAATTTGAGGTTGATCCAGCATTGTATTATACATTCAATTGTTATTTATTTGTAACTAGCCATCCTTAGCAAGCTAGATTCATACTTGGAATAAGTACAGGGTCGGATTGGGACTTGAAATAATTGAATTTGAATTTTTATTTTGTTGAAACTATTTGGTCGGCTAACAAGTCATTGCTGTTTGTATTAATATTTGATTGTTGGTTGTTGATTGTTGTTTGTATTAATATTTGATTGTTGCAATGGCCTCATTAAGGGCAGTCAGGGAGGCTGCTGCGGGATTGACCTCACAGTTGAGATGGTTCACATCGGCAGCTGCAACTGTTGAGCGTGTGGAATTGGAAGAGCTCACCCTTGCTCGGTATGGGCAAGTGATTGAGAGGATCAAGTCAGCTGATGCTGCGCTCATACGCTTCAACGAGTATATCATGGATGTGGATTTGGGGGTGATGGATCAGACAGCCCGCGATAAGATTTTGGGTGACTATGACCAGATTATCCACCTGGGGGATGTCATATGTCTTCGAGTGCGGAAAATTTTGAAGAGCCGGGTGCCTGATGCGGCCAAGCCGCAGACCCCTGTTGTTGCAGGCCCTGGACTATTGAGTAGGCTGTCCACCCTGGAGCTGCCACATTTTGACGGTCGCTTGGACCACTGGCTGGGCTTCCTAGATCTCTTTGAGAGTCTTGTCGATGCACGCTCGGACCTCGGACCTGCCCAGAAGCTGGCCTATTTATTGTCTGTCCTGGAGGGCGAAGCCAGAGCCTTGGTGCAGCACTTGCCGGTGACGGATTCCTCTTACCCGACCGCTCTGGAGCTTCTCTCCCGACGGTATCAGAACAAGCGCTGCCTGGCTGATGTGCACATCGACCAGATTTTGGGGCTACCGGCCATTGTCAGCACGTCGACGTTGCGCACTGACTTGCTGAACCCGTTGGTTTCAGCGACCAACGCTTTGAGACGCTTGGAGTTACCGGTAGAACATTGGTCCTACTTGTTGGTGCACATAGTGCTGCAGTTGCTCCCCGCGGAGTTGAGGTCACGTTTGAGCAGGAGTATGGTGGGGATGGTGCCACCCATCTTCCCCCCTTTGACGACCTCCTCAAATTTTTGGAAGACGAGTGTCGGTTTGCGGATAACACTCGTGGCGCCACGGGGTCACCCCCACTACCTTCTCAGCCCAGAGACCAGGGACGGACTAGGGCCCGGGGGCCTGTTGATGTTCCCCCCGCCCCCCGTTTTGCTGGCGCCCGGAGTCCTCGGGCTAGGGGGCCTGTTGATGTTCGCCCCGCCCCCCGTTTGGCTGGCGCCCGGAGTCCTCGGGCTAGGGGGCCTGTTGATGTTCGCCCCGCCCCCCGTTTTGCTGGTGCCCGGAGTCCTCATCATTGTGACTTTTGTAAGGCAACGGGGCATGTCATGGCGCGTTGCCCGGATTTTTTGAATTTGCATGTAAGTGCCCGCCGCCGTATTGTCAACGCACGCCGTTTGTGCTTTTCGTGCTTGGGGGCCCACTTCCATCGGGACTGCCCCGACCCCCGCCCGTGTAGAATTTGTGAAGGGTCCCACTTGGATATTTTGTGCGCCAACGCGAACCGCCCCAGCAGACCAGCTTCTGAGGGGGGTTCGCGCAGGGGGGGGTACCCCGGAGACGAGCACCGGGCTGAGACCCGCGATTCTGTACGCCGCACTCCACCCCCCGCGCAAGTTGAACGGGAGCCCCACGAGCGCCATTTGGTCTTCCCTCGTCAGGGAGAACGCGCATTGGCTGCTAGGCAGCAGTGGCCGGGTCGGCGCCGCTGCCTTTCCCCTCCGTTGGCGGAACGTCCCCGGCTGGAGTCGCGCCCTCCGCCATTCGGGCATTCGGTGGGATATGCCCCTCCAGTGATGGCGAGCGGCTTGGGACACCGCGCGGACGAATGGTTTGATTGTTGGCCTCGTCGTGAACGAAGGCAGCCTGGAAGCGGCGATCGGTCGCCGCCCAGACATCACTAAGAGATTGACGCCTGCCCCGCTAAAGGAACCCCCCGATCAAGACGGTTTTGTTGCCAACGGCCTCGGTCACGGTCTGGGGACCCTTGGGTGACTCGATTGTGGTCTGTGCCATTTTGGAGACGGGAGTCCGGGGTTGCCTTTTGTCTTCTTGGTTAGCGGGACAGGTTGGCCTGAAGGTGAACGACCTTTCAGGCAAGATTTGGGGAATTGGCGAACCGGCTGACACCACTGTTGAGGGAAGGACCTGGTTTGAGGTCACCCTTGTGAGTTGTCCTTACCCTAAAATTGGTGCTCCTGCCCTTGTTGTAATTGAACTTGGTACAATTGTTGGTGACTGATCGTCACACTAAGAACTCGCATGCCGGTTGCAATGCGCTGTTGGCCATTCTGCAGCGAGAATTTTGGATTTTGTCGGCTGATCGCGTCAATGAGGCGAGGCCCTTTGCTGGCGTCGTAACGGATTTTGTTGGTCCCCCTTTGTTGAAGACGTCCACCCTTCGTAATAGCAAGATTGTTGGGGCTTATTTGTGTGTTTGTCTGCCTGTCAACCAAGGCAGTACATTTGGAGCTGGTAACCTCCCTCTCGACAGAGGCCTTTGAGGCGACTTGGGAAAGATTTGTGTCTCGCCGTGGGTTACCTTCGTTGATTAGGTCTGATTGCGGTACGAATTACAAGGGTACAAGTAACTATTTGAAGGAGGTATACGCCTTCCTTAATGAGAACCAGGTTAACATTGGTAATAGTTTGGCCCGCCGAGGGGTCACTTGGTTGTTTGACCCGCCAGCCTGCCCCCCATTGGGGGGGTATTTTTGGGGCCGCGGTGAAAGCGGCAAAGGGACGCTGGCGGAGATTGTTGGGAGACACCGTTCTCACCTTAGAGGAACTAGCTACGGTATTTGGCCGCATTGAAGCTGTGTTGAATTTGCAACCTTGTCAAGACTTCCAATTGATTAGCGGACGGGTAGGCCCGTCCGGGGGGGGTAGATGTTCGGTCCGACGTGAAACAGAACGCACCTTTTGGCCGGCAACATTAATTATCTGTGGACTTGACATAACCTCTCTTGACTTGACAGACTGACTTTTTGCTTGGAAAAAATGCCGGTCATGGGAACCGCTGTTGAGTTAATTAATTGGTAAAATATTGTTGGATTCGCCTGTCGAGACCGATAATTGGGTCGCGAATTATCTAATTGTTGAAGTGTATTCCCCATTTGCCAAAACCCCGGGATATTGTTGAATCGTACGCCGCCTTGTCGTCGGTTGAGCTGGCACGCGGAATTTGTTGAAAATCGAATTGGATCTCACGAGATATGAACAGATTAATTGTGTTCAGTGATTGATTGAACTTTGTAATCTCGGATTAACAAGAATCCAGTGATATTTCTCGGAACACATCGCCTTATTGTCTACCACGCGTAGCGCGCGCTTGCTGGAAACGAGTTGGGTGTGATGCTGGTCGGGACGGCGCCATCTGAAGATCGACGCCTTGGGACCGTCCTAGAACCCGTAACTTACATCACACGTTACAATTACTCACCCTCATATTACATACAAACCACACTTGGAGCGTGACCTTGGAAGGTCGAAGTTGGCGTCCCCAGCACTCAGGTTAGTGGTACATTTTGTTTATTGAAATAAGGCCTAAGAGCCTACCACAACGTAGGGCTCCGCGTAATCGCGGACAGTTCGACATACCAGTTACCGTTGGCTGGGCTTGGGGTCGAACAGTAAGATACAGACAGACAGAGTTAATTTCGCATTTATAATATTAGTATAGATTGTTCTAATTACACTTATTAATCTAAAAATACTAACCACTTTTTATTTTTGTTACTAATTACCGGAACCTAAATTGAAATACACTGTAAAAAATCGAATAATCACATCACACAATCTAGTAATCACATTTTAATGAATAGAGCTAGTCAAACGCAAAATGGTGGTCAAACTCGAGCCTATTATCAATAAAAAAGAGCTCTAAAACTCAAATGCACAAAGCACGTGTTCGTGAAATTAATTAATTATTCATAACAGATAAAACGACTGATGATAAAATTGACATTGGTGACGACAAACTTGTTTAATTTATTAAGCAAAATAAAACATGAATCATATGGCAGAATCGTAACACTATTACACAGGCCGAAGATTAAGAATGTATTGTATTAGTAATATAATAACGAGTAACTATAACCGGAACAACAAAATACTCGAATGATTGTTAAGTATTTTACGCGATATTTCTTATTGTCTGCTTAACATATTCGCAACTATATCTGATCTCCACGACCGGGTATTTGGGTTACACGATACTCTTGGCTTGCCTCGGTCTTGACTAAAGCTGTAGTAAACCATATGTATTCGGTACTGAGTAACGGGTGTGCCATCAAGTACCGAGTAACGAAACGTTACTTACGTTTCGTTACTTGCATTTTGTTGTTACAACTGTTTCAAATCGCGCAAGTTCAATTAATGCGAATGTTGAATGAGCTTTCCTGTTCGTGTGTTTTACGCATGTACGCGCATTCGTTGTATTTAAAAACATATGTTACAAAGAACAATGTTTAGTTACTAAAAAAAAAACAGATATTTGGAAATTCTTCATCCGAGTTTTTCACTGTTTTTTTTTTTTACTGCGTTGATTGTGATATGTTAGTGTGATATACAGGGTGGCAGGGATATCGACGCGCAACCGCTTACCATGGATTCAGTACATGATTCTGGACCCCCTGCGTTGAGATTCTTCGTCGGATTTTTCTTAATTTAATAAAATTAAGAAAAGTCCGATGCAAAAAACAAAACAGTAAATTCACTTGTTTCACTTAAAACAGCAATGTAAATAAAACTCGAATGGACTAGCTGTGTTGACCTAGGAAATTAACTCTAGTAAAACAGCTGATCAGGTAGCCTTTCGAGTTTTATTTACATTGCTGTTTTAAGTGAAACAAGTGAATTTTATTTTTTAATTGAAATCTCATTGGGTTAGATAGAACGACAATTTTATACAATTAAAATTATGAAAAAACCTGAAAAATTAAGAAAAAGCCGACGAAAAATTTCAACGCAGGGGTGTCCTAGAATCATGTACTGATTCCATGATAAGCGTTTGTGCGTCGATGTCCCACCACCCTGTATAATTTATCATTCTCAAATAATATTAAACAAAACTCCCAAATAAACATTAAATTCTCAAATATTATGTCGATTGTTAATTCAGTTGATTTCGTCTCAGTTTATTTGTAGTCCCAACCTTTACATAATAAATTAAAAACTAAATTTAGATTTAAATTAACTTAGATATGTTTTCTACAAATTACGAATGATGCGACGCCGCGATTTCATACCATACGAATACGACTCGATGCGTTGGTGATATATTATGACGCATCAAAAGTAACGAGTAACGTATCAATAAGATAGTAACGAGTACTAATGGATATAGTAACGAGTATATACGGGTACACTTTATGTCGTTACTTTTACACCTCTAGTCTTGACTGATGTCAAATTTATAGCTTTGACTACCCGTAACGAATGTCAAAAATGTGCTGATGACAGCCGGGACTAAAGTTTTTGAGTGTGTTTGAGGGACGGATGAATCTCGAAGACGTCAAGATGTTCACCCATTCACAGACTAGCCTCGGAAGGCGTTGCATAACCTAAAAGATTGATCTCTATGGCTGTTAGTATTAGCCGTGAGCTCCTTTACGATTTAAAGATATACAACGTGTAACAGAATAAACGCAATCCCTGTGTCTTAGGATCTTCAATCATAGTCATACGCTGAATTTCTTGACATGAACTTTATTATATCAGTTTACACAGGTACGTACAATTTAATATTCAACCATTTATTTAATTCTTGGGTTTGTGTCGACTCGTCGTTCCGAAAATACGAACAAGTCACAGCCTAGTAATATGGCGGATAGATGACCACAGAGTACATTACAATCTCTCAAAACAAACTAGCGCCCTTTCGCGCGCATTGGTGACATTAGGGTTGCATCGTTTGAACTATTTAGAACACCCTGAAAGTAGTTGGTTCAGAATCTGCTTCTGAATCGATTTCCGTCATAAAAAATAGGTGTTAAATTTAGATGGAAAAATCTTTCATTTAACTTAAAATGGAAACACAATATTTTCATGACAAATTAATACAATCCTTAATTCAAGGAAATTGTGTGCGTGTAGCGTCGGCTGCTAACATTGCATGAGTGTATGCGTCTGAGTAAGGATATTGTATGACGCACATACGTTTTGCGTTTAGTAAGGATAACTATTTTATAAAAAATGCCTAGGTTTGGTTTCAATTTATTTAGTTACGAATGTTGTTTTAGACTTAATATTCTAATTGGGGTGTCTGAGGTATTGCGGTGAATCTGTTACACATTGTACATATGCATTATTATTACACGTGACAGTCTGACAATCATATCAAATGAAGAAGAAGTAGAACGGAAACAAATTAATCGGAATAACAGTCTCCATCACTAAAAACAACCATAGCACTAAAATCAAATGGAGAATTGAAACGACTTAAAAACGTTAGCCATTATATTTCAATTACATGAAAAAGCATGTCTTCATAAACACCTGTTTTTATCTCAAAACGATTTCCTGAAAGCGGTAATTCTTTCAGATCGTAGATCGTAGATTTCAGCCTTGGAATAACCAATTATTACAGTATTCGCTAATAGCAGTCATCATCTTCACTACTCTAAGATGTTCATTCCTTTCGAAAAATAAGGAGACATTCTCATAAGCTGAAATGATATTGAATTGGTCGTATAGTTCTTTTATTTATTTACCAGCTTTTGCCCACGACTTCGTTCGCGTTGGAGATTTTTCCCGCTTAATCCCGATCCCGTGCGAATTCTGGAATTCCCTGCCGGAGTCTGTGTTTCCTAATCGCTATAACCTGGGAGTCTTTAAGTCAAGAGTGAATAGGTTACTTCTAGGCAAGCGTGCTTCATCTTCGACCACATCGTCACTTACCATCAGGAGAGATAGTGATCAAACGCGAGACTATTATCAATAAAAAAAATCTGGGTTAAAAGCTGTAAATGCTAAAAGTAATATGTATTATTCTAGGATGTCAACTATCTATTTATCGAATTTCATTGAGATCCGTTTAGTAGTTTTTGCGTGAAAGACCAACAAACATACATACATCCTCACAAACTTTAGCATTTATAATATTATTTGTAGGTAGTGGGATATGCTGTAAAAAGGTTGCATTGGAAACTGACTAACATAGCTGGTAAGGGCCCTTTGCCCTTTTCCTGTCACGCGTATCTTAGCCCGCACGCGGGTCTCGTCCGCATGTGGAATATAGCACGCTCCGGGCCACACGCAGGACAAAGATTTCGTTTGCTGCTGCAGTGTTGTGCGTGTCGCCAGTGGGTAAACTCGTGCACAAACATGAACGTTAAAAAAATAATTATTACCAAAATCTTTCTGTTCATCCTTAGTATAATTTGCGAAATTTGGAATTATTTCTTTGCAAATTTCTAGCCAACCAGCTCCCTTGCTTCCCGGTTTTTTTTTATGTAAAGTTCGTTCCGCTTGTCCCATAACAAAGGGTGAAGGTGCACTTCAAAAATAACTCTTTGTGTATCATTTTTCATTTTTGTTTGCGATTATATGCGGACTATGAGCATGCGTGCAACCCGCTTCACAGTAAAAACAACACTGAAGGCAGAAGATCACCGCCCGCATCCGGATAGCACACACGCGGGCTGCGCGCCCGCGACCAAGCCGCGTTCCGCACGCGTGCTAGCCGCTTGTCAGGAAAAACATGTATCAAATGATAGGATGCGGGCAGTCCGCATGCGGACGAGAACCGCGTGCATACGCATGACAGGAAAAGGAGCTTAAAAGGCTAAGCAGCGAATAACGTTGAATTATTTATTATTTATTAATCTCTTTATTTCTCCTCACAAAATAACAAAAATAAAACATAAAACTAATTACAATTATAATTAAAAGCTATACATGATCCCTTAATTTGTGAGGAGCTGGTGTTTGAATTAGGCAAAAAATTGCCTGTAACACAAATCACCAGGTCTCCACCCAAGGAAAGAAATCAGCAGCTTTTTCTTATAGTATACTTATTAAATATATATTATAGTAGAAATGTACACTAATTAAAATGAAACAGACAACACTTGAGATTGTAAAATAAAAAAATAATCCTAGTTAAACATGATTTATAAAACATAACTTCCTTTGCAGTCGGGTAAAAATTACGCCATACTTTTGTGCATTTATGTTAAGTGTGTGTGTATGTATGTGTGTGTGTGTGTGCGTGTGTATGAGTGCGTGTGTGTGAGTTGTATTTGCGTCTGTGTGCGCGAGTGAATGTACGAGTATATGAGTGTATGCATGATATGATTATTTATATGTGTTTTTTATAAGGTCTTCTGTAAGATTATAATCTAAGCCACGCAACCACTTACTGACCAATGATTTACATTTAGCTTTAGTTACTGCATAAATAGAAAAATCCCGATTTAATTTATTGTACAAATTAAAACTTTGGTAAAAAAAAATTGTTGAGCAAACTTATTTTGTATAAGTTTGCTCAACAATTTTTATGTTAAAATTAGTTTGTTAAAGGGGTTAGTTTTACAAACTGCATACTTTTGGCGTTTGCCTCTGAATTTATTTGCTTCATATTTTAAAAGAGAGTGTTGTTTTATAACTTTATGCAGAATAAACAGTTGTCCGACTGTTAGAACCTCCCATCTCCGATACAGGTCTATGGTTGAATGATCAAATGGTAGGAACAAAGTTACTTTTAAAACTGCTCTGTGAGATCTCTCCAGTTTCAAAAAGTAAGTTTTTGATGTGCCCCAAGAGGTTATGCAGTAACTGAGTTGTGATTGGCATGAAGCAAAATAATCTGATTTAATCATATTTTTTGAGCTACATGTCGTAAAGCAAGCCTTAAATATGACTATTAATTTGCGAATTCTTGCTGCGAGTAGATCAATGCGCTGGTGAAAATTCAAATTTTTGTCAATCATTACTCCTAAGTACTTCGTTACAGCCACGTTATTAATATTAGGGCATAAACAGTTCACACTGTCAGGGTTAGTACATGAGTGCGAGACATTATGGTGAGAAGAGTCCGGTTTGTCTTTCGTTAAAATAGAAAAATTAATATAATGGGTTTTTGCAACATTCAGCGTTAAAACGTTCTTGCGTAGCCAATTTGTGACAATATTCATCCCCGTCTGTGCCTTTGAAAAAGTCTCATCCAACGAACTACCAGAAAAGAGCAAGGCTGTGTCATCTGCGTAGGTTACAACTTTAGCATTTGGGATATCCATCTGACACAGATCGTTTATGTATACTATAAAGAGGGTAGGGCCCAGGATACTACCTTGGGGGACTCCAAAAGTCACGGATCTCCTCACTTATAACATTACCTATTTGCACACATTTTGTCCTATCAGTTAGGTAGTCTTGTAAAAGTTTCAACTGGAGACCCCGGATCGCAAGACATTCTAACTTCCTCAATAGAATTGGAACAGAGACTGTGTCAAATGCCTTTGCTAGATCCAGAAATATGGCTATTGTTTTCATTTTACTGTCTAGCTTATTAACATATATGATTTGTAAGTTCGGATACTACGGATTTGCCCTAAATCCAAATTGTGCTTGTGATAAAAGATGTTTGTTTTCCAGATATTTTACAAGTCTTATATTAATTATACGTTCTAAAATTTTTAGTGTAGGGAGGATGGAAATCGGCCTATAATTATTGACACAGTCTCTGTCCCCGTTTTTGTAGATTGGATGAATTCTAGACTTCTTGTAGATCTTAGGGAATTCTCCAGTTGAAAGCGATAGGTTACATATATGCGATATCGGCAAACGTAAGACATCCTTATTTCTCTTTAAAATTTCTGCAGATATTAGATCTAAGCCAACCGAGCAATTGCTTTTTAAACTAGCTATAAGTGAACCAACCTCATCTTCGTCTGTTGGTAAAAGAACGAAGGAATGAAGGAATTATTTGCTATGGTAGACTTTCAGCTTAGCAAACAGAACAAAACAGTATATAAGACTACGGCTTCTTAACCCCTGAAGTGTCAACGGTACACCGTTTGTACAAAACGTCACGGCTCGCATTGGACGATGTATTTTACGTTTATGTTGCAAGTTACACGAAGTGGCTATATCATTCCACTAATCGATTCATACTTGACCGGTTTTAGTAACATTTTAAAGGGAACACCACTAAAATGAACGAAAAAAAAAAGTTTACAAAATGCATCTGTGGTTTTTGTTGTGACGCCGCTGACTTTTTCATTGTGTTATCAAATAGTTTTTATTACTTTTTACAGTGTCTAAGTGGAATAATTTGTGTTAACATTGCCTACACATTCTTGTGTTATCGTCTGTCTTTTTTCGTGAATGTGTTTTTTCGTGTGTTTGACTTCGAATGTGAGTGAAAATTATAAAAGTGAAAACATATTACATCACTGCGAGATAAGGTCAGTTTGATTTGCTTATTGAACGATATAAGTAGTTAAATAAACTCATAACGAAGCCAGGAAGGTATAATATATACCATGATAATGGCCATAAATTGCCGATTTATCATTTTTTCTGAAGTCCTATCCAAAAATCAAAAAGTACATTCAACATGCGACATTCGAGGGGTTAAGCAGACTACTCAATTAAATGGAATAGCCAACAGTGCACTGGCTAAAAATACACCAAAGTCTTGGTTAAAATGAAAAACATAACTCAATAACAATAATTAAATTCTTACACTCAAACAAAAGCCAGCAAGCACTAACTTTCCCACGGCTGAGACACAGACCTCCTTTAAATGGGAGGGAATCTCCGTAATCCACTATGCGGTCTCAGTGAGGGTTGGTAGACATCGCATGTCTTCAGACTTTCAGTCCTAGGAAATGCCAGTTCCATCACAACATTTTCCTTCACCGTTCTGGGAGCGTTCTGGATTCGAACCCACAACCTTTTTTTGACCACCATCTCACATGATGTTAAGCGATGATATGGTCGAAGATAAAGCACGGTTGCCTAGAAGCAACCTATTCACTCTTGACTTAAAGACTCCCAGGTTATAGCTAGCAGGAAACACAGACACCTACAGAGAATTCCACTCCTTAGCTGTACGCACAAGGAAAGTATTCCCAAAACGTTTTCTGCGTATGGGTGGGATGTCCACCATGTAACGATGGTGCAACGCCGTTTGTCTTGTAGTCCGATGATGGAAAGGGCTTCAACTTGTAAAGCCACTGGGCCATCATTGTGCTTTAAATGTTAATTTTTCTTCATACAAAATTTATTGTTTATACAAAAACGTCACGCGAAATTCCGACCATATAAATTTAAAATAGTTTACATGACGCATTGTACATCGTGAGTATATTTAGCCAAGTAGGTAACGATCTCATTAATGATAGTAGATTGATTGATTGATAAGTGTAACACCATCGCCATGGTCAGTAATTACGATAGAGAGTGACCTAGTTATTATATTTATGTTGTAATTAAGAGATTAGCAGGGAATGGGTAACTCCCCAGAGCGTTTAGTAGCAACAATATTGAACTGTTATCCGGCGCACCCTGTACATGCGGCACGCAATCGGCTTTTCCGCTATCAGACGGCTCACTGGACAATCTTTAAAAATGTAAAAACATAATATTTTATGTCTGTAATAGATAAAAGATAAGAAAACGAACACCTCAGACAGTTGACAGACAAGTGATCACTATCTGAGATTTGATTTTTTTTTTGTTTTAAAGAGACCTAACAATGTGGATAGTATTCACATTACTAGCAATTTTTGTTAACCCCTCCAATTAAACTTGTGTCTGGTGTCACGGCAGTATTTCAATGGGTAGGGTTCCGAAATTCGCAAAATGGAATTAAATATTCGTCTAATTCCACTGGGATGGGATGCTAGTAATTTAAAACGCATAAAGTAGTATGATTATTTTTGAAATACGTCTTCTGGAGTTAAAATCTATACTAATATTATAAAGCGGGAAAGTTTGTTTGTTTGAACGCGCTAATCTTCGAAAGTACTGGGTGGATTTGGATGCAATTTGGTATGGACGTAGATTGAAGCTTGAGGAAGGAACTGCAAAAAAGGAGAGTTATGTTTTTACCGTGATAGAATCCACGGGAGCGAAGCCCCGCGTGAGTACTAGTCAATAATAAACCCCGTATCTAAGAAAGCACGTTAAGCCGTTGGACCTCATTTGGACATCATTATTAGTCGTCTGACACTGGTCTAACCAAGGGGTATCTTATTACCTACCCAGCTACTGGGTTGCGGAGGTTAGATAGGCAGCCGCTCCATGTGAAACACTAATACTCAGCAACATCCAGTTAGACTGGATGCCTACCCTAACATAGTTGGAAAAAGGCTAAGCAGATGATAATTGATAAATTCATTTTTTTTTTATTTGCTTACTTATGTCTATACAGTATTTTACACTTAGACTACATACATATTTAAGTAAGTACTACAATAACTAAAATGGTGGTGAGGTGCTACACTCCCAGCTAGGTTATAGAATAACCTGTATAAGGAAGTGCAGTGCCGGGCCCCATTGGGTATTGTAATTATATTGTTAATATTATTGAGTGTAATGAATACTATATATACATTTATGTTTAAAAAAAATAAAGTTATAATAATAAGGTTAGGTTGGCGTATGTACCTATGTATGTGTTTGTGTGTGCGTGCGTGTGTGGCTGTGTGTGTTTCGTGTTAGTGTTTGTGTACATGCATGTGTATGTGGGTTTGCTTGTGTTGTGATGGCGATGTATAGTTTTATTTATGCTGTTAGAAACTTTTCTGTCTCATCGTAAGTTTTATTTTGTAGATAGGAGTAAACTGCTTTTTTGCACCTATGGCACGTCATACCATAGATTGGACAGTATTTATTAATTTTATTGTATAAATTCGGGCTTTGATAATAGTAGAATCTTTTAGTGAAGGGTAATCGGGTTTGCGGTACTGTACAAATTAGATCTTTTCGTCTTTTAGATATTTTTTCGAATGGAGTTTTACGATGTTGTAGTAGGATGGCTTGTAAGATGTAATGTTGTCGTATGTTAAGAACTTTCCAATCTTTGTATAACTCACTGGTAGAATATAAAATAGGGCGAAAGGATGCAACTTTTAAGACAGCTCTGTGGGCTATTTCCAAAGGCTTCAGAGTCGTTTTTGTCACACCACCCCAGCAGGATATACAATATGTAACAATAGAAGAACATAAGGCAAAATAGACGGTTCTTATTGTTTTTAAATTTGCTACATATCGGAGGTTTTTAAATATATATATTAGTTTACGGACTCTCGATGTAACAACATTTATATGCGTCTTGAAATTTAGGTGTTTATCCAGCACAACTCCCAGATATTTTGTATGATCAACAGATGCTATAGATGAACATTGACAGGAGGTTTTAGATTGACAAAGATGTGCTTTTATTATGATGGGAGTGTGTGGTTGTGTGATTGCACTGATTGAGTAAGTAAGAAAGTTTGTTTTGTTGGTATTTAGTGTAAGGGTATGTGAGATGAGCCATTCCAGAGCTGTGTTAAAGCCAAATTGAGCTGCATGTTCAAGCTCTAACCAACTATCCGCTGTAAATGTGATGGCAGTGTCGTCTGCAAATGTAATAACTTTACCATTAGGGATATTAAGATTGCACAGATCATTAATAAATATTAAGAAGAGGGTGGGACCTAATATACTACCTTGGGGGACTCCGTAGCAGATGGGGAGCTCGTTACTGTTATGGTTATCAATCCTAACAATTTGTGTGCGGTCGGTTAGGTAGCTCCGGAAAAGCTCTAGTTGAGTTCCTCTAACACCCATAGTTTCAAGCTTGAGTAAAAGGGTGGAGATGGGAATGGTGTCAAAGGCCTTTGTGAGGTCCAAAAACAGAGTTAGAACTTTTTTGTTTTTGTTTAACTGCTGTATAACATGACACGTTAGATCTTGAACGGCGTCACAAGTAGATTTATTTTTACGAAAGCCAAACTGTTGTGGGGATAGTAGGTTGTTACGTTCAAGATAGTGGACAAGCCTTTTATTAATCAGACGTTCTAGTAGTTTTGACAAAGTACTTAGAACCGCAATTGGACGGTAGTTACTTGGTACAATCCCATCTCCCCCCTTGAAGATTGGATGTATTATTGCCTTTTTCATTGAAGTGGGAAAAACACCAGTTTCAAAACAGAGGTTAAATATATGGCATATTATGGGTGCCAGAGAACTTGCGTGTTTCTTTAACAAAAATGGTGAAATGGTATCCCAACCAGTGGCTGCGTTTGATCACAGCGTTCTTATGGCTGAAATAATCTCATCAGTATCCGTTTCTTCTAGGACAAAGGATGTTACTGGAATGTTCGGTTGTGTTTGTGAATGTGTTTTTGGCTGTGACAGTGTTTGGTTGGTAAGATTGATTGCTAGTGTTTTGCCAATACTGGCAAAAAAGGAATTTACTTCGTTGCACGATTGTACGGGCGTTGATGAGCATTTGAGAAGTTGTGTGGATAATGTTTTGTTTTTATTTGTATTTGTAACTCGCTTTATAGTATCCCAGAGTGTTTTAGGATTGTGACTAGCATTATTAAGTTGCTCTGCATCATATTGTCTCTTTACTTTTTTTAACAATTTAGTGCAATAGTTTCTGTATCGTTTATAAGTTAATTTCAACACTTCGTTGTTTGGAGATAATTTGAGTTTTCTATGCAGAGCGTCCCTATTTCTTATGCACCTTAATAATCCAGGAGTAATCCACGGTTTGAGGATTCTCTTTTGTGAGGGCACTTTTTTCAGAGTGGTGTTTTTTGCAATAACTGTTGACAACAAATTTATGAGACAATCAGTTGCTGTGTTAGCGTCAGTTTTACATAGAATATGACTAAAGTCTATATCAGATATAGATTTGTCAAGAGCCTCATGATCAATTCTAGTTATGGTGGAGCTAGGTACGGTTCGTTTGCGTTGCTTGTCTAGACAGAACAGGGATGAGTAGTGATCGGTGATTGTGGTGTCATACACAAACGTGAATGAGCGACCACTTGATTTTAAGATCAAGTGATCCAGGCAATTGCTTTTTCTGTAAGGTTGGGTGTGTGCAGGGAGGAAACCATGGAAGGCTAAGCAATTCAAATAATCATGAGCACGTGCATCAACTGTGGTAGGTTTTATGTCTAGACTAAGATCACCGGTTATAATTACCGTTTTGAAGTTATGAAGTGTTAGAAGTATATCATTTAAACTTAAGAGAAAATTATCGATATTATCATTGGATGGAGAGCGATAAATGCAGACTATGGCCTCATCAGAATTTATTTTAATTATTAGACCCGAAGCAGATCTTCCAAAGTCTGGCTCTTCACATGTGACCATTAGGTCCGATTTCACATAGGCTACCACGCCATCACTTTGGTTAAGGTGTTTGGTGGTCATATAGGAATTATAGTTTTGCAGCGTGGGAATGTTAGAGTTACTAGAACAAGGTAGCCAACATTCGGTCAAAACTACCAAATCACAGTCAATTGAAATGCGGTGCATCAGAGTTTGAAGGTTTAGAAAATTACAATTTATTGATCGAATGTTCTGTGAGAATATTTTTAGATATAAATTTGGATGTTTTAATATCGATTTTGTCTGTTCTGGAGCACATGTGTGGGATACAGACACAGAATGCTGGTCTATATAGTCCAATAAGTGGTTTACGTTGTTAAGCATTTTTGCGGGAGGATAAGAACTTAATAAATAGGTGTAATCGGTTGACTGGAAGTATTGTTCGCATTAAAATACATTCTGGAAATACAGAAAGGTAAACAAGTAGTATACATTTATTATACTCATCAAGAGCTAGTATTAGTAAAAGGTATGAATTAATAAATTCTATAAGTAGCGTGGTACGTTCGTGCGAGGAAACAGCAAAGATCTGTATGCAGGTGTGTGAATATTGTATTAATTGTGGGTAGTGCATTTTTAATGTATAATGTATATTATGTGTGTCAGACCTTAGCGATCGGTAATGATAGGAGCAACAGTAATGCGTTTTACATTTATATGCATGCGGTTTGGTAATAGTTAATTTTAGGTAATTGAAACAGTTTTCAGTAGCCTTATCTGAATGAAGTAATAAATAGTAACGAAAATATATAGGAAACTTAAACAAAGGTAGTCATTGTTGGACAGTAGTGGCCAGACGTTTCAGGTGATCTTCATTTTTGACCAAGATGGCTTGACTGTCGGGATCCTTTTTTATCATTACTCGTCCATTAGATGTCCAACAGAAACTATATTTGTTTGATTTAGCATATGTCCTAGTCAGGTAAAACAGTCTTTTTGTGAGAGCGGTCAGCTGTTTGCCTATATATATAGGAGTTTGTGGGGTCTTTAAGCCCAGGTGAGTCGAGCAGATCTTATCGTTCAGGTGTTTTTTATTGTAGTCTTTAGCTACTGTCAAGAACTTAGATTTTGTGACAGTATTTGAAAACTCAATTATAATGTTTGATGTTGTGTTTTCTTTTTTAGATGGCTGTCTCCATACGTCACGAATACTAGTGAGCTCTGCCTGCACCTGTAATTGGTTCGATAAGTGCTGTATCATGTCGAACAAAACCGTTTTAGTCTCATTTGCCGTTTTAGGTACATTTTCTCTCATACATTTCCACCTTATCTTCCAGGGCTGATATCTTCAATGTCATATTATTGCGCTCTTTTTCCAGACCAGTCATTGTGTTCTCAAGAGGAGATATTTGATCAGAGACAAAAGTTACAGATTTTTCCAATTCATTAGTAATGTATTTAATCTCTGTGTAGTGGGTTTTTATTTCAATCAAATGATTTTCTTATTTATCCAGGCGTCCATTTTGAGTACACATCATCTCTTTAATCATCTCTATAATTTCCGATTTGAAATTCCCGAATTCGTCTCCACTTACATCACTCGATAAACATTTACGTTTTGCTCGCTGGGTAATGTTTAGTTGAGATGAGTCCTCTACACAGAGTTGCCGGATATCGGATTCGGAGCGTGATAGCAAACTTCCTACTGTGGTTTTAGGGGGTGTTTTATACATTATATCTTTTGACTTGGTACTTAGACAATACACAAGAGAGATTATCTTTTTATATTTAATTATCTATTACAAGTTGTTGTACGAACCAAAAAAGTCAAAAGCTGGTCCGGGTGGCGCCACTAATTGCGCATACTCGTAATGCAACGTAGAATTGCGCTAGTTCGTCGTTGGAACGCACAAAGGCAGTTGCGCACTCGCAGGATTTTCGCCGTTATACGTTATACGTTATTGATTGCTGATTTATTATTATTATCCGTTTTACCTCTTCCTACAGGTCCGAAAACAATTGTTAGGTAATTGCACTACACCAGGTTCATGTTTTGCAGAATTTTAACTTATTTACACTCAATAATTATTTTAACGAATGGGAGTTATAAAGACACGACTTAGCTGGGTCGGGGCGCGTTTCGCAATCCATATCCATATTAAATTAATATAAAAAAATATATAATTTATTTCAGGTCCAAGACGCATATAAATAGAAATAAAAATACACAAATTCAAACAATTGCTCGGATTCCTAATTTAAAATACAAATGGAGAACATACAAAAAGATTCAAAGATTCAAAAGTCAATTAAATTAATAAAATAATGTCAAATTATCAAATTAAATATCACATGAAAAGTCAAATTAAATTCCAAATTAAAAGTCACATTAAATTACCAAACTACAGCTATTACATAGAAAATATCAGGTTATTTTTCTTTTATTCACCTTCACAACAGTGCCTCACATATGGACACTCAAGCCTCGTCGCAATCATTGCCAGGACAGTGTTGGAGCTGTCTCGCACATTTTATCCAGCATACAGTTGTAGCCTATGTCGTAGTACTCCAGCCGCAAAACTATATCCGCACAAAAATAGCTTTGACGTGAAAGAAGGATAAGAAACGGCACATATTGTCGCCTTTATAATACACAAGCTTCTACCCGCGTCTTCGTTCGCATGGGAGTGTTTTCTCACACAAATTCTGACCTTGTGGGAATTCCGGGATAAAAAGTACTGTTATTGTTATATATGTTATTCCAGGGTTACAACTATCTACATACCAAATTTCGGACCCGTTTAGTAGTTTTTGCGTGAAAGAGCAACAAATATACATAAGTCCTCACAAACTTTTGTATTTATAATATTAGTAAAGAAGAAAGAAACAAAGAAAATAAAATTTATTTGGCCCAAATGTAAAGGCACACAATGAAATATAAAAAAATAAAACTAAAAATAAAGACAGAATTAAATAAAACTAAAACAAACAATTAAATAAAACCGCGTTGCATGTACCTCACGGCTGTGCCAAATAGACCCAGTTTAGCAAAATGCCAGAAAACTGCAAATGTCTGACGCTGGTTTTCAACTGGACCTTATGTAGTGTATGTAGTAGGATAGGATATATAGATTGCAACACGTGAGTTACTTGTATATTTTTCTTTACAGACTATCGCTAAATTATCAATTTTACCTCCTTAAAAGGTATACTTACATTTTAATGCAAGTGGCAAAATGTAGATTTGAAATTACTATGAAGATTCAAGTGAATAAGTTCAATAACTGAATAAATATCTATTCAATTTTTGACTAAATCGGATAAAGCTGCACGCTGGAAAAATAAATAATTATGTAGAAAAAGCCGCTGCAGCCCTATATATTCTATATATATATTAATATGTTAGACAGAGGATGAGGGTAAAACTGAACAAGAGAAGGTAGCAGATAGATATATAAGTAAGTAAAATAAGATGTATCTTTTGGTGCAGTAGTGTGTGTGTGTTTTTTTTTTATACGAATGAGCCCCCTTTTGACCTCAATCACACTTGATGATAAGTGTAAGATGAGGTCTACAATCGAACGAGCGAGCCTAGAAGATGCCTGTTCACTATGTGGCACGTAACACAGAAGCCGGCAGAGAGTTCCACACCTTGGTTGTGCGCACAATAAGTGTAGAGGAGAAGCGCTTAATACGACAAGACGGTACATCGACCAAGCCTGCAGTACGTCTGGTATACCGGTAGTAAAAGGGGGATGAAGATACCCGGTTTTCTTTTCTTTTTGTTCTTTCTTTGTTTACGAACGCACGGCCCTAAATGAATTAGTAACGGAGCAGTGTCAATGACAGGTTGAATAACATCTAACTAGTAGTGTTGCCCAAACGAGAGTCTCGCAAGAGTCTTGCAATTAGCGATTATCCTATTGCTATTTATTAAACGGTAGTTGAGTAGTTGAGGTAGTTAACTACCGTTTAATAAATAGCAATAGGATAATCCCTAATTGCAAGACTCTTGCGAGACTCTCGTTTGGGCAACACTACTAACTAGCAATATATCTGACATGAATATGGCTTGCCTGAAAATATCTGTCATATTATTAATGTAAGGAACTACTCAAAGTTCTAAAGAAATACTTTCTGATCGTACTACGATCTAGAAAGTGTCTCCTTAAATAACAGTGCGGTATCGAGTTGCCGCTAGCATCCCATGGTGGTTTGTTTAGTAAGATTAAGATCCCGTGTTCTCGTGTGTTTGTTATCCAACTCTGCCGAAACGGTTTGACCGTTAATATTTTTTTTTGTATATTTGGTAGGTCTGAGAATAGAACGCAGGATTTTTTTTCACTAAAAATAATTTATTTATATGGTAAAACAACGTTTACCACCATACCACATAATATCTTTATATGTATCTGTATATGTCAGTGCCAGTGAAATATAAAATAATAATTTATTTGCCAGGTGACCAATGAAAAGTAATGTTTTTTTTTATGTTGACGTAGAATAATATCTTCAAGTTTATAGCAATAGTGGGTTTAATAACAATACGAATAAAATTAGAAGTACAATAGATGATTTATTTTTATTATTTATTTATGTACACACAGTAAAATACATTAAGATAAACATAATTATAATATCTGAGTACAAAGGTACTGCTTATTTCTTAAGAAATTTCTTCCAGCAGACCTGCGAAAGGAGAAGTGAAAAAGAAATGTAGACAATAGTGTGTGAGAACAAGAAGAGAAATAAATATGAATATGTGAAGTCTAAAACTAAAACTAAAATATTAAATATACTTACACATACTTACAATGCAATAAAAATAACATATACTTAAATAAATACATAATGTTAGAATATATAAACATATAATATAAATATATATATAAATAATTAACACAGTTAAGAGGAAAGGTAATGCTCTTTTAATCGACATTTGAATAGAGATATTGTTTTTAAATCACGAATGCTAGGCGGAAGTGAGTTCCACAATCTTACAGCATGGACAGAGAAGGAATAAGAGTAGTAGCTAGTTTTATGAGGATGAGATTTAAGGAGGGATCTAAGGTGTGATCTACACGGTACGTCGCTAGAACGAGCGTAAGAAAAACACTCACGCAGGTAGGAAGGGTAAGACGGGTTGTGTAGAATGTTGAAGAGGAGACACAAAATCCTAGTGTTCCTGCGAAGACGGATTGGGAGCCACTTGAGTTGCTTGCGAAGGTGAGAATTTTTCAAATCGGTTGGAAAGCGACGGAGTTATGCGCGGACAAACAAAAAAAAATACAAGCATCCGAATTGAGAACCTCCTCCTTTTTTAGAAATCGGTTAACAATTCGAAAAAAATGAAATAAATAAATAAAAAAAATATAAATTGATGAAAAGGGCTATGTTCCTATTAACGACTCAAACCATGGGTATGTTCCTATTACCGTTTTTGTGGCACCTATTACCGACCGCTAAAAGAACAGAACAAATCCAGTCAAATAAAAATGCTCGTGTGGGTTTAATTCTTTAGAATACAGAATGTTATAATTATAACCAGCCTTTAATCAGTCTTAAGAGATATGCTTCATAATATGAATTACATATTGAAATATAACAGTGAATCCAGTCTATTAAATGGCGTTCTTCGTCCTTGGTGAAGACAGGTTGAACCCCACAATTTTCATTAGAGTACTTGTGATTTCTCTTGTCACGAAGAGGTGTGTAGGAATCCCAAATCTCTTTGAGGTTTCATAGATACTTGCTCCATTATCGATAGCCATCAATGCAGAGTCAAGTTGATTAGCTGTATATTGCTTACGTTTTAATCGTTCCATGCATAGATAAAATAAATAAGTAGATTTGGTCAACAGACGAAATTATATCGGAACCGTGTGTCTCCAGTTAGGCGCTGGGCGGGGCAACAACTACACATGCAGTTTAATAAAATCAGTAGATACGCACTCGCGCACACACCCGCATTTCTTAAATCAGAACGTACTATACAATCAATAATAAACCTTATTCCGTCAAACACAGCATGTATTTACCATGCACCGTAGAATTTACCCACACAAAAACATCGGTCGCTATCGTTGTGCTGTGCAAAAGCAATTTATTTTACATATACGCTAGTGATTGACTAAATCGGAAAGTTATCGATTCTTCCATTTATTATTGTACAGTTTTTTATGGCCCCGGAAAATGAACCAAATAAAAAATGGCATCTCCAGAAAATATTACAATAACAATAAACATATTATTAAGTACTACCTACTAAGTATTAAGGGCTACCCTGGCGCTTTCGACTTAAATCTTAATATTTAATTATCATAGTGATAGGTCAAATAGAAGTCGATGTTAACTTACATTACGCTCTTGATCGGAACATACCAGCCGTATAGGTTGTATAGAATCCTGAAAAAATGAATGACTGATTTTATGAATACCCTAAATCATGAGAATAGCTTTCAGTAATAAAATAAAATTTAACACACTTCTGCAAATATCAGTTGTACTCTTAATTTTGGAATTGTCCATTCAAAAAGCCTGCGACTTTTCTTTAGAGACTAGAACATTTCTGCGTTGAAGTGAACCGAGCATATGGTGCTATTTTTGTAGGATACCAGTTAGGTGGCATGCCTGTGGCATCAATCCAATCCTTTTTTATGTTACCATCTTTTGGGAAGCTGAAAAGTACGAAAAGCACTTATTTATCATTTACATACATCCTAAGCTACTTCTAAACGTCACCATATAATAAGCATCGCAATAATTACGTAACACACTATAAATCAAGATCTGAATGATTTTGACGTATATTGCTAATCCATTGCTTCATATGTTCGAAATATTGGTCTGCTCAACAACGTAAATACCGCAGTGAGTGTTGTTGATTTAGCATAATGAAACCGATTCCTACTGTAAGTGTGTTACGCAACTATTACCTGCGGGGTAACCGCAGGTAATAGTTTAGTAGGTTATAATAGGTTTTTGTTATAAGAAAAATCCTAGTTAGTAGAGAAATTGTTAAATATATGAAAACAAACACACATCCATGCATAACAAATAAATAGCATGAATATATTGACTTATGTTAAGCTCAATTCACAAATATATTATCTGAACCATGCCGATTATTATAACGCATTCGAAGCTTCAATGGAAGCAAAATACAAAAACCATAAAAAATAAAGAAACAGCATGAGGATAAGGCATAACATACGATAATTCTAAACCGAAAAACACCACCGATTATTAACCTAAAATTGAAGTAACTTACTTTACGAATATTGGTTACGCATTTCTCTACTACTCTGTAAAAAAATCAAAATAAGTAAAAAAACATTATTTACATCGATCTTCCAACCGGGCTAAAACGGTTGACAGATTGAAAAATAAACTATTGTAGCGACGGCGACGTCGGAACTCCTTACGCATGCTGCGGGCGTAAAATAAATTGTTTATTTTTTTTTACTTTTTTGTACACTTGACTTTTCAACGTATTTTTATTTCTGTCATCTCATGTAAAATAAAAGTTAAACATATTTTCTTAGAGGTTTCCGTATGTTATAAAAAACTTTTTACCAAAAAATTACACCAAGTCAGGATCTGATGATGGGACATCATCAGATCCTGACTTGGTGACAATGGGACCAATTTCAAAGTATACCCTTTCAAACAAAAAAAGCATTTTTCAAATCGGTTCAGCCGTCTCCGAGTAATCGGTGATCATACATAAAAAAATAATAATAATATACGCGTCCAATTGATAACCTCCTCTTTTTTATGTCATCGGTTGAAAAACCCCTAAACTATAATAGCAATATTTCATTCGTCAATCGACATTGCTGTCGATAGCTTACGTTAGTGGATCTGCACAAGCACATCACTAATTCGTCGCAAGAAGTGGCGGCCTCACTACGCGATGAATCCGCGTAATACAGTTTCGTATGTTATGTTTACATTGCTTGTCCAGTTACTTAGTGACGAACTCAGGTAGTGGTTAAGGAGCAATGTATTTATAGCAAAAGGAGTACAGTCGCTCTGATATTTGAAAACAAAAATAACATAGTAAAACCAAGAAATATTTTACGATTTATTGTTTTTCATGATTTTAAAGACAAATATTGTAAAATACTTGTACTTACATATGGTAAGTGATTCCATGATTCACATAGATTTGATTTTGGCTTCGGTTTTTACAAGATACCACAGAACAACTCGGCATTCATATATGTTATCACGATCGCCGTCGAAAGCGCACTAGTTCGCGGAGACGGCCACTGGCCTGTGACATGAGCCCTGTGGCCATGTCGCGCGGACACCGATACGCCCCCTTACCACTTCTCTGTATTTTTGATTTCTGTGGTTCCATGTTTCTGAATCAAAATTTACCTAGTCGAATATACTAAACTACTAAACCTTTGCTTAGCAGTGGGTTATGAATTATAGTAAGTGGAAGTCAATAGGTGATTTTTAATAATAGTTTTTAATAAAAAATGAATTACAGTTTTATATTTTTTCTAAATATTTTAAATTGTTATTAATGTTAACTATATTATATTTACCTACTTGGCAAAAAAAATAAAAATAATTACTAACACACTATCCATAAAAACTAAAAAAAAATATACAGACGAATTGAGAACCTCATTATTTTTGAAGTCGGTTAAAAAGTACAGGTACATCGGTAATAGGTCTATTAAAGAAAATCTGTATAACCTATTACCGACCCAATGAAATGAATATGTATTGAGTAAATGTATTGTTTTTTAGTATATTAACTATAACTGTATTTTAACTATAAAAATACAATATTAGAGAATTAGAGAATCAAATTAGCATAGCCGACTACTTATTAATTGATGCATTATAACATTAAAAGTAGAAATTAAAATATTCGTCAAAAACCTAACAACGACCTAGGTCGGTAATAGGAATAAAATTGAGATTATTGTTCCTATCACCGCCACATTTTAATATTGAATTTGAAGCAAAATAAAGGTGTATCTCATTAAAATTGGTTATTATTTGTGTTTATGAAAGTATTAAGAAGGTATCAAAATAATTAAAAGGTTCATTAGATTGCTTTACAATTATATATTATGCTAAAATAGAAATAGGTGTACTTACGTAATCGGGAGCGGGACACTACTAAATATGCGCTATATCCGGAGTCCGACGACAAACTGCAATTATTCCTTAAATCGTTGGTTAACGCGCACAAGCAAGTGATGAATATTTGCATTACAAATACATCCTACTAATTCCTATTCCTACTAATATTATAAATGCGAAAGTTTGTGAGGATGGATGGATGTTTGTTACTCTTTCACGCAAAAACTACTGAACGGATCTGAATGAAATTTGGTTAGTAGATAGTTGATATTCTGGAATAACACATAGGCTACTTTTTATCCCGAAATTCCCACGGGATCGGGATTTGCGCGGGAGAAACTTCTACGCGTACGAAGTCGCGGGTAGTAGCTAGTAACAATATATTTTCTCTAAAGCAACGACTTGTCTAACTTTAATGCAACTCTTTAAAATGATAGTTTTATGAAACGGACGGTGATGGGTGCCGATTTTGAGGGGTCGTTATTTGGCGCGTTTACGTTATACCAGGGCGGCTGAAAAGTTTTGAGCCTAAGTACCTTTAAGTATTACTAATTACTTGTGCATCATACCACTAATTGCGGGTATCCCAAGAAATATATATGTCAAGTTTCATGTTATTAGCATCATTACGCTTTTAGATATTGAACCATAAACGTCACCATGTCCAAGTCATCCGCACTTTGCACGAAATTGGAGTACAGAGCTGTCATAAAATTCTTAACAAAGATGAACAAAACGCCGACGGAAATATTTGAAGAGATGTCAACAGTTTATGGAGAGTCTACACCTTCATTTGCGACCGTTAAACGTTGGAACCGAGAGTTCAAGCACGGCAGGGAGTCGCTCGCCAGACCTGGCTCTTAGCGATTATTTTCTCTTTTCAAGTTTGAAAAACGACCTTCGGGGACGGAGATTTTCCAGTGACGAAGAAATGAAGATGGCCGTAAATGAAAATTTCGAAGACAAAAACGGCGAATATTTTTTGACCGGATTAAAAGCTCTTTATAAGAAATGTAAGAAGTGTATTGAAATAGAGAGGGACTATATTGAATAATAAATTTTTTATACATATTTACCAGCATTTTAAATACGTTAGGCTCAAAACTTTTCAGCCGCCCCTCGTATATATATATTTTTTTTTATTATTTTATTATTTATATTTTTATTTTAGATTAGCGTGTACAAACAGATGTTTGTACACGCTAATCTATATAGCTATTAAGTCTGAGCAAAATATAGAATATAATTGATTTCGGAAACTCGAACACCTGATGGAGAATTTCACACGCAAGCAAAACCGCAGACAGAAGACAGTCTATAATACTTATATCTATACTTTTGTTATTTTTTATACTAGATTAATTTTTAATTCGACGAAAAATTCATATTTATTTCACTCAGTAATTTTTTGACATATCTCATTCTATTTTATTGACATTTTTGTATATTTATTTCGTATAATTCTAAATTCCATTTCAATTTCACAGTTTTTTTTAATATTAAATCGTATATATATAGTAGTGTAAGCCGACCAATGGCACATGTGTTCTTTCCTATTCTATATGGGTCACAGACCTGAAATTAATTTTATTTTATTTATTTATTAATTTTGAAATCATATCTCGATAAAAATGATAAGAGTATCAATGGGGTCATAGTTATGTATCGTTTTAATAGATACAAAACCAAAATATTTGGATGAATTTTTAAATGGCCACATATAAAACATCTAAAGTAAGTGCACGGTTCGAATTGTTATTAATATGTTAATGTTGTTGTTGTTGAATCAGTAACACCCAAATAATTAAATCGGCTTATGCATAATATTATAACATATTGGTTTTCATAAAGGCATACATAAATTTTGCCAATATAATCTCGTATCATCTTAATTTTTTAGCTTTCTAAATATCATACAGGTAATTAAAAAAACTGACAGCCCTAAATCTGTATCCTTTAAGTTTTTCCGTTCAAAGATTGTGTGTAAGAAATCACCCTGTGCGATTAGACCGCCGATTGTACACTAGTTTTACTTTTTGTATCCATAGAAATATTATTCTAATGTGTACAATAAAGTATATAATAAACAAAAAACTACAATTATATTAGAACAAATATAGCTGTCGTCAATAGCTTGATGGATAAACCTCACCGATTACATTATTGCCGTGAACCCACTCCAGAAGTCCAGACACAATCATAATTATGTAGCTTAGTTGGAGGGGTTAACAAGATTGCTAGTAATGTGAACTCTACCCACATTGCTAGTTATATTATCAAAAAAAAAAGAAAAACAAAGCTACTCACTTAAAATGCACATTGATAATTTCTGTACTTTTAATTCTATTGACGATTATGAAGTACCTGCTGTCTGGCTTCGACCATTACTAAACAAAAAATAAACAAAACCTAATCTCTCATCAAATAATCCCTTGTGATATTCTTTTATAGAATTTGAAAGACAATAGAACAATCAGCGTCTGCTCCCACACTGTTTGTAATCGAGGAATATTATCAATTGATAATGCAGCTGACGTCATTACGTGACACGACTTATAACAAGAAAATCTAAAAATGATCAGTGGCATATTAGCAAAATAATGTCTTGAGCAAATTACTACCCCAGGAAGCCTAGTATTTAGCTCACCGACCGGTAAGGACCAGGCCCGGGTCGGTGGCGCGTCATGTTCCACACGCGCATCAAAGAGACGTCAGCACTAGTGACGGGGCCCCATAGGGCCATTGTCTGCCAGAGTTGCGGGAATGTTCTAACGAGATACCGCGGCCCCGGAACTTAAGGGTAGCTGAAGAAACAGGGTGGGTTTTTAGTCAGTAGAAGTCTGACATTCTCTTCTACTCCACCCAGAGCGGGAGAAGTCATTCGATGATTTTCCCAACCGGGGAAAAAAAAGGAAGCCTCGTATTATATTGTTCTGGTCATGTAGCGAACAGGGGCTTAGGTATAGGGTACCTTATTTTGATTTATTATATACCTACCTTGTTGTATATAAATGTAAATAAAATGTAAATACTTTACAGTATTTCTAAGGAAACAAAAATAAAAGTAATGTACAATGGGCGGTCTTATTGCATAGGGCGATCTCTTACAGACAACCTTACTTGTTAAGCTGTAATAGGCGTTAAACAGAGCGTGTGTCGGAGTGGCTTTTGTACTGGCAAGTCTCTTTTTATATTCTGATTCTAAATAACTTACAAGTCTTTCAAAGTTGATTATTCATACTATACAACGTGTAGCGGAAACCTCATATCTATCCAAGAGGACTGAAGACAACATCTGGTATGGAGTCTCTATGCAAAGTTTCAGCTCAAAATAAGTGACTCACAGAATTGACCCCAAATTATTGGTTTCATATGTTTCTTGAATACCAGTAATAACAAACGTGTCACAGCACTATGAGGGTCATCACTTTCCACGTCACTTGCCAATAAAACGATAATTCTCTTCGTTCTTCTTGATTTGAAAAATTCGGTCTCTGGTATCAATGTATTGAAATTTCTAATATGCTCCACACATGTATAACACATAGGATTAGAAAACCCTTGCCATATCGTTTATTACCATCCAAAGAAGCCATGCACTTGGTATGTATATACCCTTTAAATTACACGTTGTATAGGTAACCCTTCAGTTGGTAATATCTAAGCCTATATACATACAACCAATTTGTTTTTAAGCAACCACACTCGCAATTTTGTCCAATCCAGCCCGTTCCTAGTTGCCCTCCCCCAGTGATGCCCTAAGCCGAGGACCGTACCCTAAAGTGAGTGCCCTTAGCGTGTAGTCGCTTAGTTTGTGAATTATTTATAAGCCCATTATTTTAGTAATTTGCCCCGTTGATCGTGTGGTCAACCGCTGAGAGCGAGGTCTCGGCTGCTATTGAGTTTTTCTGTAAGGAATTTCTCTGTAATAGCCAAAAGTTAGGAAATTGGCGGTATGATACCCCCGTGACTCGGAAAACACGTTAAGGTTCCAGCTGACATTTGGTCATCTTTGACAGTCGTCCACACAACATCCGTTTAGACTGAAAGCCATCTGTCTGTCACCACTCACCAGGCTGTATCTCATGAACCTTGATAGCTATTACGGTTCATGAGATACAGCCTGATGAGTCGAAATTTTCACAGATGATGTATTGCTGTTGCCGCTATAGGTTTCCAGCTGTCATTTGGTCATCTTTGACAGTCATTACGGGGTTCTCAGAATCCAGTAAATCTGATACTGGTTTAGCCGAGGGGTATCGTGTTACACAGATACTGGGTTGTAGAGTTCAGATAGGCAGTCGTTCTATGTAACACTAATACTCCGCTACATCCGTTTAGACTAGAAGCCGTCTGTCTGTCACCACTCACCAGGCTGTATCTCATGAACCTTGATAGCTATCACGGTTCATGTGATACAGCCTGATGAGTCGAAATTTTCACAGAT
This sequence comes from Tholera decimalis, assembly GCA_943138885.2. NCBI lineage: Eukaryota > Metazoa > Arthropoda > Insecta > Lepidoptera > Noctuidae > Tholera > Tholera decimalis. The sequence goes on along the minus strand of OW964552.2, from coordinate 6,637,664 downwards.
GATGTATTTCTGTTGCCACTGTAACAACAAATACTAAACAGAGAATAAAAAAAATATATTTTAGGAGGAATACAATTATGTTGTTATAGCAGCAACAGAAACAAATCATATGTGAAAATTTCAACTGTCTAGCTATCACGGTTTATGAGATGAGGCTTAGTAAAAGGGTCCCGTTTTTACTCTTTGGGTACGGAACCCTGAAAAGGTCAATTGAATTCAAAAGATGGGGTCAACAAAATTTCTTGCATTTATGACGTAAGTACATACTTGGTATGAGCTATTGTGTTACTTGAATAAAACTAATAGAAGGTCAACGCATTGACAATGCTCGATCGCTTACAACCACTTGTTTCCTGTTTTGCCTTGATGCATTCGCAAACACAATATTCGCGGGGCGAAAATTTTACTTGACGCCTTACGTAATTTATCTTCCACTTCGATACATAGATACAATATAGGTACCTACTTTATTGTACACCAAATTTTAAACTCACACATTTAATAATATTGCTTAATCCTATGGTTACAATGGTGGTCTTATCGCTTAAAGAGATATCTTCCAGACAACCTTTGGAAGGACTTTCAAAACTACTAATTTATATAAATAAAAATCTTGTTTAACCTTTATTCTTTCTTAAATTACCCTTTTTTGGGGGGAGTATCATTAAATGCCTCGTCTCGCTCTGTGTAGAGTGGAATGGAGTACCGGACTTCAACTGACTAAAAACTGATTCTGTATCTTCAGTTGCCATTGTGTTCTGAGGCAGCTCTCTTTAGCTACGAGGATAATTCAGTAGCTGGGTTGGGATATCAGATAGACAGTCGTACACGGTGGAACATACAGTGGAGGTTTGCCCCGCTTGGGCAGAGCTCCACCGTGTCCTCGTAGGGGTGATATGCAGCGACCTCTCGCTCCCGGCCCTGGTTCAATCCATGGTCTGGAGGAGGAGGCATGGAAAGAGTCACCTCTTCTGTGAAGCAATTATGCAAGCGAAGGAGGTGGCGGAACGCGCGAGGGAGAGGTGGGTCCCAAGGCCCTCACAGTCTTTGCGCCCAGCCACCGCAGGAGACGCTCCGGGCGTCGGGAAAGATGATTTTTTTTATAGATAAACGTTAGTTCTAGAAGTCTTATGTTGTAGCTTCTGCCTGCGATCTATAGTAATTCGCGTGAGAGGATTTTTCTCCGTAAATCCCGATTCCGTGTTTATTTCGAGATAAAAATAGCCAGTATATTATTCCAAGATGTCAAATATCTACTTACCAAATTCACTTCAGATCCGTTCTGTAGTTTTTGCGTGAAAGAGTAACAAAGATTCGCATTTATAATATTAGTAAGAAGAAAGATTACTCAAATAAAAATATCATAATAATGATTTTATTGTTTGCTGTTTGAGAATGGGCAAACCTCATTCACAGACATAAAATATTAAGACTAAGCATTAATCCTGTCTTATAAATGAAAAAATATACATATTTTACGTTTACAAGTTCTAATCTTTGCCCTGTAAGTTATCTATTAAATTATGTTATGTATGTATGAGTTACACCTCGAAATTTTAAACATGTGTTCTCATCATAGTGATCTGCAATTTATAAATACATATCACTATACGTTTGGTTTGAAAGATAAACCACGGATAACATTCCGAATTTAAAAATAAAATTACATATCGTGGCGGACCTTAAGGCTGCGTTTCCACCAGAGATGTGCGATGGAAATGTGTCGTGCGAGGATGTCTAACTGTGCTGTGAAAATGTGAGGGGGTTTCCACCAAAGTTGTGTGATGAAAATGTGCCTACGAGGTTGTGTAGCGGAGCTGTGAAAATGTGCATTAATGTGTGGTGCGAGGATGCGCAAACCTCATAACACATCCTTCTCAACACACATTCCTCGCAACACATCCCTCGCAACACATCTCTCGCACACATCCCTCGCTTGTTTTGTATGCGCAAAAATCTAGCTCCGCCAAGCCGTTTCCACCAGAGCTGTGTTGACTGAGGCGAGGTAAATGAAGCGATTCTATTGGTTCTTTACAAACACATCCCTCGCTACGCATCCTCGCACATCTCTGGTGGAAACGCAGCCTTAGGGTGCGTTTTCACCAGGGATGTGCGATGGAAATGTGTCGTGCGAGGATGTCTAGCTGTGCTGTGAAAATGTGTGGGGGTTTCCACCAAAGCTGTGCGATGAAAATGTGCCTACGAGGATGTGTAGCGGAGCTGTGAAAATGCGCATTAATGTGTGGTGCGAGGATGCGCAAACCTCGCAACACATCCTTCTCAACACACATTCCTCGCAACACATCCCTCGCAACACATCTCTCGCACACATCCCTCGCACACATCCCTCGCTTGTTTTGTATGCGCAAAAATCTAGCTCCACTGAGCCGTTTCCACCAGAGCTTTGCTGACCGAGGCGAGGTTAATGAAGCGATTCTATTGGTTCTTTACAAACATATCCATCGCTACGCATCCTCGCACATCTCTGGTGGAAACGCAGCCTTAGGGTGCGTTTCCACCAGGGATGTGCGATGGAAATGTGTCGTGCGAGGATGTCTAGCTGTGCTGTGAAAATGTGTGGGGGTTTCCGCCAAAGCTGTGCGATGAAAATGTGCCTACGAGGATGTGTAGCGGAGCTGTGAAAATGCGCATTCATGTGTGGTGCGAGGATGCACCCGCTCAGATTTGTACTAAGCGTACAATATTGTCGTGTGTCGAAAATACAGGACGACTTATCGCCACAAAACCTGTATCACGTGTCCGGTACGGACAATCCCGCAGATTGTCTGTCACGTGGGCTCACACCTTCCCAAATCATTGATCATCCGCTTTGGTTCAGTGGTCCTCCGTGGGCCAGCTTAGACGTTTCGAAGTGGCCTGTCGTCCCCTTCAATCCCTCTTCGGTATGCGAAGTGCCCGAAGAGAAGAAACATTCGTTGCTCTCCGCTACACCAACCGAAAGATCTACTATTCTTTCTTTGGTCGATCGTATCTCGTCTTGGAGTAAATTACTTCGAGTAGTAATTTACATTTGTCGTTTCGCTAAACTGTTGCCTATTGGTTACCGCATGGCGGCAGCGGATTACAACTTCGCTGAATTGCTCATACTTCGCGAGCTTCAACGCTTTTATTTCTCCACTGAGTTGGTTAAACTCAGGAAAGGCAAACATTGTAGTCCTGCTTTTCGACACTTAAAACCGTTTCTCGAAGACGGACTCATTAGAGTCGGAGGCCGTTTAAGAAACTCGGATTTAAGTTATGATGGGAAACATCCCATTCTGCTTCCAAGCAAGGACCTCGTTTTGAATTTGTTAGTCGATTATCATCATAAATTGAACTGTCACGCAGGTCCCGACCTGCTAATGTCGCTCTTGCGTCAGAAGTATTGGATCCTTTCTGCACGCAATTTAATTAGGAATAGGATCCATAAGTGCCTAGCAAATCGAAAATGAGTGGGTAATTATCCGCAGACGGGGTAATACCAGCGAAAATTGTACGACACACACAATTCTCAACACACATTCCTCGCAACACATCCCTCGCAACACATCTCTCGCACACATCCCTCGCACACATCCCTCGCTTGTTTTGTATGCGCAAAAATCTAGCTCCGCTGAGCCGTTTCCACCAGAGTTGTGCTGACCGAGGCGAGGTTAATGAAGCGATTCTATTGGTTCTTTACAAACATATCCATCGCTACGCATCCTCGCACATCTCTGGTGGAAACGCAGCCTAAGTATTGAACAAATGATTTTATTTTCATTTATGGTCATTGATATAATAAAAACCCAAGATGCACACTCAACGTCTCAAAACCTTCTGCATAAAATGAGCGCATTATTCTAATTTGGGTGCTCATTTCAAATAGTATCGCGTCACTCGCGTGTATACACGTCAAAAATGCCGAAATGTTCTTTAACAAATTGTAAAAATATTACGTAAAGAAGGCTAAAACGGGATGGGTTATCGAACTCTCGGTAAGTAAAAGGTTTATTGATTAGATTTTATTGTTTTAATGACTGATTATAGGAAGCAATATGTGATTTAGATTTAATTTGTCTTAAAAGTTCGCTCAACGCTCAAAGTGTAATACGGCAAATTTCAATGGCAATTTTTTCAGTTTCAAAACAATGTATTATGGCATCTTTTTATTTTAGTCGTATAATAAAAATTACCCTGTTGAACATTGAACTAATAAAAAAAATGGAGTCGATTTTTTTAATTGTATTTTTTCTAAGTTAAGGACGCATTTACGTTTTCTCGCAAATATCAATGTTTTTCTGGTTCCATTTTGATACATAAGGAGTTAAAATTTTGACAATGTTATGGTATTAATTTCAAGATAATTTATTCATCTCCACATTTAATGCATAATAATTACACAGTCCCATACATCTTTTTCACACAAATACGTTTTTATCGCCGCAATAATCGTAGAAAATTACAAAAAATGGGGTCTGAATACGTACCTGTAAGCCAAATCTGGAGCATATTCTTAACTTCAAAAGAACAAGAAATTATAGCCTATGTATTTATCTATACGTTAAGCTAATTATTTTGAACTTTATGATTTGTGAGAAAAATAAAATCGGTCTCAAATTTCTTCATACGTTTTTCTACCGAACGCACGGCTCCGACCGTCATTCCGCGCCGAGATGCGCTCGTGAACGCAGGGGTGTATCGCTTTCCTCGAAAAAATAAATACGTCGAAACCTATAATAAAGACAGTGGCGTCTTGTGTACTGTGACTAGAATACGTTGATACTTTTTCGTACCGAAACAAAAGTAAGAACGAGAACCATACTTATTTTTAGAAATGGATGGATATTGGTTACTGAACCTAGCATGAAACAACAATTTTTTTTTAACCGACTTCAAATAAGGAGGTTTCGCAATTCGACCGTATAAATGGTTTTTTTTTCATTAAGTATCTTAAAGTACTCCAAATTAAGGAAGGTCTAGAGTTGATCTGATGATGGAGCCTTTCATCAGATTGACTCCTGACAGTCGAGGGAACTCCTCAACGATTTACAGCAGTAACCTTTTGTTTGGGCTTTTGAATTTGAATTGACCAGAACTTTACACCTAGATAGTTTGTGACTGTCATTAGAGGTCTGATGATGAAGACGAAGGACAGTTAAGGGAACTCCTCAACGGTTTACAGTAGCTACCTTGTGTTTGGACTTAATTCATTTATATTGATGAGAACTTTGCACCCATATGGGTTATAAGTGCCATTACAGGTCTGATGATGGAGACCATAGACAGTCGAGGGAATTCCTCAACGATATACAACAGTTACCTTTTGTTGGGCTTACTTCATACGGTTCAATATGCCAAAATGTTCAGTTCGTACAAAAACTAAAAAATTGGCCAAGTGCGAGTCAGACTCGCCCATGAAGCGTTCCGTAGTAACTAAGCCAAATAACTTTGTTTTCAAAGTGTTTGTAAGAATTACAAAGTTTTATTTGCGGTTTTAGAAAATATACTGTATCTCAAAAACTGCCAACCCGATCTCGTTCAAACCAATTTAGGTTGAAAATTTACATTAAGGATCATAGCATTATTACATTATACATATATTATATTATTACATTTAAAAATCATCCAACTAAAAAGAGTGAAATAAAAACTTTTACCAAAAAAATTAAACCGACTTCCAAAAAACACTGCAAAGTGAAAAATAACTTTAATTTCGGTAAGTAGGCGGTGTCCGACTTCCGAAATTAGTTAGAAAGTAGACAAAATATTGCTTTTCCCAATGCTGGGCCGTTAATTGTTGAGGAGTTCTCCTGGTACTTCACCATCAGCTTCACTTCTTCATATGCATTGTGACGAGCATATTGTGCTTAATAACCATATTCAAGTAATCGAAGCGGAACCCATGAAATACTTCTTATTCCTACTTATATATTGAGTAGTTCCAGTGGCCATCGTGGTCTTCATCATCAGATCCACTTCACAAAGTGCTTTTCGAATGCAACTACACAAGTTACTTTAAAAAAATACTCAAATCACTGTAGGTGTGTCTATAATATTTGAAGAGTTCCCTCGATTACTCCAAGATCCCATTATCAGCTCCTGATTTGGTGACAATGAGACCAATTTCGAAGTATACCCTTTCAAACAAAAAAAGAATTTTCCAAATTGGTTCAGCCGTCTTCGAGTAATCGGTGATCAAACATTAAAAAAAATATACGCGTCGAATTGATAACCTCCTCCGTTTTTTTCGTCGGTTGAAAATGGCTGTGACATACAGACGGATGGACAAACAGACAGACAGACAGACAGGCATAACGAAACTTTTCTTTATTTCTTATTAATTTTTTTATCACATATGATTATTTTATTTCCAAAGTCCCCTAATACTCATAATCGGGCGTCAAACACATTAATAAACTAACATCTAATCAATAAGCATGTAAACAATAAGTTACAACTTATTATGATCAAACAATATTAAAGAAAATATAATATTACCTTCAAGTATCAATATTAGTTAAGTAATGTATAAAATCGGGCGAACAATGGTTTGTAAGTGTGTGTGCGCGCAATGTTGTAGTGTTGCTACTAAAATACCTAAAATTGAGCGAATGATAAACGTAAATGCGTCCTTAATCTAATTTCGACCTTTATTGTAAATAGTTTTTGGCAAATATGTATCCGTTATATAATTAAAGTTCATAAATATTTTATGTATATCGATTCATTATGGGATAACTTATGGGTTCACGACATGCGGCATGCTAATGATAAAAGTGTGTGTGAGTATTGCTTTGGCGCAACACTAACCTCATTAAAGCTTCTTATTTTTGTACTTAAGTTTTTCTCGTGACTAAATACGATGCGGAGAACGGATATCAATCGTCAGCCAACAAAGGCGAGAGATTTTACTATGCCGAATTTTTCAGACAAAGATCTTATGTATATCACAGCAAAATATTATTTGTTTTATTGATACACACATGTTCTACCCAAAAATATTTATGCTCAGATTAGAGTATAATTACGTCTTTAGAACACAATTTAACAAACTTTTACAATACTAACAAAAATGCCTTATCAAAAATATAAGTAATAAGTATATTCGTTTCCACTCAATGCCTTATCCTACCGACCAACGTCAGTCGTAAAAAACTTTTTGGTCGTTTTGTTCTCGTGTTATTGGTTTTGTATTTTCTTTTTTTTTGACACCGGAATTAAAGTTATTTTTGGCTTTGTAGTGTTTTGATATGGAAGTCAATTTTATTTTTTGCAAAAAAGTTTATTTTCGCGCTTTTTAACCGACTTCTAAAAAAGGAGGAGGTTCTCAATTCGGATGTTTGTATTTTTTTTTAATGTTTGTTTGCGCAGATAATTATTATATTGTTAGAAAGGGTATACTTCCCAAATGGTCCCATGAAAATTTTATCGAAATCGGACAAGCCGTTTCTGAAAAATCAACAAAAGTCTAAAAAAAATATTTACGTTGATGATCTTTTCGTTTACTCTGCATTGCGTTATTTGTTCGCGCATAACTCCGTCATTTACGAACCGATTTGGAAAATTCACTAACCCACTAAAAAGCACGAAAATAAAAACTTTTTTGCAAAAAATAAAACCGACTTCCATATCAAAACACTACAAAGGCAAAAATAATTTTAATTTCGGAAGGCGGTGTGAAAAAAAAAAGAAAATACAAAACCAATAACACCGACTACCGAAATTAAAATTATTTTTGTCTTTGTAGTGTTTTGATATGGAAGTCGGTTTTATTTTTTGCAAAAAAGTTTTTATTAGTGGGTCGGTTTCTAATTCACCTGGTTAAAATAGCCAAAATTTCAACTACTTATCACTTTTTACAAAATATTGCTCTTTCCGATGCAGAGCTGTTAATTTTTGAGTTCTCCTGGTACTTCACCATCAGCTCTACTTCACCGTATGCATTGTGACGAACATAAAGTGCTTAACATGCATATTCAAGTAATCAAATCGCAATCCAGATATACTTATTATTGAGTAGTTTCGGTGGCCATCTGTGATCTTCATCATCAGTTCCACTTCCTCAAATGGTGCTTTTCGAGAGCAACTGCACAAGTTACTATTAGAAATACCCAAAACGCTATAGGTATGCCTATAATATTTGAAGAGTTTCCTCGATTACTCCAGGATTCCATCATCATAACCTAATTTCATAACATTGGGATCAACTAGAAAGTATACCCATTCAAAGGAAAAAAAATTCAAATCGGTCCAGCCGTCTTCGATTTATGAGGTAACATACATAAAAAATGTCGAACTGAGAACCTTCTCCTGTTTTGAAGTCGGTTAAAAAATTTATTGCCTTTCGCACACTGCTTTGTAAAAACAACTTTAAACAATTTTCATACGATGGAATTTGCAAAAACATATTTTATGCTTGTAGCATAAGTGCCTTTTCACATGTACCGGTTGCCGGGTAACCGGCGCGCAAATTACGCCGATACGTGTGAAAGGTAATGTACATTAGGGTGTCCCGAAAAATTTTTTTTTCGCTTTTCGCTACTCAAGCCCCCTCAAAAGTTGCATTATTAGTTTTAGATTACCGTAAAAATAATAAAAAAAAAAACATAAAAAAATATCTTGAGGGTTCTACCGGCATTTTTTTTTTTTTTTTATCACTTAAATAACCCTTCAGTCAATGTCGTCTATTCTATTTTATGTACATTATTCCCATTTTATTTTTTATTTCATTGATATTGAAACCCTAAGTTATGATTTGCAGGCAACGACAGGATTTTTTCTGTTAGGAATTGGTTTGGAACAAACTCGCAAAATTCATGTTTTGACTTGTTTTTCTTAAATTCTCTACTTCTACTGTGAGGCAGTTCGTCTCATTTCTATTGCGGTTTTATTGCTGTAAGGTGTCGCTCTGCACTTCCTTGTGATAAAATACGTGTTTTTGTTATATATAATAATGGGTTCAAGACGAAGTGAGACTACTTGTGCTATTTTGGGATCATATAAAGAACTTGACGATCACCAGTTACCAGTGATAAGTGACGTTATAAAATTCATTTTGTTTACTAAAAATGAACTAAAACTACAGAAGACTGGGAAAGATCCTTCTAACACAGAAGTTTTTTCAATCGTTTCTGGAAAACTTGATACGATTTGGACCAAAGCTTCGATTCCTATCGTTTCCAACGTACGAGTTACCCAATTGCTGAAATCATATTTCGACAAATACCTGTCATTGATAAGATATCCCAAAAATAAAAGAAATGATAGTTACGAAAGCAAAGTGAAGTGCTTTTTGGAATCGTCGAACAAGCTCTTCGATATTGCTGCTTGTAGGTGCACTTCGTTTGACATTTGTTCCTGCATAAAACCTAAGAAAGTTCCTATTTCTGAAAGAGACTTTTTACTGGATCTGGACTGGATAGAAAAATGGCAATAAGCGGTATAGACACAAAAGAAACAGCAAGACTTTTAAAGAAACATCAGAGACAAGAAAATTTTAATCGGAAAGAGTCAGAGTACGCATGTTTTCCCAGTGCATCACTAAAAACCAATCCTGTTCCGGTGCGCGAGTTGCCGCCTCTACCGCAGTCGCCTGTAACAGAGCTTTCTGCGAATAGTGACGTGCCTGTAAATGAGACTCCATCTACTTCGTTGAATCGGAACACTCTGGCGCTGCCAACAGTAGCTAAGGTATGTGATCGGTATGGACTATCAACGCGATCTGTGGCTGCGGTCGCTTCGGTGGTCTTAGCTGACGTAGGATTGGTATCTTCCGAAGATCTAAGTCTTGTTATTGATATGAATAAAATTCATAGAGCTGTTTCCAAAGCACGGACCAAGGCCAGCAAAGACATTGATACGATTGTAATAAAAAGTATCTACTTTGATGGACGAAAGGACAAAACACTCATAAACGAGAAAATAGGCGATCGGTACCACCGCAGAGAAGTCTTGCAAGAACAGATTTCAGTTCTCACAGAGCCGGGATCTATTTATTTGGGACATATGACGCCAAGTCGTGGCACTGCCAAAGGGATCGTCTCTTCTATCATATCTTTGTTAGAAAATCAAGGGTTGAACTTGGAAGAGGTGATCTGTGTGGGGTGCGATGGTACTGCTACGAATACAGGTTGGAAGGGAAGGGTCATTCAATACCTGGAAAACTATTTAAAGAGACCGTTGCAATGGTGTGATTGTATGCTTCACGCGAATGAACTACCGCTTCGTCATTTGTTCATTTCTCTGGATGGTAGCACATCTGGGCCAAAAGAACATTCAGGACCTATTGGAAAACAGCTAGCTGCTTGTGAAAGTAAACCTCTAGCGTCTTTTTGTGCAGTGTCTGGCAATTTGCTAGTATTACCTGATAATATTGTGAAGGAACTAAGCACGGATCAAAAGTATCTGTACGAAATGTGTCATGCTATGATGGCTGGTTCCTGATCCTTTGAGCTAGCGAACCGCCAAACCTGGAAAAATGGCGCATACGAGATGGCTCACTACTGCCAATCGCATACTCAGACTTTACGTAAGTACTGTTTCGCCGTCAAATAATTTGCAGCTGCTTGTGAACTACGTGGTTAAAATTTTACGCTCCTGTTTGGTTCCTAATCAAGCAAAACTCATCATTTAAAGATGGAGCCAAGCATATTTTTCAAATGGTTATATACTCTCAATTTTTGCCTGATAGTCAGAGATCTATTGTAAATTCGGTGATCGAAAGAAATGCTTTTTTTGCGCAACCAGAAAACTTCCTTATTGCCATGTTATTCGACGATAGAGAGCATATTCGAGAGCTTGCATCTCGCAAAATATTAAAGGCCAGAGAAGCAGAAAAGAGCAACTCTCGCAGGGTATTTAAAGCACCAAAGCTTAACTTCTGTGCGCGAGACTACACCGATATAATATTTTGGCAAGAGTGTGAAATATCAGCTCCACCAATTTTGCGACACGTCTCCAACGATGAACTTAGAATTAAGGCTAAAGAACACATCCTCGACATTATTGACTTTCCCTGCCACACACAGTCAGTGGAAAGATGTAAAAAACTAGTGACGGAGGCTTCTCAAAGCGTCACGGACGCTACAGCTCGGGATGGTTTTATTAGGAACAGATTAAAATCTCGCTCAAAAATGCCTAATTTTAGTCACAAAAACCAGTTCCGTTTTTAAAGTTGCCATTGATTATTTTATCTTTCAACTATTTTAAACCTTGCTTTAACTCATTGTTGTACCCTTAAATTTAATAAAAACCTTTTAAATGTTATTTTTGTATGATTTATAGTTTATATTAGGAACCCCTAAAAATAGCAAATTTGAAAAACTTCAAGGACTGGTAGAGGCCTCAAGATGCTGGATATCTAATTAAATTTTATAATAATCGTAATATATGTGTCAAAACGCAACTTTTCATACCTCTTGCGTAGCCGTAGCTCATTTTTTTTTCCCCCATATTTGAACGGGACACCCTAATGTACCTGGCCATACAGTTCGCCGCCGGGTTTCCGGCGCCGGCTACCCGGCAACCGGCACAAATGGCACTAACTATTACTACGTAGGTGGTGAGTGTTTGGCGACAGTTTCGAGCGTTACTTTTATTCAAGACTGTCATCTTGGGTTTTCACCCGACTGCAAAGGAAGGGTTATGTTTTTCGCGCGTATCTTGTATGTATGTATGTAATATTCTTTATTACCTCATATCTCCAGAACCGCTGAACGGATTCACATATTGGGGTATCGTTAGATTCGTCTTAGCAGCCCAAGTGTTCTTAGATAGGTGACATTTGAAAAAATCAAACATGGCGGCTGTGCGAAGCCATTATACTTAGTGAAAAAAAATGTTTTGTTTCGAATACCACAATATGGGTATCAAATTAAAGGGTTTATCGCAAGGATTTCGAAAAAGTATAATTATTTTATTATATAAGTATTTATCATTAGTGTAATACTAGCAAAAATAATATAAAGAGAAAGTTTAAAAATATGGACTTAGAGCTCTTTCACTTTCTTAAACCGGTGGAATGCCAATGTGGCATGACCGGGAAAATTAAAAAATTGTTAATTAAGATTTTAACAAAAAAGTTAAAAAAAAAATATTTGAAAAATCTAACGAGCTCGTCTCCTCAAGTAAAAATCAGTTAGTAAAATCCACCTTGGTGTGTAGTGACAAGCTACGGTTCGATTCTATGTCGTGGTTTTTTGTAAAAAGAAAAAAGATATATTATAACCACAAAGTAGTTTAACTATAAACTATGACATGAAAAAAAAAAATATTTAAAAAATCTAAAAAACCCGACTGCTCAACTGAAATGCAAGATACTGACTGAAAGACAATTAGGCGGGACCCAATTGAACGTATTTTTTTTTTAAATTTGACGGGTCCGCCTCCATGTCACTTTTTAAAATAAAAATGTGCTTGTTTCTTGCATTTCAATTGAGCAGTCGGGTTTTTTAGATTTTTTTAATATTTTTTTTTGTATATCAATGTTTATAGTTAAATTACTTTGTGGTTATAATATATCTTTTTTCTTTTTACAAAAAAACACGACATAGAATCGAACCGTAGCTTGTCACTACACACCAAGGTGGATTTTACTAACTGATTTTTACTTGAGGAGACGAGCTCGTTACTTAACAAAAACAGGTGCCTCGGGCGATCTTCACGAGTAAGCAATATTTGGTGGGTGGCCCTTTAAACGTATCGAGATTCATCCGTCTGTCATTTGTAGATATATGTGTTGACTCATGAAATAGAAAGTTAGAAAATATGCCACCTGGCTTGCCAAAGGAAATCGTATTACCCAGTTACTGGGTTGAGTAGATCACGACTGGTAATCGCTCCATGTAAGATACTAGCTCTTAGATAAACCCAATTAGCCTTTTGTTTTATCGGTGGGAAAATCATGTCATGACATCTCCCGTTCTGGGTGGAGCTGGGAGTGTCAGAGTTCTAATGAATAAAAACCTACCCTATTCCTTCAATTGCTCTTACTTTCTAGGTCCGCGGTATTTCGGTAGAACATTCCCGCAACCCCAGAATACCCAGTTTCCGGGCGTCGGGAGTCACAGAGTAACTCTTTCAACCACCGTTGGCGCGGGCCTGTGGGCTGCGAGCAATGGGTAGCTCGCCGCCCGACTGAAACCAGGCTCGTGTAGACAGCGCGTCGTGTTCCACGCGCGCCTCAGAGTGTCAGCAAAATTGTCGGGGCCCATAAGGTGGCCGTTGCCTGCCGGGGTTGCAAAATTATTCGAAAGAGTTACCGCGGCCTCGGAACACCAAGGGCATATGATGGAACACGGATGGTTTGTAGTCAGTAGAAATCTGACACACCCTCCCGCTTCGCCCAGATCGGGAGACAGTCATTGGTTCCAATCCAAATGTAGTAAGGGAATAGACTAGGCAGATATTGACAATGATGTTGTACCTATAAGCATCACCACGTTGTTATAAAACCGCCCATCTAACACGCTTACCGCAGAAAACCATTACAATCATCTTTGCATCTTTCTGTATATGTAAGACCTTCATATATTTATTATGTAGAAACCGCACATAATATAAACGATTTTACTGAAATTGTAATGTCATACCTATATTAGTCAAAGAACTAATTCTCGTGTTAGAATTTTGTTCCTTTGCTCGCGTTGCAAGAATTATGGCAATTTTACTTATCCTAATATTATACAGATATAAAATTTCCTTGGTATTTCCAAAGATGATACAATTCAAAATTTTTCATTGTTAGTATGGTGCATTATTTGAGAGTGCTGTAGGCTAGAAAGTAGTGGGTGAAGAGCTAGTTTATTATATTGAGCGCAAATGAATTTCAAGTGATTCAGAAAAACGTGGTCATATTGTATAATATAAGGTCATAGTGTATCCTTGTTTGAATGTTTTTTACAGGGAAATAAAAACTTGGTATTTTATCATATTAAACTAAATAAGTTTTCTGTCTTTTGAGCGGTATATCAAATAATTTTATATTAAATGTATGTTATGCTTATAAAAAATTAGTTGCTTTAAAATTATAACACTTGTTTATTATATTAACTGATCATTATATCAAATAAAATTATAGATTCAATTGTTATATCTTGTAAATATTAGAGATTTTGTAATTATATCATATATTACTTACCCAAATTATTCGTTAGCAATTACAGAAAACCGGTATGCCAGAGAACTAATTTTTCCTCACAATTGAAATGCACCCTAGTTCACTGGAATGAATTAATTTAACATGCACTAGTATTTTGATTCGACTTATGACTGAATACGTTTTCCCAAATCTGTTTTAAATTATTGATAGACGCGTTATTATGATTGACCACCATCTCACCTGATGGTAAGTGGTAAGTGACTGCTGGTCTTAAACCAGATCTAGGAGTTCCCTCGCTTAAGGAAGATGTAGGCAAGGTGAAATTCTTCTATAACAGTAACATACTTCTGAAATGATGTACGAGTCGGTAACATTTACTTAAGATAAGATGTTTTATCTTCAGCCTACTAGATACCTGTTATCTTTTACCAGATTTTGTACTGAAAATATGCTTGAAGCATATTTCGCCTTTTAATCAAATTTGGATGAAAAATAAATTGGCTAAGTGCGAGTCAGACTCGCCCATGAAGGGTTCCGTAGTAACTAAGCCAAATAACTTAAGTTTTTCATAGTGTTTGTATGAAATACAAAGTTATATTTGCGGTTTTGGAAAATATGCTGTATCTCAAAAACTGCATACCCGATCTCGTTCAACCAATTTTCGTTGAAAATTTACATTAAGATCTACAGCACATTTTTTTAAGATTTTTCACTCCATTATTAAAGAAGCTAGAGGGGCGGGGAACACATGTGTGAACACTGATGATGATGTTTGTATGTTTGTATTTTTTTACTAAATAAACATGGTTTTTAAAGTAGAAATGTTTTAATTATATAATAGCATAAGTATTCAGAAATACGTACACAAAATTTCAATACAATATGACAAGAAACAAAAAAGTTATAGAATTTTGATATAGAACGCACAGGTTGGTCCCATAGTGCGGCGGTGTAAATTGAGCCTAAGGTACTAGGGCTCTCGAACGTTACTAGAATGGCTTGGGACGCTGCCGCCCGCATAAGCAGACTCAATATTATAATAACGTGAAAATGTAATTAGAATAATCTTCCATAAAAATATAAATATATTATTATAAAAAGTGTAAAACCTACCGCGGTTTATATTGAAAATCCCGTGTACACACATGACCCCCTTGCAATTGGTGACCTCTCGGGTGTCTTAAGTTACACAGTGCGACATAAGAAAAAATGCTCCAATGTCTTAAGTCGGACAGTTACACTTAAGGGCTTGGTCTGGATTGGTCGATAAATATCTGTGGTTGTGTTGCAACGTTGCAAGTAGCAATACGTTCTGCATACACCGCTAAAATGAACGAAAACAATTTACAAAATGCATCTGTGGTTTTTCTTGTGACACCGCAGACTTTTTCGTTGTGTTATCAAATAGTTTTTATTACTTTTTATAATAGTTTTTATTAATTTTTTGGAATAATTTGTGTTAAAATTGCCTACACATTTTTTTTTCGAATGTGACTGAATATTATAAAAGTGAAAACATATCACATCACTGCGAGATAAGGCCAGTTTGATTTGCTTATTAAATGATATAAATAGTTAGATAAACTCATAACGAAGCCAGGAAGGTATAATATATACCATAATAATGGCCATAAATTGCCGATTTATCATTTTTTCTGAAGTCCTACCCAAAAATCGTAAGGAAATTCAACATGCGACACTCGAAGGGTTAATTTCAAAATAACGAAGTTTATGGACTGGATACCCTTGTATATGTTTAAAAGTCTATGCATGAATTAATATATAAATTCTTTAGCTTAGTTATGCAGCAGTTATAGGTAGGGTAGGAAAGGTAGACAGAAACATGAGTATTTGTTTAATTTGATGTAGGTACTTGTTCTTATATATTTAACATCTGGCGGGCTATCTGTTTCTGAACTATTACGATATTACACTAGGAATAGTATTAAATTATATTGACATGGTACCACTTTGGACAAAATCTTTTCATCGACAAACAAAAACGCAAATAAATTGATAGATTGAATAATGAATTGTGAACCTCTTCCTTTTTGGTTTCGGTTGAAAATAGAAACCACTTGACAAGTCACATGGTTATAGTTCTATGCGTAACTATACGTTCTAACTTAAATTATTTAATCTTCAGAAACCTATTTTTTAAGTCAAAGCAAAAGAAACCTCATTTTTTACATTGACATAAAATGTAGGGACTATTTACGTCATATAGTATTTAATATGTTCTATTATACTTTATGATTGTATTTTTAAATAAAGCCCTATCAGTCTGCAGAGCCTCACTTTTCTTCAAAAGTACGTAAAGGATTGTGAAGCAATTATCATCTTTTTGAATAGTTTTTGAGGTACATTTCTAAGTAAGTTCAAATTTAATCATACAAAAACGCAATCAATGACTTCCAGAGTTCAGTCGCCCATAAAATCCACCTCTGAATATAGAAATATTACAGTTTCTAAAACTAACATATTACGACTAAAGACTTCAGAGAAGCGAGAGAGAGCCCTTTATTTCAATAATAAAAGAACATAAAATCAAAGCATCAACAAAATCTAAAATGCAGGTACCTACTGTAAACTAGACTTATACTCGTTGTAAATTAATATGAGAAGCTGCTGGTTATATGGCCGCCAGTTGTAGGTGTAATATTATTATTTAGCTGAAGCGTTTCTTCATAATTATATTTTTTACGTACCTGATGGTAGTTCCAGAGCCAGAAGATCACAACCCACATTCAAGGCAAGAACTAAATCAAACCAATTTTGGTATCTTTTCATACAAAAACGAACATAATTAATTATTTACAAAATAAAAATATAGAATACTAAATAATCCTTCAATAGTAAATGAAAGCACAAATTCACTTTATAGAAACCATTAGAAATATACTGAATATTAAGAACTGACAGAGTTTTTTGACGCGAACAAGCTGTCAGATTGTTTCATATTGTTGATAGGAACGGAACTAAAGAGTTTAGCGTAGGGTTCGGTAAATCGGTACGGAGTGACAAAAATGTGGGTCAGCGTGCCCCATAAGGGCACGGCCCCACCGCGCATGGCGTTTGTGGTGAACCGTGTTGGTGACTGATATTTTAAGTGGAGCAGTCTCACCGCGCGTGTGTACACACCCTGTTTTAGTTAACGGCGACAATTCAACATGTGGCTTTTCGATTACTCGCACGTGTAGGAGAATTTGTTCTCACCAAATGTTATAGTTGTGGAAGTTTTCATTTTAGATCGATACACACTTTATTGTACACCATAACAGAATTAAATAAGGACTTAACACTACAAATGATGTAACTATGGGCGATCTTTTACAGACAGCCTTTGGATGGATTTGACACAGCAGCAGAAAATAAATTCGTGGGAGTCCATGGTGTACTATTTAGTATTTATTATTATATACAATACATACCTAAGTAATAAACTACATACCCAATACTAAATGAAATTTTAGTATGTATAACATTGCTGAAATTAACCGTGCGCACATACGGTTAATTTCAGCAATGTTATACATACTAAAATTTAATTTAGTATTGGGTATGTAGTTTATTACTTAGGTATGTATTGTATATAATAATAAATACTAAATAGTACACCATGGACTCCCACGAATTTATTTTCTGCTGCTGTGTCAAATCCATCCAAAGGCTGTCAAAGCCGTGAGGCATAAGCTGAGATCTTTTGATTTTACTGAACCTTTTTAGGGTTCCGTAGCCGAATGGCAAAAAACGGAACCCTTATAGTTTCGTCATATCTGTCTGTCCGTCCGTCCATATATCACAGCCATTTGATTCCGAAACTATTACAACTATACATGTGAAACTTGGTATGTAGATGTATTCTGTGAACCGCTTTAAGATTTAAAAAAAAAATTAAAATTAAGGGGGTTCCATGGGGGTATACATGGAACTGAAACTGAAAATTTTTTTTTTCATAAAACCTATACGTGTGTCGTGTTTATAGAGAGGTCTTTAAAAATGATATTGATGTTTCTAAAACCACTTTTTCATAATGTCAATCGTTTAAAAGATATACGCTTCCAAAGTGGTAAAATGTGTGTGTCCCCCTCTAACTTCTATAATAATAGGGAAAAAAATCAAAAACATGTGTGTGCTGTAGATCTTAATGTAAACTTTCAACTAAAATTAGTTTGAACGAGATCGGATCAGTAATTTTTGAGATATAGCATATTTTCTAAAACCACAAATATATTATAGTAATTCATACAAATACTATGAAAAACAAAGTTATTTGGCGTAGTTACTACGGAAACCTTCATGAGCGAGTCTGACTCGTATTTGGCTAATTTTTATTCTTATAAACTTGTCAATGTTAAATTAATATTTTTCATTCTCCCTTTCTAAGAGACTATGTAAGATTTAGGTATTCTACTTATATTTAAAACTAGTACTCACGCGGGGCTTCGCTCCCGTGGATTCTATCACGGTAAAAACATGACTTTCCTTTTTTGCAGTCGCGTAAAAAGTAGGCTATAACGTTCCTCAAGCTTCAAGCTACTTCCATATCAAATTGCATCCAAATCCACCCAGTACTTTCGAAGATTAACGCGTTCAAGCCAACAAACAAATGATGAAACTTTATCGTTTCCATCCTGAAAATATATTAAAACTGATAATCAGCGCTTTTTAAAGATGAAAATTTGAAATTAAAATCAAAACACCTCGGGTCGACAGCACTTGGTCCAAGTGGCAGCCCCAAAACGCAAAGGGAACGGAAGGAATACGGTAGGATTTTAGTCAGTATAAGTCTGAAATCTCTTTCCGCTCTACCAAGAGTGGAAAGTGTCATTTGATAATTTTCCTTTGATAAAACGGCCTCAAACGAATACCTTACGTCCCAGTGTTTTGGCTATAGTAAGACTTGTTTTGTGTTCGCCACGTCTCTGTTGTATGACATAGGACTTCAAGATAATTATGAGAGTACTGCAGCTTTTTTTTTATTAAAAATAGGTTCGCGTTTGACCACCATCTCACCTGATGGTAGGTGATGATGTGGTCGAAGATGGAACACGCTTATCTAGAAGTAACCTATTCCCTCTTGACTTGAAGACCCCTAGGTTATAGCTATCGGGAAACACAGACTCCGGCAGGGAATTCCACTCGTTAGCCGTACGCACAATGAAGGTATTCCCAAAATGTTTTGTGCGTATGGGTGGGATGTCCACCAAGTAACGATGGCGCTTCGCCGTTTGTCTCGTAGTCCGATGTGGAACGGGCTTGGCGGAATTAGACTGTGTAATTCCATCGCACACTCCCCGAAATGTAACCAATAGAAAACCGATAGACTTGCAACTCGTCGTCGATGTTCAAGACTCTGGAGCTTGATGAGCTACACTTCGGCGTAACCCTTTCAGGTATACGTAGGTTTACTATATACATATAACTAAGTAAACATACAATGCAAAGCCATAACTGTATTACTGTTAGTTTTGAAATTGCTTGAAATTAAGCTTAATTAATTTCTACAACGCTACACGCCAAGTCACGCGTAAACTATCCTTTTTTGTTTGAGACTATAAAAATGATGGCGGTTTTTTTTTTATTGATATATCTAAAAATGATATTTATTTTGTAACTATGTACTAAAGAAATAATCTTATAACATAGTATAAAGCAAAGTCGCTTCCCTGTGTCTGTCCCTATGTATGCTTAAATCTTTAAAACTACGCAACGGATTTTGATTCAGTTTATTTCAATAGAATGAGTGATTCAATAGGAAAGTTTTTAAGTATATAACATGCATAATATAGTAGAGGAACACTGATAATTTTGAGGTTTCTAATGTGATGTCGCAAATAAACACATATTTTGCGCTTGCTTTGCAAACGCTGGCTGAACCCTACGAGATAGATCAAAATAATGTACGACAGTATTGTACACCTTAAAAAGATCAACAAAAAAGTGCTCAATGGCATTTGTCTATCTCTTATAGATAACCCACAACAACCATTTTTTATCCTTTACTTTTTACGAGAAATACGAGCATATTTTACGAAGCGATTTTAAGCAATACAGCATTAATCCTTATCCAATTAAGTACCATAAATACATTGTGCATTTAATATAAATCAATATTGCCCTTTGCAGAATATAATTTAAATAAATAGTTTCGAAGATATTACAGATTTAAAATGCAAGGACATAGCGGTTGCGGCGCGGTGCCGGCGGAGGCACGGCGCGCGTGCCTATGTTGCTTAGATTTGAGCGTTGAATGTTTTTCCCATGGTAAATTGTGTGTCGCACTTTCAAAAGTAATTACTAAAGAGAACATGTATGTCGAATGACAAAAAGGCTGTCAACGATGTATATAAAGACATTCTATAGTATATTTAATATAAACATTGCACCCGTGCGAAGCCGGGGCGGGTCGCTAGTTTCTTATAAATTTCAGGTATGTTTGATTTTTAAAACCATGTGGCGCTAAGCCATTATACTCATTATGGTTTTACGATAATTATTATTCGTTTTCATCTCGCAATGTTTCATAACACGTTCGCTGACAGTACGTCGTTAGGTGGGAAATTAAAATAGTGCGTTATGACAGTACGTCGAAAGACGGGCCACTTATTTTTAAGAGTACGTCGTCTCACGATAATTTTTCATATAAGTATTATGAAGAGCAGTATCCACTGTCATGTTATGAGCAATTTCATATTTCTTACTGCCGTAACACGAGTATTTTGTGGGTAGTTTCATATTGCTTTCTTGTGTACGAGTACCTACTACGTTGATTTGCCATTTAGTATGGAAAATTCTACTTTCGTAATGTGGTGTCAGGGTAAGTGCTCACTGTCAGCGAACGTGTTAAAAACAAGTAAGTCTTTTAATATCTTGTGTATAAATTTGATGTTTTTAATGATTTAGTTCCGAAAAATTTGTGGATTATTGTGTATATGTGTGGATTATTTATAGACAGGTCTTTCTAAAACCACTTTTTCATAAAGTTAATCGTTTAAAAGATATACGCTTCCAAAGTGGTAAAATGTGTGCCCTCTAACTTCTGTAATAATGGAGTGAAAAATATAAAACAAAAATATATGTCTGTAGATCTTAATGTAAACTTTCAACCAAAATTGGTTTGAACGAGATCGGGTCAGCTACCACATCCCCGGAACTTAAAGGTAGCTGAAGGAACAGGGTGGACTTTTAGGCTGTAGAAGTCTGACACTCCCTTCAGCTCCACCCAGAGCGGAAGAAGTCTTTCGATGATTTTCCTACCCGGAAAAAAAATGTAAAACCGTTGTAAAAGTTAGATAGGCCGTAGCTCGATGGAAAAGTACTTGAATTCAGCTACATCCGACGAGACTTAGACCTATCTAAGCAAAGGATAATGACGATAGCTAGACAAACTTCATGTGCTCTGTACTTTGTGTCATTGTGTTACAGGATTATTTTGCTACTAGCTTCTGCTTTAGCTTCGTTCGCGTGGGAGGGTTTTTCGTCCCGATCCCGTAAGAATTCCGGGATAAAATCTATGTATATATATCTCCTATGTCCTTCCCAGGGTCCTAAACTATTTCCATCCCAAATTTCACCTAAATCGGTTCAGCGGTTTAGGCGTCACACAGACAGACGTATGGATTAAGCCCTGTATGAAAACAACTTTATTTCATGTAGATTGTAGATACTCTCACAATCTGGGTATAACCTACACAAAGTTGTTTACATTTTGTGGCTTTGATTAAAATTGATAATAACAGACAATGAGATCAGATATTTGACCATAAAAGATAAAGGTAGAGTCGCCGGATTATGATAGATATGCCTATTACCTGGCTACATGGGTTTACTATGTAATAGTTAGTAATATATACACGTAATAAAGTAGTAACTAAACTTCTGTCAGTGGGCCAGCAAAGTGTCAGACGTTTTGAATTGAATTTGTTTTTTTAACCGACTTCAAAAAAAGGAGAAGGTTCTCAATTCCTCTTGAACTTTATTTTATGTATGTTACCTCATTACTCGCAGATGGCTGGACCGATATGGAATTTTTTTTTTGTTTGAAAGGTTATACTTTCTAATTGGTCCCATTGTCATCACGTTTGGATTTGATGATGGGATCATGGAAAATCGAGGAAACTCTTCAAATATTATAGGCATACCTATAGAGATTTTGAGTATTTCTTATAGTACCTTGTGCAGTTGCACTCGAAAAGCACAATTTGAGGAAGTGGAACTGATGATGAAGACCCCAGATGGCCACCGAAACTACTCAATAATAAGTATTTCGTGGATTGCGATTAGATTACTTTGATATAGATGTTAAGCACTTTATGCTCGTCACAATACATATGGTGAAGTAGAGCTGATGTTGATGTACCAGGAGAACTCCTCAAAAATTAACGGCTCTGCACCGGGAAGAGCAATATTTTGTAAAAGGTGATAAGTAGTTGACATTTTGGCTTTTGTAACTAGATAAATTACAAACCGACCCACTAAAAAGCGTGAAAAAAATTTTAGCAAAAAAATTTTAGAAGTCGGTTCTATTTTTTTGCTATTTTTTTTTCTTGTAGTTGTTTATGCAGCCCTTAGGTAATAACGTATGTGTATGTTTTTAGTTTAAAGAATATTTTTACATATTAAAATTTTTTTTAGCCATGATGGCGAGTTTACCTAGACGCAAAGTGTGTTGGTTGGTCCGAAGTGGCCCTCGAGAAGAGAACCTGGAAGGTTTTGGGGAGGCCTTTGCCTACCAGTGGGACATCAATATTAAACATAATCAACAAAAAATACCTTGACGTCAAGGTTTTGGTGGATTCTAGCAACAGGATACAAAGTTCACGAGAGCGAAATCGCGAGCATAGATCGTCAAAAAACTAATCAAGTACCTTACATACCAAATGACATAATTTAATCAAACTTATTTTTATCGTATTATAATTAATAAGGAAACGGTATATTGATAGCTGTATTATAAGAGGGCGCTGTACTTGTTATCCTTATCTTGAAGGAGAAGAAACATGATTTAATTTTACAAGGTGGCGAAATGGTAGGGTCATTTTGCACGTCACGCCAATGTAAACAACATCATCCGGCGAGCTCTTGTCACCTTCGGCGTTCTAGCCGTATTGGAACCCAATGGTTTGGTGCATGACGATGGCAAACGACCGGACGGCACGTAATTGCCTTTAGTGTGGGACGCAATTTGTGTCGGTACTCTCGCACCATCCCATCTTCTCAGTTTTACATGTTGTGCGGGCGCTTTCGTTGCAGCAGCGGAAACCCTCAAGCGGCATAATAGTTATTTGCTATACAAGATTGCAAAGTTGCTTTTTAACCGCGTGCTCAATTTTAGAAGAGAACGAGGTGAAAAATCTTTGCACTCGAGTGCAACACGTAACTTTTCATCCCACCTCAACGAGGAAATGACTAAATGCAAAAAAAAAATGACGCGCAAAGCAAATTAAAAAAAAGTAAGTACACCAAGAAACTTCCAGAGTCTGAGTTTTTAACAAATTAAAAAAAATTGTATGATAAATTCGGCCCCATGGAGGTAGAAGTAAATAGGTTTAATGATGTTTTGAATTCACACACGATGTTCTAAATTCAATTTACTTTATCCTCTACGGCTTTTGCACTCAGATATCGAAGAGCAAAAATACTCTTTCCGAGATGGGGGGATGAAAATATAATTATCTGAGTGGTACGACCTGTTTGGGATTAAAACTATCGGACCATGGGACCCTTACGCTCATAGCGATTCGAAATGTCAAAATGGCTGGTTAACGTTTCCCGTGACCAAAGGGCTGATTATTTGACCAAAAGTTAGTATTACCGATATTTTATTTTTTATTTCTACTGTATTTGAGGTAATTGAAAATAACATATTTCTTTTTAGGATACGAATTTGTTACACGCTAGTAATTTTTTCATGTTATTGTTTGTACAATGCGGCCGTTCTAACTTGGCGAACGTGATGTTAGGCTCTGCGAACATTACCGCTTGTGCACTCGTACAAATATAAAGGTTTTAAAAAAATAAATGCAATTAGCAGTTGTTATTCCTGTTAGCAACTGTTACTTTTTTTTTTTTTTTTTAACTTGGTAAAATTATCAAATAAGTCCTCCCACTCCGGGCAGGGTGGGAGGGAATGTCAGACTTTTACTGACTAAAATCCACGGTGTTCCTTCAATAACCCTTTACATACCGGGGCCACGGTTACGGGATGAGTCCCACGACCCCGGCGGGCTTCGGCCCTCTGCAGAGGGGGCCTCGTCATGTTGCTGACGCTCTTTGAGGCGCGCGTGGATCACGACGCGCCGTCGACCCGGGCATGGTCCATGGTCGGACAGCGAGTTGCCCTTTACTCGCTGTCCGCATGCCCGCGCCTACGGTGGCCGGAGATCGTCGGCCGACGTCCGACGCCGTGGGCGTCTACCACTGCGGCTGGGCTGGAGGGAGGACGCCATCCTCTCCCTCACGCGGCCCGCCTCCTCCTTCGGAAGCATGACTGCTTCGCAGAAGGAGGCGACCGCTTCCCACTCCCTCTCGCCCCGCAGCATGGCCTCGACCAAGGCCGGGCGCGAGAGGTCTCCGCCTATTGTCGCCGTGAGGACACGTCGGTGCTCTGCCCAAGCTGGGCAGTCCTGCACCGTGTGCTCGACTGTGTCCTCAGGGCGACCCTCGCAGTGGTGACACCCAGGCGTCTCTTCCTTACCCATCAGACACAGGTACCTTCCGAAACTTCCGTGTCCGGTGAGGACCTGCGTCATGCGGTAGGTCAGGACGCCGTGACGCCGATCTAGCCACTCCTCAAAGAGGGGTCTTACCGCCGCAATTGCGGCGGGCATTTATTTTTAAAACCTTTAATTTTGTACGAGTGCACAAGCGCTAAAGTTCGCAGAGCCTAACTTCACTCTCGCCAAGTTAGAACGGCCGTACTGTAATTGTGGGTGCGTTATTTTGACAAACACTTAGACGCTTAAACGCGGAACAATCTGTGGGCCATTGTTTCGTTTACTAAAGCCCGATTTACACTTCAACAAGTACAGTAGCGAGTTAAGAACTCAGACAGTTACGTAATAAGTAGTAAGTTGTAAGTAGCGTCCAAACGTAGGCGAGTGAGTAGTCATAAGTTGCCCGAGAAGAAGAAAAGAAAATAACACGTGTACGCGGCCGCAACCTACAAATTTATGGACTGTACTAGGGATGTGAAATAATAATCGATTATGGAAATAATCGATAAAAAATCGATTTTTATCAAAAGAAAAATCGATTAATATAACGAAATCGATTATTTTCTTAAGAAAAATCGATTATTTATTAATCGATTTTTCATGCTAAATATATAATAGATTAATTAAAAATCGATTTTTATGTATAATGTTACATCCCTAGTAGGGATGTGAAATAATGATCGATTATGGAAATAATCGATTAAAAATCGATTTTTATCAAAAGAAAAATCGATTAATATAACAATATCGATTATTTTCTTAAGAAAAATCGATTATTTACTAATCGATTTTTCATGCGAAATATATAATAGATTAATTAAAAATCTATTTTTTATGTACAATGTCACATCCCTAGACTGTACTAAACTCGCCCGTCTACATGCCAGCCAGTTAAGTTGGAGGGGTGCGGGAGACGCGAGAGAGGGGGCTACTTCGCACTGGACTCGCCGAAAAATAGGATCGCGATCTATTTAGCTCAACTTAATCAACAACTTACTACTTAACTCGCTTTTACCGTTCAAACTACATTAACAACTTAACTCGCCAATGACGCAAGTTAACTCGCTACTGTACTTGTTGAAGTGTAAATCGGGCTTAAGTAATGCCGTGCCACGGCGAAGGATCACTCTCCGCCATTCACTCAACACTAAACGACCGTAAACTTACTACTTATACTTAACAATATTGACGAGAAAGTTAAGCTTTATTAAAGGTGCCCTACATATCAGACCGGTGCCTGGGACGTGGACGGACCGAGGAGCTCAAAAAAAATAAATTCAAAGTTAAAGGAATATTGTGTGACTACACCGTTAGCGCAGTGGTTAAGCGATCGGCTACTGCGCCGTGTGTCGTGGGTTTGATTCCCGTAGGGGAATAAATATGTTTGTATGGGTTACAAATAGTTGCTCCGAGTTTTGGTGTTTGTAAAAATGAATATGGCCTAGTTTGGGACTGTGTCTTTTAAATGAAATGTAAGAAAACCGGCCTACCGGTTAACTTACGTCCAAATTTCGTCCAGTCGATGGAAAAATCCAGGAAATCTCTTTTTCTAAACTATCTTAGTCACGTTGTAAGAGTGGGTTAGATTTGAAATCAGTGTGGTCAGTTATTTTATTTAAAAGGGAGTTTTAAATGTATCAGTGAGACCGTGCTCCCAAGTTAACAGCTCGTCCACGCCTTTAAAGATAAGGCTAGATAAGGCCTGCCGGGTTTGGGGCAATGGCCTACTGAGATACCGCGGCCCCGGAATGCTAGTGCAATTGAAGAATCAGGGTGGGGTTTTAGTCAGTAGAAGTCTTACACTTCTTTCCGCTCAACCTAAAGCGGGAGGAACTACTTGAACATTTTCTCCCCGTCTAGAAGAATAGAGATGTTTTACCGTGATATTTACGGGATCCTGCCGTTTTGCCGAAAAGATTTTGACAAAATTTCATTACGCTTACAAATTTTAGCAACTTTTTTTAATACCATTGCAATATTTCGAATGATTTTAGTACGCATATTTTTATTTGGTCAAATTTTTACTTGGCAAAATATTACCAAGTATAATGTCATTATGGCATTTGGTCTTTAATCAAATGATTAAACATTATTATTATTACAGCAAACAATCTTCAGACAATAAACGTTTGGTGAAATCGACTCAGAGTACCCCGACTCGGATAGGTTAGGTTAGGTTAGAAAAAATAACCACGAAGGCTAAGGCGGGAGCTCCGCTCCGCTTCACTCCCGCCTTAGCCTTCGTGGTTATTTTTTTTAAACCACCCAGAAATAGGAGCCCCACGAAGCGCGGCTCCGTCGACCTATCTTAGCACAGGTGGTAATCAGTTACTAGTTATGTTTAATATCTACTTAGGTTACTATTATCTATAACTACGGTAGAGCTTACAAGATTTTGCGTAAAAACTGTTATTCCAACTGAAATATTTGACTAAATAAAAAACGTTAAAAGTACTAGTTAACGTTAGAAGTAGTAGTAATAGTAACCAAGTTATAGTTTAAACGTTCATTTCCCAAACATTAGGTTTGCGTTACAATTTTTTGTGAGTGGATTTTTTGCTAAGTAATAATTTGGCAAATGAAAATATGCGAAAAACTTTTTGGGAAGTAAAATTTGTCAAATTCCTTTCGGTCAAACAAGGGAGACCCGATATTTACGTTATCTACAATCTTATTCTACTTTTTGTTTATATTTAAAATAAAGTTCTATCTGTCTGTAGAACGCTCCGTGTCTTGGAGAATACGCAATGAAATAATGGAATAATGATAATGAAATAATGATGTTTATTTTGCAAATAGGTTATAAATAACACTTTCACACGTCTTTTTTTCGTAAATTTAAACTAGATGAGGCCAGTGTTTCCTAACTGACTACTCTGAGAAGAAACACTGAAACAAACTCAGAGGTCAACGTCTCTTTTAAAGTCCAGACAATCTGTAGTGATCCAAATCATATGAGAGCCATGTAGGTTAATGTCTGTGGCGCCCTTTAGAGGACAGAATCAAACAGATTTGAGCAGGCCCGTCCAAACAGTGCACGCATTTATCAAATATCGCGTAGCTCAACTTAGAACCTTAAGGAGCTGGAACGATTTGACGAACAATACCAAAGTAATGAAGATGGTAAAGCGGTTGATTGTTTCCAATAATGTAAGGTTGTCCCTTTTAATGGGATTCCCGTAGCTAGATCACTTAGTGATTAAAAAGACAGTGGCAATTCTATGACAATCCCTTTTTTTATTTTATTTTCCGGCTGCTGATCCTTCAGCTACCCTTAAGTTTCGGGTCTGTATAAAATTCCCTCTCGATTGTTAAAATTAGCTGCCGGAACCAGAATCCAATCAGTAAGAGGTAAGCAAGATCAGATAATAACAATGATGTTATTATTTTTATAGACTTTTATAATAGGAGCAGCACATATACGTTATTCATCTCAGACGTATCACTCTTGCTAGAGTTACATTTATATATTTCTTTAAAAAAAAGAGAACTAGCATTGTGGGAATTCACATTACCAGCAATCTTGTTAACCCCTCCAGCTAAATTTTAATATGCTTGTGTTTGGAGTGAGTTCACGGAAATAATGTAATGGGTGGGATTCGAACCCGTGACCTTTCGATCACAAGTCCGACATTTTAGTCATGAGGCTATTGACGCTTTGAGACATAGAGTGGTAGTAGTGGAGGCGCAGTACATGGTAGTTGTTAATGTTTACTACCAACCAGTGGTGGCCCACTGACAAATACAACTTACGAGTTGTAGGTCGTGTGTTCCCAGACAGGAATATTGCTTTGTGTTATTTTTAACCGACTTCTAAAAAAGGAGGAGGTTCTTAATTCGGATGTCTGTTTGTTTTTTTTTATGTTTGTTCGACCATAGCTCCGTCGCTTGCCAACCGAATTGAAAAAATATTTCTTTGTTGGAAAGGATATACTTTTCAAATGGTCCCATGAAAATTTTATCGAAATCAGACAAGAAGTTTCTGAAAAATAGACAAAAGTCTGAAAAAAAAAATATTTACATTGACGATCTTTTCGTTTACTCTGCTGGTGAAGGTGATAAGTAGTTGACATTTTGGCTTTTGTAACTAGATTAATTACAAACTGACCCACTAAAAAGCGCGAAAATAAAAACTTTTTTGCAAAAAATAAAACCGACTTCCATATCAAAACGCTACAAAGCCAAAAATAATTTTAATTTCGGAAGGCGGTGTGAAAAAAAGAAAATACAAAACCAATAACACCGACTACCGAAATTAAAATTATTTTTGGCTTTGTAGCGTTTTGATATGGAAGTCGGTTTTATTTTTGCAAAAAAGGTTTCATCATCAATACTACTCCTAAAACTGTGAAAGAAAAAATCAAAGCAACCGGCATGTTCTAGCACCGAAAATTCGAATACATGTGACATCCACTAACTCAAACTGGCCCTGCGAGGTGGATCACTGTCCATTCCCAATCATAAAAAATACCTGTGACCCAGCAGTGGGTACGTCATAGCCTGATTACGTTATGTTTTGTTTACTATTAGCAAACAGGAAAACAGGATCCAATCACATTAGTAACAACGTACCTTTAGTATGACGAAACGTTGGGAACTGTTGAAGTTGAGTTGGCCCAGTTTTAATGAAAGACGAGACCAGCTTATACTGGTTATTTTACCAGCGACCTGAGGTTCACTATGCCTGTGCGTTGATATCCAGTCGTGGAGTTAGTCATGTACCGGTATTACATTATAGATTGTACTGTAAAAACTGACTTAACTCAAAAAAAATATGTTTGGGTAAGGTTGGGTGTCTCTATAAAAGTGTTGACTAAATTTAAATTTACATTTCTCTCCCTTGACTGATGTATGAGCCGTTCTTTTATTTCTCTATACCATATTTTCTATTTTCTATTACCACAGGATTTAGAGTAGTTATGTGCTTAGCCTTTTTCTAACTATCTATGTTTGAGTCGGCTTCAGGTCTAATCAATCCCGACCATAAATAAAGCAAGTGTTGAAACGCTATTCAGTGCGTTACTTCGCCTCTGTCGAAAAACACACAAACCCCCTAATTGTATCGGCCGCACGATACACAGCCTTTAAAATTTCCCGGGGTCGTCGTCCGCGACTCGTCCTAGACGAACCCGACGATCCCACCACAATCCAACAAGAGAACAGTAGGCAAACTAGCACTCTAATAATAATATGATCCAGCCTTTTGCTGCCCTCCACCAACGACCCCGCTATGCTGAGGCCCGTACTCCACAGGGAGAGCTCTTAGCATGCGGTTGTTTAAATTTAAATTTAGAGGTCACCACGGGATTTTCCGGTTAAGTAGTTACCAGCCTTAGTGTGCTAAACTACGAGAGGCCCTATCAAAAAAAAAAAAAATAGGTCTAATCGAATGCAGCTAAATACCAGTGTTCTCAAATATCAGATTATCTTGCTTCTCACTACAAATGATAGCTGGTACCAACGGATTCACGTGCTTTCCAATTCACAGGAACATCTCGATTTTTAAAGATATCCCATCATCCCCCATCTACATACCGACCTAGGAAATTGCCCTATAACCCTATCTGCTGATGATAGCACGGTAAAAGTAGCTGGAAATAATCCTGACCAATACGAACCTGACGTAGATGACGCGTTAATCTCAATAATCTCTTGGCTTAACAATAAGAACTTAAAAATTAATGCCATAAAAGGCCATAGAAAATCGAGTACAAAAAAGAAGGTAAAATTCCAAAATAATGTTACCAATGACGTGGACAATGCTAAATTCCCAGGCCTTACTGTAGATAGTGAGCTTAACTGGAAGAATCATATCGAAAAATTATGTAAGAGTATAAGTTGCTCATCCTATGCCCTATTTAAACTTGCTCCAACCGTTAACACGGATGCACTACTCACAGCTTATAATGGTCTTGTTGCATCAGTGTTAAGATTTGGCATCATATTTTGGGGTAACTCTACTAATAGGAAAGCCGCGTCTAAAGCGCAAAACCGCTGCAGTGCTGTTTGGGCTTCAGGTGACGGACAGTTGTGTGCCTTATTTCAGTCAGCATAAAATTCTCACACTAATTCCTGATTTGTATATCTATGAAACTGCCTTATTCGTGAGATTAAATCCAGCTTTGTTCTTTCACCTATCTGATACTGTAAACGTAACAAGCGAAATGACATGCTATGCGGACGCAGAGCCAAGACAGCTTTCATGCGGAAAAGCATTTTCTGCAGAGCCCCGCAAATTTATAATAAAATCAAAAAATCAATTAGGGTATTAGATTTGGCTGGTTTTAAGAATCAATTTAAATAATTTCTATGCAATAAATGCTACTATAGTTTGAATGACTACTTAAATGACACTTTGACATATTAATTTAATTCAATTTTTGTTTATATTATTTTATTTCTAAAATTCCTTATTTAAATTTGAACTTATAATTATTAAAAATATTGTTATTATAATTTAGCATCAATGTAATCAGCGTGACATTTGTACGCCCATGAGGTAGATTATGATGAGACAATATATGTAAATTTAAGACAATGCAATTATGCATACCGACCATGTTCTGACAAATAAATGATTATGATATTATAATATGATATTAACCTTTAAGATCGACGAAGACCACAAGGATTAAAGGATTTAGAGTATTGTTTATGATAAATTTATTTCAAAATCAGAAGTTACATGAATTAAGGGTTATGTCACTTTCATTCTATGAGCGTAAAATGTTTAAAAAAGGATTTTACTTAACATATGTGGACCAAACGTTATGTTTAGAATGTATGCTGTTATCTAACACAGTACTTGTGCTCAAGAGCCTATTGTTAGCTTATCGCACGTGACTGAGATATAATATTAGCATAAAACATTCAACACAAAAGTAGCTAATGTACAATGAGCGTGCAACGTCATGAAATAAAAAAATATTAATAATTTTGTATTTTCATAGAGGAGAACGAAAATAGGTATTTGATCTTTCTGTATTTTTTTTTGTTTGTTTTTTTTTTTTTTAAATAACGAAACGATATAATGTTTGATAACTCGAACAAAACTGTTAATATTAACTACCAAATAATGATCTCAATATAAACAAGATTTTTTTTTTTTCAAAATATTACTTCATATTTTCACGCAGCCAAAATATTTGAATATATTTTTACTAAGTATGAAAAGAGACTTTTCTGCAATGACATCACTCCAGTGGCAATTACATCCCCAAGGAATTCGGCACAAATCCGAATTTTAACAAAAAGCATTGATATTCCTTCAGGAAAGTTCAGGAAAGAAACCACATTAAAAATTAAAATAAAATACTCACATGTGGAATAATCACACAATCACTTCACTTAAAAATAAATGTGCAACACAACCAAAATCGGATAATTTTTTTTCGAATAGTTCGACAACTGACCGCCGCCGCCGCCCGCAAAGTCTGTTTGCAGTATGATGAAAAATATGGTATCCACTTATTAATACATTAAGTGATACTGTACACTGTCGTGCAAATATATTCGGACAATTAATTAATTTTGCGTACGTTACGCTTGATTGTGTGTAGGTTGACGATACTAAGTCGGCATTCCGGTTTTTATTATATTTGAAAATAAATGTGCAACACAACCAAAATCGGATAATTTTTTTTCGAATAGTTCGACAACTGACCGCCGCCGCCGCCCGCAAAGTCTGTTTGCAGTATGATGAAAAATATGGTATCCACTTATTAATACATTAAGTGATACTGTACACTGTCGTGCAAATATATTCGGACAATTAATTAATTTTGCGTACGTTACGCTTGATTGTGTGTAGGTTGACGATACTAAGTCGGCATTCCGGTTTTTATTATATTTGTCTAGCCATCCATTGTACACTAGTTTTACTTTTTGTATCCATAGAAATATTGTAAGTTGTACAATAAAGTATATGGGTAATTCCAGCGAAATTCAGAAATTAGAGTTTCAAAAATTTGTGAGAATCATTTTCAATATTTAAGATTTCTTTTGTATGAATTTTATAGTACTCGTGTAACTTATTATCAATTTTATAGTGGTCCCCAAAATAAGTAAGTTTTCATGCGATAAAGTGGGTAGTTAAAACATAAGAGAGTGAGGGAATGATGCATCAGGTGAGGGAATGAGCGTTATCATATTTACGACAATTCAACAATAAAAGACACGTTTAATGACATTAGAAATCTTGTATTATAGTTTAAATAACAAACATAAAGTAACATTATTTACTAATTATTTCTACAAATCTAAATAATATAAATTTTTGTACTTTAAATTATTGAAAATTAATCACAGTGTTTCAAGTATTGCGAATGCATTGCAGATCTATTTAAAGTTACTTAAAAACTAGTTATAGAAACAAAGAATGAAAACTATCTATTTATTATAAACTATAAATTTCAACATAAGACAACATGAGAGAGAACAATAAAACATTAAATCTAAATATGAGGAATCGTTCTTTGATCAACTCAGCTTTCATCACCTTTGTCCATTTTTATTACGAAGTAGCAGCCTCTTTTGATTAATTTTGGAAGTTGAATCTTCTGTAATACATCATCCAAATTATACATCTCTTATAGTCGGCCATTTCCAAGCTTTAGAGCCTCTAGTCATACAGTTTACTGAAGCGCCTTACACAACAGACATTTTGTTGAATACACATCGCATGTTATCATTGAAAGAAATCTTGTTAGATCGCAGCTAGGCAAAACTTTATTTTCGTACAGTTTTAGGATCATTAACTGAACATTTATGTGTATCACACATTTGTAAGTATCACGGTCTTTGACTGATGCCCAGGTTATACCAAAAGGTCTGAACTTACAAAATGTTGCCAAGCTCACTTTGTATTCAACTGTCGTTAAAAACTTGCAAGTTTTTCATATTAACACACAATAAGCGTTTTTGTTTTACTTGTCCTTTGTGCTTCATAAAGTCTTTCTTACCCGGACACATCTTAGAATTCTTATACTTTTTAAAAAAAATCAGTAACGTTTTTTTTATTTTGATCTCGCCTGATGGTAAGCGATAGATGAAGTCTACGATGTGACGAGCGAGCCCAGAAGATGCCTATTTACTCTTACTTTAAAGGCTGAAAGGTCATAAGTGGCAGGGAATACAGAAGCCGGCAGAGAATTCCACAACTTGGCCGTGCGCACAATAAATGTGGAGGAGAAGCGCTTGGTACGACAAGACGGTATATCAACCAAGTGTGGATGGTACCCAGCCGTGCGTCTGGTAGACTGGTAGTGAAAGGTAGATGGAGGAATCAGGCCATGGAGCTCCTGCGCACACTCTCCGAAATACAATCTATAGAAAACCGACAGGCAAGCAACTGTTCGCCGATGAGCCAGGCTATGAAGCTTGTCCACTAGCGCCTCGTCACTTATAAGCCTTTTTGCTCTGCGCTCGATCGAGTCCAATGCAGCAAGTTGGTATTTTGCAGAGCCATCCCACAAGTGGCTGCAATACTCCACGCAGGAACGGACCTGTGCTTTATATAGATTCAGAAGCTGTCCAGGCGTGAAGTACCGCCTCGCCTTGTGTAGGATTCCTAAGAAATTTCCTCTTCTCACTAAGTTTATTTTGATCTTTGTAGTAGTCTGTAAGCTGTCTAGTAATAACTTCTGAAAAAATAAGTCTCTTCTTCACGGTTTCAGGTACTTGTACATTTTGCAATAGTTCTGAAACTTTAGCTTCAGGAGAAGTCAGAAACTTTTTAGCCAGTCTTTGATATCTCTTGCGAAACTTCTCACCCTTTCTTTTTGCCTCGTCGACTGCTTTCTGTAATTTAGATATTTTAGCATAAAGCTTTGCTCTATGTCGTCTTAGTTGCCTTCTCCTATGAGCGATTACCAACAGTCTTCGCTACTCCTCCCCATTTTGATTAATGTTTTAAAAAAAAAAGGCTCTGGTCTTGGAGGTGGCATTATATCTAATACTCTAATTCTTACGCAGCATACCTTTTTATCGCTGTAGGTTTGACTATGTTTTTTCCAATTCTTTCGCTACAGTTTTTTTTTCTCTTGAACTCATTACAGGTTTTACCTGACCTTTTTCCTTTTTCTTAACATATTTCAGTCTTTCTTTTTCGCGAAGTCTTTCTAGACTGTCAGGATCACTCTTAATTTTTTCTCTACGTTTCCGATCATATTCTTTCTTTTTCAATTTAAGTTGTGCGTGCCTCAGTTAGTTTCTTTTTTTTGCCATTTTTAGGTTAATAAAGCCTTCAAAAAGAATTCTTCAAGATCTTTGCTAGATCAATTAGCATTAGTGCAGCAAGAGCACAAAAAGAAAACAATGCGCACGGTTAAAATAATCATTTCCTCACGTATCATCATTCCCTCACTACAAATAAATATGAGGGAATGACGGTGAGGGAATGACGAAATCAAACATAACCGCCAAAAACGCACAACATAAGCTTTATTTCGTACTACATTTTCTGGTCACGTTATGATTCATCAAAACTAACGTCAACGCGTAATCACTAATTAGTTAAAGTCAATTACCTTATTTTTATAAGATGTGATGTAATGACGGTCAAAAATGTAACTTTGCAAATTATGGTCAAACCTTTTTTTTAACAAAAACGACATGCACGCACAAAATGAATTTGCCATAATATATTATTGGCAGTACTGTCAACTGTCAAAAACAAATGGGTGTGTTCATGTAATACAAATAACACGTTCAAAAATGGACTGTGAACAAAGGTGTGAGGGAATGATTATATTTCTTGGGACAGACTAAAAACAATAGATATATTTAAATAATCTTTTATTTTTTTTGTAATTATGAATATTTTAAGAAAACCATTTTATTTTGAATAAATCAGTAAAACTATTACAGTAAATTTTGCAAAATGGGTCAATTTAGCAACCGTAGAGTGTTTTAATCTGGAGTTTGGGACATAGTGAGGGAATGATTTTCGGATGTTATCATAAGCAAAAGAAATATTAGATATCAAGTTTATTAGAAACTCGTATAGTTATTATATATCCACCATAGCATACTTATTAATAAAATTATAATCATTACTTAAATTCGTAACTACTTAGAAAATAACAACAAGGACATGAATTTCGGAATTTCGCTAGAATTACCCATATAATAAATAAATACACATACGCATTTTGCCATAAAAATATTTCTAGTGAAATAAAAGAAATAGCCTATGACCTATTCTCAGATCTACCAAATTTAATTATGTATGCAAAAAAAAAAGCATAAAAATTGGTTAAGACGTTTCGGAGGAGTTCGATAAAAAACACTGTGATACGAAATATTTGTATATTACATAATATTTTGGGATTAAATCAACCATACACTTGATCAGATGACATTGAGTAATATCGTACACTGTCGTGAAATGTATTCGGACAGTAATTACTTAATTTTGAATACGTTATGTCTGCCGCCATAAGGAAAAAAGACGCATCTAACATTTTTTTCGAAATTGAGTTATCTATACATTCTAAATCAGAAAAAAAAATGGCATCTACCAGTATTTTTATATTTCGCATAAATTAAACAGAACCCTATGAATCTCAACGATCAATCGGTTCATGACAAGCCACGTTGTTTCACTCCGCAATTCAGCCTATATTCATCCGGCAACGATCCTGCCCACCTGACGCAATTTTTACCATTTGTTGATTACCATTGATTGTTTTACCAGAACCTAAGTATTGATATGATTTCCTTATCCACGGACGTATCATTCATAAACCTCTGCTACAGCAAGTCATACGACACCAGATCAAACGCTTTGGAAGGATCTAGAAAACACGCGTTAACAGGCGTTTTTCTAGACGTGTAGTACTGGACAGTGTGCTTAAGCGACAGTATGGCACTTCCTGTAGATAGACCACGTCTAAACCCAAACTGCGCATCATGCAATTCGATACGTGTCGCCATATGTCAATCAAGAAAACTATCTAGTACTTTGGCCAAGACTGATCTGATGCTTTCCCGGTCTTATCTTTCACAACGGGTACAACTATCGTTTTCATTAAGTTGGTGGGCAGATGAGAGTGACTTAAATAGAGATAGTAAAACATCACCAGCACTCTTGGCAGAGGTAGTCATGCCCTAGAGATTTGCCCCTTACCATGCTTTTTATTACAGTGGCGATACCTTTCGCTAAGAATCTCACATTTAACTCCGTCACATAATTCTCAGATTCCAACACCTGCGATGTTAGATTATAAGTAAAATCAACTTTAAAATGTTTTACAAACAAGTTAACTACGGAAGCAGGCTCATGTTGCCCGGCTACACGGATACGTACGCCCGGTCCTGTGTGCTTAGTATGAGTTTGAAATACTTTTGTCGTATTCGAAAACTATCGCTTTGTCTCTTTCACACGTACCATATTAGTGTGAAAGA
Organism: Tholera decimalis; assembly: GCA_943138885.2. NCBI lineage: Eukaryota > Metazoa > Arthropoda > Insecta > Lepidoptera > Noctuidae > Tholera > Tholera decimalis. Next base: position 6,600,461 of record OW964552.2, on the reverse strand, counting down.
GATAAAGCTATAGTTTTCGAACACGATAATAGTATCGCAAACTCATACTAAGGCCGCAGGATTCAATTTACTTGTATAAAATCTTTAGTTTAGTGATGCTCGGCTAAGATGTCCATTTTTATTTTATTTTGGTTATTCTGGCACTATCTTAGTTTTGATTAAAAGTCTTCCTCTTCTCATACAAACTTACAAACAAATTTAACCTTTTTAGGGTTCCGTAGCCGAATGGAAAAAAACGGAACCCTTATAGTTTCGATATGTCTGTCCGTCTATCTGTCTGTCTGTCCGTCCGTCCGTCCGTATGTCACAGCCATTTTATTCCGAAACTATTAAGACTATACATGTGAAACTTAGTAGGTAGATGTATTCTGTGAACCGCTTTCAGATTTTAAGAAAAAAAAAAAATATTTAAAATAAAGGGGGGTCCCCATACATGGAACTAGAACTGAAAATATTTTTTTTCATGAAACCTATGCGTGTGTGGTATTTATAGACAGGTATTTAAAAATGATATAAGGGTTTCTAAAACCACTTTTTCATAAAGTTAATCGTTTAAAAGATATAAGCTTCCAAAGTGGTAAAATGTGTGGCGTCCCCCTCTAACTTCTATAATAATGGAGTGAAAAATCTAAAAGAAATATAAGTCTATAGATCTTAATGTAAACTTTTAACCAAAATTGGTTTGAACGAAATCGGGTTAGCAGTTTTTGAGATACAGCATATTTTATAAAACCGCAAATATAACTTTGTAATTCATACAAACACTATGAAAAACAAAGTTATTTAGCGTAGTTGTAAAAATGTAAATAAGCTAGTTTTAAGAAATTTTTAAGGTTTTTTTTTATTCGTCAAATAAATATACGTACATATTATATTATATTATTATAGTTACTACGGAACCCTTCATGGGCGAGTCTGACTCGCACTTGGCCAATTTTTATAATATTATTTCATACGGAACCCTAACATTTTTGAAAATATTCTATCGCCTATGTTCATCAGGGATAATGAAATATTGTAATGGAAAAAGAATTTTTCAAATCGGTCCAGTAGTTTCCTCTTTAATATAAATATACATACAAAGCTCTGATTACTGCGTAAACGTTCAAACTGAGATAATTTTGATTATTTTTGTTTTTGGATTGTTGTAAGCGTTTTTTTTTTCATGAAATATTTCATACGGAACCCTAACATTTTTGAAAATATTCTATCGCCTATGTTCATCAGGGATAATGAAATATTGTAATGGAAAAAGAATTTTTCAAATCGGTCCAGTAGTTTCCTCTTTAATATAAATATACATACAAAGCATTGATTACTGCGTAAACGTTCAAACTGAGATAATTTTGATTATTTTTGTTTTTGGATTGTTGTAAGCGTTTTTTTTTTCATGAAATATTATAAATCGTAGTGTTAGTTTGATCTCACTCAAGTTCATGTTGGAAATTTATTAATTTTAAAGAGATTCCTTACAAAGCTGTGATTATTATTCATGTTACGTATAATTAGTACAAACTTAGGTAGTTTTTTACTTAATCATTATTTTTTGAAGAGTTTAAAACTTAATGTTGGAAAAGGTTTGTAATTGCTATTTTTTATATTCTTTATAAAAAAAAATAAGTCAGGTTCTCATACTTTGTGTTTACAAAGCATGAGAACCTGACTTATTTTTTATTTTTTATAAACTGAAGTACGTTTTAACACGATAATTATCTTGTGTTAAATAAAACTATTTAACAAAAGATAACTATCCTGTTAAAACGTACTTCGACAAAAGGGTTCCAGTTTTTATGTTATATGATATAATGGGGCTTAACCAACCATAAGTTGAGGAGCTAGAGTGAGTTACTTTATAACCTCAACTTCGTATAGAGACTTAAGTAAGTTGAGTATAATACTTTAGATAAAACAAATGTCTGTTTTCAATTATTGATTATTTTTAACTCCAGTTATGTTTCTCATGTTTATCTATTTTATGTTTTTAGAGTGGTGATGGCCTGGTTACGAGTCTGTACGTAGCAGGTACGAACCCAACCAGGCAGATTACTTTGTGTAATTAACATTGTCATCACTGCTCTCAAAACGTGAAGTAACCGGTATGGCCTAATATAAAACATCGGGACACGTTTATCTAGGCAAATCCAGTCCGGCTCAGATCCATAGGATGCAAGTCATTCAGAACCGATTTCTCCAAAAGGCCACGGGCGCACGCTGGTACTTGAGGAACGAGGATCTCCACTTGGACCTCAAAATCCCGACTGTAAAGCAAGTGTTGAAATGCCATTCAGTGCGTTACTTCGCCTCTGCTGAAAAACACACAAACCCTCTGATTGTACCGGCCGCAGTCGCCCGATACACAGCCTCAAAAATTTCCCGGGTTCGACGTCCGCGTCTCGTTCTAGACGAACCCGACGATCCCACCACAATCCGACAAGAGAGCAGTAGGGAAATTAGCACTATTAGGCAACACATACATAAAACGCGTTCCGTATTCCGGCCTCGCCGACGAGGCCTATCGCGACGTCCGCGTACTTGTAACGTTAATCCTCCCCAACCTTTGCCAAACGAGTCAGCCCGCGATGCTGAGCCAGTAGCAATAACTAACCCTATTAATAATAATATAACCCAGCCTGACCCTTTGCTGCCCTCCACCAACGATCCCGCTATGCCGAGGCCCGTACTCCACAGGGAGTGCCCTTAGCATGCGGTTGTTTAAATGTAAATACTAGTATGTAAGCCCTGGCTGGGGGCCTTTAAATTTACAGGTCACCACAGGATCGTCCGGTTAAGTAGTAACCAGCCTTAGTGTGCAAAACTACGAGAGGCCCTGTCAAAAAAAAAAAATACTTAGGCGCACTGTGACCGCATGGTGGTTACGTCCCATTCCCTCATGGTGGCTATGTCCTAGGAGCTGATGGGAACGTTATAACTTGGCTATGATACGTCATATTTGTTATTTATTTTAGATAGATAGATAGAATATACTTTATTGTACACCAAAATTGAAACACAACACAATATTGCTTAAGCTAAGGTTTCAATGGCGGTCTTATCGGTGCGAGCGATGTCTTCTAGACAACCTTTGGAAGGTCTTTAAAACTTTTAATTAAAGTGAGGATGACTAGATTAAATTCATAATTGAATTTAGATATTTGAAAAACAAACATATTAATCAATCATATCTAAATATTAATAAAGTTTTACAATAGATAAATAATTCATGTCTGAATGATATAATTTTAGCCAATCGCTAAACCACTGCGACTACAATGCCTTCAATTAATTTAGTTGGATGTGTGTAATTTGTATAAATATTTAATTATTGAAATAAATTTATTAATTAAGTAATATTTTTTTATCAAAAATTTTGAACCCTATTGCGAACTGTGAGGAAAAAGTTATTTTTTTTTTAATAAAAGTTATTGACCTAATCACAAGCATTCACTGTCGAGTGTCATATTTTATTGTACCACAAAGAAGAAAAGTTTCCTTTAGGATTGTGGAACGGGACGAAGCCGTAGTAAAAACAAGTCTATAGCTACTAATATTACAAAGAGGTATTTTTTTTTGTAAGGTAGTATTATAGGGGTGGTCCTCATTTTTCGACTTTTGAATTATCCTCGGGCCACTATCTCATTTGATTATATACCTCTAAATATGAAATACGTTTTTTTTTTGTTATTATTAAGATTTAAAGGTCGCTAGAGTCTGGCAAACGAAAGTAGAGACTGAAAAAGCGCGGCAAATTTAAAAAATATCAGCATAGCAACCCCAAAACTACTATGAAATACCTGGAATAACCTTATTTGATACTTTAGAATTATCTATTTTATTTCATCGGAATAAAAATACAGGTTGTATTTTAGGTAGGTAATAGTTTAGATATTGTGTCTTAATTCGAATTAAAAAAAAAGACAACAGTATTCTAAAACAGTTCTGATTTATTCACTATTATAAAAATCTCAATGTAAGACTTCCATGTAGAAAGTTTCATTAGAGTCACTGGAATCATTGTTTCTTAAGTTAATTATAAAACTTTCTAAATTATTTTCTGTAATTCTGTCCCTTTCTTTATATTTATTTTCAACAACGATGATATGATAAATCATTTTCTTTCACTCCTCGGGAGTTATATTTTCAAACGACTCTTTTATAACTTTCTCTAACTCCACTCCAGGCAGAGCAATATTTTTTAACCGACTTCTATAAAAGGAGGAGGTTCTCAATTCGGATGTTTGTTTGTTTTTTTTTTTATGTTTGTTCGGGCATAGCTCCGTCGCTGGTCAACCAATTTGAAAACATCTTTTTTTGTTGAAAAGGGTATACTTTCTAAATGGTTCCATGAAAATTTTATCGAAATCAGACAAGCCTTTTCTGAAAAATAGACAAAAGTCTGAAAAAAATATTTACATTGACGATCTTTTCGTTTACTCTGCTGGTGAAGGTGATAAGTAGTTGACATTTTGGCTTTTGTAACTAGATTAATTACAAACTGACCCACTAAAAAACGCGAAAATAAAAACATTTTTGCAAAAAAATAAAACCGACTTCCATATCAAAACACTACAAAGCCAAAAATAATTTTAATTTCGGAAGGCGGTGTGAAAAAAAGAAAATACACAACCAATAACACCGACTACCGAAATTAAAATTATTTTTGGCTTTGTAGTGTTTTGATATGGAAGTCGGTTTTATTTTTTGCAAAAAAGTTTTTATACTTTCCACTTTACGTTTAGCCAAACTCCATACTAACTCAGTGGCATTTAGATCACAGTGGTAGGGGGAAGTCGCAATACCTCGTGCCCATTCTGCTTCAGAATTTCATCAGCTTCATATACTGGCTCTGGTGTGTTTCGTTTTAAACTTGTTTTCTAACGGTATGAAAATCGTTAATTTTGTTACGAATAGCATCTATGTCGAAACTATCTAAGTCGGACACTGTGGGTTTATACGGCTTTATGCGCACCTTCTTTTTTAATTCTTTTTAAAGTAGTAACGCTCACTTCTGTAAATAATGGTAAAACAAAATGATTAGGTTCTGCAAATCATGAATTCAATTACATCTTTATAAAGTTATGTACTCCTAGTAAAAACTTACCAGTGATTGAAGCTATTTCATCCAAGTACTGATTCTGGGTTCTTATCCTATCTTTCTGCTCTAAATCTGTAAGTTTTTCAATAGTTTTCACTTTTTCATCAACCCCTGCTACATCCACCAGATTTTCTATAAAAGAAAAACGAATGTTAAAAACTATGCAACATTTAATAGTATGTTAAATAACCATAATGCATTATTATGGTGTTTAACGGACTATAAAATGAATGTGAATCAAAATAGATAAATATAAATTCCTCGCTAAAAGATAAATATAAATTATGAATTACGACAAAGTATCAACTTAGTAGCGTCATACTAACTTATGAAATCAAACACCACACGTAAACAATCTTGTTTTTGTTTGAATTCGGCGTCTTTCTCCTGTTGTTTTTCTTGATATTTAGACATCATGCGAAACAACATCTCCCGTACTCCACTTTTAATAGTTTTGTTCATTTTTCGCTGAATAAACGCTATTAACAAGATCACAACAAATCACCAACAACACGCCATCTTGTTTTGGAAAATTGAGTTTGACATTAGTATAGCATTGCCATATCAAAACTTTGCAAATAATTCGAGTGTCTACTTTCGTTTGCCAGACTCTACCAGCTGTCAAATATTTTAACAAAAGCGTTGAAGGACAGCTTAAATGATGGTTTCATTAATTTTTAATTTAGGTGTCTATATCACATTTTACGTGCAAGTGAGACTCGCATATTGCCGTGATTCTTTAAAAGGCAGTCATCTGACAATTTACTGATTTTGAGTTAAACATTAAGCGACATCAGGAAAAAAAGGCGCGTCGACCTCTCTGACCCCATTTTCTGAAACTTATTTAGCTTTTGAGATATTTTTTCATAAAAACCTATGAAGTGGTTTTGATACCAGTGCCCTTTTTTCCTGATGTCGCTCAATGTTTAACTCAAAATCGGTAAATTGTCAGATGACTGCCTTTTAAAGAATCACGGCAGCTTAGACAATAGCTTCTTATCCCCTCCCGCCAACGACCCCTCTTTGATACCAACCGTGACACGTTGAGATTTAGCGGTTTAGCCCGCCTCGCACTTCAGTTCTGTTAAGACGAGAGCGCACGTGTTGTATTTGTTTTCAGATATACATAATATCTTAATTCATGACAACAATAATTTAGTAATATTTTGTAAAACCTGGGTACAAAAATTAAGGACTCAAACAGATACAGATTTTAAGTTTTTATTTAAAATTCAAAACTTGGTAGCGACCTCTAAACGTCATATAAAAATTTAAAAAAAAAAAGAAATACTGTCTTATGGTATATAACCAAATTACGTGGGACCCGCGAAATTAAAGAAATTTTTGTTTTCTTACGGTTAAGGACCACCCTAAATTATAGTGGGTAAAATCCTAAACTAAATATCTAATTCTACAAAAAAAAATGGACAAGGTGCACTATTTGTGAGTGCTTTCAGCTATAAATTGTTACGATATCAAAGCGGACAAAGTGCGTGACAAAGTGCGGCGGACGAAAGGCGAAGTGCTAGTTATAAATATATATGTATACGTACCTAATCTAACAATGACCCAATTTCACGCGCAGCATTTTTAATTTTCTATTTTAATACAAGTTCGCCTACGCGCGCATGTCGGTAACGCAAAAGCAAGAATATGATTTTGTAAAAAGAACGAAGTAAAATTAGCACGTCAGACATAGAACTGCACGGTTCTAACATGATTTGATCAGACCTCCACACTTGGTCGATATACTGTCTTGTCGTACTAAGCGCTTCTCCTCTACATTTATTGAGCGCAGCAAAGGTGTGGAACTCTCTGCCGGCTTCGGTATTCCCTGCCACATATGACCCGTCAGCCTTTAAAGTGAACGGGCATCTTCTGGGCTCAGTCGTTCGATCGTAGAACTCATCTTACACTTACCTTCAGGTGTGACCGGGGTCAAAAGCGGGCTCATTGAAAAAAAAAAAACAAAAAAACTTTAGTTTGTCTGGACTCCGAAAAAGACTTTGAATTCTGACTTTGGTTCAATGTTTCTTCTCAGAATGGTCAGCTAAGAAACATTGAATTCATCTAGTTTTTTCTTTAATAAAATGAGAACTACCAGTTTGGGTAGAATTCACATAATTAGCAATCTTATTAACCCCTCCATTAGTTGGAGGGGTTAATAAGATAAATTTAAAGCTTTTAAGCTTTATTTAAATTTATTTTGCAAATAGGTTATAAATAATCCTTTCACACGTCAATTTTTTTTCGTAAATGTAAACTAGATAAGGCCAGTGTTTACCAGGCGCGTGCATAGGATTATGACAGGGCATGCGGCGGAGTAAAAACACACAAAAACTTCTTCTTTTATAGATTTTTAGCATAGCCACAGCCACGCATCGCCACCATGCTACGATGCGTGGCTGTGGCTATGCTAAAAATCTATAAAAGAAGAAGTTTTTGTGACCGATTACTCACAAAAACTTCTTCTTTTATAGATTTTTAGCATAGCCACAGCCACGCATCGCCACAATGCTACGATGCGTGGCTTTGGCTATGCTAAAAATCTATAAAAGAAGAAGTTTTTGTGTGTTTTTACTCCGCCGCATGCCCTGTCATAATCCTATGCACGCCCCTGGTGTTTACTAACTGACTACTCTGAGAAGAAACACTGAAACAAATTTAGAGGTCAACGTCTCTTTTAAAGTCCATACAATCTGTAGCGACCAAATCATATGTAATTCATCAGTGAAAATTCAACACATTTACTCATTTAGTTCATGCATCGCTTTCGTTAGAATGTCATGACTTTTATTTAGCATTTAACAATTTTTTTTAGATTAAAAAATTTAATGTGTTTTGCCTTTAACTTATTTATGCTTCGAGAAATATGATCAAAACAATTCATTTATTTATACTTTTCCTGATTTTAATCAGGTTAGTATGTTGGAAGGCCAACACGCTATGACCATAAAATTGGTAGTATAAAATGTTGTTTTTCATTATTCCATCACTGGGTCAAGATTCTGTCACTTTCTGGAGATTCTATTTGTTCAGTTTCATTTAAGGCCTTGGACATCCCGTGTAAGCTTTCTAGCGACATCTACCACGCAACATGCGAATTACGCATAAACTCCTGTATCGCACAAGCAAAGTTTGTTGCATCTTGCATACATATCGTCCGATAATAAACATGGAGCAGTTGCCAACCAGGCAATACAACCTGTCTGCTCAGCGGAACCTCCTCTTCTCAAGGGGATTCCGGGACTATCTACCCTGTGAAGGATATCCCTAAAGGCTCTAGTTTAGGAAGGGGGATTCATTGGACATATTTCATTGATTTTGGGGGATTTGAGAACTATTTCTGTTTAAAAATATTTAAAAGATAAATGATCTTTATTTTGCAAATTGGTTATCTGTCTGTCTGTCTGTCCGTCCGTCCGTATGTCACAACCATTTTATTCCGAAACTATTAGGACTACACATGTGAAACTTGGTAAGTAGATGTATTCTGTGAACAAATATTTAAAATAAAGGGAGGCTACATACAACTGTACATAGAACTGAAACTGAAAATATTTTTTCTCAAGAAACCTATGCGTGTGTGGAATCTATAGACAGGTATTTAAAAATTGGCCAAGTGCAAGTCAGACTCACCCATGAAGGTTTCCGTAGTAACTAGGCCAAATAACTTTGTTTTTCATAGTATTTGTATGAATTACAAAGTTATATTTGCGATTTTATAAAATATGTTATATCTCAAAAACAGTTGACCCGATCTCGTTCAAACTAATTTTCCTTGAAATTTTACATTAAGATCTACAGCATATATTTTTGTTAGATTTTTCCCTCCATTATTATAGAAGGTAGAGGGGACACACACACACATTTTACCACTTTGGAAGCGTATATCTTTAAAATGATTATAAAAAAGTGGTTTTAGAAACCTCAATGTGACATTGAGTTTTCTGTGACCTACCCTTTATTCCATTAAACTTGATCGAAGTCTTTTTAATGGATCTACCATTACCAAGTTAGGACATCACAAGATTTTTGGATTTTGTTAGGGTTTTCGAAGGCCTAGTTTTATTTTCAATCCATTTATAGCTACAGTATATCTTATTCTTATCCTTCCTACTAATATTATAAATGCAAAAGTTTGTGAGGATGGATGGATGTTTGTTACTCTTTCACGCAAAAACTACTGAACGGATCTCAATGAAATTAGATGGTAAGTAGATAGTTGACATCCTGGAATAACACACAGGCTACTTTTTATCCCCGAATTCCCACTGGTTCGGGATTTACGCGGGAAAATCCTCCCACGCGAATGAAGTTGCGGGCAATAGTTAGTAAAACATATTACAATATACAATGTTTTTATTTTATTTTGAATGGTTGCAAAATTAATTGTTTTACAAACTTTTATTAAAAGCACATTAAAAGTTACAGCTTATTTTATATCCCTGGCTCAAAAACCAACCTAGGTCACTACGCCGCGGTTCCAAGACTTTGTAGGCAATACAACATGCTGTCCAAAACAACCAATTTAGATATTAGTGAATCTCTTACGCAATATAAAATGTTTCGTCCAACGTGAAACAGAACGCACCTTTTTGGTTGGCAACATTGTTATCTATTGTCTTTGACTTTTTTACTTGACATATAATTTTCCTTGCAAAAGCAACCGCCTTGTTTGTTGAGATCGATTCATTGATTGTAATTAAAAATCCTGTTGAATCTACGCGGTTAAAAGACAAATCGGTTGAGATTAGTGATTAGTTGAACTCTAGAATCCCGAATTGAGTGGAAACCTGGGATATTTTGAACTACCACGCCGAATGTCGTCAGCCTGTCTGACACGCGAAATTTGCTAAAAGTAATGGTGACTTGGTGATAAATAGCTGCTCCAATCTGGTGCGAAGTTTGTGCTACATCCCGGCCCGGACCACACATTGAAGCTTGCGTCCTTTGTGACCGCCGTGACACCACTTTGACACCATTACACTTTCAAATATTCTCACACACACACACACGGACGTGATCAGAACAGATCCTCGCTTGGCGTCTACAGCTCAGGTAAGTCTAGGCTATAAGTTTACCTATTTATTAGTAAAGCTTAATTGTTGTACTGAAGCCTAAGAGGCTATTGTGTAACTGTTCTTGAAAAGCAACGGCAAAGCTCCACGTACCGTGGACTGTTCGAACAGCAGTTACCGTTGGCTGGCTTTTGTAGGATCGAACATAAAAAATATATAAAAGATGTATTATAATTAGTGTTAATCTTTTTTTTATGTATATCTAATTCATTTCTACAATTATTACTTTTTAAATTTCAATTAACTTATATTTTTTACCCGACTGCAAAGGAAGGGTTATGTTTTTCGCGCGTATCTTGTATGTATGTATGTATGTAATATTCTTTATTACCTCATATCTCCAGAATCGCTGAACGGATTCACATAATTAAGGTATCGTTAGATTCGTCTTAGCAGCCCAAGTGTTCTTAGATAGGTGACATTTGAAAAAATCAAACATGGCGGCTGTGCAAAGTCATTATACATAAAGAAAAACATTTTTTTTTTCGAATACTACAATATGGGTATCAAATTAAAGGGCTTAACACAAGAATTTCAGAAAGGTATATCATGTTTATCATTAGTGTAATACTAGCAAAAATAATACAAAGAGAAAGTTTAAAAATATGGACTTAGCTCTTTCACTTTCTGAATCCGGTGGGGTGCCATTGCGATACGACCGGGAAAACTTTAAAAATGTTAATTAATATTTAAAATTATGTACTAAAATACAAACTACAATAAAGCATCAAAAAATTCATCCTCAACGCTGTCGGCTGGCAACGTACCTAAGATTAATATTAATATTTTAACTTAAAAGTTGAAAAAAAAGTTATTTAAAAAATCTAAAAAACCCGACTGCTCAACTGAAATACAAGAAACAAGCACATTTTTATTTTAAAAAGTGACAAGCAGGCGGATCCATCCCATTAAAAAAAAATCAATTAGGTCTCGCCTGCTTGTCACTTTTTAAAATAAAAATGTGCTTGTTTCTTGTATTTCAGTTGAGCAGTCGGGTTTTTTAGATTTTTTATATAAATTTTTTTAGCTTAGTTATTAATTTTATCTCGTACATGCTGTGGTCTCTTATAAGTGAAAGAGTACACCTACAAAACACATAATTTGTATAACCTGAATATTTATGAACTGTGTATATCTTTTGTTAGAGATCCTAAATAAATAAATAAATAAAAATAAAAAAAATCGACATAATAGTCTTTCTAGCCGATTTCAGCCACAGCGGCCAATTTCTTAATTGATTAGCCATCTGCGTAGGAGATATTATAGTGCATACGATATATGCACAGCGACAAGTACAGTCTCTGTTCCTTTACTTCATTGTCCGATGGGACGGCACACGGTGGGCTGAAAAACGGCTTTCATAGACTTAGGCATTTTATTTTGCAAGTGCCAGTTTTTGTGCCGGATATCACTTCTATTTGTTATAACAATATACAAAAATGACACCAGAATTTATTCTGCACAAAAACGAAGGAATTATAATTTTTTTACGAAAATTTTGTATGGAGCTAGTATGAAAAATCGAAATATCTCTGAAACGGCAGCGATAACCGTAATATCCTTATAGGAGGTTTTAGTACTAATTATTTATGATTTTTTGACATACGTTACATAATGGTTGTAGATGCCTTTTTTTTTTTTTAAATCGTCAAAATATTTTTATTTATTTTTACATATTAAACGTTCCTTTTAGTGTTTAAGTTGAAGAATTCAGAGCTTTAACAACTCTTAACATAAAATAGCATCACCCCTATAGACCTGAAGGACTAGACAGAGGTGTGTAGTATCTTGTTGATCTTGTAAGATTTCCAACAATACCAAATAGTTGAATATCAGTGTCATAGTGCCCATGCTGTCGCTTCTTTTAGAAAGATAGGGGAGTGAAATTGTTAATTGATCATACCCTAAAAGTATGATTACAACATAACCGGACACATAATAATATCGACACAAAAGGAATTTTAAAACCTTGCATACGTTCAAAATACAAAATAACATATTGTGTAGTCATCTAATGAGTCTGATGACAAGTAATTAAGTAATTAGAATGATGGTTGTAGTCTTCTGATTCTAATGAGCCTATTAAGTGATTAAATGATTTGAAATATCTCGCAACAATACCAACTAAGAACTGCATTCACCTTTTTATAATTAGTGAGCTAATGTGATTTGCTAATGTTGATTAGTTCTACTATGAGTTCTACGAAATGTTTTTGACGATTATAAATTTTTATTATCATATCTTTTATAACTTTAATGAGGGTAGTTAACTAATTATTGACTTTATACAATAAAAGGGCTATAATTTTGTTCCATAATTTAGATTGTTCACAACCGTGTAACTGCTAACACTAAAACTATTTGCTTTGCGACTACAAAATCTTAGAATGGAAAGTTTAATCACCAACTTAGATTTGTTTGTTCTTCTAAAAAGTGAGTGTCCTTCATTTAATCATGAAGTATTGTTTAGTGCAATTGTGTCCCGCATAGGCGATTGCCTTTCTGCCGAAGATCAAGTAACTCTCAAAGAATTTTGCCGGAGATTCACGCGAGCTGCTTTAAACAGGTGGCAGAAATCTAAACGATTCTTTGATAAATTTAGAAATACGTACGGAGAGTGGTTGCAAGCAAATATTGATTGGCCGAGTTGCGTGCAAACTTTAATAAATCAAGAACCAACTGTTGATGAGATACCAAGAGCACGCTCAGTCTCTCCAGAACCTTCGACATCATCGACTGTTGGAACAATGACAAAAAGGTCCCGAAAACCATTCAAAGATCTGGGAAGCAAACAGAAAAAGAGAAGATCTAGTGAGCACATAGGCGAGGATTCCTGTGAATTGGCATATGCAGCTGCAGCACGTTTAAAAGAAGAAGGTTATGAAGATATCGCATCTGTAATCAATTATATGATCAAAAATCCAGAAGCTGCCGTTAAAATCAAGGAAAGCATTAAGAAAACAGTAATATTTACACCAGAGAAAGCACTTGGATTGCTTCTTTCACTTAAGCTTTCAAAGTGGCAATATATTACGTTGCGAGAGACTGCCATTCGGGAAGGTGCTAAGGATATTTACCCATCCTACTATAAACTGCAACAAACTAAGCTTGCATGCTACCCTCCTAATCAATCAGTATCAGTTACGGATTCATCAGCTAGAATTACACTTCAAGCTTTACTTGACATCACGGTGAAGCGGATTCTTCAAAGTCTTTCTGATAATGTGGAAAATAAGCAGTTAAAGCTGATATCGAAGTGGGGATTTGATGGTGCTTCCAATCAAAGCCGATACAAGCAGAAAATGGACGGCGAGCATGATGATTCAAGCATTTTCATGACCTCCTTGGTGCCACTGAAACTGACAGATGGAGATAATACTATATGGACAAACCCGAAACCATGCTCAACTTTTTATTGTCGTCCGGTTCAGTTCACTTTTGTAAAAGAAAGCCATGCAGTTGTCATTGATAACAAAAGAAAAATGGATGAGGAAATTGAGGCCCTTAACCCCACAGAGTGCATTAATAGTAACAGGGTGACTCATAAACTAATGATGACAATGATCGACGCAAAAGTCTGCACGTACCTTTCTGAAGCTAGATCAAATGCATCATGCTACCTGTGCTTAGCAAAACCAACAGAAATGAACCACTTAGATGCTGTAACATCAAAAACTGTGTGTTCTGACATATATGAATTTGGCCTATCATCCCTACATGCCCGTATAAATTGCATGGAATGTCTGTTACACATTGCGTACAGACTTGACTTCAAACAGTGGGCAGCAAGAAGTAATGAGCATAAAGATATGTTACAAAACAGAAAAAAAAACATTCAAAATAAATTTAAAGAGGAGCTCAATCTGTTAATTGATATAGTAAAACAAGGCTCGGGAACTACCAATGACGGGAATACCGCAAGGAAGTTTTTCGAGTTTCCCAATAAAACTGCAGCTATTACTGGGTTGGATCAAAACCTGATAAAAAGATTTGCTGTTATTTTGCAAGCAATAACATCTGGTGAGAAGATCGATGTCATCAAATTTAAAGATTTTGCTCGCAAAACAGCAGAAAAGTACGTGGAATTATACGACTGGTACTACATGTCATCAACCGTACATAAACTATTAATACACGGAGCTGACATAATCGAAAAAAATGATATTGTCCCGATTGGGACTCTCTCGGAAGAAGCCTCAGAGTCTCGAAACAAAGGTTTTACGAGGTTCCGGGAACATCATTCGCGGAAAAGAAGCAGGCAAGATTCTAATCAAGATATCCTAAATATGCTTGTTGTTTCTTCGGATCCTTTTCTAAGTGCACAAAGGCCGAAGTTAGATGCCAAAAGGAAGACAACCTTTTTTGCTGAAACTCTCGACCTAATACAGTTTCCGGAAACTGAGTTCGAGTTTGTAGGTATATCCGATCTGGATTCTGACTCGGAATTGGAGTCCGACAACGAAAGTTGTAAAGAAAATTTGTAAAATTTAATTATTTTTCTTTATGTTCTTTTGTTATTTATGTTAGTTTATTGTACCAATATGTTTAGTTAATAATTTCATAAATTATAGTTTCAAATATGTATTTTGTATAATTGAATTTATTAGATATTATTTTTGTTACTTCTGTTTTATTTAAATTACCTATCAATAAAAAGTTTATACACAGTCTTTTTTTTTGCACATATTCTTAATATTTGGGGAAAAAGCATGCTTCCTAACGATGTTCTTAACTTTGACACAGTTCATGGATCGTTTTGAACAGTTTCATATGTTAAAATAAATAATGTTAGTACTATAATCCCCTATAAGGATATTATTATTATTATGTGTCCGGTTATGTTGTAATCATACTTTTAGGGTATGATCAATTAACAATTTCATTCCCCTATCTTTCAAAAAGAAGCGACAGCATGGGCACTTTGACACTGATATTCAACTATTTGGTATTGTTGGAAATCTTACAAGATCAACAAGACACTACACACCTCTGTCTAGTCCTTCAGGTCTATAGGGGTGATGCTATTTTATGATAAGAGTTGTTAAAGCTCTGAATTCTTCAACTTAAACACTAAAAGGAACGTTTAAATATGTAAAAATAAATAAAAATATTTTGACGATTTTTAAAAAAAAAAGGCATCTACAACCATTATGTAACGTATGTCAAAAAATCATAAATAATTAGTACTATAACCCCCTATAAGGATATTACGGTTATCGCTGCCGTTTTAGAGATATTTAGATTTTTCATACTAGCTCCATACAAAATTTTCGTAAAAAAATTATAATTCCTTCGTTTCTGTGCAGAATCAATTCTGGTGTCATTTTTGTATATTGTTATAACTAATAGAAGTGATATCCGGCAAAAAAACTCGCACTTGCAAAATAAAATGCCTAAGTCTATGAAAGCCGATTTTCAGCCCACCGTGCGGCACTCCGATAAGACTGGAGAGAGATCAGGACCAACGGGTTAACGTGCTTGCTGAGGCTCGAGGGTTATCATTTCACCAAATTCTAAACTCCGGGCTATTACTGAGATATTTCTAACAGAAAAACCTAATAGCCTTTTTTACCCGATCCGGGAATCAAACCCAAGACCTCTTGTTGAGCTGTCGCGCCTGCGACCACTAGGCCACCGAGGCACCGGGGTTGCGGGAATGTTTTAACGAGATACCGTGGCCCCGGAACTTAAGAGCAGCTGGAGGAACAGGGTGGGTTTTTAGTCAGTAGAAGCCTGACACTCCCTTTCGCTCCACCCAGAGCGGGTGAAATAATTCGATGATTTTCCCACCCAGAGAAAAAAAAAACAAACAAAAAAAGGCCACATATGGATTATAGTAAGCACGTTCAATTTAGGCAGTCTGTTGTCCGACTGCCAGCGAGAAAACGACTAACTATCGGCGATTTTCTCGCTTACGAAACGCATAATAAAATATACATTCCGTGTAAAAGAAAGAGATGCATATATATTAAATAGCTTGTGCCAGCGGCTTCGCCCGCGCGGGAAGTTATTCCCGTGTAAATCCCGATCCCGTGGGAATTTCGCAAAATCCTTTCTTAGCGGATGCCTACGTCATAACATCTACCTGCATGCCAAATTTCAGCCCGATCCGTCCAGTGCTTCGGGCTGTTAGTTGATAGATCACTATGTCAGTCAGTCAGTCACCTTTGAGTTATATATATTTAGATAGTTGCTCTCTGACTGTTCACACTGCCTGCGATGACTCGCTTTGCGGACCTTAGCGGACCAAGTAACGTTCGGCGTGAGTAATCGCCAATCGCACTCCCACACTCGTTTATAGCCCAGCGATAAACCTATCGGAGCTACACGCTCGCTTCTCGCTACTCGCCACTTGTTTTTAGTTTCTAGCTCTACTCGTTTCTCGTTCATCGTCGGCGGTGGGACAACTACCTTATCAACTGAATTAGATGAGATTCACTTCCTCTTAACCTATTAAAGGCACAATAGTGTATTGAATACAAACTAAAAACACGTAAAATATTTAAATGACATTTTTAATCCGCCGTGGCGCCGTGGTTCATTGACTGCTATCCTGCGTATCGCAGGTTCGATTGTATGGCCTACAAATAGTTGTTCCGAGCCTGGGTGTTTGTAAAAATGCATTCACGATACAGAGAAAGTGTGTGGTTCTAGTGTGGGGCAAAGTTAAAAAATAATTTTCAACTTAATATTAATAGATTGAAAGAAGTAACACAAATTAAATTCTTGGGTGTACTCATTGATCAAGACTTAAATTGGAAAGGACATTTAGATAATCTGTGCAACAGGATTAACAAGTTTGTGTATGCTCTCAATCAAGTAAAGAATGTAACAAATAGAAAAACAGCAATAATAACATACCACGCATACATAGAATCCATTTTACGCTACGGGCTTATTATATGGGGAAACAGCACGGACAAAAACAGAGCATTTATTGCACAAAAGAAATGCATCAGAGCCATTTGTGGAATCCGTCCTGACGAGTCCTGCAAATCAATTTTTAAAAAGCTAGGCTTATTACCGCTCCCATCCCTTTACATATATGAAATTTATAATTTTGTCTACAATAATAAGGGATTGTTCCAAAAAGCATGGGAAGTAATCCCCCAACCCAGAAAGGATCCACATAGACTTGTGTTAAAGGATACTCCTAAATCTAGTAAATATTCTAAAAGCTGTCTTGTGATGTGTGTGCGCATAAACAACAAAATCCCAGATGAATTAAAATTATTGAATAATATTAATTTATTTAAAACAAAATTATATAAATGGTTGAATGGACATAATTTTTATGATATTAATGATTTTTTTAGTATTAGGACATAATTTGATGATATTAATGATTTTGGATTATGTTAATGTTTTTTTTAGTAATAAGACAATATTTGATGATGTTAATGATTTTTTTAGTATTAAGACATAAGTTTGAATATGGTTTTAATAGTTATTAACAAAAACATAATATGTGACATTTCTTTGACATTTTTTTTGCATGCAATTTATAGATATTATCTATACAGCTAAACATGTGCACTTTTTATAACCATTTTGTAACACCTTTATACTATGTTTAATGCAAATAAAGACTTATCTTATCTTATCTTATCTAAAAGTTTATTTCTTGGTATCGATGTGAAAATTTAAACTATACACGTTGGATCAGTCCAGAATCAATTATTACGATGAGCGTAACCTCATTCACCATCTAGAGTTGACAGCAAAAAAAGCAACTCAGCAGTAATCATCTGTCCAAACATTAAAATTTTAATTGCGCCAAAAACCAGTTGTTCGTGCTTGCATGCAGTATATAATCTTGCAGCATACAACACTGCCCTCTGCTCCCGCAAATCATCAAGATCATCGCAATCATGCAGAAAGTGATGGAATGCAACATGCAAAGCAAATTGTACTCGACACGTATTTTATCCCTCCATGGAGCTCCCATACACAAATTTTAGTTTCTGGCGCGTTCAAATAAAAACATATATTCACACCATACAAAGACACACACTGTACATATTCATACATTCGTCGTGTCACTCTTTGTTTTCTTGTTTTCGTTTGATAGGTGTACTTCTTAAGCTAGTTCATTTATTCCGATTCCTTTTGAAGGTTTCCCCCCGATAACAAAAAAAAAAGTGTACTTCTTAAAAGGCGTAATGCCCTGACTGCTATGCGTAAGGTCGTGGGTTCGATTCCCACCCAGGACAAATGTTTGTGCGATGAGCACGATCATTTGTTCTTTGTCTGGGTGTAATTTATCAATACTATGTATGTATTTAGAAATATATATGTATGTTTATCAGTTGTCTAGTACTCATAGCACAAGCTCTGCTTAGTTTGGGACTAGATGGCGTTGTGTTAAAGTTGTGGAATATATATTGTGGAATATATATATATTTTACTAGCACCTAACTGTCAGCTGTCAAAAGAATTTTTATTTACTATTAAATCATTGAAATAATGATGTTTATTTTGCAAATAGGTTATAAATAACACTTTTACACGTCATTTTTATCGTAAATGTAAACTAGATGAGGCCAGTGTTTAGACTGACTACTCTGAAGCCGGGTCCGCTGCGACGTGTTTTCGTGTTTGCAAACAGTATAACATTGTTTGCTAACAGAATATAGGCATGGCTTAACAGTTTTGTTAGCAAAAACACAATAACATGTTTGCCGAGACGAATGGATAACTTCCCCCGCGTTCGCCTGCGGGGAGGGGGAAAGTGACGCATTTTGTGTTCGCGCTCACTATCCCTATTTTTTGATCTCAGAGACAGAATTGCCACACCTAATCTCATGTCAGGAGGAATCACATCGTTCATCCACGTTGTTTTTTTCTCTATATCTGGTAAAATTAATGATAACAGCTCTTGATAATCACTTTCTGAACATCTAAAACTAAACAAAAACATTACAACAATAGACGCAACGGACGGGCGGATTTACTAACATGTTTTGCTAACATGTTTTGATAACATGTTTTGTTAGAAGCGTTGGCGTAGCGGACCCGGCTTGAGAAGAAACACTGAAACAAACTCAGAGGTCAACGTCTCTTTTAAAGTCTATACAATCTGTAGTGATCAAATCATATGAGATGTTAATGTAGGATAATGTCTGTGGCACCCTTTAGAGGACAGAGTCACACAGATTTGAGCAGGCCCGTCCAAACAGTGCAAGCACTTAACAAAAATGTCGCGTAGCTCAACTTTTTTCAAAATTATTATTAGAAAAAGCAAAACTGTTTTCAAAATAATTAAGCTTCAATAATACGTGTGGTAAATACACTACAATACCTCTGTTCCTTAATCGTCTTAACTTAAATTCCCTGTTTTATTTTACTTTTCTTTAATGAATTATAATTATCATTTATTTAACGACTGGCACTTCGCCTGCGATTTCGTCTGGGTATATTTCGATATGATTTATAGTCAGACAAAATCGCGGGCGAAGTGCAGGTCATTAAATAAATGATAATCCGGTACCTGTCTAATCGGGCACCCCTGTAATTCGACATGTCTATTATTACAGAATTAAAAAAAATAATAAGAATATTTTCATGGTTTATAAATTGATTAATTCATATTATGATTTTTATTCATAACTTTTGATTATGTTGGTATGTACATTTGTTTGTACACAATTCTTTCCTCATGTAAAATGATTATTTTTTGTGATAACATTACGTACGAATTATAATAGAACGTAATCTCTCAATTGTGTTGTTTAATTTACTAAATTTGAATTACAGAATAAAGTATGATTTGTACTTAGGGTATAACATATAAAATCTCTTATCATTGGATCGGCAATTTGTCTCCTCCGACCCAATTGATCACCGACTGGAGGAAAGTAAGTGAAAAACTGAAATCCACCACGTCGCCTCACTTGGACACCATTCCTGACCACATAGTCTCAGTCGCTGACACGACGGCGGCGATCGACTCGCTTACAGATCACGTACAATCCGTCCTGAACGATTGTTCAAGGGAAGTTCCTGTAGTGGAAGACCACCGCTGGAAACTCCCGGACGATGTACGGAATCTGATAACCGAGAAGAACGCAGCCATCCGTGCGTACAGCGCTTTTCCCTGCGCCGCAAACAAAGCTCACATGCGCAACTTACAGCGTGCTGTAAGGAAACGCATTGCCGAGCAGCGTAATGCGAGCTGGGACAAGATGCTGAGTGAACTTGAGCCCACCCATCTTGCCTTCTGGCAGCTTCAGAGGCAGTTACGATCCACTGAAGAGGCCACAATGCCTCCTCTCATTCATCCCGATAAGAGTATCGCCTTCGATAACTCTGAAAAAGCAGAATGCCTAGCCAACAGCCTAGAGTCCCAGTGTTCTCCCAGCTCTCAACCAGTAGACCAAGCCCACCTCGATATGGTGAACGCCGAAGTTGAACGTAGAACTTCCCTTCCACCCGTCGAAGATCCCGATAATCCACTGGCCCCCATCACTCCTGATGAGGTCCAGGATATCATTAAAAGTCTCCAACCACGAAAAGCCCCTGGCTCCGACGGCATCACCAATAGGGTTTTCAAACTTTTCCCCGCCCAACTTATAGTGCTAATGACTGCCATCTTCAACGGCGCATTGAGCAATAATATGTTCCCCGCAACCTGGAAACAGGCCAGCGTCATAGGTATTCCCAAACCAGGCAAGCCCAAGTCTGTCCCGTCTAGCTACCATCCCATTAGCTTACTCAACGTCCTCGGTAAAATCTATGAAAGGCTTATATATAAGCGGCTCAAAGATTTTGCCGAAGCAAATAGTCTAATACCCAATGAGCAGTTCGGATTTAGAACCGAACACCATGTATCCAACAAGTCCACCGCATCGTAGAACACGTCAGCGCCGGCTTCCAACGGGGCGCGATAACGGGAGCCTTATTCTTCGACATAGCGAAAGCGTTCGACAAAGTCTGGCACAATTGTTAATCTATAAGCTATACCAACTCGGCGTGCCTGACCGTCTCGTGCTCATCCTACGGGACTTTTTATCGAATCGCACCTTTCGTTATCGAATTGAGGGGGAGCTTTCCTCCCCCCATTCGCGCAGGAGTTCCTCAAGGCTCCGTACTATCCCCCCTCGTTTTCACGCTATTCACTAGTGATATTCCCAAGCATAAAAATACCCAGCTAGCCCTATTCGCCGACGATACGGCTATCTATTATACCGGTTTTAAACCCGATGCCATTGCTCGCACTCTCCAAACTTCCGCAAACACTCTGGCCAAGTGGTTCCGGAAATGGAGAATCGAAGTCAATCCAGACAAAAGCCAGGCAGTCCTCTTTTCTAAACCGCGGATAAACCCACCCTCCCCCCGTCCGATTACCATGTACGGCAAGCCGATCCCTTGGGAAAAGCAAGCCAAATACTTAGGCGTGGTCCTCGATAGACACCTCTCCTTCGCTGAGCACATAAAGCAGGCACGTTCGCGCGCCGCTTTCGCTCTAGGTAGGCTCCACTTCATTCTTAGCTCTTGCAGCAAGTTATCACTCAGGTGCAAGCTGCGTATTTTCACCGCGGTCATCCGTCCCATCATGACATACGCCTGCGTAGTTTTCGCACACGCAAAGCCCTACCTCCTCCACAAGATGCAGACCCTCCAAAACCGATTCCTCCGTAGAGTCATGGGAGCCCCCTTTTATGTTCGAAATGAGCTTCTTCACGTAGACCTCAAGATGCCCACCATCCAGCAGTTCATGAAACGCGTCTCCAAGCGTTTCTTTGAAACTTCAATCCAACATAGGAATCCCCTTATCGTATCGGCCGCCCAATACGAACCCTCGCGTATCTCTAAGATTCGCTGACCAAGGCATACCCTTGTCACTCCCTATGACGCAATCACCCTGCTCCAAGAGAGCCGTAGGGAAACAAGTACAGTGGCACACAAACACAAAAACCGACCGTCCTTCCGTCCTCGCCGCCGAGGCCCGCCGCGACGTCCCCGTAATAGTCCACCCCGACCCTTGCCAGAGCCAGCCCGCGACGCTGAGCCAGTAGCTTTAAATTCCCTTATTAATAATAATAATGATATGATCCAGCCTGTCCCTAGCTGCCCTCCCCTGCGACGCCCTAAGCCGAGGTCCGTACCCCACAGGGGGTGCCCTTAGCGTGTAGTCGCCTAGTTTGTAAGTTTTTTAATAAGCCCTGCCTGGAGGCTTTAATTAATTTATTATTTAAGGCAACCACAGGCAAGCCCGGTTAAGCAGCCGACAACCTCAGAAGTTGACCTGCGAGATGCCACACACAAAAAAAAAATCGGCAATTTGTATGATTACAAAGTACTCTTTTTTAAAAAAATTCGGACTATAGGGGGTCTAAGGTACTCTATAATTCAACAAATTTGATAGTTCGACACTGCCCTGAAAAACCTTTGTCGGTTTACGGGGGGTCCACTGTACTTGAATATTGCTCCTCAAATCAAGCTCCTACACAATAACTGTCAAATGCTTACAATGTATAGTCAGGTTCAGTCAAATCTATGTGATGTTTTTTTTTTCAAAAGTCCACTAGCATTGACCAACATGGTTCTCATAAGATTTGATCAGAATAAATTATGTGGGCTTTAAAAGAGACGGACCTCTAAGTTTGTTTCAGTGCTTTGTCTCAGGATAGCCAGCTTGGAAAATCCAATCAAAATGATGAGCACAATGATTAAACACCAAGTATATTGTCCTAACTATACAGGTAAACTTATCATAATAAATGGGTATAGTTAATATAATATGTTTTGTGTTAACAATAGTTGGCTACCTACCCTGAATAAATAAATAAAATAAACATCGCTGCACACAATTTCTCTTGTGTCGTAGGTTCATTTTTGCACACAAACTCGGAACAAGTATTAAGTGTAGGTAAGACAAACATTTTTTCCGTTACGGGAATCCAACCTGCGATTCGCAGCGCAGCAGTCAATCGCTCAACCACTGCGCCAAACTTGTCATTATGACCGGTTGATAAATGAAAACACACAAATATTTTCATTTGAACACTAAACACTGTTGAGAGAAGGAAGTAGTTACGACGTAACAGTGAGTCACCTTATTATTTTGGCATATAACAAGAAATCTACATATACTTACTAGATTTGTTTACAATGACACCAACTCATAGAAACTTCTGCACGGAAACGATAATTGGCAACAAAATCAACTCAGTAGATTCTGAGAATAAGATTAAAAGAACTCAAATGAGAGTAAACTATGACGCATGTGGGTTCTCCAAATACGCATTCCGTTTTCAGATCATTATTATTATTTTCATGTATCATAAATATAATAAAGCAGTTAAAAGTGTGTCTGTACATTGATATATTTACAAAAAATATAATTTAGGTAGGGGTGTTAACAAACAGTAATAAAACAAGAATTACTAAAAAATCTGGTTGTCTATCTGTCTATACACGCAAATCTCCGGAAATCCTAGACGGATTTGAATGAAACTTTTATTGATGTGCAGCTATTAAGTCTGGACAACATAGGCAATAATTGATTTCGGAAACTTTAACACCTGACGCAGAATTTAACACGCGAGCGAAGCCGCAGGCAGAAGCTAACGCCGCGTCTGTCTATTCGCGATAAACTCATAAACTAGGAGAACAGATTCTTACGTCTTTACTATACCAATATATATAATAGTACGAATCATGAAGTTATAATGTATAATTCATTAAGAGTTTGTGTAAGTTGGCTATATGTTGAAGATTTCGGAAAAAAATCATGTCGACTAGGAGTTTTCTGGCCTGCGCCACTAAACCTAATAGAGATATCTCAAAACAACGTTTTAAACAATTGTAGATTTAAAAATGCTTACATACGAACGACAAAAATATGTCCCTACCTGTTTAGGTACACTCACAGCAATCGTAAACAGTAATCGTCGTCAAAAGGATCGGCTTTTGCTAAGCTAAGCTCCAATTTATTATTGAGCCTTATTGTAGTCCTTATTCCAGTCTACAGCGGGCACTACCAGCAGCTTTAATGTAGCTGACGTCCTACACCAGGTGTCAGCTTACAGCCCTTTCCTCTTCCTGGTATCACCAGGCACCTGGTACCACATGGCCTCTCTGACGGCTGATATTCTGGAAGAGGACCCTTTTGTATGCTGTTTGCCGATGACATTGTGCTGACTGCTGAGAGCAGTTCAGAGGTAAAGAGTAGATTGGAGATGTGGTGGCATATATTGGAGAACATTGGCCTGAAACCAACAGAATACCTGTTTTGTGATTTCGGCGGTCTCTCCAGTCACGTGGCTCTTACTCTAGCCGGGTCGGCCATACTGATCTGTTACGACTTTCGGTACCTCGGGTCGCTTGTGCAAGAAAATGGCGATGTAGATCGGGACGTAACGCATCGAATAAATCAGGATGAATGAAATGGCGACAGGTCAAGCAGAACAACCTGCAACCCAGGGATGCCCCTTAAGCTAAAGGTAAAACTAAAACTACAACCTGGGGATCTTTAAGTCAAGAGTGGATGGTTATTTCAAGGTAACCGTAAATCGATGAATATACAACGTGTAACGGAAACCCCATATCTATTCAAAAGGGCTGAAGACAACATCTGGTATGGAGTCTCTATGCACAGTTTCAGCACAAAATAACTGACTCAAAGAATTGATACCAAATTATTGGTTTCATATATTTCTTGAATACCAATCATAACAAACGTATAACAGCACTACAAGGGTCAATAAGTTTCCACGTCACTTGCCAATAACACGATAATTCTTTTCGTTCTTCTTAATTCGAAAAATTAGGTCTCTGGTATCAGTATATTGGAATTTGTAATAAGTTCTACACACGTAGGCTTAGGATTACAAAACCCTTGCCATATCGTTTGTTATCATCCAAAGAAGCCATGCACTTGGTATGTATATACCCTTTAAATTACACGTTGTAGAGCAGAGAAAGTGTGAGTGTTGAGATAGATGTGTGGACTGAAAATGTGAATGGATAGAGTAAGATTAGGTACATAAGAGAAAGTTCGAAAGTGGCGCCTATTACGGAAAATTCGAACATTTTAATGAGGTAATAACACGCAAGTGGCTAAAAAAGGGTTCGAATGTTGGTGGATGGAGAGGTAGAAAAATGCCAAATATGAATTGATTGTGTGAGGAATGATACAAAAGAAATGGAGTAAATGATACCCCATCTAAATGGGATAAGGGTAGAGGGATGATTATGATTCAAATAAATACTTTATTTACTTTGTGCATTAAATATTAATTAGAATTAACCATATATATTATATTATTACATTATATATACTATATAATTACCACTGACTGACTGACTCACTCATTGACATAATTGTTCTCCCAGATGGTGGATGGGGAGGTGGGTATATTTTGACAGATTCGTAAACAAGTAACTCTCAAACCTACGGGAAAAGTGCCAAACCTCCCCTTTTCACCCCCCTTCTCCCCCCTCCCTATCGTATCTCGGAAACTACGAGACCAGTATTCTTTTTTTTTACGGATTCGTATAGAGGAGGCTCGGTAAATAAAAAACCATTTTTCAAAGTCGCCCCCCTTGCCCCTCTTCTCACCCCCTTTAGGCGGCTCTCGGAAATTAAGAGACTTGGAACATTTTTTTTTTCAGATTCATTTAGAGGGGCAATGCTTTAGTCAAAATAATTGTGCAATCCCCCCCATCACAACCCATTTTTTTTTTAAATGAACAATCCACAAGCTCGCGAGGTGCTTGCACCTCGCGCAACACGCAAATACTAGTATATATATAAGTTAAGATTCAAAACTACACGCAACAAAAATATGTGTCCGACCTAGAAAGAAAGGAAGCGAAAGGGGATGTTGCGTGTTAATTAATTATGCTTCCCGAGCAAAGCTGGGGCGGTTTGCTAGTATAGTATGCTAGTCAAATACATATAAATTATCGAATTTATTAACTAGGTAAATGGCGTTTATTTTACTACATTAATAGGGCAAGCACTACGTGCGTCAGGATCATGTCGCGTGACGTCATTGCGGGAAAATGGGTTGAAGATAATTGTACGCCCGACAGATGACGGTATAACCAAATAGGTGAAATGTTGATTGGAACATAAAGGCTAAAATAATATAGAAAATAATAAAGATCTAGACCGTGTATCGGTATAATTAAATGACTTTGTTATCAAAAATTACGGTCCATAGGTATTGTTAGTAGTAGGTGTAGTAATGACAGTTTAAAGTAATAGTATAGTTTGTCAAAGACACTATCTTTGACAAAATTTCGAACTAACGTCTCCATACGGCAAGAACTCTGAATGAAGCAGCGTCTATCAGATATAGTACAAACTCGAATTCTCAAACAATTCAGACACATCTCAAGGCGTAATAAATAATGACTTCATAGAACGTCAGGATTGAGGGCGGAATTGACAAGCAGGCGGGACCTAATTGAACATTTTAATTTAAAAAATGGGTCCCGCCTGCTTGTCACTTTTTAAAATATAAATGTGCTTGTTTCTTGCATTTGCCAGAACCGACTATATGTAATTATACATACATTACTCGATCCAACAGCGATAGTCTTGGCTATGAATATTCAAAAACAATCGCTGTCTGCGTGTTATATTGTATTATCTATACAAATGAATAGGAAATTAATTCCTTGAAAACTTTGAAATGTGTGAGGTTCAAATGTTCTATACGAATTTATTTAACAATTAGGCAACATAACAAAAGATTAGGATTATAAATGAACTTGTATAGAGGAACTTAAATTTGTTTTAAAATGAGCTTTTGTACGACAGCTTCATGGTTCGTCGGCCACATCAGCATTAGTTTTGCCCAGGTAGGGCTGCTCCATCGCCGAAGCCAAATAACTTGGCTAATGGTTTAAATTTATGTCTTGTGCCGCGAATGCACATGCTGGTGGCACGTATTATTGAGATGATGATTCTTGATCTTAACCAACCCATCACTACGCTGAAGGACCTGTTCCAGCGGTCAGCGATTGCAGTTACAAGATGTTTTACTAAAGTAGACATTTGTGGAGCGAAGACTCCGTCAACGGATGTAACAAAAGGGGTGAATGTAGTATGTCGCAATTCACAAGCGTTTGAATATTTTCTTATTTTTTCATCTTCGGCGGATTTTAGTACAGAGGCAACAGGACGTGAAATGTAAGAAAGGGGCGTCAGTGTCTACAACACGGATATCAAATAACGCCTCCCTCTGAGCATCCCAAACGCCGCGGCATGAAATGTCTCCACGTAGTCCGCAATCTCCTTCGGAGATGATGGGTTCTTTGACTACGTTTCCCCATGCATGTTGACATAAGTCACAGAACAGATCTCTAATTTCATTATGACGACGTGTTATTAGACCACCCTTTTTACAACATAGAGCATGATCGACATTAAATTCATTGCAGCCGCAGCCATCACATGATTTTGGCATAGAGACTGGAAATCTGTGGTAACGTAATGCAAGTGCGTCTCTAAACTCTAATGGTGACAGATCGAAATGGTCCTTCTTAGTCGGTAAGGTAGATAGCCAGTTGGAGGATTTAGTTTTCATTTTTGTCGAAATTGAACGTTCAATCGCTCTTCTCTTGATAGGGGATAGTTTGACTAAGACGGTATCCAAGAGTTGGTCATTGAGAAAGTCTTTCTCGTTGCGGCATTCTTTTTGTGCATCTTTGAGGGATTTATGATGTTGAGAGAGGTCCATATGTGTATTTTCAATCAGAGCATTTGAGAGGACTGCACAGCCTTTTTTTGAGCATACATAGTTTATATTTGTCATTTTTGATAGAGCGGATATTGCTAGACCACCTTTGTGAACGGGTAGAGAGAATAGGTCAGCTTCCAAAGGTGAGATATCGCCTCCTAGTAAAGTGGGTAAAAAATTGGTACGCAGTGTGTTTGTTAATGGTTCGAAGAATTGGGTTACATCATCTAAGACTCTTAAAAGGAATGACCATTGAAATTGAACTGCTTTAGTAAGGGCAGTGTAAGCAGCTTGGGGTGAGTCTTTACAGATAAGTGAAAGTTGTTCTATAGTAGATTGCCAGTTTTTAATTTTCTTGTTCACAAAGTGTTCTTTTCCTTCGCCAATATAACTACCAAGGAAGCGTGATCCAGTAATGATGGTTACGTTAATCCCTTTGAAAATCTGTTGAGCTGTTTGCTTGTCGCTCTCGGTAATGATTAGGTATGATTTTTTATCTTGAGGAAAGTAACCATATTCAGGGCCTATTTTACTCATTTTATCCCACCATTGACGTAGGTTTCTGAGCTTACCTTGGGCGGAGGAGTCATCTGCATACCAGCATTGGGTAGTTGCTTGTTCTTTTTTTAGTTCGTTTATTATGGGTAGTGTTGCAAGGGCATACAATGGCATGGCAAGTGGATCACCTTGGGT
Source organism: Tholera decimalis (assembly GCA_943138885.2). Lineage (NCBI taxonomy): Eukaryota > Metazoa > Arthropoda > Insecta > Lepidoptera > Noctuidae > Tholera > Tholera decimalis. The sequence continues at coordinate 6,571,899 of OW964552.2, read as the reverse complement.
AACTCCTTCTTTGCTATATAATCTCATATCGGAATCACGTATTACAAGTTCTGCGTGACCATTGTAGGTGTTGTATAAGAAACGAGCGCAATGTGGCCAATATATTCTTGCTTGCCAGAGAGCTAACTGTCTGTTCATAGAATTAAAGGCATTATTTGCATCGACGAGTAGCATTCCCCAGTTAGAGCTTGGTTGACATTCTTTTTGGAAAAGATCGTTCATCGCGTGAATAGCACCTTCGATACCGCTGCTTAGTCCACTGCAGAGTTGCGATTGAGCACAGGCTTCGGTGACCTCGGATCCAGTGACTAAAATCATGCATTTGGATAGGATCCTGCGTAGGCATTCGCCAATGCCAATCGGTCTCACACCTGGGCATTTGTCTAGGGCGATAAGTCGACTTGACATAAGAGCTTGTATTTGATTCCATGGCACAAAATTGTTATTTAAATGCATTGTTAATTGTGCTACTGCAGTCCTCAGATGCAGGCTTGCTTCTCCAAATCGTAGCAAGTAATCTTTCCAATTGTCTGATGTGGTACCTGTTGGGCCTCCACCACCGTGCAATTTTCTAGCAACTGATTCCACATGTTCACTGGTTATGTCTACTTCTAGTAATGGAGTCAATTCGGGGAGGCCATCAGGCAGTGTAAACAGTCTTGAATCGGGATTGAATCCGGGGGGGTGCTTTTCTTGCAGTACATTCATTACCGTTTTTCCTGTTACATCAATTTCGTCTTCAGGTTTAAGAATTTTGCTTGTATCTTTTGTCATTAACCAATTTAGGGCTTCACGTGTTTTTCCTCGCTGTATGAGACGGGTGAAATTTTTTGTGACATATTCATTATTATCATTATAATTATTTCTGTTGTAGGAGTTACGGAGAGAGTGGTCTGCTTTCATAGCCTCAGTTATTAGTATATCAATGTTTTCTTCGGCCCATAGATTTTGGCGTCGGTCAAGTAATCTTGTTATATCTTTTGCTTGTTTAACATTTTTCTCTCTTTGTAGCATGACAGCAACGTAAATCAAAATGCGTTCAGAAGGATAGTCTGATTTAACAAGATATTCTATTTCTTCAGCTAATTTGTGAATAAATCTTCTACTTACAGTGTTGGAGGGAAGGTCATAGAGTTTCCCATGAAGGGTGCACACTTTTTCCCATTGTTTTTGCTATATGTCTGTCTTCGATCCTATTCCATTAAAAAACGGGGATCCAAAAGCATCTTCGAGGCATGTTGTGGGTATGGTCTGGGTTATTGCTGGAGGTGGATTCTCAGTATGGGCGGCGCGCAAATGTCGTTGTATTCCATTTACTTTGAAGGTTCTAGGACAATGAGGACACTGCACGGTATTTGATGAGGTTTCACTGTGATTTGCCGAAGTACGAACATTGGTATTCATTTTTTTTATTTATTTACACGGTTAATTTTGATATTATACAGAAAAATAAAAGTAGTAATAAATATAAAATACGTAGAAAATTGACAAGAAAATTTTCGCCGTCTTGTCAATTTCAAATTTTTTCTTCTTTTGAGGTTCAAATGTTGTAATATATTTTGCAAAATTTTGGATAGTGTAGTGATAGTGTGCGCTTTATAGGTTTTTTTTTGGCTGACGTCTTTAATTGCCTTTTCTGACCTTAGACCCATTTGCATTTTTATTTGTTATTAAAAAAATCATCTTTAATTTAGTTTTTTTGACATCCGATACCTAGTGCTCTATTGACAAAAATAATGTAGTAATTTAATTTCCATGTAATTTGACTTTCGTTTATACATGTATCAAATGTAATGGCATCTACCGTTTACATTTATTTCGTAACATGAGTTTAAAAAATAATCTTGAACTTACGGTTGTACCTACATACTATATTAAAACCTTGAGAAACAAGGTCCGTCCCTAGCTGCCTTCCCTCTACGACCAGGGCCGGATTAACCATTAGGCGGAGTAGGTAACTGCCTAGGGGCCTCGCATCAACTAGGGGCCCAGGCACAGTGCACGCACCAAGAAAACATATTTCTTCGATCGAGAATTTGATGTGCGTGTGAACTTAGGGACCTCACTGTTATCTCACAAAATACAAATCGTTTTAAGTAGTAGAATTAAAACAATTTTAGAACAAATCTGGGAATAAGTAAACAAATATATTAAAAACCGCAGCCCTTAATGTGCGTTTTCTCAGTTCACACACGATTTGGTCAGTCAAAGTAAGCAAAGGAGCCCGAAGTCGAGGTCCGTACCCCACAAAGGATGCCCTTAGCATGTAGCCTAGTTTATAAGTAAAATAAGCCCTGCCTGGAGGCTTTTTTTACATAACATACTAAGTGCTAATCATTTTATTACTGGGTACATATTGGTATTATGATTCAAACTCTCATTTGCATATGTCACGTCGTGATTTAGAATAATCTGCGATGAGCAAATACCCTAGGTATACAAATAAATGCGTACACTGTAGTTACACGCTGTATGTGCCTTACAAATCAGATATTACGGGGGATTAGTATTAACACAAATAGACAATGTTTGCTTTGCGTAAACGGGTAAATACAATAAATTATCTTTTATTTTTGTTGAGATGGTAAGTGATGATGTGGTCGAAGATGGAGCACGCTTACCTAGAAGTAACCTATTCACTCTTGACATAAAAACCCCTAGGTTGTAGCTATCAGGAAATGCAGACTCTGGCTCGGAGTTCCACTCCTTAGCCGTACGCACAATGAAATTATTCCCAGAACATTTTATGCGTTTGGGTGGGATGTCCACCATGTAACGATGGTGCATCGCCGTTTGTCTTATAGTCCGATGGTGGACCGTCTTTAGCCAAGCCGGATGCAACTGAGTACTAGTGATTTACATGGAGCGACCGCAAACAATTGTCAAGACTAGTGTTAGATTTTCTGGCTTCTGACAAACTGTAACTGTTCTCAAAGATGTAAAAATGACAAACTCAAACTCAAAATGCTTTATTTCATATAGGCCTACATGGGCGCTTACAAAACGTCAACAGTTAGGGCATGGTTCGAAATTGGTCATTTTCTATGGAGAAGAGCCGGCAAGAAACTCCACAGTAACTCTTTTCAAATCAAAATATAATTTTTACAATGAATCCACAATACAGGTTAATTAGGTATGAGAGAACAGTATAGACCAATGAATACAGCACAATGGAATTACAAATAAAAATTTGTAAAACAAATCTAAGAGTCTACAGTGGTCTCCGATTCACCAAAAAATCTTTATATTATATTAAAATAAACTTGAGAAGCGACAACATTCGACTTCAATAATGAAGGATAAATTAATAATAAAAATGAAACAAAAAGAGAATCTGTCACATCGGATGGATTATCGTAGGGAAAAATAAAAAGACACTCACGAAAGTGGAGTTGTTAATACACTAGTCGATAACGCAATTACAATAAGCCAGGGAAGCTACATGTGCAGAAGGAAGGAATCATCGCCAAGCAGTCATGTCTTCAACGTAGTCTCGAATCTTATAATACGCTTTTTTGATAAGGATACGTTTGACGTGGGGACAGCCGGGACCAACCACTTTATGTGCTTTCCGAAGCACGAAGAAATTAAAAAAAAAAAAAAATCGATATTTAAATCTTTACACCATCTGATCATTCATCCATGAACCAACCTTAGCAACTGAAGCTTATCTTTGGAAATGGACCGCTGCATCCGTCATTATTTAGCCCAAGTTCCTCCATACAACAAACGGTGTATTTGATTTTTACCGATAAACAAAAAATAAAATTTTTAACCGTTAATTATTCGTTTCATCGGATAAATTACACCGTTTTTGATGATCGTATTGAATAAATAAAATAAAAAATAACATGAAAGTAATCCCGATAAAGGAATGTCGGCTTTAGAAGAGCCTTTACTATATATATATATAATCTTTCGCTTAGACAATGCTTTTACCCTGGTAAGTGGAAAGTGTCCAGAGTGACTCCAATACCTAAATGTGGGGCGTCCACAGATATAACAAATTTTAGACCTATTGCTATATTGTGTTTATTTGGGAAGATATTTGAATCTATTCTTAATAACGCTATTTGTAAGCAAATCAAAGGATAATTAAGTGATTGCCAGCATGGGTTTCGTCCTGGGCGCTCCACGGTGACCAATCATATCGAATTTGTTGATTATATAAATAATAGAGTTAAGTCTGGTTGTCAGGTGGACGCCGCATACTTTGATTTCAAGAAAGCCTTCGATCTTGTAGATAATGATGTGATTTTAAATAAATTTGCGTTACTAGGATTCTCAACTTCTCTCTTAAAATTCATGGCCCACTACTTAAAAGATCATAAACAGTTTGTGAAGGTAGAAGGATATAAGTCGGAAGAGTATTTTACTAGATCAGGGGTAAGTCAAGGTAGTACCATTGGACCTACACAATTTATAATAGTGATCAATGATTTACCTACTGTTATCTCTAACGCAAAATGCCTTATGTTTGCTGATGACTTAAAACTGTACCTTTCTGTAACCGACGCTAAGGATTGTGAGGCGCTACAACATAATATTGACGCTGTGGTTGAATTGAGTATAAAAAATAAATTGTCGTTTAATAATTCTAAGTGTAAAACAATAACTTTTCCCGATCCCGTAATCCGATTATAAATGATTATAATCTTGCTGGTGCGTCAATGGAACGGGTTTTCTCGATTCGGGATTTGGGAGTAATAATGGATAGCAAATTAAATTTTCACGAGCATATTATTAAAACTTGCAAAGACGCTATGGATACGATATTATAAATGTCTTGGTTTCATCATTAGATTATCATCTCAGTTTAAGAATACTCAACTTATAAAACAAATATACAATGCCTATGTCTGTAGTAAATTAGAATATAATGCAATAGTTTGGAATCCTCAAGAGAGATCCTATAGAGGTATACTATTGTGATAGAAAAAAATCAACGTAAGTTCTGTAGATACCTATACAAACGTCAATACGGATACTACCCCTTTCTATATCCCTCTTTGTTCGTGTTAGGAATGGTGGGTTTAGACATACTCAAGCTCAGACGAGAATCCGCACATACGAGTATAATTAATTATTATCTAATATTAGTAGATAAGATAGATAGTCCCATTCTACGAGGGTCAATAAATTTTTATGTTCCTGACCAGTATATGCGTGGCGTTGTAAGACGACAACATAGACTCCTCTGCCACCCGCCTACATGGCGTGCTCCCCGAACCAACAACACTCCCACTGACATAGCAATTAAGTTAATAAATGACTTTCTGAAATATATTCCTGAGGCAGATTTATTTTTTGACTCTCAATGGACAATCGCTAAACATATACACATGTATATTTATTTAAATATTAAGAAGTAATTGTTATAAAGTTTCTAATTTTATGTATAAGGTAGTTTTTGTTTACAAATTTTATTTTACACCGTTTTTTTTTAATTTATTTTTTAGTCTTAGAAGTTTTAATTTAATTGTTTATGTAATTTTGTAGAATTAGCATAGATATAAGCGATTTGGTGTAAACTGCTAGCTTATATTTGATAAATAAATGAATATGAATATGAATGTGAATGGTCGTTAACAGGTCAACGCCCTCGGGTGATGCCCTCCTCCGAAATATTAAAGGGCAAATTGCTAACCAGTTACTGTTCCGCTGTACTATTATTTGTATCAAAACTCAAGATTTTGTATCTTTAGAGGTTGCGGGACAGTTCTAACGAGATACCGCCCTATCTATGAACTGGTCGTACAGCGGACACCTGAAAAGGACAGGCATAGAGTATTCATGTCGAATGAAACGTTATGTTTTCAATTTCTGTACATTACGGCTGTTATAACACTATAATTAAGTTTTTAAGCTATCATGGTCACTAACAGTATCATTAGAACATAAAACGGGAATGGTGTATCTTTTGTTTCGTCCGTGATCATGGCGCCTGCAACAATGCCGAAATATCGGAAACTCGAAACAAATTTACACATGGTATATATCCCGTTTTAAGTTCTAATGATAACACTAAAATTCAAACCAAAAATACAAACACACACAAGTCACCCTAATAATATTAACAATACTTACTTTTTAAAACGCAAATATTAAAGATACAATGATTTTTCTAAATTGCTGTGTTATGTCAATGTTATGTTGTGCCGAATTTATAAGCTGTGCACATCAACAAAACAGATAAAAATACAATTTTTTAAGTCTTTATCTCATTGTTTCTTTGTTGTTTTCGTATGTTATCTCGCTCTTTCGCCCTAGCTCCAATACGTGTTTAGTTTAATTTGATATATTTATTTTCTCCTACAAGAAACAACATGAAACAAAATTTCTTTAACAAATTTTTTGGTAGGGCTTAGTATGGGCTCCTGTCTGGAGCTCATACTAAGAAAACTTGTGTTATGGGTCTTCTGGCCACCTTACCCCAGACACATTCCAGAACAGGTCAAATTGGAAACTTAGAATTAAGGGAGTGTGTTATTTTTGAAAACGTTTTCGTGCATGTGTGTGTTTATGTGTGTATGGGTTTGTGTGTTTGTTTGTTCGAGGGTGTGTTTGTGTGTCTTTACCTCAAAAGTCTCTGTATTTATTAAGTTAGTCTATCTATAGTATAATTTGTCCAAGGGTTTTGACACTCTCTTCCGCTTTACCTAGAGCGGGAGGAGACATTTGCTGATTTTCTTCCAAAATATAATAATAATTATCTTTAATTAATAAATAATTTTTCATCAATTGCACAGCCAGACAACCAGAAACCAGATATCTATCCAAAAGGGCTGAACGCAACATCTGGTATGGAGTCTCTATGCACAGTTTCAGCACAAAATAACTGACTCAAAAAATTTATACCAAATTATTGGTTTCATATATTTCTTGAATACCAATCATAACAAACGTGTCACAGTACTACGAGGGTCAATAACTTTCCACGTCACTTGCCAATAACACGATAATTCTTTTCGTTCTTCTTAATTTGAAAAATTCGGTCTCTGGTATCAGTGTATGGGAATTTGTAATAAGTTCTACACACGTAGACTTAGGATTACAAGACCCTTGCCATATCGTTTGTTATCATCCAAAGAAGCCGTGCACTTGGTATGTATATACCCTTTAAATTACACGTTGTATTGGGGCCTGTTTCCAGTTTTACCAAATGCAGCTCAGTATGAGTGTTTTACACGGAGTGACTGCCATTGGCGTATCTAGAGATATTCCGCAGGGGGGGCCTGGCCCCCAGTAGTAGAAGCGATTGGCCAGATTTTTAAATTTTTCAGCCATAATTGTTTGTTAGTAAAAATTCTCGGGTGGGCACCAGACCATTCTGGGGTGGGCACGGCCCACCCTGCTCCCCCCCCCTTTCTACGCCTATGGTGACTGCCTATCTGACTTCCATAATCCAGTAGCTGCCTAGAACGATACCACATGGCATGACCAGTGATACATTTTCTGGCTTCCAACTACCCGTAACGTCAGACAATCAGGGCCGCGCTGACCTAAGACAGCGCCTGTATGCAAATCTATAAAGCGCCAAAGATTTTTTCCAAAGGCGTGAGAATTGTCTTGGGGTCTCCAAAGACAATATTCACGCCTGTGGTTTAACTTTACACTATTTGTACCTACTCAATTATAAAGAATAATATGTTGTAGTTTTATAAAAATAATTTCAATAATTAATGCTGGCATTACATCCGGCGCGGCGCCGCTTCTGCTTTGGCGCCTGTGTTCGCCGCACACTTCGCACATAGGGACGGCTCAGCCCTGCAGACAATGATAAACAAATGACAGCCGAGACCAACTAGCGTGCTTTCCAAGGCCTGGATAAATCTCGATATTAATTATTCATCTTTATTTGGAACAAAAACACATGTTACATAATTGTATTAACGATAACAGCTACATAAATCACAAACTGTGTTGTAGCTATTAACGCCCTCCCCTAGAATTTAAGAGCCAGCGTTCCATATTAACAGAAAATACAAAAGAAAAAAGAAAAAATATTACTAAACTAAGAAGAAATAACTTACAAACTAAGCATTTAGCAAATAATTGTTGCTATTAAAACTATTATTGTATGCATTTATTGTATTTCTTTCTGTGTGTTGCATGTTGAGATGGTTACCCATCCACAGACCAATTTAAACAAGTATTGCTTAACTTTAATTATCGAACTATTTGACCATTTATGATTATACATTAGTAAAATCGGTCAACGTTCCTCCCAAATCAGTTGTATCAATTTATTCTCATTTATTTTGCCATCCCATCTTCTCAGTATGGCGGGCTGTGCTGGGGCGGCAGCTGCAGGTGCAGAAAATCTCAAACGGCGCAAATACAACAACCTAATTGGGTGTTATATGTTTGAGCCGTTTGGGGTTGAAACGTTGGGACCATGGAGTCCGAGTGCGCATCGACTCTTTCGTGACATCAGGAAACGTTTAGTCGACTCCACAAGTGACCAGAGGGCTGCCCTTTTCTTTGGACAGAGAATCAGCATTTCCATTCAACGTGGCAATGCGGCCAGTGTTCTGGGCAGTTTTCCCATTGATAGCGATGTTGATGAATTTTTCGATGCCCTATAATTTCCATTTATTCTTACAATTTTATGTCTGCCTGATAATTACTACTGTTTCCTCCCCGTTACTGCTGCATTGAAATTTAATCAACTAAAATACAAAAAACATTATCTGCGGTCCGATTTTAGAACAGGGTCGTTGACCGAAACCTCGCCCAAACATCAATATTCAATCGACATACTCTCTAACTTTTCCCCGATCTTCGTCAAATATTGTTATTGTTTAAGCTCTTTTTTTGGAGGAGAAAATAATCTAATGATTTTTCCCACCCTGAGTAGAGCATAAGGGAATGTCAGAGTGTCTACTGACTAAAAACGCACCCTTAATCTTCAGTTTCCCTTGCGTTCCGGGCCGCGGTATCTCGTTAAGACCAGGCAGTGCAAATTAATTTTCACGCAAGCTCCGCCCTCATCCACTCCAGTTAGGCCCTTGTCTAAACGCTAACGCAGCAGTATATGAATATCGCGTGCGCTCTTTCACCATGTTCGGTTTCAAAACTGCCGTTGTGTGCTAAACGCTAACGCAGCAGTAATAAAGTTGAATATCGCGTGCGCTCTTTTACCATATTCGGGTTCAAAACTAAATGTCGTAAGTCTCAATTCTTATTTCGTTTATAACTAAAGTAATAATTGATCTAGAGAAAAAATGTCCTACATTTTGGATAATAAACTATATTTTTTTACTGTCAATACTAATTTTAGACATAAAAGCCATAAAATCTTGATTAAATTTAGAATAATCTTTAAAAAAGACATGATTTTCGATTAAAAAACTAATCGAGCGAAAATGTTCCAAGTACAAAACTGGTCTAGACATGGAAAGAAAAAGATCCAATAAATCATATACTAAAGTTATATTTTGATTGTATGCGTGATTACTTCAGAATATTAATACAGAATTACACACAATTTAGGGAGCCTCCTCTTAATTTCTGCAACCCAGGCAGTCAATAGCCCTATCGGGCCCCGTCGATACTGCTGAGTGCTCCTTGAAGCGCGTGGAACATAAAGGACTGTCGACAAATGATGAGCTACCCCTGCTCGCTGTTCATAAGCCCGCACCGCCGCAATTGCGGCGGTAAGACCCCTCTTTGAGGAGTGGCTAGATCGGCGTCACGGCGTCCTGACCTACCGCATGACGCAGGTCCTCACCGGACACGGAAGTTTCGGGAGGTACCTGTGTCTGATGGGAAAGGAGGAAACGTCTGGGTGTCACCACTGCGAGGGTCGCCCTGAGGACACCGTAGAGCACACGGTGCAAGACTGCCCCGCCTGGGCAGAGCACCGACGTGTCCTCACGGCGGCGATAGGCGGAGACCTCTCGCGCCCGGCATTGGTCGAGGCCATGCTGCGGGGCGAGAGGGAGTGGGAAGCGGTCGCCTCCTTCTGCGAAGCAGTCATGCTTCCGAAGGAGGAGGCGGGCCGCGAGAGGGAGAGGATGGCGTCCTCCCTCCAGCCCAGCCGCAGTGGTAGACGCCCACGGCGTCGGACGTCGGCCGACGATCTCCGGCCACCGTAGGCGCGGGCATGCGGACAGCGAGTAAAGGGCAACTCGCTGTCCGACCATGGACCATGCCCGGGTCGACGGCGCGTCGTGTTCCACGCGCGCCTCAAAGAGCGTCAGCAACATGACGAGGCCCCCTCTGCAGAGGGCCGAAGCCTGCCGGGGTCGTGGGACTCATCCCGTTACCGTGGCCCCGGTATGTAAAGGGTTATTGAAGGAACACCGTGGATTTTAGTCAGTAAAAGTCTGACAGTCCCTCCCACCCTGCCCGGAGTGGGAGGACTTATTTGATAATTTTACCACGTTAAAAAAAAAAAAAAAAAAAAAAGCCCGCACCTAACATGAACGAAGATCAGCTTGCAATTCTCCGCGCTGGGGAATCTCCTACGGCAGCTAGGGCGTCAGGAAGAGAGATAATTGAAATGATGGTGTCTTTTTCTTTTGCTCTACTGAAATCTCCCAATTAACTCATTCTTAACACTGTTCAGGTTCATGAATTCCTCATGACATCGAAAAATATATGGTTGAGCTTGAGCCTTGCATATAATAAAAATACTAGTCGCAAGTATTTTCGCATCATTGGACTGCGGTAACATTTTTGAAAATTTATCTAAACATATTGCTTTTATACAATTCTTCTGTATATCTACCTCGTATTATTGCTGTGTGTGATCGTATATAATGTCGTATAAAATTTATCCGAATCGACTGGACTGATTTTGTTATTTGCTTCCAATATGAACTTTTGTAAACAAAATACTGAAGTAAAATGTACAGACGCCAGCACACGAAGCTACCCGAAACTGTCAAATTTTCCGAATCAACCTTGAACCTAATTTCTTTAACAATAAAGTTGAAAATCTATTAAAGAAATTTGAAAGATTGTTGTAGCTTGATGTGCTGGCGTCTGTACATGAATAACTTTTGACTATGGGGTCACCTTTAAAATGAAGAAAAAAATAAGAAGGTTTTCAAACTGGAAGTCAGTTCTATTTTTTGCTAAAAAGTTTCTTTTTTCACAGTTTTTAGTGGGTCGGTTTGTAATTTATCTAGTTACCAAAGCCAAAATGTCAACTACTTATCACCTTTTACAAAATATTGCTTTTCCCGGTGCAGAGCCGTTAGTTTTTGAGGAGTTCTCCTGGTACATCACCATCAATTCTACTTCACCATATGCATTGTGATGAGCATAAAGTGCTTAACATCCATATTCAAGTAATCTAATCGCAATCTACGAAATACTTATTATTGAGAAGTTTCGGTGGCCATCTGGGGTCTTCATCATCAGTTCTACTTCCTCAAATGGTGCTTATCAAGAGCAACTGCAAAAGTTACTATAAGAAATACCCAAAACGCTATAGGTGTGCCTATAATATTTGAAGAGTTCCCTCAATTTCTCCATGATTCCATCATCAGAACTAAACGTGACGACAATGGGACCAACTAAAACGTATACCCTTTCAAACAAAAAAAGAATTTTTCAAATCGGTCCAGCCATCTCCGAGTGATGAGGTAACATACATAAAAAAAAGTTCAAGACGAATTGTAAACCTCCTTTTTTTGAAGTCGGTTAAAAATGTCAAAAAACCAGTGTTTGGAACCACTTGAGGCCGAATCTCGTTTGGCCTGTTTCTATCCAAGAATCATCTGTAAAAAAATTATGAAAGGACAAAGTATTTTAGAAAAAAAAATCCACTCACTAAGCATATACTGTATCCCTTCGTCATTAATTAACATTTAAATGTTCCGAGATACGACATTTCATAATTCACCTCACTAATGAGTTAATTTTGGATGTCTTTTTTGTGTGAGCCTATCAAGTTTTATAAAAAAAACATTCACCCGTGTATCTTCACTTCGAAGTTGGTATGAATACCGCACCATTAATAATATTACAAAGCGGAAAAGTTTGTTTGTCTGTTTAAAATCGGTAATCTTCTAAAGTACTGGGTGGATTTGGATGTTTGGTATGGAGGTTGCTTGAAGCTTGAGGAAGGGAGCGTAGTATTATTATAATACTAACAGTCGCGCGGAGCTTTGCTCTCGTGAACCTTATCACGATACAATATAACCCCCCTTCTTTTCATTCAAGTAAAATGCCAATAACCTTCCTCCAACTCTACTGCTACATACTCCAACGGAAATATCTTTTCTTATCAGGAAGAGATGTTGGATCAGTTCACCGCATTCAGAAAATACAGGGTGGCAGGGACATCGACGCGCAACCGCAACAATTTTTTGAAGTCGGTGCCAAGTAATGTACGATACCTAAATGACTATAATATAACTACAGACTAAGGCCAGAAAAAACAAAACATAAATCTTACAGCTTCCAAATATAAATTTAAATCGGAAAACAAAAACAAAATACAAAAATACATTAAGATAGATTACCTAATATTTAGATACAAAGAAAAAGATACTAACGTTAATACGTACTCAATAAAATCAGAGCAAACACAGTTTATACAATGCAACAACGCAAGAAAAGCAAGGAGTTCAAGGATTAAAATGGGAAAATACTCTGGAATTACCAGTCGTTTCATTACCTAGCTTGGCACCGACTCCAAAAAATTTATAAATTTTATTATAGGTTAATCGTAGATTAGGTTAGGTTTATTAATATAGGTAGGTTATAGTATTATTTTTAACTTTTTAGTGATTTTATGGTTTTTTGAAGCCGGTTTCTTTTTCTGCAAAAAAAAATTATTAAAATCTCATTGGGTTAGATAGAAACATTGATTTTATGCAGTTTTCAGAAAAAAAGATCGCAGAAAAACCTGAAAAATTTAGAAAATGCCGACGAAATATTTCAACGCAGGGGGGAATCCAGAATCATGTACTGAATCCATGGTAAGTGTTTGTGCGTCGATGTCCCTGCCACCCTGTATTTGTTGATATCTCACAATTTATTCTCATTCGTTATAACTGCTACAGGGGCACGGAAATGCCTCCGTCAACACAAGGCAAAGGGTCCTACCTACATTTTCACGAAGTGCTTCATCTTATTTCGAAAATATAGTGTGAAGTTAATTTAAAATTAATTATGATGTCAGTTTTGCTCTGTCATTGTCATTTCAATATTCTAAGCTTCCGTAAATAATATAAATTACCAATATATGCGAAAAAATGCAGTTATAATCAAATATCATTTTTGCAACTAGGTTGGGGTCAACTTTTTGTCTAATCAGATGCACTTGAGTACTACCAAATAGCACCAAATGGCAAGGCTGAGGTCAGAGAGAGGTCAGATTTTTCTAGCTTCTGACTACATGTAAAAAGATGTACAAATGACAGCCGGAATCTATACTTTTTTAGGGTACCGTAGCCAAATGGCAAAAAACGGAACCTTTATCTGTCTGTTAGGACTATATACATGAAACTTAGTAGGTAGATGTATTCTGTGAACCGCTTTGTAAAATTAAGGGGGGCTCCTCATACATGGAACTGGAACTGAAAATATTTTTTTTTTTCATGAAACCTATGCGTGTGTGGTATCTATAGAAAGGTCTTTAAAAATGACATTGAATGGTTTCTAAAACCACTTTTTCATAAAGTCAATCGTTTAAAAGATTTAAGTATACGCTTCCAAACAGGTAAAATGTGTCCCCCTCCCTCTAACTTCTATAATAATAGAAGGAAATATAAAAAAAATATGTGCTGTAGATCTTAATGTAAACTTTCAATGAAAATTAGTTTGAACGAGATCAGATCAGCAGTTTTTGAGATATAGCATATTTTCTAAAACCGCAAATATAACTTTGTAATTCATACAAATACTATGAAAAACAAAGTTATTTGGAGAAGTTACTACGGAACCCTTCATGGACGAGTCTGACTCGCCCTTGGCCAATTTTTTTTTATTATGATAGGCTTGCGTTTGACCACCATCTCACCTGATATTAAGGGATGATGTGGTCGAAGATGGATCACGCCCAACTAGCACAAATGTGCTGCATTAGAGCTTTGGATCGTATCCGATTATTACTTATGGTAATAGACGTAAGCGCTAGAGCGTCTACTGCAGACTTAAAGCAGCCGCTTTAGCGCTATTTGGGCGCCATTTTATGCAACCTAAAGTTCCATTTAACCTGCACAACGGTTGCATAAAGGTTCCTTAATAGCTACAACGATTTATTAACGCTATACTAAAGCTCTCGTAGCGCTACTTTTGAATGATTTTGAACTACTTTGAACGAATGAATTGATTATAGTTTATTGTATATCTTCAGTTGACATTGTTTGTAATATTTTGTTAAAGTGTTTTCGTCGCCATCATGAAAATAAAACAAAAAGAAGTAAATGTTTGTATTCTGTATTAGCAAGATATATAAAGATACTTAAAACGCTGTCCAGTTTACTGTAGATATATAAGATAATTTTCGAGTAATTTTAACGCGCTTTTATGATATTTAAAAAATTAACAAAAGATATGTGATATTTTTTATTTGTTATACAGAATAAATTTTATTTCCGTATTTTTACGTGTCGATAACTTACTATTTGCAAGTGGCCGATTGTTTACAGGTACATTTAATGCACATTTAACTGAAAAACCAATGTATATCAACTCAATTTTGCAAGTGAATTATAAGTTTTCTTAAAAAATCATAGTGTCATTGTACTGTAGTCATAACCTGCAGTTTGAACTCTAATAACTCCCTTTTGAGAATCATAGCGCTAATTTTCACCCTTCTAACGCTTCCAGTGATTTTTGTTCCCCTAGTGCAACTCACAGCCACAAAAAGCTCCTATTTTCCTGTTTTTGAGGTTATAAGATTAATTATTTGTATCCTTAAGTGTATTGTAAGGTGTACAATAAAGTATATAATAAATAAATAAATAAATAAGATCTAGTTACGTACTTATTCGTTTAGCATCCATTTTATTAAATGTTTTATAATAGTTACAAAAGCGGCTGTAAAATGGCGAATGGATTGATCCTGCAAGGAATGACTATTGCTACTAAAGGCCTTAGTTACACTGATGATTTTTTTGTAACTATAGTATGCATAAGAGTTTCTATTATTTCTATAATGAAACTTATAGTAGTATAATAGTGGTTACTATAACTATAACCTATACAAGTTACAATGGAAACTACTATGCAGCTGTGAGTGGCAGAACGACCTTCGTAACTCTCATATAAAGGTGTAAGTGGTAAATGAGTTCTACCGTGGGCTACTGTGAAGGCTAGGGTAGTATTTGATTCAGCACCTTAAGTAACTTTTATAACTATAGACGTTTACGGATGCAGATATGCAACTCTGAACTGCTTTTTGAACCCTTAAATCGCTATTTTACAGCCCAAAGTAACAAAATAGGCTGCTGTTTCCACTAATGTGCTCGTTGGGCGCTTTCCTAGAAGTATCCTATTCACTCACATATAACTATAATTATGATTGTTATCTTAGTTCGGTCACTCATCCATAGAGGCCAACCAACCTTCCCTTAAAAAGCGAAAGGCGAAACAGAGCCGCAGTAAGCCCATCCCTGAGGAGCCCCAGCGTGATTCAAGGAAGGATATGTGTGGCAAAGATCGTTTCGTCTTTCGTCAAAGTGGAAAAGAAGAAGAAAAGGAGGCCTCTTTGTCAGAACCAGTGCGGTACCGCGCTGGCAGGATCCAACATGCTGCTGCGTTCAGCTGTACCAAAAACGCAGCTGTATTTGTCCAGATTGCATGACTCCACGAAGGTTGAGGAGATCGTGGAGTACATTTGTGTGAAGACCAACTGGACTTTGAGGGTTGTGAGGTTGGAGCCGCGCTACAATACGAATTTCAAATCGTTCGTGGTACGAGTTCCAACCCTCCAACTGGAGACTTTTCTCAAAGAAGAGTTTTGGCCAAAGGGTGTCGTGTATCGACACTCCGCAGCGTAACACGACGCCGCCACTTCGTGCATAGTGATAGTGTTATGAAAATATGTGTTAGTATATAGTTTATTGTGTAATTTTTTTTTTAGCTTGGTGAAATGATCAAATAAGTCCTCCCACCCCGGGCAGGGTGGGAGGGACTGTCAGACTTTTACTGACTAAAATCCACGGTGTTCCTTCAATAACCCTTTACGTACCGGGGTCACGGTAACGGGATGAGTCCCACGACCCCGGCAGGCTTCGGCCCTCTACGGGGGGACCTCGTCATATTGCTGACGCTCTTTGAGGCGCGCGTGGAACACGACGCGCCGTCGACCCGGGCATGGTCCATGGTCGGACAGCGAGTTGTCCTTTACTCGCTGTCCGCATGCCCGCGCTTACGGTGGCCGGAGATCGTCGGCCGAAGTCCGACGCCGTGGGCGTCTACCACTGCAGTTTATTGTGTAGTAGAATGTATTTTTTTGTATGAATTAGAAAAAAGAATATGTATTAGTCTACTGTTACTTATTATGTATGTATATTTTCTATGGGCCTTGGAAGCCTGAAATAAATAAATAAATTAAATTAACTACCCTTAGACCTTGCCAAGCATTGCTTTACCTTGAAGATCCAGATATGAACATTCTCTTCTTTATGGTTAAGCAATGCTTGGTTGTGGCTTGCTTGTGGCTACATAGCCGTAAGCTCTTAATAAGAATTTAAATAACTACACAAAGTTTTATACTGAACCAATTTTATCTAAAATCTGAATATATTTACCTAATATCTATCAAATCGGAAATCATAAAAATAACTATTTAATTATCATATCAAAAGTCTGCAGTAGTTGTCATAATAAAAGTTATGCATAAAATTTCTTACCTGATTTCGTAAATTAAATTTAAATTGTTAATCAGATGTTGAATTAATCCATTATGTTAAAATAATTCACAAAACTGATTTTATTAAAATGAATGTGTTTTTTTCATTACGAATTTATCCACATATAAATAATAAAAAATGGATGTTTGTTTATGTAAATAACGCAAAGGTCATTGACATGTGCAGGAACTTTTTTTTAATATATTAAATTGATGAGTTATTGACATGAAAGTTTGTACAAAGGAAAGTGAAATATAATAATCAGTTTTTCAGTTCTTGACCTTTAAACTCGCTTGACATGAAGCTCAGTATAAAACGAATAGTACGGTTTGTTTGGACTTTATAAGAGACGTTGACTTCCGAGTTGGTTTCTTTGTTTCTTCTCAGAGTAGTCAGCTACGAAACACAGGTTTTATCTAGTATTAATAGAAAAAAAAAAGAATCATGTTAAGTGTTATGTAACAACATCTCCATGACCAGATTTGGCTGTAAAGTAATGATTAGGCTGTTGCGTCTAAACTACTTGGAAACCGTACACCATACCTACGACTATCAAATCCTAACACACACACACTATTACTCACATGAACTCATCCTCACACTATGCACACCTTTAGTTACCCACTTTAGTTTCATTAATTTATACTCGTAACCGTTGTGTCACAAACTGATCCATTAGTGTCTGAACTGAACAGAACGTTTAGCACACCTAGGATAGTCATACTCATGACCTGAAGTGACTTTTTAGGGTTCCGTAACTGAAAGGCAAAAAACGGAATCTTTATAGTTTTGTCATGTCTGTCTGTCTGTCTGTCCGTCCGCCTGTATGTCACAGCCAGGAGTGTCTCACTTCTACTGACAAAAAAACCACCCTGTTGCTTCAATTGCCCTTACGTTCCGGGGCCGCGGTATCTCGTTCGAACATTCCCGCAAACCCCGGCAGGCAATGGCCCTATGAGGCCCCGTCACTGGTATTGACTGCTCTTTGAGGCGCGCGTAGAACACGACGCGCTACCGACCCAAGCCTGGTCCTTACCGGATGGTGAGCGACCCATCGTGTTACCCTGCTACGCTGTACTCTAATACTTAGCTTCATCCAGTTAGACTGGTAGCAAAACCCAGCATAGTTGGAAAACGGCTAAGCAGATGACGGAGTAGGTATGTGGGAGGAGATATCTATTGTTTTAGTGACGTTAAGCAAGTTAAATTTATTTATTTATTGACACACCAACGACTTATTCACTAATTATTTAACAAATAATAAAAAGACACGAATGAAATAGTTTGTGGTGAATTCATCACTTATAGGTGTACACAGCACTTGTATAAACAGTAAATTAAATTAAAAATTAAGATGACATTAAAATCTTGAGCTAAGTTGCATTGAAACGAAACAAAGATAACGTTGGAATTTCAGTGAGTCACAATACAATAAATAACACTAAATTATTACAATATCATTAAGTTTGATTAATATTAATTATGACATTAACAGAAAAAGTAAAAAGAAATTAAAACAAATAAGTAAAAGATAAATTATTTAAAGATAAATTATTTCCTAATACATTAATTACAATTTTTATAAATAAGGTTCATTTTAATTAAACTTAAATTACAACATAATTTCATTTGATTGTGATCAATAATCTAATCAGATTAAAATGGAGAACTCAAAATTAAATAAAGTAATTTATTGATTATTATTTTAATTTTTAAGCTAGAAATATTTCATTAAAACACAACCATATACGTACCATTTTAATACTATATTCTTATCACATATCGAATCTTAAATAGTATCATTAGAACTTAAAAGGGGATATTTACCATGTGTATTTTTTGTTTCGAGTTTCCGATATTTCGGCACTGTTGCAAGTGCCATGATCACGGATGAACTGAAGTAATTGCGGATGGAAGTTTATGAGCTGACAAATCGGTCTACCCTTTTTCTCGTTCGTTTTCTGTTAGCGACACCACTACCACTGTCACATGTATCACTAAACACTCGATTCTGTTCCCGACACACAAAACTCTCCGTGTCGACTCGCGAACTTTCTGCGGAACTTTTTCGGTATTTACACATTTGAACTACTGGATTCCAAGCCAGTTGAAACCCATCATCATTTTAAGTTATAATGATACTGTTAGTGAGTATGTTAGCTTACAAACTTATATCTTAAATAGTAACTAATTATTTGCCAATTTATTCGATTTTAAATTAAATCTTATTCTGTAAGTATCGTTAACTGTTATCGAAGCACTTTTATAATTAATTATTTCGTCATCTAGCTCTCCATTTAACATTTTCTGTCCATTTTGGTATAGTTTTTTATCCATTTTATTTAAACCATTGGTGATTTCAGTTTCAGTATCCTTTCTCGTCTTGATGTTGTAGGTTGTGACGTAGAAACTTCCAAAGAGATATAAGAATAGGATTAGGTTCATTGCCAAGGCAAAGGTCATGATGTAGGACGGTTTGCAGTCTGACGTCGCGCGAACCACGCCATGATGAATCAGGACCAGCACAAACTGGATCTGAAAATAAAATAATTGTTGGTTGAAAATAAAATAACTTAACTTCTATGGATTACTTAATGATTGCTTGCACTGTTTGGATGGGCCTGTTCAAATCTGTGTCATTCTGTCCTCTAAGAAGCACCACATACATAAACCTAGGTACGTGGTTTATAAGATTTGATCACTACAGATTGTATGGACTTGAAAAGATGCGTTGACCTCAGAGTTCGTTTCAGTATTTCTTCTCAGAGTCAAGAAACAACGGCCGTATCTAGTTTAGTTAGCGAAAAAAAATACGAACATCATTTATAAAACTGTAGATCGGTGAACAATACGTGTTGCTCCGTTTAATCGGTGCATATACAATGACTTATTTAAAGTTATCTGTGATATACACAAGGATCTTTTACCTACTAACTGGATTGCTTACGAATGATTCAAAGAATACAGAAAGTCTTTCTTAGCTGTTAAACAATAGAGTATAAACTTGCACGCATAAAACTGAAGGAACTTTTCGTTCCGAGCGAGACAGTGCGTGTGTGGACTGTGTCCCTTTCTTCTGTGTGTCAGATTAAAAATATTTATTTCAATGGTAATTTTTTCGACCTGTCTGTTGTAGTAATAACACCTAGTTTTAAACTTCTTTGGAATTCTATCTTTAAAATGAATTACCATTATTACTGTATGCATATTAATGAAAATTATAGTTATTTTACCATGCAAACACAAGATGTTTAAAACAAAAAAAAAAATGGAATTTGTAACAATTAGTAGTGATATATTATACTATACATGGCAATTACTACGTTGCCGTCTGACGTTTACTTGACATCTGTATGTTTGTAAATTTGCATTATATTTAATTTTGTGAGTTTTCGTAATATTAAAGTGCAAGATACTGTAACCATGGTAAGAACGTGTTTTGTGGTTAATTGCAAGAGTGAAGGGTACCCCGGGTCTGGAATTTCCTTTTTTAAGTAAGTTTTGTGACTTTGTTTACAAATTGCATTTAGGGTGACTATGTTTTCAATGTAAAAGTGGATGTTCTTCT
The DNA here is from genome assembly GCA_943138885.2 of Tholera decimalis. Classification (NCBI taxonomy): domain Eukaryota; kingdom Metazoa; phylum Arthropoda; class Insecta; order Lepidoptera; family Noctuidae; genus Tholera; species Tholera decimalis. Next base: position 6,551,511 of record OW964552.2, on the reverse strand, counting down.
TTTTATGCTTCTTATTTATTATTTTTCTTTCTTCTCATTATTTATTATTTTTTGTTATTTTAAGCTTTCCTAAAAATGATGATCTTCGAGACCGGTGGCTCAGTGTTCTACACAGAAAAAGGTCAGAAACGGTTCCAAAATTTGTAGCCGCCATTTCAAGCCCGAAGAAATATTGCATTTCGAAACAAGATCAAATGATGCAATTGCATCCATTTTCCCTAAAGTAAGTTATCAATCTTTACAAATGACATGAAGATCACCGTTCCGAAATGGAATATGAGCATAACAAGATGAATTTTCATATTGAACCTATCTTAACCATTAATACCTACTAAAATTTTGTTCTCATCAATCTATTATTATTTTAGATTCCTGTTAAAGTGAAACAAATAAATGTTTTAAGTACTATAATATTGAAACCCACTAAAGAAAAGAATATACAACCTCTACTGGGCACATTCAAAGATCTGGTAAGTGAATGTTATGAAAGGAGTCAAATTAATAAGCATAAAAGTCGACATTTTAGTTGATTTATTTACTTTTGCTTAGCAAATTGATGGCAAAAATATTTTATATCATTTTGGCCAAAAAGTCAGCTACGCAAACTTGCTTACAAGTGTAGTTTATTATATTAATAATTACTTATAACTTAATTACTTAACTTTTATCCACTGCAGTTAGTTAATGTCGACAAATATTAATAATAATTCATAATTTAAAGATTATTTCCATACTTTTAACTAATAATAGTGTAATACATTTTTTAGGGTTGTGTGTCAAGCCAATCTTGTAACAAACCTGCAGCTGCAACATATGAGGAACTAGAAAATATAGAACCAACCTAATAATAATAACCTTATAATTTTCATTCGATCTGCCTCCTTTATGTTTAGAATTATGTATGTTAATAATATTGATTTCTAACCTTAAATAGCACATGTGGTGTTAGCCTGTAATTAATTGTTACACTTATAAATATAATATGACTGTTTCATACAAATGTATAGTGTAAACAATTGTAGGTTAACCTAAATAAATATATACACAAATAAATTATATCTCTTCTGTTATTCTTTCTATTTATAATCATTGTTTTTCATGAAGGGTTTTAGTAGTTTTAATTATATATAAACACTGCATCATTTTATTTTTAGTCTACTGGTTCTGACCGTACAAGTGTCGAATAAACGTAGTTTACCAATTAATGCACGTTTGTTTGGACGTCTATACCACTGCCTATCAAGGCCAAGCCTTCGAAGAATTGCCAGCTGGTGATTCTGTTATTAATTCAATCTGCAATAATTGTATTTGTATCATGGGTCTTAACCACTTTGAAAGTTTATAATTCAACGCAATAAAGTCTGCTTAAGAAAACCAATTTTGCATTTAGTCTGCATAACGAAGCGTTTATTATATAAATTAGCGCGCTCAATATACTTATATTGAGCGCGCTAATTTTTGGAACTTTCCTCAGATATATATTGAGAACTAGCTTTTCGCCCGCGTGGAATTCTGTTATATCACGCTACCGAGCAACTGTTCAAAAATCTGTGATAGAAAGAACCCTATATAGTTCCCAGGGTTTTAAACTATCTCCATGCCAAATTTTTTCGAAAGCGGCTCTGTGATTTAACTGTGAAAGCGTAACAGACCGATACAGACCTTTGTATTCATAATTGAATTTATTTATTTATTTCTATTTAATACGTTGTTAAGAAAAAAACCGGCCAAGTACGAGTCAGACTCGCGCATGAAGGGTATTTTTATAGGTAGGTAATGAGTGGTACGGAAAATCACAACTGTTGTATGGGAGTCTCCCTTAAATATTTATTTTAATAAATTTTTTGTATTTTTTGTTATAGCGGTAACAGAAATACATCATTTGTAAGGTTAATAATAAGTGTCTTAAAAAAACCTGCAAATTATGCATCAAATAAAATTGTCCTTACGTTTATCGCGAATTGATATCCACACTACTAGAAAGAGATAGCTAGGTCCTTCGAGGGTATACTCTTCGGAACGGATTTGAGCTTCCCGTCCGCATTCCAGTTTAGGTACAAGTTCCTTGGATATACAATATTGTCATTAGTGACATTGACAGCTAAATGTTGGGTTGCCAACAACAATTTTATTGCTAGATTCTCACGATATTATCAGGCACCTACAAAATTCTCCTATGTTTTGGCCAGTACTTAACGAGTTGTAAAGAGACTAGCAGTTGCTCGCGACTTCGTTCGCGTAGAATTTTTCCCGTGTAAATGCCGATCCCGTGGGAATCTCGCAAAATCCCGTCTGAGCTAGTATGTACGTACTAAAAGGAACACCCATGCAAAATTTGAGAGCCCTACTTCCTGTAATTTCTGAGATTTCGTGATTAATGAAAGTAAGTGGTATTTCGCTTTTATACATGTAGATTTTGACCTCTGGGTTGTATCTTAGCATCTTCAGCAAGAAAATTCCAATCAAAGTTTAGAAAGAACATTGCACTGATCACTGGGATTTATGATAGTCTTTTTAGGGTTCCGTAGCCGAATGGCAAAAAACGGAACCCTTATAGTTTCGATATGTCTGTCCGTCTGTCTGTCTGTCCGTCCGTCCGTATGTCACAGCCATTTTATTCCGAAACTATTAAGACTATACATATGAAACTTAGTAGGTAAATGTATTCTATGAACCGCTTTCCGATTTTAAGAAAAAAATTAAAACATATTTAAAATAAAGGGGGGTCCCCATACATGGAACTAAAACTGAAAATATTTTTTTTTCATGAAACCTATGCGTGTGTGGTACTTATAGACAGGTATTTAAAAATGACTGTTCTAAAATCACTTTTACAAAAAGTCAATTGTTTAAAAGATACAAGCTTTCAAAGTGGTAAAATGTGTGTCCCCCCTCTAACTTCTATAATAATGGAGTGAAAAATCTACATAAATATATGTCTGTAGATCTTAATGTAAACTTTCAACCAAAATTAGTTTGAACGAAATCGGGTCAGCAGTTTTTGAGACACAGCATATTTTCTAAAACCGCAAATATAACTTTGTAATTCATACAAACACTATGAAAAACAAAGTTATTTAGCGTAGTTGTAAAAAGTAAATAAGCTAGTTTTTAGAAATTTTTAAGGTTCCTTCATGGGCGAGTCTGATTCGCACTTGGACAATTTTTTAATTTTATTGTTGATAGGCTTGCGTGTGGCCATTTTACCTGATGGTAAGTGATGTAGTCGAAAATTAAGCGCGCCTACCTAGAAGTATCCTATTCACTCTTGACTTAAAGACCCCCAGGTTATAGCTATCAGGAAACACAGAATCCGGCAGGGAATTCCACTCCTTACGCACAACGTTTTGTGCGTATGGGTTGGGTTGTCCACCATGTAACGATGGCGAGATGCTATTTGTCTTGTAGTCCGATGATGGAATTTATTTTTTTAGTCTACATTATCTAAGTCTTTTAATACTATTTTACTGTAGTATCTAATCTGAACTTAAATTATGTGTTTGTTTTTCCCTCTTTCACACTGATCGATGTGATTATTGGTAATTTATTTTCACTGAAAAAAAAAAAAACTATACACGCGAGCTATAACTAGGATGTATATTTTCTTTATCAATAATAATAATATGGGATAATATATATCTACATGTATTATATAACTGCGTATTTATTATGATATATCATAATTGCAATTGATATTTAAGATCCGGTGTCCATCCGATTACTGGCCCTCGCGTTACTTGTTTTAATCTAAAGGTCCCTTAAAAATAAATAAAGAGGTTTATGAAAATTCAAGCAAAATAACAATATCTAAATTAACAAAATAAGAAAAAAATAGAGAAGAAAATACAACTAATACACTTACCAACTGCATGGTCGTGATATACTTTTTCCACCACAAATACTTCGTCAAACTCGGGATAGACGCAAGTCCGTAGTAAGTATACATGACCATATGAATAAAAGAGTTCACCAACCCTAGGAACAGTAAAGCGTACGTTGGCTCATACTTAAGCGCTGTCCAAGTCACAATCACCATAAGGGTGTGATGGTAGACGTGAAGGAAGCTCATTTGTTTGTACTTCTTACGAAGCACGAAGAATATTGTGTCGAGGAGCTCCGAAAATTTGGCCAGTAAGTAGTAGTACATTGCTGCAGTAATCTGAAATAGTATACATTTTAGTTAGCATTCCTTTCCTTACAATTTCATCCCAACTAATATCCATACTTCCACATACTTATACTAATATTATAAATGCGAAAGTAACTCTGTCTGTCTGTCTGTCTGTAGCCTTTTCACACCTAAACCGCTGAACCGATTTACATGAAATTTAGCATGGAAATAGTTTAGGACCTTGGGAAGGACATAGGATAGTTATTATCCCGATATAAGGTTGCTGTGGGATAGTTTTCGAATTGTATCTTTGTTGCTCTTTCACGCAAAAACTACTGAACGGATCGTAATGAAATTTGGTAAAAAGACAGTTGACATCCTGGAAAAACAGATAAGCTACTTTTTATCCCGGAATTCCCACGGAATCAGGATTTACGCGGGAAAAACCTCCCACGTGAACGAAGTCGCTCAAGGACAGACACTGAAAGTCGCGGGTGTACATTTAGAAAAACACTGCTTTTCCCATGGCCAAAATTTACACGTTTTAGCCAAGGATGGGAAAACCAGAAACGCAGTTTACAAAAATGTATATAAATTTATTATATTTTAAAATGTATATGTCGCAGGTTTTTCATAAAATTAGGTTTTTGATCAAAAACCTAGGTTTTTGATGAAAAACCGGAAGATGACACATTTTAAACTCAATTTCATCATAAACCTATAACAATCCAGATTTTTGATAAAAAACCTGAACTAGTCTGGGTTTATGATAAAGTTCTTGTCAAAATCATGGGTTTGCTTTGTTTTATGACAAATAAATCAATTTAAATAAAATAAATAAAACATTCCATCATCATTTGCAACTTAATAGAAAGAAAACAATTATTTATTTATCAACATTGTACATCCATGATCCAATCAATATTCTCCTACTTCAATCCAATTATGAAATGAAATGTTTCAAGTTCCCGTACCTATATTAATCTGATTTTGATAAGCCGCGAAAATGAAATTTTGTAAATATTAAATAGGACTAAATTGAGTCAAAATTAAAAAAAAATGTAATAAAGAAACGTTTACCACGTGCTTGCTTTTTATAAATCTGCTAGTATGCTTTATTTATTATAACAGTTTGTTGACTTGTGACATTTAGAGTTGCATAAAACATTTTTGTCCATGCACATCAATTTGTCTTGCAGCGTACTTTAGATTTTTCGCACGAGCATTTCTTAAAACCTTGGCCTCCAAATAAAGATATCTTTGAAGTAATTTCACGCAAACTTAGTTCATTTGTCGATACAGGTTCGTTAAAAGCAGTAGTTAATATTTGAATAGATGTTTTGAGGCAGCCAGTCTTTTAGAACCCCAAAGCACCAATTTTGAATAAATCGTTCTTCTTATTAATTACCTTTCCTATAGATGTTACTTGCATCCAGTGGCCCTCTATCTATTTTCGGTACATCAACTAAAATTGTAGTACCAATATCGATTTCTCCAAATTTCTCCGAAGAAGCAGCTTTCATTTTTTTTACTGACATTTTTAAATTTTCAACGGCATGTTCCCTTTCGATAAGTATGTTTTGTTCTTTTTGACATAAATCACACAAAATCTTTGATCCATACCTTTCAACAACCCAGTTCATCAAATATGCAGGAAGATATTATCAGAAGAAAATGAAGGGTGTGGAGTACGGGCCTCGGCATAGCGGGGTCGTTGGTGGAGGGCAGCAAAGGGTCAGGCTGGGTTATTGGTTGGTTATTGCTACTGGCTCAGCATCGCGGGCTGGCTCGTTTGACAAAGGTCGGGGAGGGCTGACGTTACAAGTACCCGGACGTCGCGATGGGCCTCGTCGGCGAGTCCGGAATACGGAACGCGTTTTTGTATGTATTTCTTTAGAGTGCTAGTTTCCCTACTGCTCTCTTGTCGGATTATGGTGGGAACGTCGGGTTCATCTAGGAACGGGAACGAGACGCGGACGACGAACCCGAGAAATGTTTTAGGATGTGTATCGGGCGGCCGATACAATCAGGGGGTTTGTGTGTTTTTCAGCAGAGGTGATGTAACGCACTGAATGGCGTTTCAACACTTGCTTTATAGTCGGGATTTTGAGGTCTACGTGGAGATCCGCGTTCCTCAAGTACCCTTTGGGAGTACAAGTGACCTTTCGGAGAAATTAGTTTTGGATAACTTGCATCCTATGGATCTGAGCCGGACTAGCATGAGCAAATACCGGACAGACGTATGTTAGAAAAAAATGTGTAGTTTACATTTTAGGGAGAGTTTGCTGTATGCATTCAACATACAGTGTAAACAACCGAGAGCGAAAGCGGCTCACGAGCGAACCGACTTTATATGCTCTTTTAAATTGATTTATTTGTCATAAAACAAAGCAAACTCGTGATTTTGACAAGAACCTTAGCATAAACCCAAACTAGTTCAGGTTTTTGATCAAAAATCTGGATTGTTACAGGTTTATGATGAAACTGAGTTTAAAAAGTATCATCTTCCGGTTTTTCATCAAAAACCTAGGTTTTTGATCAAAAACCTAATTTTATGAAAAACCTGCGACATATATAATGGTAAATTTTAAATACTAACTGTCTGTTTTTGGGGATGGATTTTTTTTAATTTATATGCGTTTTTACCCACTCAAAAAGGTGTACCGATTGGCAACAAGAATTATTGACAAAGTGTAATATCACGCGGGCGAAGCCGCGGGCAAAAGCTAGTTACTTATAATTGCGAAAGTGTGTATGTATGTTCCGTTTTCACGCTAAAACGGCTTAACCGATTTTTGATGGAAATTAATATAGAGATATATTGGCCCATAGAGACGGACATACGCTACTTTTTCTCCCGGAATTCCCCCAGGATTGGGATTTACGCGGGAAAAGCTCCACGCAAACGAAGTCGCGAGCAGAAGCTAGCCTTTATTTATTATTAAGGTGGAGACCTTGGGATCGTGGGGTCCGAGTGCTCACAAATTATTTAAAGAACTATTCAGGCGCCTAGTTGACACTTCTCGTGACCCAAAGGCTGGCTTTTACCTTGGACAGCGGTTAAGCATTGCCATACAGCTTGGCAATGCCGCCAGACTTTTGGGCACATTACCAGTAGACAGCGATGCACACGAATTTCCGGACCCCATATTTTAGTTTATTTTCAGATGTATATAATTATGTAGTTTAGGGTTTTTATTTAAGTGTATATTCAATTATTGATTAAATAAATAAAAGTAACACAAATATATAGTTTAGGTTGCATTTCTATCCCTACCAGAGCTTTATCAGAGCGAAAGTAAGATTCATACCTTTCTTCTGTTGTATTCTGATTCCGTAATACAAACTTTTGGCACCAATCCATTTTCCTTTAGCATAGTAGTACACTGAAAATAAAGGTATAGTGTAAAACAACTACATAATTTTATTATTATGATTTAATAGGTAGTGCCTATAAATAAATATGTTGGCGTCTAGCAACGCGGTTGCTACTTATAATTTGACCCGGGTTTCGTATTGAGCGATTGTTGACCTGATTTACTTACTAACCTAACAGGACATTTGGGGTTAATTATAAATTTTTTCGGCGTCACATTTTATACAACGTGTAATTTAAAGGATATATACATACCAAGTGCACGGCTTCTTTGGATGATAACAAACAACATGGCAACAGTTTTGTAATTCTGTTTCTACATGTGTGGAACTTATTAGAAGTTTCAATACATGGATACTACAGACCGATTTTTCAAATTAAGAAGAACGAAGAGAATTATCGTGTTATTGGCGGCACCATAATAACACCCTTGCTGTCAGGGAACTCTTAGCTTATAGTCTTAACACATGAAGTGTTAGATTTCCAGAATACTAGTTTAATCCAGAAAGCCTTGCGGAGAATCTGTCTCTTCACAGGTAGGACAGTGGTCTAAAGCTTTTCTACACCACCTTGTGTACTTCTTTATTGAAAGTAGCACCACAAACATACACCTACATGCTTCTGATTATTTGACCAGTATGAATTGTATGGACTTAAAAAGGTATGTTGACCTCTGAGTTTCTTCGTTATTTCTTCTCAGGGTTAGCTAGGAAACACTAGCCTTATTTAATTTCAATTTAAAACGAAAAAATTAAATGTTAAAGTGTTATTAATTACCTACTTACATAATAAATATATTATAATTTATTAACCCGACGAGGGTAATAATCGTGGCATTATTCAAGCAATTAACTATTATGTATATGGATTGATTGATTGATCTAATTCTTACGCTATTTCTACTATTAAACTCTGGAATTTGCTACCCCTTGACATCAAGAAGGCTGAGTCAAAATTTTCTTTTAAGCGTAAAATTAAAAACCACTACTTAGGGGGTTGTTATTCTTAGTTTGGTCTTTGTCATAATTATTTTGAGCTCTCTTATTCAGAAAGAATATTATAAAGCACCGTATCTATTAGTTTGTCATTTTAGCATATATGTGTATTTTATTAGTATTATTATATATTAGTATTATATTTATTAGTATTAAAATATTATTTCATTCCATTTTCTCGTACACCTACCACAGTGTGTTTTTTTTAACCCAAAGGTTGACTGGTAGAGAATGCCTTGCTGCATTAAGTCCGCCCATGTAACACAATTGTACATAAAGTTTAAATAAATAAATAAATATTTGCCTGCCTGTATTGCTTGCCTGTTGGTCTAGTGGTCAGTGGCCCTGACTGCTATGCACAAGGTCGTGGGTTCGATTCCCACCCAGGACAAATGTTTGTGAGATGAGCACGATCATTTGTTCTTTGTCTGGGTGTAATTTATCTATAATATGTATGTATTTAGAAATATATATGTATATTTATCAGTTGTCTAGTACTCATAGCACAAGCTCTGCTTAGTTTGAGACTAGATGGCGTTGTGCGAAAGTTGTGGAATATTAATATTATTTCCTTTATTTTACATAACTCTCAAAAATTACATTTTTAAATATTTTTCATTAAAAAAGTGACAATAAAAAAAAAACATTTTAAAATATAAAAAATGGTAGTTATTATTATTATTTGATAATGTTCTGTTGACCAATGTTATCGCGTGTAGACCTTCTATCATAGCCGTAGTGTCAGTATCGCGGGGTCATGCAATTTTACTACTTTCAATACACTTCACTTACTATAAAGACCTCATGGCTAAAAAATAAGACCCGTATGGGTATCTTCAAGGATAAGCAATGCTAGCCAAGGTTGGTTTGTGGATGGGTGAACACCTTCACATATCAAGATTTTACCGCATAACTATACACAATACATGCCTTACATACCACATACATAAACATGCACTACACATATATAAACACGCACGAATACACAACACACACATACATTTAAGACACAATTATAATAATTACGTAAAATAAAAAAAAACATAGATAAACATCTTTTTTTCGTGTTTATTGTTTCTTTACCATCTATAGGTATATCTCTTAAAATATTTCGTGTATGAATAGATACACCTTATATACAAATTAAGATTAAGATTTTTGTTTTATTTATTGTAAAATATATTAAAAGATAGATAGATATTAGTCCTTAATTTAATTGTTAGAAAATCAATTATATTCAATAATTGGGCGGGCACTGCTTCTCCTAAACACAGGCTGTATCGCAGCTTACCTAGGAGAGCAGAATCACACCCACAGATTTGTAGAATATTATAAGTACTACTAGTTCACATTTTGGATTTAGTACCCATTAATGTATTACAAATATACTTTTTTGAAATAAAATTTATTATTATATTATTATTTTTTTATTTATGTACACACATGACACTTACAAAAGAAAAAACATATATACAGACAAAAGAGCACAAAGGTGCTGCTTATTTCCTAAGAAATTTCTTCCAGCAGACTTGCGACAGGAGAGTTGAAGAGGAGATGATAGACACAGTGTGTATAAATACTAATTACGATACATAAAACATACTTAGCTAATAAATTAAACTATACTGATATAATAAACAAATATATACATACATAGAGTTAAAATACATATTTATATTAATGCTATAAAAATATATACCTATAGTAAATTTAGAAATTACGGGATGTTAGATAGGTAATGATCTTTTTGAACTATATGAACTAGCTTTTTGAAATTACTAATAGATTTAGCTTCGCGGATTTTAGCGGGAAGTGAGTTCCACATTCGTACTGCATGAAAGGAGAAGGAGTGGGAATAGAAACGGGTTTTATTATGATTATTATTTTTCATTACCATTATTCATTTAATTAAGCCTTCGGTCCCAACTACCGTTTGTACATCTTTAACAGTCGTTATGGGTAGTCAAAACACCACACCAGTTACCAGGACACCAACCTTGCCAAGGGGATAGCGTATTACCCAGAAACCGGATTATGGAGGTCAAACAAGACAATTGCTCTGACTGGAAACCGACGTAATATTACTTACTATATCGCATGGAGCTTCGCTTTGTTCGTTAAAAACATAACCTCCTTCTTTTTCAGTCAGATAAAAAGCCTATAACCTTCTTCAAGCTTCAAGCTTCTTCTATACCAAATTTCATCTAAATCCACCCAGTACTTTAAAAGATTAACGTGTTCAAACAAACAAACCTTTCCGCTTTATATTACAAGAAGTATAGATAATGAAAAAAATACACTTACCGTATACAGCAAGAAGCATGAGATGACGACTTGTACAGCATTATAAAGGCGCATAAAACTCTCAAGTTTGAATGGTTCCCGATTCTTCATGAGAACTGGTCCTACTTTCAAGACGAACAACAGATATGAAGCTAATATCACTGCTGTGGGTAGTGGAGAACCCATTAGGAACCATGTGTCAACAAGATACGCTGAAAAAGAAAAGAAAGTTGTTCAGAATCCGAATCATTTATTCGTAAACATAGGTGATATTTTTTTTTAATATAATAAATAAAGACCGTAAAAAATTAGGTAGTGCGCTATGTTTTGTCTATTGACATACAAATTATTAAGAATAAAATATTATACTATTAAATTAAAATATAAATTCATCACAATATTATTATGCAAGCGAGTAAAATTTTAATATTCATAATAAATTTCATTTCATGTCAAAACGTATAGTCAATTTAGAAGATTAATATTAAAAATAAAATAAGTAAAAATATATGAAAACTGTCAAGTATATGTAAAAATGTCAATATTGTAAAGTTACAGAGATTCATCATTAAGAAATTCACCTAGAGTGTAATAACATTTTTCTAGTAGTAACCCATTAAGCGTTTTTTTAAACTTCTGCACTGGCATACATTTTATTCCATCGGGTATTTTATTATATATTTGCGGTGCAATACCAAAGAAGCTTTTCCTCATAAGAGAAGTTTTACATTTCACAATCATTAGTATACTGTGCACGCATGGGTGTTTTCTTTACTGTACATAGTTTCTTGAATAAATGAGGTGTTCACAAGATACATCTACATACAAAATTGAAGTGTCTATCTGTGATATCAAAATAACTGTGTTTTCTTAAGTGCTTATAGTTATTAACACGATATTAAAAGACAAAAAGCTTTTTATTCATTTCCAACAGTGTGTCCGTCTTTCTGTTTGTCCGGGCTTTTCTCGGGAACGGTTGAATCGATTTTAATGGGGCTTTCACTAGAAAATAGAGGTGATTATAGGATAACTTTTTCAATTGAGATTCCAACAGGATCGAGATTGATTATAATTATGCTTCGCGTGAGGGTGCACTCTCATGCAAAGCGTCTATAGCCTAATTAATGGTTAAGGTATCGACTTGTGATCGACAGCTCGCGGGTTCGAACCCTACCCATAACACTATTGCTGGGTTCACGGCGCTTGTTCATTCCAGAAACGAGCATTTTAGCTTAGTTAGAGGAGTTAACAAGATTGCAAGTAATACGAATTCTACACATATTGCTAATTCTCTTTGTAAAAAAAGTTCGATTTGCTAAGTTAATTTGCTAAGCGCCATCATTACATGGTGGACATCCCTATAAGCACAAAACGTTTTGGGAATACCTTCATTGTGCGTACGGCTAAGAAGTGGAATTCCCTGCCGGAGTCTGTTTCCCGATAGCTATAACCTAGGAGTCTTTAAGTCAAGAGTGAATATGTTACTTTTAGGTAAGCGTACTCCATCTTCGACCATCAGGTGAGATGGTGGCCAAATGCGAACTATTTTTAATAAAAAAAGCTGCCAAATTTTCACAATTTATGTTAAATTATTATACTATGAAACCAGCTGTAATTTAATTAATTATGTCACCCACGATTGACCTACGGTGAAGTGTCAGTATTCAATTAAATCAAGAACAGCTGAATATTTAATACTCGTATCTACATAATATTATACTCCATAATAATTATATGCGAAAGTCTCGGATTTAAAAGTTTATTGTTACTTCCGAGGTCGATCCTTAGATCACGTTTTTATATTGAGATAACCCCGTGAAATTGATGGTTCATTTAGGGTTCCGTAGTCGACAAGGAACGCTTGTAGTTCCATGTCTGTTCACCATGTCTGTCTGTCCGTGGCTTAGCTCAGAAACGATTGGTACTAGAACACTGAAATTTGGCATGAATATAGATATCACACCAACAAAGTGGTGAAATAAATTCCAAAAAACATTTTTGTTTGGTTAGGTAGGTACTCCTCCTACACGTAGAGGAGATGACTTTTTTTATCTCGTCTTCGTCTCATATTCGTATTCTATTTCGTGTTCGTATTCTTCTAACCTAACCTATCCGAGTCGGGGTACTCTGAGTCGATTTCACCAAACGTTTCTTGTCTGAAGATTGTTTGCTGTTATTTTATTACGAAATTAGTAAAACATTTAAATGTAGTTGAACTATTTTTAAATCAAATTAGTTCGACGGTCGAACAAATGAGGAAAAAAAGGTAAAAGTTTCGAAATACGTCGCTATTTTAAAGGGTTGCGAGTGGTTGGGGGGAGCGGGAGGGAGGGGTCGGATACCCCCCTCACCATTTTCACCCGCCGGAAATACTTGGTTTCCTTAGAAAAAAAAAAAAAACAGAAATTTGGGTAAAAATTTCGAAATACGTCGCCAGTTTAAAGGGTTGTAAGTGGTTGGGGGGAGCGGGGGGGAGGGTCGAATACCCCCCTCACCATTTTCACCCGCCGAAAATACTTGGTTTCCGTAGAATAAATAAAAAACAGAAATTTGTACAAACATGGTTTATTCCACTTTATAAACATGTTTTATCACTTTTATTAATTCCATGAATGGATCTATGAGTCGACGGAGCCCCGCTGCGCGGGGCTCCTATTTCTGGGTGGTTAAAAAAAAAATAACCACGATGGCTAAGGCGGGAGCTTCGCTGCGCTGCGCTCCCGCCTTAGCCATCTAACCTAATCCAATGAAGTCGGATTGTGCCAACTCGGAGTAATAAAAAACACAAATCGATACCTACGGAAGAACACATTCACACTCGAAAGCAAAGGAATGACGCACAAATTTGACATTAGCTGTCAATATCATCCATCCAATATGGCGGGTTGCGTTTCGTTTCACGTTTTTCACATAAAACCTAAACATTACATTTGAAAAACTGTATTAAAGCATAAAAATTACGTTCCGTTTTGCATAATTGCAATATATTTAAGAATTTTTGGAAATTGTTTAAAAATATTTAGACGCAACTCCGGCAGCCAAAATTACTTTGGAGGGATTAAGACTAACTCCCTTAAGCCCCCTACAACACCAATACCCTCAAATTCAGGCGACTCGTTTTAAAATCCAACCCGAAAAAAATTCTCACTAGTTCGACGGTCGAACAAATGAGAAAAAAAAATCTCACTAGTTCGACGATCGAACTGATGAATCGAACTAGTAGGAATAAACCGCCGATATATCGGAAACTCGAAATAATAAATACACATGGTAAATATCCCGTTTTAAGTTCTAATGATACTGTATTCTAATCTACTATTTAGATCATGTTCTTATTTGTGTAAACAGAGTAGTTTGTTTTGTTAGAGCATGGTACGGAACGCTCGGTCAGCTAATCCGACTCCCACTTGGCGTTGTAGTAAACTACAAAGCCCTATACTGGGCGTGGCCAACCACGCATTTGGCCGGCTTTTTAACTGTGTTTCTTTGTGTGTTGGTTGAAAGAAGATCGTATTCCGATTATCTTCGTTGTATACCTACTGTATAAAAATCTATCTTCCTATTTTTAGCAGTTTAATATTATGTGTACTTATAGAGATATAGATAATTTTTTTTTTTGCAAAAAATAGAACCGACTTCCATATCAAAACACTACAAAGCCAAAAATAACTTTAATTTCGGAAGTCGGTGTTATAGGTTTTGGATTTTCGTTTTTTTTCATACCGCCTTCCGAAATTAAATTTATTTTAGGCATTGTAGTGTTTTGATATGGAAGTCGGTTCTATTTTTTGCAAAAAAAAAATTTTTCACTCTTTTTAGTAGGTCGGTTAATTTATCTAGTTACAAAAGCCATAATGTCAACAACTTATCACCTTTTACAAAATATTGCTTTTCCCGATGCATAGTCGTTAATTTTTGAGGAGTTCTCCTGGTACTTGACCATCAGCTCTACATCACCATATGTATTGTGACGAGCATAAAGTGTTTAACATCCGTACTCAAGTAATCGAACCGCAATCCACGAAATACTTAGTATTGAGGAGTTTCAGTGGCCATCTGTGGTCTTCATCATCAGTTCAACTTCCCAAAATAGTACTTTTCGGACACAACTGCTCAAGGTACTATAAGAAATATCCAAAACGCTATAGGTGTGCCTATAATATTTGAAGAGTTCCCTCGATTTCTCCAGGATCCCATCATCAGATCCTGATTTCGTAAGAATGGGACCAACTAGAAAGTATACCCATTCAAACCCAAAATGAATTTTTCAAATCGGTCCAGCCGTGTCAGAGTTATGAGGTAGGCAACATAAATAAAAAAAAAAAGTTCAAGACGAATTGAGAACCTCCTTTTTTGAAGTCGGTTAAAAATATTCTTTATTGTAGTACATCATGTATGCTTTGTTCTTGTTCATTAAATAAATGGAGTTTTATTAAAAATCGTTGTTGCCACAATGCGGGCATGCCATTGCTTAAATGACATTCATTATTAAACTTTAGAGCCAACCGCAAAATCGTATTACAGTTTCACCCAACAAATATATCGCTGCGCATTTCTTTTCTTTGTGGGTCGAAGACTTAATGAATCCAGTCGTTACGGTCCCAACTCCCACGTTATAGATGTAGGTTCAAACCTATGCAGGCACATTAATTTTGTTCAGTTATATCATCACCCCTACTCTCAAAAACGGTTAAGGAAAACACCTTGAGGAACCTGGCATATCCTTGGACTAAAATATGGAAGACGTATGGCATCCATCAAACCGTTTTGCGCCCGCGGGGTGTTTTATGGCCTATTATCTTTATTATTATATGGTGTACAATAAAGGGTATATCTATCTATCTATCTATCTTTCATAGAGAGGGGGCCTGTGCCCTAGCAGTGGAAACGTTACATGATTATGGAAACAAATAGTTTGAGGTCTGTAGGTCTCCACGTTTACAACTCAAGTGGCTTTATATACGTCTTTGCCGGAACTTACACATCTTGTCTCTGCTTTACAGTATTCTGTTCAATCCTAAAACTCCCACTTATCTTAAAGAACGTTTCAAGTTCCTCCATGACACACATGCCAAATTTCTGAGGTCATCGGAAAACTAGAGGCTACAGGTACCGAGTCACTCCACCAATTTCTTTGGTAAGTCGTTCGCAGCTCAAGCAGTACGACTGTGGAATACTCTTCCCGTGTCAGTGAGACAAGCACAAACTCTTCCTTCTTTCAAAAACATGGTAAAAGACCTGTGTCTCTCTCTTTAATTTGCTACTATTTTTTTATACCTATATCCCAGCTTTTTATGTGTATTGTGTATGTAGGTTATTACTTTTGTATTGTATATAAGTGAATAGTAAGCCATGGAATACCCGCGTATTTATTTTCTCCTGCTGTGTCAAATCCATCCAAAGGTTGTCTGTAAAAGATCGCTTTTAGCGATAAGGCCGCCCATTGTAACACCTTTTAGTTCTTAAATTCTCATTTAATTCTGTTATGGTGGACAATAAAGAGTATATCTATCTATATATACATGCCTTTGTGAGGTTCCCATTCCTGTAGATTTAAGTACTTGGAGCTCTCAAACAAGTATAGGTCATGACTGGTGTGGCTGTTATTTTCTAGCCCCAAGCTCTTCCCACACTTATCATCTACTAACCCTTTTCCCAATTATGTTAAGGTCAGCTTGAAGTCTAACTGTATCTAGCTGAATATAAATGTTTTGCATGGAGCGACCGCCTATACAGGGTGGCAGGGACATCGACGCACAAACGCTTACCCCCTGCGAATCCCTATTCGGTACATGATTCTGGACCCCTCTGCGTTGGAATTTTTCGTCAGCTTTTTCTTAATTTTTCAGGATTTTTCAGCATTTTTTTTACCGAAAACTGTATAAAATCATTGTTTCCATCTAACGCATTGAGATTTTAATTAAAAAATAAAACTCACTTGTTTCACTTAAAACAGCAATGTAAATAAAACTCGAAAGGGCTACCTAATCTGCTGTTTGTCTAGAGTTAATTTGCGAGGTCAACACAGCTGATCAGGTAGCCCTTCCGAGTTTTATTTACATTACTATTTTAAGTGAAACAAGTGAATTTACTGTTTTATTTTTGCGTCGGATTTTTCTTAATTTTATTAAATTAAGAAAAAGCCGAGGAAAAATTCCAGTCCAGAATCATGTACTGAATCCATGGTAAGCGGTTGCGCGTCGATGTCCCTGCCACCCTGTATAACCTCCACAACCCAGAAGCAGAGAGACACGGTACCTTTCGGCAAGACCAGTATCAAATTTTCTGGCTTCTGACTACGAACGGTTTACCATACTTTCCAAGGCACGGAGAAATCTCTAAATATTCATATGGTCACCCCTCTACTGACCAACCTTGGCAAGCGTTGCTTAACCTTACAGATCGATCCATGCGACTGTTTATTTAACCACAAGCTCTTTATTATGAAGTCCCAATTTCTTCACAATTCCGACGAGAAAAAGAGATAGTGCTATTAACAGATCATGTATGTGTTTATATGATCTGTGGTGCTTAAAGCGCTTCATCTCTTTCTCACCCCGGAATAACGTTAGTTTTATGATGTAATATAAGCCGTATAACCTGTAACGTTCCTTTTTAGTAAACGTCGACATCTAAAGTCAGAAATTGGACCTTATTGTTGAAGAATATGCTGATCTTTGTTTTTTTCTGATCTTCACGTCATGGTACGTTAATGATCTCAAGACATCGTATTTTGCTGCAGTGACTGCTCTTAAGGGCAAAGTATTCTTTAGTTAGACGGTAAATTTTTAGCAGCAAACAATTTCATTTTACTATAACTGGCTTAGTGGTTAAAACATAAACTATAATTTTAATCATTTTAATGCATTTATATCCTACTCCTACTAATCTTATCCTACTAATATTATAAATGTGAAAGTTTGTGAGGATGGATGGATGTATGTTTGTTACTATTTCACGCAAAAACTACTGAACAAATCTGAATGAAATTTGGTAAGAAGACAGTTGACATCCTGGAATAACACATAGGCTACTATTTATTCTGGAAAGCCCACGGAATCGGGATTAACGCAGATGAATTCGCTGGCAGTAGCTAGTATTATAAACGCTAAAGTTTGTGAGGATGTATGTATGTTTGTTGCACTTTCACGTAAAAATTACTAAATAGATTGGGATTAAACTTTACAGTAATATAGGTTTAAATACATTAGAATAACACATAGCCTACAATTTATCCTGGAATTCGGATTCCCGGGGATAGGGATTTACGCGGGACAACCTTCCCACGCATACGAAGTCATGAGCTAGTATGAAATACATTTTTCCTGTCTGCTGCTTCGCTCGCCTAAACAGGTTTTATGTTCACCTATGTCACTAATTGATACTGTATAATTTCCATGTTGATGGAATTTTTAAATTGCATTTAGTTGATAACCTCCTAATTATAATCCTCCTAACCGATTTCTTACTACACTTGGAAGTCCACGTAATCGATATAAAAAAACCGGACAAGTGCGAGACGGTCTCGCGTACGAAGAGTTCCGTACCATTATCTGTAAAAAATGGAAAAAAAAATACGTTTGTTGAATCGGAGCCCACCTTAAATATTTGTTGCATTCTGTTTTCCGTATTTGTTATTATAGCAGCAACAGAAATACATCATCTGTGAAAATTTCAACTGTTTAGCTATCACGGTTCATGAGATACAGCCTGGTGACAGACAGACAGCGGAGCCTTAGTAATAGGGTCCCGTTAAAAATTCCCAACTTTCTTGCTACACGTATTAACTTAATGTTATTGCTATGTTGAACGAAGATGCAAATTCAATCTTACAATATAAATATTAACTGTGCAATGACACTTTTTCACAGTTACACATTTGCATAGTAAAACATTAGCCTTGAGAACTCATAAAAGTTTGTATGTATTTTCGTTCAAATAGTTACATAGGCTGAGGACTTGATTAGTAGTCGGCGCCAGGAACGGTATTTCTTTTTTATTACGGGTGAGCACACTCTTGACTTCGATCACGCCTGGTGGTAAGCGATAGATGAGGTCTACGATGAGATGAGCGAGCCCAGAAGATGCCTATTTACTCTTGCTTTAAAAGCTGAAATGTCAAAAGTGGCAGGGAACACAGAAGCCGGCAGAGAGTTTCACAGCTTGGCTGTGCGCGCAATAAATGTGGAAGAGAAGCGCTTGGTACGACAAGACGGTATATCAACCAAGTGTGGGTGGTACCCAGCCGTGCGTCTGGTAGACCGGTAGTAAAAGGGAGATGGAGGAATCAGGTCATGGATAGTAGTATAGCGAATGTATATACTAAAATAATAATCGGCTTATAAGTTTCCCAGTGCTGGGCTACAGGCCTCTTCTCTATAAGAGAGTACGGTTGCCAGTGCGGTTTGGTGGATGTGATACGTCTTCGAATTTTCGGTCCAAGGACATACGGGTTTCCTCACGATAGGTAGATAGAATATACTTTATTGTACACCAAAATTTAAACACACCTATTTAACAATATTGCTTATACTATGGTAACAATGGCGGTCTTATCGCTGAAAGCGATATCTTCCAGACAACCTTTGGAAGGACTTTAAAAAATTTGATTAAAATGGGGAGGGCTAAATTAGTGTACTTACTACATTACTCAAGAAATCAGAGAAAACAAAAATTTAAATACAATACATAGGTAATTAAATAATACAATACATATAATGTGTTCTTTAACATCATGAGGAGAGAAAACAAAAGAGTAATCATAAATTGGAAAGAAAATAATTAGCAACCGAGCTTTTAAAAGTAGCGAGTGACTGAGCTTGTCTTACTGACACCGGCAATGCATTCCACAAACGAATAGCTTGCACCGTAAACGATGAGCCATAGAATTTAGTGAAATGTGCAGGCATTGAAAGTCTCAAATTCTCCGATGATCTTAAATCTCTAAAATGTGTGTCATGAAGAAACTTAAAATGTTCTTTGAGATAAAACGATGACGATGTTTTTTTTCATCGTTTTGAGAGCAGAATTGATGATGAAAATTATACAAAGTAATGTGCTTGCCTGAGTTCGAACCGAACGGCAAACAACTGGTAAGTCATGCATGTTACCACTGGGCCCCCATTACTCTCTACTATACTATACTTTTGAGTATAATACTTTCTATATGGGTTAAGAATCATAAAGTATCTTAATTTACCAGTATTATAAATGCGAAAGTTTGTGAGGATGAATGTATACAAGGTGTAACAGATTAAGCGCAATACCTCAGACACCCGTATTAGAATATTTAATTATAAGTCTAAAACAACATCCGTAACTAAATAAATTGAAACCAAACCTAGACATTTTTTATAAAATAGTTAACCTTACTAAACGCAAAAAGTATGTGCGTCATACAATATCCTTACGCAGCCGCATAAACTCATGCAATGTTGCCGTCCTTCAAGTACGTGCGTGTACAGAGTGTTTCTTTTGAAGCTTTCTTTAAAAGCTGGGATATATAAAAAAAAATAGTAACAAATTAAAGAGAGAGATAGAGATCTTTTACCAAGTTTTTGAAAGAAGGAAGGGTTTGTGCTTGTCTTACCAAACGTAACACCTTCTGTTAGTTAACATACTGTACTTATGTCGCGAAATTGTTTGGACGACCAAAGAAGAGCAACATTTTTAGAAGAGGGTGATATCAAGATAAAATTTCTTCGATAACTGAAGATTCAAATCCGTATCTCCGAGTCCTACCAAAGTCGCGAAGATGAACTTTTTAAGAACGCTACTTCAAATTAAATCTAAGCCTATAGAAAAAATAAATAAGAGCTTATATTCGATTTTTTTGTATAATTTGGAGACTGATTATAAAAATAAAGTGACTTATCATGTTTGATAAAAAAAAGAATTTTAATGATTCTAGATTACATCACAAAGTAACATTGATATCCATGTTCCGTTGTGGTAAAAAGTAAGTCTTAGCAGTGATCTCTTGATTTTTGTGATTTATCTTTTCTTTTTTCACTAAGTAATAAACATTTGTTATTTTTGAGTTTGTTTTACTATCCTCTTTATATGTATTTAATTCACAAATAAACCTAAAATTCCATTAAGTTATTGAAAACACTTTTTCTTTGGGTCTTTTCGACCCTCGCGCGACTTTACATGACTCAAAATGTAACGCGAGTACTTTAAGTACTGGTTAAGCAAAATTAATGTGGAAGCATATATGCTCATTATGTTTCTTATAATGCCCCTAATCTTCAAATAAGTTGTGCTTACGTAACACAAATTATGAGGTTGTACATATTCGAATTGTTTTGCCAATACGAGTAAGGCCACACAAATCGATATATAATCAAAAATTGGGTCAGAATATGCAAACATCTCAAAATGCCCAAGATCGATAAGTGTACTAAAGCCTGTTTAAAAATAATTGTACCGATACAAAACTTTATAACTTTCACCTATACAGAAAAAAAGTATGTAGGCTTTAAGAGTAAACGACTGCCTGGAACCGGAACATAGCGTATCAGGTTTCAAGAAGGGGAAACCATCAAAAATAATCGCTTGCTTTTTGGGAACAGGTTTCATTTAAATACTGCATTTGACCTTGATTCCAGCGATTTTCTTTTTAAATCTAGATCTTGTACAACAATTATACGGAGTTTAAGTACTGTTTTTGATTTTTATACGTTTGCAACGATTCCTTTATTCACATTGTCAAATATGGCCCTTTATTGTTTTATTTTAACATAAGTTTTATTAAATGTTTTATTATTTCGGATGAGCCTCCTTTTGTACCTCGACCACGCCTGATGGTAAGTATAGATGAGATCTACGATGGAACGAGTGAGCCCAGAAGATTCATGTTTACTCTTGCTTTAAAGTCACATGTGGAAGGGAACACAGAAGCTGGCAGAGAGTTCCACGCCTTGGCTGTGCGCACAATATATGTGAAGAAGAATTGCTTAGTGCGAGAAGACGGTATATCAACCAAGTGTGGATGATACTGTGCAGTACGTCTGTATTGAACCTAAATTATGTATTTGCGCTGTCGGCTAGTCATACCCAAGAGCCCTGCGGTATTGCCACGTTTATTTATTTATTATTAATTAATTACGGCCACACACCGATAACTCCAATTAATTCGTTTCTTATTCATGAAACATTACGTTGTATGGCAATGCTTAGACTTTGGCCAAAGTAATAACCCTTCCGTCATGGAAAGTCAAAAGGCTCATTGTGAACGAGGAACTGGTCAAGTCAAAGCTCCAGAGCCTTGAACATCGGCGACGTGTTGCAAGCCTATCAGTTTTCTATCAGTTACATTTTGGAGAGTGTGCAATGGATTTGCACAGTCTAATTTCAGCAACTCCGTTCTATCATCGGACTATAAGACGAACGGCAATGCGCCATCGTTACATGGTGGACATCCTACCCATACGTACAAAACGTTTTGGGAAATAATTTCGCTGTGCTTACAACTAAGGAGTGGCATTCCCTGCCATTGTGTTTCCTGAGAGCTATAACCTGGGGTCTTTAAGTCAAGAGTTAAGAAGCTTGCCATTGGGTGAGATAGTGGCCAACCCCAAAACTATCACGAATAAAACAAAAAGTGTCAACCAGCCTTTTCCAACTTACCAGTGATGGCCGCAGCCGCTTCGCCAGCACAACATCATGAGTTTGTAAGATGGGAAGGCACGAGAGTATCGACGCAAGTGTAAGACATAGTTTGAGAATTTTCTTGGACCTTACAATGAAATGCATTTATTTGTCAGAGTATTGTACAAAGTTGTTATGTGTTACATCATTTTCTTGTAAAATAATGGGTCATCATTATATTAAAATGAAATTATTAATCATTAGAACTGGAATTACGAAATAGAAATAAATTATACAACAGTTGTGAAAGAGACTAATAATAATGAATTAAATTTAATCAACAATCATCATCATAACATTCATCTTCTATCTATACATTTTCTATAAATAAAATTGAAGTATCTGTCTGTATGTCAAAATAACTATGATTCCTCAAGTGCTTATACGTGTACTAACACGATGATAAAATCATTTTTGTCCGTCTGTGTTTTTATTATCCAGGCTAATCTCTGGAACGGCAGGATAGACTTATGGGACTTTCTCTGGATTATCCCGAAATTCCCACGAGATTAGGAGTTACGCAAGAAATACATACTACGCGAACGCAGTGACGAGCTAAGTCATTAATAAATATGTTTGATTAGAAGTTTTCCGGTTCACTCCTCATTGAAACCTCGTTCTTTATTTTCAATATCTACAAGCTAAGTAAACAATAACTTTGTACTGTACAGAGTACATAATGACATTGTGTCAGTACATAATCTTATTTGCTAATTAATTAGTTAATGTATGTCTGTGTTTACATAATGTGCACTTGGGAAAATATAAAATCTAAGACACTTTTCTTTACATAGGTACATATATTTTTTGGTAGCATTAAAAACGTGTTGCTAATTAAATATTATTCATTGGTACAGGATTTTTTATTTAACGTTAACTTTGTAGAATACATTCGTAGGTTTAAGTGATAGACTTTTAAAGTGTATCTTGGTAAGCAATATGTACTTGATATTTGGCTATGGAACTTATGGAACTTACTTTGCTTACATGGCTATCTTCTACCCGCGACTTCGTTCGCATGAGAGGGCTTTCCGGCGTAATTCCCGATCCCGTGGGAATTCCAGGATAAAAAGTACATCATGTGTTATTCTGGAATGTCAACTATCTTCCTCGTCCCTTCTTTGGCATTATTCGTCAGGTCGTTGAGCTCCTTAGTATTCCAAAGTTGAGCTTACAGACTAACTGACAAAGGCTTGCACCGACAGGACGTGTCTATTCAAATCTGTGTGGTTCTTTCCTCAAAAGGCCATTTCACACTAATCACATAATCCTCATAAACGATTGTTAATATGTGAACTATGTAGGTTATTTTATTCGAGTTAAACATGATTGTCTGGCAGTTTGAGTGCTTTTTGCGGCCTATCCAAACGTCCTTACCTTGGTATTGTTCGTCAAATCGTTAAGCTCCTTGTTCTAAGTTGAGCTATACGTCATCTGACAAATTCTTGCACTGTATGGACAGGCCCATTCAAATCTGTGAGCATATTTCTTCAAAAGAACGGCTCAGACTGATACCTACAAGGTTCCCCTATAATAATAAACCAGTATAGCTGGTATGGACTTTAAAAGAGACGGAACCCTGAGTTTGTTTCTTTTTTATAGTTGATAGTCTTGCATTTGACGATAATCTCACCTCTGATGTTAAGCGATGATGTGGTTGAAGATGAAGCACGTTTGCCTAGAAGTAACCTATTCACTCTTGACTTAAAGACTCCCAGGTTATCAGGAAACACAGACTCCGGCAGGGAATTCCACTCCTAAGCCGTACGCACAATGAAAGTATTCCCAAAACGTTTTGTGCGTATGGGTGGAATGTCCACCATGTAACGATGGCGCATCGCCGTTTGTCTTGTAGTCCGATGATGGAACGGGCTTGGCGGAATAAGACTGTGCAATTCCATAGCACACTCCCCGAAATGTAACCGATAGAAAACTGATAGGTTTGCAACACGTCGCCGATGTTCTAGGCTCTGGAGCCTTGTCACGACCAGTTTCTCGTTGCCGATGAGCCTTTTGGCCCGTTTCTCTATAGACTCAAGTGCATCAAGCTGGTATTTGGCAGATCCGTCCCAGAGATTCTCAGGGTAGTTAGGAAACACCGGCCTCATCTACTTAATATTTACGAAAAACAAATACGTGTAAAAGTGTTATTTAATAACCAATTTGCAAAATAAAGATTATTTATCATTTATCTACGTTCTAAATTTCATTCAGATCCGTTCAGTAGTTTTTGCGTGAAAGAGTAACAAACATCCATCCATCCTCACAAACTTTCGCATTTATAATATTAGTAAGAAGATCAGTTAGAGTAAGAAGGTAAGATAAGAAGATTTTTGACTATAAGTATGATAATAGTTTAGCCTGTGAGTCCAATCACCAGTTCAAAAATTACCTACTTCTGTGCCCCAAGTACTTTTACATCTGCCTCATCAGCTTGTACCTAGCTGCCCTCCCCTAACGACGCCCTAATCCGAGGTCCGTACCCCATAGGAGGTGCTCTTAGCGTGTAGTTACTTAGTTGTAAGTTAAATGTAAGCCCTGACTGGATGGAGCCTTTAATTTATTATAATTTACTATTTCACCAATCCGCTTAAATCTTTGTCTTCATATTTTGTATTAGGTCAGCCCCAACCGTAGTCCGTAGTGTTACTTGTTTAGTACAGTCGCCAGCACATCAAGCTATCCGAATCTGTCAAATTTATCTAATTGAGTTTGAACCTTATCATGTTGTTATAAAGTTGTAAATCTATTAAATTTTGACAGATTGGAGTAGGTTGATGTGCCGGCCACCGTACATTTGTGCAGGTGTTGAATTATAATGATACCGAAGACATTGTCATTAATATTATTATAATCATTCTTCCCTTTCTCCTATTCTCCCCACATAAAGAGATACCTACTGCAAATGTCATACAGTGGAGACCTTGTGTCCTGAAACACAGTCCCACAATATAACTTGGGATATACATCGACAAAACTCTGTCTTGGACGAAGCAACTGCAGGAAGTCAGTCGTAAACAGACTGTTTGCTTCTGCAGGCTCCCTGAGACGACTTCGTAATTTTCTTCCCAGCACCACTAAAATTGCAACTGCACAATCTCTTCTTTCTATCTTGGACTATGCTGATGCCAGCTATCTTGATTTGACCCAAAACCAATTCGACAAGCTAGAGCGACTTCAAAATCTATGTATTAGGTTTATATTTGGCTTACGCATATATGACCATCTTTTTGAATTTCGTACAAAGCTCAAATGGCTTCCTGTTAGGTTTCGCTGGAGTGTTCATTTACTTTCTCTGCTTTATAATTTGCTATTTAATCCTTTCACTCCTTTTTATCTTAAAGACCGCTTTCGGTTTCTCTGTGACACACGTTCAAGGTCCTTGAGATCATCGAAAAATTTATAGTTAAGTATCCGTATGCATTCCACTTCTTTCTTCGATAAATCTTTCACTATCCAAGCGGCCCGTTTGTGGAATGCATTACCCATAGATGTGAGGCGTGCTCAAACATTACCTACGTTCAAAAGAATGGTGAAGGAGCATTAAGCTTTGTTTTCCTAGGAAAGCCGTGCCGTCATATAGCGGTCGTAATATTACGGACGCAAAAAGGCGGCCGTCTTTACGGTGACGACATGTGGAAAGTTCCACGGCCGTTTTAACACACTGTCTGCTTCATCGCTATCTAGTGTATTACATTCTCTTCGGAAACGTTCACGAAACCATCTGACACCGACAAGACGGCCGTCATGCAAATGGCGGCACCGCTTTTTGACGTGACGGTGTCAGTTACCGCTCTCTAGGAAACCGCGCCATTTTGATTACATAGACAACGTTCTAGTGACGTCATTCACCGCTGTATTACGGCCGCTATTTGACGGCACCGCTATCCTAGGAAACCAAAGCTTTACCTCTCACTATAATTTTTTTCCCTCCTTTCTCTATTATGAATTTGATATGTATTGTATATTTATGTACTATTTTTGTGATATGTTTTTTTTTATATTATGTTTAATTAGTATTATGTTGTACACTGACAGCCCTAAATCTATCTCCTTTAATTTCTGTCCATCCAAAGGTTGTCTGTAAGAGATTGCCCTGTGCGATAAGATCGCCCATTGTACACTACTTTTATTATTTGTATCCTTAAATGTATTGTAAGGTCTACAATAAAATATATCAGTGCCTCCAGTCAAAAACGGCATAAGTCGAGTTATGTCCTTCTGTGTTTATAGCACCATTGTAATCTACGTGTTCTGTTACATAACGTATCAAAAAGACATAACTCTAGCTGCATCCTAACATACTTTTTTGTAATGTATCTAAGGCATAACTCGACTGTGTCTAAAAGCACATCCATTTATATTATTTATATTTATTTCATTTATATATCAACTAACTTTCAATGCTTAAAAGAGATAATTACAATAAATTCCAAAAGACAATCGAACTAAAAGGCATAAATACAGTTAATTTAATTACAAAATCACACAAACCATGTAGTTCCAGCGTTCTTTAAATACAGTTAGAAATAAATGCAGATAATCCTTTTGGTAGGCATGTTTGAAAGGGAACAACTGCATTTTTTGCGTTTGCTTCAGTTATTTCTCCACTTAGTGCTGTATCGCTATTGGTGGATTGCCGCGTGGTTTAGGAATTTCGTTTCATTCCTTAATTTGTAATTTTCTAGTTTATTTTGTAATCATTAAATTAGTGATAAGCGTATTAAATTTTCTAGTTTTTAATATTTACATTATTTTCTAGACAAACTTTTAAAAGAGATCACATCTTTTTAAGCTAGTATTCAATTAAACCGATAATAAGACTTGTAAATGATGACACTTATTGTTAGAACTTTTCGTTGTTTGGTCAGAGTGAGTGTTTGGGTTTGTAGTGTTTGTGTCATAGTGAATAAAAATCAACTGAGGCAGAAAATGACTGAAATAGTGTTAAAACTATCTGAAATTGTAAGTATTATATGGGATTGCTTTGATTTAAACTATGGCATTCTCATATTCTATCGACCTTGGAACGGAAACCAAACTACTACCCTACTCACTTGTTGAACTTATTAAACTATTATTGATATGACATAGATAGAATTATTTTACAAAAAGCACGATACTTCAAATATACCTGTGTATACATTTTTTTTTGATATATCTAAATACTTAGAATCAGTTTAAAGAACCTAATTATTAATCGCCATTGTTTAGGTTCCGCAAGATCCTGGTAAACAGGAAGTAAATGATCAAATTCAGAGGCCTGAAAATACTGAGGTAAAAATAAGATGTTTTTTCTTTATTTTGTCATTGTGACCCTACTTATCACGTCTGATGAATTTTTTTCATTACGGCTGATTATTCCTCAATACAGTGAAATATAATAGATAGATATCAATGTATATTTTTTTTACCCATGTTTGCAAATTAATAAATGATTTATGATTCATTCCAAAGACATTGAAGAGCCAGAAATACAAGCATTTCATTGAGAGTCATCTCCGATACACCTCTCCCGATAAGCGTGGAGAAAAAACGAGATATAATGACGCATTTGCCATTTATAGACACAGAATGTCACGATTTTTATAAGAATTAGCTGACTTCTGAATCGGAAAGAGCAGAAGACGATCCTCCGGGCTACGAAGAGGACAGCGAGGATAATTAAAATGTTTCATTGCAATGTTTTATTAAAGTGTTGATTAACAAAATACAAGTAAGATTACATCGATTATTTCTTTTCAGTTACTTTAAAACCTCGACATCGATAGCAGAATAAGGGAATAAGTCATTATTATTTGTCTTAGGCATTTATAAAATCAGAGAATAACTCGTAATATTACTTTGCATAAGACCAGACTGACTAATATAAATAACGTTATGCCATTATTACTTTTTTAAGAAGGGAATAACTCAAGGAAAACTAAAAAAAAATGTAGTAAGCGTAACTGTTGCTGTTGAAGTGATTCGCATTAAATGAAAGAGCAATTTTTTATCTACAATGTAAATCCGAAAGAAGTAATAATTTTAATGGCGAAATACTAAAAAATACTAAAAGTGTTGTTTTTTGCCTCTCCTGAGTGTGACGAATTTGAGTTGCGCCGTTTTTACTGGAGGCACTGATATAATAAATAATTAAATAATTGTGAATCTTTAAAACTGTATTATTGAATGTTGCCAGTCATCAGTCATGTAGTACATATTATATAAGCTAATTTTAGTCATGGAATATCAATGGTGTATGCGATTGATATTATAATTTAATATCAATATTTGTCAAATTCCTCAGATTCGAGTGTAATGTTTGTGAACAAATGTAAATAAAAGCAATATACTACGGAATTTCAACCTAAATACACCTTTTTTGAATGAAATGAAATATTTATTTTGTAAATTGGTTATAAATAACAATTTTACGTCATTTTTGGTTTTAAGTTAAGCTAAATGAGGCCGGTTTTTTGCTTTCCCTAGCCGAATGGCAAAAAACGGAACCCTTATAGTTTCGTCATGTCTGTCTGTCTGTCTGTCCGTTCGTCCGACCGTCCGTATGTCACAGCCATTTTATTCCGAAACTATTAAGACTATACATGCAAAACTTGGTAGGTAGTTGTATAAAAAAAAATTAAAAATATTTAAAATAAAGGGGGGCCCCATACATAGAACTAAAAGTGAAAATATTTTTTTTTTCATGAAACCTATGCGTGTGTGGTATGTATAGACATGTCTTAAAAATGATATTGGGGTTTCTAAAACTACGTTTTCATAAAGTTAATCGTTTAAAAGATATATGCTTTCAAAGTAGTAAAATGTGTGTTCGCCCCCCCTCTTACTTATATAATAATGGAGTTAAAAATCTACCAAAAATATATGTCTGTAGATCCTAATGTTAACTTTCAACGAATATTTGTTTGAACGAGATCAGTTCATCAGTTTTTGAGATACAGCATATTTTCTAAAACCGAAAATATTACTTTGTAATTCATACAAACACTATGAAAAACAAAGTTATTTGGCGTAGTTGTATAAAATGTAAATAAGCTAGTTTTAAGAAATTAGTAAGGTTTTGTTTTTTGTCAAATAAATATACATATTATATTATATTATATTTTTATAGTTACTACGGAACCCTTCATGGGCGAGTCTGACTCGCACTTGGCCAATTTTTCATAACTGACTACTCTGAGAAGAAACACTAAAACAAACTCAAAGGTCAACGTCTCTCTTAAAGTCTATACAATTCGTATTGGTCAAACTATGTGGTGCTCTGTTGAGTGAATTTTTTGTTTGAATGATAGATAATGCCAAATCTGAATTGACACCAATCTCAAATTCAACCTATGGAAATTTATTAGGGATTTTATCTCAGGTGCAATGAGAACTAACTAAAATATGTCTTCGTTAAATAAGTAAACGAAAAACAGAAAAGTATTGAATAGAAAAACAGGACCGGCTTTCAAAATCGTAAGTGACACATTTTACAAAAATTGTTTTAATGCATAAACCTACAAACCTAGAACTGGCTACCAAATACAAAAACACCAGCGCTTTAAACTTACTTAGGAGGCATATTTAAGCATATATACCTAGCACCATTCGTGCCCTTGTGACCAATTTAAAACATAGCAAATCATTTTTACTAGCTCAAATTAATCATCCTACAGTAATATATCAAATAACTTTTTCACGTTTATACTATAAAATTTCGTTTTAAAGCAGTTAGGATTTTCCTATCGGACTCTCTATTTCCTGATAGCTATGACTTAGAGGTCTAAGTTAACAATAAACAGGTTACATCTAGGAAACCGAGCTTTATCTTCGACCACATCATTGCTTACCATCAGGTGAGATTGAAGTCAATAAAATAAATCCTTACAAGGTTTTGAAATGAGGCTACCGATTAGTTGTTATGAAAAGGATGTAAGATAATCAACTCTTTTTTACTACGGTTGAACCCACTCTTGGCCTCGGTCTCGCCTATAGCAAGCTATAGATGAGACCTCATCTATCGATGGGACGAGCAAGCATAATTAGATGAACTATGATAGCACAAAAAAATAAAAACCAAAAATAAAAGCTACTTACGGTTTTCATTAAACAATTCTGGTAAATCTTGGTTTTCATTTTTTCCATCCATTGTAATTTCTTTATATATTTCCATTTAAATTGCACTTTGGGAAGAATAAGATACACGTCCGGTCAGTACGACTATATACCCGAAATTGGCATTACAGCGGACTTTTATTTGAAGTTTCCAATAGGGTTGGTGCAAGTGTAAGCGGAGGCGATCGGTTAAATACACAATAATTTATTTTCGGTCTTAGTACCACTATATTTTTTATTCAATTGATTAAGAGTAACATGTAATTATTACCACTGTATGGAATGACAGGCGGCTCAGCGGCACGGAATCTTGGCCAAGCGCTTTTTTGGCAATAACAAAAACTTCAACTGTTTCCAATGATTGTTTCTTATGAGGGTAGGTCAAAAAAATGTTTATTCTTAATTCAAGAGGGTAATTTATTATGTTTGAGTGCATTATGGTGCAACTTTTAACTTTTAGTTGCATCGTGTCACTTGAGCGACAAAGTTGCAAATTTAAATGTGTATGGTGTAAAAGTTTACGGTTAGCTTATTGAATTATTGTGGTTTTGTGCTTTTTATTGATTAACTGAAGGTGCTTTAACATCAATAAAAATGCCATTAACACCAGCATAGATTGCACAGGCTATAGCATTAATCGACCATGTACCACGTTCGTCGATGCAGTAGGTATGCCCTAAAACGATACCAAGAGACAGGCCACTATTCCCGTAGACCAGGCAGTGGAGGCGTCAGATGCACATCGGCCCATGACGACCGTTTTATTGTCCTGGAAATTTTAAGAAACCTGTACCTGACCGCTGTTGAGATACGCCAGCGGCTCCAAATCGCAAGAGGTGTGAATGTTAGTGAGCGTACGATGAGAAGACGAATGGAGGAAGTGATTTTAAAAGTCCGTAGACCAGCACGCGGTCCAGAACTCTTCAGACATCACCGAGTAGCTGAACTTCAATTTGCACGTGAACACGCCTGCTGGACCCACGAGCAATGAGCTCGAGTGCTGTTCACAGATGAGTGTCGAATCGCTTTACGGGCTCCAGACGGTTGGATGCGAGTGTGGAGAAGAAGAGGAGAGAGATTTCTACCCAGTACCACCACACAAACTGTGAGTTTCCATAGAAGCTCCATAATGGTTTGGGGAGCAATAAGTTCCGATGGTCGTACTGAGTTGTTATTATCGATAACCGGCTAACTGCAGCCCGATACATCGAGGAGGTCTTCCAGAAACATGTTTTGGTATATTTCGGATACATTGGACACGGCCAATTCCTCCTTATGCACGATACTGCACGCCCACATGTTGCACATTGCGTTGAAGAATACTTTCAAGAAGTTGGTATTCAAAAACTGCAATGGCCAGCTCGTAGTCCGGACTTAAACCCGATTGAGCATATCTGGGACATGCTCAAAAGAAAGATAAAGTCCACCTTCGACCCGCCAAAAACTCTTAATCAACTTCGAAATGCTGCACTGACTGCTTGGGAAAGCTTACCGCAAATTGATGTCAGAAACATCATTCAAAGCATGCCAGATCGAATGCAGGCCATACAAGTTACAGCATACTAGTTGAACCTTAATGTGTAAGTATATGGTACGACTGTACTTGTTTTCTTATCGGTCACCACGCTCAAAAAGTGTAACATGAATTAATATCAAAGAAAAAAAATACTGCATAAATAAAATAAATAATGAAATAGCTTTACCACGGCAGTCCCCGAGTGCCACACTCATTTTAATATTAATCTCCTTATATTGACAGGCCATGTATTATGATATATTTTTCCAAGACTAGATTTCTCTCTACTATACTAATTATATACCTGACATACTTAAATGTTTTAATTGTTTATTCTATAAGAAGATGCTTTGTATGACTACCATTTCAACTTCCACATGTATGTTTTCTTTTTGATATTTCGCTGTCATTATAACTGGACACTACTGTAATTAAAAATACCCGAATGAGTAACACAAACACAATGATGTGGCCATTCTATTCTAAGAAGCCGGATTCCTTTAGTACTGAGAGAAAAGAGTACTCATGAAGAAGAACAACTTGCTGCAATCATTTCACAGTGGATACAGCACCGTCAAGTAAATATATATTTTTTTGTCTTTACAAAAATATTTTCTTATTATTTCTGTTGTTACAAATATAGAATGTATAAATTACTGTTTTAGCTTACTCCTACTTATGAAGCATGTGGGCTATGTTGGCTACAAGCTCAAAAATATTGCGTCGCAGCACTAACACCCAAATGCCCAATTTAACAGTGGTGCTTCAGAGGATATGGTTATATCCCCGCACTAAAGCCCTCAACATGAGGAAATTGGAGATTGCTCTGTGAATTGTGACATATAGCTGCTGTCTGCAGAAAATAAGCATTGTCTGTCTTCAGAAAGTGAACATTTTATAAGAGTTATAAAGCTGTGGACATATCTTAGAAACGTAAGTTACAGGCTATTATAATCATTTTTTTTTTACTATATTAGTAAGCTAAAGTCGAAAATTCAAAGAGAAATAAATTGTAAATACTTTCTTTTTAGATTGTGGACACCGATTATGTGTGCCACACCTGTTGGGAGCTTGCAAACCACCAGGTTTTTTCTGAAACTAGTACTCACGCGGGGCTTCGCTCCCGTGGATTCTATCACGGTAAAAACATAACTCTCCTTTTTTGCAGTCGCGTAAAAATTAGCCTATAACCTTCCTCAAGCTTCAAGCTACTTCCACACCAAATTGCATCCAAATCCACCCAGTACTTTCGAAGATTAGCGCGTTCAAGCAAACAAACAAACAAACATTTCCTCTTTATAATATTAGTATATAGTATAGATTCCAGAAGAAAATCCAGTGCAACAATCTGGAAATCAGGAAATACCACAGCAGCAATACATTACACTGCCAAATAGTAGATGTGCTGTTTATACTAGGAGGCACTACTTTTTTCCTAACTGTAGGAATCCTGAGTGATACCATATTCCGGATGCAATACGTAGACGGGTGCTGAGTGACTGCAACTTTTATATACCTAGAGGAGCAAGGATATGCGGTTACCACATGGGTAGAAACATATTTGGTGAACTATACACATCTGAAAACACACTAGACCATTTTAATCGTTTCCAAATTGAAGATATGGTTTTCATATTATCAGAACTAAGTGTTTTTAATTTTGAAAACATTCAGAGTCTGCCAGAATATTTGGGACATATTTTTCTGAGAATTTCCTTATCCCAACATCAACAAATAATGAACGAAACGAGAGGACTTCCTGAAATGCACACAGGAAGTTTTGCATTAACTGCATTATTATGCAAATTAAGGACGGAGACTCGGGAGACAGGCTATCGAGCTTATTTCAAACGCCAGACATACTGTGGAAACCCTGATGAACAAGGCTAGGGACATATTAGCTCAGGAGTACCTGGTTGCGCTGATACACGATTCCTTTTCGTTTATATTTAATTATTGACAACACGCTTAATAGCTAATTGGTTGACACATTTCTCCTCCCGCTTACCCTCTCCTCGCACAAAATCTTAGAAATCGAACAACTTCAATGGCTGACAACTCGTGATCGAACGTACACGCCCTGTGTGAGAAAAATCGTTATCGAAGAATTTGAGTGTTTGTGGTGTGGTTATTATACGTGGTTCCAGAGTGCAGGGAGACAAGCCGGGACGATTAAGGTTAGTGCATCCACATCCTACACGGCGCCTGGCTGTTACCTATATCTTTTGTTCCAATCCAAGCGTCGCATTCCTATCATTTTTGTGCAAACCAAATTTCTAAATTCGCAATCTTTCGCATTACCTCTCATCCAGTACCTATGTGCCAACATTTGGGTCTGCATCATATAAGCTGGAGTAATGTCATTAGTAAAAACTCATATATAGCAAATAGTTTATATGGCAGACCTGATCTCTCACTGGAAAGACAAAATGCAATTGTTATTTGTGATGACACCTATGTTTAAGCCCAAAAAAAAACTCAAATAAATAATTTGATTTTTTTGGGCTTAATAATTCAAATGAAATAATTTCAAAAAGAGACTTATTCACTCCATAAGTATCGCAATCTCATAAAGCCATTCATGATTGTATGTTGCAATGGATACATCCTGGATGTTACAGGGCCATATCCTGCCACTAATAACGATGCGTCGATAATGATTGATTTGTTAAACAAAGACAGTTTTTTGATTTTTTTTAGAGAAGACTTCACAAATCAAAGGCGTTCGCCTGCGCTCGGCCAACGTGTGGGCAGCTCTACAGACCCTCTTCTACATTGGTCGTCTGCATTGGCGTTCGACGAACTTTTCGAACGTGTGGACATTATTTCTTGCCTTGTACCTGTTTGCCAACGCTCGGCCAACATGTATTGCAGGCTTAAGAAAACTATTACAAATATGTAACTCCCAATTTCAGTTGTAATACTCATATGAAAAAAAAAATGTTGGTTTTCCCAAATAAAATAAAAGAACAGGGTGGTTTTTATTCAGTAGAAGTCTCACACTCCCTTTCGCTTCACACAGAATAGGAGGAGTCATTTGGTGATTTTCTCACCAAAAAAAAAAAAGAAAATGTGTTATAATTGTGCGCTTAGTCTAGAACTATTTGACTTTTTTTCGTTAGTTAAGTCATATAATAACCTTCTTATGCATTCTTCATTGTTTAGACGTCAGTCTCATACCATTTGAATTGTTGTAGGTTATAGTAACATTTGATTATATTTAGTAGCGATTTGCATCTATGCGACTGTACGTCCGGGTGTCGAGAGGACAGGGCACTCTACTGACGCCTTCTGTGCCTTTTGCAGGTTGAGAGAACACTCAATCTCCTTCTCCCTTTCTGTGACCTCTTCGTGCGACATGACAGTTTCACAGAAGGAGCTACGCCCCATGGCGCTGCACTGCCAACCATAGATCACATTACGGCAGCTACAGGTCACTTACCACTTCCGAACCAAGGATGAGGCGTGGCTCCCCCAAGCTGCACGCTCACGAATTATATTCTAACTTTGCGTAGTTCATTACAAAATGTTTTAGTGTTAAATTAAATTGCGCCTTAAAGAAACTAATAGCTGGAAGTTTTTTTGTGTTACAGGTATTCAATTGGCTAAGCATTAAAGGCGCTATGAATCGGTCACTCGTTGAAACTCCCTCCAAGACTTGACTATATCATAACGATTTTCATTGTTTAGCCATAGTTTCGAAGTAGCAAGCATAGATTAGAAAATATTACTTTGTTTTTCATAGTGATTGTAACAAAAATATATGTATTTGCAATTTATGAAAAAATGTACTGTATCTAAAAACTGCTGTATGAAAATACATTATAAGCAAAGAAAGTCCTCACATTTACAATAATGAAATAATTAGATATAAAAAAAAAACAAAATAAATAGTAATATACAGTACTTGAGAAAGCAAATATTTAAATCAATAAAAAATAAATCAGCAATCAAAATTTAAAAAATACAAATTAATAAAAAAATGCCCACGTATATCACTCGCCTCAACGCAGCATCGACGGGGCCCGATAGGGCTATTGCCTTACGGGGTTGTGGGAATGTTCTAACGAGATGCCGCGGCCCCGGCACGCAAGGGCAACTGAAAGAGCAGGGTGGAATTTTAGTCAGTAGAAGTCTGACACTCTCTTTCACTCTACCCACAGCGGGTGGACTCATTTGATGATTTTTACTACCTAGAAAAAAAGTGAAATAAACACTCGTGTGAAACATCCGGAAAATTGAATAATACAGTTTTGTTCCACGTATTTTGCTTACCTACCATTATTTTTATTTAATTTTTTTATCTGAATTTTTAGCATGCCGAAATTTATAATTATATTTAATGTGTTATTTCCCATTGTTTTGTCTGCCATTCACCTATACCATGACGTATCTTGAGAAGTTAGTTCTCTTGCTAAGGCAACAATGACGTCTGTATGTAACTGTTTGAAATAAATTATTTTCGTTCTTATTATTCTTATAAGTAACGCCTTGTTTGGTTGGTATACTACCATGATATCGCATCTTATTTATATCTTATACTAAATACTTTGAAGTTATCATTAGAACTAAAAACTTTTTTGCAAAAAATAAAACCGACTTCCATATCAAAACACTACAAAGCCAAAAATAATTTTAATTTCGGTAGTCGGTGTTATTGGTTTTGTATTTTCTTTTTTTTCACACCGCCTTCCGAAATTAAAATTATTTTTGGCTTTGTAGTGTTTTGATATGGAAGTCGGTTTTATTTTTTGCAAAAAAGTTTTTATTTTTGCGCTTTTTAGTGGGTCAGTTTGTAATTAATCTAGTTACAAAAGCCAAAATGTCAACTACTTATCACCTTCACCAGCAGAGTAAACGAAAAGGTCGTCAATGTAAATATATTTTTCAGACTTTTGTCCATTTTTCATAAACGGCTTGTCCGATTTCGATAAAATTTTCATGGGACCATTTGGAAGGTATACCCTTTCCAACAAAAAAATAATTTTTCAAATCGGTTAGCAAGCGACGGAGCTATGCCCGAACAAACATAAAAAAAAAAACAAACAAACATCCGAATTGAGAACCTCCTCCTTTTTTAGAAGTCGGTTAAAAATGAGATATTTACAATGTGTATCTTTTGTTCCGAGTTCCCGATATAACGGCACTCTTGCAAGCGCCATGATCACGGATTTTTATAAGCAGGCGAATCAATCTACCATCTTTCTCGTTCGTTTTTTGTGATCGCCACATTCGCCACTGCTACCGCTGTCACATGTAGATATCACTCAAAACTCGATTCTTTTCCCCACACACAAAACTCACCGTGACGACTCTCGAACTTTTTAGGCCACTTTTTCGATTTTTACACATTTGAACCACTGGATACCAGACCCTCGACAGTGTAAGCCCCCCCTCCCGGTTGGCTTGACTAATTTTCCTATGTCCCCTAGTGGGGCAGAGGACGTCCACAGCAGTTCTCCATCACGTACGGTCTTGAGCTTCACGCTTCATTTCACTCCACGTCAACCCGATGCTCGCCGCTCCTGCCATAACGGTGTGACGCCACGTTTGCCGACAAACGTCCTTTAACGCTGAGGATTCCAATCCATCGCCTGTTTAGGTATGTGATCAGAATCTCTCCGGAGTGTGTAGTCGATCCATTGCCATTTACGCCGTTTGATCTGACCGTCGATCGGTGTTTCGTGCCATTTTCCCAATAGCTCTTCCTCCCGGTTGAAGTTGTCGTATTTGGTTTTAAGTTCTAATGATACCTACTGTTAGTGACCATGTTAGCTTAAAAACTTATAGGTACTTTGGAGTTAAACAAAAGATATATCAAGGAGTACCTACATTCCTAGATTGTGTAAAATACTGCAAAAAGGAAGGAAGGAAAACATACAGCAGTTATTTTGTGTGCCAAGTTTTCTATATAAAGCAGTAGGCGCTATGAATCAGTCATTATTTCTTTCCTTTTCGAAACAATTGAAAAAGAAATCGAAACAAATTTAGCAGTCTAATGCAATTATTAATATAATAACAAAACTAAATGCCACAAACTCTATTTTTGAGGTAAATTTTACGACAAAAGAACAATTTTTAATTATTATAGTTATTGTTTGTTTTCTGTATTTAATACATCATCCTTAAATACATATCAGCTATATATTTTTTTTTTAAATATATATTTTGTTGTACGCTTTACAATATTGATATGAATAAAAAAGGTGAAACTAGTGAACAATGGGCGGTCTTAACGCCTAGGGCGATCTCTTACAGACAACCTTTACGGTATCTATAGATTGCGTGGGAACCGCAACCAAATCTTGAAGAATATAACCAACAAGATCTCATCACTACTTTGGAGTTTCAATGTTAGAGAGGCCGTTAGACAGCCAAAAATTAAAAATAAAAGATTCTGTTTTTACATGGTGTAAATAAGTATAAGCATTTGAAAAAACACAGTTACTTATTTTGAAATCACAGACAGAACTTGTAATTTTATTTGTGTTTAGATTCATCTAATGATCTAGCATGACGTCATGCTGAATAGACTGCTTGAATCTTGCAATCATTTACCGGGACAGGATCTGTTTCATCCGTCAAATCAAAATGAGGAATGTGTTTTATTAATATCCAGAATAGCATTAGAGTTCAGGAAATAGAAGTATACAATAGCAGTGGTTCGGATATAGAATGAGTAGTCTCCCCCCACAACAATCCATACTAATATTAAAACCGATTTACATGAAATTTGGCATGGGAATACTTTAGGACCCTGGGAAGGACATAGGATAGTTTTTATTCCGAAATTCCTGCGCGATCGGGATTTACGCGGGAAACCCATCCCACGCGAACGAAGTCGCAGGCAGAAGCTAGTGTCGTATATAGGGACAGTCTAGCCTACCTGCTATCATTTTCAAAATAGTGTTGGAGCTAGTCAACACTCGGTATGTTAATACGTACGTTCGCTTCATAATAAGATGAGAAAAGAAGAACAATGAAACGCAGTAGTGAGAGTTCACGTATCACCTGATATGAATCAGATTGTTTTTAATTCATTTATTTTTATAAGGTAGCTTTACAGCTTACAGGTATAAAATATAAAATAATTACTTAAAAGTTACGCCAATTATGAAGTACACAGATTACAATTAAATAGCGATTGATTTCCATGTCTCCGGAACCGTGTATCCTACGCAAAAATGGATTGCAAAAACGTGATTAGCGCACTCCAAAACTTTTTATACTTTAGAATCGGTCATCAAGGATTCGCTTCTCGAACTCGTGCGCAGGAACTTTAATCTATCATGTAGGTATAAATGTATACTTTTGTATTTTTCTTTGGTGGCAAACTTAATTTAGGTAGGTACCTACTTACTATGACTTAACTTAAAGTAAGTAGGTACCTACCTAAATTACTGAGCTGGGACGTTATTTTAATCAATAATATAATAAGTGAAAGATCCCTCTCACTCACTTTTTATTCTCACTCACTTTTTATTCTTTCACAATTAGGGGAACGGAGGGTATTACTTTACGACGGCTAATTTCGTACATTGAAATTTTAGAGGAATAAAATGACAGAAAGCTACCTGTCCTTGTTACACGTGTAGGCTTCGTTGAGTTAGCTATCACAGCAACTATTCTCGGCAGTATGCGTTAAAACATGGCAACGGGAGCATGATGTGTTTATGCGATCGCGGATATAATTTTTTACCTACGGAAATTGAATTGTAAGTAAGTACTTTATTGGGAATATTATATTTCTTGTTTTTATTGTTAAAATAGTTCCACAACATTGATTTTTAATGAAATTACTTGTTTTCAAAGTAATTTAACCATCCGCTTTCACATGATTTTGTTTTAACATGGCGAATAGTATATCGGCTAAGTGCGTACACATGTACGGTATTAGCCGCATCAAAATAACTGGTTCATAGATAATGATAAAATTGTTTCTAAAATTGCCTAAGTAAATGATTTTATTATTTTTAGTAAGACAAAAGAATAAAGTTGGGAGCTAGGCGAGATCTACTCGTACGATATTGTATTAATAATAATAATAAGACATTTATTTCAGACGAGTTGTCCATATTCTGTTTATTTATTTATTTATTTATTTATTTATAGTTAATTAAAACGGTACAACACCAATTACATTAATTAACATAGAAATAGAAATACATTTAAGATAAGAATAGTAATAATTGTGATTGAAAATTGAAATTATATAAGATAAAATAAAATTAAAATTAACATGGAACAGTAGACACTCTTGCATACTTCCTTTCACAGAAGACCAGACATGCACGCATAATTTTACTCCATTCGTCAGCAAACACATCACATTCAGGGTTGGTAGTCAGGAGGGCATTGAGCATCCTTAGAGTGCGACATACTGGGGATTCAGCTCTAGCGACAGTTTTGGAAGTCGGTGGAGCAAACAAATTGTGTAAGCGGTTCTGACGATGTCGGATGTACTTGTCAGGCACGAATAGTCGGCAGAAAAGGCCATGGAGCTCGGGACAATTGATACGTCCGCTCAGGATCTTGCAGGCTACTGTGAGCTGATCAAAGCCTCTCCTCACCTCCAAAGAATTAAAGCCTAGCATTCCTAAAAGGTAGTTGGTAGGGTACATGTAAGGGAAGAAGTGGTATAACCTTTTGAATAGGAACCTCAGGAAGGTTTTCTGAACCTTTTCTATCATTAATGTTTGAATTGCAGTGTAAGGATGCCAGACACAGGCACTGCTTTCAAGTTTACTCCTTACCAAAGTGGTGTATAATAGCCTAATAACATTGGGATTGCGGAAATCCCGAGCATTTCTTAGTACAAAACCTAGGCGCCTAAAAGATTCTTTCGCAAGGGCAGAGACGTGATCTCTAAAAGTCAGGTATCGGTCAAAGGTCACTCCCAAGTCCTTAATATTGGTGACACGAGTAATTGCTTCTCCACCCAAACAATAGTTGTAATGGATTGGTTGCAACTTCCGACCGTACGTCATGACATAGCACTTGCTCGTATTAAAAAACAGCCTGTTCTGGATGCTCCACTCATAGATGGCGTCAATGTCCTTTTGCAGGAGTTTACAATCATCAACCGTTTTGATTTGCGCAACAAGTTTTAAGTCATCAGCATAGAGCAAGCATTTCGCAAACTTGACATTGGAAATAAGATCATTGATCATGATTAGGAAGAGAGGTGGCCCCAAAACAGATCCTTGACTCACACCTGAGCGAGTGTAGTAAGGCTTGGATTCGAAGCAGCCATGTCGGACAAACTGTTTGCGATCCCGCAGGTAGTCAGAAAAGAAGTTAAGCCAAGCGGACGAGAAACCGATGGCTCCCAGCTTCGTCAATAGCACATCATTGTCAACTTTATCGAAAGCTTTACGGAAATCGAAATAGAGCGCATCAACTTGCCTACTCATGTCCATGCCACTAGATATATAATCAACATGAATAAGCAAGTTTGAATTTACGGAGCGACCGGGTCGAAAACCGTGTTGCGCATCAGATAAAGACATATCTATGCGTTTGTGTATAAATTTATGCAGTATGTGTTCAAAGACCTTAGCTATGGTAGGCAGGATAGCGATGGGTCTGTGTTCCTCTACAGATGTTTTATCTCTAGTTTTAGGTATGGGAGTGACCCGCGAAATTTTAAACTGCTCAGGGTAAATGCCAGACTGGAGGGCTAGGTTAAAGATATGACATAGAGGAACTGCCAAGATATCGTTACATCCCTTGAGAATAAATGCTGGAATGTTGTCAGGGCCAACTGAACTACAGGACTTGAGTCTAGCAATTCCCTTAACTACATCCACAAGGTCTAAAAAGGGGAGAGGAATATTATCTCCTTCACTACAAACGATAACATTTGTTGGGTCCAACTGAGGTGTATCAGGCAAAAAAACGCTGGCAAAATATTGAGCAAACGCCTCGGCCGCTCCGACACCCAAACTAGTCTCACCTTTATGAACAACAGTTGGCTCGAAACCACCCTTTGATCGCAGACTCGAAACATGCTGCCAGAATTGACGCGGGTCTTTTGCTATATTGTTTTCAAGGTGACGACAATATACTTTGTAAGCTTCCCGGGTTCTTAATTTGAGATTTGATCGGAGGTTGCTAAACTCCGCATACGTAAAACTACATCGCGAGCGTTTCCATTTATTGTACAATTTACTTTTACGCTGACTGTCGCGTATGATGTCTCGAGTAAACCAAACTGGATAACGCCGATTGCCAGTACTCCTTCTCCTCTTCTTTGGAACGGAAGAATCGAACAAACTATACAGAATCTGGTAAAACTTACCAGCAGCGGCGGGAGCGTCATTGCAGCGAAGAACGTCACTCCAAGGAGCAGAACGAATTTGCTCGTATAGTAGTGTGTAGTTTCCTTTACGAAAATTCCAATCCCTACTACGATCAATGTTGCTGGGGTCTAATTTTTCGTTAACCTTGTCCGTTGCGATGTTAACCGCAATGTCTAACGGAGGATGATAGAAATCAATTGGTACCAACTCCATCCCTATGACATGCTCGCAGTTAACACCAGTGCCCTCCCGAGCCAACACTACATCTAACTTACTCCCACGCATATTCATCACTTCATTCATCTCAGCCAGATTACAAAAGCTTAGGAAATAATGATAATAATTGTTTACATTCACGGATGCACTATTTAAATTAAGATCGCCTAAAATTAAAACAGTTCCGTTCATATTACAGATGTTACTCTCAACTTTGCAAAACCACGCCATATAGTCATCGTCAGTAGCAGTGGGCTTGATGTAGACAGCACACACAGTTAAAAATACGCCATGAATTATCATCGTTGCCCATAGATCTTCGCCGCCAGCCGTCTCAAAATTATGTCGTCTCGTCATGGTAACGCCAGGGCGCGCGGCGAGAAGTACGCCACCACCCGGGGACACTCTGTCTCTGCGTAGAATCCGCCAATCACCGCTTGACATTTCTGCGTCCTCCACCGAGCTATCCAGATTTGTCTCTGTTACGGCTATTACGTCATGCTCGGCGAGTAGTAAGCTTGTCCTCCAAATGGGTAGCTTGGTTTTGAGCCCACGCACGTTCTGATATAGTAAGCGCAGATACACGTTACGATCAGTGGGGTTGGATGGAGCAGAAACGCTGAAAGTCTCACTGAGTCTCATCGCTTCGGGCACGAAAATTTCGACGCCATGGTTTGACGCAAATATCCTCTGCCCAGTTTTGAGCTGCCATGACCTGGTCAGCCAGTTTTGAGGGCACACCCAACTTAAAAGATGCATATTTGCCGCGGGATTTTAAGGTTTCTACCGTGCAAATATCTATTCCACAGATGCTAATTAGGTGTTCACGCACCTGGCCATCAGACGTACCTTGCTTCACATAGAAGAGATGCAGGTATCTCCACCTTTCCGAAGCCTCTAAGTTGGTGGTACCAGGTGCTGCTGTCCCACGCAAAACATTGCTGAGCGAACGGCGGGAGCGTCTGTGCCGAACTTCCGTCCACCCATCTTTTAATTGACCTTGTTCTGTGTCAGTTTCATCCACCGTCTCATCCGAAGCAGAAACAGGTATCACGACACGTGGTCTAGCAATTTGGCAGATAGCTGGTGACACTGGTTTACCTTGTTGGTGTATATTCCGCAGCTGAATCTCGTTCACAGCCTTTTTTCCCTCTGGCAGTATCGCAATGGAATCGGTGACTTTTTCACTGTAGGTCGGTGAAGTGGTTGGTAGCTGAGTAACTGCCAGGCTTGACTGAAGATGTAGGTTTTTAACTTCTTGCTGTCGCTTCGTCGGATTCTTTCTCCTAGCTCCCACTTGATGACTTGCTGAACTCGTTCTGTTTCCGAGCTCTGTGGTAGTTTTGTGTATGGCTTCACACCGGCTTTTTATTCTAGAAACGTCCTCAACCAAGGTGGACAGTAATTCATCCTGCTCAGCCTTCCACGCAGCTAACTTGAGGTCATAGTCGGCTCTCCACGTAGTCAACATACGCATAAGTTCGCCCTTCAATTCCCAGCATATACAGGAAGAATGCATTGCTGGGTTGTTTGGCGAGTCATCAATTCGCGGCCGCTTACCCCTGTAGGTGACGTTCTCATTGGCTTCGTTACAACTGGAAGCTGTAGCTATGTCAGGGACAGATTGTGATTGTCCCGATCTAGGGGGGGATGCAGGTGGCGTGCGATGCATATTAGGCATTGACGTTGTAGCCGACTGCAGGTGCGTAGATGGAGTGCAGGCACGTAGATTGTTTGTTTACAAAACAAAACAATAAGACAATGCTTGAAAACTCTTTATTTCACTTCTCAGTCTGGAACGCAAACGTCAAAATTGTCCGATGACAGTTGACAGTACAGTGACGTCGGACAGTGACGGTGACAGTTGCGCTGCGGGGATCGCGAGCGAGTTACGCATGCCTTTACAGCACTTATGTACTGCACGTAACCGTGAGAATCCTTTGCACACACGCTTGAGTCACAATGATGAGCACTTTTAACAGTTTTTTCGTTAGTTGTTTGTTTTTGTTTTATAACACTTTAAAAAGGTTAAAAACGAAGCAATTATAATAGCACAGTGTATCTCCAAACTATACTTGAAATTTCACGACAGAACTAGTCGAAAAAGCAGTAATAGAAATTTAATAAACAACAGAGACAAATTAAGCGACTGGCGCATTCTGTTAGTAACACAAATCTTATAAAGCTATTGTTAGTACACAAAAAATAAAATAAAAATAACATAAAATAAAAGTAACCGTAAGGTGGTACCGCACAGGGGTGCCAGTTTATGGCAAACCCTGGACACGACCACCCGTAGTGTGTAGTCGCATCCAGTGCCGCCACATCGGCGAGTCCCAGCGGCCCACGAACACTCTCAGAAGGCTGTTCGAGCTGGCCCGCATGCGCTTCATTAGGGATGCAGAACGCTT
Organism: Tholera decimalis; assembly: GCA_943138885.2. Taxonomy (NCBI): domain Eukaryota; kingdom Metazoa; phylum Arthropoda; class Insecta; order Lepidoptera; family Noctuidae; genus Tholera; species Tholera decimalis. Next base: position 6,506,550 of record OW964552.2, on the reverse strand, counting down.
CCGCATGATGGCATGAAAACCATCCACGCTTTTCACCGCAAACATTGCTGAAGCGCTGCAGTGGCGAGGCAGCCCGAACAGTACCCTGAACGCGTTATTATACTGTACTCGCAGAGCACTGTATGTACGCTGCGTGTACTTAGTCCACAGGCTGCAGGTGTAGAAAGATTGACAGAAGGCCTTAAATAATGTCACTTTGACTTGCTCGGTACACCGTGCAAACCTGCGGGCCAGCATGTTACAGCGTACAGACAGTGCCCTGCGCTCCTTCTCCAAATCAATGTTGTCACATAAATCCTCAGACACCCAGTGACCCAGATATTTAAAATTACACACTCTGTTTAAGCTGGCACCGCAAAGATACAAGGGAGGCACATTAGCAAATGATTTATTACCAGCCTTAAACACCATCATCTCACTCTTATTTACATTATATCTGAGTCCATGGGTTCGTGCATACTTTTCACAAATATCTAGCAGTCTGCGCATGGCACTGATCGACGGGCTCAGCAACACCATATCGTCCACGTAGCTGATATTATTGACGCACTGTCCATCTATATGGCACCCAATGCTTGTTCTGCTGAGCTCGCCGATCAGCTCGTTCATGTACAAGTTAAAGAGACGAGGAGAGGTTAACCCCCCCTGCCTCACCCCGCTTTCCAACCCATACACGTCCGAGTGTGCCAGGCGCACACTCGGACGTGTATGGCCAACGCACAACATTCCTTTGACTCGAGTACCAATATCTTAACATTGCAATAATATCACGTGGCACATCTGTTTCATTTTTCATCTTTTGCCACAATACATCATATGATACCAAATCGAAAGCCCAGGACAAGTCCAGGTAACAGGCATAGACCGGCGTTTTCCTGGTTGTATAATACTGCACAGTCTGCTTGAGGCACAGGATGGCACTCTCGGTCGAAAGGCCAGGTCTAAACCCAAATTGAGCATCATGAAGTTCTATGTGCCTATCCAGGTGTTTGTCAAGCAGACTGTTTTTATAACCGGAACAACCACGGTATGTATAAGTTGATCGGGTAGGTAACAATGAGTCATACATAAGCTGAAAAACATAGCAAGTACTCGAGACAAATGGAAACCAGCATATTTCAAATGCTCAATGCTGAGACCATCATGACCAGGGGACTTACCTCGCACCATTTTATGAATTACGGAGGCAACTTCCTTGGCACAAAATCGAACAGTAGCGTCCCCTGCCATGGTCTCAGTACCCCGTGTCAGGTCAGTCGAGCTTACAAGAGCAGATTCCACCCTAAAATGACGCTGAAACAGGTTGGCTATATCACGAGGCACATGCACGCCCGCAACGCTCACAGGTAGGCTCGATTTTATTTTTAATTTATTTGTCTTTTTCCAAAATTTACCAAATTGTTTATTCGAATGATGCTGTGCAATTATATCTAACTTAATTTGTTTTTCATTATCTTGACAAAATTTTACCCGAGATTTAAAAAGTCGCCTCGTTTGGCACATACTATCGTAAATAGATCCGCTTTTTTGTTTCCCACTCAGTAACCAGTTTTGATAACATAATCGAGCCTCTCTGTGAGCATCGCTGACGTGTTTGTTCCACCCTGGCATATATTTATGTTTCCCGAACACAGGACCAACATAGCTGTCTGTCGCCGCCTTACTAAGTATTTGTACAATATCACTATACATTTGGTTTAACAAGCCCTTGTGATCCTCATTATAACAACAGTGATCAGCGCAGTGAGTAAACTCTATAGGAAAATTAATATTTCTCAGTTGCGAGTTACAACTTTCAAAAAACTTTCCGGTCTGTTCACTGTTTCTTTCTCCCCAAATTACCTTATTACATTCGTAATCAGTCGCAATAATTTTAGGCCTTATCAATTTTAAGTTACACTCTACCAACAAGGGACAATGATCAGACCAGTAAGTATCATGTAAAACGGACACTTTACGAACTGAGCGCCTCGCCGCACTGGTCGTCACACAGTGGTCAAGCCAGCGTAGACAGCCGTGTGCCTCACTCACAAACGTATACGAGTCTATAGGTAACAAGTCCATATCTACGCACGACCACGATTGTTCGGTACAAAAGTTTATTAGTTCATTTGAAAATAACTCACCTGGGTGTGCATTAAAGTCCCCAAGTACAAAAACAGACTCCACGGCACTATTTTCAATCAACGCATTAACTTCACTAAGACAGTTAGTGAAATCAATTAAATTATCGACATTCGCGGTAGGCATGTACACTGATACGACCATAATTGACCTGTCACTAAGCACTACTTTTATGGCCGCAATACGCACATTATCACACGGTACCACTGTAACGCACGGGAACATAGACTTCCTCCAGAGCAGGGCCACACCACCATACGGCCTGCCTCTTAATACCCCAGCCGTCATATCCACAGCTGAGGTGCCCGTGAAAGCAAACCCGTCGTCGATAGTACCGAGAAAAGGTACGTCATGCGGCAACAACCAAGTTTCTTGCAGAGCAATTATGTCGGTTGTCCTGATCTAATAACATTCTTACAATTAAAACTAATAAGTTTCATATGCGTACTATCCACTTGTTCCATTAGTTTTAGTCTTGAAGTTCACAAAGCGACGATACGCGACGCCTTCTGGCCAAAAATCATCATTGAGAAACATTCCCACATTTTGCTTTGGTACCAGTACTTTGTACGCATCATACTGTTTTGGTAATTTCATAGTCATCTTTTCTATTTGCACCGCAACATCAGTTTTACCCGCAATATAACTTAGAATGTCACACACGGGCACGTCCTTCGCAACATTATAAATGTAAATGGGAATCAACCCAGATTTTTTACTACAGACCTTTGTTATTAGTAAATCAGAATTTTATTTACAGATGGAGCCTAAAAAGAAGTGTTCTTGGGCCCCCAGAAAAATGAGAAGTGCCATAACGGCCATTCGAGTTGGAGCAAAGTTAAGGCCTTCAGCTGCTTTGTATGGTATTCCTGTGCACAGACAAACACATTAAAATAAGAGGAAAGGACTAAACAATCTGTTTGAGAAGAAATTGAAGGAAATGAGCTGCCCAAAGAAGAAACTAGAAAAACACACTGAGACTTACAAAAATTCTTAAAAAGAGATAAAATAAAAATAAAAAAAATAAAAAAAAGTTTAAAGAAACAAATAGAAAAAACTTTTTACCAAAAAATTAAACCGACTCCCAAAAAACACTGCAAAGTGAAAAATAACTTTAATTTCGGTAGTCGGTGTCTTTAGTTTTATTTTTTCGTTTTTGGCACCGACTTCCGAAATTAAAGTTATTTTTCACTTAGTGTTTTTTGGGAGTCGGTTTAATTTTTTGGTAAAAAGTTTTTATTTCACTCTTTTTAGTTGGATGATTTTTAATTTACCTAGTTACAAGAGCCTAAATGTCAACTACTTATAACCTTTTACAAAATATTGCTTTTCCAAATGCTGGGCCGTTAATTGTTGAGGAGTTCTCCTGGTACTTCACCATCAGCTCTACATCACCATATGCATTGTGACGAGCAATATTCAGGTAATCGAATCGCAATCCACTCAATACTTATTATTGAGTAGTTTCGGCGGCCATCTGTGGTCTTCATCATCAGTTCCACTTCCCCAAATGGTACTTTTTGAGAGCAACTGCACAAGTTACTATAAGAAATACCCAAAACGCCATAGGTGTGCCTATAATATTTGAAGAGTTCTCTCGATTTCTCCAGGATCCCATCATCAGATCCTGACTTTGGTGATAATGGTACCAATTTCGACGTATACCCATTCGAACAAAAAAGAATTTTCCAAATCGGTTCAGCCGTCTTCGAGTACTCGATGATCATACATAAAACAAAAAAAATATATATATACGCGTCGAATTGATAACCTCCTCTTTTTGTCGTCGGTTGAAAAGGAGAATTCATCATCTTCTGATGAAGAACAACATTTTTTATGTGATGATGAAGTACAGTTTAATGATGATTTTGTTGAAGGAAGTGGAGGTGAGACAGGTGTCGAGGATCTATGCGTTATTTGTGGTGATTTTGGGAAGGATAAAGAATTGTGGTACAGGTGTGTAAGCTATGGGAGCTGGTCGCATGCTTTATGTTCGGGATATGATTCTGCTGATAATTATTGTTGTGGATTTTGTACGAAAGGCCTAGAAAAGATTTATGATCAAGATTACATTGATGTTACTGTTTATCGTAACTTAAATATATTTGTGTAAAATTGACATAATCAGTGTTGTTTAGGCTAATACACAATAAAACGGTTGGATATATGTGTGTTCGTTTTTTTTTTCGATAGGGCCACTCGTAGTTTAGCTCGCTAAGGCTAATATACTACTTAACCGGGCGATCCTGTGGTGACCTCTAAAATTTAAAGGCCCCCAGCCAGGGCTTACAAACTAGTATTTACATTTAAACAACCGCGCGCTAAGGGCACTCCCTGTGGAGTACGAGCCTCGGCTCAGCGGGGTCGTTGATGGTGGACAGCAAAGGGTCAGGCTGGGTCATATTATTTAAGGGAGTATTTATTGCTACTGGCTCAGCATCGCGGGCTGGCTCGTTTGGCAAAGGTCGGGGAGGGTTCGCGTACGGTGTTACCCGCTTAGTTCGGTTAATACCGTACAAATACTGTTTTCAATTAAAGCACTTTATCTTTTATTATTGTGGGTTTTATATTCTGATGTTAACCATATCTAAAATATACCTAATTGGAAGTACATATTTTAAAATTTAGTTTTTCTTTTTTGATGAAAACTTTTGTAACAGTTATGTGTACGGCAATACCCTCCGTTCCCCTAAACTAAAAAGTCTGCAAATTATTATAAGAACTGAAAAGAGAAAAACATGTAATACAATAATTTGAGAATGTCTGAGCATGAGTACTAGAATAATTCCTCTAGTAGCAGTAGGTAGTTCGGTTGTTAGTCCGGTTGACCGAACTACTGAAAGTTTCGTGTCATGCTCTGCTGCTGAGCCACCACATTAGAAGTCGATCAATTATATCTTAAAATGATGTACGTGTAACGAACATAATGTACGCATACCGTCATTACTGTACGTGCATTAGGTAATGATAAAATAGACATTGATTGTGACTCTGCTACAGAGCATACTCTCTAACAGAGCCACACGAAACTTAACCTCAGGAAAGACAAGCGTGACTGTGTTTTGGTAAAAACTGTTGTACGAACAGTGTTTATTGCGTGCGTGTTGAAAAATATCATTATTATACAGCGGTTTTATTTATTTCACTTTTTTTAATTTTCATAGAAAGCGCCTGGTTATTTTCTGTCAGCAATATGTTTTGCAGCCATTGCTCTATTATATTTGACCCCTGTAACACAGGTTTTCCTAGCATGGGGGCATTAATCATATCTATTCAGAATGTCTCCTTGAATTCATAGACCCACCGTTCCACCAGAGGTATGGCCAGAATTACGGTGGGTCTGAAATGATTTATTTAAGCCAAATAAACTTTGTTATTATTATAAATGTATGATCTTATACCTACATATAACGTGCACTTTCTCCGAAGTCTGACGATTCCAATCTGGCCAAAAAAATGAGTTTCAAATATAACATGTAGGTTAATTAAACAAAATAAGTGTATTATTTAAACTTTATTAGTTTCTTAAAATTAACATTATTTTGTACTATTGTTAATTGCGTTAAAAGTACAAAATCAGAACTATGCTAATTGAAAAATTAATTATTAAATAAACTAATCGTAGTTACTTAATCTGATAACAAAATTACAGGTCTGAATATGAGACATATCCTGGCACACTTTTCTTATAACTTATTATACACTGATCGTTTATGAGGCTTTTCATACATTATGCTACTTTGATCCTATCATTGTAAGTGAATAAAGTGGTCCCGCGCTACTTGAAGCTGATTTTTGCTTGCAAAGAGGTAATCAAATTTAACAATATTCCAATAAGCAATCATGTTCTGCAGAAATATCTTAAGGGCTAGGTTTGAGCCAACCAAGATGTGTTCGACGACTCATCTAAGAATTTGGGCGTATTTCACATCGGGGAGCTTTTTGATTGGCACTTGAGTGAACTGCACCTAATTCCACATAAAGTGCCATTTACTGAGGTGTCATTTAAGCAGGTCCAACGTGAAGTACGTCCGAATTCGTTCTGTAGCTCTAAGCGCAAAACAACTGGTTTCTCCAAATATCGTCAAGTCAGTACTCGGTGTAACTTGATCGTAATTCCAATTGATGACAGTAAGAAAAAGCTTCCAGATATTTCAGTTTCAATGAACCTTGAGAAAAAATATGAATCATAACTCAAATTTGATTACCGCTCTGCTTTTGTTCTTGGTAAAACTACAGAATCAACATCGGCTACAAAATTCCAGATAGAAGCTGCAAAAAAACTATTTGAAAATAAATCTTTACAACATTATTTATTCTATAGCAAAGGTAAACTACATATCCATTTTAGTATAGATGAAGGGAATGACAAGCTAACTACATACGTATTTTTTTATATTTGGGAAACGCTAAGACAAAAACCTTCAAATACCACTACGATTATTAATGACAAAGTCGCATAGAACTTCAAATTTCATAGTCACTGGCAAATCTTATAATTCAAGTGGACGGCTGCGTATTGCAATACAACTCAGAGAAAGTAGGATACGTAATAATAACATTGTATGGTAGGCAAGAAATCACTGATTTTGAAGTGCTGTGCACATAATACCTTGCATTGCTTAGAGCTGTGTAGTCCTTAACAAGTACTTTTAAAATGTTTATTATTTTACAAACAATATATTTGTCATATCACATTATTGATGTCGAATCAATCTCCATGTATGAAAGGTCTCAATTCTAAACTAAAATCCGGCTGCATCGAATTAGTGCATGATTATACTTCACGTATTATATTTACAGCAAATGCTTAACCTTAAAATCTACATTAACAATTGTGCGGTTGGCAATTTATTGTAAATTTAAAGCGTCTTCTCACTGGTACGATAATTTTTTAAATTCATTAATTTTGCGTTACGAACTACGATATGCTGTAATTTTAAACCCCACTTGAAAATTAACGGCTCCAACAAATGATAGCACCAATAATGGTCCTTTCTTCAATTTGAGAGAGTCCTAGTGAAGCGAATACTTAAGCGTACTTATCTAACTTCCAAACTCCACAAATACCTTAGGCTTTAACAGTACCAATGTCATCACATACATCAGTCTCAATAGAACCGCTAGCTGTAGTCTTAGACCATGATGAATCATTTCTTAATTATACTATCAAAATCAAATTCGGCGCCACATACTGACTTGGCCGTCCGCCTTGACAGGAAGAATTTGCCATCCTTGACATAATCACTGCAAACTTTGTTGACTTCACATGGAATAGATTCCTCTATATTGGGAACACTCTTGCACTCATTACCATGTACTCCATTTTCTTTTTTATTATTGACTCCATTTTTGTATACACCATTAGTTTTTACTCCATTGTGAGCTTTATCGTATTCTTCTTTAATTTCTTTTTCAACATTTTTCTTCTCGAGATTTCTCTTTTTGTAACTCTTAGTGTAGAAGTTGAGGAAGAGAAAGAGGAAAATAGTGATGTTAGAGCAGATGAAGTAAGTGAAACCAGATGCGTACTGACAACGCGGAGAGAAGTGCGTCCATGCGCAGTACGTTAACATCAAGATGAATTGAATCTGTAAGCAACATCAAACAAATTAGAATTCATTCATTGAGCCTATCAGACTAATATGATATTTGGCCCGGTCAAATTAGCCTAAAAAATAGGGGTTCCCTTGCATTAATTCACAAGCACGTAAGGCATGCCGCTCTAATGAAATCCTGAAAAGTCCAAATTGATCCCGTGTGTGCAAAACAAAATTCAACGTCAAAGGTCGCAGAAATGGGTTTTTTGACTATTTGGAGAAACGGTTACTTTTACGATAACAATAGCTCAGACTAAAATTGTATATCAGGTAATTATCTACTAAAAATGTCTTTATACTTTTTCATAGTTGTGAATTAATACAAGGGTCAATGTCTTTTTTGACCGGGCCAATTGGTTTTGTCCATTATATTTATATTATCGTATTTTTATTTTAATAATTATACTTTATTATCATCAAAGCCAAGCTTCATTAAAAAATAATACACGCAATTTTTTCATGCCGTTGAATTCATTCTTTTATTTTCTTTTCCCATTGAATTACGAATTATAGTACTAATCAGCCTCTACCCGTTTATCTGTTTTTGATCACATAGTCTTTGATACTTGTCTCAGCATGCTACCAACCACCTGGGTATGTATGTCATCGATTCACGTAACCTGAAGCTTGTCTTACGTTTGCTGGTTATTTGACTTTAAATGAATTTATCTAAATCTACTGATACATATGAAATGTAATGCATATCTACATATTTGAAAGAAAAACAAACAATACTTATTTTTTGAAAATATTGAGAGTTTTGCATGTGCTCCTAGGAAATTCAAAGGTCTCTCTCTTGATAAATATGATAGGTAGCTTTAGTTTTAAATATTATGATTATGTAATATTTATTGACCTAGCATTTTATTCGTTGTTTAGTTTATTCCACAGTTAATCTGTGAACAGCATTGAGGGCTACAATATTGTCATATCTTAGATGTATTTTTCTATCTTGTAGCTGTTTATAGTTCCTTTTGAACAAAAATAAAAAAAAAATAGCAATTTTATACTCACCAATTGCAGCTTAGTAACATACTTCTTCCACCACAGATACTGCTGGAACCGTGGTCCCAACCCGGAGAGTAGATAGTAAGAGTACATTACCACATGTACCACTGAGTTGAGGAGTGCTAGGACTGCGCCCTCCCCGCCCGCTGCAAACTTCAGGTAGCTCCAGGAGTACAGTGCCATGATGACGTGGTGGTATACATGTAGGAATGTCACCTGGAATTTGTAGGTTTTATATTGTGACTTTCAGCCCAATCAGATTGTGTGGGTTGTCTTACAATTAATATTATAAATGTGAAAGTTTGTGAGGAAGGATGTATAGATGTTTATTACTCTATCACGTGAAAAAAAAAAAAAAAAACTTTGGAATCCTAGCCAAGGTGAGACGGTACTTCACACCTGAACAGCTGCTCAATTTGTATCAAGCCCAGGTTCGGTCGTGTATGGAGTACTGCTCCATCTTTGGGAAGGATCTGCGAAACACCAACTGGAGGTACTTGAGTCTATCGAGAAGCGGGCCAAGAGACTCATTGGCAACAATGCACTGGTCGAGTCAAAGATCCAGAGCCTTGAACATCGACGACGAGTTGCAAGTCTATCGGTTTTCTATCGTTTACATTTCGGGGAGTGTGCGATGGAATTACACAATCTAATTCCGCCAAGCCCGTTCCATCATCGGACTACGCAATAGATGGCGAAGCGCCATCGTTACATGGTGGACATCCTACCCATACGCACAAAACGTTTTGGGAATACCTTCATTGTGCGTACGGCTAAGAAGTGGAATTCCCTGCCGGAGTCTGTGTTTCCCGATAGCTATAAGTCAAGAGTGAATAGGTTACTTTTGGGTAAGCGTGCTCCATCTTCGACCACATCATCACTTACCATCAGGTGAGATAGTGGTCAAACGCGAACTTATTTTTTAAACAAAAAAAAAAAATTGGTAAATACAGTTCGCGATCGAGATTTACGTGGGAAAAACTTACCACACAAACGAAGTCACGGGCGGAAGCTATAATAGAAGACTACGATATTCGTTGGCGTGTTCGACGACGGCCGCTTCTTTCATGCACCCGAGTGTAGTACGCAAATCCAAACTTGGTTTTGGCTTTGATCACATCGTGCGCAGTGAAGTTAGCCAGTGGTATTGCAAGTGTAGTAGTAGAAAGACTAGGGCATGTTTTGCGAGTATGAAGTTTCAGGTTGAGTTCTTCTATACGGTGTTAATCAAACTTCTATGTGAATTTATATACACGACGACGCTATTCGTCTTCGGTCGCAGCGAAGTAAGCTTTTCCCATCGATTAACAGGTATTCCATTGGCCTGATGATATTGTTACTTTCGTGACAACCCGTCCAGCCCCGTTTTGTGTTCCCTACCACATATGAGCCATCTGTCTTTAAAGTAAGAATGAACAGGCATCTTCTGGGCTCACTCGTTTATCATAGACCTCATCTATGTCTTACCGTTAGGCGTGATCGAGATCAAGAGCTGGCTGACCTTTCAAAAGCTCTGAATTATGATCTTAAAGACTTCTAACTTCTAACATATTAACTTCAATCCGATGACTACTTAGACGTCAGACTAGCGTTTTGTAAAATGAAAGAGAATGTGGAAGACATGAAGACAGGCCGCTGTATTAATTGCTGTTACAATTTTTATTTCATTTAGCAACTTTATGAGCTAACGAAAGAATCCAGCATCTGTAATCGAACTAGACAGTGCCTGTACTTCGGTTGAATGTAATTATTCACAAATATAATATTTAATACTTTAATTTGGCGTCTCACCTGTTTATCTTTCTTTCGTAGAACGAAGAATACCGTGTCTAGAAGTTCAGTGAATTTCGCGAAAAAATACCACCAACCCAGGTCTAGTAGCTGAAAAATTTAAATTCCATAATTAGTTAATTCCGAAATCTTGAGAAATCTGGTAAATAGATCAATACAACGATATGTTATCCAGTTTTTGACGATAGCCTACCTGATATTGTTATTTTTTATGAAAAGTATGAATGTTTTCTAGAATACCGCCACAAGATAAATTTAAACTAGATGATCTGGTTTAAATTTACGAAAAAAAATGACGTGTAAAAGTGTTATGTTTTTTATCAATTTGCAAAATAAAGATTATATATAAAGAATGTCAGTCTCGACTCTCTTTATATTCACGTGGTCAAAAATCTAAGTTCCTTCCGCGCCAATTTGCAAATAAAATGAATTTGAAACTACTTTTATCTTTAATTTTATTTATTTATTTATTCTCACTTTCCTCAATAACTTCAACACAAGTCATCGAGGAAAGAAAAAAGAAGAAGAAAGCAATCGGTCTACAGGAGAAGTACCCGTGAGCCCAAAACATTTAGTAGTAATTTATCATATTTCGGTACAGTCACGGACTATAATTGATAAGCCACTTTCAAGATTTCCAATTTTGCAGTTTTATACATTCACGAGATTACACGATTAAACACGAACTCAAACCGAATGCTCGGAAACAAAATGACAAATGACTAATAATCGGAAATAGTCTTATCCATAGAGGTTGAAAAATGACTTTATAAGTTGTCAATGATAAATCCATACAACGGTGCTTACGTGTATCCCATCTATTTGATACTGACCTCCTTTGAAATAGTCCTCATTAAATACTCTTTATTTCTGAAATCCTATCCGAAGACAGAGTGACAGTTGAAATGTCGATGTCAGAAAAGATTTGGAGACGAAAATTTCGAATTTTGGTGAATCGTAGCCGTAGTTATTAACGCGAAAATGCCAGCTGCAATTTCTGAAGAAATTCGCTATAGAATCATAACAATGCATCAGCAGGGTCTGAGCATTCGTGCAATTTTGAGAGATCTGCACTTGACGGTGAGCTTATTCACTCATTCTATATGTTTTTGATTTTTTTTAAAAAGGTAATTATCTAAGTCCATTAACTTGAAAGTTGTTATTTTTTTAGCGAAACACCGTTTCTTTGTGGGTAAGACGATACGCCGAAGAAGGAGATATAAATGATCGTCGCCGAAACAACCATCGCCCTTCGGCATTAAGCGAAGCTCAGAGAACTGAAATGCTCCGCGAATATGAAGTTGATGGATTTATACCAACGCAGCGTTACGCGGAACGTTTTGATGTGAATCCCAGAACCATCCGAAGGCATCTTCACTCAATGAATTTGCATCATAGGACTCCTGCCTACAAAGTCGATATGACAGACGCTCATAAAACCGAACGTGTAAATTTCGCACACCGATTTTTAAATTTCGATTGGTCATCAACTATTTTTTGTGATGAGAAGTCATTCCAATCAAGCGATCATGGCCGCTTACACCTATGGCGATATAACAGTTCACGGTATGATGCAGATAACGTCATACCAAATAGGGAATCAGGAAGGATAACTGTTAATATGTGGGGTTGGATGAGCTCCGAAGGTGTAGGCGAGCTTGTTCAACTACCACCTCGTGCAAATGCCGTGAACTATATAAGGATTTTGGAAGATTTTATGCTTCCGTCTGTAAGGATTGTGTATCCACAGCACGAAATGGAAAATATTAATTTTGTTCACGATATTTCTGCCATACATCGAGCAAGGACTGTCAAGACCTGGTTTGAAGCACATCCAGACATAACGGTGATTCCATGGCCAGCTAAATCCCCGGACCTGAATCCCATAGAAAATCTGTGGGGTTTAATGGTGCAGCGATGGGATCACCGTAATGAACGAAGAAAGGAAGATCTGGCTCAACATTGTCAAGAAGTATGGGAGAACATGCGAGGGACTGATAATTGCACTCGTCTGGTTAGCTCCATGCAATCACGACTGCAAGCTGTAATAGACAGCCAAGGAGCATTTACAAGATATTAAGACAGTCCAACAGTTTTGATTCTTATTATACAAAATAAAATAATTATTCAAATAATATAGTGTTTTTTTTTGCTTAGCACATTTTATGACATTTATAATAGCTAAAACGTAAACTCTTTAGCAGAAATAGCAAATAAAACTTGCAAGATGGCGGCAGTTAGGTGTTATCTATGTTTAATACATAATCATAATTATCGTGAACGTCATCTTGGACGCTACGCGTTCGGATAAAATCGTGGTTTCGAGTTTTTCCGATGTCTAAATTATACCAACTATAATTTATCCGTACACCAACGTTACTATGGCTACACTAAAACAATTGTCGCTAGGTTACGGTTTCTACACCTGCAATTCGTCGACTTTAGGTAGTCACTCTGTTCTGTGTACGAATATAACCGATTAAACCCGATTTGCATTACACGGCTAAAATACGAATGGTGGCAAGTGGCTCATCATTTATAGTCCGTGACTGTACACAAAATACACTTAAAATAAGTGTATTTTGTGCACCTTTACTAAAACATGTTTTTTGCAGTACCAAGGAACTGGACGTGAAATTTTTATTGAGGTTTCATTGTGAAAAATGTTGACCTTTACTTTTTTTACAGAATCTCTCCTGTCACAGACACCCAATCTTATAGATATTTTTTCGAGGCGAGAATCGAACCCGCAACACGCAGTGCAGCTGTCAATCATTTTATCACTGCACCAACCAGGTCGTTGCATATTTCACAAGAATGTTTATAAAATTAAATGCTTACCAAAGGATTTTGCGTATTGGACGGATAACGGCACCCTGCGTAAATAATGCCATCTCTGAAGAGATTCAACTTGAAAACCTGAAATTGTATACAATAACAGCTGTCAGTTTACTTAGTTCGGGCAAGATATATCCAAGTCAATCATAAATATTTATTTCTCTTCCACAAAGGTGTCTTATAACTTTTTTTTTCGGATGGGAAAATCATCGAATGACTTCTCCCGCTCTGCGTGGAGCGGAAGGGAGTGTCAGATTTCTACTGACTAAAACCCACCCTGTTCCTTCAGCTGCCCTTAAGTTCCGGGGCCGCGGTATCTCGTTAGAACATTCCCGCAACCCCGGCAAGCAATAGGGCTATGGGGCTCCGTCACTAGTGCTGACGACTCTTTGAGGCGCGCGTGGAACACGACGCACCGCCATCCATGTCTGGTCCTAACCAGACGGTAAGCTACCCCTGCTCGCCGTCCGCAATCCCGCGCCTATGTTGGCCGGAGATCAGCTTGCGATCCCCGACACCCGGGGCGTCTCCCGCGGCGGCTGGGGCGCGAAGAAGAGAGTTGCTTCTCCCTCGTGCGTTCAGCCTCCTCCTTCGCTAGTATGACTGCTTCGCAGAAGGAGGCGACTGCCTCCCATTTCCTCTCGCCCCACACCATGGTCTGAACCAGGGCCAGGCGCGAGAGGTCGCCGCCGCCAAAGGTGTCTTATAACTACATCATACATAATATTATTTTGATAATTCACCTAGTGAGAGACTGGTTAGATACCAGTCTCCCACTGCGTGAATGTCAGCTCTAGGATAGCCCTGTCTTACAGATTACTAGTAAGTGTATAAGGTTATGATAATATTGGTTATGACATTACGGAACTGATATTAACATTTATATGACTAAAATATTTTTTTTTATATATACCCCGGACTTTTAATTCGATGCAGTAAGCTGACATAAGCTAGTGTCACTTACTAAAATAATGATACCCTATTTAACCTAATAGTGATGGATTCAATCAATCTATACTAATATTATAAAGCTGAAGAGTTTGTTTGTTTGTTTGTTTGTTTGCTTGAACGCGCTAATCTTCGAAAGTACTGGGTGGATTTCAAAAATTCTTTCTGATTATGATAGGCAGTTTCATGAGGAAGGCTATAGGCTATCTAACATTACGCTACTCCTCTCAGTTTTCCTACAATAAAGGTATTGGTGAAGTAAGTCGGGAGAAAATATGCCGCTAAATTACTATAATCGCGTGATCTGGCGAAATGCTGAGTTATACGTAAAGATCATGTACTACAAAAATATAGGTTTTATGTAGATCTAAAAAAAAGTCCATGGTCCTGCATATCTAACTTTTATAAATATTCCACAATAAGGCAAATTATGTTAAGAAAATATTTAAAAAATAAGGAATGATTTTGTAGTATTATTATTATGCGGCCTTATTAATATTTGCATTTGAAAGTAATTTCATCATCAAGACAATTTTATGAAGATTATCTTTGCCTTTTACAAAATATAATTTGGACTTATAGTTTAGGAGAAAATGTAAAATTAAAATTATTCCACAACGCTATTCACCACAGTCTAAAGATACTGTGCTATTCACCGTAACGGCCGCGGCGCGGCGGCCGCGGCCTGGGGATGCACGACGCGTCTAGCATGACTCGCGTACTCTACCACTCCGCGATAGATACCGCACTGATAGTGAACCTTATCTTGGTTTCATTTCGACTTCTTGGCTAAGAGACTTCCTATGTAAAATTGTTTCAGCTTCTTTTACGTCAAATGTGTATTTTTGTATTTATACATTTGAATATTTATATTTTACTTTCTCTTTAGTTGAATAAGTAATTTTGATAGGGTGTTGTTTAGTTCATCCCATTTTTAGGGTTCCGTAGTCAACAAGGAACCCTTATAGTTTCGCCATGTCCGTCTGTTACCGGTTTTTATTTATGTCATCGTTCAGTTTAAAGGTATGTTGTAATGAGATACCGCGGCCCCGGAAGGCAAGGGCAGCTGAAGTAACTGGGTGGGCTTATAGTCAGTAGAAGTTTTACACTCCTTCTCGCTCCACTTAGAGCGAGAGAAGTCATTCGATGATTTTCCCATCCGAAAAAACGGGTCAGACATTCAACGTTGGCATAGTTTAAAAGCGATGTTGTTAGGATTCCTTAGCCGAATAGCAAAAAACGGAACCCTTATACTATTCGTCATGTCTATCTGGCCGTCTTTCCGTATGTCACAGTCATTTTATTCCGAAACTATTAAGACTACAGAGTTGAAACTTGATATATAGATGTATTCTGCAAACCGCTTTCCGATTTTTATGCGAAAATAATGTAAAAAAAAAACATTAAGGGGACGCTCCCCATACATGGAACTAGAACTAAAAAATTTTTTTACATCAAGCCTGTACGCCTATGCGGGTGTCGGCGTCTATAAATAGATCTTTAAAAATGATACTGAGGTTCATGTAATCATTTTTGTCAAAGTCAATCGTTTGAAAGATATATTTGGGGACACATTTTACTACTTTGGAAGTGCCAAAATAGTAAAATGTGTCTCTAACTTTTAAAATAATAAAGTATAAAATATAAAAAATATGCTGTAGATTCTAATGAAAACTTTTAACTAAAATTGATTCGAACGAGATACAGTTTTTGAGATTTCATTTTCACATTTGCAAAATCCGCAAATAAAACTTTGTCATATAAACATTATGATAACAGCATTTTTTTTACGTTAATCTATGCTAGCAAGCATAGCTACGGAATTCTTCATGGGCGAGTCAGTCGAAAGATATACGCTTCCAAAGTGGTAAAATGTGTTTCACCCCCCACCCCCTCTTACTTTTATAATAATGGAGTCAAAAACCAAAACAAAATATATGCTGTAGATCTTAATAAAAATTTCAATTAAAATTGGTTTGAACGAGATCGGGTCAGCAGTTTAAAAATACTCTAAAAATACTCTAAATGTATTCTTGACAATATTATTAAATTAAACTATATTTACTTCGCGATTCTCTATCCAGTGCGAATTAGATTAACGCATAAAATTACACATTAATAATAGTAGTAGGATTATACGCGGGTGAAACCGCGGGGCACAGCTAGTCGAATAATAAATGAGTGATTTTTAATCATGAGAAATATAAATAAATGATAAAATTTATACTTTTATCTTTTATTTTGTTTCTATGATAAAGACTGCCCCCGCACCACTGCGACCTAAACCCAGTTGGAATTGGTACAGGTAAGTACAAGGGCCTATTGCAAAAAATAAAAAAATATTATCATGATCTATTCGTTTTATTTTTCACGCCCCTTTATAATCACATTTTTTCTTTTTATTATTTTCACACAATATTATTTAAAACAAATTGTTCACATCGTTATTCGATTTTATTCCTGAATCGATTAATTTAGTTACATCACAATTTCGTAGTCGTCATTATCTGAAAACTCAGAAATTGACAGTCTACTGCATCGAATTAAAAGTCTTGGTATAGGCACTCAACTCAATCGTTTAATTTTATAAAGACTAGTTCATAACCACGCCTTCACTCACAATTTTACCTACAGGAATCGAGTACTTATCCGTTCGAAGAGTTTTGAGCACTCGGCAAAATGTAGTTCAGATTTACGTAAGTGAGATCGTTTTTGTAATTGAATGTGCTCATATGAAACGAAAACTCGATCGCATCGTCGCGTCGTCGCGCTAACGGGGGGCGCCTTACGGTTTTAATAAACATTAACCTGACGATATCATAATATTTGCAATGATAATATTTTTACGCGATATTAACGATTATTGACACTGTAATTCAATGCCACGTTTTTTCTCCCATCCATTTACACTGCAACCTAATAATACGTAATAGCGTTACATATCGGAAACAAAATGCCCCAAAAAGTTACAGCACTTTATTGTTCAATTAAAGATTAAATGAGACCATTGAAATCCAAAATCATTTTTATAATTTCTATCTGGATTATTTTAGAACAGTGCTACTTAAACCACTTCCAAAAAGTAACAATATGAAAATATTTCTGTTGCACTAGATTAATCTGTGAATGAATTTTAATCCTAATCGAAATGTTAGTTCCAAAATAATTCTGTCCTATCCGCTAATCACCATAATCAAATTTGAATCGTAGATTAGTAGGTATTTTTCAATACCGCCAAATTTAGTCCAGTGGATTGTGGTTCCGCCGTTGTTTCTAAATGCATGTACCATACTTAACGATCAAACAATAGATAATTATTCTAAGAGATACTTGTTATAGTGGGATAATCGTTGTATTAAGTCAAGATGTATTTCAATGCTTTTACCCAAGGTGGTTACTTAACGTGAACTCAGCATTTTGTTGAGTTACATTGCCACTCAAGGGGAAAAAATGTGGCTTTGAGTTACATTGTTACTCATTGGTATTTTTTTTCCCAATGGGTAACAGTGTAACACAAAAAACTTTTTTGCAAAAAAATAAAACCGACTTCCATATCAAAACACTACAAAGCCAAAAATAATTTTAATTTCGGTAGTCGGTGTTATTGGTTTTGTATTTTCTTTTTTTTCACACCGCCTTCCGAAATTAAAATTATTTTTGGCTTTGTAGTGTTTTGATATGGAAGTCGGTTTTATTTTTTTGCAAAAAAGTTTTTATTTTCGCGCTTTTTAGTGGGTCAATTTGTAATTTATCTGGTTCTAAAAGCCAAAATGTCAACTACAAAAAACTAGAAACGCGCGAACAAAAAACACAATGCAGAGTAAACGAAAAGATCATCAATGTAAATATTTTTTTAGACTTTTGTTGATTTTTCAGAAACGGCTTGTTCGATTTCGATAAAATTTTCATGGGACCATTTGGGAAGTATACCCTTTCCAACAAAAAAAGAATTTTTCAAATCGGTTGGCGAGCGACGGAGCTATGCCCGAAGAAACATAAAAAAAAAAAACAAACAAACATCCGAATTGAGAACCTCCTCCTTTTTCAGAAGTCGGTTAAAAATGGGAACGAAGGCAAAATTTCATCTCAGTCGATTGGGGAAAACTTCTTTGAAATTCAAGAGCAAGATATTACTCGAACATACATAATTATTACAAATATTGCATAAAAGTTAAACATTGTTTTTGAGTTTCACCGGGAATTGTCGCGCTTCAAAGCCTCCGAGTTGTTCTAGTGATCGTGGCTATTGATTCTTGTTTCAAGACTTTCAGCGATTAGGGATAATACGGCGGCAGTAAAACAAACAAAAAAAAAATTGAAACAGTGATTTAGTAGGTAATAATAGTCCCTCCTATCCAATTTCAGCCACGGCGGTCAATCTCAGCTTAGATACGCCGGAGATGTTATGGTACACTCTCTTTTCCTGTACGCCAAAGACTATGAAACTACACTCTTTGCTGTACGCTAATAGTCCGATGAGATGGCAACCGGACACGATCCGAGAGAGATCAGGTGCAGGACTAAATTTTAACGTGCTTTATGTGGCACGACTTACTTAGTAGGCACCGTGGTAGAATAAGAACGGTCTGCTTAAGACCAGGCAGTGCAAAATAATTTTCACGCAAGCTGCGCCCCCATCCACCCTGGTTAGGCCGCACTAAACGCTAACGCAGCAGTAATATAGCTGAATATTGCATGCGCTCTTTCACCATATTCGGGTTCGAAACTAAATGTCGTGAGTCTCAATTCTTATTTCGTTTACACCTAAAGTGATAATTGATCTAGAGAAAAAAAATCCTATATTTGGATAATAAACTATTTTTTCTTACTGTCAATACTAATTTTAGACATAAAAGCCGAGTAATCTTGATTAAATTTTGAATAATCTTTAAAAAAGACGTGATTTTCGATTAAAAAATGAATCGAGCGAAAATGTTCCAATTACGAAACTGGTTCTAGATATGGAAAGAAAAAGATTGATTGTATGCGTGATTGTTTCAGAATAGTAATACAAAATTACATACAATTTAGGGAGCCTTCTCTTAACGGTTCAAAACGTTTTACCCACCTTAAAACAAATCATGGTCGCCAAAAAGACTTGTGACGCGTTGTAATACGCGATTAGTCTGTTCATCTGAAGGGGCTGTCGATTCTTCATAATTCTTGGGCCAATGCGTATGAGAATCAGGTAGGCTACGACCACAGATAATATGGGCATGGGACTTGACATCATGAACCACGAGTCTACCATTGCACCTGGAATTGCAAAAATTGTATGTATTAGTACTTTTGTGTTAAAAAAAAAACTTTTTAACAAAAAATTAAACCGACTCCCAAAAAACACTGCAAAGTGAAAAATAACTTTAATTTCGGTAGTCGGTGTCTTTAGTTTTGTTTTTTCGTTTTTGGCACCGACTTCCGAAATTAAAGTTATTTTTCACTTTGCAGTGTTTTTTGGGAGTCGGTTTAATTTTTTGTTAAAAAGTTTTTTTTTCACTCTTTTTAGTTGGATGATTTTTAATTTACCTAGTTAAAAGAGCCTAAATGTCAACTACTTATAACCTTTTACAAAATATTGCTTTTCCCAATGCTGGGCCGTTAATTGTTGAGGAGTTCTCCTGGTACTTCACCATCAGCTCTACATCACCATATGCATTGTGACGAGCATAAAGTGCTTAACATCCATATTCAAGTAATCGAATCGCAATCCACTTAATACTTATTATTGAGTAGTTTCGGCGGCCATCTGTGGTCTTCATCATCAGTTCCACTTCCCCAAATGGTACTTTTTGAGAGCAACTGCACAAGTTACTATAAGAAATACCCAAAACGCCATAGGTGTGCCTATAATATTTGAAGAGTTCCCTCGATTTCTCCAGGATCCCATCATCAGATCCTGACTTTGGTGATAATGGTACCAATTTCGAAGTATACCCATTCGAACAAAAAAAGAATTTTCCAAATCGGCTCAGCCGTCTTCGAGTACTCGATGATCATACATAAAAAAAAAAAAAAAAAAAAAAATATACGCGTCGAATTGATAACCTCCTCTTTTGGTCGTCGGTTGAAAATCACTCAAGTTATAAAGGTTGCTAGTGATACGACACTATTATTATGTTCACAGTTTTGTAACATATTTTTTTTATAAAAATACTAGCTGCTGCCCGCAACCAACTTCGTTCGCGTGGGAGGATTTCCCGCGTAAATCCCGATCCCGTGGGAATTCCGGGATAAAAAGTAGATAGTAGCCGATTCTCAGACCTACTGAATCTATACTAATATTATAAAGCGGAAAAGTTTGTTTGTTTGTTTGCTTGAACGCGCTAATCTTCAAAAGTACTGGGTGGATTTGGATGCAATTTGGTATGGAAGTAGCTTAAAGCTTGAGGAAGGTTATAGGCTACTTTTTACGCGACTGCAAAAAAGGAGAGTTATGTTTTTACCGTGATAGAATCCACGGGCGCGAAGCCCCGCGTGAGTACTAGTATGCATATAAAATTTGGTAAACATCAATAAAGCCGTTTCGGAGGAGTAAGGTAACTAACATTGTGACACGAGAATTTTATATATTAGATTGTGTATTTGTCAAAAATTTTATTGCAAATAGAATATTGTATTGTATTGTTCTTGTCAATGACGCCGCCGATTCGGGCCTGGTCCTTACCGGACGGTGAGCTATCCCTACTTGCCGTCCGCAGACCCGCGTCTACGGTGACCGAAGATCGGCTCGCGATCCCCGACCTCTCCCGCGGCGGCTGGGGCGTGAGGAAGAAAGGTGTCTCTCCCTCACTCGTTCAGCCTGCTCCTTCGCTAGCATAACTGCTTGAGGCGACTGCATACCTTACAAAAACTTTTTAGCAAAAAATAAAACCGACTTCCACATCAAAACACTACAAAGCCTAAAATAACTTTAATTTCGTTAGTCGGTGTTATTGGTTTTGTATTTTCTTATTTTTGACGCCGTCTTCCGAAATTAAAGTTATTTTAGGCTTTGTAGTGTTTTGATATAGAAGTCGGTTTTATTTTTTTTGCAAAAAGGTTTTCATTTCGCGCTTTTTAGTGGGTCGTTTTGTAATTTATCTAGTTACAAAAGCCAAAATGTCAACTACTTATCACCTTTTACAAAGTATTGCTTTTCCCGATGCAGAGCCATTAATTTTTGAGGAGTTCTCCTGGTACTTCACCATCAGCTCTACTTCACCATTAATGCATTGTGACGAGCATAAAGTGCTTAACATCCATATTCAAGTAATCGAATCGCAATCCACGAAATACTTATTATTTAGTAGTTTCGGTGGCCATCTGTGGTCTTCATCATCAGTTCCACTTCCCCAAATGGTGCTTTTCGAGGGCAACTGCACAAGGTACTATAAGAAATACCCAAAACGCTGTAGGTGTGCCTATAATATTTGAAAAGTTCCTTCAATTTCTCCATGATTCCATGATCAGATCCTAACGTGATGACAATGGGACCAATTAGAAAATATACCCTTTCAACTAAAAAAGAGTTTTCCAAATCGGTTCAGCCGTCTTCCAGTTATGTGGTAACATAAATAAAAACAAGACGAACTGAGAACCTCCTTCTTTTTTTGAAGTCGTTTAAAAATGTATGTGGTTGAAATTCTGTTATGAGAAAGGAATAACGCTATTTGTCTTGTATAGTTTCGTCTCTTTCCCTCACAGTTGAATCGTTATAATATTTTTAAGACATCATAGCCCTATAGTATTCTATTATTATAATATTTTTTCCCCTTTCAGTCAACTGAACCATAATATTATTTTGATGAGACATCAGTTATTGTTAAACTACTGCATTAATTTAAAAAAATGGTTATGTAAAACCAGGAACTGGTTAACCATATAGATTTTTTATGATTATATAGAATGAATAGGTACATTATCATTACAGGCATACAAGTATTATGGAAGAAAGACCAAACGTACGGCTTTTTACTGTGTACATATTTCTTATAAATGTGTTAGAGTGACATCGATGGTATTTTGATGAAAGGTGATGCATAAAAATAAAAAAAGCACTTACTTTTCCCTACTTTCAGGGAGTCTAGATAACGATCCACTTTCTCCAAGTAACTCATTTTCGGGCCGTAATCTGTAACCAAAGAATAATACAAATAAGCGCATAAAATTAAAGACCACGATACAATTTCCCTGGTGACAGCCATTTTGAAGTTTAGTTTTTCTTCTTATACCCGTTTTTTTTTCTACCATGACACATCTTGTCAAGTGTCAAAACTATAAAAAGTTTAGAACACCAAAAAGTTCGAATTTTAAACATCCAACCTCTTTTTAAAATTTTAATGGGAAATAAAACAATATTGTGAGCAGTCTCTAGGAAATATTTTGAATTTATTGGTAATGCAAAAATTAGGTAAGTTCGAGTCGGACTCGCCTATGATGGGTTCCGTAGTAAGTACGTAAAATAACTTTGTTTTTCATAGTATTTGTATAAAAGACAAAAGTATATATTTACGATTTTAGAAAATGTGTTATATCTCGAAAGCTGCTGACTATATCTCATTTGAACTTTAGTTCTTTGAAAATTAAAATTTTCATGGAGATCTAAAGCATATATTTTTTTAGTTTTTTCTCTTTATTTTTTTAAGTTTTAAAATAATAATTTTGGCACGTGTTATACCGCTTTGGATGTATCTATCTATCAAAGTGTTAACTATGAGTAAATAAGGTTTGAGAAACCTCGATGTCATTTTCAAAGACCTATCTATAGATATGAAATTTTTTTCAGTTTCGTAAATCGTAAAGCGGTTCACAGAATACATCGACCTACTAATTTTGAACCGTGTAGTCCTAAGAGTTTTAGAATAAAATGTTTGTAACATATGGATAGACAGACAGAGAGACATGAAGAATCTATAAAGGTTCCATTTTTGCCATTCGACTACGGAAACCTAAAAATAGGTACATTTCTGGTAGGTGCAATACAAGTCAATATAATATATTTAAATATTGTTTGGTACTTAATCAGATTAGCATAAATTATTTGAAATAAGGGAACTAAACACTTCCCTTATTTACTAGTAAGAGGTAGAACCATTGAGATGGGAAAAGTATCAAGTCAGTGGGTAGAACAGATGACATCTGCCATTCCTGACTTATTGGTTCAGTGGCATTCTTTATTGTACACCTCAACATTATAGTGTATTACATTATCTTTGCTCAACAGTATTAAATAAGAATGTAACAACTATTGAGGTGTTGCAATGGGTGGTCCTACGCGGATGGATTGACACAAAAGGTGAAATTAAATGCAAGAGTAGTCCATGGTGTACTACATATTTACTTAGATGCAACACATCTATACTATCTATACGTATTGTAACATTTATAAAAATTTAATTATGGAAAGCAATATACTAGCGCCTCTACCGATGGAAATGATATTTAGTAACTCTTACAGGATGTCATAGATGGCGTGGTGTATGTATATCCAGTATTAGAATTTGAGTAAATGATAATAAAGGAAAATTAAAATAATAGTGTTCTCCTTATGCATAGAATGGGTGAAAATAAATTAGTAAGATTCTATTCTGAGGTAATCCAGTTAGTCATTGTCTTTTGTCATGGTCAAAGATAAATAGCTATCAAGACGGGGCCGCTCTTTTTCTTAAGGTCTGAGACTAAAACATAGTGTATTACATTCTCTTTGGTCTGAGACCAGGAAGTTCGCAGGCGTTTAAGATAAAGAGATTTTCTTTGACGTAATAGCCTGATAATGACGAAAGAAAGGCAGGGAACCCAAGTTAAATATAAAATCCATGTATGGATTAACCGGAATATGTCCGTGAGTAAAAAACCTTTCCACATTTCTGAAATTAGGCCAAGCGAGAGATTTCCCCTGGCGTCCATTTTAATGCTAACACCACGATGCTTTGTCTTTTGTTTTAGGGTCGCATAGAATAGTTAACTTAATATTTTAACTTAATTAAAGAAGAAATGGTCATGTTGTGAAGATATATAAAGGGAGTGCCTCACCAAATACGTCGTTGAACGTATGATGTGATTCGGTTCCGAACAAATTAATGCCACGTTTTGATTATGCACACCAAATGGATGCGGTACTGCTGGCTGAACCCGTACCATGGTTTAAAGAATTGAAATTTATTGTTTACCCAGACTGTAAGTGTATTTAATTATTTCATTTGAACAGTGTGAAATTCAGAACTAATGAAACAACTATCACGTGTTTGAAGAACGTTTGATTATATTTAATGATATGATCAACCAAACTTGTCTTGTGTTTTATTTCTAATGTAATCTCATCATGCGCAAGAACTCAGCCCATAAGTCTCATCTTCAGATATCAACCCTTGGTTAGCTGGTGTGTAGGGAACAAACCTTACAGTATACTTCTATACTAATATTATAAAGTGGAAAAGTTTGTTTGTTTGTTTGAACGCTCTAATCTTCCAAAGTACCGGATATATTTATTGTTTTTGATAGGCAGTTTCATGAGGAAGGCTATGGGTTATCTAGCATGACGCTACTACTTTTAGTTTTCCTAGAATAAGGGTATTAGTAAAGTAAGTCGGAAGAAAATACGCCGCTAAATTTCTATAATTGCGTGCGCTGGCGAAATACTCAGTTATACGTAAAGATCATGTACTACAAAAATGTAGAACTTAAATAGATCTAAACAAGAAACACCAATACTACATATCTAACTTTTATAAATAATCCACAATAAGGCAAATTATGTAAAGAAAATATAAAAAAATAAGACATGGCTTTATAGTATTATTAACATGCGGCCATATTAGTACTTACGTTCAAAAGTAGTCTTATCATTAAGACAATTTTATAAAGATAAACTTTGCCTTTTACAGTATATTATTTGGGTGCATAGTTTTGGATTCCAGGCCCTCGACAGTTGAAACCCATCCTCCCGGTTGAAATTGTCGTATTTGGTAATCTCAATCGCTTCCCTTACCAGTCTTGGTATATAGTGGCGTTCTGTCGAGATGACTTGAGGGTTATGTAACTTAATCCAATGGTTCGATCCAGTGGTTCAAATGTGTAAAAACCGAAAAAGTTCCGTAGTAAGTTCGCGAGTTAACACGGTGAGTTTTGTGTGTCGGGAACAGAATCGAGTGTTTAGTGATACATGTGACATTAGTAGCGGTGTCGTAACAGAAAACGAACGAGAAAGAGGGTAGACCGATTTGTCTGCTCATAAACTTCCACCCGCAATTACTTCAGTTCATCCGTGATCACGCTTGCAACAGTGCCGAAATATCGGAAACTCAAAACAATAAATACACATGATAAATATCCCATTTTAAGTTCTAATGATACTGTTAGGTAGTGACCATGTTAGCTTAAAAAGATAAACTTTGCCTTTTACAGTATATTATTTGGACGCATAGTTTAGGATAAAATGTAAAATTAAAATTATTTAACAACGTTATTTACCGAAACAAAGCGCGCGGACCGGACGCTCGACTTAACTTGCTTACCAACCTACACTCAACGATACATACCGCACTGATAGTATGTATTAGGTACCTAAACTTGGCTTCATTTCGATTTCTTTGCTAAGATACTATAAGCACAGATAAGTGAAAATTGTTTCAGCTATTAACGTCATAATTATGTTCGTTTTTGTATCTGTACTTTTGAATATTGTTATTTAACTTTTTGTATAGTTACATAAGTAATTTTGATAAGGCTTTGTTTCGTTTATCCCATTTTTAGGGTTCCGTAGTCAACAAGGAACCCTTATAGTTTCGCCATGTCCGTCTGTCTGTCTGTCTGTCTGTCCGCGGTTTAGCTCAAAAACTGTTGATACTAGAAAGTTGTAATTTGGCATGAGTATACACGTTAATGACGCCAAAAAAGTGGTAAAATAAAATTTTGAAATTATTAGTAATTCCCCTCATGTAAAGTGGGATGATCATTTTTTTTTTTCTTTTTCCCATAGTGATATCGTTGGATAGGTCTTTCAAAAATATTAGGGGTTTGGTAAGACCGTTTTTTGTTTAAGTAAACCGTTCGTGTTTTATCAAGCTTTAAAGTACCAATTTTCGATAGAGTCAAGTGTCCCCCCTCTCTACCAACTAAACGGTTATAGTTACAAATTCATCTGGTATGGAGTCTCTATGCACAGTTTCAGCACAAAATAACTAACTCAAAGAATTGATACCAAATTATTGGTTTCATATATTTCTTGAATACCAATCATAACAAACGTGTCACAGCACTACGAGGGTCAATAATTTTCCACGTCACTTGCCAATAACACGATAATTCCCTTCGTTCTTCTTAATTTGAAAAATTCGGTCTCTGGTATCAGTGTATTGGAATTTGTAATAAGTTTACACACGTAGATTTAGGATTACAAACCCCTTGCCATATCGTTTGTTATCATCCAAAGAAGCCATGCACTTGGTATGTATATACCCTTTAAATTACACGTTGTATAACGAAGTTTAAAGGAAAACTATCACAACTAAGTGCGCTTTACAAGTTTACGAGTAATAGTCGACCAATTGTATTTGACTCGAAAATTTCGAACAACTCCATAGAATGTCGATAGATGGCGCAAAGCGTCAGTTGTATCGCGCTAGTTTCATATTTAATTAATTTATTTATTATTTTGCTATATAATATCAAACACAAAGCTCCCCCAGCAAACTACTTTCTCAATTTTATTTTTTGTGTCCTGTATTTAAATTCAAAACACCGGCTATGACAAGTTTTATACAAATTAAAAAAAAAAATACTTTCCGCGCAAAATTGTCGAATCAGGTGAGGATTTGTATAGGAACTCAAATTAGTGAGTCAGTCATGTTTGGTTTTTAGTTAGAGCATGGTACGAAACGATCAGTCAGCGAATTCGTCACGCACTTGGCTGTTATAAAAACTACGGAACCCTACACTGCGCGTGGCCCGACACGCACTTGACCGGTTTTTATGTCATTGTTTCGTTTAAAGTTTATAGTTAGTTTATCAATTTTGTTTTATTTTAGTTCCATTGATTTATACAGTTATTAAAATACGTAAATGTAGTGTAATGTAGGTACTTATAATAGGGATTCACTTCCTATTTATTAGGGTTCCGAAGCCGAAAGGCAAAAAATGAAACCCTTATACATTCGCCAGGTCTGTCTGTTTGTCCGTCCGTATGTCACAGCCATTCTATTCCGAAACTATTAGGACTACACATGTGAAACTTGGTAGGTACATGTATTCTGTTAATCGCTTTCCGATTTTTATTATAATAAAATAAAAGTAATGGAGCTACACATTACCCACGATACCGATAGATTTACCTTTTAGTTTTAAGAGGATACAATTTTCTGTAGGTAATGCGTGCCTTTTGCAGTCACAATAAATAAAGCGCCGGGGTTGCGGGAATGTTCTAACGAGATACCGCGGCCCTGGAACGCAAGGGTAGCTGAAGTAACATGGTGGGTTTTAGTCAGTGGAAATCGAACACTCCTTTTCGCCCTACCCAGAGCGAGACAAGTTATTCGATGATTTCAATTTAATTCAGTTTCAATTTATTTGTGTGTTACAGTCAAATAAAAATTTCCGATTCTTATACAAAAATATTAAAAAAATATACACGCAATGGAACTTAAAAAACAATTTTTTCATCAAACCTATACGTGCGAGTTGTCTATAGATAGGTCTTTATAAAAACTTTTTACCAAAAAATTAAACCGACTCCCAAAAAACACTGCAAAGTGACTAATAACTTTAATTTCGGTAGTCGGTGTCTTTAGTTTTGTATTTTCGTTTTTGGCACCGACTTCCGAAATTAAAGTTATTTTTCACTTTGCAGTGTTTTTTGGGAGTCGGTTTAATTTTTTGGTAAAAATTTTTATTTCACTCTTTTTAGTTGGTCTATTTTTAATTTACCTAGTTACAAGAGCCTAATTATCAACTACTTATAACCTTTTACAAAATATTGCTTTTCCCAATGCTGGGCCGTTAATTGTTGAGGAGTTCTCCTGGTACTTCACCATCAGCTCTACATCACCATATGCATTGTGACGAGCATAAAGTGCGTAGCATCCATATTCAAGTAATCGAATCGCAATCCACTCAATACTTATTATTGAGTAGTTTCGGCGGCCATCTGTGGTCTTCATCATCAGTTCCACTTCCTCAAATGGTACTTTTTGAGAGCAACTGCACAAGTTACTACAATAAATAACCAAAACGACATAGATGTGCCTATAATATTTGAAGAGTTCCCTCGATTTCTCCAGGATCCCATCATCAGATCCTGACGTTTATGAAAATGGGACCAATATCGAAGTATACCCTTTCAATCAAAAAAATAATTTTCCAAATCGGTTCTGCCGTCTTCGAGTAATCGATGATCATACATTAAAAAAATATATATATATACGCGTCGAATTGACAACCTCCTCTTTTTGTCGTCGGTTGAAAATGACATTGAGGTCGTTCCTAAATTATTTTTATCTCAAAGTCAATCGCATGGAAGATAATATACACTTCCGAAATGGTAAAATGTCCGACTCGCGCTTGGCCAATATTCAAGATCCAGATGCGAGGAAAACCAATACATTCTAATACCACAAGAAAGTGGGACTAAAAATATTGTTTAAATAATATACTAAATTCAATGTATGTACATATAAACGTTTTCACTTTACTGTGAAAATAAATTATTATTATTATTAAAAAAAAGAAATACTGAACAATATAATTCAAAATTATATTTACTTCGTGATTCTCTATCCACTGCGATACTCAAATTTTAGATAGGGATACTCAAATTTTAACGTCTGTTCATCCATACCATAGGATTATACGCGGGTGAAACCGCGGGGCACAGCTAGTAAGTAATAAACAAAATTCTCAATACATTTACATACAATAAAAAGTTGAGACACATTTTAAAAATGAAAAATTAAGTACAGAAATAGAGATCATTTACCATGTTTCGAAAGAAGAAAGGATTTGTGTTTTTCTTACTGACGTGGGTCGAGCACTCCAAAGCCGCATCGCTTGAGCCACAACCAATTTACCAAGAAAATTGGTTGTGTAACTCGGTACCCTTTGCCTTTTGTTTTCCGATGACCTCAGAAATAATGTTATATACATTTCGAATGTTATATGACACAAAGTGAGTCAAACAAAACAGACCGGTTGTCTACGGAACGTTTCAACCCAATTTCCCTAAATCAGTTCGTATGACCTTCGCATGAAATTCGGCGGACTAAACTATTGATTTTTAGTTAATTCGCGGCCGTGGTAACAGTTGTTGGTAAAATTCGTAAAGTAGAACTAAGTTGGGGTAAGTTGGCGACCACGATGTTTATAGTCGTATAAGGAATAGCCAGTCATTGATATTCAAGAGACGTTTTCCTCTTTCTGTCTGTCTGTTTCAGTATCTCCTGCTGCATTCTGAATCAATATGCTCCCAATCTACTAAATCGTTTCATTTTAAATTTGGTAAACAAACTTTAACAACAAAATATCCGTAAATAACAAAAGTTTGAGCTTGCGATTGTGTCTTGGGGATAAATGTATCGTCTTCTTCTTGTACTCGTATATTAAATTCTATTGCTGTTTGCTAGTTTCGCTGAAACTCGAGAACGTCTGGACATTTGAAGTCCCCTATACAGGAGGCACCTGGCCGGTATTATTTATTGTGTGCGATACACTATTCGTTTTTTTTTTTCGTAGTAGAATTTCATTAAAGTTATTTTTAATTTTATTGGCACTAATGTTTATCCTCATGAGCAAGAATTCATATTATTTTTATTAAAGATAAACTAATAAAAATTGTAGTCAAACTTTTGTTATAGAGAAAAGTATAAGAATATGTACTTGTAAATTGTTTTTATTTATTTATTATATTATATTAAAAAATTGTAGAAAGAAACACACACAAGTAGAAAAGTAAAACACAAATACAGATAAAAGAGCACAATAAAAAAAGCGTTATTGATATTATTGACAACAAGAATAATGCTCGCAGAGCTTTGATACTAAAGCGTTCTTCTGTGTAATATTTTAGAGATATTTTTTCTGAGCACAAAATCTGTAAGCAATTTGTCAGGGTAACGAGAAACTTATACCGAGTTTTTATGAAATAGGTATGTAAAATAATATTCGGTTCTTATAATATTTTATAACACATTTTCTCCTGAACATTTCGTATGAAGTACTTCATTTCCCTACGGATATATCCTTGCGTGAAATATTTTGCATTCAATTTTCATAAACGTAAGGATTTCAGCAAGGCTATGTAATATAAGTTAATCTGTAGGTTTTAATCTTTTCGGGGAAGAAAAGGCAGTCTAATTATATTACAAGTCGCTTGCCATGTAGCTTGAAATTGCTTGTAGGTTAACAAAAACCAAATTATCTTTGTATTTATATTTGTGTGAGTTAAAAATACAATCCCATGAGCAATTTGGGGTCGATACTCGCGGAATTGTGCACATGTAGCCTTCTTAAACGAATCTCAACAAGACTGGAAGACACTTCCCGTGAACCAAGGGTTAGCCATTATTTTGGCCTCAAAGAGCTGTCAGCATCAATATGGGGCCCTTGTGCATATGTAGCCTTCTTAAACAAATCGCGACGAGACTGGTAGACACTTCCCGTAAACCAAGAGTTGGTTATTATTTTGGCCTCACAGAGCAATCAGCATCAATGTCGGAGTCCAATAGGACCATTGCCTGCCGAGGTTGCGCGGGAGCGTTCTTACGTGATACCGCGGCTCCGCTGTTCCTTCAGAACCCACCTTGTGGTGAATTTTAGTCAGTACAAGTCTGACACTCTCTTCCTATCCATCCAGAGCAGAAGGTGTCAGTTTGTGATTTTCACCCGATAAGAAAAGCTTTGCGTTATAACATGACAATGGCGCCAGTCCCTTGGGTACATTATCATTAATTTATATAAAAGTAAAATAGAGTAAAGACCCCTAATCATTAGTGTAATTTGCTGATAGTCTTGTATTCCATCTGTGTGGATAGCGAAACCAGTCGGTGGTGACAGGCGCGTTTTGGATGAATGTCTTCACGTAAAATTAGAGTTTGATCGTAGCTCAAACACGCACTGGTTCGCGTCTGGATTACGGCCCATTCCGTTTCATAGAGGATAGGCTTGTGACACAGTAGTATGAAGTTAGGAACATTGCAGGGTGGATTCATATAGTTTTTGGCCTGTAGGTGACCACGTTCATAGCGATGTCCATGCAGTGGCATTCTTTTGGTCCATTATGGTGCTTGCTTGTAATCTATACATCAAAACTTACACATTATGATAATCGTAAATTTTATTTTCTGTGTACCTATTACCAGAAAAATTAGATATAGAAACATTTTACTGCTGTACTATATACTACACCGGTACCTTTATTCTGTAGTTACTAAAATAGTAATTCAATTAAAGTGGTGCTCGCATAGGTTGGTTTACATGGCTAAGCTTTGCTTGCCGAGATCAATAGTATATAATTGGAAACAGAGGGACAATGCCACCGTTGCCAGTTGTATAGCCAGATGCGCAGAGCAACTGCTATGCGACTCCCAGATGCGTCAAGTGTTTGGGTGAGCACAGCACTGCGGACTGCCCCTGGCCCAAAGCCAAAGCCCAAAACCTTTTTTCGGAACCACCCAGCTGCGTTCTCTGCGGCCAGACCGGACACCCAGCAAACTACCGCGGCTGTCTCAAAGCCCCCAAACTCGCTCCTAAACTAGCGAAGCGTGCCAACGCTCGCCAACAAAGAGAGGCACCTTCCTCTAAAATGCCCTAACGTCTCGCTCCTCAGAGACCGTCCCCGTGGAACAGGCTAAACCACGAAAAAGCCTTTCCCTCCTTAACCCCTGCCAAACCTTTGCAGGCACTGATGGATATACCCATCACAGCGCCGATCCTGCTCGTAGCCGTGGCCCCAGAGAAAGTGTTACCCAGCGACTTGGTTGTGGAGTACCAATAGGCAGTTTCTTTTTGTAAAACACTAGTGCACAGCTATACCCTATTAAAATGGAAGCTCTCCTCAATATAGTTGTAAAAAGGTTAAGCTGATGAATATTATTTCAGTTGTTTTCAGGAGGCAAGATTATTAATTGCTATTAATACTTCTTCTTCTTAGCCTGTCGATGGCAAATAGCTAGATGGAGTCTGCCCAGAACTGGGCAACCAGTTCATATTTCATATTTATTTATTTGCATACCATAATGTTTTATAGGTGTTACAATAGGCTTAAAGCTAAGGTACAATTATGGACCCTGTAAGGGCACAGCAACAATTATTGTAGGAAGGAAAAAATTAAAACTAAATACAAATTAAAAAAATTAATCAAATTAAAAAGTAAAATTAAGATCAAATTAAAATAAAATTAAACGTTAAAATTTTTCATATTAAATATACTTAAATAACAAATTATATAATTATAAATTATTTATTATTGAGATCACTTCTGCATTTATTAATTATAATTAAGAGAAAATTATACCAATGTTTATTTTAGTGTATATTCACAAAATGTCATATTAATTTGAATCAAATATATAATTACAGTAGCCGTCACAGTTTATTATTCATATATTCATTTATAGTATAGTCGCTTTTATTTAATAGAAATAGCTTCAATTTATTACTAAAGATACTATATTTATTTATATTCTTAATTTGTTCTGGTAGTTTATTATATATTTTTATTGACATTACATATGTATTTGATGAATGTATTTTAAGTCGTGATGTTGGAATGTTTAGTCTGTTTTTGTGTCTCAAAGTAAATCTATTCTGTATGTCTTCTCTTTTGGTGTAGGATTCGGGGTATTTACGCACAAATTTACAAATTTCCAGTATATAAAGGCAAGGCAATGTCAAAATCTTCAATTCCCTAAAGTGAGGTTTACAACTGTCAGTATGGCATCGTCGGTAGCTTCCATCAAGTCCTGCAGTAAGCATGCAAAGTCACTTTGTCACCCAAAGCTATCAATACTGTGATATGTCATGGGTGAGTATTATTGTATAAAACATGGCGTTAAAACATAAAGCAATAACGTACGATGTCATTCACACATGTCGCCGTGTCAGGTCACCTGTTCTACACTTGTATGGTTTCAGTCCGTCTAGCCAACGATAAGTCTCAGTTACATCACACCATTTGACCTAAATTACCTTCAGCTATCCTTGATCGAATGGACTTAATAGAATTTTCTAGAATTTATCATGTATTTTGTAATAATGCGTCAAAAGTTTGGATTCATGGCACCATTTGATTTGTTTTGAGCAGAATTTGAAATATAGCAAATTTTCTAAAACCGCAAATATAACTTTGTATTTCATATAAACACTGAGAAAAACAAAGGTACCTATTTTGCGTAGTTGCGTAATTGCGTAGAACCCTCATGGGTGAGTCTGACTCGCACTTGACCAATTTTTATTGTTTAATCAAACTCAAATTAAAATGTTGGCCTGCAAATAACATTACAAGTTTATCGTTAGTATCGAGTTAGTAGTTAATAAGAACGTAAAAACCCTAAAATTATCTGTTGTTAATTCTGTACTTACTTATAATTTTTCTATCTAGTCTTTTCAATAAACGTTGAAAATTGAACAATGCACTCATATAGGCATTCATTATAATAATCCTACCTACTAATATTATAAATGCGAAAGTTTGTGAGGATGTATGTAAGTTTGTTGCCCTTTCACTCAAAAACTACTAAACGGATCTCAATGAAATTTGATAATTAGATAGTTGACATCCCAGAATAATACTACTTTTTATCCCGGGATCGTGATTTACGCGGGAAAAACCTTCCACACGAACGAAGTCACGTGCAAAAGCTAGTTTGAACACAAACGAACATAACACGTGATACGGTAAATAATTCGTTGTTATCTTTCCAAAAGCTCCAACCAGTACAAATACACCATTTTCCGAACATTCGTTTATTTGGTAGGACTATTGATGATAGATATTGTCTACGTTCTCGTTATTAATGGCGCCCGAACTAACCTATAAATTTTCCGCTTTGCATCCTAAAGACCGTTTCTGATGATAAGGTGTGAAATTAGAACACCTACGTCCCTCTAAAAAGAATAATCCTATTATATTACAAATGTGAATGTTTGTGTTTCAATTACGCAAAATGTCTAAACGAATCTAGATTAAATTGGCACAAGGTTAGATAATGGACTGCAATAGCACATATCTATATAGCTACGTTTTATCCCCGGAAAAAATACAAATACGTGTATTAATTCAATTGCCACATTAGCAAGCGCGACTGCTGAACATGCGACCTCATGAGGTCTTGGGCTCCATTCCCGTGTCGGGTAAAAATTGCTATTGGGTTTTCTATAAGAAATTTCTCAGTAGTAGCCCGAAGTTTGGAAGTTGGCAGTGTGATACCCCCGTGCCTCGGAAAGCACTTTAAGCCGTTTGTCCCGGCTAGCTTACCCAGTTACTGGTTTTTGAAGGTCAGATAGGTAGAATTGCTCCATATAAACATCTTATATAGTAGTATTCAAATAACTTGGCAAGAGTCGTTCAATGCGCAGAAGTCGATTTTTAAATGTCAGCGGTTGTCGGGACGCGGGTATGACGTAGCGCCGCTCCGAGCGCTCGATTGGTGCGTCAGTAGTTCTCGTTCAATTTGCTCCCGAAATGACAATGAAACACTTGCGTACACGAAAGTTGTACCCTTTATTTTTGTTACGAGTTGTTGTTTTAAATTTAGTTTTTGTTACGTTGATTACAATGCCAGGACCAAATACCGTTTTACGCAGACTATTAAAACGTCAGAAAGAACAGTTAAACACTATAGTTAAGGAAGGTTGAAATTCTGAATTCGTCACTGTCTTTAGGACACCGGGAAAAAAGAAGAATAAAAGGGGTAGCAGTTTTATTAACTAATTGTGACGACGAGAACATATCATTTTTAATGATTTTGTTTAAATACATTTTTTAGGGTTCCGTAGTAGAATGGCATAAAACGGAACCCTTATAGTTTCGACATGTCTGTCCGTCTGTCTGTATGTCTGTCTGTCCGTCCGTCCGTATGTCACAGCCATTTTATTCCGAAACTATTAAGACTATACATGTAAAACTTGGTAGGTAGATGTATTCTGTAAACTGCTTTCCGATTACAAGAGAAAATTTAAAAAATATTTAAAATAAATGGGGCTCCCCATACATGGAACTGAAAATGAAAATATTTTCTTTCATGAAACCTATACGTGTGTGGTATCTATAGATAGGTCTATAAAAATGATATTAAGGTTTCTAAAACGACTTTATCATAAAGTTAATCGTTTAAAAGATATACGCTTCCAAAGTGGTAAAATGTGTCCCCCCCCCTCTAACTTCTATAATAATGAAGTGAAAAATTAAAAAAAACCATATGTTAGAGATATCAATGTATACTTTCAACCAAAATTAGTTTGAACGAGATCGAGTCAGCAGTTTTTGAGATACAGTATATTTTCTAAAACCGCAAATATAACTTTGTAATTCATACAAATACTATGAAAAACAAAGTTATTTGGCGTAGTTGTAAAAATTGTAAATAAGCAAGTTTTAAGAAATTTGTAAGGTTTTTTGTTTTTTTTTCAAATATTTTAAGTACCTATATTATATTTATTATAGTTACTACGGAACCCTTCATGGGCGAGTCCGACTCGCACTTGGCCAAT
Source organism: Tholera decimalis (assembly GCA_943138885.2). NCBI lineage: Eukaryota > Metazoa > Arthropoda > Insecta > Lepidoptera > Noctuidae > Tholera > Tholera decimalis. Next base: position 6,470,566 of record OW964552.2, on the reverse strand, counting down.
TTTTTCACTTTTAAATGTATTATATCTATTTTATTTATAATACTGAATTAACGAATGAACTCCTCTTCTTTTTTTAACATTCTTCTAATTTTAAATTCTAATAATCATAGAATAATGGCAAGCTGTTATAAAAGTAAACACTTTTTTCTTACACTAAGTGCACGATGCGCGAACATACCCCTACTACGACAAAACCTTGCCAACTTACGTGACGAGAACTATACTTAGCTTCATCCGGTTTGTCTGGAAGTCGACCCCAATATGGTTGAGAAAAGGCTAAATTGATGATGAGTTCAGCAAAAGATAAAACAATACATTTTAAATACAAAGATTCCCTGTGCTATTGATGGTGGCTTTCGCCTGTCTAAATGATTACTTATTACCAAGCTGTTTAAATTGTATAAAAATATTTCATTTTGTTAAACAATTAAAATTTTAAAATAATAACAGGATTGTGTGACTTCCACGTTAATGAAGTCGCCGGCTACAGCTATTATCATATATAAATTATAGGTTATAATAGTTCACCCTAGGCAGGTCTTCTGCATTATTTTAACAAATGACAAGATATTAATGTTTATTGTTTTGCAAAATGGTTACCTATTGAACAACCTTCAAGAAGAATTTACTGATCATATTTTTCGTAAATTTAAAATAGATGAGGGTATCTCCTATCTCTTTGTAACCCTGAGAAGAAACACCGAAAAAAACCCGGCTCAACGTCGCTTTCCGAATTCATAAAATCCGTAGTACTGGTAATTTTAGTGAGTTGAGTTGAAAAATACGTAAAATGCGGAGATAGCATTCTAAATGAAGCCTTTGCGTGATTGGTGACTTAATCATGAAAAAGAGCTGAAATTTACTTTTATTTCTCTCATTTTATTGACATAAAAATGTAACCTATTGTCATGGGGAACAAACTGGCTCCTAGCGCAGAAGCCAGGGAATTCTTAAATGTATTACAAAAAAAAAACTCTCAATATTAATTATTATGGTTATGATTACTAAAGTATAGCTTAGTGTCACATAGTATAAAATCTTCATGTTGCCGTAGCTTCCGCCACGTTTTCTGCTTTGATTAAACATGGTGTTGAAATCTGTAAACGCCTGATAAATATATCTATGCAATAACACATCGCACATCGTCACTAGTGAAAATACTCATTGCAGTACCTAGGTACTGCAATGAGTATTTTTCTTCCACCGACAATTAAGTAGGTACATTTATATTTTTATACGCCATATTCTAATATTCTTTCTAACAATACATTGATTCAAAGAACAACCTATTTTCATTTAACCCCTTATTGCATGAATTATGAAGGAGATGATGAAAAAAATTTTTTTTACTATAAACATCTTTTATTTCTTATACATAAAGAGTTCGAAGCGAAAAAAAAAATTGTGTACTTATTTTGGAAATTACTACACGAAGCCATATATGGCATCGTATGCATTCTAGTGGAATTATAATGATCCATATATGGCTTCGTATACATTAATTAAAAAAAGAAATTATTTTTTATGGAAATCTTTGAAACAATTTCTTTTATCATTGTAACATAAGTTAAATTTGCATTTCCCAGATTTGGTAAGCGAATGGAATTTCGAAAAGTTCTGCCAAATTTGTCGACTTGATTTCGTCCACTCGGGGAAACGCTCCACGTTATCTGAACGTACAGAATCTAGTGGTACGTCTTCATGCCTAGCTGGAGTTTTTAGTGCTTTTTATTGGGTACGGGCGAGTCCGGCAAGTTGGTTGGAGTGCACCTCGGCTTGTTGGGGTACCGACTTGGATGTGCGTAGGACGACCACGTTTTTAGCCTCCAAACATAAAGGAATGTCGACTCGGCTAGTTGGAGTTTCGGCTCGACTTGAGGATGATGTTCCTAAGTTGCTAGCTGGACGACCACGTGTTTTGACCACAACTTTTCCTGCTTTACGCATATGCTCCGCATATGCAGGTATAACAATATTTTTTCTTCGACAAGCACGGAGTGAGTATGGTTCATAGTCAGGATCAGAAGCCAGATCGTCATCACTCAAGAAACCATCGCCCGGATAAGATTTACATGCTTAGAAGTACCATAGAAGCGAGAAGAGGGCCCATTGCTGCAAAGAGAAGAAAAAGCACCTAAATGCATGCGAAGCCATATATGTCCCATAATGTTTTGACAAAAATGCATACGAAGCCAAATATGGCAATATCAAAAGAAAGCTCAAAAACAAACAAAAAACACAAAAAATGCCGAAACGATAACTATATCTTATTAAAGTATTTGTAAACATTGTATTTTGAAATTCTAAGGATTTTTACTCACCGTTTTATTACTATTTTCCCGTTTATAAAATTAGCACTAATTAATTGCACTCTAACGGACGGACATGCTGCACATAAGCTCTAATATTTTTACTAATTGCAGTTACTATAGACAACAAAAAATACTTTCCGTTACCCGAGGAAATTATGTATACGGATTCAATGTTGGTTACGAAAAAACAATATTTAAATAAACTGAAAAAAAATAATAAACTTTTAAAGCCATATATGGCGTTATATGCGGTAAGGGGTTAATATTCTGATTTTTCCAAAACATGGTCCTATTGTGCTAGTCAATTGGAGAAGGATACCTTGTAGTTCTGAAGGATGATCACCTCCCCCCACTGAAATGGAAGCTGGGACGTATTAGGTTGGTCTATCCAGGAAGGGATGGTATCAATCGCGTCGCTGACGTAAAAACGGCGAGTGGAATAGTCCGGAGGGCGTTTAACAAGATTTGTCCACTATTCCAAGATGGATGAGGGCTTGGATTCGGTTGAAAGACAAGCTTTCAACGCGCGGGGCATGTTGAAATCTGTAAACGCCTATAAGTATATCTATGCAATAACACATCGCACATCGTCACTTGGCAACGTAATGAGTTTTTTTCTCCCACCGACAATTACATTTATATTTTTATACGCCATATTCTAATGTTCTTTCTAACAATACGTCGATTCAAGGAACAACCTATTTTCATTTAATACTCCTGATTTTCCCAAAACACATGGACAAACTATTAAATAACTAGCTTTTGCCCGCGACTTCGTCCGCGTGGAATAGTTACTTTGGGCTAACGTTAAATTTAACCCCGATTTTGAAGCATTCTTCATTGGCGCTCCGCTCCCATTGGCCTTAGCGTAATGATATATAGCCTATAGCCTTTCTCTATAAATTGACTATTTAATTAAAAATTAAATATTTTTTCAATTCGAACCAGTAGTTCCTGAGATTATCGCGTTCAACCAAACAAACAAACTGTTCAGCCTTATATTATTAGTATAGATAGCTGTTGCCCGCGACTTCGTCCGCGTTTCCGTCGTTTTTCGTAAAAAGTAGCCTATGTCCTTCCTCACGGTTCAGTGATTTTGATGTAACAGACAGATTAACTTTCGTAATTTAGTAGGGAAATATAATATGTCAGTCTATAATACTGTTGAAAAATATCGCAATGCGGAACCGCACAATATTATTGTTAATAGCTGTGCCCGCGACTCCGTCAGCGTGTAACTCCTTATGTGTTATTAAGTTAATGTATTGGTAATATTGTTTAAATCACGTTCACATGAGGCTTAAGTACCTATAAAACGAAAATACTTCAGCGCAAAGCTTCCGGGTAAACTATGTTGAAAGTTGACCCGTCCGGCACGTGAACATAAAGATTTCTAGAACTGCTAACCCGGGAAAGAGCGACGTACAACTGACCATGCGAGAAACAACTGACACCGAGATCTACTCCAGCAACACGAAAAGTCTGCCCTTGAACCTTATTAATTGTCATTGCATAACACACCGATACTGGAAATTGCGTTCTTTTAAATTCGAATGGAAAATTATTTGGTATTATGGGAATTCTGGGAATAAAGACGGTTTCTCCTGCACCGCAACCTGTTAAAATTTGAGCCTCGATTATATTTTGTTGCAACTGGGTGAAAATAAAACTAATATAAAAAAAGTGAACGTAAATTAGCCAAAACTTACCTATCGTTATACTAAAATAACTAATACCTATTTTATAAAATAACAACAAAAGGAATCTAAAAATAAATTATCAACGACTAAAAGTCGCGCTGATAAGCACGGTTTGTTAATATCTGTCTTATAAGTATTGTCCAATATATGAAAGTACTCTGTGGTATTGTCTGTCAATAAGGTCGAACGCTCTGAATGTCTATTCGGATCAACCATACTTTTCCTATCTCAATGGGATCAACAGGCAAAAATTGTATGTTTTTTTTATTTTTTGGGATTTTATGACCTGGTAACTGGACCTTTAGGTCAAATCTTATTTTAAAAAATTGTATGAAGCCCCCACTTTTTTTTTTAGATAGGGCCTCTCGTAGTTCAGCACACTAAGGCTGGTCACTACTCAACCGCGAACCTCGCGCTCGGACACCCCGCCTTTTTAGGGTTCCGTAGCCGAATGGCAAAACACGGAACCCTTATAGTTTCGATATGTCTGTCCGTCTGTCTGTCTGTCTGTCTGTCTGTCCGTCCGTCCGTCCGTATGTCACAGCCATTTTATTCCGAAACTACTAAGACTATACATGTGAAACTTAGTAGGTAGATGTATTCTATGAACAGCATTAAAAAATATTTAAAATAAAGGGGGATCCCCATACATGGAACTAAAACTGAAAATATTTTTTTTCATGAAACCTATGCGTGTGTGGTACTTATAGACAGGTCTTTAAAAATGATATAAGGGTTTCTAAAGCCACTTTTTCATAAAGTCAATCGTTTAAAAGATATAAGCTTCCAAAGTGGTAAAATGTCCCCCCCTCCCTCTAACTTCTATAATAATGGAGTGAAAAATCTAAAAATATATATATGTCTGTAGATCCTAATGTAAACTTTCAACCAAAATTGGTTTGAACGAAATCGGGTAAGCAGTTTTGAGATAGAGCATATTTTCTAAAACCGCAAATATAACTTTGTAATTCATACAAACACTATGAACAACAAAGTTATCTAGCGTAGTTGTAAAAATGCAAATAAGCTGGTTTCTAGAAATTTTAAAGGTTTTTAGGAACCCTTCATGGGCGAGTCTGGCTCGCACTTGGCCAATCGAGACGCGTCGAGCGCGGCGACCGATTCTCAAAAATAATCCTTTAGCATAATTCAGTATTCACGCGCGATGGCTTATTATTAGCGTATTTCATGCATAACTTTGGTGTTTCTATACCGATTTATATGATTCTGTTTTATGGAATAGTTAATAATGTTAACTTTTTCAATTAGGGGTGACTGAGAGTGTTATAAACGTAAGAGTAGACAAATATTATAATCAGAAAGCTTCGAACTGCTAAGCTATCGGGAGTTACACGTGTTATTGTGAGTCAACCATAAAAGATAGACATATGCTGTCGTGGGATATTTTTTATATAATTTTAAGGAGAACATTTCCGTCATAAATGATTTCTGTGTAGCTTTAACCATTAAGGTTGCACACGCGACGGAAGCTTAAAAAATGGAGTAACTTCTCCCGTTTTTCCAACATTTCCCTTCACTGCTCTGCTCCTATTGATTGTAGCGTGATGAAAAGTATACTATAACCTGCTCAGGAGTATGAATATTAATTGTACCAAGTTTCGTTAAAATCCGTCGAGTAGTTTTTGTTTCTATAACGGTTATACAGACAGACAGACAGACAGACAGACAGACAAAAATTTCACTGATTGCATTTTTGGTATCAGTATCGATCCCTAATCACCCCCTGATAGTTATTTTGTAAATATATTTAATGTACAGAATTGACCTCTCTACAGATTTATTATAAGTATAGATTAAGTAGCTGAGGTTCGACGCACAGGTTCGATTCCCGTGTTCGGCAAAAGTGCTATTGGGATTTTCTATTAGAAGTTTCTCAGTATTGGCCCGGAGTATGGATCTATGAAAAGAATAGAGAGTGCCCTAGAATGTCTCCTGAGAAAATCTCTGCTGAAATTTGCTGCCGTGGCCGAAATCGGTCAGGAGGGCTATATTAACTAGCAGACTCCCACTAACGACCCCGCTATGCCAAGGCCCGTACTCCACAGGGAGTGCCCTTAGCGTGCGGTTGTTTAAATGTAAATATAGTATGTAAGCCCTGGCTGGGGGCCTTTAAATTTAGAGGTCACCACAGGATCGTCATGTTAAGTAGTAACCAGCCTTAGTGTGCTGAAATACGAGTGGCCCAACCAAAAAAAAAAAACAAATTATAAAAAGTAATTTTGTTCTGTGTTCTGTCGTTCCATCAAAAGTTATTGTTTCTGGTTCCTGTAGTTCTGTAGATGAATCTTTTCGTGTAGTCAGAAAATATTAATATGAAGTCGCTTTGAAAGATTTTTTATATATATATATTTTGTTTCCACAAGTATTTTTTTATTGTTGATAGGCCTGCGTTTGACCACCATCTCACCTTATGTTAAGCGATGATGTGGTCGAAGATGAAGCACGCTTGCTAGAAGTAACCTATTGACTCTTGACTTAATTTTTTTTAATCACAAAACACAGACTCCGTCAGGGAATTTCACTCCTTGGCTGTACGCACAATGAAACTACCCCCAAAACGTTTTATGCGTGTGTAACAATGGCGCATCGCTGTTTGTCTTGTAGTCCAATGATGGAACGGGCTTAGCGGAATTAGATTGTGTAATTCCATCGCACAATTCCCTAAATGTAACTGATAGGCTTGCCTTACGTTTTACCCGTTTCAAAAAATATTTAAATAAAATGCAATTTGGCCCAGACATTCTAAATCTTTCAAATGTAAAAAAAAAAAACAACAATGATGTGATTAGTTATATTTCTATAGATAGTCTACTATGAGTTCAATACGTGACCTAGGCTGGTCACGTTTTTTTTTGTTCGTCCAGCCTCTTCAAGAAGAATGGTACCTTAGTTAAACAAACTCTAAATAATAACCACACAACTTATTTCATTTGTGCTCCTTATATAGATAATAGAGCGCACGTGAAATAAGTTTTTATATGAATATGCATTTAGACGCATTAATCAACAAAATATATTGTCTGAATACTTTTATGAGAACACAAAAGAGACAAAAAGTCTAAATATCACGACACAAAAATGGCGGCGGTCAAAACGTATAACAATACTAAGTACAGAATACGCAATCAAAAGAAAACTATGTGCGAGAAGATTTAAGCGCTCGAAGAAAAGGTGGTTACACCTACATGCACGACTTGCGACTCGCAAGACGTGTCGGATTCTGGCATGCATAATTATTATTTTGTGTAATTTAGAACATGGACTTTTTTTCAGGTGGTAAAATTATCGAATGACTTCTTCCGCTCCGGGTGAAGCGCAAGGCTGTGTCAGGCTTCTACTGTCTAAAAACCGACTCTGTTGCTTCAGCTGCCTTTGCGTTCCGGGGCCGCGGTATATCGATTGAACATTCCCGCAACGCCGGCAGGCAATGACGCTATGGGGCTCCGTCACTTAGTCTTCTTCTTATCGTGTGGGGGTAGTAAGGTCTAACGACCCATACACCCTAGTGTCAGAGTTTCTAGACCGCCTCAAGGGCCTCTGACGTGGTCTACTTTGTCGACCGACATTTGGCGACCGGGACCACCGGCTTATACGTGCCTTTCGAAGCACAGAACCATCTTTTAATCAGACAATAAGGTGATTCAGGCCTGCAATGTCCTAGCCAAATTGGAAACAACTTTACAGAGTATACTTCCCGCGGGAATCGAACCCACGACCACCGAGTCACAAGGCAAACGCCTAAACCACTCGACCACGGAGGCAGTTACTAGTGATCATTCGTCATCACTAGTGATGACGAATCTTTGAGGCGCGCGTGGAAGAAGACATCCCGCCGACCCGGGCCTGGTCCTTACCGGACGGTCAGCTACTGTTGCTCGCTGCCCGCAAGCTCGCGCCTACAGCGGCCTGAGATTATTCCGTGGATCAGCTTGTGATCCCCGACACCGCGAGCGTAATTTTCAACATAATCTACTCTCATTGCAATTGCCCAAAAGTTGGAAAGAAAAAACAATGCCTAGGTTTAAACAAACATTTAAATTATTGTTGGCACAAAAAGCCTATTATAGCATCACAGAATTTTTAAAGGACTCATGTAAATAATAAATTAATTAGTAAAATTGGATTATGTTATGATTTGTTTGTGTAAAATGATTTAATTTATGAAATTTATATTGTAAGTGTACAATTTAAATAATCAATGATGTAACTGTATGTGTTATTTGTACGCCATGAGAAATGGCAGACATGTCGTTAACCGATAAAAACTTTAAGATCTTGCATGCATGTATTATATTAAATTCTGTATGTGTACACGTTTGAGCTAATAAAACTTCTATTCTATTCTATTCTATTCTCAATACAGTGAATGAAAACATTATAAGGTCGTTATGTTCTAGTACCGAAAATCCGAACACATCCGACATCCCGCTCTGGGTTCGCGCAGTAGATCATAGACCATTCCCAATCATATAGAGGACGCCTTTGTCCCAGAATTGGTATTATGGTCTAATTATATTATGATGAGATTCAAATAGAAAAGAAACCTTTTTAGGGTTCTGTAGCCGGATGGCAAAAAACGGAACCCTAATAGTTTCGTCATGTCTGTCTGTCTGTCAGTCCGTCCGTCCATATGTCACAGCAACGAAAGTTTCTTTCCGCTACTAAATAAGTGATGACTTATAAAAGATGTTGATGGCAGTTAATTTAATATTAGCTGTTTATAAATTGAATAATAACCCTTACTTAATTCACACGAACATAAAAATATGTACAATAATGTGCAATTTTTCAACCATCTGAATAGTATCTCAGAATTCCTTTTCCAACTACTGACACAGTTCCGCACAGTGCGATAAGTTGTTCATGATCGCTGATACATCTTGACACGGTGCTTCCGTGACATCGATTTCCTTTGATGCATAAATTCAATCGCATTAGCATTTCATATTCAACTCTATGAGAAGGGAAATACAGTTCGAATTTGTTTTGTGTGTTTCGTATTGTTGCTATAAAGTAATTCCGAAGTGTTTTTGTTGCAACGTGAACTATTGTAGGTTAATTCTCTTAGGTCTCTCTTATCGTCCTACATTTTATCTATGTCAATGTTCTCGTTAGTAAGGGTATTCAGGCATGTCCTACACCTGTGTTAAGGTTTATAGAGACAGGTGACGAATCAAATGCTTTAGAATTGTGGGCTATAAAACAGTGAATTGCCATCTTATAGGTCGACCCTAACTGTAGTTTGTTGTTTGAATAATGTATAGGCACTGCCTTGTTTCGATCGGAAAGGGTCTAACAATGAAGCTTTATGCTGAAGTAATCACATCCGATTACAAAATAGAACGGAAACAATAACTTTGTTGCTTATTATGATTTAAAACTGGAATTGGTGATTGTACATTTTTATCTTTTACTGTGTGAAAGAATGGTAGACTGAAAAAGTTAAGACTTTAAAATTAGTTGTTTATGAAAATAGCAAAAGATCGTCTAGGATCCCAAAACCCTCATATTTTCTGAGGAACAAAATGTATGGGATAGACTTATGTGAGTACCTTACCTTTTGCCCGCTCCTTTGATCGCATAAAAGCTTTTTCAGCAAAAAATCCCTAGCTTTTGCTAATTTCCAGCCCTTAACTATCTTCTCGCCGAGAAACACATCGCTCCGTTTTGACGGAAAAGATGGTCATACTCACAAAGACACCATTGCATTTATGTATTAGTATAGATTGTACTTTAAGAGTAGGCACATCTGTCAGTTTTGGCCACAGAATAGATAAAAGAGGTTAGAAAGGAAATAGTTCCTGATTTGTATGAGAACGCGTGTCAGCGCTTGTCTCCCACTCTTTAGCTCCACTAAAAGCAAGAGGCCCGTTACGGATGCAAATTACGCACACAAATAAATTATACACACTTAAATCGAGAGCTTGCTACTGATTTTAACTCACTGTCGATAAACATACGCCATGTAACACGGCCAATCAGGGCAAAGGATGAAACGTCAATGGTTGAAGTGTTAAGGGCGCAACGCATGCAGTACATTGTAAGCGGACTTGGTCATTGCGTTGATTAAGCGAGTACACTTCGGGCAATGTAAATTTTTTGTAACTTGTTGCAACAATGTTGTTAATGTTTGAAATGTCATAGTGATCAGAATATTTTTATGTTTTTTACAAATAAAATTGTAGGTAATTAAATGTTATTTTCGACTTACCGATAGAAAGATATACCTCCTCGCTCTACACTTGCTGTCTGACTTTTTGTTTTACAGGTTATAATTGCACAACACGGCATTTTAAAACAGATCTTTGTGTTCCGAAGTAGTCCGAAGCGCACTAAATACGATGAATGAATTAATCGATGAGCTATGATTTTCGAATCATAAATGTGGCGCGCTTGCCATGCCCACATTACCATCCTAACCTTATTCATCTATTCCGTGGTTTTTGCCACTAAACATTTGTTTATTAACTGACTTCAAAAAAAGGAGGTTCTCAATTCGTCTTTACCTCATAACTCGGAGACGGCTGGACCGATTTGTAAAATTCTTTTTGCGTTTGAAAGGGTATACATTCTAGTTGGTTACATTGTAACGAAATCAGGATCTGATGATGGGATCCTGGAGAAATCGAGGGAACTCTTCAAATATTATAGGCACACCTATAGCGTTTTGGATATTTCTTATAGTTCCTTGAGCAGTTGCTTTTGAAAAGTACCATTTGGGAAAGTTGAACTGATGATGAAGACCTCAGATGGCCACTGAAACTACTCAATAATAAGTATTTCGTGGATTGCGATTCGATTACTTGAGTACGGATGTTAAACACTTTTGCAAATTCCAGCAGAATTTAAATGATAAGTCATAAATTATTCTTGTTTTGCTAATTGGTTATAAGTTCAACTTTTAAGACCACTTTATCGTTTTAAATGTAAACTAGATAAGGCCGATGTTTGCAAGCTGGCTACCCGGAGAAGAAACCCCGAAACAAAATAAGAGGTCAACATCTTTTTTGAAGAACAGACAATCCCTACTAGTCAAATTATGTGAGAACCATAAATGTTTCTGTCTGTATTTAGAGGAATGAAACATACATATATGAGTAGAGAGACCTGTCGGAAAAACACACGCATTTATCCGCTGTCGCATAGCTCCACTTAGACTTACAATTGCTCGAATAATTTGACGAAATATACTAAAGTAAAGACACACATGTGAAAATATATGGACCATTTACAACAACAATATTCACATTTATGCAAAGAATTTCGCTTTAAAGAAGAATTTCTGTCCATTAGTTAGTAGACGCACTAATATAGGTCGTTCGAAGCCAGTGAAATATTATAAGACTCCCCTTACCTTTTTCAACTTAGCTGGCTCACCGCCATGTTTTGGAACATAAAAATATAAGATAATATATGCACAGTATATGCAGCAAAGCAGATATCTAGATAAACGTAATCTAGACAAAAGCTTACAGTCTTCGATTCAGGCTTAGGGCAGTTACAGACCAGCGATTTAAGCTTGTTTCTGGCGCATATTGGCGCGTTTTTTCCCACACACAATTGTTTCGAGTGCCGGGGCGCTTAGCGCGATTTTTTTATGTGTATTTATGTGGCATCTCGCAGTTTAATCTGTGAAGTTGTCGTCTGCTTAAACAGACTTGCCTGTGGTTGCCTTAATTAATAAATTAATTAAAGCGTCCAGCCCAGGCTTATTATACAAACTAACTAAACGCTAAGGGCACCCCCTGTGGAGTACGCACCGATGGACGGATATGGTTTATGGTCCGATGGATGGTTGGATATGGATCAGATCATTATTTAATTAATAAGGGCTCAGTCTTAGCCTGATGATGAATAAGTAACATAAATAGCAATGTATCTTCGTCAGAATTTATGTTGACACTGACTCACCACTGCCGTTGCATTGAAATGTAGAGTACGTGTAAGTGCGTACGCCAAAAACTACCATATATGTACAGAAAAAATCGCTTTACTGTAACTGTCTTTAGAATTAGCTTGGACCTTTGTTCAATAGATCAGCTTGACTTTATTTTGTTATACGATTTCTTTATTTTGAGTTCAAGCACATTTCAATCGATTTTGTTTATCGCTTGATTTGGGTTTAATTATTTGAAGGAAATGTTATCCGTGCTCCCAGTGGGTCGACCCATTAACGGGGCCACAAGCAATTTCAATTACTAGCCTTTTAATTATATCGATATAATAGAAAACCACACTGTATACGATAAAGTCAAAAATAATTCAATCATCCTTGGAACTAAAACACACCTGAACTAATATTGTTAATTCTAAACTAAACTATCTTAACAATTCTTCTAATTCTACTAAAACGTCCAAGAAAGGCATAATGTTGTTCAATTTGTTTTAAATTTAATTTTTCTATGTTAAGACTCCGACAAGTTTGTGGTTTGATGCCTTTCTCCAAAGAAAAGTTTCAAATTATCGAAAAATAAAAAGGACAATCCAGCTTCAACTAGAACAGAAACAGTAATTAGAAATTATGAATGTATAATTGATAAACTAATAGAATGAATAACTGTGGAAATATCAGTTCATTAGAATTGTTAAGAGACACAATTTTTTTTTAATTCTTTGTGTTGCAGCATCTTGTATATAAGCAATTGAGAAAACACAGTTATTTTGAAATCACAGATAGATACCTTAATTTTATGTACATGTATGAATGTATATATAAACTATATATTTGGATTAAACGAAAGCACAAATATCATACTAACAGCACAAGTTACAAAACGTATATATCAAGAAAAGTTGCGTATGAATTTATGCACTTATAATATAGAAATCAGTAGATTGACAAGTACAAGCGGCACTGAATTGCAAGTCGACATGAAAAGGCATAACGAGAAGCATTCGAAACGTCAGACGTTTGAGAATTATTGACATTTGTTGAAAGACTTTCTTTTATGTCTCTATTATTATCTTTCTTTCAACTTTGAATACCACGCTTTTATTCCCTAGTACGGAGCAGAGGCTTTTAGAAAGCCTTCATTTTAATCAGATTATGTTTAATCCTAAAATCAAAAAGGGGTATCAATGGAAGGCACTACCTAAAATTGCTAAGATGTCGTGTCCAGGCGTTTTCGAATGTTGCGCTATCGAACTTGTCTGTTACAAAATAATAATAGTCTGTGTTTATAGAGTGCCAAATGTAAGCAATTTTAATGATTGTCTGAATAAACTTGAAGCCATTTTACTGGAAATTTCAAACTCACGCCAAAAGAAAATTGTAATCGCTGGTGATTTTAATATTGACATGCTTAAATCAAATAACCAATCTTTTTCTTTTGAATGTTTGCTACTGAGTTTTAATTTGAAATTAGCATTAAAACAACCAACTCGTATGGCTAGTATGACATGCATAGACAACTTTGCGCACAATTTCAATAATTCGTGTAAAACCGAAGTATTCGATTTTGAGTTGTCTGATCACACGGCACAGTTGCTTCAATGCCCAGTCCAAAAACTATGCACTGGTAAATACTGGTACATAACCAGAAGGGACTACGATATAGAAAATATTGCTAAGTTCAAGGAATGTTTAAATAAACTATCGTTTTCAGAAATATATGATACAAATGACCCTAATGTAGCATACAATGCTTTTATTGACATTTTTAAATTATTTTATGACTTATGTTTTCCGACTATCGTAATCAAACTAAATATGTTTAAAAAGCCGAAGTGGCTATCGCGCGGAGTAAAATTATGTAGTATGAAGAAGAGGGCTCTTTTATGGGAACTTAGATTAAACCCTAACCAAGTCAATAAATCAAAGTTTTGTAAATACTCCAGTTTATATAAAAAGATTATAAATCTTACACAAAAGGCGCAAAATAATCACAGGATTCAACAATCTAAGAACAAGTCAAAAACTACTTGGCAAATCATAAATCAAACCAAACATAATATTCCCAAACAATGCATAAATAGTATAAAGATTAATGACAGTACTACAATATCAAATCCAAAGGAAATAGCAAATGCATTTAATAATTTTTTTATTGACAAAATTCAGCCAAAACTGAAAGTAAATAGTAAACCGAAACCGCATAGAATAAGCAGTCAGTCTAATTCGATGTTCATTGCACCAAGTATACCATATGACATACTAAAAATAATAATTTCGCTTAAGAACACAAGTAGCGTAGGTTATGATGGTATATCTACAAAGATACTTAAAGCAGTAGCCCATGCCATATGTAGCCACCTAAGCCATATTTTGAATCTTAGCATAAGTGCAGGTATTTATCCCGATGCCTTAAAAACTTCCATAATAAAGCCATTATTTAAGAAAAAAAATAGAGACGTCATGGAATGTTATAGGCCCATTGCACTTATTCCCATAATATCAAAAATATTTGAAAAGTACATATATAATGAGATATATAAATACATAGAGAAGAATAACTTATTGTGTGATGAACAGAAAGGATTTAGAAAGGGTAAAACGATAAATATGGCCATATATGATTTTATACGTGGTGTCATTAGAAATATGGATGAACGTAAACCAGTATGTGCCATATATTGTGACATGACCAAGGCCTTTGATTATGTACATTATAAGACTCTCTTGAATAAACTTGAGGCATATGGTATCAGAGGAAATGTCTTAAATTTAATGGAATCATATTTGCACAACAGAAAACAAATAACTGAAATTCATAGATTTAATAAAAATAATCATGAAGAGATATTTCGATCATCAGAACGTGAAGTTAGCTATGGGGTACCGCAAGGGACCGTGGTGGGCCCTTTAACTTTTATATTATATATTAATGACCTCCCAAAATACATAGATCAACCCGTGACACTGTTTGCTGACGATAGTACCATAACTATACCATGTAACAATGTAGATTTATATGAAACCGAAATAAATAATTCCCTAGCGTCGTTTATAACATGGTTAGACGATAATAACTTAAAAATTAACCTTTCTAAAACAAAAGTTATGCATTTCAGTCAACGTATGCCGAGTAAAAATCTCAATGTTAATTTTAATAATCATATTATTGACGAAGTTGAAAGCACAACATTCTTAGGTTTGCAAATTGATAAAAGTTTGAACTGGAAACCACATATAGACAAACTTTGTAAAAAACTAAGCAAATCAGCATATGCTTTACATTCATTATCAGCGAGAGTTTCCACGGATGCGCTTCTTACTGCCTACTACGGTATTGTCGAATCCCATCTTCGATACGGGGTTATATTTTGGGGAAATTCCACTGATAAAGAAAAAGTATTCAAGGCCCAGAAACGGTGTCTCCGCTCGATGTTCAAACTGAAAACTACGGATAGTTGCTATCCATATTTCAACAAGCACAAAATCTTAACTTTGCCTTGTGTTTATATTTTGGAGATAGCTGTGTTTGTTAAATCAAACCCAGATTATTTTGAACGCGTAAATGATTTGGTTGCACGAAATAGACGCGACAATAGTGGACTGTGTATCCAAAGGGCTAAGACAACACTGATGCGCAAAAGTGTCTGCTGCATGGCACCGAAAATATTTAATAAATTACCCAAAGCTTGGAAAGATTTAAATATGTCATTATTTAAAAAGAAATTGCGAAACTTTTTAGCAGACAAGACTTATTACAGCATTTCGGATTTCTTAATGGAAAATAAAATTTGTTAATATTTTGGCACTTCCTATTAATTGTGATTTAACTGTGATGATTTATTATTCAATTTTAATTGTACAACCTAATTTTGACATTAAATTTTTGACATTCAACATTAGACATTTAACTTTTGACATCAAAAATTTTGATGTCAAAATGTCAACGTCAACGTCAAACAACGAGATATTATTTTAAAACGATATTTATTTTCTATTAATTCATTATTGTCGCAGAGTACTATATTATTGTTTATTTTACCGAAAAACTAATACACTATTCAAAGATCTATTTATTACACACGACCACACGTGTTGTTGGCCAAATTATGGTGGCTCCTCCACAAGAGCCACATATCAAGAGTTGAAGTTTATTTTGTGTGCAACTGGCAACTGCTTATAGCGAATAATGTGATCTGCCGGTTTTAGGAAGTAAATGTTACTCATATCCTACATTGGTGAACCAAGAGAAGTATGAGAAGCTGACTGATATCCCAGTGTTCCTGCTGCAAAGAAACCGAAACCAGATCCGCTAAAGGAAAGTAGCGACCATTCACTATCACCCAAGCATAAGAATATGAGATAAAAACATTAAAAGACTTCTAAAAATACTAAGGAAAGTACGTTTAAATCTATCAGGATATCCAAAAAATCTATTTCAAGCAAAACTAGTGCAACATAGTGGTATTTTACATGAACTTTTCTGTTTTATATTCTATAGTTTTCTTAGTTTATTTAATTTTTAAGTTATTTTTAATGTATTATAGTTTTAATATAGTTTCTTAAATTTTATTTATTTTAGTTCTTGATGTTCAGTAGCAACAGCGATGTGGTTGTTGGTGGTGCTAGTCAACCTTCAACATCGCTGAACACCCTGGAGAGATGCCCGCTCTGTACCCAGGCACGCTTTTTTAAAGGTAAGCGGGGTCTGAATGTGCATATTAGGAAAATACATAAGTCGCAAAATGCACCTTCAGACTCTGCTTCCATACCTATTTCCACACCTTCTAATACCACTTCCGACCCTTTTTGGAAAACACTTTCAAATTTAAAAAAATCCGTTCCGGTTCTGAAGCGAGTTCCCCGCGGCGCCAAACCTCTAGTTGCTCAACACCTGGCTAGTTGCGTTCGCCAAGCTGTCCGGGAGAACTCACAAAGCGCCTGGGAACAACTGCTTACCTTCCCCTACAAAGTTCTTCACGTGAAAAAGAATCCGGCCACAAAAAAGACTTTAACAGCTCAAATTAAAGAAAATTGTAATGTTTCGGCTCCAAGTTTTTATTTCGATTCTCCCTATCTTAGAATTACCTCTTCACGAGGTATATCCCATTTGGTAGAAACGAAGTTAGGGGACGGTGATATTAGCGGAGCTGCCAGGATTCTCTTCAGCAGCGATGTGGTGGCACCTTGTTCTTCAGAGACTCTCGAAGCTCTGAAGACCAAACACCCTGCCCCAGCGTATGATCTTGCTTTTCCCGACCCTCCTGATCCTGATATTCACTCCCTCACCATTTCAGGTCGAGAGGTAATCACAGCCATTAGCTCGTTCCGGAGCGGCTCCGCTGGCGGTCTCGACGGCCTGAGTCCGCAGCACCTGAAGGACCTCATTTGTTCAGGCGCCGGGGTAGCTGGTGAGTCGCTCTTGAGGGAGCTGACGGCTCTAGTTAACCTTATGCTCTCCGGCAAGGTAAACGAATCTGTCATCGATATTCTGTATGGCGCCAATTTATGTGCGCTACGCAAGAAAGATGGCGGCATTCGTCCCATTGCCGTGGGAACCACCTACCGCCGTATGGCAGCCAAGATTTACTGTAAATTTTATGGTGAGGCTGTTTCGGAAAAATTTCAGCCCCTGCAACTTGGTTACGGTTCCAAAGGGGGCTGTGAGGCTGCCGTACACGCTTTGTCGACATACCTAAATTCTGGGAAAAGCGAGGCCATTCTGAAGGTTGACATAAAGAACGCCTTCAATTCAGTTAACAGGGACACTTTGTTGGCTGAGACTAAAAAAGAATTACCCCAAATTTATAGTTTCCTTTGGCAATGCTATAGAAATCCATCCAAATTATTGTTTCGAGACAATCTATTAGAATCAGCTGTTGGCTGTCAACAAGGTGACCCTCTCGGGCCAGTGATTTTCAGTTTAGCTATTCACCCAATAATTCGAAAGCTAAATTCTAAATTCAATGTTTGGTATCTTGACGACGGAACCTTGGGAGGTGATGTAGAAAATATTTTAGCAGACCTAAATTTCTTAAAAAATGAACTACATTCTATTGGCCTTGACCTCAACCTTTCAAAATGTGAATTATTTTTAACAGATAACACTGACAGACTACTGACTCTCTCTAAATTTAACGAAATAGCTCCTGGAATTCAAATTATTGAGAAAAGTTCTCTCCGTCTCCTTGGTTCTCCAATCTTTGATACTTCCTTTCCCGACTTTATTGCAGAACAAATTAATAAATTCAATGACGTTTCGGAAAGATTGCTCCAAATCAATATGCACTCGGCCATCACTATAATTCGTTTCTGCTGTTTCGGCCCTAAATTAACATACTCTCTTCGTGCTTCCCATTTGTGGAAGCACCATCAACTTTTAGTTCAAATGGATCAAATTATCAGACGAACTTTGTCCTTAATTCTGAATGTGGCTTTGGATGACCGAGCTTGGGCCCAAGCCTCTCTTCCCATCCGCATGGGAGGGCTCGGAATCCGCAAAATTTCTAGTATTAGTTTACCGGCTTTCATTTCCTCGGTCCACAGCACTGAGAAATTAATCAGGAATATCCTGGCTTCCACACTGATTGATTTCAATGTGCCGTGCTTCACTGAGGCTATTGATGCCTGGAATCTCGCTTGTCCGAACTCTGACCTACCTGTTATACCATCTTCCCAGAGGCGGTGGGACGAGCCGCTCTGCAGAGTAGTTCTGAATAATTTACTAACCACGTCTGCTACTTCTGCTGAGTGTGCTCGTCTGCTGGCTGTGGGAAAGTGGGAATCAGGTCTTTGGTTACATGCTCTACCGTCCTCAAATCTTGGCACTTTGTTCGACGACACCACTTTCCGCATCGCTGCTTCACTACGCCTAGGAGCCCCTTGTTGTTCCCCTCATCGCTGTAATTGTGGGGAAGCGGTCAACAGCCTCGGGCACCATGGTCTCTCTTGCAGCCGTAGTGCGGGTCGTTTTGCACGACATGCCAACTTAAATGACATTATCCGACGAGCCCTTGTCACCGTCGGCGTTCCAGCCGTATTGGAACCCATTGGACTGGCGCGTGACGATGGCAAGAGACCGGACGGCATGTCATTGTTTCCTTGGAAGATGGGTAGGCCTTTAGTGTGGGACGCAACTTGTGTCGATACTGTCGCGCCATCCCATCTTCCCAGTTCATCATGTTGTGCTGGCGCTCCCGCTGCGGCTGCGGAAAACCTCAAGCGGCGTAAATATAGTCATCTCGGTGATAACTATATTTTCGAGCCGTTTGGGGTCGAAACTCTCGGACCATGGGGCCCGTGTGCTCACAGCCTTTTTAAAGAAATATCGAAAAGGCTCGTTGACGCTTCCCGCGACCCAAGGGCTGGCTATTTCTTTGGTCAACGGCTAAGCATTGCCATACAACGAGGCAATGCCGCCAGTATCTTAGGTACGTTGCCAGCCGACAGCGTTGAGGACGAATTTTTTGATGCTTTATTGTAGTTTGTATTTTAGTACATAAAAATTAAATTGATTTAACTTTTAACATTAATTAAATTAAAATTAAATTGATATAACTTTTGACATTATATTTTGACATTTTTTTTTTTTGTAACATTTAATTTAATAATATTTTGGCGCTTTTTATTAATTGTGATTAAACTGTGATCATTAATTATTCAATTTTAATTATACAACTTATCTTTTTGACATTATAGTTTTGACATTTATATTATAACATTTAATTTAATGCTATGATTTAGATATTTTTTTTTTTATTATTTTTTTATATACATATTATCTGGTAATTATTGTTTAGTTATAATAATCGATTTTGCATTTGATTTAATTTATAATTTTTTGTTATTTAATTGCATTATGTAATTTACAGTTGAATTACTTTTGTGAATTAAATTATTGTACCTTTGTATGCCTTCTGGTAAAATATGGCTGAACTCACATTGTACCCTTACACCACATGTTATTGTACTACCCATATTTGCAAAATAAAGTATCTTATCTTATCTTATCTTATCCTAGTAGAATTTATTAAAAAAAAAAAACCAGCCTAATTAAGTTTAAACTGAAGTGTAAAAGTTTTTGTAGCTTTAGGTTTGTTTTTGTCTAGTCTTTGTATTTAGCATCTAGTCTGGATTACAATCTAGTGAAAAATAAATTAATGTTTGTCCTGTATGTTTTCTTAAACTATTCATTAGATTTTGAAGAAACTTTGGCACGGTGTTCTGAAGATGCATGAGAGAGTTTCAGGTACAAAAAATCCAGACACAGCCTTTATTTAGATAATAGGCTCGCGTTTGACCACCATCTCCCCTAATGGTAAGCGATGATATGGTCGAAAATGAAAGTCACTCTTGACTTAAAAATCGTCGTGATTAGGAAACATAAACTCCGGCAGGGAATTCCATTCTTAAGTCGTACGGAAAATTAAAGTATTCCCTAAACTTTCTTCTCAGGGTAGTCAGTTAGGAAACACCAGCCTCATCTAGTTAATATTTACGAAAAACATGACGTGTAAAGGTGTTATTAATTAATTAACCAATTTGCAAAACAAAGATCGTTTTGTGCGTGTGAGTGGGATGTCCACCATATAACGATACGATGTACGACACTTTTTTTTTTTTTTAGCTTGGTAAAATTATCAAATAAGTCCTCCCACCCCGGGCAGGGTGGGAGGGACTGTCAGACTTTTACTGACTAAAATCCACGGTGTTCCTTCAATAACCCTTTACGTACCAGGTTCACGGTAACGGGATGAGTCCCACGACCCCGGCAGGCTTCGGCCCTCTACGGGGGGGCCTCGTCATATTGCTGATGCTCTTTGAGGCGCGCGTGGAACACGACGCGCCGTCGACCCGGGCATGGTCCATGGTCGGACAGCGAGTTGCCCTTTACTCGCTGTCCGCATGCCCGCGCCTACGGTGGCCGGAGATCGTCGGCCGACGTCCGACGCCGTGGACGTCTACCACTGCGGCTGGGCTGGAGGGAGGACGCCATCCTCTCCCTCACGCGGCCCGTCTCCTCCTTCGGAAGCATGACTGCTTCGCAGAAGGAGGCGACCGCTTCCCACTCCCTCTCGCCCCGCAGCATGGCCTCGAACAATGCCGGGCGCGAGAGGTCTCCGCCTATTGCCGCCGTGAGGACACGTCGGTGCTCTGCCCAAGCGGGGCAGTCCTGCACCGTGTGCTCGACTGTGTCCTCAGGGCGACCCTCGCAGTGGTGACACCCAGGCGTTTCCTCCTTTCCCATCAGACACAGGTACCTCCCGAAACTTCCGTGTCCGGTGAGGACCTGCGACATGCGGTAGGTCAGGACGCCGTGACGCCGATCTAGCCACTCCTCAAAGAGGGGTCTTACCGCCGCAATTGCGGCGTGCCCGACGATGTACGACACTTAGTGAACAATATAAGTCAGTTATGTGCAAACGACAACTGCATGAAAATCTGTTCAGTAGTTTTTGGGTTTGTCGCGAATATATAGGTAGACACGAAGCTTTGCTGGTACACCGATACCATAGCGTGTCCTTTTATGGAAAATGAACACGAAAAAAATTTCAAGATCATGTATTTGAAGAAATGACCAAAAACAGCTGTAACGTTTCTTAAAATCATAAAAAAGGAAAGTTTGTCATATATCTTAGTTTGTCATAATAATAATGAATATTTTATGTTTACAGACCAGAATATATCTTCCCAGGGATGGCATAAAAACAAATGTCCAAATAATAAAAATGATGGTCTGACTCGTAAAACGCAAACCACTATCTCTATTACAAAGTTAGAGTTACGAGTTTGATAAGAATATTATCAGGCTAAATCATAAAAACTTTTAAATATCTCTCTATAATCGTTCCCTTGTTACTGATGATCATGATCACCAGCTTTTGTTGCTTTGATGATGGTAATAGTTCTCCATTAGTCTGTGTTTAGCGTTGCTCTCACGGCCTTATTAACCGACTTCAAAAAAGGAGGAGGTTCTCAGTTCGTCTTGAACTTTTTTTAATGTTACCTCATAACTCAAAGACGGCTGGACCGATTTGGATTTCTTTTTTCTTGTTTGAAAGGGTATATTTCTAGTCAGTCCCATTGTGATGAAATCAGGATCTGATGATGGGATCCTGGAGTAATCGAGGGAACTCTTCAAATATTATAGGCACACCTATAGCGTTTTGGGTATTTCTAATAGTACTTTGTGCAGTTGCTCTCGAAAAGCACCATTTGGGGAAGTTTAACTGATGATGAAGACCACAGATGGCCACCAAAACTACACAATAATAAGTATAAGGTTGGGGAAAAAGTCTTTTCGCATTATAGTATGTATGAACTTGTAATAAAATCTCTTTGGCTATACTATTTGTATCTGGCTGGTTTTGGTATCATTGAAAGTTTAAATTTTAAAGTACATAATTCTTAATTCAAATTAAGAAAATGTGTGATTTTCATTTGTTTTTCGTACTGTCAAGATGAGTAAATCTAATGAAGAAATTCGATACACTTTAAAATTTCACTACAAAAAAGTAAAAATGCAACGCAAGCCGTGAAAAAAATTTGCGATGTTTATGGACCTAGTGCAGTGTTTGTGAGAGTAGCACAAATTTGGTTTAAGCGTTTTCAATCCGGAAATTTTGATGTCAAAAATGCACATCGCTCTGGTCGCCCTATTACGGATAAAATGGATGCCATTTTTGAAAAAGTGGAGCAAGATCGGCATATCAGTAGTTACGACGTAGCTGAAGAACTGGGAATTGACCACAAAACAGTTTTGGCGCATTTGAAAAAAACTGGGCACACAAAAAAGCTCGATATTTGGGTACCTCACGAGCTCACTGAAAGAAACCTAATGAACCGTGTACTAATTTGTGATTCTTGATTACGACGTAATGAAACCGAACCATTTTTGAAGAAGCTGATAACTGGTGATGAAAAGTGGATCATGTACGACAAGAACGTGCGAAAAAGGTCGTGGTCAAAGGCCGGTCAGGCTTCACAGACTGTGGCGAAACCCGGGTTAACTCGCAACAAGGTGATGCTGTGTGTGTGGTGGGATTGGAAGGGAATTATTCATTATGAGCTGTTACCACCAGGCAGGACCATCGATTTCGAACTCTACTGCGAACAACTGATGAGATTAAAGCAAGAAGTTGAGAGAAAGCGGCCGGAATTAATCAACAGAAGGGGTGTGGTTTTTCAACATGATAACGCTAGACCTCACACATTTTTAGCCAATCAGCAAAAATTAAGAGAGTTTGGCTGGGAGGTTTTAATGTATCCGCCGTATAGTCCTGACCTTGCACCTTCAGATTTCCACCTGTTTCGGTCTCTTCAGAATTCTTTAGGTAGTGTCAGGTTAACATCATGAGAGGAATGCCAAAACCACTTGTCGCGGTATTTTGATCAGAAGTCCCAAAATTTCTATAGCAATGGGATCATGTCCCTACCTACAAGATGGCAAAAAGTTATCGAACAAAATGGTACCTACATACTTTAGTTAAATGTAAATAAACTATATTAAAAAATGTTTTGAATTTTCTTTAAAAATGCGAAGAAACTTTTTCCCCAACCTATTATTTCGTGGATTGCGATTCGATTACTTGAATATGCATGTTAAGCACTTTATACTCGTCATAATGGATATGTAGAGCTGATGGTGAAGTACCAGGAGAACTCCTCAAAAATTAACGGCTCTGCATCGGGAAATGCAATATTTTGTAAAAGATGATAATTAGTTCACATTTTGGCTTTTGCAACTAGATAAATTACAAACCGACCGACTAAAAAGCGTGAAAAAAACTTTCTAGCCAAAAATAAAACCAACTTCCATATCAAAACACTACAAAGCCAAAATTAACTTTAATTTCGGAAGGCGGGGTCAAAAACAAAAAAAAATGAAAATACAAAATCAATAACACCGACTCGCGGGGGCTGCGGTATCTCAGTAGAATATGCCCGCAACTCGGCAATGCTCTCACGGCCTAACGATGTTTCTTTTACTTGGTCAGACCATCTAGTAGGAATGACTTTGTTTTCTCATAACTACCAGGCTGAGTCATAAAAGAAATCTCGCTATTCAATACCCTTTTTTATTAGAAAGGCGTTTTTATTAAGAACGCATAACAATATCAAACTGTAATTTATAAGAAATTATATTCAATTCCACATGTCTTTTAGATGTGAAAAAAAAAAACAAACTACGAAGTCAACGCAATCAAAAAACATTACCGTTTACGACGCTGCATATTTTTTGTTTGCCTAGAATCATGAAATTTCGTTCAAAGAAATGTTTGATAGCACATAATTACAAAGTAAGCTAAAAAAACTGTGCATACGTAATTAGTCCACTATTATTTAATATAATACGTAGGTAAATAGATAACTTATATGGGACCCGAGGTGCGCGAATTTAGTTCGCATTTCATTGATTTTTTAGGGTTCCGTACGTCAAAAGGAAAAGCGGAAGTCTTATAGGATCACTTCTTTGTCAGTCTATCTGTTTGTAAAGACAAAAAGTTTGGAAGAAAAATCTTGGCACGAACTCGTAGGCACATACATGTTCGACGTTTTTTTAACTACTCTCCAAGGGTTTCTATAAGGAAACTTAAAACATACGTACTCGGAAAAGCGGAAAAATCTTCGATGAGCGAATTATTGCGCTCGTTTATGAGTAATTAGATTATTTACGAGTACGAAACCCTCGGTGTTCGAGTCCAACTCGCTCTCGGCGGGTTTTATAAATACACTAGCTTGTGCCAGTGGCTTCGCCCGCATTTGAAGTTTTTCCCGTGTAAATCCCGATCCCGTGGGAATTTCGCAAAATCCTTTCTTAGCGGATGCCTACGTCATAACATCTACCTGCATGCCAAATTTCAGACCGATCCGTCCAGTGGTTTGGGCTGTGCGTTGATAGATCACTATGTCAGTCAGTCAGTCAGTCAGTCACCTTTGAGTTATATATATTTAGATATCATTATATTAGTAATACTTTTGAAAATATATCTTTTGCTAATTCCTTCAAGAAAAAATTTCATTCGGAATTGACACTATAGATTTTTTTTTTCGAAGTAATAGTTATTTTTGGATTTCCGCAATGTAAAGATTGATACAACACTATGTTAGCCTGACTATGTATCACTTACCATCAGGTGAGATGGTGGTAAAACGCGAGCATATTATCAACAAGACAAATGTATAATTATCTAAATTCCTACTAAGCTAAATGTGTCTAGAACCATAATCTCTTGATGACTATTACTGAGAAAAAATGGTTACGAAATTAACATGAACAATAGGTACTAACAATAATAATATAGGTTAATAAAAACCTAGAAGTAATAAGTGATCAATTTATTAAACTAAGATAAGAATTTAATTATATTATTGCTTTCATTTGCTTCCTTAGTGCTTTTTCTATAGGATGCATCACTCATTGTTATAATAGTGTGCAAAAAAAAACTTTAATCCAAACCATACAGCTGAAGGCTCCTTAAAATTCAAATCTCCACGAATTTTACATAGAACTGAGTTTGTAGTTTGTTACGAATACAAAATATTGCCACCGTAACTTAAAACAGATTTTAACCTTGACGCCTAATATTTATATGCTTCTAAAAATAATTTTGAGGCTTAAAACTCTACCCCTGATAGCTTATAATTATTATCAATTACTCCCTCTGACCCTCGCAATACACCTTGACTATTGTCTCTGCTGCTTGAAATAGCACCTTGTGTATCGATCCCATGAGTACCATGAACTCTTATTAATAGAAAAGAGTTACGTCATAGGTGCGTTGGTACTATTACAGTAAAAGTACTTAGCTATTACAATGTCAAAGTTCAAGATTTTTGTTTACTTGTAGTTATACAAGGTATAACAGATTAAGCGCAATACCTCAGACACCCCAATTAGAATATTAAATTAGTCTAAAACAAAATCCGTAACTAAATAAATTTAAACCAAACCTAGACATTTTTTTATAAAATAGTTATTCTTACTAAACGCAAAACGTATGTGTGTCATACAATATCCTTACGCAGACGCATACACTCATGCAATGTTAGCGGCCGACACGCACACGAGCGCATTTCCTTGAATAAAGGATTGTGCTCGTATTAATTTGTCATGATACTGTGCTTACATTTCAAGTTACATGAAAGATTTTTCCGTCAAAATTTAACACCTATTTTTCATGACGGAAATCGATTGAAAAGCCGTTTCTGAACCAACTATTTTCAGGAATTTCGTTTATTCTGTTACACGTTGTATACAACGTGTATCGGAAACCCCATATCTATTCAAAAAGACTGAAGACAACATCTGGTATGGAGTCTCTATGCAAAATTTCAGCTCAAAATAAGTGACTCACAAAATTGACCCCAAATTATAGGTTTCATATGTTTCTTGAATACCAGTAATAACAAACGTGTCACAGCACTATGAGGGTCATCACTTTTCACGTCACTTGTCAATATAACGATAATTTTCTTCGTTCTTCTTAATTTGAAAATTCGGTCTCTGGTATCAATGTATTGAAATTTCTAATAAGTTCCACACATGTAGACTTCAGGGGCGAAGGCTCCATACAACTCGATTCCTACCAGCTTCCCTTTTGAAATATGGCAAATATTAGTCTGTTATTTTATATATGAATATATAAACAGTTATCTATTATTTTCAATTAAACAAATAATTATTTACGAAGTTACAAGATTTCGAAGTCAGCCACAGGGCCACAGTTACTGGAATTCACGCATCACACTTGAGCAAGGTAAGCATGTTTTGGTCTGGCTTCCCTTTTATGAAAATTCACCCTTCGCCACTGGTAGACATAGAATTAGAAAACCCTGGCCATATCGTTTGTTATCAACCAAAGAAGCCGTGCACTTGGTATGTATATACCCTTTAAATTACATGTTGTATAGACGGTTAAGACGGAGGCAAAGTTACGATGGAAATGGCGGGTTTTTGTTTTGTTTGCGGGATCATTTTATCGTTTTTTTTTTTTTTTTTTTTTTTTTTTTTTTTTTTTTTTTTATAAGGGCCACTTGTAGATCAGCACACTAAGGCTGTGAGTCTACTTAACCGGACTTTCCTGTGGTGACCTCTAATAAATTAAAGGCCCCCAGCCAGGGCTTACAAACTAAAATATACTTAAAAACTAATGACCGCACGCTAAGGGCACTCCCTGTGGAGTACGGGCCTCGGCATAGCGGGGTCATTTTGGGAGGGCAGCAAAGGGACAGGCTGGGTCATATTATTTTCGGGAGTATTTATTGCTACTGGCTCAGCATCGCGGGCTGGCTCGTTTGGCAAAGGTCGGGGAGGATTTTCATTACAGGTACGCGGACGTCGCGATGGGCCTCGTCGGCGAGGCCGGAATAAGGAACGCGTTCTGTATATGTGTTTTCTAAGAGTGCTGGTTTCCCTACTGCTCTCTTGTCGGATGGTGGTGGGGTCGTCAGGCTCGTCTAGGATGATACGCGGGCGACGAACCCGAGAAATCTTGGAGGGTCTGTATCGGGCGGCCGATACGATCAGGGGGTTAGTGTGGGTTTCAGCAGAGGTGAAGTAACGCACTGACATGCGTTTCAACACTTGCTTTATGGTCGGGAGTTTGAGGTCTACGTGGAGATCCTCGTTCCTACAGAACCAGGGCGCGCCCGTGGCCTTTCGGAGAAAACGGTTCTGAACGACTTGCATCCTATGGATCTGGTTGGGACTGGCATGAGCAAACACCGGACAGGCATACGTCATGATAGGACGTATGCATGTCGTGTATATTCGGATTTTACATTTAAGGGAGAGCTTGCTGTGTTTATTCAGCAGGGCGTGGAGCCTACCGAGAGCGAAAGCGGCTCGCGAGCGAACCGACTTTATGTGCTCACTGAAATTCAGGAACTGGTCGAGGATCACACCTAAGTATTTGGCTCGCTTCTCCCAAGGGATTGGCTTGCCGAACATAGTGATCGGGCGTGGGGGGGTGAACTTTTTATGCTGGCGAGCCCTGCGAAACAGGACTGCTTGACTTTTGTCGGGATTTACCTCAATCCTCCATTTCCTAAACCAATCGCCTAGTGCGTTGGCTGAGGTCTGGAGGGTATGAGCGATGCTAACGGGATTATGTCCCGAGTAGTAGATGGCCGTGTCGTCGGCAAACAGGGATAACTCTACTGGGGGCTTTTTGGGGATGTCGCTAGTGAATAGCGTGAAGAGTGGGGGGGAGAGCACGGCGCCCTGAGGGACGCCGGCTCTGATAGGGCGGGGAGTGGAAAGCGCTCCTTCGATACGATATCTGAAGGGCATTTTATCGTATGGTCCGTTCGTATGTTATAGTTGGTCCTGGCTGTCATTTGTACATAATTGATGGCCGTTAGTAGTCAGAAGCCTCAAAATCTGACACCAGTCTTGCCATGAGGTGTCGTGTCACCCAGTTACTGGGTTATAGAGGTCAAACAAGCCGACCCAGACATTCTTGGGAAAACGCTAAGCAAAAATTATATTAATATAAGGGTAGTAATAAAAGCTCCGACAAAAAAAGAAGAATTGTCCTTACTCAAAATTTTAAATCTACTGCCTAAAATACTAACTTTCCGACTACTTTTGTCCAAATTAAAATGACGAAACGACCGAATGAGATACTGAAATCTTCGAAAAATAAACATGACTGTTTATTGCTATAATACTTTTCTACCAGCATAAATTACGTTCTACTGAAAACAATGCTTTGTAATTTTTATCTTTACTTGCCTACTATTAATTCATAAATGACCTTTCATATTTCATAGACTGTGGTGCTATTTTAACTGTAACATTATACTGAAAATATTATTCTGAGTGGTTATACAGAAACTTATAAAAATATAAAAATGTACTTGTAACAATAACTTTTACTTGCATCATTTATCATGAATTTTACTTACTACGGGTATGCTTCGATATCGGTACCTATTTCAGGCGTTAAAAAGTTAGAACAGTCGTATCCATGCTTTAATCGAAAGCCAAGTAGACTTTGGTTTCCCAGAGTATTTTACTATTATACTGTATTATATTTGACAAAGGAGAACGGGTGGAAGTGGTCCATATGGCGTCGGCTGATGAAACCTAGTCCATATAATAGTTCGTAAATGTAGGATATTTTTTTACTATGGACACCATAAAATTGGCCTATGGAGAAAAAAGTTATACAGTCTAGAAAACTGGTACCTATTATAGACGAAAAAGCTAACTTTTGTTCGGCCAAAACTTAATTGCCGAGTACTCGTTCTTACCCCCCGCCACCCGTACACGTTCGCTACCCCTCGGGGTGGCGGGGGTGATGCTTCTTCGCCGCGCGTATTGTTCACTGGTTAGTGAGTCATTCGCTATTATTCAGCAAGAACATCGTTTGGTTTCTGTATTTTATTCTTACCGGCTTTCTTTTTGGACATATTTTGATTCACTTACTTCATGATACTATATTTCCAACTGCATCTTCCCTTGGTGTTGAAGGTCCTGGCAAAGTATCTTGCATTGCACTTTGATCCTGAGCCCTTTGACTCCTTAAACAGCATGGACGACAGACGTATTCTCTTTCGTTAAATATAACCAACAACAAAAAAAAAACAAAAAAGTTGCAGTGACTTTTCACGAGTAATACCTACTAGTAGGTACATTTCATAGATTTTTTCATTACCATGTGAACGTCCAACCTACAAAGTTATTAAGGCATTAGTACTAAACTAAACCGTTAACATTGTAAATATCAATTGTTAAGATGTAAATAACTTGATCACGGATCTTTATAAAGCTACGGATAAAGATTTTTTGACAATAATAAACACGAGTACTTGGATGTGAGAAATAACTATTTCACTATAATAATACTCTTATAATAAATAGCTCTTCCATAATAGCCAGCTCTTTAAGTAACTCTTTCACAGTAACCATAGAAAATGCTAACCAGTTTGGTATTATCCATTGCATCAACAATCAACAGCAATATGGCCTAAAAGGTACATACCTGTCGCGGTGCAATTGATGTGAGTATATGTGCTGAGATTGCTGGGTTTGACTGGAACAGATTTCGGGTTACAGTTTGCCTTTCTCTTCGTAACACTGAATGATTACACACTAAACACACAATGCCAGCACAAGGCAACATCGTGAAAGTCCAATCCAAAAGCAATGTCACAAGTCCATTTCAACGTGTCAAAATAATCGAGTAAGTGAATCAAAATACCTATGTCCAAAAAGAAAGCCGGTAAGAATAAAATAAAGAAACCAAACGATGTTCTTGCTGAATAATAGCGAATGACTCACTGACCAGTGAACAATACGCGCGGCGCAGAAGCATCACCCCAGCCACCCCGAGGGGTAGCGAACGTATACGGGTGGCGGGGGTAAGTGTGAGTACTCGGCAAATAAGTTTTGGCCGAACAAAAGTAGCTTTTTCAATTTTTCGTCTATAATAGGTACCAGTTTTCTGGACTGTATAACTTTTTTCTCCATAGGCCAATTTTATGGTGTCCATAGTAAAAAAGTATCCTACATTTACGAACTATTATATTGATTAGGTTTCATCAGCCGACGCCATTTGGACCAAAGTCCATACAAAAATGTCCGATCCTAGTCCTTTCCTAGTTTTTATAACGTCAGCGAGAACAAAGATAAAAATAAAACAAAACTCAGTTTATTCTGAAAATGTAGTTTTAATAGGTAGTAGAAAATGTTAGGTATACATAATTGTATTTATGAACTAAATAGGGAGGCAGGTAGTTAGTTGTCAGTAGGTATCTTAATTATCTTCATTGTATTATAAGAGCAGGTCTGGATTTAGTAGAACGACCCCGTTTCCTTTTTTTACTCGACTGCAAAGGAAGGGTTATGTTTTTCGCGCGTATCTTGTATGTATGTATGTAATATTCTTTATTACCTCATATCTCCAGAACCGCTGAACGGATTCACACAATTGAGGTGTCGTTAGATTTGTCTTAATAGCCCGAGTGTTCTTAGATAGGTGACATTTAAAAAAGTAAACATGGCGGCTGTATGGTGAAAAAAAAGTTATTTTATTTCAAGTTTTTTTTATGGGTATCAAATTAAAGGGCTTAACATAAGGATTTCAAAAAGGTATATCATGTTTATCATTAGTGTAATACTAGCAAAATAACACAATGAGAAAGTTTAAAAATATGGACTCACTTTCTGAATCCGGTGGAGTGCCAATGTGACACGACCGGGAAAACTAAAAAATTGTTAATTAATATTTTAACTAAAAAGTTGAATAAAAAAAACTTATTTAAAAAATCTAAAAAACCCGACTGCTCAACTGAAGTGTAAGAAACAAGCACATTTTTATTTTTAAAAGTGACAAACAGGCGGACCCATCCCATTTAAAAAAAATATGTTCTATTGGGTCCCGCCTGCTTGTCACTTTTAAAAACAAAAATGTGCTTGTTTCTTACACTTCAGTTGAGCAGTCGGGTTTTTTAGATTTTTTAAATAAGTTTTTTTTTTTCCTATAGGTAGTGCTTTCGCTTCCATGGGCGGAGTCGCGAGCTTGAATCTAATAACGAGCCCTAAAAGATGTTTACAAACGTATTTTTTATAAAACTGATAGAGAGATATAGTAAGTTAGTAATTTCATTAGTAGATTTATTAGCAAAAAAACTATTTAATTTCATTTTGTAACATAAACAGACAAAACACGCAAGGATCGGTCGTTGCAAGCGCACTGCGCTCGGATCTTTAGAACTCGCACGCGAAAACAGCCGAACGCGACCCGAGCCCGATCGCGCGGGCCGAACAGTTGAGGTATTTTCATTATAATTGAGAGTTAAAAAATAAATTTGATAACCAACAATAGAAATTAAAATAGTTCATGCAAGTTGTAAATATATGATTATTTTGACAAAACCTCTGTTGTCGGTAACTTAGTAATTTTGTCGGAGGTTCAGTATTCTATTCGGAAGTTTAGTTTTGTTATTCGAATATCCATTTTTTTTTAGGAGAAAATGTAATTTGTACATGCTCATATTTGTTGTTAAATTGGATATTTTTTTTCGTTTATGTTTTGGGTTTTTTGTCGGTAACTCATTATAACGCTGGTTAATTAGAATAATAGTCGGCCACAAATCGCTGTAGATTTTTTTTTTTTTGGAACCATTATTATTTCCCTTAATATAATACAATAAATTGATGTGGGCTTACGACTTACGTATTCACACGATTTTGCCTACCAGTTAAAGATAACACTACTAACGTTTGTTTATTGATTCGAAAACGTAATTTCCCAATTACATATCGACAAATTCTCCCCTTCAATTTATTCCTAGTATTTATACCAGTAGTCACGAAGGTCCACGTACAAATTACTTAGCCATTATATCGTCAGTTCTATGTTGATTATCATTTGAATTAATGATTGATACAATTAATTTATTTTTGATTTTACGTATATTTCTAATCTTATTGTTAGTTGAGGATTGTATTTTATTTTAATTGGTTTTACCGAGGTTTCTAACTAATTATAATTGTATAATTTTATTTTTATGTTTAATTTAGTTCAATTTAACAGCGAGAGTCGTTTTGAATAATTATGTTTATTATGTGTTTTAGTCTAATTGGTTTCAATAGGACACCAGTATATTACAAGAAGCGATATGAATTAGCAAATTTATATAACAACAACTAATATAATAAAAAAATTGGCCAAGTGCGAGTCAGACTCGCCCATGAAGGGTTCCGTAGTAACTATAATAATGTAATATAATGTGTATATTTATTTGACGAATAAAAAAAAAATCTTAAAGATTTCTTAAAACTAGCTTATTTATATTTTTACAACTACGCTAAATAACTTTGTTTTTCATAGTGTTTGTATGAATCACAAAGTTATATTTGCGGTTTTATAAAATATGCTGTATCTCAAAAACTGCTGACCCGATTTCGTTCAAACCAATTTTGGTTGAAAGTTTACATTAAGATCTACAGACATATACTTTTTTTTAGACTTTTTACTCCATTATTATAGAAGTTAGAGGGGGGGCACACAAATTTTACCACTTCGGAAGCTTATATCTTTTAAACAATTAGCTTTATGAAAAAGTGGTTTTAGAAACCCTTATATCATTTTTAAAGACCTGTCTATAGATAGCACACACGCATAGGTTTCATGAAAAAAAAATATTTTCAGTTCTAGTTCCATGTATGGGGCCCACCCCCCTTTATTTTAAATATTTTTTTAATTTTATTCTTAAAATTGGAAAGCGGTTCACAGAATACATCTACCTACTAAATTTCACATGTATAGTCTTAATAGTTTCGGAATAAAATGGCTGTGACATACGGACGGACGGACAGACAGACAGACAGACAAACAAAGAGACGGACAGACATATCGAAACTATAAGGGTTCTGTTTTTTGCCATTCGGCTACGAAACCCTAAAAATGTATGCAAAAAATCTCAAATAGCGCAAATAAACAAATACAACAATATGCAACCTTGTAGGAAGTTGTAATATGTTTCAAACACGAATGGTTGAAAGTGTGCATCGATTTCTTCGTGAAATCAATAAGTACATAATTAACAGATTCTTGACATAACCAGAGAGCTGGCCTGTCTTTCGGACAACAAATCAGCTTTGCAATTAGACGTGGCTTAATTCCAGTAGTAGAAGTCAATCAGTAGAAATTATGATGAAAATTCGTTAATCAGTTAATAATTTTTGCAACATAGTTGGAGCACCTGTTGACTGATTGCCTGTTGCACTGTGTGTCGTAGGTTTAGGTCCCGCACGAGAAAAAGTATTTGGCAAAGTAATTAATATTCAGGACACGGGTGTTTGTAAAAGATGCAGCCACTATTTGTTTTTTGGTCGGAAACCAGAACCGACTCTTTTAAAAAAATAATTATAATGTTCGGTATATGTTTATTACTGTACCTCACAAGCGTTGCGATACCACGTTATCAAATAAAATGATGGAATTTTTCAATCAACTTAACTTGTGCAATTCTTTTTTTCTCCACTGAGTTTTACCAGACACCCTCTGGAACCTCTTTAGATCACCTCATCATAGTTTCATCACAATCTGATTAGTGGTTTAAGAACGCAATCATGTAAAACAAACATACGGTTATTGAATTAATTTTATTCATGTAATAGATAGACAAAAGATATGGAAACACAACGCACTGATAACAAACTACTCAATTTCTTGAAAGTACCCACAACCAATAACAAAAAAGTTAACTTAATTTATGCATAAACATACCGACGCGGTAGAAAGGCTAATTGGTATAAGCGACATTTTTTGCAATATTGAGTTATATATATATTCGGAATCAGCAAATTGTTCGCCGTCGTTTCAGTCAGGTTTCAAATTTTTTGTTTGTTGTTTTATTTATAAAGTGATACTAAAGTATAATGTATTCCGTGGTGATACTACTACCTAGGCTTAGGCTGATATACCACCTTATCTCATACCTTGTTCCAAGACACATTGAATCAATATCTTGAATGATTCCTCTACATGTGTACATAAATGTCTACATAAATGTTTTGAATTATGATGGCCTGAGCATCAATATCTACTATAATCTAGTAAGGTTCATTTTGTTTCATCCTGCAGTCCCTCTAATGGGCATCTGCATCAAACTATTTCACTCTGGTGCAACACCATCATGTTGCTTCTGCTCATTGGGTATATTCAACCGTCAGTTGATTTGGCGCCACAGAAATCAAAAATTTTATCTATGTTTGGCGCTAAATTAATTTTCTCTCGTATTATTTTATTATAGGTCGAGCTAGTTAGTTGAGATTGAGCTAGTTTACTTTCAGCTATTTTATTTACGGTAGGCATTTGAATCATTTTGCCTTTCTCAAAAAATAACTAAATTTGATGCATTTTGGGCTAACTAACATAATACACAATTTCCAACAGTAATAACTGAAACAACTTCCTTACTTAATTAGGGATATACTGTATTAATTAAATAAAAGTCTATCAAATAGTTGTCTTTTTATGAATTTTTTATTTCGAAAAAAATAACTTTGTTCCGTCTTTCTGCAAGTTTTACAAAATGTCGCTTAGATCAATTAGCCTTTCAACCGTCGATACAATTATGGCATCATTATATTTAAATCACAATCGTCATGGTATGTGATCTGTCTACCACATTTCTCTGCTACTTAAGTTTATCAACAATCTACTAGAATTAAGCACTACTAATTAGTGGATAGAACACTAACAAAATGTCGCTTAGATCAATTAGCCTTTCAACCGTCGATACAATTATGGCATCAATATATTTAAATCACAATCGTCATGGTATGTGATCTGTCTACCACATTTCTCTGCTACTTAAGTTTATCAACAAACTACTAGAATTAAGCACTACTAATTAGTGGATAGAACACTAAACTAAAAGGTAGGTATGTTTTTTTTTTCAGCGGGAAAATCATTGAATGCCTCCTCCCGCTCTGGATGGAGCGGAAGGGAGTGTCAGACTTCTACTGACTAAAAACCCACCCTGTTCCTTCTGTCCTTACGTTCTGCGACCGCGGTATGTCGTTAGAACATTATCGCAAACTCAGCAGGCCATGACTTTATCGGGCCCCGCCAATGCGGCTGACTGTTCTTTCTTGCGTGGAACACGACGCGCAGTCAACCCGGGAAACGATAGGTACCTATCTAGATATAAAACAGTGGCGACGAGTTGTCTCGCCAAGTCTCCCTACCTTCAGTTCAGACGTACTTAAGGTCAATGACCGTATATCAAAACATACACATGAGTGTTTAGCTTGTGATTCAAAACTGAAACAGCTTCGATTTAATTTTTATATATTAAAACTTTATGCAACACAAATGGTACAAAGGCTGACTTAAGTATTCTCAGCCTTAGGCATTCTTTACCTATATTTATATAGCTTTTGCCTGCGACTTCCTTCGCGTGATAGGTTTTTCCCATGCCAAATTTCATCTAAATCGATTCAGCGGTTTAGGCGTGAAAAGGTAACAGACAGACACACAGAGTTACTTTCGCATTTATAATATTAGAGGATGGATTTTATTTTTCCTTGCCGAAGTCAGTGTTTCTCGATAGTTATAGCCTGTTGGTCTTGAAGTCAAGAGTGGATAGGTTACTTCTAGGCAAGCATGCTTCATCTTCGACCACATCATCGCTTACCATCAGGTGAGGTGTTGGTCAAACGCGAGCCTATCTACAAAAGTGAGTGTGGCACTCGGGGACTGCCGCCTGCGGTAAAGCTATTGCATAGCATTTTTTATCAACTTATGCAATTATAATTATTTATTTATTTTATTCATGCAGTTTTTTTTTTCTTTGATATTAATTCAAGTTACACTTTTGGAGCGTGGTGACCAATAAGAAAACATTTCTTTTTCTTTTATTGAATAAATGAGAAGTTAATATTGTTTAAAATATTTTTATTATCTTACAATACATGTATAGTATTCAGAAATTTTTATCATTGAAACTATAGGTTTATTGGCAGGCATTGGCAGCTAGCCTACACGCATACGTCTAGTCACACGCACACAAACACCGTGCCGAAGTCTGCCGAACAGAAACGACGTTAGACGATGCAGATGCACGGCTTTCAACGCCGCACCGCGACCGCTGTGCCGGTCGGAGTGGGGGTGTTAGGTTTATTTTCGTTACGGAATTTCTTGATTCGGTCGCTGCGCTCAAAGCCCGCGATAAAAGCTATGAAATAGCTTAAAAAAAAAAATAACGAATATTATTATTTTAAAAGCAAATCAATATTTTATTCGTACATCGTTCACATTGCGACCAAAATTATTAAAATTTAACCGACTTCAAAAAAAGGAGGTTTACAGTTCGTCTTGAACTTTTTTTTTTCTTTTTTTTAATGAATGTTACCTCATAACTCGGAGACGGCTGGACCGATTTGAATTTTTTTTTTTTGCGTTTGAATGGGTATAGTTTCTAGTTGGTCCCATTGTTACGAAATCAGGATCTGATGATGGGATCCTGGAGAAATCGAGGGAACTCTTCAAATATTATAGGCACACCTATAGCGTTTTGGGTATTTCTTACAGTAACTTGTACAGTTGCTCTTGAAAAGCACCATTTGAGGAAGTGGAACTGATGATGAAGACCCCAGATGGCCACCGAAAATACTCAATAATAAGTATTTCGTTGATTGCGATTAGATTACATGAATATGGATGTCAAGCACTTTATGCTCGTCACAATGCATATGGTGAAGTAGAGCTGATGGTGATGTACCAGGAGAACTCCTCAAAAATTAACGGCTCTGCACCGGGAAAAGCAATATTTTGTTAAAGGTGATAAGTAGTTGACATTTTGGCTTTTGTAACTAGATAAATTACAAACCGACCCACTAAAAAGAGTGAAAAAAAAACTTCTTAGCAAAAAATAGAACCGACTTCCATATAAAAACACTACAAAGACAAAAATAACTTTAATTTCGGAAGGCGGTGTCTTTAGTTTTGTATATATTTTCGTTTTTAACACCGCCTTCCGGAATTAAAGTTATGTTTGCCTTTGTAGTGTTTTTATATGGAAGTCGGTTCTATTTTTTGCTAAAAAGTTTTTTTTTTAATGATGGCGTTCAATATAAGGTATGAAGGTAGTATGAAGTTAAATTTTACTGTTGTAAAATTTAATTTTTTTTATAGAACACTTTAGTAGGTAATTTAGCTATTTTACCTCTTAACGGCAAAGGTTAAGTTTCCTTTTTTTTTCATATTGGTAATATTCATGTCTTATTATTTACTGCGAACCTATTCACGGCTAGATTTAGATCAAGAGTTTTTCTAAGCTGTCCAGCCTTTCAAAAAATAAAATATAATTGATGACCCTTAACATCTATACTAATAATATTATAAAGCGGAAAAGTTTGCTTGTTTGTTTTTTTGCTTGAACGCGCTAATCTTCGAAAGTACTGGGTGGATTTGGATGCAATTTGGTATGGAAGTAGCTTGAAGCTTGAGGAAGGTTATAGGCTACTTTTTACGTGACTGCAAAAAGGAGAGTTATGTTTTTACCGTGATAGAATCCACGGGAGCGAAGCCCCGCGTGAGTACTAGTATTTTATATAGGCAAAGACCTAGTTGTCGATCAGTACGTCTACCTGTAGTACCTATACTTATGTACACTAATACCCATGAAATAATATGAAGCTAGATTAATGGATAGAATCGTTTTGAAAATGGAAAACGTTTTAAAAACAACGTTTGTACAGAAAGTAAAACAAAATAAAAACCGGCCAAGTGCGAGCCGGACTCGCGCACGAAGGAATATAATATTTCAAGCGTCTACCGGTTGCCGTTATCAATATCGAGCAAAAACGAGCAATAAAATCACGTTTGTTGTATGGGAGCGTCCTTAAATATTTATTTTATTCCGTTTTTTAGTATTTGTTATTATAGCGGGAACATAAAAACATCATGTGTGAAAATTTCAACTGTCTAACTATCACGGTTCATGAGATGAGATACAGCCTGGTGACAGACGGACAGACAGACGGATGGAGAGCGGAATCTTAGTAATAGGATCCCGTTTTACCCTTGGGGTACGGAACCCTAAAAAGAACATTCAATTGAGAAAGTAAATAGATTGGGAAAGGAGGCCATTAACTAACATAACATACCTAATCAGCCTATTCCGCTGCCACTGCTAGGAAACAGCCCAATTCCTACTCCGAGGGAATAGGTCGTAATCTACCTCGCGGGCCTAGTGCGGTTTCGATTTCGAATTTTCGATTAGGACTGAGAGCATGTCGTTTTTCTCACGAAAGAAATAAAGCAAGAAATAGTTGATTTTACAAGTTGAAGTTCATGGTACAGATATTTATTCAGAGTACGCAGGTACACACATTAATTTACAATTCAACAAACATATTAAAGGAGTTGTAAAACAAACCCTTTTGATATTATATTTTGTTACTTAGTTTTTAGCATGTTCAGGGTTGTTTTGGTGACATCGCGACCTCGCGTGTTTACTCCATGCACTACATCGTCAGTTGTTCGCTTTAATAAATAAATTAAAACTTCACACTAATTGAAGTATGCTAGGAATGTGGGAACGTGAGTAAAGTTGTCCACGTAACATCTATTATGATATACAACGTGTAATTTAATGGGTATATAGATACCAAGTACATGGCTTCTTTGGATGATAACAAACGATATGGCAAGGGTTTTGTAATCCTAAGTCTACGTGTGTAGAACTTATTACAAATTCCAATACACAATACCAGAGACCGAATTTTTCAAATTAAGAAGAACGAAAAGAATTATCGTGTTATTGGCAAATGATGTGGAAAGTTATTGACCCTCGTAGTGCTGTGACACGTTTGTTATGATTGGTATTCAAGAAATATATGAAACCAATAATTTGGTATCAATTCTTTGAGTCAGTTATTTTGTGCTGAAACTGTTTATAGAGACTCCATACCAGATGTTGTCTTCAGCCCTTTTGGATAGATATGGGGTTTCCGTTACACGTTGTATAATAATATTTGTTTTGAAAATTGGTTACAAATATTTTACACGTCATTTTCTCTCGCTTTAAGTTTAAATAATATGTGAGATTCCTGTGTTTGTGTGATTTCTCCGCGCCTCGGAAAGAATGCTGTGTCTTTAGTCCCGGCTGTCTTGATAGCCGTTACTGGGGCCATACCATGACGTGTTAAAGCGTGAGTCATTCGAGCGAGAAAGAGAGATAAAGCTATATAGCGTGCATAGCTTCATCCCTCTTTCTCGCTCGAACGACTCTCGCTTTAACACGTGTTGTGCGTGTGTTCACACGCATGGTATGGCCCCGGTAGCCATACTAGAAAAGTTTTGACTCCAGTCTTACTTTCGTGAAATCGTGAACCCTTCATGGGCGAGTCTGACTCTCACTTGGCCAATTTTTCTAACTATACTATTTTCTAATACGGAACCCCGTATATACCAAATAACTTTGTTTTTCGTAGTGTTTGTATGAATTACAAAGTTATATTTGCGGTTTTAGAAAATATGCTATATCTCAAAACCTGATGACTCGATCTCGTTCAAACTAATATTCTTTGAAAGTTTACATTAAGATCTACAGCATATATTTGTTTTAGATTTTTCACTCCATTATTATAGTAGTTAGGGGGGGGGGGGGGATATTTTACCACTTTGGAAGCGTATAATTATCTTTTAGACGATTAACTTTATGAAAAAATGGTTTTAAAAACCTCAATGTCATTTTTAAAGACCTGTCTATAGATACCACACACATATAGGTTTCATGAAAAAATATGTTCAGTTTCAGTTCCATGTATTTTAAATATTTTTTAATTTATTTCTTAAAATCGGAAAGCGGTTCACAGAATACACCTACCTACCAAGTTTCACATGTATAGTCTTAATAGTTTCGGAATAAAATGGCTGTGACATACGGACGGACGGACAGACAGACAGACATTACGAAACTATAAGGGTTCCGTTTTTTCCATTCGGCTACGGAACCCTAAAAAGGCTAGGCAGATAATGACGATATCATATTGTTATTTTCAGTTTTTTTTTTGCTGTTTAGTTTTATTATTCTAAGCAATTATGTGGACAACGATGGACCATGCCTCTCTCGACTAAGCATAGATTTTTAACCTTATTTAAATCACTCATACATAAGTAATGCATGGATTTTAACATACTTAGAAGCGAGCCAGCCTAACACTAATACATTGCCGCCATACTAACCTCGCTGAAGTTCAAGCTTCAATGCACCTCTGTCTAAATAAAATATCAGACGGTGTTCTGCAAGTCCGAGCAATGCCGCATTGCGGCACTTGTTTAATTCAATAGACTTAGGTGAGGTTCAGATGGACGCGATGTTAGTGGGACGCGCGACTTATATCACTTAGGAAAGAAAAGTTGGTACCCGCCTCACGACAAGAACTATGATAAATTTAACAGCTCTTGATATATAGCAGTAGTTGGCACAGATTTATCACCAGTTATAAATATGTCTAACAATGTGGTTTTGCGTGTTTTAGGCTAACTGGGTTTAGGTATAAAATGTTATATGTTTATTTTATTAACCGTCTTCTAAATGACGAGGAAGTTCTCAATACGTCTGTATATAAATAAAAAAATACAAAACCACTCACTTCATTGAGTATTCTTCACTTTAAATCGGAGTATGATTATAGTACAATCCTCTGTTCTCGACATAATTTAAGTTATCTATAGTAACTAGCATGTAACATTGTTTGAAATATTATTAAAAATATTGAGACTGAGTTCTTCTCTCTCTACGTCAAAGACTTTTTATCTAAATTAAATGCGGAAAAATCACAGGTCATTTATTTGCATTAAATGTGTTTCAAAGATAATAACGCATTCATTGTTAGTGATGTCGCCATAAGCCACTACGCAGTCTTTCTAATAAGATACCGCGGATCTGGAACGCAAAGGCAATCGAAGGAACAAGGCGAGTGTTTACTCAGTAGAAGTCTGTCACTCCCTTCCGCTCCACCCATAACGAGCGAGTGGAATAATTTGAGGATTTTGTCTCCGAAAAAAAAAACTCTAGGTAATTTCCTCCCTGTTTCTTAAGTAAGTTTTTTCCGATGTTTCCCACTGAGTAAACTAGTGCATACTAGCAGGGCCGAGCCGTCCCTATGTGTGAAGTGTGCGGCGCACACAGGCGCCAAAGCAGAAGTGCGCCGGATGTAATGCCAGCATTAATTATTGAAATTATTTTTCTAAAACTACAACGTGTTATCCTTACTAATATTATAAATGCGAAAGTAACTCTGTCTGTCTGTGTGTTATGCAATCACGCCTAAACTACTGAACCGATTTTAATGAAATTTGGTACGGACATAGTCTAGAGCCTGAGAAAGGACATAGGCTACTTTTTAATGCGAAAAAAAGGGCTGTAAAGGGTTGAAATAGGGGTTGAAAGTTTGTATGGAAATTACGTCATTTTTAAAGCTAGAAGCTTGAAACTTATTTTTTAGACTTTTGATTAGATATTAATAAATGCGACATTCAAATTATGTATGAGTTTTTATTTTTCCAAATAATTAGCCTAAAAAGTTAAAAATCCTGCCGAAGGTCACTATTCCGCGCGGACGAAGTCGCGGGCACAGCTATTTCTTTATAATTGATTAGGTACAAACAGTGTAAAGTTAAACCACAGGCGTGAGTATTGTCTTTGGAGACCCCCAAGACAATGCCACGCCTGTGGAAAAAATCTTAGGCGCTTCATAGATTTTGCACACAGGCGTTGTATTAGGTCAGCGCGGCCCTGTATACTAGATGAAAAGACTGGTATCTAAATCTGCGTTAGTAAATCGCGCGATATCGTAACTAATCGTAAGTCACGTGTCTGTTGCGGGCCTTATGCTCCCGATGACCTTTGTGCAACTAAAATACGTCTATCATTATATTAATGAATTACAATTAATTATATGTAAGTACTTTCCTAGTTGCAATGATTTTGCAATGTCGCTTTCAGTGTAACAATAAAAAATAGGTCAAAAAGGTATGCGCCGACATTGTTGTAAGGTATGCTTAAACATTTAGTAACATTCATATAAATAATTAAAATAACACATTACTCAATAAAAATGCATTTGAAACATAAATGATCAACATCGATGTTATCACCACATCATCACTTACCATCAAGCGAGATGGTGGTCAAACGCGAGCTTATTATCAATAACAAAAAATTGTCCAAGTGCCAGTCAGACTCGCCCATGAAGGGTTCCGTAGTAACTACGTCAAATAACTTTGTTTTTCATAGTGTTTGTATGAATTACAAAGTTATATTTGCGGTTTTATAAAATATGCTGTATCTCAAAAACTGCTGACCCGATCTCATTCAAACCAATTTTGATTGAAAGTTTACATTAAGATCTACAGCACATGTTTTTTTAGATTTTTCACTCCATTATTATAGAAGATAGAGGGAGGAAGCGTATATCTTTTAAACGATTAACTTTATGAAAATGTCATTTTAGAAACCTCAATGTCATTTTTAAAGACCTGTCTATAAATACCACACACGCACAAGTTTCATGAAAAAAATATATTTTCAGTTTCAGTTCCATGTATCCCATGTAGTCCCCTTTTATTTTAAATATTTTTTAAATTATTTCTTAAAATCGGAAAACGGTTCACAGAATACATCTACCACCAAGTTTCACATCTATAGTCCTAATAGTTTCAGAATAAAATGGCTGTGACATACGGACGGATGGACGGACAGACAGACAGACAGACAGACAGACAGACGGACAGTCATGATGAAAATATAAGGGTTCCGTTTTTTGCCATTCGGCTACGGAACCCTAAAAACGACAAGCAATTTTCTTAAATTTAGATACTATGTTGTTTTTTTCGTCGAATACAATATTTTAAGTTTGTTAACTAAACTTTAGTCGTTAGACAGTTGATGGTAATTACTCGAAGATTCTTAGCTCAAATGGGATTATGCGCGTCACGTAAGCCGCATGCGTGATTGCGAATGGACAAAGGTCCAATCCACGCAAAGAGTGCCTGGGGATGTGCGATAAGCATAAATGCTGAAATGGAGCACAGTCGTGACTCATACGTCTTTTTAGTTTTTTTTTTTGTATGTGCCTGGTTTACATTATCTGCTTAACCTTTTTCCAGTTTTTCCACTTTATATTCATCATTATATTATAATGATGAATACAAAGTAGAAAAAGTTAATGTCAAAAACAAGTACAACACACGTAGGGTTCGAGAAAATAACAAGTTCAACCCAAGATAACTAATTATTACGGTAAGAGGACATCTAAGTATTTGGTACCTCAAGTATTTAACAAAATAGAATTATTAAGAGAAAAAAAAATAAAAATAAGTAAAGGAACACTAAAGAAAAAACTAAAAAATATATTGGATGCTAATCATATAGGTAATTAGCACATTGTTACTGTGAGATTACAGATATAGGATTATATTGCAACATATTGTGTAGAAGTAATTAGAATGGTTCATTAATGTTAATGTATAAAAAGCGCCTCTCGCCATTAAACGTAAATGTTTGGCGAGTTTAGATTTAAGGGCCTATACTACCTCAGCGCTTCTCACTCTTTATCTCGCTCGCAAACTACTGGCCGCGGTCACGCGAGCAAGCGAGACAGGGTGGCAGGGAAAAGACTCCAAGACACCGATAATTTAAATTATTTCTTTTTAAGATGAAAATAATAGTAATTTAAAAAAAGTAAATAACATAAAACCTGCTTTAACTATAAAGCTTCTATAAAGTCTAAACTATAAAGTTCAATTAATATGCAAAGTTTCATTATCTAATTTGAAGTTATTTTTGAATACCAGCGGTTTATTGTTCGGTTTGGAGATAACTTTGGATTTTTTTTCTATCAAGAAAATTTTATGGCAT
This sequence comes from Tholera decimalis, assembly GCA_943138885.2. Taxonomy (NCBI): domain Eukaryota; kingdom Metazoa; phylum Arthropoda; class Insecta; order Lepidoptera; family Noctuidae; genus Tholera; species Tholera decimalis. Next base: position 6,426,248 of record OW964552.2, on the reverse strand, counting down.
CGTGTTTTCGTCAAACATAGTACCTAACATTAATCCTCAACTTTACCATATATTTATTTCAAAATTATTTCTGCTGTATTTTCGACATAACGGAGGATAATGCTAAGTCATTAGAGGTAGTATAGGCCCTGAAGTGATACCTCTGTATATAAATTAATTACCTAAAAAAATAAAATATATATATATATATATGTATATTGAGCAACTGCCTACCTGACCTGTACGATCCATTAGATGGCTAACAGAATAACTCTTAGATAGACCATTATCAGATTTTCTGGCTTCTGACAAGGCAACCGTAACGAGTATCGAATATGTTCAAATGACAGCCATACATAACATATAAGCAACGGCTTAGAATGCTTTCCGAGGCATTATGATTTCTTTCATAAATTATTTACTTTCTTTCTTTCTTTTCTTTATTACGCCAGCGAGACTGGCCAAGAAAAAAGTAGCAAGATAACCTGGACGCGTCTTTTTCCACATCACATCGATCTATCAGCATTACAAAGCATTCAACGTGTCAATTTTTGATGCATAATTTGTTTCGCCCTGCCTAATATTTACATGCGTCTGTACATAATTTACTATTTATATTAAACCTATCTCAATAATACCTACATAGTTGTACATTTTTTCTATTTACATGAAAATACTTTGGTTGTCCTGGGCCCTGGGGCGAGCGAAGCAGTTCATCCGACTCTAACAGGCTAAAACGAACCAGTATTCAATCGCGAACTTACAGGGCTGCCAATGCACTTAAATACACTTCTACCCAGCCCCCAACTAGTGCTGGCCCACTTTTGCGGGCCCCATCTAGTCAAATGTGGGGAGTGAAATGACACAAAGTTATACTCGTACTTGTGCAATCCCTGTGTGCCGCAAATCCAACAAAGGTATGAAAAAAAAAAATTACAATAAATTATACCGAAACTACGTACAAATTAATTCTAAACAATGTCAGTAACCTGGAAACTTCTTTTTAATTATATAAACATTTCATAACCCAATCTGCATTGAATCAAGTCGAAGTAAATGGCCTGATAACACAAATCTATTGTTTACTTACGCAAATGAAGAGACGGACCTTACATTTGTATGTACTCGTACCTACGATACAAGGGCTCGATTTTGTATTCAATTATTGCTGCAAGTTCTACTCGTATTTGTAATGTATGAAAAAGTTAATAAAATAACACATTTTTTTTATTGAAGATTGAGTCGCTTTTCTTCACTATCTTACTAATGATGGTAAGCGATGATGTGGTCGAAGATGAAGCAAACATACCTAGAAGTAATCTATTACATCTTAAATTAAAGACTCCTAGGTTATAGCTATAAGGAAATACAGACTCCGGCAGGGAAATGTAACGCAACGGCAGGTACATTACATTGTGTACCATTTATTATTACAAATACTCTCAAAACGATTAACCAAAATACTGTGAGGAAAAAAGTATTTATTTTATTTATTTATTTATTAAAACTTTATGCAACATAAAATGTACAAAGGCGAACTTAATGCTATAGGCATTCTTTACCAGTCAACCATGGGTAGTGAAGAGATAACATGACAGATGGCAGGTGCATTAAAAAAAACTAAACAGATAATATATTCAAAATAAAAAAATTATTACAAGTGTATATACCTATACATATATAATTAGAATAAACTTACATACATATTTATCATAATACATACCAAAAATATATTATATAACTATATATTAATAAAAAGTTATAGAAAGGGGGTTATGAAAACTTTGCTTCCACTATTTGTTAAGAAAATAATCCCGCAACTTTCTATTGAATGCATATTGATTAGTGGCCGTGACTAAACAATCCAAACACATAATGACACCCACCTAGACGCACTAGGCCCGCGCGTGGGCACAGCCAATTTCCTCTCATAAAGAAAAACCTTAGCCCAGCAGTGGGACAGCACTAGTTAGTATTAATAATAATGTATTAAATGGGACATTGAAATACTCGTCGTTTTCTGCGATGCAAAACTACAAACAAAATAGGTACATCTGAATTTTAGCGTCAAAATAATAGGAGCAAGTTTAGCATAATGATGACCTGACATGACTACGTTATATAAAGCTTAGTCCACCGCTACGTCTGTCTGGTCGTAATAAACTACAAAATTACTGAACGAATTTTCATGAGAATTTCACTACTTGATTATTGGAAGGTTGCAATTACGTCACTTATACAATAAGCTTATGTGACACTAGCTTGTGCCAGCGGCTTCGCCCGCGTGGGAAGTTTTTCCCGTGTAAATCCCGATCCCGTGGGAATTTCGCAAAATCCTTTCTAAGCGGATGCCTACGTCATAACATCTACCAGCATGCCAAATTTCAGACCGATCCGTCCAGTGGTTTGGGCTGTGCGTTGATAGATCACTATGTCAGTCAGTCAGTCAGTCAGTCACCTTTGAGTTATATATATTTAGACTACGGCTAATAAATAATATAAGCATATAATTATGTTGAAGTATCTCCTTCAATTCTATATTTTTGAGTAAAACTACAATATCATTATAGTCCGTGCTCAAAGAATCCTTTAGCTTTAAGTTTATTATAATGTTAATAATGACGCAATGGCATAATAGCCAAGAGCCTCGGCCAATATAACCTCACATATTGGTCGAGGCTCTTGGCTCTCGTTGGGCAACGGGATCAAGGACTTGATCCAGAAAGCAGTAGGTGCTCTTCGACACAGCGCGTATTGTTAGGAGGTTTTTTTTTTTTATTACCGATGGGCCCACTCTTGACCTCGATCTCGCCTGATGGTAAGCGATAGATGAGGTCTAAGATGGGACGAGCGAGCCCAGAAGATGCCTATTTACTCGTGCTTTAAAGGCTGAAAGGTCATAAGTGGCAGGGAACACAGAAGCCGGCAGAGAATTCCACAGGTTGGCTGTGCGCACAATAAATGTGTACCTTGACCATTGGTAGCTTAGACCCTGATCCCGATACGGGCTACTGATTTTTATATTTTTTTATGGAGTATTTATAAGTGTCAAATTAAAACATATGTATTGTACAACGTGTAATTTAAAGGGTAATACATACCAAGTGCATGGCTTCTTTGGATGATAACAAACGATATGGCAAGGGTTTTGTAATCCTAAGTCTACGTGTGTAGAACTTATTACAAATTCCAATACACTGATACCAGAGACCGAATTTTTCAAATTAAGAAGTAGGAAAAGAACTATCGTGTTATTGGTAAGTGACGTGGAAAGTTATTGACCCTCGTAGTGCTGTGATACGTTTGTTATGATTGGTATTCAAGAAATATATGAAACCAATAATTTGGTATCAATTCTTTGATTCAGTTATTTTGTGCTGAAACTGTGCGTAGAGACTCCATACCAGATGTTGTCTTCAGCTCTTTTGGATAGATATGGGGTTTCCGTTACACGTTGTATAGATATAATAAATGGAATAATTACGTAATTTATATAGGCTGATAGTTAAACTGGTATTCTTAAGTTTTCTAAATCAAAGTATCACCAAAACCCGAGTCGGTAGGGCTTCGTATTCCACCGCACCTTAATGACCAGCAAGGACGGAGCCCGATAGAGCCATTGCCTGTTGCGATTGAGGGAAAGTTCTGACGAGATATCGAGGACCTGAAACGCAATGGCTACTAAGACTGGTACAGAATTTCTAAGGCATTAAGTCCGCCTTTGTACCATTTGTGTTGCATAAGGTTTTAATTAATAAATAAATAAGAACCAAGCTGGAGTTTTAGTTTGTAGAAGTCTAGCATTCCCTTTTGCTTCACACGGATCGGGAGGAATCATTTGATGATACGGTGGCGTAGAAGGGGCATCCATTGCATGGTCATGCTGTTTGCCGTCACTGCATACGAGTTGGTTTTACTACCAAGGCGCGTGTATAGATATTTCACATCAAAAAAGCAAGGCTTGGGGTGTAAGAAAGGAGCCCCCTCGAGTAACGTACTATAATACCTTCTGTTTCGTCCGGCGCACCCTGGGCAATCGACTCCTGACGATTGGCTAATCCTTTTACCACGATGGCAAACATAATTTCTTTATTCTTGCTAACAACACGCTAACGAAGATCAAAAAGCATTACTAAAAACTACAGCTGGTTTAAATTACAGTTAACGAACACGGCTTAGACATTCTATCATCCGTAAGGCCCGTGAATCCTATTAGTTACTTGCTATTTCTGCGGCAACACTTGCGTGGGTTTGCATGTATCAGCTAAAACTAGCTACACAGAACACAATATATTATGTAAATTAGATAAGTGGTTCTCGAGTTATAAACGCTCAAACGGATAAATAGATTGAGATCCTTTGCGAATATGTGGATAAGAAGGAATATCATTTGAGATGTAGACGATGATAATATTAATTAAATATTTTCTTGTGATGATAGACTTGCGTTTGATCACCAGCTCACCTGATGGTAAGCGATGATGTGGTCGAAGATAAAGCACGCTTACCTACAAGTAACCTTTTTACTCTTGGCCCCATGTTAAAACTATCAGGAAACACAACAGACTCCAGCAGGAAATCCGCTTCCTTAGGTGTATGCACAACGAAATTATTCCCAACGCCTTAGATTTTATTTTCTTTTTCGTACATTGAATCAGTGTTTACGAATGCAGTTCTGCTGTTTATATGATAATGGCCATACGAGTCAATCTTTAAAGGGAAAGAAGTGTGAAACGTATGTTGGTCCGTGGACGGGTAATCATGTTAAGGAAATAAAATCTCTCCCAAATAAAGTCCTGGCTGTCATTACAGAATCTCCAGACAATCTGAAACCAATCTTTCCAAGGCGTATTGTGTATCGTAATGGGTCGTGGAGATCAGTAGACAGCTGTTCCATGTAAAATACTGGTACTCTTTATCCTGTTCACAAAATATTTAAAGAACTATCCAGGCGCCTAGCTGACACTTCGCGTGACCCAAAGGCTGGCTTTTACCTTGGACAGCGTTTTTTAAGCATTACCATACAGCGTGGCAATGCCGCCAGTCTTTTGGGCACATTACCAGTGTACAGCGATGCGCACGAATTTCTGGACGCCTTATTTTAGTTTATTTTTAGTTGTGTACAACGTGTAATTTAAAGGGTATATACATACCAAGTGTGCGGCTTCTTTGGATGATAACAAACGGTACGGCAAAGGTTTTGTAATCCTATGTCTACATGTGTGGAACTTAATAGAAAATTCAATACATTGATACCAGATACCGAATTTTTCAAATTAAGAAGAACGAAGAGAATTATCGTGTTATTGGCATGTGACTTGGAAAGTGATTGACCCCCGTAGTGATATGACACGTTTGCTATGATTGCTAATCAAAAAACAAATGAAACTGTTAATTTAGCATAAATTTTTTGAGTCACTTATTTTGATCTCAAACTGTGCATAGAGACTCCATACCAGATGTTGTTTTCAGCCCTTTTGGATAGATATGGGATTTTCGTCACACGTTGTATATGTAGTTTAGGAATTTTTATTTAAGTGTATATTCCATTATTGATTAAACTAGCTTCCGCCCGCGACTTCGTCCGCGTGGAAAAAAAATCCCCTGATTTTGAAACATTCTTCATTAGTGCTCCGCTCCTATTGGTCTTAGCGTGATGATATATAGCCTATAGCCTTCCTCGATAAATGGGCTATCTAACACTGAAAGAATTTTTCAAATCAGAACCGTAGTTCCTGAGATTAGCGCGTTCAAGCAAACAAACAAACAAACTCTTTAGCTTTATAATATTAGTATAGATAAATTATCCTGTTAGACTAGAACCCAACCCCACCTAAGCAAGGTAAATTTCTCAGGTAGCCCGGAGTTAGGAAGTTGGTGCTATGATACTCCTGTGCCTTGGATATAATTTTAAGCCGTTAGTCCCGGCTGTCATTTCGACATCTTTGACAGTCATTACTGGTAGTCAGAAGCCAGTAAATCTGACACTGGTCTAACCAAGGGATATCGTGTTACCCAGTTACTGGGTTGTGGAGGTCAGATAGGCAGTCGCACCATGTAAAATTCTACTTAGACTGGATCTAGTTAGACTGGAAGCCTTGGGGTGGCTTCCAGTCTAACTAGATGCAGTCTAATTAGAGTTTTCATTAGGAAAAGGCTAAGAAAATGATATTAATCAGCAATCCTAAGGATGACTTCCATGGAATAAGCTACGGGAGTGGCTTGGAGGCAAAACCATAACAATAAAGCTGCGTTTCCACCAGAGATGTGCGAGGATGCGTAGCGAGGGATGTGTTTTTAAAGAACCAATAGAATCGCTTCATTTACCTCGCCTCGGTCAGCACAGCTCTGGTGGAAACGGCTCAGCGGAGCTAGATTTTTGCGCATACAAAACAAGCGAGGGATGTGTGCGAGGGATGTGTGGGAGAGATGTGTTGCGAGGGATGTGTTGCGAGGAATGTGTGTTGAGAAGGATGTGTTGCGAGGTTTGCACATCCTCGCACCACACATTAATGCGCATTTTCACAGCACAGCTAGACATCCTCGCACGACACATTTCCATCGCACATCTCTGGTGGAAACGCACCCTAAGCTAGTTAACCCAAACTTTCGCACGTTGCCAAAATTATTATAATAAATGACGACATTATTCTCCCAAGGTTAATCAAGAGCTTAATTCATGAAAGTCTCATTTACCCTGTGGGCTGGTTTGTAATGCAAATTAAGTGAAACAAAATTGTATATATTAATATTTTGGTGTTTCATAAGGAGAAAATTATACTGAATGTGTTTTCCAGAAGTAATGGGGTCGACCTTGATGACGTCAGATGCTGCTTAATCGAAATTTTTAGCATAAAGTTGCTACTAAAGGCTTTTAGTAAAATGGTTTTTAAATTAAAAGAAAAAATATATGTATAAGGGCGTGCAGCCTAAACAGTTTTTGAGATATATCTCATTTTCAACAACCGCAAGTAACTCTGTCAATATATACTGACACTATAAAAAATGGAATTATTCCTATCTAATAAGACGTTTAATTTTCTCCACACAAATTAACTTAAAGCTAAAAATTACAGTAAACTAAAGTAGGGGTTTGACTTTGTGAGAGACTGGTGCCTGAAGTGGGTTTCAACGAGAACCTGTATTACAAGTCACCAGCTCCCTCCCGAGGCCGGAGACATGCTGTAACTTAAATAATGGATAAAGATTTGGATACAAGAATGAAGCAATATTACTTAAAGACTAAAAAGACGAAAATTATTGTTTACATACATGAGGAAACGTGGAACCAGTTTGTTAAGTGTATCAGTGTATGAGATTGTTATACAGTTTGAAGAGTGTAAATGTATGAAAAGGTGTGTGAGTATGCGTGATGACAGTAAGTGCAAAACAAGAAATACAGTATTATTTTAGCGGGACCACCAAATCCTCAGTTCCCTTGTACTCGAGGCTTTTAAGAAATTTTAATAGTTGATCTTTACATTTTAATTTAGTGAGGAGGTATATATTGAGGCTATTATTAAGTTTGTTATATAAGAACGGCCCAAGAAAGAAGAAGAAATTATGAGAGTGCGCAGTTTTAGTGGATTATGTTAGACACACCCTACCTTTTCGGCGTTTGTGCATGTGGAGTTTTGTATTGAAAATCAAAGATGAATGTTGCTTTAGCACCGTACGGAGTAAGAATGTTTGCCTAACATTCAGAGGCTCATTCCTTAAAACGATCGACGATTGGATACAAAAAGGGGAGACCGGCTGCAACTTTGAGTATGTCAGACATTGATCTATGATGACTCCAAGGTATTTAATATCACCGACTCTCTGAAGAATCAGACAGGAGCACGGTGAGGTTTCAGTAACACAATCATGACAAGAAACTGAAAAACACGATGAAGGTAGAAGATTAGTCCTATGAGCAAAAGTAACATATTTAGTTTTATTAACATTCAAAGTCAGAATGTTCGTGTGCAACCATTTATACACTACGCTAAAGCCATTTTGGGCAGGGTTAAAAACCTCGTCCCAGCTCCGTCCACTAAAAAAGAGGACTAATCTACGCTTGCTACCACCGAACTTTTCATGGGCGAGTCTGACTTGCATTTGGTCACTTTTTTATGGCTATACCATAAACCAATGCGGGAGCGGCAAGACTTGCCGCATGCCTGACAAGAGAAGTTCGCGGTAGTTTTTTTTTATTAGGGTTCCGTAGCCGAATGGCAAAAAACGGAACCTTTATAGTTTCCACATGTCTGTCCGTCTGTCTGTCTGTCCGTCCGTCCGTATGTCACAGCCATTTTATTCCTAAACTATTAGGACTATACATGTAAAACTTGGTAGGTAGATGTATTCTATGAACCAATTTCCGATTTTAAGAGAATATTTTAAAAATATTTAAAATAAAGGGGGCTGGCCATACATGGAACTGAAACTGAAAATATTTTCTTTCATGCAACCTATACGTGTGTGGTATCTATAGACAGGTATTTAAAAATGACATTATGGTTTTTAAAATGACTTTTTCATAAAGTTAATCGTTTAAAAGATATACGCTTCCAAAGTGGTAAAATGTGTGTCCCCCCTCTAACTTCTATAATAATGAAGTGAAAAATGTAAAAAAAACCATATGTTATAGATATTAATGTAAACTTTCAACCAAAATTAGTTTGAACGAGATCGAGTCAGCAGTTTTTGAGATACAGTATATTTTAGAAAACCGCAAATATAACTTTGTAATTCATACAAATACTATGAAAAACAAAGTTATTTGGCGTAGTTGTAAAAATTGTAAATAAGCTAGTTTTAAGAAATTGGTAAGGTTTTTTTTTTTCAAAAAAATATATATCAGTATGTTATATTTATTATAGTTACTACGGAACCCTTCATGGGCGAGTCCGACTCGCACTTGGCCAATTTTTATTTATAATAGGCTCACGTTTGACCACTATCTCACCTGATGGTAAGTGATGATGTGATCGAAGATGGAGCACGCTTCCCTAAAAGTAACGTTAATGCTAAACCGCCTTGATGTCGGATTGTTCAGGGATTATATATATATTTATATTGTTATGGATAAGTTGCTCTTGTTTTTTTTTACCGATTTGGCTCATTTCGATTTTGTTTTATTCATAATTGTTAGGACAAGGTTTGCGTGTAAGAAAATTTCCATTTATTTAATTAGTAATGAGCACTTTTGTTTCGCTAGTTGAAAACACTAAATGAAGTTCAAATGCTTAAGACCACTGCCTTATTGCCAGAAGCATAAAAATAATTTGTACGATTTTATTTCAAACAGTTATATTTTATTTTTGTATCTTAGTTTACGTCACTTCATAGTTGAAAACTGTGTGCAATATTATAATATGCCCACAATTTTAGGACTATGTTTTAGCAGTTTTCGTCAAACTACATAATTGAGGTTATTATATTATTATTTAAAATTGGCAACACCTTTGTTTATATTTTTGATCTCAAATTCGTTTCTGGGTATAGTCTATATCGACCAAAACAGAGTAACGTGAAATCCCTTAACTAATAACAGATATTATTATTAAGTTTACTATTGTTACTAAGTATTACTATAGACTTTGAAATAAATATTTTTATTATTATTATTTAAATTGTTCACCATCTACACTTGGTTGATATATCGTCTTGTCGTACCAAGCGCTTCTCCTCCACATTTACTGTGCGCACTTCCAAGTTGTGGAATTCTCTGCCGGCTTCTGTGTTCCCTGCCACTTATGACCTTTCCACCTTTAAAACAGGCATCTTCTGGGCTCGCTCGTTCCATCGTAGACCTCATCTATCGCTTGCCATCGGGCGAGATCGAGAGCAAGAGTGGGCTCTTTCAGAATAAAAAAAGATATGACGATGATATCTATTATCGATTATCATTTATCATATACCGAGAAAAATTGCCTAGTTTGTCTGTTGGTCCCAGGCGCGACTGCAGAAAGTTCGATTCCCAGGTAGGGCAAAAAACTCTATTGGTTTTTTCAATCGAAACTCGGAAGAGCGGAGTTTGAAAGTTGGTGGTGTGATTCTCCCGTGCGTGGCTCGGAAAGCACGTTGAGCCATTGGTTACGGACCTCATTTGGACTTCTTTGACAGTCATTACAAGCCAGAAAATCTGACACTGATCTGGTGAAGGAATATCATGATCAAACCCTTCCTTCTGTCAAAAAAATATGGTAAAAGATCTCTATCTCTCTCTTTAATTTGTTACTATTTTTTATATATCTCAGCTTTGTTTTTTAGGGTTCCGTAGTCAACAAGGAACCCTTATAGTTTCGCCATGTCCGTCTGTCTGTCCGTCTGTCCGCGGTTTAGCTCAAAAAATATTGGTATTAGAAATTTGTAATTTGGCATGAGTATACACGTTAATGACGCCAAAAAAGTGGTAAAATAAAATTTTGAAAAAACAATTATTTAGGGTACCTCCCCTACATGTAAAGTGAGATGATATTTTTTTTTTCGTCCTTCCCATAGTGTGGGATATCGTTGGATAGGTCTTTCAACAATATTAGGGGTTTAGGAATACCGTTTTCTGATTAAGTAAACCGCTCGTGACTTATCAAGCTTTAAAGTACCAATTTTCGTTAGAGTCAAGTGTCCTCCCCCTCTATCAACTAAACGTTTGTAGTTAGAAATTCAAATGTCATGGCAGTAGTACCTATATATAACGAAGTTTAAAGGAAAACTATCACACATGAGTGGGCTTTACAAGTTTACGAGTAATAATCGACCAATTGTATTTGACTCGAAAATTTCGAACAACTCCATAGAAATGTCGATAGATGGCGCTAAGCGTCCGTTGTGTCGCGCTAGTTTCATATTAAAATAAGTTTTATAAAAAAAAACTTTTTAACAAAAAAATACCGACTTCCAAAAAACCACTAGGTACAATGTGAAAATAACTTTAATTTCAGAAGATGTGTCTTTGGATCTGTTTATAATTTATCCAAGTTACAATAGCCTAATGTCAACTTGCTCATCACCTTTTATAAAATATTGCTTTTCCCGATGCAGGGGCGTTAATTGTTGAGGAGTTCTCCTAGTATTTCACCATCAGCTCCATTTCACCATTCACATTGTGACGACCATAAATTGCTTAGCAACCATTTTAAAGTAATTGAACCGCAACTCGTGAAATACTTATTATTGAGTAGGTGTTACATAGTAGAGCAAATGCACAAGTTACTATAAAAAATACCAAAATCGCTTTACGATTGCCTTTAAAATTTGAGCATTTCCTTCGATTTCCATGAGATCCCTTCATCAAATTCTAATTTGGTGACAATGGTACTACCTCGAGAGCATACCATTTCAAACGAAAAAATAAATTTCTAAATCGATCCACAATTGACGGAGTAATCGGTGCACATACATAAAAATATATATTATATATACGTGACGAATTAATAACCTACTCCTTCTTTAGGAGTCGGTTAAAAACAGTTTCTGTCCAGTAAAATTATAGTTAGTTGTGTTTAAGTAATTAAATTTGTTGAGGATTGTGTCAAACCAGCCTCATTTTTCAGTTTTGTGTAACAATTAGTACTTTATTTCTAACTAGATGGTGTTGTCGTCGAATTATATCTCACAATGGTTTCGTTACCGCCAAAACTATAAGTAGGTAGTTATGAAAATTATTAAGTTTTTGCCCCGACCATAAAGCAAGTGCTGAAACGCCATTCAGTGCGTTACTTCACCTCTGCTGAAAACCACTTAAACCCCCTGATCGTATCGGCCGCCCGATATAGACCCTCCAATATTTCTCGGGTTCGTCGCCCGCGTAGCGTCCTAGACGAGCCCGACGACCCCACCACCATCCGACAAGAGAGTAGTAGGGAAAATAGCACTCTTAGAAAATACAGAAATAAAACGCGTTCCGTATTCCGGCCTCGCCGACGAGGCCCATCGCGACGTCCGCGTACTTGTAACGGAAACTCTCCCCGACCTTTTCCAAACGAGCCAGCCCGCGATGCTGAGCCAGTAGCGATAAATAACCCCTTAAATAATATGGACCCAGCCTGTCCCTTTGCTGCCCTCCACCAACGACCACGCTATGCCGAGGCCCGTACTCCACAGGGAGTGCTCTTAGCGTACGGTTGTTTAAAATGTAATTCTAGTTTGTAAGCCCTGGCTGGGGGCCTTTAATTTTAGAGGTCACCACAGGATCGCCCGGTTGAGTAGTGACCAGCCTTAGTGTACTGAAATACGAGTGGCCCTATCAAAAAAAAAATTGAGTTTTTGTTGATCGCCCGGTTAAGTAGTGACCAGCCTTAGTGTGCTCAAATACGAGTGGCCCTACCTAAAAAAAAATTAGTTTTTGAGATTGTGTGTAGAAAAAAAAATAAGTTCTTGAGATTGTGTGTAGAGGCTAGAGATAAAACTGAAAAAGTTGAATTGTGAAATTCATAATCAGGTCTCGTTGAGTGTAGGAATTTGGAGATTGAAATAGTAATAATAGAATATATTTAAATTCAAAACACCGGCTATGACAAGTTTTATTTATACAAATCTCTAAAAAAAATTAAAACTTTCCGTGCAAAATTGTCGGATCAGGTGAGGATTTATATAGGAAATAAAATTAGTTAGGTAGTCATGTTTGACTTTTAGTTAGAGCATGGTACGAAACGATCAATCAGCGAATACGACACGCACTTGGCTGTTATAAAAACTACGGAACCCTTCACTGCGCGTGGCCCGACACGCACTTGACCGGTTTTTTATGTATATACAACGTGTAATGGAAACCCCATATCTATCCAAAAGGACTGAAGACAACATCTGGTATGGAGTTTCTATGCAAACAGCTCAAAATAAGTGACTCACAGAATTGACACCAAATTATCGGTTTCATATGTTTCTTGAATATCAATAATAACAAACGTGTCACAGCACTATGAGGGTCATCACTTTCCACGTCACTTGCCAATAAAACGATAATTCTCTTCGTTCTTCTTAATTTAAAAAATTCGGTCTCTGATATCAGTGTATTGAAATTTCTAATAAATTCCACACATGTAGACATAGGATTACAAAACCCTTGCTATATCGTTTGTTATCCTTTAAATTATTCGCTGTATATGTATATGTGTATTGAGTATGTAGGTTATAACTTATTTATCCTATCCTTCCTACTAATATTATAAATGCGAAAGTTTGTGAGGATGTATGGATGTTTGTTACTCTATCACGCAAAAACTGCTGAACGGATCTTAATGAAATTTGGTAAGTAGATAGTTGACACCTTGGAATAACACATAGGCTACTTTTTATCCCGGAATTCCCACGGGATCGGGATTTACGCGGGAAAACCCTCCCACGCAAACGAAGTCGCGGGCTGAAGCTAGTTGTATATAAGTGAATGGACTACCCACCACACATGGACTACCCGCGTATTTATTTTCTCCTGCTGTATCAAATCCATCCAAAGGTTGTCTGTAAAAGATCGCTTTTAGCGATAAGACCGCCCATTGTAACGACACCCGTTGTAGTTTTTTGAGTCCTTATTTATTTCTGTTATGGTGTACAATAAAGAGTATATCTATTTATCGTGTTAAATAATAATAATAATGTTTTATTGACATAAAATAAGGATGTTACATTTTTATTTGAAGCCCTGACTCCTGAGCTAGGTAATAACTTGTGTTACAGGAGACAGTGTCTTCACCCGCTTGTTGAAAAATATTTGCATTATTATGCCACTAATATAAAATTAAATAACATATAATTAAGCTGTTTTGGATAAATTTCTGCCCTGAATGAGTATTAACTTTTCTTGCAGGCCGCATTCTTCCCTGAATAACATTGATGTTCCCGCACAAAAGCGAAAAAGTTCATCGCAACAGAGTAAAGGAGACAGAAGTCACCCCTCTCTTTCTTTCACGAAAAATCATTCGGTAACATTCTAACTAGGTACTTTGTGTCCAAGAATCTGTTTATGCAAAAAATGCTATCAAACAAGGGAAAAAGACTTCAAGTAATTTGCATGTTTAGCAGTTCTTACAGGTTTACCAAGTTTTAAAGTGGATTGGGTATGAAATTATTACATAAGATTAAGCACGAATGGAATTTTATACTGAAAGCTGCCTGTTTCAAAAATTTGCCAAGTTCGAGTCGGACTTGCCCATGAAGGGTTCCGTAGTAGCTACGCAAAATAACTTTGTTTTTAATAAATCAAATTTGCGGTTTTTTTAAATGTGCTATAAAATACTGCTGACTGAATTTCGTTCAAAATAATTTTCATCAAATTTTCAGCCTTCGAAAACATCCCTCGTCATCATTTCCTGTAGCTTTAGCTGAGAAATAGAAAACCAACATGTCGATCTTGCGCGAACTAGGCCTTAAACCCTAGGACCCCTAGGACTTAAAACCAGACTATCTACAAATACTGGAGTTTTTTTGGTGGTCAAGCCAAGAAAGAAGACGATAATCTTGAACAACTCATCATTACTGGCAAGTTTGATCGCAAACGACCTTTTCTCTCTGAGAAAATCATCTAATGACTCCTCCCGATAGGTGGAGTGGACTTAAAGCCTATCCTGTTCCTACAATAATTGTAAGGAACAGGATAGGCTTTAATTGCCCTTACCCTCCAGGGCCGCGGTACCTCTTTAGATCATTCCCGTAACCCCGGTGGGCAACGGCAGGGCTGGCTTTCATTTGACAATCGTTACGGAACTACGTTAATGACTTCGGCCATTTCACTAAAGAAAATATTCATATTAGCCAGGTGGCTAATAGCCGCTGAGATTAGCCACTGTAGCCGAAATTAGTCATGGCTTATGGGTTTTCTCCGCCCTGGTGTGTGCGAAGGGGTCTGTTAGACTCTAACTAACTAAAACCACCCCGTGTTCCCTTACACACTTAGAACACTTGCACAAAAGCAATATCCAAAAGTATAACGAACAAGTTAAAAAAATGGTTGATAAAAACAGGTACATATCGCGTTTTATCAATTGTTTCAAGTTTTGTGGTGCATTTGAGTTATCTTTGCAAGGTCACCATGAAACAAGTAAGTCTAGTACTGTTGGTGTGTTTCGTGGATCAATAGATTTTATATCGCAATTGGATACAGTCATGAAGGGGCATTAGACATCCTCTACAGTCTTCAAAGGTAAGTCAAAAACTATTCAGTTATAGTCAATCATTGAATCACCAGTTCAATGATTGACAAGCCACCTCTGGATGGGAGTACTTCAATTCTCTTCAGTATTGCTCTCAACTGATATTTAAATATACATGAAGAATAACTTTATTTTGTTCAAAAAAAATACGACGAAGAAGTATAAAATGCAGAAAGCTAATATTTTCTAAAGCATATGAAAAAAAAAGTACGTTGAATTTCCGACTGCCGGTTGTCTTCTAAACAGACAGACGGACAGACGTAGTTACTTTTTTATTTATAAGGACCACGAATTACATAATTACTCTATATTCCTTAACCATAATATGTACATAAAATATTTTTAAGCTTTTCGTTATTAGTAAGGACAAATTTCGTGATTTGATACTCTTACTCTATTTCTTTAATATTATAAAGAGGTAAAATTTGGCGTGATTGAGTAATAAACACTCATACATTGAATCTTTCGCATGTATACTATATACTAGCTTCTTCCCGCGACTTCGTTTGCTTGGGAGGGTTTCCCGCGTAAATCCCGATACCATGGGATTTTCGAGATAAAAAATAGCGTATGTGTTATTGCAGGATGTCAACTATATCACATCATCTCATCCACACCATCATCTTTGACTTCGACCACATCATTTTTTATTTTATTTTTATATTATTTTAAATTTTTGGAGAAAACAAATGATATTACATTATATATGCTAACAAAAAAAAATTAAATGTAATAACTACTACATTTTCCACAGATTACTATTTACATTGCTATGCGGTGGACATGACACTAACAATGAAGTCACCCATAATAAATTTAACATTTAAAGTACTTATTGTAAATGATTATGTCTCAATTAGTTTTAATTTTCTTTATTACCAGCTTCTTATATAATTTTTTTGGTAATACAAAAATCATCAATCATCAGGTGAGATGGTGGTCAAACGGGAGCTTATCAATAAAAATAAATATACTTATGAAATTTCATTCAGGTCCGTTTATACTTATAACTTTTTATTTCACCATAATACATGCTGATGTATTTTTATGGTGAAATAAAAAAAGTTCTAAGTTTATTAAACTTAGCTTGTGCTAAAAGCACACAAAAATACGTTTTTAGGCAATAAAACCATAAAATTAGAAAATCCTCCTCCATCCTTTTTTTCCTATTCAAACAATTTTATACGCTTTTTTCGTCAAAAAATAATTGGCTACTCTAGCCGCATACCCAGTGTCATAATCCTGTGCACGCCGCTGCCGTTTACTTAGTAGTTTTTACGTAAAAGAGTAACAAACATTCGTATTTATAATATCAGTAAGAAGAATTAAGATAAAATTAGTATACATAAAAAAGATCAATTGTGTAAACTGTATATAAATAGAAATATAACAATCTACCAAAAAGTAAAAGGAAACCGTCTAGGCAGGCTCGTTCCACCTTTTGGCGTAAATGTGGTCTCAAGGGTAGAACAACGCTTTACGTGAAACGTTCGGTTTCCCCCCGAGCTTCGGTCGTAAATTATAACGGTTTATAGCGAGGCACATGTTGGTCAGTACACTTTTAGCATTTGTGTTTTGATTTAAATTTGTATTTATAACGTTTTGGTACAATAAATTTGTGTGTATACGAGTACGAATTGGTGGTAGAAAAAAAACTGTGATTTTCTGAACTCTGTTGGGGTTCGTTTCCATTCTAACTGGATGCAGCGGAGTACTAGTGTTGTACAAACGCCAGCACATGAAGCTACCCGAAACTGTCAAAATTTCCCAATCAACCTTGAACCTAATTTCTTTAACAATAAAGTTGAAAATCTATTAAAGAAATTTGACAGATTGTTGTAGCTTGATGTGCTGGCGTCTGCACATGGAGCGACTGTAGTACACCTATCCCCCACAAATCAATAGCTACGATTTTCTGGTTTCTGACGGTACCGCTTGCTTTCCGACCTCGATATGTTAAGATCACCACCTATCCACAAACGTTGCTTAACCTTGTAGATTGCCGGGGTTGCGGAATTGTTCGAAAGAGTTACCGCGGCCTCGGAACATGAAGGGCATATGATGGAACACGGATGGGTTTTAGTCAGTAAAAGTCTGACACACCCTGCCGCTTCGCCTAGACCAGGAGGCAGTCATTGGATGATTTCACATCCTTAAAAAAAAGAATCTTGTAGATTGACCCGTACCATTATTATTTACCTACAATCTCCAATCACTGTGCTCGAGTATCAACAAAAAAAAAGTATCGACCGGATGCAATAGTACCATTGTAAATGCATAAAATATGATACCCGTTGATTCTTTCCAATGATAATGACATTGTTACTCCAAAAGTATTTACATTAGCCATTATATAGCAGTTAGGTGAATCACTTTTAGATCCCAGAAACGATAAATTGATGCAAATGTCCATGCGATTAATGGCCTCGACTGACGGTCGAATATAGGTGGCTTCTGTCAATTTGAAACTACTGTTTTTTGTAGACGAAACGATGGTTAAGATAGTGCAGAACAGATGGTCAGTACAGACAATATTGTTTTACGTTCAGTAAATTCGAGCCTTTGCTGTAAATTCTGTTTTTACTATTTACAAAACAGGAACACTCTGTTACAATGAGCTTGGTCATGTTAAATAGTGTCAATAAAAGACAATTATTGTTAAAATTAATGAAACGGAACTGCAGATCACAATAATTTGTGGACACTAGTCGCTAAAAATCCCAGAACAAACTTTAAGCAGTATTTAAATATATTATCTCTATTACTTTTATTGAAATCAATGTGTTCTTAAAAAAATAGAAATTCGAAATGTCATAGAGTTATATTTTGCCGAACACAATCTTCAACACAGGAAAACCCAGAAATCTATGGGAAAATCTTCAAATGAAGAGAGAAGTGAAGCAGAGGGGATCAGAGCTGGATTAACCCTGTCAGAGGCTCTAGGGCCTCTTAAGGCCTTCTCGCGGCCTCTTTTCTTACTTTGACTGACCAAATCGTGTGTGAACTGAGGAAACGCACATTAAGGGCTGTGGTTTTTAATATATTTGTTTACTTATTCCCAGATTTGTTCTAAAATTGTTTTAATTCTACTACTAAATCTAAAGATTTGTATTTTTTGAGATAACAGTAAGGTCTCTAAGTTCACACGCACATCAAATTCTCGTTCGAAGAAACATGTTTTCTTGGTGCGTGCACTGGGCCTGGGTTGATGCGGGGCCCCTAAGCAGTTGCCTAATCTGCCTAATGGTTAATCCGAGACCCGTCAATGGTGCTGACTGCTCTTTAAGGCGTACGCAGAATACAAAGCGCCGACGACCTGGGATCTTTAGCAAGACCTAAAAAGCATAATTCGACAAAGGTACAACCAAATGAACCTCTTTACTGTACACAAACCTACTTTATGAAGGAATTAAAAGGCGGTAGAGGTTTTGGTATTGTGGGTCATAGGTCAGCAACCGCAAGCTACATAGCAGGTACCACCAAATTTATCTATCCTCCATTTTTCCTTGGAAAAACTTGATTGATAGTGCGGTAGTTTCGCTAAAAAGGTTTTTTTGCGCGAAAATTTTTAGCAAAATGTTTTTCTAACATGAAATTACTCATCCCAATAATGCCGACCCCATTTTTTAGTTGTTAAGTTCTTATTTATTTTCTGTTAGAATGTTTTTTTAAAGCGAACTGGCAATGTGGGTAGATTTCACATTACTAGCTGTCAGTGGCGAAGGGTGAATTTTCATAAAAGGGAAGCCGGACCAAAAAATGCTTATCTTGCTCAAGTGTGATGCGTGAATTCCAGTAACTATGGCCCTGTGGCTGACTTCGAATTCTTGAAACTTCGTAAATAATTATTTGTTTAATTGAAATTACTATTGAGATTACTATTTATATATTCATACTAGCTTGTGCCAGCGGCTTCGCCCGCGTGGGAAGTTTTTCCCGTGTAAATCCTGATTCCATGGGAATTTCGCAAAATCCTTTCTTAGCGGATGCCTACGTCATAACATCTACCTGCATGCCAAATTTCAGCCCGATCCGTCCAGTGGTTTGGGCTGTGCGTTGATAGATCACTATGTCAGTCAGTCAGTCACCTTTGAGTTATATATATATATAGATATTAAAAAAATATACTAATATTTGCCATATTTCAAAAGGGAAGCCGGTAGGAATCGAGTTGTATGGAGCCTTCGCCAATGCTAGCTATCTTGTTAACCCCTCTAACTAAACTAAATATGCTTGTGTTCGAACCCCCGACCTCTCGATCACAAGTCTAACACCTTTTCCATTAGGTTATTGACACTTCAAATGCGTGTATAATAAAGAACATATCTATCTATCATCAAATAAAGTTATACGTTCTATTAGTAAGCCTTTTATCACCAACAAATGCAACCGAGTCGACGGCGCGTCATGTGCTTCAAAGGACTGTTAGCACTAATGATGGGGCAGGGAAAGGTAATTGCATGCTGAAGTTACGAGAATGTTTAAACGAGATACCGCTGCCCCGGAACCCTAGGGCAACTGATGGTCAGATACAGCATTCATTAACCCGGACAACATGCTATACAGAGAGACATACAGCCAATCAATTGACTATCAGTAAAAGTCTGAAAATCAATGATATACCTATCCATTATCATGACGAGGATGTTTTGATTTTTTTGTTTGTTTGTAAAAACCTAAAAACTACTAACCCGCTATAAAAATGGACCAATTAAAAGCTAGTAAGTAACATAGGCTATTTTTAACCGACTTCAAAAAAGGAGGAGGTTCTCAATTCGTCTTGAACTTTTTGTTTTTTATGTATGTTACCTCGTAACTCGAAGACGGCTGGACCGATTTGGAAAATTCTTTTTCGTTTGAAAGGGTATACTTTTTAGTTGGTCCCATTGTTATGAAATCAGGATCTGATGATGGAATCCTGGAGTAATCGAGGGAACTCTTCAAATATTATAGGCACACCTATAGTGTTTTGGGTATTTCTTATAGTACCTTGTGCAGTTGCTCTTGAAAAGCACCTTTTGGGGAAGTGGAACTGATAATGAAGACCACAGATTGCCACCGAAACTACTCAATAATAAGTATTTCTTGGATTGCGATTCGATTACTTGAAAATAAGTAGTTGACATTTTGGCTTTTGTAACTAGATGAATTACAAACGGACCCACTAAAAAACTTTTTGCCAAAAACTTTTTACCAAAAAATTAAACCGACTCCCAAAAACACTGCAAAGTGAAAAATAACTTTAATTTCGGTAGTTGGTGTCTTTAGTTTTGTATTTTCGTTTTTGGCACCGACTTCCGAAATTAAAGTTATTTTTCACTTTGCAGTGTTTTTGGGAGTCGGTTTAATTATTTGGTAAAAAGTTTTTATTTCACTCTTTTTATTTGGTCGATTTTTAATTTACCTAGTTAAAAGAGCCTAAATGTCAACTACTTATAACCTTTTACAAAATATTGCTTTTCCCAATGCTGGGCCGTTAATTTTTGAGGAGTTCTCCTGGTACTTCACCATCAGCTCTACATCACCATATGCATTGTGACGAACATAAAGTGCTTAACATCCATATTCAAGTATTCGAATCGCAATCCACGAAATACTTATTATTGAGTAGGTTCGGCGGCCATCTGTGGTCTTCATCATCAGTTCCACTTCCCCAAATGGTATTTTTTGAGAGCAACTGCATAAGTTACTATAAGAAATACCCAAAACCCCATAGGTGTGCCTATAATATTTGAAGAGTTCCCTCGATTTCTCCAGGATCCCATCATCAGATCCTGACCTGGTGACAATGAGACCAATTTCGAAGTATACCCTTTCAAACAAAAAAAGAACTTTCCAAATCGGTTCAGCCGCCTTCGAGTAATCGGTGATCATACATAAAAAAAAAAATATACGCGTCGAATTGATAACCTCCTCTTTTGGTCGTCGGTTAAAAAATAAAACCGACACATATCAAAACACTACAAAGCCAAAAATAACTTTAATTTCGGTAGTCGGTGTACTACCGAAATTAAAGTTATTTTTGGCTTTGTAGTGTTTTGATATGGAAGTCGGTTTTATTTTTTGCAAAAAAGTTTTTATGTTTGAAATAACCTTTTGACGCGTGTGAAGCCGCGGGCACACTCTAGTATATATTAATTGTAATTATTTTGACAAAGACATATATTTTTCAAAGATTACAAACGTCGAGTTACTCTATATTTACATTTGCATTTGAAAAGCACCATTTGTGAGTCGGTGCCAAAAACGAAAATACAAAACTAAAGACACCGACTACCGAAATTAAAGTTATTTCTCACTTTTTTTGTGTCGTTTTTTGGAAGTCGGTTTAATTTTTCGGTAAAAAGTTTTTTATTATACATATTAGTAATGAGTAAGATGGACGAGCTTTTTGTATCATGAGAATGGTTATTGGAATAAAAGATTAAGAAAATAATGCTCCTTGTTTTATTTTCTAAAACAAGCATTTGCCAATCGTCATTGATAAAACTAAACATGTTCCAAGCTCCTGATAGTAAAAGCCAAAAAAAAAATTACCTTTTTATAAAATCCTTACATTTACCAATCCATCTTGGTAAATCCAAAGATTTACTAATATAAGGGCTTTTACAGAAACATGTATTAATACCTATATCGATTTAAGAAACCTTGACTACAAAACTACAAATAATATGTTTTTTTAATCTATCTGAGATATTTTCTTTGTTCTTAATGTGTATTCATCGATATATCAAACACTTACATTCAAAAACGTGATGGTAGAGAGAAATTGAGAATTTCTCTATCAAAGACGATTCATTATCCAGCCATCTTCAACACCTATTTATTATTAGACAGCGCAACAGATAATCTTTAGTCAAAATTAGAAATGATCTACATTATTAAGCCATACACTAATATTAGATACATAGGTATGTAGGACAGTGTAAGAATACACGGCCATCAGCTGATTACAAAGCCGATACTAATGAGAGTTTTCTATTAATATACGTTCTGCTTTACATATTATTCTGAGAAGGACTGTTGAACTTTACATAGACTTTATTAGAAAGTCTGTTTGGTTTAATGGATTATCTATAGAAGGAACATCAATATACATAATATAATAAAACAGTAAAAACAGTGTGTCTAAACATTGAACAGACAACACAAAAAATAGGTGTTAAATTTTGACGGAAAAATCTTTCATTTAACTTAAAATGGACACACAGTATCATCACAAATTAATACAATCCATAATTAATTTCTTCAATTCATTCATAATGAATACAATCCTTAAAAGGAAATGCGCTCGTGTGCGTCTCGGCCGCTAACATTGCAAGAGTGTAAGCGTCTGCGTAAGGATATTGTATGACGCACATACGTTTTGCGTTTAGTAAGGATAACTATTTGGCAAAAAATGTCTAGGTTGTTTTCAATTTATTTAGTTACGGATGTTGTCTTAGACTTATAATTTATTATTCTAATTGGAGTGTTTGACGTATTGCACTTAATCTGTTACACCTTGTATTTACAAAACGAAAAGAGACTGACCTCTGAGTTTGTTTCGGTGTTTCTTCTCAAGGTGGTCGGTTAGGAATAGAGATGTAAATTGAAAAAAAAAAGTGTTTATTTCACAATCGTAAAAATATTTTTTTCTGAATTTGGATTTTCTTGAAAAAAAGGTATATACATTAAATAAATAGAATATAACTAAATTTGATTACTTCATTTTTAACTCAAGTCAAATTATTTTTAAATAAATAAAAAAAAAAAAAACACACAGTGAACAAAAACTAACTCTCACTATCTCAAGCCCTCGGCAGTCTGCATTCAATTCAAACAAAGCAAAAACCAAACAAAGATCCCCATCCGTAAATGTAAACTTCAATGAGCAAAACCAATTACCTATTTTGTGATATTTATAATATTTAACAAAAAATAATGGAAATGGAAGAATTTCTTTATTCACCAAACTAAATCTAATATCAGCTCATTTTTAACAATCGAACCACGATGAAAAAAATCAGAAAACGAATGTTAATTTTCATGTTTTTTTTTAAATGTCTTTTTTTATATAAGATAAAAATCCTTTTTTTTACAACTCTAGGTAGGATACACCGGCCTAATCTAGTTTCAATTTATGAAAAAACTGACGTGTCATTTAATAAACAACTTGCCAAATAAATTTCTTTTTTTATTGCCTATCAAGGCTTGCGTTTGACCACCATTTCTTTGTATGTACGCGCTATTCTCCTTCTGGAGATTAGTTCTCTACAAGACGGTTTTGAATGAAACTTGTTTTTGTTATATAGCTATTAAGTCTGGGCATCATATAGGCTATAACTGATTTCCAAAACTGGAACACCTGATGCAAGACTTTATACGCGAGCGAAGCCGCAGTCCAAAAATTTATTTTTGGCTTACCTACACTCATACAGAGTTATAAATACATACAGCAGTAGTTTTGACCAAGTGTACAATACAAGGCGGTAAACACAACACGCAGTTGCAAGTATTTACTATTTCAGTCCGTGTTTCCTTTCCTGCTAGCTATAAGTTGGGTATATTTAAGTTAATAGGTTATTTCTAGCTAATCGTGCTTCATCTTCGACCACATCATCGCCTATTATCAATAAAAAAAGTTAAATTCAGAGGACAGTCTCTTTTGAAGGTCACACAATTCGTACTGGGCAAGGCATATGAGAACCATGCAGTTATGCACCATGTCTGGTGTGGACTTGGACGTGTAGAGGTCAGGTAGGCGATTGCCTATACTGTACAGGTTTCACATGGAGCGACTCCTTTATGTGAAAAAGGACTTGCTAGTTGGGAAATAGAATATTCTATTTATTTGAAAACAGAATACAAAAAAACGATTTTAGATCCAATCGTGCCGTGAGAACTTGCTTTTTGCCTAATTAACGAGTCAACGGGGAACTCAATAACATTTCATTTAATTTTTCAGACTACCAACCCCCTTTTGATATATCACAGGCGGATGTGTGATTTAGATTTATTTAGAAAAGAGATTATATTATTTAAATTCGAATAAATTCGTTCTATCTCTGGTAAGTAGACATACTCTACTTCAACCACGTCTTCATCGCTCCATACTAGGTAAGATACTGGACACGAGCACCATCTAGACTAATGCACTAACTACTGACGTTTTGTAAGACTTACAAAACGACTTACAACCCATTAGTGCCCGTGTAGGCCTATGTGAAATAAGATATTTTGAGTTTTGATTTCGAATGTTATAAAGCGTAATAGTTTTATTTATTTGTTTGTTCAAACGCGCTAATCTTCGAAAATACTGGATGGATTTGGATGAAATTTTGTATAGAAATAGCTTGAACCTTGAGGGAGGTTATGTTTTTATCATGATTGCTAATGTTAATTATCATTAGTAACTTAATAACATTTACAGTCAACCTTATTAATTATGATCGGTCTGATTAGGTTTTTAGGTAGGTTAGGTTAGGTAACAAATGTTGGGCCATGATGATATTGTATTCTCGAAGGTTACCCGACTGAAAAAGAATGGATGGTTGTGTTTTATTTTTCGTGATAAAATCCACGGCCCCACGAAATTTCTAGTCAAGAATAAAAAATAACTTAGATGCCTACTAGCGTTTAGTGCATAGAATCAGGTAGGCCATTTAGCCTGTAGGCATAATCTTGTGCCAAATTATGTCGGGAATTCGTTAGACTGAATAAAAGCTAAATAATAAACAAGCAGTTGCAGCCCCAATCACTCTCACCTTTTTCATCAATTAAGCTAAGAGACCGGATTGTGAACGACTGACTATTGCTTTAGCCAAAGTCTAAGCATTACCGTACATCGTGGCAATGCCACCATTCGGGTACCAGCAGACAGCATTGAGGAGGAAAATTTTAGTGCTTTATTTTAATTTGTTTTAGTATAGTTTAAATCTTTACTAAAATTATAAAGAGGTAAAATTTGTCTGTAAGTTTGTATGTAGGCGGTAATCTCCAGAACTAATTATCGAATTAAAATTTTATTTTACATTGGTAGCAATCTGTATTACTATTTATAAATAGCAAATATGTTAGTTTCTTCTTAAAAATTGTATTAAAGTGTGTATGTGAACGATGTAAAATCAATTAAATAAAAGTAATAAAACACACTGTATAATAATCTACTCACCTATGTAATTATGCACAACGTGTAAACAAATAGAATGCTAATAAAGACTTGTATCTACAGAACAGCTACAAAATATTGAACCAAACACATCTGTCTATGTTATGCGAAAGTTAGATACCTACATAGTAGTTAGTTAAAATAGAAAACACACCTCAAATTCCAAAAACATTGTATGAAGGGGTGATGATGAAAGAACAAGCATTAATCATAAAAAATCTTAAAATTCGCGTTTAAAGAATAATAAAATTTTATGCAATTCGATTAAAACATACAAAAAACTTTATGTTAAAACGTAACATAGAGTGAATCTCAATGTTTACCCTGCAACTGCAGTCTGCATGCATTTGTGCCATTCATCTTGTTCAATTACATTGAAGTCGTAATAAAAATAAATTTAAACGACATTAAAATAATAAATAGAGTCAATTTTATAGACTCAATAAGTTGGGTGTCTAATTTTATTTCTAAACGATGAAATATGAACTAATAAAATCTACGAGTATTTAAAAATACAATCTAGAATTTCTCACACATTGTTTCACTAAAGCATAAAATATTTCAATGAAACTTTTCCTAGCGTATGAGGAGAAAAGTCGTAAATTGCTTTCAGAATTTACAGCTGACAAGTCACATTATTTACAACAAACGCTTTCAAAGTAATTGGAGTAGATTAAAAATAATACTGTTACCATTTTCACTGTAGCGTTAAATATAGAATAACTAATCACACTGAAGTACAAACTTATTAGTTAAGAAACAAAATTAAATTAGGAACGCACTTATAATCGCATTTCTTTTTTTAACGAATTTCATGTTCTTTTTGAAAAATACTGGCAATATTTCCATTCTATTTTTAAATAATAACAAGCGAGAAGCGTTAAATCTTTTGAAAAAAGAACTCACCACGATATTACGAACGCAACAGCGGTTGGCACGAACTCTCGTCAAACTATAGCGACGTTGAACTCAGTCCGTGCGTTTGGGACGGCTCTTTACACAGCACTGCGGCGTATCGACCGATCCAACATATAAAATAAGCGCATAGCACGCGATGTAAGAGACATAAGTAGTAACCAGCAGTCCCTAAGATATTGTGTCGTCCTACTTCACTTGCGCTTTCATTGTTACCTGGGCTAATTAAATATATTTGCGACTGAACAATGACTTAGATATTTCATGTATTGCCAGACAGTTTGGACGAAATTGAGAGACCTTTCTTTCAGAAGCCGTACTTTTTCCTTCCTTCGAAGTTGTATAATAGATATTCGTTACGCTAGTTACAAAAGTGGAGTAAGCAGATTTTTTACACTATGTACCAGCTATGCAGGATAAGCCTGCATGACAGTTTAACTTAAGGCTTTGACATAAGATCGGCTTAGATTCGCCTATCACGCACTAAACTGTTAGGGTGCCGAAAATGTTAGTCGCGCGGCAGTAGCGCGGCTGCAGCGCTGGTGCCACGCTGCTGCCACGCTGCTTTGAAAATCCATATAAATATAAACGCGCAGCGGCAGCGCTGCTGTTGCGCTGCCGCTGCGAGTCATTTATTTGCATTTATTTATATGGATTAACATAGCAGCGCGGTGGCAGCGCTGCAGCAAAGCGGCTAATTTGAAGGCGCCCTTAACGTTAACCTTCTAGATCTTTTGCTTAAAATATTGCAGATTCACCTTTGTCGTGAACATCATGTAGCGTAGATGCGCCTCTATTATGATAGAAGGCATAGTTTGGTATTGATGGTAAGGAACCTTTAATATTACTAATGCGAAAAGAGAGCTTTCCAGGGTTGTGAGAATGTTCTAATGAGATACGGCGGCCCCGAAACGTAAGGGTAACTGAAAGAACAGGGAAGGATTTAGTCAGTAGAAGTCTGACACTCATTTCTGCTCCTCCGGAGCGGGAGTTATTTGACGATTTTCCACCCGGAAAAAAGTAGAAGGGCCTTTGTAGGTACTGTAATGGATTAGCAATCCTACTAAACTATTGATAAATGTGAAAGTTTTGATGTGAGTGTGTTATTATTATATGAAATGGCTTAAAGGATTTGAACAACACTTGGTTCACATATACAGCGTGTAATTTAAGTGGTATATACATACCGAGTGCACGGCTTCTTTGGATGATAACAAACGATATGGCAAGGGTTTTCTAATCCTATGTCTACATGTGTGGAGCATATTAGAAATTTCACTGCATTGATATCAGAGGCCGAATTTTTCAAATTAAGAAGAACGAAGTGAATTATCGTTTTATTGGCAAGTGACGTGGAAAGTGATGACCCTCATAGTGCTGTGACACGTTTGTTATTACTGGTATTCAAGAAACATAATTGAAACCAATAATTTGGGGTCAATTCTGTGAGTCACTTATTTTGAGCTGAAACTTTGCATAGAGACTTCATACCAGATGTTGTCTTCAGTCCTTTTGGATAGATGTGGGGTTTCCGTTACACGTTGTAGTTAACGACCTGAAATAACACAGGAATTTTTTTCCGGGAAAATGTGCAAAAATTTTTGTTGCAAAATGTGTAAGAGCTAAAGTGGAATTTTACACTATTCAGAAATACCTAAATAACAGTAGAATGACGAGCTCGGATAGATGTTCAAGATTCAGCATTCCAAGATCGGTTGGTGCTTGGATTATTTTTTTAAGGATGATATCATCCAACGGCTGCCTCCCGATCAGCGACAAGCGGGGGGGTGTGTCAGACTTTACTGACTAAAACCCATCCGTGTTCCATCATATGCCCTTCGTGTTCCGAGGCCGCGGTAACTCTTTCGAACAATTCCGCAACTGTTGGTGCTTGGATGGGATTTGAAAATATCAAGATTCCTTCCTGCTTCGGAAAGCATGCTAAATAATTGCATCCAAATATCATTTCTACATCTTTGACGGTTGTTACGGATATTTATAAGCCAGAAAAACTGATAGCAGGTGTTACCTTTTTTTTCTGGGTGGGAAAATCATCGAATGATTTCTCTCGCTCTGGGTGGAGCGGAAGGGAGTGTCAGACTTCTACTGACTAAAAACCCACCCTGTTCCTTCAGCTGCCCTTAAGTTCCGGGGCCGCGGTATCTCGTTAGAAAATTCCCGCAACCCCGGGTATCGTGTTACCCTGGGTTATGGATGTCATAAAGGTAGTCACTTCATGTAAATGGTAAATACTCAGATGCAATTTGTTTGATTGTAAGGTGACCCCAACATGGTTGAGAAAAGTATATGCAGAAGATGATCATTCTTAAATAACAGTAGAATCTGAAGATTATTTTCTGTTTTGATATTTTCGTTTTATACTTACTATGTTGTATAACAATAATGTTTATTTCCAGAAAAAGGTTACAAATATTTAACGTAAAATTCCCAGTTGGAATCCGCGTTTCATCATCGCTTACCATCAGGTGAGAGAGTGGTCAGACGCGAGCCTACTACCAATAAAAAACGTATTTTCTCACTTTAAGATGACTTCACTGGAGCAACGACGAAGAATTTCTGATCTGATCTTGCTGTACAAAATAATCCATAACTTGGCTAATGTACAGGAACTAGTTTCGGAAATAAATATAACCGTGCCACGTAAAACGTTCTACAGAGCGAGTCATAAAACAAACACGTTTGAAGTCTCAAAAAGTCGAACTAAACTAGGCTCCACCGCCCCATTAAACCGATTTCTGTCTGCGTACAATAAGCTGTGCACACGCACAAACAGTTTAGATATATTTTCCAACAAACTTATGGAATTCAGACGTAATATAACGGTTCCTGGTTCCTAAGTGTTCAATAATAAATTTGTGTGATCTGTTTAAATCAATTTTATTTTATTATTTTTTATTACATGCTTATCTATTGTCTAATTTTTTTTCTCATTAGTATTAGGACATCGTGCTTTTGCATTCACTATCAAGTTCACTATACTAGCCAACACTATAATATTTAAATACTTCACTTATTCTTTCTTGTATACTAATAATTTGCGAAAGCGTAGCTATTGTAAATCGATTTAATTCATAAGTTTTGTAATAATTTTTTTTTCCTTCAAATTGTAATGTTTCTTTTAATTTGTTATACAAGTGATGTGCACGCCTTCAATAGTCATATTCATATTATATAAGAATATATGTTACAAACCATGTTATTTTAAGTTGAATATGTCACTGGTGTGTCAATAAATAAATAAATAAATAAATAACTCTGGATACCCTATCTACCCTGTACACTGTAGGAATGGTCTACTATGTCTCTGAAAGGCCTCTCATGAGAACGGAGAAACCTCTATTTTATTTGTATACACTTCTTGCACATAGGTCCAAAGGCGGACTTAATGCCGTGGACATTCTCTACCAGGCAACCAAGGGAGGTGAAGAGATAGCGTGGGAGGTGCTAACAACTTAAAATAAAAATACATGTATCAATAAAATGTTCTTTCTTTTTTTTGAGATAACAAAAGAAATAATTTATTTTACGGGTGTGTAATATATGCCATAATAACAGATAATATATTATCACTTGAAATAACGTTCACATGATATAATTTTCATATGCTATAAAAACAAATAACCTTATTTTATGTGATCTAATATTACATTTCATATAAACTTCTTTTGCTCTAATAACATTTAGTATAACGTTCATCTCATATAATTTTCAATTAGTATATTGGTCTTTTTATATAACGTTCAGTTGGCCTAATTTTCATATTTACTCATTTTATGCCCAAATTCTGTGTTGAATAAGTAAATATCAGAAAACATCATACTGTTATAACCTCATCTAACCCAAATGATTCACCAACAAAAGAAAGGATCTGACGCAAGTATATTTATGTGGTGAATATGAAAGAACAAAAAACATATTAATTCATAGTTATTTATTAAAATAAAATATTGAATATATTTCCCGCATAAAACCAATTATTAACAGCGATAGTTATTCGGCGCGTTTTTGCTAGCACGAAAATGGCAGGCGTTTATAATCCAGTTTTTGCAAAAATATACAAAACAAAGTAAACGTTTCAAAATTATATTAAACGTTACTATAGAATTTGAATAATATTCTAACTTAATATTATACTAACTGAATATTAGTTCAAATGTGCATTATAGAAAATGTTTATTAAACCATGTAAAATTAGGTAAACTGAAATTACATCAATAATTCATTATATAATTTCATCGTTATACTTAATAATTATTGCTTTATCCAAAAACACTAGAAAAACACGCTTTTATAAATGCACGTAAAAACAAAAAAAGTGAACAATTAAAAGGTCGATCCTCCAGAGGATTTGAAAGTGACATCTATAAAAAATAAATCTATGGATTACGCGGTAATTCAAAAAGGTTAAGAAAACCGATAACGGATTTTCTTTAGGTTTGTTATAACCTTGAAACCTGATCGTGTTCAAAGTCCATTACGTGGCCTTTCTCACAAGTGCAAACACGACTATGATACGATATCCCATCATGAAATACCAGTGCCTGTCTTCCGGCTCCATCATCAGATCAGTTCAACAGTACCATATTATTGTATTGTCATCAGAACTACATACAGCTGCCAATTTTCATTACGGTACGACCCTTGGAAGATGGTTAAATTAGTTACCTTAGATTCCATTACATAGTTACATACATGTCGACCTAATAAAAGCGTGTTAAAAATATATATTTAATGAAATTAGGTCATGTGATCGTTAGAACTTTTGTTATTATGTCAAATGGTACGCACCCTTATTTTATTTGTTTATTAAAACGTTAGAATAATTACTACAACATTACTTAAATAAAAAACCCTAAACTACATATACACATCTAAAAATAAACTAAAATATGGCATCTAGAAATTCGTGCGCATCGCTGTCCACTGGTAATGTGCCCAAAAGACTGGCGGCATTCCCACGTTGTATGGCACGCCAGTTGCGGCATTGCTTATGTTCTTTCTGATTAAAATCATTAAATGTTCCTTCTGATTAAAATATATAAACATGTTACTTACCTACTGAAAAATAAATGAAAACATTCTGCTTATTTGTTCAGAAAGTCCTTTTAAAAGTATAGCGTTAGCGACTTACACTGTGGTTATTTTTTCTATTTATATTGTAATATGATTGTAATAGATATAGAAATAACAAAAAGCAATCAAGTTTTTAAGAGAGTAACCGTGGAAATTCTTCAAACAGGAAACAAAAAACTACGTAGGATGCCGCTTCAGCATTTTAAAGCAGGCAGTTTAAAGGCTTGCCTCTTAGATAGCGCCAACTATTTTCTTAATTTATAAGACTCTATTTTAGTATATTCTACACTGAGTATATGATATATTATAGTCTGAAAAATTGCGCTGAGCATGTCCGACCGAAAGGGTTACCAACTTAGCATTTGCTGGGCAAAAGACACCCAGCGCGGGTTTTCAGTTGGTAACCCTTGATTCGGCTGTCTGAAAATTCAGAAGCACGGTCAGCCATGGTCCTGCCATGGAGTATCGTGTTACACAGTTACTGGATTGTAGAGGTCAGAAACGCAGGCACTAAGTACATGTAAATGGTAATACTCAGTTGTATTTAGTTTGACTGCAAGCTGATCGCAACGGTTGTTGATTGCAGTCAAAACGTATATACAAATATGTTCGTGATAAAATACTTTTCCTTTTTTGTCAAGGGAAAAGCATTAAATGAGGAATCATTCCCGTCAGTCCGTCTCTGGTGCAGCAAAAGGTCTGACTTTCACTGACTAAAACCCTACATTATTCCTACAGTTTCCCTGGCGGTCCAGGCCGAGATATTTCATTAGAAAATTCCCGTAACCACAGCAGGGTAGGTACTGAAATACTTTAAAAAATTAACAGGAAGCTTTGCACTAATTATTTACTTACTTGTAATAAAGGAGGAGGTTATTGTTCAGTAAGATAATTCAGGACGAACTAGTAAGATAAAAATAATAGAATTTATGATATCATTAAACTCCATAAATTACAAGTGATCTTTATTTTGCAAATTGGTTATTAAATAACACTTTTACGCGTCATTTTTTCGTAAATATTAACTAGATGAGGCCGGTGTTTCCTAACTGACTACCCTGAGAAGAAACCGTCCGTCTCTTTTAAAGTCCATACAATCTATACTGGTTTGATTATATGGAAACCTTGTAGGTTTCAGTCTGAGGCGATCTTTTGAAGAAATATGCTCACAGATTTGAGTGGGCCTGTCCATACAGGCCCACTCAAATCTGTGAGCATATTTCTGACAAATGCTTGCATTGTATGGACAATGCAAGCATTTGTCAAATGACGTATAGCTCAACTTAGAACAAGTTGCTTAACGATTTAATGAACAATACCAAGGTACGTACAACGTTTGGGTAGGCCGCAAAAAGCACTCAAACTGCCAGATAATCATGTTAAACTCGAATAAAATAACCCTTTGCAATGCAAGACTTCGTCAGTTAGTCTGTAAGCTCAACTTTGGACTAATAAGGAGCTCATGACCTGACGAACAATGCCAAAGACGGGACACTAATAATTCATAATATTGAAATCAATTCAATCTACATACTTAATCACTTTTCCTGAAAGGATTGTCATAGCAATATTTTGTATATTAGACACGAAGATATTTAAATATATACAATCTTCCCTTATATAAAAAAACAAACTTTATAATTCAGACCATACATTTTTTTTTCTGCTGCTTCATAATCGAAGAGCATGAACTCGGACATACCGTTCTCAGATTGCTGTTGCGTCTGTCACTCACTCTCCTTAGAAGCAAAGCTGAACTTATTTAGCTAGGAAACTATAATTATATATCTAGTATATACATTATTATAAATTAGCTGTATCCGGGACTTCCGTCGCATGGAAATCGATATTATCTTAGCGATTTTTCACACGTATACGCTGATCCCGTTGAAATGAAAATCAAATCGAATGGGAAGTGAAAGTCATTAAAAACACAAACAGACAGACAGACAACTGTTTTTTTGTGTTTGTTAGTATTTTAGTATCGTGTTTCTACATATAATGTTTGTACAATAATGTTTAGAGAAAACACAATTATTTTTAATTCAGAAACAGACACTTTAACTTTGTTAATTTGGATGTATAGAAGACTGCCTCGTGGGTGGCAAGCGCTACTGCTTAACCCGAGACGTCATAGTTTCAAGTTCGGTTCCGGCCGGGCAGAGTTGTATTGGATTTTTCTTTTTTTATAGAAAATAGGTTCGCGTTTAACCACTATCTCATCTGATGGTAAGTGATGCTGTGGTTGAAGATGGAGCACGCTTACCTAAAAGTAACCTATTCACTCTTGGCTTAAAGACTCCTAGGTTGTAGCTATCGGGAAACAGACTCCGGCAGGGAATTCCACTCCTTAGCCGTACGCACAATGAAGGTATTCCCAAAAGGTTTTGTGCATAGAGGTGGGATGTCCACCATGTAACGATGTCACCGTTTATCTTGTAGTCCGATGATGGAACGGGCTTGGCGGAATTAGATTGTGTAATTCCATCGCGCACTCCCCGAAATGTAACCGATAGAAAACCGATAGAGATGCAACTCGTTGTCGGTGTTCAAGGCTCTGGAGTTTTCTATGAGAAATTTCTCAGTAGTAGCCCGGAGTTTGGAAGCCAGTGGTGTGATAACATCGTGCCTCGGAAAGCCATTAGCCCCGGCTGTCATTTGTACATCTTTGACAGTCGTTTCAGGTCCTACCCTGACGAGCTACCCTTTCTGAGCCAGAAAATCTGCCACTGGACTGGTCAAAGGTAGGGCTGCCAGTCGTCCGGGTTTCCCCAGATTTGTCCTAGTTTGTAGAGCGTCTAGGGGCGTCCGTGGGGATTTTCCCTATTAGCGTCCAGGTCAAACCCGGACACATATTAGTCTTACGCAAAGACAAGTCTTACGGTTACCAACGAGACCATACAATGTGTTCGATCCTTTTTTTTTTTTTTTTTTTTTTTTTTTTTTTTTTTTTTTTTGCACCCAGGGCAACGAACTGGGTGGCCGAACTATCCGCGAATACGCGGAGCCCTAATTTACGTTGCTTTACAATTGGTATTTGAATTTCAATTATATTAAGCACTCACCTGCGCTAGAGACGACAGCGAAGGACCTGTTCTCAGATCACGTCCGTGGTGTGTGTGTCAGTGTGTTTGAATGTGTAATGTTGTCAAGTGGTGTTCACGGCGGTCACAAAAGACGCAGGTTTCCACAGCGTGTTACAGGCCGGGGTGTAGCACAACTTCGCACCAGATTCCTGCAGCTACTTATCACCAATATTCACGTGCCGGCTAAATCTAACCTCAATTCGGCGTTATTGTTCAAAATATCCCAGTGTCTCACTCAAAACGGGATTCAAGAGTTCAAGATTTATTCAACCGGATTCGCAATTACACTCAATAATTAAGAAAATCAATCAATCAACAACGCGAGTTTTTTCTGCTAACAAGAAGTAAGGTTATGTCAAGTGTCAAATCAATAGACAATTCCTTATGTCAAAAAAAGATGCGTTCGGAAACACGTACGGTACTAAACACAATGATTATCACAGCAAATCTGTTTATTTATTTACTTATTTAGACAAAATTCACACAAAATTTGTTGTTAAAACATCTGACTTACACCTTACATATATTTTCTGCAGTATCAGCTTTATGTATGTATCGGAAATGCTGCCTTTGTATAAAGATTGCACAAATAATATCGCAGATCACTAGGCTCACTCTCAAGTTCATTTTATTATATTATTGTACTCCAACTGCTCGACCTCCGTAAGTACGGCTACTGGGATCCAGCAGAATATCAGCGTCAGGCATATTTGCCTGGCACATGCTGAGCTGGACTCCCATTTGGTGCAATTCGGAGACACACACCGCACCCATTTTTCGTGTTACATTTTTAATTTGTTTTCTTTTTCTTTTTTTCATTTTATAATATTTCTAATGGCATATAATTATGTTTGTTCTGTTCTTTTTTTTCTGTAATTTATGTGTTATATGTTAATGTACTTTTGTGTGTTGTGTCTTCTGTTGACCAATAAAAGTTTTATCTATCTATCAAAAAGTAAGTAAGATACGAAATATAAAGAAAGAGACTGATTACTTATTAAAAAAAAATTAAAGCTCTATAATGTTATCACTAACTAAAACCATGAATAAACCATTTCGGCCGCCATGGCAACTGAGTTTCACAACCAGTTGTGAAAAAGTAATTTTTATTCTTTCTTGGCAACTAATTGCGAAGGAAGATTTTTTTTTCTTTATACGCAACCAGTTGCCTTCAAAGAATTTTTCAAAAACGCTAGGTTCATTAGAAGAATTTCTTTTCTTCGTACGCTACCATATGGTAATGTAGTTCTCATTTAAGAAAATATTATTTTTAGTGCAAACACTGAAGTTTATTTCAATTTAATGGACCGTTCCGTCACACCGTTTTTCACGATTAGTTAGAGGCCTAGATCAGGTACTATCCCTAGTAGGTATATTGAAACAAATGAATGTATTTAATATTAATAGTGTTCATTTATTTTTAACTTAAGCTAACAAAGTAAGCGTACGCTCAGGACCCCGATCCTGCTAAATAACCACCACATCAATACAGTCTAAATAGTGTTTCAATTGGGTCTAAATAGAAAATATTTATCATTCAGTATTCTCTATATTATTGAAACACCATCGAAATACTACGTAGACCCTATTGACTTTGGTTATTTACCAGACTTGAGACCCTGACCGCTAGACATCATTAGGTCTGACAATATAAAAATAAAATTAAAAAGATTCCTTAAGAGCATATATCTGCGACTTTTTGCAGCGATGCAAACGCGCGGTAGTATAGTGACACTTAGCAAGTTATGAAGCGTTCGTATTGATGCAAACACACTGCAATAAAGTCAGTGTGTATAGACTGGGTAACTTAAATGTTATATCCAGATCTTATATTAAACTACATCATTTCGTTAAAACGTAATTGCAAAAGGGCTAATAATCTCCAAGCAGTGACCAACAGTTTTTTTTTTCTTTTAATTCACTCAATGCCTGGTCGATTTCCTCATCGATTGCTTTGTACTCTTTATTCTTTATAGTTTTGAAATTTAAGTCGTAAGGTCTATTTTCCGTTGACAAAATATCCAATAACTGTGGCAATGTTGGATATTTTCTTCCTATGTATCTATTTATTTTTGCATGCCATCCTTCAACATTATTATTTGTTCTTATATTTTCATTAGCACAAGAGCAAGACATCATCATTTCATTTTTCTTTAACCATTGTTTATTAAAGTACTTATTGAATTTTTGCAATCCCTCAGTTGGATTCCTAGGGTTTTTGCTCATTATATATTCATAACCATTTTCTATGTATTTAAAGGGAAGACGAGCTAGCCCAACGCAACGTGCAACATGCCTTTTTTCTGTTCTTCGTTTTAAATTTAAAGCTTTTGCTTTTTTCCACAAGCAACGATTA
Source organism: Tholera decimalis (assembly GCA_943138885.2). NCBI lineage: Eukaryota > Metazoa > Arthropoda > Insecta > Lepidoptera > Noctuidae > Tholera > Tholera decimalis. Next base: position 6,389,534 of record OW964552.2, on the reverse strand, counting down.
TAATGGAAATAGCAGCCTTTGAATATGATCTTCGGGAATACTTTTTGAATTGCATTTATTGCTGCCACTTCGAAATCAAGGGTTATTTTTTCTGGCTTCCAGCCGATGCTTGACTTGATCAGGTTGAACAAAATTTTGTATGTGTCTGTTTTTTTATCCGGTAAAAGAGCAAAAATAAAAGGAACTATGGAATTGTTATTCTTATTGTATCCATGTACTGAATAAAGTTGATAAAATCCTTTCGGACAGCACTTAAAAGTGCCGTCGGCAAAAAAATGATGATACTTTTTAATCTCTTTTCTGTTTCCACTAGAACAGAACACAATGATTCGTTTATCGTCATCCACGTAGTCAGCGATACAAAAATCTTTAAATTTAGTGGGTACAATAAAGTCATGACAATTATTAAAACGTGACATGGCAACACCTAAAACTTTGTTTCTCTCATTATATAACCCCGTTTTTATATTATTAAAGTGTGGTATTTTATTTATAAATTGAAAACCGTCGTTTTTGAGTTCCTTGACAACGTCTTGATACTGTTTCTGGATTGATATAAAATTACAACTGCTCCTCTGCTTCAGATTGTCTATATTTTTCAAAATTACATTTTTTCCGATGTCAGGTTCACAGTCAGCGTCATGTTCCTTTGTGATTTTTATAATCTCATTTCGTGTGTTTAGCGTTAAATTTCCTTTACATCCTTTTTTAGTATAGCATTTATAAAATGTGTCTCCCTTTTTATATACTTTTTTAAGATGATAACGGCGCCCTTCATGCAATATTGATACACCTCCTCTTCTAGTAGTTATAAACTGTATTGTAGAGGAATTTGGATAAATGTTTGAAGTAGACATCGCTTTGCTCCAATATTCACAATTTTAATTTTGAAAAACAGACTAAATTTGCTACTACTGATATGTCAGGAAAAAATTATAACAACGTCATATTTATTTAATTGACTTATATTAATATACAGGAAAAATAACTGGCCAGTATTTCTAAGATTAGGTATGGATTGACCACGAAGATTGCCAACAAATGAATATAACTTCCCATTTTGCAACTGGTTACGTAACTTAGTTGCCATTGGCGGTAAAAATATTCTTTGTTGGCAACTGGTTGCGTATAAAGAAAAAAAAATCTTCATTCGCAATTAGTTGCCAAGAAAGAATAAAAATTACTTTTTCACAACTGGTTGTGAAACTCAGTTGCCATGGCGGCCGAAAGGGAATAAACATTAAGATAAAATAGTACATTGTTCACCGAGAGGAGAAAGTGACCGATTACCGTCGAGGGTGTCATTTGAAGCCCGAGCCGTAGGCGAGGGCTTTAAAACACCCGAGATCGGGAATCGCACTTTCTCTCGAGTGATACATAGTGCTTTATACTACACCTACGAGGAAAATAAAAAACTAAATCTTTACTAATTGAAATTCATATTGAAATTGTTGCAGTTAGTGAAGCTTAATGTAACACTGTATTCACAAATGGCGCCAATGGCGTCTGCAATTTTCACATGTTCTTTTTTCAAATTGTTTATCCTGCCGCCGCAGGGTCGCACTGCCAGCCCGACACCATCCAACACACAGCTAGTGGCCAGTGTCATTTTGCGAACTTGGAGATAAAAACTCACTGTAAAAACTTTTTGGATTTTGATATTTAGGTTACCGGCGCATAGTCTTACCCAAAATTAAAAAAGAAAAACCACGTAAGAAATGGATTTTCATACACTTTTCTCTCCCGCTCAGATGCGTTTTCTCCCCGCATATTTGTTCGATATGCAATGACGTACTTTCTACCGTAAATTTGATAAAGTATCCAGGTACTTTCCAAGCAGGTGTAGTACAGGGTGGGCCATGAATTAGTTAACATTTAAATGTAACTTACCGCGCAAACTATAGCAGCGCGGGACGCGGGCGCGGGCGGGGGCACTAGCTCGCTTCTTGGAAATTTAGTCGCAATGGATCGCTTCACGGGGCCGCAACACGCTTACTGCGTGAAACAGTTTTATTTAAACAACTTTTCGCTCATTTCTGTGAGACGCTTATTTCGCGTTGAATATGGTTTACACGACTTAAGTCAGTGTCCAAGTGCTCCTTTAATAAAGAAATGGGTGAAGAAGTTCGAAGATCTACACTAAATGTGAAACAAACCGGCGGCCCGCGGACTTCTCGGAGCGAAGAGAACGTGCAGCAAGTTTCCGCTTCTGTTCGACGTGATCCAGATTTATCGACACGCAAACGTTCGGCTGAATTAGGATTATCCCGCACATCATTACGCCGTATTTTGAAATTAGATTTGAAATTACATCCATATAAGATCCAGCTAGTGCAAGAACTAAACCCTAATGATTTAAATTTGCGTAAGTCATATGCCGAAACAATGTTAACTCGATTCAGTAATTTTCACAACATCTTATTCTCTGACGAAGCCCATTTCCACCTAAATGGACATGTAAACAAACAGAATTGCAGGTATTGGAGCAGCGAAAATCCTAAAGCTAAACATGAGAGGCCACTTCACTCTCCTAAGGTAACTGTATGGGCTGCAATTTCAGCAAAAGGAATCATCGGACCTTACTTTTTTGAAGATTCTCGAGGCCGTTCAGTTACTGTTAATTCTGCCGAGTATGTGAAAATGTTACGGGAGTTCTTAGCACCGATGCTACTGGAATTTGCTGGCTATAATCGTAACACATGGTTTCAACAAGATGGAGCCACGTGTCACACATCGAACGAGTCCTTGCCGGTGGTCAAAGACATGTTTCCGGAAAAGCTGATATCCAGACGGGGTGACATCCCATGGCCACCCAGAAGTCCAGATCTATCACCAGCAGACTTCTTTTTATGGGGTTATTTAAAGAGTCGTGTCTACATTGATAAACCGAATACACTGCGTCAACTTAAAAAAAAAATCATCGAAGAGATGTCGGCGATCTCGCGGTCTCTTTGCAGAAGAGTATTCGAAAACTTTAGCAAAAACCGAAACGGTGGTTATTTAGACGAAATATTTAAAAAAAAAAAAAATACAACTAATTAGCTTTCTCGTAAATAAACGATTTCTAAAATATGTTAAATGGTATTTTTTATACGATTTTTTCAAATGTTAACTAATTCATGGCCCACCCTGTATAAATGTATTTTTCTACGGTGTCCGGGGAAAAATTGCGATATTACTCAAATGTACGGCGTTTATGAAGTCGTAGTCTGGGGCCACCAATTTTGGTGATGGCAGCCCTAGTCAAAGGTATAGTGTTACTCAGTTACTGGGTTGGAGGTCAGATAGACAGTCGCTCCATGTAAAACAATAATTACTCAGCTGTATCCGGTTATACTGGAAGCTGACCCTAACATAATTAGAAAAATAATATGCAGATAATATATGCGCCATTCGCATTATTTTATCTATACATATTGTCATTAGTACTTTATCATGAACGCATACTTACAACATTACACTTCACTCATTCACTCACACGAGAAGGATCTTGCATTCAAAATCGATTCCTTACACCCTCTACCTTCCTGTTCGTTCATGGCGAACACTCCCCGCTTCTCACTCTCTCGCAAACCCGCTCGGTAACTAGCGACACGTATCATCGTGCGCCCGCGCTCCCCGCCAAAACGCTAAAAAGTGAAAACTAAAGGTGCCGTGTAGTAGAGACTCCTCAAACTCTCCTCTCGTGAACTTGGAGGAAATATCGTTTGAACCGGTGCGCTGGGTACTCATATCGAAGGTACTCATAATCTACATCATTCCGTAAGTACCTTTTCCCTCCAGATTTTTTTTTATTGAAAATAGGTTCGCGTTTGACCACTATCTCACCTGATGGTAAGTGATGTTGCGATCGAAGATGGAGCACGCTTACCTAAAAGTAACCTATTCACTCTGGACTTAAAGACTCCCAGGTTGTAGCTTTCGGGAAACACAGACTCCGGCAGGGAATTCCACTCCTTAGCCGTACGCACAATGAAGGTATTCCCAAAACGTTTTGTGCTTATGGGTGGGTGGTCCACCATGTAACGATGGCGCTACGCCTTTTGTCTCGTAGTCCGATAATGATAATGTAAAGAAGATAAAGTAAATAATCTATCGTCAATTCTTTGACGAGACAACTGATTTCTGTGCCAGTTTTCTTTTTCATGTCAATAATTATTTAAACCAACCTCACAACTCATTGCAGCTTTCAAAGCCAAGTCGTATAAAAGATTATTAATTTCTTAGACCGTCCGTGCCTCAGCACAGCGAAACTTCATATTCTCCTTATTATTAAAACATGGGAGTTGCTACTATAAAATGCGGTAAGCATTTCTATTGTGAAGTATCTTGCGGTAGCTATATTTAAATGGAGGCGGAAAAGCCTTTCAGTCTTTTCATAAATGAGTCTAATACTACTAGATAACCTGATTTCCAAGATTTTATTTTTATTTTCTACGTGACCATACACGTTGAAAAATCCGAACAATTGTTAGTTGGACTCGCCAACTCAGGGTTCCGTACAAATAAGAATTAATGTGTCGTAAAACATAAATAAAATATGTTTTGGAAAATGCATATCAATCAAGCCCTTTCAGACTTCACTCACTCTACCTTACATACACCACACCTCATTCGAACTATTGGTAGCCTTAATTTTAAATTTTGACTGTCTATAAGTGTAGGTATATTTTTAATGATTTAATTACAAAATGGTGCTACTCACCAAATTTCATACTTGTAGGCTAATACAATAATGGGGTCGCTCACCGTCCGATAAGGACCAGGCCCGGGTCGGCGGCGCGTCGTGTTCCACGCGCGCCTCAAAGAGCTGTCAACACCAGTGACGGGGCCTCATAGGGCCATTGCCTGCCGGGGTTTGCGGGAAAGTTCTACCGAGTTACCGCAGCCCCGGAATAGGGCAGCTGAAGGAACACGGTGGGTTTTTATTCAGTAGAAATCTGACACACCCTTCCGCTTGACCCAGAGTGGAAGAAGTCATTCGATGATTTTCCCAAACCAAAAAAAAAAAAGGCTAATATAATAATATGGTTTTAAATTCGACTTGATATCTCTACGTGTTCCCGAAATAACACACAGACACTGACAGACAGACAGTTGGACAACAAAGTGATCCTACTATAAAAATTCAGTTTTTTCTTTTTGAATTACATAAACTTAAAAATAAAACTTGTGATATGTTTTATTTTTCCGTTTATTTTAAAAAAAAATTGTATATTTAATGCGATATCCATCAGAAAGTGGATATCGCATAACCAAGCTGAAGAATTAAATTGTCGTTTTCCCCGACAATCAAACTTCTTCATTATAAGAGTCTATCCTCGTCAAACGATACTGTTAATCAATTCAAACTTCTAAAGCCATCCATGACATTTTCGTCAACAATAGTACAAGATATTACCAGTCTCTGAAATATTTGATGGATTTAATAATAAGGAGTATTTAATTATTCACTCTGATTGACATGTTGACGTCGAGATATAATTAGCTTCATTCAATTCTGTCCTGAATCTGTCAATCTTTTATAGGTTCAATAATAAATGAGGATTTAAACAGAACCCGTTTAGCGGTTGTTAATCTCTGAAAAAGAACCGTAGTGTACTTTATTATAAACATAACACAAACAGCCTTCTTCTTCTTCTTCTTACTGCTGGGCCCAATCTCTTCATAACAGAGAGCCGTACTGGTCATTCTACCCGGGGTTGCGGGAATTTTCAAACGAGATACCGCGGCCCCGGAACGCTAGGGTAACTGAAGGAACAGGGTGGGTTTTTAGTCAGTAGAAGTCTGACACTCCCTTCCGCTCCACCCACAGCGGGAGGAGACATTTGATGATTTTCCCACCCAGATAAAAAAATTGGCCAAGTGCGAGTCATACTCGCCCATGAAGGGTTCCGTAGTAACTATAATAATATAATATAATATGTATATTTATTTAACAAAAAAAACCTTACAAATTTCTTAAAACCAGATTATTTACAATTTTTACAACTACTCCAGATAACTTTGTTTTTAATAGTGTTCGTATGAATAACAAAGTTATATTTGCGGTTTCAGAAAATATGCTGTATCTCAAAAACTGCTGACTTGATTTCGTTCAAACCAATTTTGGTTGAAAGTTTACATTAAGATATATTAGATTTTTCACTCCAATATTATAGAAGTTAAAGGGGGTGACACACATTTTACCATTTTGGAAGCTTATATCTTTTAAAGTGGTTTTAGAAACGTTATATCATTTTTAAAGACCTGTCTATAAATACCACACACACAGGTTTCATGAAAAAAATACCTTATTTTACATATTTTTTTTTTTTCTTAAAGTCGGAAAGCGGTTCACAGAATACATATACCTACTAAGTTTCACATATATAGTCTTAATAGTTTCGGAATAAAATGGCTGTGACATACGGATGGACGGATAGACAGACAGACGGACAGACATATCGAAACTATAAGGGTTCCGTTTTTGGCCATTCGGCTACGGAACCCTAAAAAACTAGTAATTCAATAATAAAAGTAAAAAAATATTTTTATTACTTTTTTTTCTTTAAAAGCAAAGAAAGTGAAGGGTTTGCTGAGAAGAATACAAAGGTATTCTTCTCAGCAAACCCTTTCATTTGATATCAATAAATCATGGCAGGAATTAAAAACTAATAAATTGGCCAAGGCCATAGCAAATACGTCAAATAACTTTGTTTTTCATAGTATTTGTATATGATATATTTGGTTATATTATAGGATATAGTTATATTTGGTTTTAGAAAATATGCTATATTTCAAAAACTGCTGACCCAATCTCGTTCAATCTAATTTTTGTTGAAAGTTTACATTAAGGTCTACATCATATATTTTTTTTAGATTTTTCACTCCATCATTATAAAAGATAGAGGGACACAGGGACACATTTAACCACTTTGGAAGCGTATACGTTTAAACAATTGACTTTATGAAAAAGTGGCTCTATAAACCTCAATGTTATTTTTAAAGACCTTTATATAGATACCATACACGCATAGGTTTCATGAAAAAAATATTTTCCGTTCCAGTTCCATGTATGAGCCACCGTTAATTTTTTTTTTCTTGAAATCGTAAAGTTTTTCACAGAATACATCTATCTATATATCATATTGAGAGGCCTGTTGGGCTAGTGGTTAGTGACCCTGACTGCTATGCGCAAGGTCGTGGGTTCGATTCCCACCTAGGACAAATGTTTGTGTGATGAGCACGATCATTTGTTCTTTGTCTGGGTGTAATTTATCTATAATATGTATGTATTTAGAAATATATATGTATGTTTATCAGTTGTCTAGTACTCATAGCACAAGCTCTGCTTAGTTTGGGACTAGATGGCGTTGTGTGAAAGTTGTGGAATATTATATTATATATTGTGGAATATTATATTATATCTACCACGTTTCATGTGTAGAGTCCTCATTGTTTCGGAATAAAATGGCTGTGACATACGGACGGACGGACAGACAGACAGACAGACATGACGAAACTATAAAGGTTCCGTTTTTTGCCATTTGGCTACGGAACCCTAAAAAGCACAATACCTTCAATAGGCGGTGTCATCGCTAAAAGTGATATTGTATTATTATAATATATTGGATACACACATAAATACCATACAAACATTGAAAAATGTAAAAAGAACTGAAACTTGAGTTTTCAAACTTTTGTCAGGTTAATTTTGGTGTAGGAGAAAAAACAATTCGGTGGCACAGTGATCACATGCCACCATGCACAGCGAGACTCAGGGGAGACCTCTTTACACTCTCTCTAGGGATGTGCCGTAACAGGCGTCGCTTAGAGGGGCTCCGGAGTGGTCTTTCTAGAGCTAACGGGGGCCCTTTATAAGTAGTAATGGTGATCACCGGTTCGTTTTAGTGAGGTAAGAATCCCACAGTCCCTGGTCTTTACCCCGAAAGTCCTGGCACCTTTTGAAGGTTTTCCCCCGAAAACAGACAAAAAGACCAAAATCGATATAAGCGTTTCTACAGGATTCGTCGTAATTCAGTACCTCTGAGGTTTTCTTGTGGTCGCATGTTTGATTCTAGTTTCAAGAGTTTAACTGTTTAATAATTGTATGGTTGGCTAGATTACCATGCGTAACATTCCAGGTATGCAGATGCTTCCAAGGTTGGAAAAATGTTGTTATCGAGACCCTGCGGCCCGGGAACGCTAGGGAAAATGAAGAACCTGTTCCTTTTAGTCAGTAGAAGTCTGACACCTCATTTTGCTCCACCCAGAGCGGCAGGAGTCATTCGATGCTTTTTCCCCCGATAAAAAAAAGTACGAACACGCTGTGTTGACGGTGTGTGAGGCTTTCATCATGTTTTAACCGTTCCGTTCCATCGCTACATAATGGCCATCCCATCCACCCATACGAACAAAACGTTTTGGGAATACTTTCATTGTGCTCAGGAGTGGTTTTCCCGCCGGAATCTGTGTTTTCTGATAGCAGTAACCTGGAGTCTTTAAGTCAAGAGTAAAATAAAAAATTGGCCAAGTGCGAGTCAGACTCGCCCATGAAGGGTTCCGTAGTAACTATAATAATATAATATGTATATTTATTTGACGAATAAAAAAGAACCTTAAAAATTTCTTAAAACTAGCTTATTTACATTTTTACAACTACGTTAAATAACTTTGTTTTTCATAGTGTTTGTATGAATTACAAAGTTATATTTGCGGTTTTAGAAAATATGCTGTAGGTATCTCAAAAACTGCTGACCCTATTTCGTTCAAACCATTTTTGGTTGAAAGTTTACATTAAGATCTACAGACATATATTTTTTTTTTTAGATTTTTCACTCCATTATTCTAGAAGTTAGAGGGGGAGGACACACATTTTACCAATTTGGAAGCTTATATCTTTTAAACGATTGACTTTATGAAAAAGTGATTTCAGAAACTCTTATATCATTATTAAATACCTGTCTATAGATACCACACAAGCATAGATTTCATGAAAAAAAAATATTTTCAGTTCTACTTCCATGTATTTTAAATATTTTTTAATTTTTTTCTTAAAATCGGAAAACGGTTTACAGAATACATCTACCTACCAAGTTTCACATGTATAGTCTTAATAGTTTCGGAATAAAATGGCTGTGACATACGGACGGACGGAAAGACAGACAGACAGACAGACAGACAGACAGACAGACGGACAGACATATCGAAACTATAAGGGTTCCGTTTTTTGCCATTCGGCTACGGAACCCTAAAAAAATAAAAAACTTTTTTTTTTTTTATAATAGACTCGCGTTTACCATCAACTCAACTGATAGTACCTAAGTGATGATGTAGTCGAAGACGAAGTACGTTTACCTAGAAGTAACCTTTTCACTCTTACTTAAAGACTTAAAGCTATCAGGAAACACAGACTCCGGCAGGAAATTCCACGCCTTAGCCATACGCACAATAAAAGTTTCCAAAACGTTTAAAAACTTAACGTGTTTTCTGCGGCACGGAACAATCTCGATTTGTCAAGATGGTCACCATCCAAGGACCGGCTTTGGCAAGCGTTGCTCAACTTCAGAGATGGAACCATGCCGCTGTTATATTTGGCCACGTGCACCGCTTTATGGCTACTTACTACAAGAACTCTGGCGCCTTTCATCGTAACCTATTCAGACAGACATAAGTGATTCACGTAGTCTGTAGATAGATTTACCAAACTCGGGAATACCCTAACTGTCTTGTGCACTTTATGGCTTCGACTTGGTGGATAGCAGAAGCGGTCGCAATAGCGTAAGCGTTTCAGTAGAAATGCTTCTAGAGTGATTGTAGTGCTACAGAAAATCAAAAGGGTTATGCTTGCTTTTTCAGTCTCTCTCAGCATTTAGGCTAGTGTTGCTCAAATGCAAGACCAAGACGAGACTTAGCCAGTCTTGGTCTTGGTCTTGGTATTGCGCTCCCAGTCTTGATCTTGGTCTTGCAGCAAAAGTCTTGCAAGTCTGGCAATTAACTATTATCTTATTGTATTATACTTCATTGTATATTTACTTATTAAACGTTAGTTTAGATCTTAGAACAACGTTACAGAGTAGGTACATTTTGAGCTTGAATTGACATAGGCATATTAAAAACCAACTAAATTAATAAATTCAATAAGAAATTCCAAATACCAACTGACACAGGTGAGGTCTGAACCCACTACCTCTGCGATCTGTGCCGACGCTGTAACCAACTGCGCTACAAACCGTGTCCTACGGAGGTAAGTCGGTTTCTTAATAAACATTTACATTTAATAAGCTTACATGTGCTAAAACATGATTAAAACTTATAAAAAATCTTTTAAACAAAAAATAAAACCGACTTCCATATCAAAACACTACAAAGGCAAAAATAACTTTAATTTCGGTAGTCGGTGTTATTGGTTTTGTAGTTTCTCCTTTTTTTAACACCGCCTTCCGAAATTAAAGTTATTTTTGCCTTTGTAGTGTTTTGATATGGAAGACGGTTTTTTTTTTAAGTTTTTTTTTTCACGCTTTTTAGTGGGTCGGTTTGTAATTTATCTAGTTACAAAAGCTAAAATCTCAACTACTTATCACCTTTTACAAAATATTGCTTTTCCCGATGCAGAGCCGTTAATTTTTGAGGAGTTCTCCTGGTACTTCACCATCAGCTCTAAATCACCATATGCATTGTGACGAGCATAAAGTGCTTAACATCTGTATTCAATTAATCGAATTGCAAATTGCAATCCACGAAATACTTATTATTGAGTAGTTTCGATGGCCATCTGTGGTCTTCACCATCAGTTCCACTTCCTCAAATGATGCTTTTCGAGAGCAATTACACAAGGTACTATAAGAAATGCCCAAAACGCCATAGGTGTGCCTATAATATTTGAAGAATTCCCTCAATTACTCCAGGTTCCCATCATCAGATCCTAATTTCGTAACAATGGAACCAACTAGAAAGTATACCCTTTCAAACGAAAAAATAATTTTCCAAATCGGTCCAGCCGTCTCCGAGTTATGACGTAACATACATAAAAAAAAGTTCAAGACGAATTGAGAACCTCCTCCTTTTTTTGAAGTCGGTTAAAAACAAATTAATGGCATTAATTTGACTGTATTTTAAAGAGATTGTCTGTTAAGAAAGAGATTGATAGGCCCTCACCTTATATGAAATGGAATAAAAGAGTTTTATAATAAATACAATTAGAATTTACCATGTAATTAAATTGTGCGGTGACGATTATATGCGATATTAATAGAAGCGCGTGTATCTAGACCTTGTTCTTTCAAATAGTTGCGAACTTTCTTTGACAGGTCAGTAGTTGAAAGGTCGTATGACCTTTGATGATGGACAGAAAGGCGGCGCGCACTATCAAAGTGGTGATGGTCAAAACTAGGGATGCATTCTTTTGTCTTTTAATGGATATTTTGTACAATGTATGTTTATGTAATTATTTTTTATACGCATAAGTCGATATCGTACAAATAATACACACGAGTTTTAACTAATCACAATAATACGACACGACAAAAAATAAAAACATTTTGTAATAAAATCTTATGAAAACTGTGAAACAACAACCCTGACTTATACAATGCAGACGAGATAAAAGTATCAGCATCTGTATTTAGCTTAATTATTGACAAAATCAATTGTCATTAATTACTTAAGTACCTACTTATCTTCACGAATAAAAAATTACGAGATGGGTTTATGTGTATGATTACGTTTTAACATTTTGACGCACTGATACTTACGCTTTAAAATTGCATAATGAATACATACAAAATTTTAAACATCGTATCGATACGAGTATTCAAATTTGTAGAAATGTCCCTATCTCTAGTCAAAGGCAACGGCTATCCTGTCCTTGATTGAATATTAGGTACTTGAAAACACTTTAAAAAATTTAATTAAGTCATACGTAGTGTTTTTCCGCTGATCTGATTTTTATATACCAAGGATCGAATATTGTGTGTGCTAATCTTTTGCATTGTTGCCGGACCTGTATCACTTTGAGCAGCACCTCTGTCAGAGCCAGCGCATTAACGTCCTCATTGAATGATCCGAAGTCCAGCTCCGGACAAACGATCCAAACTTAGAGAACACATAAATAGCTCTTTTCAGAGGTGCCTAAGTTTCATTATTTCCCCCGCGTCGCCCGCCCTTCCCCTGTGTTTTTGAAATATAAGTTTTCTCATTTTAATAATAATAACACAACCAAAACGACAATCTGACCTAACTGAAAGACGCAAGTCTCGCAGGCTTAGTCTTGTTCTTGCTCAAATCTCTAAGAGTAAGTCTTGGTCTTGGTCTTACTAAAATAAGGCAGTCTTGGTCTTACAAAAATGCAAGCACAAGACCAAGACTGCAAAACCAAGACCGATTTTGGGTTATACTAATTTAGGCTATATAACAAACAATTATTATTCTATTAGTCTAAACATACTCCATTTAATGTCTGTTTTATTTTCTGTGGGAAAATCATGAAATGACACCTCTCACTCCGAGTAGGAAGGGAGTGTCAGAATTCTACTGACTAACCTAAAATGTTACCTTGCATTCCGAGGTTAAAGTAACTCATTAGAAAATTCCAGCCATCCCAGTTTTAACAAGTCGCAAATAAATCTGCATGGTAACTAAACGTCGTTTTCTTTAAGAAATCCCGGCAATCAAAACTGAACCTAAATTACTATTGACCAAAATTCTGGTTTAAAAAAAATTCAATGAACATTACATCTCTACCACCCCTGGTCATATTAAAGGTATACATAATTATATTTTTAATAATTTAATTATGTAACTATTTCATATTAATTTTATCGTGCGTACATTCATGTTGTCTAACGATATTATATAATTATATATATATATTTTTAGGTTAAGTTTTTAACAATTTACGTAGTTACGTAAAGGTAACTGAGGGAACAGGGTGGGTATTTAATCAGTGGAAGTCTAACACTCTCTTCCACTCTATATGGAGCGGGAGAAGTCATTTGGTGATTCCCCTAAGAGGGCTGTAGCACCATGTAAACTACTGAGGAAACATAACGTGAGGGTACGGCAAAGACAGAGTCAAGAGTCGTATAATATTGCAAATCATACACTTTAATTTAACCCTTGTAGATTTAGTCCTTGCAGAAGCGTCAAGTCTAAGATGTCGGACTTGTGATCGAGAGGACGATCCCCATAACTCGTGTAACATAATTATATATTTTGGTTAAGTGATATATATGTCGCAGGTTTTTCATAAAATTAGGTTTTTGATGAAAAACCGGAAGATGACATATTTTAAACTCAATTTCATCATAAACCTGTAACAATCCAGATTTTTTATCAAAAACCTGAACTAGTATGGTTTTATGATAAAGTTCTTGTCAAAATCCCGGGTTTGCTTTGTTTTATGACAAATAAATCAATTTAAATGAAATAATTAAAAATAATCCATCATCATTTGCAACTTAGTAGAAAGAAAACAATTATTATTATTTATTTATTATTTATTATATACTTTATTGTACACCTTACAATATACTTAAGGATACAAATAATAAAACTAGTGTACAATGATCCATGATCCAATCAATATTCTCCTCCTTCAATCCAATCATGAAATGAAATGTATCAATTTCACGTACCTATATTAATCTGATTTTGATAAGCCGCGAAAATGAAATTTCGTACCTATTAATATACGACTAAACTGAGTCAAAATTAAAAAAGAATAAAAATGTAATAAAGAAACATTTACCACGTGCTTACTTACTTTTTTAATAAATCTGCTAGTATGCTTTATTTATTATGAGTTTGTTGACTTGTGACATCTAGAGTTTCATAAAACATTTGTTTTTGCATGAACATCGATTTGTCTTGCAACACACTTTAGAGTTTTCGCACGAGCATTTCTTAAAACGTTGGCCTCCAAATAAAGACATCTTTGAAGCAATTTCACGCAAACTAAGTTCATTTGTCGATACAGGTTAGTTAAAAGCAGCAGTTCATATTTGAATAGAAGTTTTGAGGCCAGTCAGTCAGTCAGCCAGTCTTTTAGAACCCCAGCTGAAGCACCAATTTTGAATAAATCGTTCTTCTTATCAATTACCTTTCCTATAATGTTACTTGCATCCAGTGGCCCTCTATCTATTTTCGGCACATCTACTAAAATTGTAGCACCAATATCGATGTCTCCAAATTTTTCCGAAGAAGCTGCTTACATATTTTTTTTTTGCTGACATTTTTAAATTTTCAACAGTATGTTCCCTTTCGATAAGTATGGTTTGTTCTTTTTGACATAAATCACACAGAATCTTTGATCCATACCCTTCAACAATCCAGTTCATCAAATATGCAGGAAGATATTATCAGAAGAAAATGAAGGGCGTGGAGTACGGGCGTCGGCATAGCGGGGTCGTTGTTGGAGGGCTGCAAAGGGTCAGGCTGGGTCATATTATTATTAATGGGGTTATTTATTGCTACTGGCTCAGCATCGAGGGCTGGCTCGTTTGGCAAAGGTCGGGGAGGATTGACGCTACAAGTACGCGGACGTCGCGATGGGCCTCGTCGGCGAGGCCCGAATGCGGAATGCGTTTTGTTTATGTATTTCTTTAGAGTGCTAGTTTCCCTACCCTTGTCGGATTGTGGTGGGATCGTCGGGTTCCCAAACAAAAAAAAAGCCAAACCGTGATTTTGACAAGAACTTTATTATAAACCCAAACTAGTTCAGGTTTTTGATCGAAAATCTGGATTGTTACAGATTTATGAAATTGACTTTAAAATGTGTCATCTTCCGGTTTTTCATCAAAAACCTAATTTTATGAAAAACCTGCGACATATACATATTAGTTTATTTATAGTTATTTATTGTAATAGGATGTATTTCATTTGTATGGGCCAAGTTGCCTGAAATATGTTAATTGATTGATTGATTACACTATTGCTGTAAACCTACTCCAGACACAAGCATATATAACTAAGTTGGAGAGGTTAACATTATTGCTAGTAATATGAATTTTCTACCCACATTGCTAGTTATATTTAAAAAAGAAACTCAACCAGTTGGAGTTTAATATAAGAATCATTTCGACGGCGCGTTTTCATTACCCGCGTATACTCATCGCTGTGATCGAGGTTTTAGTCCGACGTCGCACCCTACCGAGGGTGTCTGAGGGTGCGATGTCCGAGATTTGCATCACGCATATTTCGTGACTCACATAATATAAAATATAGTTAGGTAATTCATTTAGATCAGCAGTTTTGTTACCTGTTACATAAGGCCAATATAGCTTGCACGCTATGGCAGTTGTAGGAGAATCTAATTATTTTTCGATTTGTTTGACTTCTTCATAAGGATCTCTTGACAAAAAATTTTGTAAAACAACTTTGTTTAGTGAAAGAAATGTCTTTCTGTAGCCGACCTAGTCATCCATGTGTTTAAAGGAAGCTGTAATCTTTTACATAAAAATTAATTGCTGTCTCGCTAAAACTCCAGAACGGCTTCAATGATTTCTTTAATTCTTTTTGTATTATGTTCCGTCTAATACAGGGAATGTTTAAAAGCAGAGAAAATATGGATAATAAAAAAATTTATGGCGGTACGAAGTGCGGCGGGTCAGCAACAATATTAAGTTTAAGTAGGTATAAATGTGAAACACTGTCTGTCTGTTAACAGAAGTACCGTTTTCTTTTTCATCAAAAATCAACCTCTAACCCAACTAGCACAAATGGGCTGCATTAGGGCTTTGGAGCGTATCCGATTATTACTTATGGTAATAGACGTAAGCGCTAGAGTGTCTACTACAGACTTAAAGCAGCCGCTTTAGCGCTATTTGGGCGCCATTTTATGCAACCTAAAGTTCCATTTAACCTGCACAACGGTTGCATAAAGGTTCCTTAATAGCTGTAACGATTTATTAACGCTATACTAAAGCTCTCGTAACGCTACTATTGAATGATTTTGAACTACTTTGAACGAATGAATTGATTATAGTTCTTTATTTTGTTCTTTAGTTCTTTATGTTGACATTATTTGTAATATTTTGGTAAAGTGTTTTCGTCGCCATCATGAAAATAAAACAAAAAGAAGTAAAAGTTTGTATTCTGTATTAGCAATATATATAAAGATACTTAAAACGCTGTCCAGTTTACTGTAGATATATAATAGAATTTAAGAGTAATTTTAACGCGCTTTTATGATATTTAAAAAAATAACAAAAGATATGTGATATTTTTTATTTTATACAAAATAAATTTTATTTCCGTATTTTTACGTGTCGATAACTTACTATTCGCAAGTGGCCGATTGTTTACCGGTACATTTAATGCACATTTAACTGAAAAACCAATGTATATCAACTCAATTTTGCAAGTGAATTATAAGTTTTCTTAAAACATCATGGCGTCATTGTAATGTAGTCATAACCTGCAGTTTTAGCTCTAATAACTCCCTTTTGAGAATCATAGCGCTAATTTTCACCCTTCTAACGCTTCCAGTGATTTTTGTTACCCTAGTGCAACTCACAGCCACAAAAAGCTCCTATTTTCCTGTTTTTAGGTTATAAGATCTAGTTACGTACTTATTCGTTTAGCATCCATTTTTATTAAATGTTTTATAATAGTTACAAAAGCGGCTGTAAAATGACGAATGGATTGAGCCTGCAAGGAATGAATATTGCTACTAAAGGCCTTAGTTACACTGATGATTTTTTTGTAACTATAGTATGCAGAAACTCTTATGTTTCTATTATTTCTATAATGAAGCTTATAGTAGTATAATAGTGGTTACTATAACTATAACCTATAAAAGTTACAATGGAAACCACTGTGCAGCTGTGAGTGGCAGAATGACCTTCGTAACTCTCATATAAAGGTGTAAGTGGTAAATGAGTTCTACCGTGGACTACTGTGAAGGCTAGGGTAGTATTTGATTCAGCTTATAGCACCTTAAGTAACTTTTATAGCTATAGACGTTTACGGATGCAGATATGCAACTTTGAACTGCTTTTTGAACCCTTAAACCGCTATTTTACAACCCAAAGTAACAAAATAGGCAGCTATTTCCACTAATGTGCTCATTGGGAAGTTACTTTAAAAGGCTATGAATTTTTGTATGAAAACTTCACATAAGCTAATTTTCTATTTCAGGAAAATTTGCGTAAAGGAGCCTATAAATCCATCATAATTAAATCATCTGCCTCTAGTTTAAGCGCCAGTCTCCCAAAGTTTTTTCAATCAAGTTAACTAAACGTATGTAACACCTCAGTAACATAATGTAATGTACTTCACTAAATTGGGGTGACTAAAACATATTATTATCACAAAATTCAAAAGTGGTGTTATTGTAAACACTTCATTCATTCGTGTAATTATGAGAAACAAAAACAGCAACATAAATACAAATTAATAGTATATTCTATAAATAATAGATTATTACCTACGAAATCACTTAATCCTAAGATTTACTTAAACAATAAATTATTCATTCTTGTACTGCTTATGACAGTTAATCTTACATTTTCCGGAACCACAAGTCAATTTTTCTTTACCATTCCCGAAATAGTTAATATTTTCAATAAATTCATTGTTATTGTTAGTATATGAAATATCATTAAAATTTAGAAGCTTACTTAAATCATTTTTAAGATAAGCATTACCAACACTGATTTCATTTTCAATAGATTTAGTAACACCATTTTCAATTTTACCTGTTGGAATTTTATAATTTGGTACATCGTAGTTTCTTTTGTCGTTATTCTGACTTTCATCTTTGATATCGTTCACTTGTACTTTGAGATTTTGTTTGGGCTTTCTGATATATGTTTTGATATAGAAGTCTACGAAGAGTACCAGCATGAACAGGTTTTGCGGTAAGAATACGGCACTGGTCCAACGAGGAAATTCACAGTCAGTCTTGAAGACTATGGTGGTCATGTGAACTACACACCAGAAGAACTGCAACTGAAAATGATAATAGAAAAATTAAAAGTAAATAATTAACCATAAATTAAAATACCTTGTAAATAGAAATTGAGAAAATGAGACACTGCTTGAAGCTAATTGGATAAATCTAAATGTAAAATAAGAAATAATAATACCAATTGTTGCAATCCTGCGATATTTGTAAAGACTGTTAATCACAATAGGCATACTTTTAAGAGCACTATAGTGTTTATGTTAAATTCAGTTCCAATCCCTTATTTAATTTGGGAAAACGTTACCACTACATCTATACTATAATAATATTATAAAGCGGAAAAGTTTGTTTGTTTGTTTGTTTGCTTGAACGCGCTAATCTTCGAAAGTACTGGGTGGATTTGGATGCAATTTGGTATGAAAGTAGCTTGAAGCTTGAGGAAGGTTATAGGCTACTTTTTACGCGACTGCAAAAAAGGAGAGTTATGTTTTTACCGTGATAGAATCCACGGGAGCGAAGCCCCGCGTGAGTACTAGTGTGTCAATAAAGAGGTATAATTAAAATACGACTTTCAAAAACTGTGATATAATCATGTTCTGATTTCAATTTTTTTTTTGTTATATTATAATATTATAAAAGTGAAAGTTAACAGGTATGAATGGATGTTCGTTACATAATCACATCAAAATGGCTGACTGAATCTGAAAAAAATTTAGTAAAGCTATTACAGTCACTATAAAAATCTTTCTATAACTGGTAAAAATGTTTATGATATATTTCCACGTAAATAATGACACTCTTTTGAGCGTATTTTCTTTTAATCTCCATTTCATTTTGAAAATGGAGGTAAGGCAATGTCTGAAGTGATCACAAAGGAAGATTTACTAGAGAAAGCAACACAATGAAAACAGTGTAATGCCGTGGTAATTTTCAGATTCAGTTCCATGTATTGGGAGCCCCCCTGAATTTAAAATATTTTTTTCTTTTAATCGGAAAGCAATTTACAGAATACCCTTCCAAGTTTCACAAGTATAGTCTCAATAGTTTCGGAATAAAATGGCTGTGACATACGGACGGATGGACAGACCGACAGACATGACGAAACTATAAAGGTTCCGTTTTTCACCATTCAGCTACGGAACCCTAAAAAAGACTTACAATTTGCAGCTGTGTGACATGCTTCTTTATCCAAATCGCGTTCTTGATGCTTGGCACTACAACCGTCAACAGATAGTAAGAGTACATCACGGCATGTACAAACGAGTTGATTACGCCGATCAGAGTGCCATGACCACCTGAAATTATAATATTTTTTCAATTCTTGTAAAGTTTAGTAGGTTACCTTACTCCTTGGTAGCTAGATTTAATATTATGCAGCACAATATAACATGGAATATGAAATTACATGAAAAAAAATGCATATTCCATATCAATGAAATGACAAAACTGAAAAAGAATTTGAATAATATACATAATTCAGTTTGGTGGCTTTATTTATTAAAAATTCACTGAATCCAAAACGGAATCACTAATATGCAAGGTCAGTTAACTTTTTCGTTTACATATGTATTTGTATAATAAATTTTCGTTAATTTACTTTTGCTGTACAAAATTTTCTTTTAGTAGAAACAATACTGCTCGCTAGATGGCGCTGAGTGTCTTTTCAGATTTTACCATTTGACAAAAAACAGTACTGAATCCGTTTTATGTGATAAAACAATAAAATTTAAACAAATTGCTGTTGAATAATGGGTGTGTTCAGCATTTGAAAGAAAACAGCGCTAATTGTCGAGCATGATATATCGTCTAATTATCAAAATGCGTAACTCCAACAAACGAAACTGGACTTTTAATGCCAACTCGTGCAGTATTTTGTAATCTATACAATGTAATACATACAATATACACCGTGGCTAGAAAAATTCGTACATAAATTAATTTTCTCACAAATACAATGAAATAATAAAAAAAATATGATTAATTTTAAATCACAAGTTGAAATATTGCCATAAATGAATAAATAAAACAGTTTTTTCTTGCTCCTGCAAAATTTACTCAAATGGAGTTAGCCCATAATATTGCCACACTGTGGGGACACAGACCCCCTTTCCATAATAGGGAATGTACTCTAATAAGCTACGGGATTCCAGTGCGAGTTGGTTGACATATCTTCAAATTGTTGTTCCTAGGACATACTATTTTGCTCCCGATGTTTCTGTCCATGAAGAGCTTCCTTTCACCGTTTTGAGAGCTGTGGTGATAATTTATATTGCCCAACGTAATATGCCTTCCTGGGTTCGAACTGATGATTTACAATTCGTAGGTCGGGATTATAACCACTGCTCTACGAACACGATAAGATTTTTGTCTACCAAAATTATGTAAGAAAAAGTCTCAGCTAAGTCGTCGTCTATGCTTAGGCTCAACCTCATCTTACCAAAATGAAAAAAATATGTACTTCTTTTTGTATTGATAATAGGCTCGCGTTTGACCACCATCTCACCTGATGGTAAGCCATGATGTGGTCGAAGTCAAGGACGCTCACCTAGAAGGCTAGAAGTAAACTATTCTCCCATGACTTTAAGACTCACAGAAACATGGACTTCTTTCTAATAATCGGAAAAATATTACCTGGTAAATAAGTTACAGCGCCCCATACCAACAAACACATCCCAGTGTGGTGATAAATGTGCAGGAAAGATACTTGGTTGAATTTCTTGCGTAACACGAAAAATACCTGAAAAATATTCAATGCCAAATTAGATAGAAGTACAGTATTATACTATATCTTAATATAGTATTATATGCATATAAGTAGTAAATATCATAATAAATAAATAAAAATAAAAAATAAAATGCATTTAATTCAAGTAACGTAACTCATATAAGATAACATAATCAGAAACACACACACCAAATATTATTTTCAAAGAATAAATAAAAATAAAAATGAACATTACAAAAAAAAGAACTAAATGAAATAAAAATTTCTATAAACAAAATAAAATAAAATTGCCATAATATTTTTTTTTTTATAATTAAATTATGTTATAATTGAATAAAGAAACATACACATTATTATTTTAAATAGAGCATTTTAAAATATTATTAAATTTCTAGTTATATGTAGATCTCCACAATGTTTGACTTACGGACAATCTACCCTGTCGGCAATATACAACGCTAATAAAAGCGAGATATTTGTCGTGGAAAACCAGCAAATACTCGGATTCATTTTTGTCATTGAAGTTTGGCGTTACTAGTAGAAAATTTTTTATTCTATATACATATGTGTGTGTAATATTTATTTAAAATGTATTGACAATAGTGGTATATAGGCGGATTTAATGGGTTTTTGGGTTAAAAATACCTTTATTTAATTAATATTTACTTTTTCTATTTATTATCTTTCAGGCACCAATTTGCCATTGCTCATTACTAATGTGTAATTAAACTTCTTGCTTTGTTGTATTTTTCTTGTATAACATGCAGCATCATCATCAAAGATCAGTTCCAAATTATTCACGTTGCATACATTGGAGATAAAATAATATAATTTACACACATACAAAAGAGGTGTAAAAATGGTAAATTACAGCCATGCCGGTAGAATTTTAAGGAACGTTTTTCGTAGTTGCTCTGGAGATGGGTGCTTATCTTATTATACGAGATTCTACCGGGCCTGAAAAAGCACGCTAAGCCTTTGGTCTTGGTTGTTATATCTTTGACAGTCATTATAGTATAGGATCCCACTATAAAACGACCTTCACTGAGCTGGTTAATGGATGAAAAGTATTTTATATCCAATTACATATGTCAATAAATATATATATATACAACGTGTAACGGAAAGGGTATATACATACCAAGGGCACGGCTTCTTTGGGTAATATCAAACGGTACTGGAAGGGTTTTTTAATCCTATCTCTACATTTTCGGAAGTAATGATACCGACAAAAGAACGCCGTTTCTACTACAGTACTAGGCGCACAGAATTACGGAAGAGATTTATCGTGATATTTGCAAGTAACGTGGAAAGTTATTGACCTACGTAGTGCGGTGACACGTTTGTTATGATTTCAATTTAAGAAACTTACGAATCCGAAAATTTGGTATCAATTTTGAGAGTATTTTATTTTAAGTTGAAACCCTTCCAATATCGTTTTATATCATCCAAAGAAGCTGTGCCCTTGGTATGTATATACCCTTTCCGTTACACGTTGTATATATATTGCAAATGGGTTGTCTAAAAAATTTCCAAAGCCTTTTATTATTTTTAAAACTGCTCACTGTCTTCGTTAGCGGAGTATTTTTTTTAGAAAAATGTGATATCTCACTTTGGTGCAGTTTTTGATGCCATGCCATACATACTATCAGTAAATTCTTGAACGGTATTCATTTTTTCATTAATGAAAATATCGGCTTCATCTGTTAATGACGCGAAAACTCATATATTCACATAGTCACGCTCAGTAATATTTCACTTTTTAAAACTCGACAACCGGAATTCAGGACTGATTTTTCGCAGACAAACCTATACCGTGTTCGTAATTAAATAATCTTCATTTTAATTTAACTTTAATTCATCAACCAGACCGGTGCAAGTTACTAGTATCGATTTACCTGTTTATGCCTACCAAGAGTTATGACGGGAAAAAATATTAAAGATAAAAGTTAAAGATAAAAGATAAAGATATTTTATTTTGCAAAAATGGGTACAGTACACGATATTATACAAAGAAATATTAAGTTCAGTCATATTTTACCCGCAGACATACAAAATTTACACATAAAAAAAACCGGTCAAGTGTGTGTTGGGCCACGCGCAGTGTAGGGTTCCGTAGTTTTTATAACAGCCAAGTGCGTGTCGTATTCGCTGACTGATCGTTTCGTACCATGATCTAACTAAAAGCCAAACATGACTATCTAACTAATTTTACTTCCTATACAAATCCTCACCTGATCCGACAATTTTGCACGGCAAGTTTTAATTTTTTTTAGAGATTTGTATAAAACTTGTCATAGCCGGTGTTTTGAATTTAAATACGGACACATAGCTACACTACTCAATCGTCACAAGAAGCTAGCATGATACAACTGGCGCTTAGCGCCATCTATCGACATTTTTATAGAGTTGTTCGAAATTTTCGAGTCAAATACAATTGGTCGACTATTACTCGTAAACTTGTAAAGCCCACTTATGTGTGATAGTTTTCCTTTAAATTTCGTTATATATAGGTACTACTGCCGTGACATTTGAATTTCTAACTACAACCGTTTAGTTGATAGAGGGGGGACACTTGACTCTAACGAAAATTGGTACTTTAAAGCTTGATAAGTCACGAACGGTTTACTTAATCAAAAAACGGTCTTACCAAACCCCTAATATTTTTGAAAGACCTATCCAACGATATCCCACACTATGGGAAGAACGAAAAAAAATAATTATCATCCCACTTTACATGTATGGGAGGTACCCTAAAGAATAGTTTATTTCAAAATTTTATTTTACCACTTTTACGGCGTTATTAACGTGTATACTCATGCCAAAGTACAACTTTCTAGTACCAATAGTTTTTGAACTAAACCGCAGACAGACGGACAGACAGACGGACATGGCGAAACTATAAGGGTTCCTTGTTGACTACGGAACCCTAAAAGGAACTTATTATTTAAAAATTACAAAAATGCTTCAATAATTTAAATTAAAATTACACTATAGTCAACATAACATTTGCATATACTATGGGCTTCATACTTTCGATTGGTATGGAATTTGTCTAATAACCAAACCAGTGAAATCTTATAAAAATATATATATATATATATATATATATATGTATTTCTTTGTTAATTAATCATATTCTGAACTGAAACTTTTTAGACAACCCATTTGCAATATATTTATTGACGTATTCAATTGGATATAAAATACTTTTCATCCATTAACCAGCTCGGTGAAGGTCGTTTTATAGTGGGATCTTAGACTATTACGAGTAGTCAGAGGCATGAAAATCTGTCATTCATATTGTCATGGGGTACCTAGTTACCCATAACAGAGTTGTGTAGTCTGATGGTGTTGCTCTATGGAATACTGGTACTCAACTGCATCTAAAGAGACTGGAAGGGAGTGTATTAAAGAAAAGATTCGAAAACATGTACGTAATCTAAGTACGAAGAATCTAGTCTATACTAATATTATACAGCGGAAAAGTTTGTTTGTTTATTTGTTTAAACGCGCTAATCCTAATCTTCGAAAGTATGGGGTAGATTTGGATGAAATGACATTGCCCATTTTGGTATGGGATTCGTACCAACTTGCGTCAACCCAAATTTATTCTCAACGAGTCAAGTTTTTATTTAACTCTTCACTACCGACAAGATTTTAACATAGTTTAACCACATTTTTGAGATATTCGATAAAGTTCAAAAATACCTTATCATATTTTAATAAGATTCACAATCTCGACACAGCACTTTAGAGTCACTATCTCGATACGCCACAACACAAGAGTCATTATCTCAACACTACCAATTGTTATTATAGATGAAAGTATTCAATAAAAATAGCAGAAAAACTTAAACGAAGCAAATACATCAATCGACCGACATAAACATCGATAGATTGACAATAACATTGATACTTGACAGTAACATACTTCGGTGCTCCGTTAAGCTGTCTTGTGTTTCTCATAAAATAAGCAATGTTTTAATAATAATATTTAATAATAATAAGTCGATTAAATAAAACAATTTGAAAGCAATCATTTTGATTTTTTACAATAAAAGAAGAAATTTTGATAATTATCAATTTATGAAAGTAAGTGTCAATTGTAAACGGAAAGTCATTTTTCGGATATGCATTTTTTGCGGAAAGAGTCAAACTATTAAAGATTTTTTATCACTTTTTGATGTGGGTAAAAACATGTCTTAAAAATCAGTAGTAAATTAAATTAAAGAAAACATTATTTTTGGTAATAGTGTACCTGTGACGCAATATGGTACGGGTATGGGCAATCTACTTTTGTATGGAAGTAGTTTGTAGTTATAGATACTTTTTAACCGACTGCAAAAAGGACGGTTATGTTTTATTGCGATTAAGTTCACGGGAGTAAAGCCCCGTGTGACTGCTAGTATGCTATATAAAGTGATAAATTGCTACAAAATTCAAACTTCTACAAAACATATTTTTAATGTCAAGTATAAATACTTGTACCATTTCACAATTTCCTCACAATCAATATTATTAAGACGACGAATTCCTTGTAAATTACATATAGAAACATGCATTGTTTGATAATGTTTAAAGATACAGAGGTCACTGCTGTTCATTTCAAGGCTAGAATATATTGCATTTTAATTTCTACGAGTGCGATAGCACGTGCATTTTTCACACACAGTTTGTTCGTTTTAAAAATGAAAGAGTACCAATTATATTCATGTAGAAGACTCGCTCACCTACACTAATTTCAAAACGAAACGAAATTGTATGATTGTTTGTATACAAAACTTATTTTCTGGAAGTAAAATACAAAAACTCCTCCGCCTTTACCTTAGAAGTAAATTTACTGTACTTCCACGTTCCATCTAACTCACGTGGCTAATACGCATCGCTTGTGAAATGGTAACTTTTAGACCTATTCAAATTACCCAAGTTACTAACCAACATTATTTTCTTTCTTTATATTTATGAAAACATCAGCGAGTGCAAAATTAAAACAAGTGCGTAGGTTGATGTTGGCATAATTAATGGAATTTCAACTTAAAAACGTTAAAAATAGAGTAATTTTTGCACAAAAAGTGGTTGGTGAAAACGTTTAAAATTTGTGATAAAAGGAAGTTTTCAAAAACGTTCAAATTGACGTCACAACTATACAGTGTCTTCTTCTTCTTTCAGGCCTTCTCCCTATACTTGGGGTCATAGCTCCTCGTTTTAAGGCACTAGGACACCTTGTCCTGGGTTGTCTGTGCTTTCAGCTGAGCTTGCTGCATATTCTTGGTAGCGGTTGTCTACCACGTGGCTGACGGTCTTCTTCTGGCCTTTC
Organism: Tholera decimalis; assembly: GCA_943138885.2. Taxonomy (NCBI): domain Eukaryota; kingdom Metazoa; phylum Arthropoda; class Insecta; order Lepidoptera; family Noctuidae; genus Tholera; species Tholera decimalis. The sequence continues at coordinate 6,363,602 of OW964552.2, read as the reverse complement.
TCGTCTCTGGGATAGCCAGTGCCTTTTTCACTGCATGGCCTTCTTTTCGCCTCATGACATGGTCAAACCATCTTAACCGGCTCCACCAGACCATGTTTTCTGCAATGGGAGCGACTTTGGACCAGCCTCTGATGTACTTATTGCGTACTTTATCGAGTGTATTAAACAGAAATTCCGTGAAACTAAAAGAGTTTGGTCTAGCACCACCACCAATCAGCATCGACATACCTACCTACATGTTTTAATTTTGCACCCGCTTATATTGTGATACGTATAAATAAAGAAAATAATGTTGGTTTAACTCGATTAATTTGAATAAGTCTAAAAGTAACCATTTTACAAGTGATGCGTATCAGCTACGCGAGTACGATGAATTTGGAAATATTATAGTTTTAAAGCTAATTTAAGCCAGACCGTACTTTTTAAAAAGACAAATAGCCACATTGCTATGTATCTTTTAAGTAAACTTCACATTACTAGCAATTATGTTAACCCCTTCAAGTACAATACAAAATTCAAAGCAAAAGTGTAATGGGTAGAGTTTCAACCCGCGTGATGAAATGAAAATGAGATAAAACTTGAATAGTTTTATCTCATACGACGCTGTAAAAACTAAATAAATAAATAAGATAGCATAATCGAATTGTTCAAACCCACGCAAGCACATTACTTTGTTTAATTTTGAGCATTATCACTGCTCTCAAAACGGAGAAAGTGACATTCACCTCCCGCACTGGGCTCTCGTGGTGGATTACGGCCCATTGTCTCTTCAACTCTTCAAATGGCCTGAGTTCCAGCAATGGGATGTAAAATATAACAAGCTGATAGAATATTTAAGCATAAGCTTTGAATAAAACCCATTGCTTGGACACAGGTCACGTGTTTCTGGGATTGGTCATATCTTTTTTTAATATTATGGATGAACCCGCGGCTCTTGACCCTGATTCTAACTGATGATAAGCGTTAGATGAGATCTACTATGGAACGAGCGAAGCCAGAAGATGCCTGTTCAATCTTGCTTTAAAGGCTGTCGCGTCAAATGTGGTAAGGAATACAGAAGCCAGTAGAGAGTTCTACTCTTTGGCTGTGCGTACAATAAATAGAGAGCGCTTAGCACGACAAGACGGTATATCGACCAAGTGTGGACGGTACCCTGCTGTACATCTGGTAGACCGGTAGTAAAAGGAAGATGGAGGGATTAGGTCGTGGAGCCCCTACGCACACTCTCCGAAGTACAATTTGTAGAAGACAAACAGGCAAGCAACGTTTCGCCGGTGAGCCAGGCTGTGAAGCTTGCCTGTCAGCATTCTCGCCGAATCGAATCGAACCGAAATCTGCGTTCGATCGAGTCAAGTGCTGGTATTTTGATGAGCTATCCCACACGTGACTGCAATACTCCATACAGGAACGAGCCTGTGCTTTAAACAGGTTCAAAAGCTGTCCAGGTTTGAAGTATTGCCTCACCTTATGTAGGATTCCAAGCTTTTTGGCTGCAGTCTGAGCTTTCGACTCAATGGTTGAGCTAAAGTTGAGATCACACGTCAACTCTATACCCAAGAGCTCCAGGCGGTCAGAAACTGGTACATATGCACCTCGGAAAGAAGGGGACAATTCAAATTGGCTCCTTTTAGTGGTTAAAAGACAAGCCTGTGTTTTCGAAGTGTTGAATTTGACCAGATTGTCATCGTCCCATTGGGAAATGAGATTTAAGGTCAAATTCATTCGCTCTACCATAGAATTTCTAAGAGTGGCAATTTCATCCCTGCCAACTCTAGCACTAGATCTAGTATTTTTGAGACTGTGCTCTCAACTGCGTACCCAACAGCTCCAAGCTGAAGCAGGTCATTGATATGTAGCAAAAATATAGTCGCAGATAGAACAGACTCTCGAGGAACAACGGCATTAATAGCCATTAGATCTGATGATCAACCATCGATGACCACTCGGATCAACCGTTCACTTGAAAGTCAGAACTCCAGTTGTATAAGCTACCAGGGACACTTAATCCGGAAAACTTGTCCACCAGGCTAGCGTATCAGAACCTGTGAAAGGCCTTTGAGATTTCGAGGGACACAGCAAGGGTTTCACCGTTTTTCTCAACGACGCGAAGCCATCAGTGTGTAAACAAGGCGAGTCGATACAGGAGACAACTCCGGAGCATAATTTTTTAGGACTCCTTCCAGCCCACGGCCTTTATTCACGTCTGACTGAAAAGGGCAACACATGAGTTTGAATGTTTGTTTCCAAGTCAATCATTGTCAAAACACAAAGATAGAAAACCACGGTTGATAACAACTGACATTCAAGTTTTTTTCACAATGTCACTACGTTATGAATTTTTCGGTATCATGAGTGCATTTTATCAAACACTCTGCCTCGAAACAACTCTTTATTGCCCATACAATCATATGTTATGAAGCGGGAATCAAATCCGTGACACGCAGGGCAAAAGCCAATTGCTTAACCACTACGCCAGGCAATTTTCTTTTGTTATTCCGTGTCATTAGTTTAACATTAAATTGTTTAGTTAAAATTTACCTGTCTTGCAGTTCCGGATTAATTAAAAGTCAACATAACATTAAACAAAACATGAATAAGCAAACAGAAAAATTTATGCAATTAGATGCCGTAGTACTGAATTAAGTTTGGTCACACGTCGCAATGTCATTGCATACTCATGACTTCTGATATATTTTGGCCTTTGGCTTTTTTATTTTTGTTAAATTATAAATAAAATTATTTCAGTATTTTATTTCATTTTAATGAAAATGTAAAACAAATAATTACATTATAGGAACTTTAAATTTGTTTAACAAAAAATTTGTTTTGGTTATATTGAAGCCCACTATGCTATCCACTGATAGACATAGGAGTTAAGAAAATAAAGAGTATCTTATCGCTAGGTAGCGTTACGTGTAACAATTACAAAACGAATGGAAGCTATATCAGATACAAGAACTCAGAGTGGTGCTTGTGGCTTTATAATAAGTGCCGCAGGGGTCTAGGTTAAGCAAAGCATGCCGAGTTCGGGAACCCATCTGCCTTACATATAAAAATTCCGCCGTGCTCAGAAAGCATGTTAGTCCCGGCTGTCATTTGTTCTTTTCTGTCATCTTTGACAGTCGTCACGGATTGTCACAAGTGAGAAAATCTAAGGAAAGGCTAAGCAAGTGATATCAGATACAGTTCTCGTCAAATAACTTGGCAAGAGTCGTTCAATACGCAGAAGTCGACTTTTAGGTGTCAGCGGTTGTCAGCGGGACGCGGGGTATAACGTAGCGCCGCTCTGAGCGCGCGATTGGTGCGTCAGTAGTCAATTTGCTCCCGAATACACTTGCCTACACGAAAGTTGTACCCTTTGTTTTTGTTACGAGTTGTTGTTTTAAATTTAGTTTATGTTACGTTGATTAAAATGCCAGGACCAAATACCGTTTTACGTAGACTATTAAAACGTCAGAAAGAACAGTTAGACACTATAGTTAAGGAAGGTTGAAATTCCGAGTTGGTCACTGTCTTTAGGACACCGGGAAAAATAATGAATAAAAGGGGTAGCAGTTTTATTAATTAATTGTGACGACGAGAACATATTATTTTTAATGTTTTTTTTTAATACATTTTTTTTCACTTTTAAATATATTTATGTATTATATGTATTTTATTTATAACTAGCTTTTGCCCGCGACTTCGTCCGCGTGGAATAGTTACTTTGGGCTAACGTTAAATTTAACCCCGATTTTGAAGCATTCTTCATTGGCGCTCCGCTCCTATTGGCCTTAGCGTAATGATACAATATAGCTGTGCCCGCGACTCCGTCAGCGTAAGTTAATGTATTGGTAATATTGTTTAGATCACGTTCACATGAGGCTTAAGTACCTAGAGAACGCTTCGACCACGAGACGCGTCGAGCGCAGCGACCGATTCTCAAAAATAATCCTTATAGCATGATTCAGTATTCACGCGCGATGGCTTATTATTATAAGCGTATTTCATGTGTAACTTTGGTGTTTCTATACCGATTTATATGATTCTTTTTACGGTTTCGTAGCCGAATGGCAAAAAACGGAATCTTTATAGTTTCGACATGTCTGTCCGTCTGTCTGTCTGTCTGTCTGTCTGTCCGTCCGTCTGTCACAGCAATTTTATTCCGAAACTATTAGGACTATACATGTGAAACTTGATAGGTAGATATATTCTGTGAACCGCTTTCCGATTTTGAGAAAAAAATTAAAAAATATTTAAAATAAAGGGGGGCTCCCCATACATGGAACTAAACCTGAAAATATTTTTTTTCATGAAATCGATGCACGTGTGGTATCTATAGACAGTTCTTTAAAAACGACATCGGGGTTTCTAAAACCACTTTTCCATAAAGTCAATCGTTTAAAAGATATAAGCTTCCAAAGTGGTAAAATGTGTGTGTGGCGGACACAACCTCTAACTTCTATAATAATGGAGTGAAAAATAAAAAAAAAATATATGTCTGTAGACCTTAATATAAACTTTCAACCAAAATTAGTTTGAACGAAATCAGTTCAGCAGTTTTATAGATACAGCATATTTTCTAAAACCGCAAATATAACTTTGTAATTCATACAAACACTATGAAAAACAAATTTATTCGGCGCAGTTGTAAAAAATGTAAAAAAGCCAGTTTTAAGAAATTTGTAAGGTTTTTTTTTTCAAAACAAATTTATTTGGCGCAGTTGTAAAAAATGTAAATAAGCTAGTTTTAAGAAATTTGTAAGGTTTCTTTTTCGTCGAATAAATTTGCATATTATATTATAGTTATTACGGAACCCTTCATGGGCAAGTCTGACTCGCACTTGGCCAATTTTTTTTATGGAATAGTTAATAATGTTAACTTTTTCAATTAGGGGTGACTGAGAGTGTTATAAACGTAAGAGTAGACAAATATTATAATCAGAAAGCTTCGAACTGCTAAGCTATCGGGAGTTACACGTGTTATTGTGAGTCAACCATAAAAGTTAGACATATGCTGTCGTGGGATATTTTTTATATAATTTTAAGGAGAACATTTCCGTCATGAAATGATTTGTGTAGCTTTAACCATTAAGGTTACACACGCGACGGAAGCTTAAAAAATGGAGTAACTTCGCCCGTTTTCCCAACATTTCCCTTCACTGCTCTGCTCCTATTGATTGTAGCGTGATGAAAAGTATACTATAACCCGCTCAGGAGTATGAAAAATAATTGTACCAAGTTTCGTTAAAATCCGTCGAGTAGTTTTTGTTTCTATAACGGTTATACAGACAGACAGACAGACAGACAGACAGACAGACAGACAGACAAAAATTTAACTGATTGCATTTTTGGCATGAGTATCGATCCTTAATCACCCCCTGATAGTTATTTTGGAAATATATTTCATGTACAGAATTGACCTCTCTACAGATTTATTATAAGTATAGATAGATAACGAATTAATTCCTCTTCTTTTTTTAACATTCTTCTGAACAGACATGATTAAAAATAAATGATGGCAATAACCATAGAATAATGGCAAGCAGTAAATGTGACCACTTTTTTCTTGAACTAAATGCACGATGCGCGAACTTACCCCCACTACGCCAAAACCTTGCCAACTTACGTGACGAGGACTATACTAGCCTAACACTTCTGAAAATTTTCTCTTGAAAACCTATGCTTCAGAGTTTTGTCTCTATCATAACGTTCAAAACACTTACTACCTACTAGTAAGAGTTTAAGATATTTTAGTTCACTTATCTCAGATTAAAAAAAAATTAACTGATCGTCAGATAATGATGAAGCATCCTACTAATATTATAAATGTGAAAGTTTGTGAGGATATTTGTATGTTTGTTGCTCTTTCACGCCAAAACAACTGAACAGATCTCAATGAAATTTGCTAAGTAGATAGTTGACATCGTGGAATAACTACTTTTTATACGCGAAAGTAGTCGCGGGCAGAAGCTGTATTAAATAACTTCAAATTCATTTATTTGCATTAATATGGTAAGTACAGAAGGTTGGTAAATCAGATGCGAAAGTACAACTTAAACAACATAAAAAAAGAGGTAACGAGTTCCCTTATATATTTTGATGATGATCACTGGGATGGACCCAGTGAGGTAAAAATCCCACACGTATTAGGAATATTAGGGAAAGACCAGGCATCTTTCCCTAATAATCCAGGCGTCTTTTGAAAGTTTCCCTCCGATGACAATATCGTAGGGAACCTTCAATAAGGCTATATTTATATATTGTATGCTTCTGTATGCTATTGTTAGTATATTATTTCCTTTTTCTACTTTTAATTACTTATTTCTCATCTGCAACGCTATCATTAAGTACACCTTTCTACTAAGCATGAAATAATAAATATACTTACTGTATCTAGAAGATCTACAAGCTTTAGTAAAAAGTAGAAATAAACAAGTCGGGCTATTTCCATGGGTTTTGGTTCATTTGAGAAGTTAACAGGTTCGCATATCCATTTGTAGTCCCATCCCCAGGCTAATTTAATTGCCTGAAACATAGAAATAACATGATATAACATAGTCGGCTGACTATGTATGTATGAAACGTTATAGGCTTATAACGTTTCGTTTTCTGGGACACTCCTCTCTGTAGGAGAATGAGCCATAATTCTCCATGCGGGCCCGAGACACTAAGAATTTCTTCTGTATTTTTATAAGTGCTGACCTTGAAAAATTATTTACAGGTCATGCAAACATTTGTTCCAATGCGGAAATTGGACCCGTGACCCACAGCTCAGTAGCCAATAATAAAGTACAGGTGTCTATAAATCCATACAAATATTATAAGCGAAAAAAAATTTATTTGTTTATTCTTCTGTGATGCCAAAAGAGAGTTATGGATGAATGTTGTTTTTAGTGTAGAGAGAGTTGAAAGGTTGGAAAGTGAGATAGGTTGCGTTTTTCACTAGAACACCTTTCAAGCGGGTGAAGCCGCAGGCAGAAGTTTGTACTTGATAAACTTACAACAGATTAGAACAAAATACTTACTTTAACGAACAAGAAAATGCAACACAGTACTTGAAGTCCGTTGTACACCATGAGAAGTAAGTCTAAATTATAAGGTTTACGACTCTTCATATGCTTTGGGCCCCATTTTAATACAAACATCAAGTAAAGGCCAAGTAGTGTTAAAGTTTGGTAAGGCTTGGCCACAAATGGCCATACTTTAGTGCGAGGATCTGAAATAGAAGTGAAATAGAGCACCAAATTATTTAATTTTTGTCGCCTGCATGAATGGAATGCTGTGGAAGACTAACGGCTAACTAACAGATCAAGAATCTACCTATACACATGTCATATAAAAAATTTGATTTTAAAATAACTATTTTTAAGTGTTTTCAGCTATACAGTATGTTAGGTTAAACGAGGGACTTATTGAGTGAGGGTATTCAGTATTCGATTCTCGTCCCAAATATGTGAAAAACCTATAACCTACATTTTTGACGAAATTTGTTTAGTACCTAGATATTTTTGCCTGTCCTAAGCCAGGTTTAAAGTATGAAGGGAAAATTATTCTAACTAAAGGTTATTGACCCGCGTACATGTTCTGCGATAATATTAAAACGTTAGCGCTTGGGTATACACGTCGTGAGACTTGCAAATTTTTTGGTATGGTTCTGTCTGTTATTTATCAGTGTTTTTTTATTGTTCATATTTTTATTAGTATCATGTAAGCATAAACTATTGCGGGTTTGAATATGTCCCTCGTTTAAACTAACGTACTGTATATACGATATACTAATACAACGTGTAACGGAAATCCCATATCTATCCAAAAGGACTAAAGACAACATCTGGTATGGTGACTTACAGAATTGACCCCAAATTATTGGTTTCATATGTTTCTTGAATACCAGTAATAACAAACGTGTCACAGCACTATGAGGGTCATCACTTTCCACGTCACTAGCCAATAACACGATAATTCTCTTCGTTCTTCTTAATTTAAAAAATTCGGTCTCTTGTATCAAAATATTGAAATTTCTAAAAGCTCCACACATGTAGACATAGGATTACAAAACCCTTGCTATATCGTTTGTTATCATCCAAAGAAGCCGTGCACTCGGTATGTATATACCCTTTAAATTACACGTTGTATAAATAGTTCTCCTGACCGATTTCGGCCACCGTGGCCAATTTCAGCACACATTAGCCATCTACGCACGAGATATTATAGTGCACATGTATTTGCGCAGGTACAGGTGCACTCTCTATTCCTTTACTCTTATTGCCCGATGGGACCAAAATCCGACACGATTGGAGAGAGACCAGGCGTAGAACGAAGGTGTTGACCTTAACGTGCTTCCCGAGACACGGTGGTATCACACCGCTAACTTCCAAACTCTGAGCTACTACTAAAAATCTATTAGAAAGATCCAAGATCTGGAACGTGTACTGGGTGGGAATATCATCGGGAGAAGTCATTCGATGATTTTCCTACTAGGAAAAAAAACTTATCCGAAGTATACATATACAACGTGTAGCCACTAGGGTCAATTCATAAGGTTAAACATCGCTTGTAGAGATTGATCTTCAGATGGGTAACGATCTCAATACAACGTGTAACAGAATAAACGCAATTCCTCAAAGTAGTTGGTTCAGCTGTGTTATTCTGTAAGACCTCATTCTAAACTTCGTATCTGAATCTGCTGTGAGTTTATTGATTGGCATTCTAAAAACTCGGTTGTTAATTCGAATTTACACTAGCGCTACCCTTGCGAGCGTGTCAGCGAGTTGAACTAAAGATTTTGACAGATAATGTATGAGATGACGTGAGAAGTGGCATTCGGTAAGGTAATTCCTCCGTCACTTCGACGCTGTTTACAGAATGCAAAATCAAGATCACTTTGAACCATAAGCGAAGTGACAGTGAATAGCTATGTGAGATGCGAGTTGTTGTTCGAATTTTACAGAATCGACGTACAGAATCGGCTTCTGAATTGATTTCTGTCATAAAAAATAGGTGTTAAATTTTGACGGCAAAATTTTTCATTTAACTTAAAATGGAAACGAAGTATCATGACAAATTAATACAATCCTTAATTCAAGAAAATGCGCTCATGTACATGTCGGCCACTAGTATTGCATAAGTGTATGGGTCTGCATAAGGATATTGTATGACGCACATACGTTTTACATTTAGTAAGGATAACTATATTATAAAAAATGTCTTATCTTGGTTTCAATTTATTTAGTTACGGATGTTGTTTTAGACTTATAATTTAATATTCTAATTGGGGTGTCTGAGGTATTGCGCTTAATCTGTTACACGTTGTATATATAGGTTTCCTTTTCTCAAAATAAAAAGCAACTAAAGGTGGTCTAATTCAATGACACTAGCACTGAGAGTTAGAAGGATATGAATGAGGAAAAGAAACAGCGACAGAGATAATACTATGCTTACCTGGTAATTCTTCGAACAGAAACTGATATCCTTGCCAAGCGATGTCTAAAAGAACCACCATCTTAAGAAAAAACCGTTCGCTTCAGCCAAATTATTCACAGGCAGGTTTATTTGAAGCAGCGAATAGGTTACAAAGATTTCACACAGATTTGCTTCTACTATAGAAATTTCTTAAAAAACTTAATTTATTCTGCCCAAATCGTCAAAATCTTTTAGTCTTCTTAATTTTCTTTCAGATCAACAATCTTACCTTCATTGTTTGATTTATCTTGCTATGATTTGAAAGTACCTACCAATTTACATTTTTATAGACCTACTTGATCGATAACTATCAAAAGACTAACACTATTCTTTTACTTTTAATGCGATAATTTATTCCGTGTTTAAGGGGTATAAATATATTTGCATTTTAATGATTCACACAGTACACAGTACAGTTTTTGTTGGAAATTGTTTACTGAAAGGCCAAGTTTGTGCGGTCTTTTGTCGTATGATGATTGTGTGGGAGCCGTGACGCGCGGTGCCGGTTGTAAAATGTTTATGAGATAGAGTATCATGATTTTTTTCCTAATAAGTGTATATAGTTTGGTAATCGTTTTGTAGCTAGTACTTCCCATGACATTATTATGATTATAATCAATTTGCCAATCAATAATATATTTCCAAGTTTTAACTCAAACTAACAGGTGCCTCTTATTAATTACTAGATTTGGCCTGCAGTTTTTCTCGCACAAAAAGGAAAATTAAAGCAGGCTCTTTTCTATATCACTCAGTAATAACATAGCATTCTAATCGTGAAATATGTTTTTAATCGGATGAGGAGTTTTGAAGATCACTTCCTGCAAACGAACTCACTTACAAACATTACTATTTTATAGTAGAAGTATAGATCGGTGTGCAGACTCACTGCCGATAATTTTACCTGATTTTAAGTGAAAATATAAGTAAACTATTCTTTACATTTATGAGTCTCCACATACTTCCAAATCCCCCTCCTCTTCCTAATGCATCGTCCGCTACATTTATTGTGCGCACAACCAGGGTGTGGAACACTCAGACGGCTTCTGTATTCTCCTGTATTCACATATGACCACATAGGTATCATCGGAGTCCAGAGCGAGCTCGTCAGTAATAAAAAGAAAAATCTGTACTGTTATAGTTTACTTCACGTCCGTCTTTCACGGGCTATGGATAAAGAATATAAAACCCAAGATACGGGTTTTTGCCTAGGTTGGGAGACAGCAGGCTATGTGTTACTGTCAAATTCATGTCCTTATTCTAGCTATTAAGACACATGTATTTTTCTGGCTGTGTTTCAAATAAAGATATTATATTATATTATTACATTACTTTTAGGCAACAGAATTAAATAGAACAAGACAGCACGTGAAAAAGGATTCTGGCATTTTTAAGGATAAAAATATACATAATTATATACAACGTGTAACGGAAACCCCATATCCACCAAAAGGACTGAAGTCAACATCTGGTATGGAGTCTCTATTTAAAGTTTCAGCTCAAAATAAATGACTCACAAAATTGACCCCAAATTATCGGTTTCATGTTCCTTGAATACCAATAATAACAAACGTGTCACAGCACTATGAGGGTCATCACTTTCCACGTCACTTGTCAATAAAATGATAATTCTATTCATTCTTCTTAATTTGAAAAATTCGGTCTCTGGTATCAATGTATTGAAATTTCTAATAAGCTCCACACATGTATACATAGGATTACAAAACCCTTGCTATATCGTTTGTTATCATTCAAAGAAACCGTGTATCGGTATGTGTATCGGTATGTATATACCATTTAAATTACACGTTGTATAAAGCAATACGTCCTACTAAACCGATATAATAAAATCTAACATAAAAATATTTTGCTAACCTATAATTGTTACACTAATAAATATGTAATTTTTGATTATAGATTTTCCTGTTTTCTCGAATTGTCATAGTAGAAATCTATGTAGGATACTTTGTACAAAATAATAGCTTCTACTAGCTTCTGCTCGCGACATCATTTGCGTTAGTACTATGTTTTCGTATTTTTTCTAACATTTTCTTTTACACGAACCTTCTCCTGATAATTAAAATTAAATTATAATTCATTTATTTTGGGTCCAAGATCCGTGTAAAATAAAATAAAAATACACAAATTCAAACAATTGCTTGTCAGCTTCCTAATCTAAAATACAAATGAAGAAATTTAAATACAAAAAGATTCAAAGATATATTAAAAGTCAATTATATCAATAAAAGTGTTGTAAATAATCAATGCCAAAATATCAAATTAAATGCCAAATTAAATCCTAAATGAAAAGTCAAATTAAATTCTAAATTAAAAGTCACATTAAATTGCCAAACTACAGCTATTAGTTACATAGAAAATGTCAGGTTATTTTTCTTTTATTCACCTTAACAATATGCCGGTCGTAACAGTGCCTCACTCATATGGACAATCAAGCCTCCCCGCAATCATTGCAAGGACAGAGTTGGAGCTGTGTCGCACCCTGCGCACCAATAATAAAGTACACAAAAGAAAAATAGTTATTCTATTCAGTGCAGTCGGTCGGAAGTTTTGCGCGTTTATAAATATCAGCATTTTTTTTTTATATAGAAGATATAAACTCTTGTATCAAGTGAATATCAAAGATCTGCCAATGTAAGAACTCTCTATTTGATTTCGTTGCTTAAGTATTGCGTTTACATAAGATTTAGCTTAGATGATGATCTTGAAGTTATTTAATTGAGCTTAATTGTTAAAATTTGTTTGTCATCTAAATATTAAAATAAAAATCGACGTAAGAAAGACGGTTGTTAAATTTTTGAATTATTTTTGGCATCGTGTTTTTTTAAAAGGATCAACAACTGACGTAATGTCTAATATAATTAATGTCAAAATCGAAAATTTCCCTCTGTCGACGACTTCAGATTACCATAAAACAAATTAAACACAATTACTCGCGTATTCTCGTGTTTTCTCCTTTCGGTTGAGCCTCCTTTTGACCTCAATTACGCCTGATGGTAGATAAGGTCTGCGATAGGATGAGCCAGCCCAGAAGATGCCTGTTCACTCTTACTCTAAGGGCTAACAGCCCTTAGGTCATAATATGTATGTAGTAGGGATCATAGAAGTCGGTAGCGAGTGCTTTGCCGTGCGCAGATTGGAAGTGCATGAAAAACCATTAGTATGACCAAACGGTATATTAACAAGTTGTGGATGGTACCCAGTAGTACTGCAGTACGCATGGTAGACCAGCAGAGAGAGGGAGATGCGGAGATCGGGTCGTGGAGCTTCTCCACACAATCTGTAGAAGACCGTAGGCAAGAAACATTTCGCCTACGAGGCAGGCTGTGAAGCTTGCCCACCAGCGCCTCGTCGCTTTTCGTGACATTTGCTTTCAGCTTTTAAAGCAACACAATGCAACTTTAGTTTCTAAGATGGTTCTTCTGAATAAAAATTTTAGTGTGTTCTTCATCGACCAAAAAAAGAATGGAATGAGGCAAAAATCAATTTTAATGAAGTTCAATTACAAAAGGAGCTTCAGACAATTATTCCAATAAAAAAATTTACATAAATAGAAGTCATTGTATTTAAAAAAGTTTGAAAGTCAATTAGTTTATGTCATTGACATTGTGGATCATCATTTTTTATTTTGTATCTTATTACTGTTTTATAGAGTTTGAAATTTGATCCTGAGTTAATGCTCTATTTCACAATGACACTTGAAACTTAGATTTCAGATAGACATTTTTCCTTCTCCCACATAGTAATCATTACATGCATATTGCTGAGCGCAAATCCCGGGGCAATGTAAATAGGAGAAATATCACATTGTGCCATATATTGTATATTGAACAGTAATTGTCAAGTAAAAGTTTATTCAAAAATATCTTATTAAGAATGATTCAGTAAGTAAAAAAAAAATCTTTAATGACTGAATAGCCCATTCATCATCATCGTGCTCCATCTTGAACCACATCATCACTTACCATCAGGCGAGATGGTGGTCAAACGCGAACCTATTTTCAATAAAAAAAAGTTAAGATCTACCAGTCTTACCGGATGGAACTGAGTACTAGTGTTTCAGCTGCCCTTAAGTTCCAGGGCCGCTGTATTCAGTTAGAACATTCCTGCAGCAACCCCGGCAGGCAACAGTCCTATGGGGCCCCGTCACTAGTCCTAACGACTCTGAGTCACACGTGGAACATGACGCGTCACCGACCCGGGCCTGGTCCTTACCGGATGGTGAGCTACCCCTGCTCGTCGTCCACAAGCCCGCGTCTACAATGGCTGGAAATCGGCACGCGATCCTCGACGCCCGGGGCGTCTCCCACGGTGGCTGGGGCGTGAGGAAGAGAGTCGCCTCTCCCTCGCGCGTTCAGCCTCCTGCTTCGCTGGAATGAATGCTTCGCAGAAGGAGGTGACTGCATCCTATACTCTCTCGCTCCGCACCATGTTCAGAACCAGGGCCGGTCGCGAGAGGTTGCCGCCGTTGATCGCATCTACGAGTACACGGCGAAGCTCTGCCCAAGCGGGGCTTACTTCCACCTTATGCTCCACCGTATAAAAAATGTATGCTTGTGACTGGAGTTTGTACACAATTAGAAAACACGATACCCGTATACATAAATAGGAAAAGTCACACGGGTCGGTCTTTAACCCTATAAAGGTACCGTTCCTATACTATCTTGATAAGCTAACCATTCGACTTTTTGACCATTTTATTTGTGTGTTCTTTGAAAATGGTTATATGTATCAATGACGTATTATAATAGACGCGTCATATTCCCACAAAACACCTCTCAAAAACGGCACGAAACACACACATAGAGAATTACTATCTAATACGTGTAAAGAAAGGGACAGAAAATAAATGCCATCTTTAGGTACACCTGATGTTAGAGAGAGATGAATATACATCTTTAGTTAACAACCTCCCCTAACGTCACGTGACTGACTTCATTCATACGCCGCCATTAGCCGTGTAGAAAAATTAAAATAAAAAATATATTTCTGTTGCTATTTACCTATGAAATGACACATTTTGACCTCTCACGGAAGCAGTATAATTAGTGCAACGTCTGAAAACACACAGAGGCATGCTTTTTTCCTAATTTTCTTTTAAAACACATTTTTTCTTAAGATGTGTAGTGTAGCGATCGCGACACAGGTTCGTGCGTAACTAAACAGACACGAGGCACTTACCTTGATTTCAACTTGCCATTTTAGATCGCGGACAACGTATCTATAGTTTATTATATATATATCTTTGATATGTATATTTAAATTAAATTATTCGATTTTTATAAAGTATAGGATGTACAGTAACGACGATTGTTTAAAAAATAACGATTAATAAACTTTAAATCTCACAACTCACAAATATTATGACAATTAGTTTAAATAAGATACAGTCATTAGTTTTAGAGATATAGCCGTTTAAGTTTCCAAAACCGCAAACCTACCTCATCTATATCATATCATCTATAATACATTATATCTCATTGATACAAAACGTCGTTGCGCCTGCCAAGTTCCATAAGTGATTTTTGTAAGGTTTTGGGAAACAACAAAAAACGTGTTATTGAATTGAAAATTAAAAAATTGGCCAAGTGCGAGTTAGACTCGCCTATGAAGGGTTCCGTAGTAACTATAATAAATATAATATACTTAATATATTTATTTGAAAAAAAAAAAAACAAAAACCTTACTAATTTCTTAAATCTAGCTTATTTACAATTTTTCAACTACACCAAATAACTTTGTTTTTCATAGTATTTGTATGATTTACAAAGTTATATTTGCGGTTTTAGAAAATATACTGTATCTCAAAAACTGCTGACTCGATCTCGTTTAAACCAATTTTGGTTGCAAGTTTACGTTAAGATCTACAACATATGTTTTTTTTAGATTTTTCACTTTATTATTATAGAAGTTAGAGGGGGGGGCACACATTTTACCACTTTGGAAGCATATATCTTTTAAACGATTCACTTTATGAAAAAGTCATTTTAGAAACCTTAATGTCATTTTTAAAGAGCTATCTATAAATACCACACACGTATAGTTTTCATGAAAAAAAATATTTTCAGTTCCAGTTCCATGTATGGGGAGCCCCCTTAATTTTAAATATTTTTTAAATTTTCTCTTAAAATCGGAAAGCAGTTCACAGAATACATCTACTTACCAAGTTTCACTTGTATAGTCTTAATAGTTTCGGAATAAAATGGCTGTGACATACTGACGGACGAACAGACAGACAGACGGACAGACATGTCGAAACTATAAGGGTTCCGTTTTTTGCCATTCGGCTACGGAACCCTAAAATTCGGCAAAATTATTGATACCACAGCATGGCCGTTTATTTAATATATTATAAAAATACAAATATTGCCAAAAATATCACTCATTTAAGTGTGTGTGTGTGACTGCAATACTCCATACAGGAACGGACCTGTGCTTGATATAAATTCAAAAGCTGTCCAGGTGTGAAGTATCGCCTCATTTTCTGTAGACTCAATGTTTCAGCAGACGTCAACTCCATGCCCAAGAGCTCCAGGCGGTCGGTAATAGGTACAGATGCACCTCTGAAAGTAGAGGATCATTCAAATTGGCTTCTTTTAGCTGGGAAAAGACAATCCCTTGTTTTTGAAGCATTGAATTTGACCAGATTGTCATTGCCCCATAGGAAAACGAGATTTAAGGTCAAATTCGTTCGCTCTACCATGGCCTTTCTAAGAGTGGCTATTTCATCCCTATCAGTTCTAGCGCTGGACAAGTATCTCTCTGAGACTATGCTGTCATCCGCGTAACCAATAGCTCCCAGCTGAAGCAGGTCGTGTGATATAAAGCAGAGTCGCAGAGAGAACAGACCCCTGAGGAACACCGGCATTAATAGCCATAAGATCCAATGCGCAGCCATCGACGACCACTCGGATCGACCGTTTACTCAAAAAGTCACAAATCCAGTTGTATAAGCTAGCAGGGACAGCGTATCTAGGAAGCTTGCTCAGCAGACTAGCGTGCCAGACCCTGTCAAAGGCCTTTGAGATGTCGAGGGACACGGCAAGGGCTTGGCCGTGTTTCTCAATGGCCTCGCCCCAGCAGTACGTAACATACACAAGAAGACCTCTGGTCGACCGATCCAATACTGGTGGTCACTGAGGAGCTCATTGTCTTCAAGGTTGCCAGCAACTTACTGTTGAGTACCTTCTCCATAACTTTACAGAGTATGGAGGTCAAGGCAATTAGTCTATTAGTCTATAGTTTGCAGGTTCGGCACGGCTACCCTTTTTGGGTACTGGTTGCACATTGGCCAGCTTCCACGACACCGGCACCACTCCGGTTTTAAGAAAAAGGCGATACAGGCGAGTCAGTACAGGAGACGACTCCAGGGCACATCAGTCGAGTAACAACAGATGATGGATTGTTGGCACGAAGTCGCTGAGGGTAGGATTTTCCATTGATCTGGATTTCGTAACTTGTAGAAGATACTGCCATCTTTATATAAAAGAGCTTGTATGTCATTTACGATCGGGTCTCCAGCTTTTTTACCTGGACGAATGGAATCAATACAAATGTCATCGTCATAATTCTTAAAAGAAGTATAATCAACATGATGAACGTGATACGATTGCTTAGATCATGCTTCCCTCATGCGACTATAAATATAATCAGTTGGTGTATAGATAGGGGGACGAACATTTTTCTCCAAAGTTGAGTGGACACTATCTACTTGCATCACTGTATGTCACTTTTCTAAAATGATCTAATACGTAAATATATAAAGCGTTGTGTTTGCAAACGTAGTTAGGTACCTCCGCTCAAATGAAACGTGAAGAAATAAAAAAAGATCTAAAACAATCACACACTCAAATACTCAGAAGCTTTTATCACTTACATAATTTTTAGTTATTGTAATAATATTCTAGTAATAAATCTACTGAAATTAAAAATATACGATAGGTATACAAGACTATTTTATAGATTAATATATTGTTTAGGAACTTAAATTGACAAGTTATTGATGAACGGTTTAGGGTATTATATAAAAACAGCATAGTTTAAGGAAATTCAGTACGTACTCACCACTTCTATTTAGTTTTAAATAAATAAATAAAAAATAAAATAAAATCTTTTTATTTCAGACATTGGGTCCATACATTTTCACAATCATCAATTCATCTTAAAAACATCACACACATGTCACATCGAATAAAATAAATTATGACGTAATTTAATTTAATTTAATTTAATCTACTAATTTAATTTAATCTATTAATTTAATTTAATCTAATCTATATACACATTAATTTAATTTAAGTATTTGCCTCCCTCTGGGGCACCGGGCACTTGTGTTTGAACCCAGTGTCCCAGAAGGGGGCTGTCTAGCTTATGGCTGAGCACGTTCAGGATGGTGTTGGTGCTCCCACGCGTACGGAACATCAGCGAGGCGATGCGGCGCACGGTGGGCTGAAAAACGGCTTTCATAGACTTAGGCATTTTATTTTGCAAGTGCCAGTTTTTGTGCCGGATATCACTTCTATTTGTTATAACAATATACAAAAATGACACCAGAATTGATTCTGCACAAAAACGAAGGAATTATAATTTTTTTACGAAAATTTTGTATGGAGCTAGTATGAAAAATCGAAATATCTCTGAAACGGCAGCGATAACCGTAATATCCTTATAGGAGGTTTTAGTACTAATTATTTATGATTTTTTGACATACGTTACATAATGGTTGTAGATGCCTTTTTTTTTTTTAAATCGTCAAAATATTTTTATTTATTTTTACATATTAAACGTTCCTTTTAGTGTTTAAGTTGAAGAATTCAGAGCTTTAACAACTCTTAACATAAAATAGCATCACCCCTATAGACCTGAAGGACTAGACAGAGGTGTGTAGTATCTTGTTGATCTTGTAAGATTTCCAACAATACCAAATAGTTGAATATCAGTGTCAAAGTGCCCATGCTGTCGCTTCTTTTAGAAAGATAGGGGAATGAAATTGTTAATTGATCATACCCTAAAAGTATGATTACAACATAACCGGACACATAATAATATCGACACAAAAGGAATTTTAAAACCTTGCATACGTTCAAAATACAAAATAACATATTGTGTAGTCATCTAATGAGTCTGATGACAAGTAATTAAGTAATTAGAATGATGGTTGTAGTCTTCTGATTCTAATGAGCCTATTAAGTGATTAAATGATTTGAAATATCTCGCAACAATACCAACTAAGAACTGCATTCACCTTTTTATAATTAGTAAGCTAATGTGATTTGCTAATGTTGATTAGTTCTACTATGAGTTCTACGAAATGTTTTTGACGATTATAAATTTTTATTATCATATCTTTTATAACTTTAATGAGGGTAGTTAACTAATTATTGACTTTATACAATAAAAGGGCTATAATTTTGTTCCATAATTTAGATTGTTCACAACCGTGTAACTGCTAACACTAAAACTATTTGCTTTGCGACTACAAAATCTTAGAATGGAAAGTTTAATCACCAACTTAGATTTGTTTGTTCTTCTAAAAAGTGAGTGTCCTTCATTTAATCATGAAGTATTGTTTAGTGCAATTGTGTCCCGCATAGGCGATTGCCTTTCTGCCGAAGATCAAGTAACTCTCAAAGAATTTTGCCGGAGATACACGCGAGCTGCTTTAAACAGGTGGCAGAAATCTAAACGATTCTTTGATAAGTTTAGAAATACGTACGGAGAGTGGTTGCAAGCAAATATTGATTGGCCGAGTTGCGTGCAAACTTTAATAAATCAAGAACCAACTGTTGATGAGATACCAAGAGCACGCTCAGTTTCTCCAGAACCTTCGACATCATCGACTGTTGGAACAATGACAAAAAGGTCCCGAAAACCATTCAAAGATCTGGGAAGCAAACAGAAAAAGAGAAGATCTAGTGAGCACATAGGCGAGGATTCCTGTGAATTGGCATATGCAGCTGCAGCACGTTTAAAAGAAGAAGGTTATGAAGATATCGCATCTGTAATCAATTATATGATCAAAAATCCAGAAGCTGCCGTTAAAATCAAGGAAAGCATTAAGAAAACAGTAATATTTACACCAGAGAAAGCACTTGGATTGCTTCTTACACTTAAGCTTTCAAAGTGGCAATATATTACGTTGCGAGAGACTGCCATTCGGGAAGGTGCTAAGGATATTTACCCATCCTACTATAAACTGCAACAAACTAAGCTTGCATGCTACCCTCCTAATCAATCAGTATCAGTTACGGATTCATCAGCTAGAATTACACTTCAAGCTTTACTTGACATCACGGTGAAGCGGATTCTTCAAAGTCTTTCTGATAATGTGGAAAATAAGCAGTTAAAGCTGATATCGAAGTGGGGATTTGATGGTGCTTCCAATCAAAGCCGATACAAGCAGAAAATGGACGGCGAGCATGATGATTCAAGCATTTTCATGACCTCCTTGGTGCCACTGAAACTGACAGATGGAGATAATACTATATGGACAAACCCGAAACCATGCTCAACTTTTTATTGTCGTCCGGTTCAGTTCACTTTTGTAAAAGAAAGCCATGCAGTTGTCATTGATAACAAAAGAAAAATGGATGAGGAAATTGAGGCCCTTAACCCCACAGAGTGCATTAATAGTAACAGGGTGACTCATAAACTAATGATGACAATGATCGACGCAAAAGTCAGCACGTACCTTTCTGAAGCTAGATCAAATGCATCATGCTACCTGTGCTTAGCAAAACCAACAGAAATGAACCACTTAGATGCTGTAACATCAAAAACTGTGTGTTCTGACATATATGAATTTGGCCTATCATCCCTACATGCCCGTATAAATTGCATGGAATGTCTGTTACACATTGCGTACAGACTTGACTTCAAACAGTGGGCAGCAAGAAGTAATGAGCATAAAGATATGTTACAAAACAGAAAAAAAAACATTCAAAATAAATTTAAAGAGGAGCTCAATCTGTTAATTGATATAGTAAAACAAGGCTCGGGAACTACCAATGACGGGAATACCGCAAGGAAGTTTTTCGAGTTTCCCAATAAAACTGCAGCTATTACTGGGTTGGATCAAAACCTGATAAAAAGATTTGCTGTTATTTTGCAAGCAATAACATCTGGTGAGAAGATCGATGTCATCAAATTTAAAGATTTTGCTCGCAAAACAGCAGAAAAGTACGTGGAATTATACGACTGGTACTACATGTCATCAACCGTACATAAACTATTAATACACGGAGCTGACATAATCGAAAAAAATGATATTGTCCCGATTGGGACTCTCTCGGAAGAAGCCTCAGAGTCTCGAAACAAAGATTTTAGGAGGTTCCGGGAACATCATTCGCGGAAAAGAAGCAGGCAAGATTCTAATCAAGATATCCTAAATATGCTTGTTGTTTCTTCGGATCCTTTTCTAAGTGCACAAAGGCCGAAGTTAGATGCCAAAAGGAAGACAACCTTTTTTGCTGAAACTCTCGACCTAATACAGTTTCCGGAAACTGAGTTCGAGTTTGTAGGTATATCCGATCTGGATTCTGACTCGGAATTGGAGTCCGACAACGAAAGTTGTAAAGAAAATTTGTAAAATTTAATTATTTTTCTTTATGTTCTTTTGTTATTTATGTTAGTTTATTGTACCAATATGTTTAGTTAATAATTTCATAAATTATAGTTTCAAATATGTATTTTGTATAATTGAATTTATTAGATATTATTTTTGTTACTTCTGTTTTATTTAAATTACCTATCAATAAAAAGTTTATATACAGTCTTTTTTTTTCACATATTCTTAATATTTGGGGAAAAAGCATGCTTCCTAACGATGTTCTTAACTTTGACACAGTTCATGGATCGTTTTGAACAGTTTCATATGTTAAAATAAATAATGTTAGTACTATAATAAGGATATTATTATTATTATGTGTCCGGTTATGTTGTAATCATACTTTTAGGGTATGATCAATTAACAATTTCATTCCCCTATCTTTCAAAAAGAAGCGACAGCATGGGCACTTTGACACTGATATTCAACTATTTGGTATTGTTGGAAATCTTACAAGATCAACAAGGCACTACACACCTCTGTCTAGTCCTTCAGGTCTATAGGGGTGATGCTATTTTATGATAAGAGTTGTTAAAGCTCTGAATTCTTCAACTTAAACACTAAAAGGAACGTTTAAATATGTAAAAATAAATAAAAATATTTTGACGATTTTTACAAAAAAAAGGCATCTACAACCATTATGTAACGTATGTCAAAAAATCATAAATAATTAGTACTATAACCCCCTATAAGGATATTACGGTTATCGCTGCCGTTTTAGAGATATTTCGATTTTTCATACTAGCTCCATACAAAATTTTCGTAAAAAAATTATAATTCCTTCGTTTCTGTGCAGAATCAATTCTGGTGTCATTTTTGTATATTGTTATAACTAATAGAAGTGATATCCGGCAAAAAAACTCGCACTTGCAAAATAAAATGCCTAAGTCTATGAAAGCCGATTTTCAGCCCACCGTGCGGCGCCGCAACACAGTGTGGAAGCCGTCTGTGTGCGCATGCGCAAACATTGCAGACGCAACGTTTTAACATAGTAAAACTATTTTTATATGTTGTTTACACCACAACGAGCCCTCACGGCGCGCAGTTGTGGGTAACTGAAGACGGAACGCAAATTCTTTATGTACATTTCTGCACATACGAATTTTTCTAAACGGTCAAAATACAAACAGTATTTGTCATATTTCTTTCTAGATGGAATATCACTAAAACGATTTTATCAGCATATACAGAACGAAACGGAGATTATGTTTAACGAAAAAACGAAAAAATTAAAAAATACACATATATGGAATTTGGCAGGCGCAGCGACGAAAAACTGTGAAAGAATCCTTCAGGGGCGAGTCTGACTCAGACTTGGATCTTTTTTGTTGTTTATTTCGTAGCATTGTCGGTGTTTGAAATTTTCAAGCATGTTTCAAGTCGTTGAATCGTGTCTCAGGACACAGTTTAAAAATCTGCTCGTACACTTTGGGGTGCATATATTTATTTATTTATTTAAAACAAAATCCACAGCTCTTAAAACAATGTTTTATAGTAACTTATATCTAATCTTACAGCCAATTACGGATTTACAATTTATTCACTAGTAACAAACATGTAGGAAATATATTTTTTTAGATTAACATTATTATACAGTATTAAGAAGTCTGCATGGGGAGTATTAAATGAATGTGTCTTGGTGTGTGTGCGTGTGTGTGTGTACCCACAGAGAAAATGCACGATGGAGATCGTGGCAGTGGTTTATATGGCAACGAAATGACGTAAGAGATGATATTCGCTATACTGAGATCTAGAATATGATTCATATCATATATGCATAATTAGCTAATAAAACAAAATCAGTGGTTACATTTCTATTTTAGCCATGAATATTACTCGTCCTTTCCTTGACAACATACTCACTAAGTACCTTTTTTCAAGATAAGACATGGTGACAATTCATTCATTCATTGTTACACATCATCAGTCATCAGTGCGTGCATCTACGAACATCCCCTAACGCACTACAAAAACGTAGCAGCAACAACAGTATCTTAAATACATTTTTATATTACACGCGCAAGGCATTGTACGTTTTCTGTGTGTATCTGGTGCATAGGCTGCTGGTCTAAAAAGATTGGCAATATGCCATAAACAGAGTAATCTTGACATTACTGTCGCATCTCGCAAATCTACGGGCTAGCATGTTGCATCCTACGGCCACTGCTCTGCGCTCTCTCTCCATGTCACAGGTATCCGAGCCATTCGCCGGAACCCAGTGAACTCTATTAAGCACCGTACCAGACAACGAGACTTGTGGTACCATCTCATGGTCATAATTACTTATTATGTGCTTTGAAATCTAGCAGCTCCTTTTTTAGCAGCATACCTGTAGCGTATGCGTGTACAAATACTAATTATATCTACGAAAAACATACAAGTAAAAATAACCCTGTTTCATGTGCTCTTGGTCGGTTGGGTAACGATCATCTGGCAGCAGTGTTGCCAACTCTACTGTTTTAACAGTAGATTTACTGTTTTTACCGTGACATCCCTGTTTACTGTTTAAGTACCAATTTCTACTGTTTTTATTATTATATTTACTGTAGAATTCGTCTAAAACGATAAAACCCCTCCAATTTAAATACATCATGTTATGCATGTATGTATCCTTATAAATATTATCATGTCGAACAAAACAAGTCATAAGTCATAACATGTCAATGTCAGACAAAAATAATGCCAGTAATGACAATAATGACGTTGACAATATTTTGTTTGACTTGACCGTTGAGCCTAGTAAAACAGAAATAAAGGAATGCAACTGAAAAACATATGAAGAAACTCATTAAAAATATGTATGATTTTAATAAAAATTGGGCAAGTGCGAGTCGGACTCGCCCATGAAGGGTTCCGTAGTAATTATAATAAATATAATGTACTTAATATAAATAATTGAAAAAACAAAAAAAACAAAAAACATTACAAATTTCTTAAAACTAGCTTATTTACAATTTTTACAACTACACCAAATAACTTTGTTTTTCATAGTATTTGTATGAATTACAAAGTTATATTTGCGGTTTTAGAAAATATACTGTATCTCAAAAACTGCTGACTCGATCTCGTTCAAACCGGAAAGCGGTTCACAGAATACATCTACCCACCAAGTTTTACATGTATAGTACTAATAGATTCGGAATAAAATGGCTGTGACATACGGACGGACGGACAGACATGTCGAAACTATAAGGGTTCTGTTTTTTGCCATTCGGCTACGGAACCCTAAAAAAGAGGTAGAAAATATCGTAACAGAGAAATTTAATATGAGTAATAATTATTTGTAAGAATATTTAAAAAAATCGTCAATTATTCATATTTTTAATGATGAATGATTTGAATTGAATTTTGAATGATTATGTACTATCGTGGACACTACCGCCTGACCACCACTAAGCTAATTTTTGCATGCACTTACAATATTGAAACGCTCTCTAGCCCCGCCCCAGTGACTTTGTATAAAAATAATGAATGAAGTACAATACCGAGCGACCGAGCGCACTTGCGACGCACGCTAAACGAGTTATTGTTATTTTCAAACGGCTATTGAAATAGGATATGTGATATTTAAATTTTTGTTGAAATTGTCTTACGTTACTATTGATATAAGTTTGTCGGTAATTGTAAATTCATAGATTCCTGGATTCCTGTAATTAACTTTTAATTTCTTATAAGAATCTTATAAGATCCTATACCACTAACAGGCAATAGGTAGAGAAGCTAGCGAGAGTCTCTAAGCGCGTTCTCTAAATCGGCTTTAACGATTTCGATAAAATTTTAAATATATAATGAGGCTTTAGGAGGTGGAAAGTTGATCTTGCTAGATCTTGTCTGTGGAAAAATTCATTGCGTGTTAATATTTGTCCTAAGCGGAGCTCGGTCACCCAGATTTACTTAAACTATTCTAACTATAATATTTATTCTAACTAGAACTTTGATTTGTTAAATTCTATTATCGTTTAGACATTTTTTTTTATTTTTTTTTTATTATGGATGAGCTCGCTCTTGACCTTGATCTCGCTTGATGGTAAGCGATAGATGAGGTCTACGATGTGACGAGCGAGCCCAGAAAATGCCTGTTTACTCTTGCTTTAAAGGCTGAAAGGTCATAAGTGGCAGGGAACACAGAAGCCGGCAGAGAATTCCACAACTTGGCTGTGCGCACAATAAATGTGGAAGAGAAGCGCTTGGTACGACAAGTAAAAGTAATAATATTTAAAGGTTTATCAATCTTACTACCCAAAGTAAATAACAAACAGATATTCATAAAATATTTATTAGGTCCAAAAAAACCCCACCAACTGTGTCCCCACGTTGTCGTCGTGGTGGGGCTTGCGTGTTTCGATGATCTCTGGGGCCATGCCGGTAGAGGCACTCATGCCGGACGGGCCCAGAGGGAGAAACCAGACCAAGAGGGACACACCGGGGGAAAGGAGCGCCGCCTGGAGGATCGAGCAGCTAGCTCGAGCTTCTAGACGGCGCGGGGCCCGGTCTCAGAGATCGGGTCAAGGGGGAGGAAAGGTTCACTTCCGGTATGCGTCTAATCTTTAGACGTAACCGTGAAGTGAACCAGGGGAGGGGAAATGGGAGTAGGGACGGAGGAACTCACCTCGCTAAAAAAGTATAGAAATGGCAGACAAAGTTTTTGAGAAAGCTACCCAGGCGGGTCCCAGCTGCTCTTCAGCTGGGGAGTCCCGCACCGGACACGTCCGGTCAGTCCCGTCGTACTCTGGGGGGGACAACAAAGGCTTTTACCCCAATTTTGCCCCGACAGTCGCCGCATTGAGCCAGGGAGGCTCACGTGCCCGTGAGGTGGAGTCGCTGGACTTGTCCAGCACCTCCACTTCACCGGCACCGAATTCTGAGCGAGCGCAGAGCGCCGCTCCGCGGAGGAAGGGGGCGCTGGTGCTCGGGTCGGAGACCGACTCGGCATCGGACGCCGAGAGCTTCCAGAGCATGGTCTCTGGGAGCGCAGTGAGGAGCGACGAGGGGGACGCCGATAGGAGGAAGGAGTTCCTCAAGCGCCCCCGCGAGGACGTGACGTCGTCGGAGGAAGGACTTGTCTCGGCCCGTAAGATCCCCACAAGCGTGCGGGGTAAAGGCCGAGGCAAGACTTCGGGGAGAGGGCCTTCCTCTGGAGAGCCCAACACTGGTCTGGCCTCGAGTGAGGCCAAACTAGAAGAGGCCGTGGCAGCTGCCATCCGCACCATCTCGCGGAAGCGCAACAGAAAGAGCAAGGAGGACGCGATCGGCGAAGCCACGGTCTCATCTTAGCGGCCACGCGGACTTACGGCGGGGCTCCGGCTGCAAGGGACGATATGTCCGATCTGCGGCCGGAGGTCACCCGCCTGACTGCCGCCATTGAGGCTCTCCAGAGGGAGAACGCCGCCCTCAAGGCGGACCTGGCCGCAATCCGGGGAGGCGGCCAGCGGAATGCGCCGCCGCGGGGCCAAAAGGAGAAAGGCCAGCCCACACCAGCGGAGGACTCGGTTCTCGACCTGGTGCGACAGGAGCTGGCCGCCTTCCAGCAGCGGTTCTCCGTATTGGAGAGCCGCGTGCTGCGACCCCCGCTGGCGGCGACTTCGTACGCGGCTGCGGCCGCGTCCAAGCCTCCCCAGACGACGACGAGGCCGCCTCAGGCGAAGACGGCCACGGTGCGGACGGCACCAGTGACGGCGGCCCCTGCGAGGGCAAAGACGGTCCCAGCCAAGCCGAAATCGGGCCCATCAAAGCCGCCTCCGACCCCGACACCTGCGGGGCCGAACCAGGCCGGGAACCAGCCGTTCCAGCAGCCTCCTCCAAAGACTCCTCCGGCCGGCGCCGACTGGCAAGTGGCCGGGGAGAAGAGGAAGGCTGCTGGCGCAGCCAGGTCCTCGCGGCGTAGGGAGAGACGGCGGCGGCGAGACGCCGCGGCGCGATTGCGCGCCCCCAAGACCGCGGCTGTAGTGATCACACTGCAGCCGGACGCGGTGAAGAGGGGCGTGTCGTACCGCGACGTGCTGGCGAAGGCGCGGATGGCGATCGACATCACGGAGCTCGGCATCGTCGGCGGCCTCCGTCACCGGGTCACTGCAACGGGGGCTCAGATGCTGGAGATCCCCGGCGCGGCCAGTGGCCCTGCCGCTGACGCTCTCGCCGAACGGCTCAGAGCGTCCTTAAATGCGGAGGAGGCCCGAGTCTCCAGACCCACCAAGCGCGCAGACATGCGCATATTGGGTCTGGATGACTCCGTGACGGCCGAGGAAGTGGTGGCCGCCGTCGCCAGGACTGGGGGGTGCCCTCCCGATCAGGTGAGGGCGGGCGCCCTGCGTCCTGGCTTCACGGGGGGGCAAACCATTACGGTTAGTTGCCCCGTCCCGGCGGTCAAAAAGATCCAGGAGGGCCGAAGGCTCCTGGTTGGTTGGGTGTCTGCGCAGGTGAAAGTCCTGGATCACTGCTTCACAT
Source organism: Tholera decimalis (assembly GCA_943138885.2). NCBI lineage: Eukaryota > Metazoa > Arthropoda > Insecta > Lepidoptera > Noctuidae > Tholera > Tholera decimalis. The sequence continues at coordinate 6,336,094 of OW964552.2, read as the reverse complement.
GTGAGGCGGTTGGCAAGCCGGCCGATCACCGGGCGGGGGGCAAGTCCTGCGCCCCACCCACCAAAGCCAGGCGCAGAGGTAGGCCCTCTGCCGCCGTCGACACCGCCACCGCCGCCGCCGCCGCCGCCGTCGCTACTGCCGCCGCTGTCGCCGTCGTGGCTGAACCCCCGCGAGGGGCCCTGGAGGAGGCTGCAATGGATCCCGATTAATGGCCCCATTGCGCTTCCTCCAGGCGAACATCAACCACTGCGCCGCTGCTCAGGAACTTTTGCTCCAGAGCATGGCGCAGTGGTTGATCAACGTCGCCGTGGTCGCCGAGCCGTATTTTGTCCTGCCCAGGAATGACTGGGTGGCGGACTTGGACGGCTCGGTGACCCTCGTTTCGTCGGCCGCCGCCGGTACCCCGCCCCTCGATCGCGTCAAGAGAGGGCGTGGGATAGTCGCAGCACGGTTCGGGGAGATCGCTGTGGTAGGCGTTTATTTCTCCCCGAACCGAACTCTCGCCGAGTTCCAGAACTCCCTAACGGAGCTGGGAGACGTCGTCGTCGCCCTCGGTTCCCTCCCCGCCCTCGTCCTCGGGGACTTCAACGCCAAAAATCCGGCTTGGGGTTCCCGGTCCATGGACCATGGGCGAGGCAGGATGCTCGAGCACTGGGCCCGTGCGCAGGGCCTGGTAATCGAGAACCGGGGTTCTGTCCCCACGTGCATGCGGTTTACGGGTGAGTCGGTGGTGGACGTTACGTTCGCCACCCCCAGCCTGTCACCGCGCGTCACCGACTGGCGCGTTGTGGAGGAGGTGGAGACCTATTCCGACCACCGGTATATCCGGTTCGACGTCTCCGCCCAGACCCCAGACGCGCCGGTCCGACGGGACCTGAGTGGTCCGCGATGGGCGCTGAAGCAGATGGACCGGGAGCTATTCCTGGAAGCCTCGATCGTGCAGGCCTGGGGGTCACCCCCGGACAGGCCTGCCGACATAAACGACGAGGCGGAGTGGTTCCGGGAGGCCATGTCGGAGATCTGCGACGTGGCCATGCCCCGGGTCCGGCAAGGACGCGCCCGGCGTCAGCTGTACTGGTGGTCGAGCGAGCTAGCAGCGCTGCGCGAAGCGTGCGTTGCGGCGCGACGCCGGTACACCAGGTTCCGCAGGCGCCGCACCCGACCTTCGGATGCGGCGACTGTAGAGGCGGAGCTGTACGAGGGCTACAGGGCAGCGAAGGCCGTCCTCCGAGACGAGATCTGGCGGGCCAAGGAACTGGCCCGGGAGGAGATGCTGGCGACTCTGGACGGGGACCCATGGGGCCGCCCCTACAAGTGGGTGCGAGAGAAGCTCCGCCCCTGGGCTCCCCCGTTGACGCAGAGTCTCCAGCCTCAGTTCTTGGAGGACGTGGTGAGCGCCCTGTTCCCATCGCGAGGGGAGCACGCTCCCCCGCCCATGGCTCCGTCTCCGACGGAACCTGAAGCTGGCGCAAACGCGGACCACAGCGACGACGACGTCTACGACGCTCCAGAGGTGACCGAGGTAGACTTGAGAGTGGCGGTACAACGGCTCAAGGCCAAAAATACCGCCCCAGGACCTGACGGCTTGCCAGGGAAAGCGTGGGTCCTGGCCTCGGAGACTCTCGGGCCTCGACTAGGGGGGCTCTTTAGCGCATGCCTGGAGAGGGGCCAGTTTCCGCTTCGCTGGAAGACGGGAAAGCTGGTCCTGATCCAGAAAGCCGGGAGCCCTGCGGACTCTCCGTCTGCATTCCGGCCCATCGTGCTGCTCGACGAGGCGGGCAAGCTCTTGGAAAGAGTAATTGCAGACCGCCTCTTCGGGCACCTGAATCAGGTGGGCCCGGATCTTGCGGAGTGCCAGTTTGGCTTCCGCAGGGGGCGCTCGACGGTGGATGCCATCATGCGCGTGAGAGCCCTCACGACGGGGGACGCGGTATCCCGGGGCAGGGTCGTCTTGGCGGTGTCTTTGGACATCACCAACGCCTTTAACACCCTGCCCTGGAGTTGCATCAGGGAGGCACTACGGTATCACCGGGTGCCGACCTACCTCCGTCGCATAGTCGAGGACTACCTGACGGACAGAGCCGTCATCTACCCCGGTCACCGGGGAGAGTGGAACCGGCGAGAGATGTCGTGCGGTGTCCCACAGGGATCGGTCTTGGGGCCGCCCCTGTGGAACATCGGATACAACTGGGTGCTGCGCGGCGACCTCCCTGACGGCGTCAGCGTAGTATGTTACGCTGACGACACGCTCGTCCTGGCGCAGGGAGAGTTGCACCAGGCGGCGGCCGACCTGGCGACGCAAGCGGTTGCGACAGTCGTTCATAGGATCCGGCAGTTGGGACTCGACGTGGCGCTGCACAAGACCGAGGCCATGTGCTTTCATGGCGGTCGGAACGCGCCACGGTCCGAGTCCCACATAACGGTGGAGGGGGTTCGCATCGGCGTTGGGAGGACAATGAAGTACCTGGGACTCGTCCTCGACAGCCGGTGGAACTTCAGGGAGCACTTCCTGAGTTTGGCCCCAAAGCTGAACCTTCAGGCGACTCCTGCCTAATCTCAGCGGGCCAAACGCCTCCTGCCGAAGGCTGTACGCCGGCGTCGTGCGGTCCATGGCCCTCTACGGGTCCCCAGTGTGGGCCCTGTGCATCCGGACGCGACCACTAAAGTTGGTCGCATGCCAGAGGGTCATGGCTATCCGAATGATCCGGGGATACCGCACGATCGCCGGCGAATCGGCCAACCTCCTTGCCGGATTGCTGCCCTGGGATCTGGAGGCGACTGCCCTCCAGCGCGTCTATGAATGGCGCGTGGAGGCGCAGCGCCGGGGCGTATCCCCGCTGCCTCGAGAAGTCGAGACGCGGCGGGAAGAGCTCTGGCGCGATCTCAGGGCAGTATGGAGGGAGCGACTGTCGCAACCGACGGCCGGGCACGCCACAATTGCGGCGGTAAGACCCCTCTTTGAGGAGTGGCTAGATCGGCGTCACGGCGTCCTGACCTACCGCATGACGCAGGTCCTCACCGGACACGGAAGTTTCGGGAGGTACCTGTGTCTGATGGGTAAGGAAGAGACGCCTGGGTGTCACCACTGCGAGGGTCGCCCTGAGGACACAGTCGAGCACACGGTGCAGGACTGCCCAGCTTGGGCAGAGCACCGACGTGTCCTCACGGCGACAATAGGCGGAGACCTCTCGCGCCCGGCCTTGGTCGAGGCCATGCTGCGGGGCGAGAGGGAGTGGGAAGCGGTCGCCTCCTTCTGCGAAGCAGTCATGCTTTCGAAGGAGGAGGCGGGCCGCGTGAGGGAGAGGATGGCGTCCTCCCTCCAGCCCAGCCGCAGTGGTAGACGCCCACGGCGTCGGACGTCGGCCGACGATCTCCGGCCACCGTAGGCGCGGGCATGCGGACAGCGAGTAAAGGGCAACTCGCTGTCCGACCATGGACCATGCCCGGGTCGACGGCGCGTCATGTTCCACGCGCGCCTCAAAGAGCGTCAGCAACATGACGAGGCCCCCTCTGCAGAGGGCCGAAGCCTGCCGGGGTCGTGGGACTCATCCCGTTACCGTGGCCCCGGTATGTAAAGGGTTATTGAAGGAACACCGTGGATTTTAGTCAGTAAAAGTCTGACAGTCCCTCCCACCCTGCCCGGGGTGGGAGGACTTATTTGATAATTTTACCACGTTAAAAAAAAAAAAAAAAAAAGGTCCAAAAAAAAAAAACAAACAGATATTCATAAAATATTTATTAGGTCCAATATAGAAATTGGATCAGTAAATAGGTATAACACTAAAAATCAAACAACAAGTAATAAAACGAACTTCAAATAGTTTACCGTTTAAAGAAATACAAAACCTCCCTTCCTGTGACCTTGTTACTACAAGCAACCCTTTTTTTTAATATACAACAGTTATTCGATTGGTGTAATTCGTTACAAAATTACGATCTACTGTTGGTGGTAGATTCAAATATGAAACAATAAAATTTGAAAAATAAATAAAAGCTGTGATAATAAACAAATATGCAAAATAATTGGCTTTTTGCTGATACTTATTAAAAAAAGAAATATTTTTTTTAGTAATCAAAAACATCTGCAGATGAAAGCAGTCACCTATCAGAAATATATACCTATCAGAAATTATACTTAAATATTTTGCATATATGAAAACATCAAAATTATCTGTAAGTAAGCATTAAACAGATATAATAAAGAAGATAATATAAACAAAAACTTGGCTAGAATGAAAACAGTCGGTAAATCATATTTTTTCTAATGCCTTTTAAATATTAAAAACAAGGTAGGTAAATCAGTAATTCCCGTAAAAAGAAGCTCCATTTAAAACAGAATTTCCCTCAACCCTAAACTATAATTACTTGCAAAAATTTTTTAAGTTAATACTTATATCTATACAGGTGGCAAGCATTGTTTCTTACACGATGAACGCCGTGGAGGTCAACATATGAGCGACACTGTAATAGCCGATAGGGCCAGGAGAAAATCCGTAAATATGTAAAATTTTACGCAATGTTTTTATTGCATTATTGGAGCGGAAAGAAGCTAAAACTTAGTTATTGGTTACAAAAATATCATTTTAGTGTTTAAATTTGCTATAATTTGAGTGTCACTCATATGTCGTCCCCCGTGTCCTATGCGAAGAGAAAATCGCATGTCCGTTAGCGGGGGCCGCGCGGGTCACGGTGTCGAGCACCGCCACCCGCGCGCCCGCACCCACGAGTTTAGAGTGTTTTTTAGTGCGTGTTTAGTGTCACATTGAACGCGATACGCTCACAACGCTATTTGGTTTTTGCTAATTTATTCATACTGCGTTCATATTATAAAAATTGATGATTTCGGAGATTTTGAGATAAGTCAAGAAGACTTATCACACATAGACAATTTAGAAATAAATTTACTCAACAACAGTTTTCTCGTAAGCTCGGAAGAGGAAGATCTGGACGATCAACCAGTTTGCCGTAGTCGTCGCCGTGTAATGATTTTTGATAGTGATGAAAGTGAGTTGGACCAGCTACAAATTACTTTGAATACTATGAGTACTCCGTCGACATCTGCAAGTACATGGACGCAACCAGCAGGTAATCAGCGACAAATTATTGCTTTTATTGAGATTCCTGGTTTGCCTTTTAATATCCGCTCTGCTATGATTAACAAATCGCCATATAATTTTTACTGCCTTTTGGTGTCAGACGAAATTTTTGAGAAAATAGTGTATGATATTAACGAGTTTGCTGTACACAATATAGCCGCACGAGAAGCTTCAAAGTTAGCACGCATACGCTATTGGTCGCCCACTAATGTTGATGAAATGAAAAACTTTTTTGGTTTGATATTATTTATGGGATTGGTGAAGCTTCCAAAATTGAGTGACTTCAAGGACGCAATAATAGGACATGCTTTTGCACGAAAAATAATGTCTCGGAACAGGTTTGAGCTGTTATTACAAATATTGCATTTTTCTAAAGAAGATGACGCTCACAAAACTGATCGATTACATCGCATTCAAACCCTTCTGGACCTAATGAACGAAAATTTCAAGTATCATTACACTCCTGGCGAAGATCTGTGCATTGACGAGAGTGTCGTACCATTTCGGGGAAGAATTATTTTCAGACAGTACAATAAACAGAAACGACATAAGTATGGTGTAAAGGAATTTAAACTATGCACATTACCTGGCTATACCTACAAAATCGGTATTTATGCGGGCAAACAAAATAATCAAATCAATACTACGACTGAAAACGTTGTGATGTCATTGTGCAGTGACCTTTTAAACAAAGGGCACACATTATACACTGACAATTGGTACACAAGTGTCAGTTTGGCTAGAAAACTTTTGTCAAATGAAACGCACCTCGTCGGTACAATTCGTAAAAACAGGAAAAATCTTCCTAAAGAAGTAATCAATGCTAAATTGAAACGAGGCGAATATATTGCCATGGAGAGTACTGATGGAATAACTCTATTAAAATGGAAAGACAAAAGGGACGTTTACGTTCTTTCTACAAAGCATTCCACCCAATTCCAATCCGTCACGAAGCGAGGTAAAACCACTTTGAAGCCTAAAATCATACTAGATTACAACAAGGCGAAAGGAGCCGTCGATTTATCTGACCAGATGGCCGCATATTCGACACCTTTGAGAAAATCCGTCAAATGGTATAAAAAAGTGGCAATAAATTTGCTTCTAAACACGGCCATTGTTAATGCTTTAATATTGTACAAGACTGTTACTGGGAAAAACATGCAAGTAGTTGAATTCAGGAAAGAGATATTGAAGGGTTTATTGTCAAAAAAGGAAGAACAACCAATAGAAACCTTGAGGCCCAGACGTATAAAGCACAAGCTCACGAAAAAAGAAGGCACCGCCAAAAATAATCGTCGTACATGTCAAAATTGTTATAAACATAACGTTGAGATAATGGGAAGGGCTTTGGCAAAAAACAAGACGAAAAAGGTGGTTACATTTTGTGAAACTTGCCCAAATAAACCATATCTCTGTTACGACTGTTTTTATCAAGTTCATTAGAATAATTTTGTGATGTAAGTTTAAGTTTACCTGGCATTGATCTCAAATTAAGTCATGTGTTCCTCATATAAATAAATATATAAATGAATATTAACTAATACTATTTTGTTTTTTATTTAGTACACAGATACCTACCTACATTTCCTATTTGTAGTCAAAATTTATCCAAATTGGTTTCGACATTATAGCATAATTGAACGCAATACTATCATACACACTTATATTCTCACTACATTGCAAATATGGCTTAGAAAACTTGACATATTTTTCTAGGTATTATGTTTACATAAAAACCAACTGAACTGCATTAGTCTACAGGGTCATGGCGGTCACGTAATACCGAGATTTGCTTAGAACATTTGTCCGACGGCTCCATAGACACGTTTGAAATCAACTCCAGCTTGCGGTCACATGTTGTCCCCCGCAGCTCCAACGGAACAGTTAAGGGTCGACCAAATGGTGCCCCCCATGGCCCAAATGGAAAAACGAAAAAAACGCACTGGCGTTCAACATGTTAAAACCTACCTAAGAAAATGAAATAGATAGTGCGTGAGTAAGCGAGAAAGTATTCTAGTTCGCCTCGAACAACAAAACAATAAAAAATAAAAAAATAAGTTTATTACATATCATTTTTGCTTACATTTCATGTCGAGGAGCCGCCATTTAAGCATAGAAATGCACAGGCATTCAACTACAGAGTTGAAGGCTCCGCTCTTCCCTTACAAAAGGCAAATATAAAGAAAATACGATTAATTTTATATGTGCGTGAGTGTGTCTGTGTGCGTGAGTGTATGTGTGTGTGTGTGTGTGTGTGTGTGTGTGATGGGGTGTATGTGTGTGTGTGTGTGATGGGTTGTCTGGGTGTGTGTGAGAGAGAATGAGATTAAATTTTAAGTGTACATGTTGTGACCATTATAAGCGAGTAATATCACTTTATTATTAAGTCACACGTTGCAAAAGTAACTCTGTGTCATGATAATTTAAATTGTGTAGCCATAATGTTAATTCTTTTTTGCATTCTATATTTTTTTTTTATCATAGATGTATATTAGTTTATTAATTTTGTTGTACAAGAAAGCTGAGCGTTTTTTATATTGTCTGCTGGCAAATTCCGTTTTAGTTATGGGAACGTTTATTATGCAGTGTTTATTTCTTTTCTGTAAAATTTTAGAATCATATGGTGTCTCTTTGTGCGTTTTGAGGATGATAAGAAGGATGTACAATTTTCTCACTGACAGCAGATTACATAATTCATAAAGTTTTTCTGTAGAGAATATTCTTTTTTGAAGTACATCACCTTAAGTATCGCTCTTTGAGCGCGTTCCAACTCTAGAAAACTAGATTTTGTTGCTCCACCCCATACAGTTATGCAATAAACTAAAACAGACTGGACCAAGGATACATAAATTTCATTTAATAAATTTCTTTGATTGTTTTTATTTTTATTTACATTAATTCTCCCTGGTACAACATATCTCAGCTCTTTGAATATCCAGATCAGTTTACGTACTCTACTCATGACCTTTTCCAGTTGAGGATACCAAGAAAGACGCTGGTCAATAACCACTCCTAGATATGTTGCTTGAGTAACTTGCTGGATAGTAGGGCAATTGCAGCTAGTTCCATAGTCAGTAACGTCGCATGTGTGGATTTTTAAATTAAATTCTTTGTCTGGCTGAAACTGATTATAGATATTAAAACAAATGTAGTTGGTTTTACTTGTATTCAATGTGAGCAGATTTTTTTTAAGCACGTTGCAACAAGTCCTAGTCCTTCTTCTGCACTATGCTTAACATCTTCCCATGTTTTCCCTGAGAAGACGACAGCAGTATCGTCGGCGTACGAGAATACTTTGGCATTATTAATCCTCATGCTACAGAGATCATTAATGTAAATTAAGAATAGCGTAGATCCCAGTACACTTCCTTGTGGTACGCCGTATGATACATCTGCGTCCTCACTAACAATTTGTTCCAGTTTTACTTTTTGTGTTCTACCAAAAAGATAATCCCTAAAAAGTGCTAGTTGTATTCCGCGAATTCCAATAGCTTCAAGCTTGTGTAAAAGAATGGGAGTAGAGACGGTGTCAAAAGCTTTTCTTAGATCCAGAAAGGCAGCCATACATTTATTTCCTTTATCGAGTTGTTCAGTTACTAATGAGCTTAGTGCTATAACAGCATCTTCAGTTGACTTTTTTTGCCTAAATCCAAATTGGGAAGGTGATAAAATCTCAAATCTATTTAGATACTGCAAGAGGCGTGTATTTGTTAGTTTTTCTATAATTTTGGAAATTGCAGTTAAAACGGAAATAGGTCGATAATTGTTGACATCGTCTTTATCACCACCCTTATACACAGGTGTAATAATGGATTTTTTTAATGGGGCTGGGAAAACACCTTTTTGAAAACACAGATTGGCAAGGTGCGTGATAATTGGTACTTCATTTTTAGCAAGTTTTAAGAAGCAAGTGGGTATATTGTCCCATCCGGGGGCACTGTTTGATCGTAAATTCATAAGCGTAGTATAAACCTCGAGCTGATCAGTATCCAGAAGTACCATTGAGTTTATGTGTGACGCCGTTTTACGTGGGAGTTTGCTAAATAAGTTAGTACCAGATGTTATGTTCTGAGCCAGATCTCTGCCTATGCTTGCAAAATATTTATTTATAAAGTTAGCAGATTCTGTGGGAGATGATTTAACATGTAACAATTCTAAGTTCTCTGTTCGTGACTTATTAGTATAAGTGATGTTTTTATATTTTTCCAAAGAAGTCTATTGTTTTTGACAGTGTTAGTAATTTGTTCCCTATTATATTTTCTTTTTAACTTTTTTATGAGCTTGTTACAATAGTTTCTATACCGCATATACGTAGTTATGGCGATTTCATTGTGAGGATCATTTTTTGCCTTCTTCTGCAACGCATTACGATTCCGAATACATCTCAGAATGCCCTGAGTAATCCAGGGTTTTAGTAAACGTTTACTGCTAGGTATGGTAATAGTGCGTGTACTAGCAGTCAGGGAATCAGTATTTTTTTCTATTAAAGAGGTTGTAACCACAATTGGGTCATCAATAAATAGAAGTTCAGCTAAATTTTTATTCTGCAAATATAGGAGAGCACTTTCAAAATCTATTGTTGTTTTAATATTATCTGGAGCGATTCTGTCTTTTACTTTTGCCAAAGAAAGAAAGGTGGTGTAGTGATCTGTAGTGCGTAAAATAGCTATAAACGCGGAGTTCTTTTTCGATTAATTTTTAACATGAAATGATCTAGGCAATTCATTCCTCTAGTCGGTAGTGTATGCCCGGCCAGGATTCCGTATGATGATAACATAGTAAGGTAATTGATTCTATTTTTGAGTTCGTAGTATTGTTCACTTTCCCTGGGTCTCAAGTTAATATTTATATCCCCTGTAATCACAATATTTCTTTTTTGTATATTTAGTGATTCTAAATGTAAGCCTAAAGAGTTAATAAAATTATCGGCGCTTAAATTTGCAGGGGATCTATATATACCAAAGACAATGTTGCTTAGTACCTCGATTTGAAGACAAGATGCGTGTAAGAGCTTAACTTCTGCAGCTTTATGTTTTAAAGATTTTTTTACAAACACGACGACTCCATCATTTTTATTTGAAAGATTTGTGGTGTAATAGCAATGGTAACTATCAAGTTGTGGAACAGGTTTATTTAAATTAAGTTGACATTCTGTTAATATAATGATATCTGTTTCAAATTTAAGACTAGATAATGTAAGTAAAAAGTCGTCGAAATTGCAGCAAATGCCTCTAATATTCTGGGAAATTATAGTGAAATCATTTTTGTGTATGGATGTATGTTTCTCAAGATCTGTACAGTCGCATATGATCGATTTAGCAAGCTGTATGTTGTCTATTTCTTGTAGTGTTTGTAATGATTCACACGCTGCAGCCATTTTTAAAATAATAAATAATACCAGTCCTAGTTGGGCATTGCTTAATATGAGTTTAGAGTGACGAGTTGATGTTTGTGTTTGTCTTATGTGTGTTTATTTGGATATATATTTTAAGAGTGTGTTTATGATAGTAGTGAGGTCTAAAGTGACTGATGGAATTATGTGTACTTTTTTGTATTTTGTAGATGAATGTACAACAATAATAAGTTCTTAAGTATATATGTATGTATATGTATTTATATAAGTATTTATTCATATATATTATTTATGTAGATTTCTATTTTATGATATTTCGATTTTATGATATTAGGTTTTTTTGTTTTATCACTATTATTATAATTATTTTTCCAATAAAATGTTCACGTACATATTGCACCTTCCACTCTATCTCTTCACCACTCATGGTTGACTGGTAGAGAATGCCTACGGCATTAAGTCCACCTTTGTACCTATGTGCATAAAGTGTAAATAAATAAATAAATAATATCCGTGCATATATAATTATTTCATTTTCATTTTCGCTATTATTAAAATTAGACTTTCTATTTAAAATTATTCAAAAAAATAATAAAAAAAAACACAATAAACAATATCTTCTCTAAAATTAAATAAACAGTCGGTAAATAACAATTACTTTTTACTATACCTTAATAAATACAAGCTTATCACAATAATCACTCAATGGCCACTCAATCTTAATATTACAAAACAAAACTTAAAAAAAAATTAAACTGACTTCTAAAAAAAAACACAAAAAGTGTAAAATAACTTTTCTTTCGGAAGTCGGCGAAAAAGTCAAGGAAATTAGAAACAAAGTCACTAGAACACTCTCGTCGGCGTGAACGCGTTCTCTTGTTGATCTTGGTGAACACCTGTTCACCATACGTTGGACGTTTTCTTCTGATATCAGATATGGACGTGGTGCCCGCGGTCTATCCTAAGATACCCTCTTCTTCATGGCGTCTGATCACAGCCGCACAGTGTTGCTCTACAAAAAATAAACAACCTCATAAGTCACAGATACCAGTTTACAAAATTGTTAACCTGATATTTTTAATCAGAACAATATATCTATTTTGCCCTTTATTTACACCTATATAATTCCCAATGGTGTTATTTATATTTAGATAATAAAACTGTGGCTTGGGCCCGATTTTTTTGTCATATTAGAGATATTATAGAACAAAGCATGTTTTTACTTCGGCGTGCAATTCGAAACAAAGGCGAGCACCCTTTGCATTTTTTGGCAAAGAATTAAAACTACAAACATAATAATGCTCTTTATTGTCACTCTTTTAACTTCGTCGGCAAAGGTATGGTTTCTGTTATTTCTAATTGCTTTGTGATGAGGTAACTAAAAATAGGATTTCGAGTTTGTCTAAGAAATTATTACTATATCGTTTTGCATTCAAACTAATTTGAAGCTCACTCGAAATTCAATTGCAATGTTAGTAATTTTTATTATTTTGTTTTATCCCTACTTTCACGCTTATTGTGCATCCTTTAATTAAGTCTACACTATTGTTTGTAATAATATTGTAACTTGTTTATTGGTGTATGCTTAAATGCTTGGTTGTCCTTAAATAAATAAATAAATTCAAGATACGATGAATGATCTTTTTGTAACGAGAGATAACTTTTCTATTGGCATTGAAAAAAGAAAATAAAAATTGGCCAAGTGCGAGTCAGACTCGCCCATGAAGGGTTTCGTAGTAACTACGCCAAATAACTTTGTTTTTCATAGTGTTTGTATGAATTACAAAGTTATATTAGCGGTTTTAGAAAATATGCTGTATCTCAAAAACTGCTAACCCGATCTCGTTCAATCCAATTTTGGTTGAAAGTTTACATTAAGATCTACAACTCATATATTTTAAAATTTTTCACTCCATTATTATAGAAGTTAGTACAAATTTGGAAGCGTATATCTTTTAAGCGATTAACTTTATGAAATCGTAGTTTTAAAAACCTCAATGTCGTTTTTAAAGACCTGTCTATAGATACAACACACGCATGTTTCATGAAAAAAAAAATTCAGTTTCAGCTCCACGTATGGGGTCCATTATTTTAAATATTTTTTTTATTTTTTTCTTAAAATAGGAAAGCGGTTTACAGAGGACGTCTACCTACCAAGTTTCACATGTATAGTCTTAATAGTTTCGGAATAAAATGGCTGTGACATACGGACGGATGAACAGACAGACAGACATGACGAAACTATAAGGGTTCCATTTTTTGCCATTCGGCTACGGAACCTAATAAGACTTATAATTCGTTTTTTTTATTTGGTCTCGCTAGTCGTGTCCATTTTTTTTCTGGGTGGGAAAATCATTGAATTACTTCTCCCGCTCTGGGTTTAGCGAAAGGGAGTGTCAGACTTCTACTGACTAAAAACCCACCCTGTTCCTTAAGCTGCCCTTAAGTTCCGGGGCCGTCGCCGCTTTAGCAGAATCATAATAGGCTAATAATATGAATTACATTACAATTCGAGAAATGGTCACTAAGTGACAGTTCATAATATTAATTGCGTTTATGACTATTTTAAGAATTTTATTAACGTGATTCATATCATAGTATAGTTCTGCCAAATCGGTCATCTTAGCCCCTGGGCATGAGCACAAATCATCTATAGCTACGTATAACGACGTTTAGCTAGATCGTACTTGCCACCAAAAGTGTTAAACAAAATTGTGATATTAATGAATAAAATAATTTTATACGATACACAATGGCAAAGATTTGAAACTTTGAAACCAATAACAGAATATGTTTTCTGCTTGTTTCTAGTTTAATTATATTTATCAAAACCTTTTACTCTTGTATATAACAAGCTAAAAAGTATCCAATTATTGATACAAGATGATAATTATTTGCATGAAGTTTTATTTATAGGTAAGTTAAGGTAATTGAAAATAACAAAATTGATCATAACAATAATTAAAATAATTTATTAGTTACGCTCATATGCAGCTGCTCAGCGTTTTGATTGATGTTAAATCCTTGTCCATGCAAAATGATAATTTCATTTCGTTCTCATATGAGATTTCTGGAAGACATTATGCACAAAATGTTCTAGCACAGGTTCACAGGAGTCCAATATTATCGCACAATTTAACGTTTATGCAATCAATAGTCAGGTAAACAAAGCAATAGTCAATATTCGAGACGTCCGGTAAGCGCGCCAAAATTCGTCCGTAAAATTCGCAAAAAGGTGTACACAGGATACGTCACTAACCTGCGCAGAGCAGATTGCAACTAACTACGTTGAAGCTTTCCTAATAGGGTGGCTCGGTGCCTCCGCATGATTTAGGTGAAAATAATTTTAACTGGTCAGGCGGAAAAGACAGTGATAGTACTTGCGTTTTCAATTTAATTAATGGTTTCATTTTAAATTATAATAAAGTAGTAGACTTAATGTTTTAAAGTTACCATTTTACTGTTTTCTGCTGATTTTTTAAGTCTGATCTGCTGCATTATGCTTCAATTAGGTTGGCAACACTGTCTGGCAGTGACGCGAGTGCACTGGCACAGGTTAGGCGTATACCCGCACTGTAGAACCGAGTGTGTTGCTGAACCAGTGATAATACCCCCGTACGTAGACAGTACAATACCTGAGTCTTGGAAGTTATTAAAGGAAACTCCGTCCATTATGCATCCAACTCCAGAGCTTCTGATTTCCTTAATCAGCCTATTCACATATAAATTAAATAACTTGGGCTAGGTTAAGTCCTCTTGCCTTTTCCACATTCTAGCCAGCTTACATCAGAGGAGGCCGTTCCGTACAATGATATGTTGGTTATTATACCAAAACTTAAATACATTTAATTTTTCCGATGGCAGTTTAGTTCCACTCAACAATTTCATCCGCAGGATATCGTAGGAAACAAGGTCGAATGGAATGTCGTAGGAAAATAAACATGGCAGGCCCCCAGTATAATATTGTACTGTGCTCTTAATTGTCATAAACGCAGTCTCTGTTGATAACCCATTCCGAAAACCAAACTGTCTGCCAATCCTTAGATTCTTAGCGAGATATCTGTCCAGCAAACAATCTTAAACTTTGGCAATAATTGTTGCTAAAGATATATACAACGTGTAATTTAAAGATGTACATCAGAACGTTCGGCCAGTCGAGGTAGGGAGCTGGCTGCTACTCCAGTTTTTACTGACGATCATGTGACGCATAAAGATGCCAGCCAAAGAATTTGTGACGGAACAATTCGAAAGTTAGAAGCATTTATTTATGGCCGAACGACCTGATATCAGAACGTTCGGCCAACCTGAATCTCCATAACTGAGGACCTCAGATAAACTGTTACTGAATAAAGATTTAGCAATGATTTGCTGACAAACAACCACTGCTTTACTTTTACTCGTAATGCCACCGATTAAAAGTAAAATGAACTTTAGTTTCTGGAACATCAGGACGTTCGGCCAACGTGATCTCCATAACTGAGGATCTGAGAGAAACCGTTAATGAATAAAGATTAAGTGATGAGACTGAATGGAATTTTTATTGCTTTATTTTATTTTGTGACGGCCCCGTTAAGTAGTAAAATGAAAATTTAACTTATAACCTCAAAACATTGGGATTATCGATTCCTCCACAAGGAAGAAGCCCAGAGAAACCGTTAATCAATAAAGATTAAGTGACGACACTGAAACGAACTTTTATTGCTTCATTTTTTTTTTTGTAACGGCCCTTTTAATTAGTAAATTGAAAATTTAACATATAACCTCAAAACATTGGGATTATCAATTCCTCCACAACAAAGAAGCCTAGAAGACTCGGAAAACACCTGGTGTTTTCAGTTTTCAGTCCAACGGTGTCAGTAGTTTTGTTGATTCAAGATTAATCTATAAAAATGCACTATGGCGGATGGTGCCTGAAATAGGGTGACCATGTATTCCAACGAAACAAGTATTTTCGAGTACTTCATTACCTAAACAATGACGCAAAACACGTCGTAATATAAAATTGTGTACGAGTACAAGCAACGTTGAGCTGATGCCTGCATACCAGTGTCCACTTGTGAAGTTTTTGTTATATTAGTTGGGTCTATTTTGGCTAAAGGCAAACGAAAGTGGAAAGGTGACTGACGTTGGAGATTGGGAAATTTGATTAAGTACAAGAATACTTAAATATAATTATAGGTTTCCTGATCGCTATAACCTGGGAGTCTAAGTCAAGAGTGAATAGGTTACTTCTAGGCAAGCGTGCTCCATCTTTGACCACATCATCACTTACCATCAGGTGAGATGATGGTCAAACGCGAGCCTATTTTTTTTTCTTTTTTTATTGAAAATAGGTTCGCGTTTGACCACTATCTCACCTGATGGTAAGTGATGATGTGATCGAAGATGGACCACGCTTACCTAAAAGTAACTTATTCACTCTGGACTTAAAGACTGCTAGGTTGTAGCTGTCGGGAAATACAATAATATAACAAAACAAACACAACTTAAAAATTCTTTATTTGTAATCAAACGTTGGTATGTAGTTAGGTACATAATAATATGTACTTTTTAGAATTACAGTTAATTTGGTTTACTACTTCGTGTCTACTGCTAGGTGATTGACTTGAAACTTGTCAAATCGGAATTAGTTTGATAAACTAGATTACACATTTTACAATTAAATAACAGTTCCATAGATAAATCATAGTAAGTATTATACAATAAATACACCAAATGACCTCTTAAAAATACGTCGACAACATTACGGCTTTCTTTCCAGTAAGATCAGCCAGGACTTAAGCTACCCATTCTTGATGCCCGGTTCTATTATATTACCAAAGGATCTCTGCACCTGACCTCGATGACGTCACATCAATGACATGAGCGAGCGAGAGACAGCAAGGCGCCCCGCGGAGAAGTTGCGGAGAAAGGAACGCATTCCACGCGGGTGCAGAAATACCTTGGTACTATAGTAGAAATTGATAAGAAATCACATTTAATATGCACGAGAGGAAAACTCACAGATGCCATAAAAATAAAATTAAATGTAGACATCACATTTTTGCATTACCATTAACCTTTTAAATAGCGCTGAAAAATACTTAAAAAATCAGTCAGAGAATATTTTTTTTTACACTTTAAAAGCGCTTGATTCTTATCATCAAAAACTGCTTAAAAATTAAATTGACTTATAATAAGTTAGGTATTAGTTTAAAATTGGTCGTGTTAACAAGTAGGTAGGTACTATCATCCGTTTAAAAATGTCCATCTACTTAGAAGTAAAAAACTTAACAACTCTATAAAACTTAACAATAGTAATAGTAATTTATTTCTCTAAAAATTTAGTAGTAGTTTACAGAATTATAGTTTGGCAGTGAGTAACTGTGTAAAATGGATGTAGCTATTGTAACCGAACTAGGCAATGTATGTGTTTCAGTTATCAATGCCATTTCCAGGAGTTTAAAAAAAAACGCCAACAAAGTGTTTACAACAGCATGGAGTACTTATCAGCTAAGGTGAAAATATAACACTAATTAAAAAAAAATGAAGAGTTAGTAAGAGTGGAGGTGATTATGAGAGTGCGTGCAGCATCTGTGGAGTTTGATTGAAGTATGTATGTGTGAAGTGTATGTAAGTGGTACCTTCTTAATATTTGTATGGGTATGTAGTGTTTGAGTGTGTAACTAGGCCCGCAAGACGTGCCGCAAGACGCACCGCAGTTCGCGTCGCCGGTAGCTGTGGCATACTTCATAGGTTGTCTACAATTTGTTTTCGGCACTCACCTCTTGACGCGCCTCAAGACGCGCCGCAATTCGCACCGCGCTTAGCTGTGGTCAGGGGGTTTGTGAGGAGGTTCCTGTCTCTGCAGCCCTAACCACAGGTAGCTTGGACCCTGCTCCAAATACGCGGGCCTCTATTTTTTTAATGAAATATTTAAAAATGTAACTAGATTAGAAAGAAAGTTAATAAACGACATAATAATAATCTTGATTCAGAACCCTCAAGGCACGAGTCCTACTCGCACTTGGCCGGTTTTTTTCATACTTAATGGTTATTATTCATTTCTTAAAAATTCAAATAAGTACACTTACGGCAAAGGAAACGTGAAAAAGCGTGTCTCTTCTTCTTTTCGACTAGATCCTCGTAATCATTACACCTAGCACCTTCCAGCAGAGGTGGATCGGAGTCTGAAAGTGTAGAAGTCAAATGACTAACTAAATTCATGTCATAATGATTAAAGGTAACTTTAATCATAATGACACTGACCATTTTGTTCATCATTTTTCTTTGATTATACACGGTTAATTTTACATCGTTTTGGAGCCGAAACACTAACTCCAGACGAGTAATAGTTACTATTGGCAATGTTATTGTTTTTTTTAAGACATCTAATAAAGAAGTTAGAAATTTTTCAGTTTTTTCTGTTATTTTTTGTTTTCTAGTAGCGCTTCCACTATTTTGTTCATAAAAGCAAGATCATACGCGATCTACTCGGTGATGACGTAGTGCGGCATAGATGTGCGTATATGAGTCAGTTGATAGCGCGCTCGCAGTGGACTCAAGGGATGGTCAGACGAATAATCGTTACCTACAAGTAGGTATTTTATTTCAGGTACGATTTAGGTTGGTGCAAGTTCATTTACCTCCATCATCTCTCGTTATAGCAGAAGCATGGCACAGTTTCTACCACTATCACATCTCCTTGTAAACGAGAGTAATTAATTGGGATTGTGATATATTTTAGAAAGCGGCTGTAACTGAATAAAGTAAAACTATTGGTCGCCTTTTGGTCGTAATTCTATAGATAGTTTCAATTAGTTTCAATTATTTTTATTTATGTGACATTGACAAACAGTAAAATAATAAAAGTCGAAACCAAGACGGTGGCCTCATTGCTTCGACTTTTTCATCATAACGCATATGTGTATGTGTTTTTTATAACAATTTATGTCTAATGCATATTATATAAATATTAGTTATCTGCACTCCTTCTCCATATAAACTTAACTGTGACAAATTTCATACTCCTCCGTCCACGTATCTATTTATTTCGTTGCAATACCTACATCGTCACCTTATTTCAACTATTTCGACGTGTTTTGCTTCATTAAGTAGATAAATAGGTACCTACTCGATAAATACTTGTTTCGTTGAAATACATGGTCACCCTATTTCAGGCGCCATCCGCCATAGTGCATTTTTATAGATTAATCTCGAATCAACAAAAATACTGACACCGTTGGACTGGAAACTGAAAACACATCAGGTGTTTTCCGATTCTTCTAGGCTTCTTTGTTGTGGAGGAATCGATAATCCCAATGTTTTGAGGTTATATGTTAAATTTTCAATTTACTAATTAAAAGGGCCGTTACAAAAAAAATTAAGCAATAAAAGTTCGTTTCAGTGTCGTCACTTAATCTTTATTGATTAATGGTTTCTCTGGGCTTCTTCCTTGTGGAGGAATCGATAATCCCAATGTTTTGAGGTTATAAGTTGAATTTTCATTTTACTACTTAACGGGGCCGTCACAAAATAAAATAAAGCAATAAAAATTCGTTTCAGTCTCGTCACTTAATCTTTATTCATTAACGGTTTCTCTCAGGTCCTCAGTTATGGAGATCACGTTGGCCGAACGTCCTGATGTTCCAGAAACTAAAGTTCATTTTACTTTTAATCGGTGACATTACGAGTAAAAGTAAAGCGTCATGATTCCGCTTCCGACGCTCGCCCGCGACGGTCGTACCGCTCCGCGCTCTCGATCGTTCTGTGTCTGTGTCATCGCTTCGTCGCGCTCGCCGTGACGTCATTCGTAGTCGCCGACTACGACGCCTGGTCCGGATCCGCCTTTTTCGAGGCGGTGAAGGATTTCCTGTTTCTCTAACAGAGTATCGTCAAAAACAATTTGGTTTGTCCCCTTCAGGGTAAAACCACAGTTTCGTGGTCCTTGGTGGAAACCTCACGGTGTCAACAAAACCAAGGGGGTGCTGACCCGACGCACCCGCTGATCCCCTTCAGGGTGAAGCAGTCAATTGGAGTCGAGTGCTAGGTTTTGGCCTTGGGGGATCTCCTAGTCAAACCTAGTTACTGAGTTTCCTTTTCAGCTACTCACCTAGTGTCGGTTGGGTGTGTCTACCCCTTCGCACTAGACCCAATAGGGCCCGGTTCGCACAATAAGACTGGCGACCGGTTACAAGCTTAGGGCTCACCATTAGGTACTCACCTCCCAGTCTCTACCCGACTGGGAGGGTTACACATCCCCGGACCCATCCATCCGGGGAGTTAGGCCAGTTAGGCTTTAAATAGGCCCCCCGCGGGAGAGAAATCTCCAAAATTTCCTCATTAAATTTTTGATCCATTCGCCAATCATGGCGAACTCCAATATTTTGGAGATATTGTTAGAGATCCTTAGGGAAAACCCTGCTATTTCCGCCAAATATGGCGGAAAAATCCAGCGTGAAATCGCTAATAGTCCTCCGGCTACCGAAGCCAACGTCGCTGATTTTAGTGACGCGCTTGACAGCCCATTATCTCCCCCGCTTGCCGATCAAGGCATCCCAGTTGGTCAATTCACGGAAGTGTTTATTAACTCCGATCCCATTGTTCATCAAACAACGAACGACTTTCAGGTAGATAGCCCTCTATTGCCCCCGCCCGCCGACAAAGTCGTGCCGATCGCCCGATTCCCGAAATCACCCATTGTTTCCGGCCCACCTACTAATCCCATTGTTCATAAAACAATGGACGCCGCGCAGGTGTGCGCTGCACCTGAATTCCGTGAAATGGACATCACCGAACCTATGTCCAATAACAACTCCGACAATGATTTGTCATCATGCCCCTCATCTTCGGAAGACGACTTTCAAGTCGTCACCGGCGGCAAGAGGAAGAAAGGGAAAACCTCCCAGGCCAGCAAGGCCAAAAAGACCACCGCGTCACCCCCGTCCCCAACTCAAACGCCCGTACGACCCGCTAGCCCCGTCCCAACGACCTCCACTCGCGCGCAGGATAGTCGTCCCCCCAGCCCGATAGCCCAAACTTCCTCAACCCAAAGGAAGCAACGCCCTCCGCCCCCCTTTTACATCCAGGACAAGGGGAAATGGACTGATGTGTCTAAGATGTGTGTTGTTCGAAAGATCAACTACACAAACGCCCGTGCCTGCCAAAATGGCATTAAAGTCACCGTCCCTACGTCGAACGACTATAGGGAATTATATCGCGCCCTCCGTGAAAGGAATATTTCCTTTCACACTTTCTCCTTCCCCGAGGACACGCCCACTCGTGTTATTATTAAACGTGTCCCTAAAGAAATCCTAGTACAGGATATTAAAGACGACCTTGCCGATCAAGGTATACCAGTGATCGCCGTCCATCGCTTACATAAAGCGAGAGGCGGTGAATTGTACGACATGGTTCTTGTCATTTGTGAACCAACCGAAGGTCATCACCCAATATTTAAGATTAAGTCTATTTGCTCCCTATCCGGTATCTCAATAGAAAAGCCCTACAAAACCGCAACAGTGGGACAATGCCACCGTTGCCAACTGTATGGCCATGCGCAGAGCAACTGCTATGCGACTCCCAGATGCGTCAAGTGTCTGGGCGAGCATAGCACTGCGGACTGCCCACGGCCTAAAGACCGAACCCTCTGTTCGGAACCACCCAGCTGCGTTCTCTGCGGCCAGACCGGTCACCCGGCAAACTACCGCGGCTGTCCCAAAGCCCCCAAACTCGCTCCTAAATTAGCGAAGCGCGCCAACGCCCGCCAACAGAGAGAGGCACCTTCTTCTCAAATTCCCCAACGTCTCGCTCCTCAGAGACCGTCCCCGTGGAACAGGCTAAACCACGAAAAAGCCTTTCCCTCCTTGGCCCCTACCAAACCTTTGCAGGCACTGATGGATATACCCATCGCAGCGCAGATCCTGCCTATAGCCGTGGCTACAGAGCCCACAGCCAGTCACAAACCCGCGCCTCAAACCACTGCTGCTCCTGCAGTCAAACAACCGCCCAATCCCTCACCCGTCGCGCACGGCGAGGCTTGCGCCCAGACTATACTGCGCCATTATAGGTTATTTATGACCCGCCAAGCCAGATCTCTCCGCGATGCCCTTCTGGCTGCCGAACAGCAGAATAACGGCAAAATTACGACGGCAATGTACAGCCAAATATTCAGCACACACAGTGATGTGGTGCTAGGTCTCGACCAGATGGATGCGATGGACTGATCCAATGGATTCCCAACGCACAAACCACACTAGGCCTCGATCCCTCAAATTAGGTTTTTTCAACGCCAATGGCATTTTCAACCAACGCGCCGAAATAACTAAATTCCTCCGCGACCACCAATTAGACGTCCTCCTTATACAGGAGACCCTTTTGAAACCCCACCGCGCTGATCCCAAAATTGCGAATTACCGTCTAGTTCGCAATGACAGAACACGTTGCCACGGCGGCGGTACCCTTATTTATTATAGAAAGGAGTTATACTGCATCCCTCTGACCCCACCCGCGCCTCTCTCTCACCTAGAGTACTCTGCCTGTCGACTAGGCATGACTGGTCATCCTCCGATAACCATCATCTCTGCCTACCATCCCCCACCATCGGTCGCGTCTCTTGCTTCAGACGATCCTATCGCGCTCACCAGCGATCTCACGACTCTCTTCGGCCTGAGTGACTCCGTCTTACTAGCGGGCGATCTCAACGCCAAACACCCCGCTTGGAACAGCAACACGACAAATGCCAGAGGCAGAATCGTGTATAACCTAGGCGCGACCCTAAACTACGACGTCATCGCTCCGATGACTCCCACCCACTACCCACACGACCCCAACCATAACCCCGATGTCCTCGATGTGGCGCTCCTAAAGAATGTAAACCTCCGTTTACACTCCATAGAAGCGCTTCACGAGCTCAACTCGGATCACCGTCCTGTTATCCTACACCTAGGTTCCCGCTCGGGTAACCATGATCCTACCCAACCTCCTCCGACCCAATTGATCACCGACTGGAGGAAAGTAAGTGAAAAACTGAAATCTACCACGTCGCCTCAATTGGACACCATTCCTGACCACATAGTCTCAGTCGCTGACACGACGGCGGCGATCGACTCGCTTACAAATCACGTACAATCCGTCCTGAACGATTGTTCAAGGGAAGTTCCTGTAGTGGAAGACCACCGCTGGAAACTCCCGGACGATGTACGGAATCTGATAACCGAGAAGAACGCAGCCATCCGTGCGTACAGCGCTTTTCCCTGCGCCGCAAACAAAGCTCACATGCGCAACTTACAGCGTGCTGTAAGGAAACGCATTACCGAGCAGCGTAATGCGAGCTGGGACAAGATGCTGAGCGAACTTGAGCCCACCCATCTTGCCTTCTGGCAGCTTCAGAGGAAGTTACGATCCACTGAAGAGGCCACAATGCCTCCTCTCATTCGTCCCGATAAGAGTGTCGCCTTCGATAACTCTGAAAAAGCAGAATGCCTAGCCGACAGCCTAGAGTCCCAGTGTTCTCCCAGCTCTCAACCAGTAGACCAAGCCCACCTCGATATGGTGAACGCCGAAGTCGAACGTAGAACTTCCCTTCCGCCCGTCGAAGATCCCAATAATCCACTGGCCCCCATCACTCCTGATGAGGTCCAGGATATCATTAAAAGTCTCCAACCGCGAAAAGCCCCTGGCTCCGACGGCATCACCAATAGGGTTTTCAAACTTTTCCCCGCCCAGCTTATAGTGCTAATGACTGCCATCTTCAATGGTGCATTGAGCAATAATATGTTCCCCGCAACCTGGAAACAGGCCACCGTCATAGGTATTCCCAAACCAGGCAAGCCCAAGTCTGACCCGTCTAGCTACCGTCCCATTAGCTTACTCAACGTCCTTGGTAAAATCTATGAAAGGCTTATATATAAGCGGCTCAAAGATTTTGCCGAAGCAAAGAGTCTTATACCCAATGAGCAGTTTGGATTTAGAACCGAACACTCATGTATCCAACAAGTCCACCGCATCATAGAACACGTCAGCGCCGGCTTCCAACGGGGCGCAATAACGGGAGCCTTATTCTTCGACATAGCGAAAGCGTTCGACAAAGTCTGGCACAATGGCTTAATCTATAAGCTATACCAACTCGGCGTGCCTGACCGTCTCGTGCTCATCCTACGGGACTTTTTATCGAATCGCACCTTTCGTTACCGAATTGAGGGGGAGCTTTCCTCCCCCCATCCCATTCGCGCAGGAGTTCCTCAAGGCTCCGTACTATCCCCCCTCGTTTTCACGCTATTCACTAGCGATATCCCCAAGCATAAAAATACTCAGCTAGCCCTATTTGCCGACGATACGGCTATCTATTATACCGGTCTTAAACCCGATGCCATCGCTCGCACTCTCCAAACTTCCGCAAACACTCTGGCCAAGTGGTTCCGGAAATGGAGAATCGAAGTCAATCCAGACAAAAGCCAGGCAGTCCTCTTTTCTAAGCCGCGGATAAACCCACCCTCCCCCCGTCCGATTACCATGTACGGCAAGCCGATCCCCTGGGAAAAGCAAGCCAAATACTTAGGCGTGGTCCTCGATAAACACCTTTCCTTCGCTGAGCACATAAAGCAGGCACGTTCGCGCGCCGCCTTCGCTCTAGGTAGGCTCCACTTCATTCTTAGCTCTCGCAGCAAGTTATCACTCAGGTGCAAGCTGCGTATTTTCACCGCGGTCATCCGTCCCATCATGACCTACGCCTGCGTTGTTTTCGCACACGCAAAGCCCTACCTCCTCCACAAGATGCAGACCCTTCAAAACCGATTCCTCCGTAGAGTCACGGGAGCCCCCTTTTATGTTCGAAATGAGCTTCTTCACGTAGACCTCAAGATGCCCACCATCCAGCAGTTCATGAAACGTGTCTCCAAGCGTTTCTTTGATACTGCAATCCAACATAGGAATCCCCTTATCGTATCGGCCGCCCAACACGAACCCTCGCGTATCTCTAAGATTCGCCGACCAAGGCATATCCTTGTCACTCCCGATGACGCAATCACCCTGCTCCAAGAGAGCCGTAGGGAAACAAGTACAGTGGCACACAAAAACAAAAACCGACCGTCCTTCCGTCCTCGCCGCCGAGGCCCGCCGCGACGTCCCCGTAATAGTCCGCCCCGACCCTTGCCAGAGCCAGCCCGCGACGCTGAGCCAGTAGCTTTAAATTCCCTTATTAATAATAAAAATGATATGATCCAGCCTGTCCCTAGCTGCCCTCCCACTGCGACGCCCTAAGCCGAGGTCCGTACCCCACAGGGGGTGCCCTTAGCGTGTAGTCGCCTAGTTTGTAAGTTTTCTAATAAGCCCTGGCTGGAGGCTTTAATTAATGTATTAATTAAGGCAACCACAGGCAAGCCCGGTTAAGCAGCCGACAACCTCAGAGGTTGACCTGCGAGATGCCACACAAAAAAAAAAAAAAAAAAAAAAAAAAAAGTAAAAGTAAAGCCGTGGTTGTTTGTCAGCAAATCGTCGCTAAATCTTTATTCAGTAACAGTTTATCTGAGGTCCTCAGTTATGGAGATTCAGGTTGGCCGAACGTTCTGATATCAGGTCGTTCGGCCATAAATAAATGCTTCTAACTTTCGAATTGTTCCGTCACAAATTCTTTGGCTGGCATCTTTATGCGTCACATGATCGTCAGTAAAAACTGGAGTAGCAGCCAGCTCCCTACCTCGACTGGCCTAACGTTCTGATGTACATATTTAAAGGGTATATACATACCAAGTGCATGGCTTCTTTGGATGATAACAAACGATATGGCAAGGGTATTTGTAATCCTAAGTCTACGTGTGTAGAAGTTATTACAAATCCCAATACACAATACCAGAGACAGAATTTTTCAAATTAAGAAGAACGCAAAGAATTATCGTGTTATTGGTAAGTGACGTGCAAAGTTATTGACCCTCGTAGTGCTGTGACACGTTTGTTATGATTGGTATTCAAGAAATATATGAAACCAATAATTTGGTATCAATTCTTTGAGTCAGTTATTTTGTGCTGAAACTGTGCATAGAGACTCCATACCAAATGTTGTCTTCAGCCCTTTTGGATAGATATGGGGTTTCCGTTACACGTTGTATACGTAGGCCCGTAGTTGCTGGTATCCGACATGTCTTATTTTAACCTGTGACTACCCGCAGCGATTAACTAAGATAAAAATGGCAGCCGGGACTTAACTTGATGTGTTATGAACACCCATCCATTAACCAAGTTGTTAATATTATTAAGCAAATGCTCCTCTAAAAATATGGGAATAATAAAAAAAACAATTAGTTGTAAGCTTTATATTCCTAAAATGATCTTTAGTTCTATTTACAAACGAAAAATCATATTGTTACTAATTTTGCAACATTAAAGTGTATTTATTTTCTTTTAAAATAAACGATAAATCTTACAATTAGGAAGTAAGTACTAAATTATACATAGCAATGAGTTCACTCATATTTTTCCAGCGGGTCAGAGTATTTACCTGCTTACAAGTTTAAAATAAGAATACCGAATTAATATTAAGTAGCCATCTGTTCTTTGTTGTTTGTTTTCTTTGTATTAAAGGCGCAAAAGGTCAATGAAAAAATTACTTTTGTATAAATATTTTACTAATACATTTGACTATACACCGTATTCTTTAGGCTTGTAATATGTAGCATGAAACCTCAATGTCTTATTAAATACCTGTTTATAGACACCGCACAGTATAGGTTTGATTTAAAAAAAATATTATTATTTTCAGTTCTATGATCTATCTACCAAGCTATGTAGTCCTAATAGTTTCGGAATAAAATGGCTGTGATATACAGACGGATAGACAGACAGACATGATGAATCTATAAGGGTTCCATTTTTTTGCCATTCGACTACGGAACCCTAAAAAGCCTTTATATGTTTATTACTCCTCCCATTTCCGAGAACTCCCTAAAGACTCCCCATATCTGATTTTTTTCCTAGGTGGGAAGTTCTTCGAATGACTTCTCCCGCTCTGGGTAAAGCGGAAGGGACTTCTAATGACTAAAGACTCACCCTGTTCCTCCAGCTGCCTTTAAGTTCCGGGGTCGTGGTATCTCGTTAGAACATTACCGCATCCCTGGAGCTATCTGATTCTGGCTGAGAATTTTACACCTTAGCTGTATACACAATCAAAGTATGCATAAATGTGCGTTTGGTGGGATATCAATGTCAAATACTGTAAGTGTGTAAAAATTTCAAGTCTTTGTGGGACCACGTTGATTTTTAGGGTTCCGTAGCCGAATGGCAAAAAACGGAACCCTTATAGTTTCGACATGTCTGTCCGTCTGTCTGTCTGTCCGTCCGTCCGTATGTCACAGCCATTTTATTCCGAAACTATTAGGACTATACATGTAAAACTTGGTAGGTAGATGTATTCTGTAAACCGCTTTCCGATTTTAAGAGAAAATTTACAAAATATTTTAAATAAAGGTGGCTCACCATACATGGAACTGAAACTGAAAATATTTTTTTTTCATGAAACCTATACGTGCATGGTATTTATAGACAGGTCTTTAAAAATGATATTAAGGTTTCTAAAATGACTTTTTCATAAAGTTAATGGTTTAAAAGATATACGCTTCCAAAGTGGTAAAATGTGTGTCCACCCCCTCTAACTTCTATAATAATGAAGTGAAAAATCTAAAAAACCATATAATGTAGATCTTAATGTAAACTTTCAACCAAAATTGGTTTGAACGAGATCGAGTCAGCAGTTTTTGAGATATAGTATATTTTCTAAGAAATTTTTAAGGTTTTTTTGTTTTTTTTTTTTTTCAAATAAATATATTAAGTATATTATATTTATCATAGTTACTACGGAACCCTTCATGGGCGAGTCCGACTCGCACTTGGCTAATTTTTTAATTTTGCTACGGAATTAGATGCATTTTACTCTACAGGATATGTGAGAAAAGTCCATAAGCTTATGTGTAACACTATTTATTCATCTATACTTATAATAAATCTGTAGAGAGGTCAATTCTGCACATGAAATATATTTCCAAAATAACTATCAGGGGGTGATTAGGGATCAATACTGATGCCAAAAATGCAATCAGTAAAATTTTTGTCTGTCTGTCTGTCTGTATAACCGTTATAGAAACAAAAACTACTCGACGGATTTTAACGAAACTTGATACAATTATTTTTAATACTCCTGAGCTAGTTATAGTATACTTTTCATCACGCTACAATCAATAGGAGCAGAGCAGTGAAGGGAAATGTTGAGAAAACGGGAAAAGTTTTTAAGCTTCCGTCGCGTGTGCAACCTTAATGGTTAAAGCTACACAGAAATCATTTCATGACGGAAATGTACTCCTTAAAATTATATAAAAAATATCCCACGAAAGCATATGTCTATCTTTTATGGTTGACTCACAATAATACGTGTAACTCCCGATAGCTTAGCAGTTCGAAGCTTTCTGATTATAATATTTGTGTACTCTTACGTTTATAACACACTCAGTCACCCCAAATTGAAAAAGTTAACATTATTAACTACCTATTCCATAAAAAAGAATCATATAAATCGGTATAGAAACACCAAAGTTATACATGAAATACGCCAATAATAAGCCATCGCACGTGGATACTGAATCATGCTATAAGGATTATTTTTGAGAATCGGTCGCCGCGCTCGACGAGTCTCGCGGCCGAAGGTATAAAATTTCGTTCTATAGGTACTTAAGCCTCATGTGAACGTGATCTAAACAATATTACCAATACATTAACTTACGCTGACGGAGTCGCGGGCACAGCTATTAACAATAATATTGTGCGGTTCCGTATTGCGATATTTTTCAACAGTATTATAGATTGACATATTATATTTCCCTACTAAATTACGAAAGTTAATCTGTCTGTTACATCAAAATCACTGAACCGTGAGGAAGGACATAGGCTACTTTTTTTTTTACGAAAAACGACGGAAACGCGGATGAAGTCGCGGGCAACAGCTATCTATACTAATAATATAAGGCTGAAGAGTTTGTTTGTTTGTTTGAACGCGATAATCTCAGGAACTACTAGTTCGAATTGAAAAAATATTTTTTAATTAAATAATCAATTTATATAAAAAGGCTATAGGCTATATATCATTACGCTAAGGCCAATAGGAGCGGAGCACCAATGAAGAATGCTTCAAAATCGGGGTTAAATTTAACGTTAGCCCAAAGTAACTATTCCACGCGGACGAAGTCGCGGGCAAAAGCTAGTATAAAAATATAATAACATAATAACTTACCTATTATTAAATTTTTTTTACGCACACCTTTTTTTATATGAAAATAAGCAATAATCATTTTTAGTCCAGTAAGTACTAAAATCACTTAAAATATCTTTATATTTTCTTTTTTTTTTTTACAAAAGTTTTAGTTTTGTTTTTTTTTTAAAGCGTTACAGCGCTCTCCTCGTCCAATACAATAATACATTTAGCATGCTTTTTTAATCTATGTTTATTTAGAGGCTTTTACCTTACAAAGGTACGTTAGCCTCATCATATCTTACTCTATTTAATATACCTAAATATATTATTGGGTAAGCGAGGGAGTTATTGATGCAGTAATCATTTCATAAATAAGTTTCGTTTCTCCCGAATTAGGTGTAGATAATATTTTAATGAATGATTTAGGATGCTATTGGGGCTGCCTCGCTTCTGTAGCGCCTCAGGGATGTTCGCTGAAGCGCGCGAGGGTTGTATTCATACAGAATGTCTAAAAAAATGTTTATATTTGTTTAGCTTACTTCGTAACCGCAACGATTCGGCAGCATACAAAAAAAATTGTCAGTCGGTAGCCTGGCTCTTGGGAATGTACTGTGGAGTTTTTCAGAAGCACATCTTGTGCAGTGCATACGTGAATATTACAAAAATTGTAATTCTGCGACAATATCCGAGGCTCTTGTCACTTCATCAATGATGCGCCAAGCGTTCCTCTCATTCGGAAATGGGTAAAAACATTGAGGAGACCAGTTTAACATTAGTTAAACTAATGCCCAGCACCCAAGGTTATTGAGAACGGAAAAGAACGTGGAACGGCTTAATCAGTCTATTCCTGATGATCCCGACTTCTCCATTCAGAAGCGTGCAAGTGCTTTGAATTTGCAAAAATCATCGCAACACTTCATTTTGCACACAGATCTAAAGCTGCAGTCCTTTTAAATTCAATTGGCTCAATTGAAAAAAAATATTCGCGTCATAGTCGTAGAATTACCATTTTTGTACGATTTGCGTCTACATGACGAGCGATTCGCTCTCGAAAAACCCTCCATTGCAACTAAATTCCCAAGAGCTAGGCTACCATGTGACATATCTCCCCGCCCCTCCTAATAATTGTGTTGACACAGTGAGCTAAATAAATATAAACTTTCTTTTCAGACATCCTGTACAAGCATGCGCAAGCGTGTGGATCAGCCCGAACTGTATCCTGAGCGCTTTCACTGAGCGTTTTGACTTCTAGTACATGTATCACTGTAACAAGATACATGTATGGACTAATGTGGAAATATTATTTTATGATCTGTTTATTATTTTTTTTTTTCTATGTCTTATAATTTGTAATTGGTCCACATGTTAACTTTTGAATAAATAAATTGAAATTAACTTTATAGCCATGAAAGATAAATAAACATTCCACCGATGCTCGTGTAAAAAAAATATAAATCGTTGACGTACGTAATTTAATTCATTAATTATTTATTTCTGCATTATACTATGACGCAATATAGTAGGTAGGTACTAATTAGGCCGTTACCATAAGGTTAAAACTGTATTGCATTATTTCGTTTGTTAAAAATAACAACAACACTAAAAAGACGTTATTTATAAAAACTT
Organism: Tholera decimalis; assembly: GCA_943138885.2. Classification (NCBI taxonomy): domain Eukaryota; kingdom Metazoa; phylum Arthropoda; class Insecta; order Lepidoptera; family Noctuidae; genus Tholera; species Tholera decimalis. The sequence continues at coordinate 6,305,808 of OW964552.2, read as the reverse complement.
TTTTGCAAAAAAATAAAACCGACTTCCATATCAAAACACTACAAAGCCAAAAATAATTTTAATTTCGGTAGTCGGTGTTATTGGTTTTGTATTTTCTTTTTTTTCACACCGCCTTCCGAAATTAAAATTATTTTTGGCTTTGTAGTGTTTTGATATGGAAGTCGGTTTTATTTTTTTGCAAAAAAGTTTTTATTTTCGCGCTTTTTAGTGGGTCAATTTGTAATTAATCTAGTTATAAAAGCCAAAATGTCAACTACAAAAAACTAAAAACGCGCGAACAAAAAACACAATATAGAGTAACCGAAAAGGTCATCAATGTAAATATTTTTTTTAGACTTTTGTTGATTTTTCAGAAACGGCTTGTTCGATGTCGATAAAATTTTCATGGGACCATTTGGAAAGTATACCCTTTCCAACAAAAAAAGAATTTTTCAAATCGGTTGGCGAGCGACGGAACTATGCCCGAACAAACATAAAAAAAAAAAAAAAAAAAAAAAAACAAACAAACATCCGAATTGAGAACCTCCTCCTTTTTTAGAAGTCGGTTAATAAACTCGAATAATATTTTCAAAATGAGAAAGGAAAACCAGCCTTAAAGATACTCGCCCAACAATCTTAACAAATCTTGCAATTTTTCATTATAAATCATATAATATTATTATAAAGAGGTAAAAATTGTAAGTATGTTTGCATGTAGGGGGGTAATCTCCGAAACTGATGAACCAATTCTTAAAAAAAAGATTGTAGTAAGGTGCACTATTTGTGGTGCTGGGTTATAAATCTGTATATATAAAAGAAAGTCGTGTTAGTTACACTATTTATAACCCAAGAACAGCTGAACCGATTTGGCTAAAAATTGGTAGGGGGGTTAGCTTAGAACCAGGAGACGGACATAGAATACTTTTTTATCCGAAATTCCCACTGGATCGGGATTCACGCGGGAGTAACTTGCTCGGAAAAACAATTGCTCGGCTTCCTAATTTAAAATACAAAGGGAGAAATTTATATCGATTGCCATAAATCCTCAATGCGCTACTGTCAGCACTACCCTGATGGTCTACTTCAAACTGATTGAAAATATTCACGATGATATCCAGTTTTTTTATTGATTATAGTCTCGCATTCGGCCACTATCACACCTGATAGTAAGAGATGATGTGGTCGAAGATGAAGCATGTTTACCTCAAAGTAACTTAGTCCCTCCTGACCTAAAGACTTCCAGGCAGGGCCGGATTAACCATTAGGCGGAGTAGGCAACTGCCTAGGGGCCCCGCATTAACTAGGGGCCCAGGCCCAGTGCACGCACAAAGATAACATGTGTCTTCGGACGAGAATTTGATATGCATGTGAACTTAGGGACCTCACTGTTATCTCACAAAATACAAGTAGATTTAGTAGTAGAATTAAAACAATTTTAGAACAAATCTGGGAATAAGTAAACAAATATATTAAAAACCACAGACCTTAATGTGCGGCTCCTCAGTTCACACACGATTTGGTCAGTCAAAGTAAGAAAAGGGGCCCCGAGCATGCCATTGCCTTAGGGCCTCTGACAGGGTTAATCCGGCTCTGCTCCCAGGTTATAGCTGTCAGGAAACAGGCTCCGCCGAGAATTCCGTTCTTTAACTGTACGCACAATCAAAGCATTCTCAAAAAGTTTGATGCGTATGGGTGGGATGACCACCACGTAACTATGGCGCATCGCTGTTCGTGTTGTTATTGTTTCCCAGGTTAAATAATTACGTAAGCCTAACAGACTTTTCAAAACTGCTGATCTATTTGTACTTCTTAAGGATAAAACGGCGGAGCAGTTTTAAATAGTGAAAGTCTGACGGACGAAGATTTCCACCGCGAGATATAAGTAGTTTGGCGCCGGGTTATTGCCGTTGTTGGGAAGGCAAAAGGCGAGAATCTGAATATCCATTTCCAAGTTATTTTGGGTGTGTTCTGTACCTTAAGCATTATTTATAACATTCCTGGCTTCAATTCACTATCTAGTCTAATTTACTAGAAAAACGTGGCCGTGACAGCCAGACAGAAAATCTTTATCGTTAGGTTTATTTGCGACTTATTAGTCTGGAACTGTAAAGGGCTCTGCTTTAGAAACGTTTCTTATTTTTTACTTATACGGAATAAAAAGGATAACATTTTAAAATTTATATTAAAAAAATATTGATACAGAAAAATAACTAATGCATTGCGTGCGTTTACAGGACAGGGTTTAAAATAAGGATTAGTACATTTTACTCTGATTCAAAAATGAAAAAGTAAAGCTTAACCAAAGTTATCGTATACATTACATACAGTTATATGAATCAACGCCTAGCCATTTACTAATAGCAACAACATCACAATGTCGTTTAAGTTCTTACTTATTCACAGGAGCTTTAAAGGTAGCAGGAAATTGAAAAATACACAACAAAAACATATATTATTCTATAGGATTTTGTCTATCTATACATATCTTACAGTAGATTGCATTATACATACTTAAAAATACAACATCAACAACTGAAAACGTTTCGCTGCGTCCTTAAATAAACACTATTTTATTTAGTTGTAGGTCCACTAAAATCACAAGTCAAATTGCACAGGTTACAAAAAAAAATACATTATTTATTTTATAACAAATAAATTACAAAGTAGGTATATTCCGAAATCAAATATGGCCTATTTAGCCACAAAAACACAACCCAATTCTTTCTTTCTCTCCAAAATCTGAATGTGGTTTCCGGTATTTTTCAAGGTACGATTACGGGTAGTATTACGAAAAAATAATAAAAAAAATCTTACAAGTCAAATTTCTTTTAATTTGAAATATTAATTTTGCCCAAAATTACCCTCTGCATTCGCTTTCAAGCTCGATATTACATAATGAGGGTGATTATGGGGGCTGTAACGCTATGTAGTTTGTACAAAAGAATACATTCTTTACATAATTTGCTATGACTAATTGGTACATGACCAATGCGTGATTAAAACACCCAAACAGCTCAGTTCAAATGAGCACCAGTAATTGGTAATTAAATATCTATTACAATCTCTCGTCACTTATATTCATCAAAAGAGATTTAAAAAGGGTAAAAATCATAAAAATACTTGAATCGATTTTATACTACGTCAATTACACTGTAGGTAAAATTTAATACGTTCAATTTAAAAATCTCGTCGTTAAGTTGTTTACTGACTGCCAGGGTTGCGGGAATATTCTAACGAGATTCCGCTGCCCCGGAACTTGAGGGCAGCTGAAAGAACAGGGTGGGTTTTTAGTCAGTAGAAGTTTGACACTCCCTTCCGCTTCATCCACAGCGGGAGAAATCATTTGATAGTTTTCCCTACCCGAAAAAACGAGTTGTTTACTGAGTTTTGGTTATGTTAAAGGTCCTTTATGTATTCTGATATTGCATTTAACTGACAGGTATTTTCTTAAAAGAAACTATTTTTATTTCAGGAAGGTATATTTTACTATATATTTTTCATAATCATTTTTCTGAAAAAATAGAACGTTTCACTAAGGGGTATTTGAGGCAAAAAATCGGTCAAAACTATATTAGGGCCTATATCATTTCAGTGTATAATAAAAACAACATTTGATAAAAAAAAATCGATTTATTGTGAAAAATACATAAAAAAAATTAGAAAAAACAAAAAAGTCATTACAAAAAAAAAGTAAAAAAAAATTATTTTAAAGTTTCATTAAAAATCATTCGGAATCGCTATTTTCAGATGCACTAATAATAGATGATCAAACGAACTTACCTGTGTGAAGTTCGATCATTATTATACGAAGTGCTTCGTTCGAAGATATATTTACCATGCAGCTTTCTCGAGTCACTCGGCAACTGTACGCAATTTTCAGAGCTAAAACTAAACAGAAGTGTTAGTGTGCGTTATCTGTGTCCTTACGCGAACTGTCATTCTTTTTAGATTCTTGCAAGGTTATCTCAATTTTACCTGGGGTGAGGTGGGTAGGGAACATATATCTTCGAACGAAGCACTTCGTATAATAATGATCGAACTTCACACAGGTAAGTTCGTTTGATCATCTATTATACTGCGTGCTTCGTTCTCGATATATTTACCATGCAGATGTTTAGAGATATGGTAAAGTTGAGAATTGAGATGACCCTGACTCCTTGTCCTTTAAAATAAATATATTTAAGTTTTCAAATCAAAATTGTTTTATTCATAAACATCTTAAATTTAATTAACAATCAGTCATCGTGTTATTAATCAATTAATCAGCCTTATCTGGTATATAATCATCTGCTTTTTTTTTTTTTTTTTTTTTTACAAATTAATAATGGCATGCTTAAGATCACAATGTCCATAGAGACAATGGTGTAAGCTAAAATATATATATATTATTATTATGCATTAAGCACAGCATGGGCAAATTCTCCTGAATTCAGAATTGGCCGGTTATAAAATTTCGCAAATGTTAATGAGTTATTTGTCCAACTGGCAGTCTGTCTAATTACATATAATGAAATTCCTTTTGACCTAGCCTTGGATATAGAGGCGTGTCGTGTACTATGGCCTGAGAAGACATACGTATCAATACCGCAGTCTGAGAGCGTATTCTTAATCCATCTACCAATAGTAGAAGCCGAAACCAGTTTATGGGGTTTTTTAACAGACTCCAAAAAAAAAGGAGGAGGTTCTCAATTCGTCTTGAACTTTTTTTTTTTTTTTTTTTTTTTAAGTGATAAAAACATGTAATCATTATGACCTCCTATCTCTCTAGTAAATCTCATGTAATCACACAGTGTTTTGGCTGGACAAATCTCAGTTTTTTTTTTTTTCAAAAAAGGGTAGGAAAAGATTAGGCTGGGTTCTTCCCGCAGCCGAAGTTTTAGTTTTATCAGTAATGGCAATATTGACACAACTTTCACTCTGTGTTATATTGGATATTTTTATTAAAGCTAAGGTTAATGCCTGTTGAGCTGTGCTTAGTGCAAGCAAAACCACCAGTTTCTTTGATATACATTCAAAACTTAATGTCATTTTGGGGGTCCAGTTGCATAATACGCTTAGAACATTATTTGGGTCCCATGTACTTTGGTATTTTGCTAATGGCGGTTTCGACTTATAGAATCCTTTGAAGAGCCTCTTAATACGATCATCCTCCCCAATTTTAGAGCCTATTATCAAAGATAGAGCTGACTTATGAGGGTTTAGGGTCCCATAGGCAGCTCCAGAGTCAAATAATTTTGTTAGGAAATACATAACAAATGGTATAGATGGAGTGAATGTGTTTATACCATGTTCCTGACAGAAGGTCCACCAAACAGTATATGTAACATTATATTGTTTTAATGTATTATGTGAAAGGGATACAAACATGACATCTATTATTGATGTTGGGGGAATAGCTCCTTTCAGCCAAGCTTGCCTGATAACATTCCTGCAATCAAGGTAAGTTGATGGTGAAGAGGGTGATGGTCTCTAAAAGGAGAATATAAAAGATATTTTTGAGGTTTGTAATATATAAGCTTTGAGACAAAAATAGTCTGCATTAAGGGATACCAAGGTTGTGATGGCCAGTGGGGCATGATCATAATACCTGTTGCCTTCTCATTTTTTATTTTTTGTAAACATTTTTATATTAAACTGAATGGAGGAAAGGCATAAAGGAGATATTCCGTCCAACACAAGGTAAAAGAATCAATGTTCCTTGCTTCTGGATCTGGTTTCCAGGAAACATAAGAAATACATTTAGAATTAGTGCGGGATGCAAATAAATCTATTTCAGGTTCACCCAGCACAGATACAATTTGTTGAAATGCCAGTGTTTAACTCCCATTCTCTATCTGGATTGATTTTATGCGACTCTTCATCAGCCTCTTTATTTTCACTAAACTTAATGTAGGAGGCAACTAGCCAAATATGTCTCTTTTCACACCACTGCCATATAGACCTGGCCAAGTTACTTACATGAGGGAACTGAATACCACCCATTCTGTTTACATAAGCTATGGCAGTCTTATTATCTACATGCAATAGAATGTTAAGGTATTGCTTGTCCTTTACAAAAACTTTTAATGCCATAAATAGTGCCAGTAATTCCAAATAGTTTATATGGTATGTTTTCTCATATTCACTCCAAAAGCCATGTGCTCTTTTGTTTTTATAAACAGCTCCCCATCCAGACAGGGACGCATCAGTGAACAGTTCAATATCATGTTTATGATGAGCATGTAAAACAGTATGTAAAAGTATTCTACTAATGCTATTACATACTGAATATACTGGTGGAATGTTAATATTAGTACTATTCGTACTAATATTAACATTCCACCATTGCAGATCTAATTTTATATCTGAATGTAAGTATATTTTCACATCATAATAATTGTCATTGTTTTTAACTAAATATTTGTACTTGTGATGTTCAAAAAATGTTGTGTAAAGCCAACCATATGTGGTAGCTGGGCAGGCTGCAATTAGTATTCCAATTAATTTTGCCAGATCTCTTATAAGACAGCTATCCAGGTCTAAGTACTTCTGAACTAATTTTTTACTTTGTTTATGGGCAATTGTAATGACATATTTTTTGTATCAAATACAAAACCTAGAAATTTGCAAGACTGTGATGGTATTATTATACTTTTATTAAAATTTATAACAAATCCCAAGCGCTTCAAGAGAGCTATTGTTTCTTGAACATTTTGTAAACATGATTGATAACTAGATCCTATACAAAGTAGATAATCTAGGTATTGAACTGACCTGTAACCCTTTTATTTTAGATGTGTCACTACAACCTTCATAATCTTTGTGAAAATATTAGGTGCAGAACACACGCCATAAGGGAGGGCCTTAATTCATATAATAATCTATCTTATTGAAAACGTAGGTATTTTCTACACTGTGGATTTATATTTACTAATAAATATGACTCTTTTAAATCTATTTTCGCCATGGGCGATTGCCTGGAGAAAGTAAAGCTATTGCTGTCCTATGGTCCTCCATTTTAAAATGGGATGTTTCTACATATTTATTCAATGACTTTAAGTTTAGTATGAATCCTTTTGTACCAATATGCTTTGGAATCAAAAATATAGGGGAGATAAACTGGTCTTTACATGGCATGCAAGGGAATATAGCTCCCTATTTTAATAAATTGCTGATAGCAGTATGCATATCAGTATATTCTTCAGCAGGTATTACTGAACGGGGGAGTGTCATTGAATTCTGTTAAAGTTTCTTTACAAAGGTAACTGAATATCCTTTGATATAATTAAGTACAGATTCATCTTTGCAAATTTTGTTCCAGCAAAATAAAAAATGAGTCAGTCTTCCAGCATGACTTACCTCTATGTACAAGCAGGAGGTTTCTCCTGTGAGGCTTTAGTTTTCTTGGTAGTGGACTGATAATAGTGGCCGTGATGTTTCCAGGCCTGTACAGAAAACTGGTTCCTTTTGGGTCCATAACTGATGTCCTCTGATTGTAGCGAGGAGGACCTTGCAAGTTTCTCTTATGATTTGCTGTATTCTTGTATTAGATGAATGTAGGTTTCTTGATAGACTGACCACTTTGTTGGCATATTTTCAAAACTTTGATCTTGTCACTAAGATTAACTACATATATATACTCGTCTCTATCAACATCTTTGATAGTACTATAAAAAAAAATTGTCTACAACAGGGAAAATTAAGTTTCTTCTTGACTTAGTCTGTACAAAATGTAGATCCGTCAAGATCCTTCCAGCATCACTAAGTAGTGACATCAGTTTCAATCTGTCCACTGTATCATTATTTATCAATAATGATATTGCATTACTGACTATAGACAGTCCAATGCCTAGCTGGTTTTGTTCCAACTCTATCTTTATGTCTCTTCCGACAGTTTTTCAAAATATTGCTCCAAATACGAGCCAAAAGGCAGGACCATATGCAGGTTTATCTGGCATGAGATCACCCAGTGCTAAAAGTACCTCCAAAATCATTGTAGGTATTGCTGAGGTAGGCTCAGGATTCACCACAGGAGTTGAGTTGGAATTTTCTACAATCAGAAGTCCAGGTTCTTCTGGGACCAGATCTGTCATAGGTCCTGGTGACATATCTCGTGGTAATGTTTCAATGATTTTGACCTCGTTCGAAGTGTTATCAGTATTATAATCTGAAAAACGAAAACCATAGGTACCACTGGAAATTTGTACTAGCGATTGCTAAAAAACTGCTTATTGAAGCCTCACGGACTTCACATAAGTCTAAAGATCTCGTCCGTATATCTCGTATACGACCCGCATCTAGGGATCTCGTCCGTATATCTCGTATACGACCCGAGTCCAGTGGGAACGTCGATGTATCTCGTACACCACCCGTCCCTTCCGGTACTAAGGTTATGAAAAGACCTTGTGGCTTTTACTGCTATGCAAGCCAGTAGCCGTACCGGTATAATAGCAATCACAAGACAACCTTTTGTTACCTGGAATATTAGAACTTGAAGTATCACTTCCACTTTTATAGTCATCTCGACGACGACAACGACGCTTCAGTTTTTGTTCAATTTTTCTTATTTTCTTTTTGTAGTATTGTATATCTTTTTCTTCGTGGCGCCTTATAGGCATAGTTGTGGTCTAATGTACACAATTTTAACTTCTTAACACTCAAATTTACACCAATAATTCGTAGAACACAGTATCAGTTGCCGCGCAAACGAAAAGAATGACAGTTCGCGTAAGGACACAGATAACGCACACTAACACTTCTGTTTAGTTTTAGCTCTGAAAATTGCGTACAGTTGCCGAGTGACTCGAGAAAGCTGCATGGTAAATATATCGAGAACGAAGCACGCAGTATAATATCCTCACCATCTTCGACAATATCATTTGATATATTGTGTGGTGTTGTCGCAATTAAAATAGTCTTTGCCTCATCAGAAAATGGTATGCTTTTCTTTGTATTTTTTGGACGACTACAACTGATAAAAGGATCAGATGTTAGTAACAGTCTATTTAATACATCTCTATTGCATTCAGTTCTTGAAAATTTTCTTGCAAAGTCCACCCGATATTTTCTAAAATGTTTGAATTGATGATTGATGATGTTGGAATTGTTTAACTGGGCGACCGGGGTTATGTGACCATGAAGGGAGCTCCAGTGATGTTTTAAGCCATTCTTCGTTGCTCTTCAAAAATCGTTCATCAATGTAACGAGCTGCTGCCCATTTCTGCTTAAAACTCGTCTTGAAATGCCTCAATGAACGAGACAAAACATTCCTGTCTTCTGCTGGACATGAAGTCAATTGAACAAGACTATCTTCCATTAAGGTAAATTTTTCATCCATTTTTTTTCCTTTGAACCCTTTCAAAATATCGTATAGTTCCATTCGGGTGACAGATTTCACCTTTTCCGAAGGACCTACAAAAAAGAAACAAATATAATTTTTTTGAAAACTTATACCTACTAACTTCAAAATTTAAAAAAAAAATATGGGGTATGTTGGGGGACGATTTTATTTCAGTTTCTGCAAGGCAAAGGATCAAACTTTATTACTATGTCTAAAATGTAGGGCGACAAAGACCGACACATAAACAAAAACACTAATGTTATAAAATTTAATTTAAAAAAATGTTTTTAAAAAGGGAATTTGCAAATGAACTCTAAATGGTAAAACTTGAGGAGAAATGAATTGTAATATATTTTATTACAAAGTACATACCTTCAACTTCCATATCCAACGTGGTATTTTGACGTAATTCACCCCACGAAGACATAATATCACGAGAAATATTTAAAATATTCGAGAACGCCGAGAACAAAGACAACCGTAACACACAATGACTGGGTTCTGACTGACAGTACGGCCAGACCGCGCAGGTAGAGTAGGTTTGGGGGCAGCCCTTTGATAAACCTGTTATTGTATTTCATGAAACACGCATTGTTTGTATCATTTAGTTAATTTTAGAAAAACCACTTATGACCGATTTTTTACCTCAAATACCCCTTAGTGCGTTTTGGAGATAATCTAATTACATATACGTAATTCACGCCCAAAAACCCGTGATCAAATCTTAGAGAGGATAAAAGAAGATCAAATTACAGGCCTGTATAATTTTTCAACTTAATCCTTCTTTTCGCAAACCGATACAAATGATTTCTTGCTACCCGTCATATAGCTGTTATAGTAAAACTTTCCAAACATGTAAAAGAAAGCGAGGCAGTTGAACATGACCAAGATGCTCAAGTATCTGGGGTAGTTGCAGCTGTTGGACGTTAAACTGTTCACGTTCAGGTATACCACGATGCAGAATTGGATCTGGAAGAAGTAAAGATGATTAAGTTAAGGAAGTTATAACAAGGAAGTTCTTGAGGTAACAGGCTGGTTCTACGTCGAAGTAAATATATGAATAAAGCTGTAATATTAAAGGAACTCATGGATTAATAGACGCTCGGGTCAATCTTCAACACTAACCGAGGTAGATCCGAAAGAGATTTTATCGAGATTCCTCCGAGCTTTGGAAAGTACGCTAAAGGTGAACGCAGACTTGGCCGCACCGCATGCGCCGCAGTCTTCGCATTTGAATTTTTTATATGCAGTTCTATGTAACCTCGCACACCCACCCGCGTCGCAGTCGCCGCAGTCCCTGAAACGACCGAACTCCCCAAGCCGCAGCTGATGACGTCACCAACCGGCCCGCACGCAGCGGACGCTGCGGCCAGCGCGGCGCGGATGACCTCATCGCATCCATGGCGCGAGCCGAACCGGAGCTGGAGGATGTGCATTGTGCGTGGGCAATTGAAAATGAAAGAAATCAAGTGCGATGCGTGCGGCGACGGGAACGACTGCAGGGACTGCGGTGCGGATAGATGTGCGAGGCCATTCACAAAACGCGATGATTGCGGGGACTGCGGAGACAGCGGTGCGGCCAAGTCTGCGTTCACCTTAAGCCGTTATTCGCTGCTGTCACTTGGACATCTCTAACAGTTGTTACCGGTAGTCAAAAGCCAGTAAATTTGACACCAGTCTTGGCAATGGAAGAACTGCTAGATTCTTACCTGCTTAATGAGTTGACTCAATGCAGGAAATGGAATTGAATTGAATGAACTTTCATTGTGCGTACAGCTAAGGAGAAGAATTCCCTGCCGGAGTCTGTGTTTTCCGATAGCTAAAAACGGGGGGTTTGTAAGTCAATAGTGAATAGGTTACTTCAAGGTAGGCGTGCTCCATGTTTGACCACATCATCACTTACCATGTGAAATGGTGGTCAAACGCGAACCGAAAAAATTGAAGGTATTGTTAAATAAAATAGAAACAACTTAAGAAATGTAAAAGCTATAGTTATAGAATAAAAGACAACTTTGCTTACCAACTGCATTTTAGTAAGGTACTTCTTCCACCACAAGTATTTCTGGTACTGGGGTCCCAGACCAGAGATCAGGTAATAGGTGTACATGACGACGTGGATGAATGCGTTGATGGAACCCTCAGGAACGGCTTGTCCTCCTGAAAACAAATAGATAATTATATTAAATATTCGAAATGTAAGATAGTGTTTCTTCGTCTTTGCAGTTTGTTATAGGAGGAGGAAGGAAAAGACGAAGACGGTATGTCTTCTTTAATTAATTGGAATAAAGGTGGACGGTATCCCAAGTCGATGGCCCATCATATTTCATGCGCGCCTCAAAGTGCAATCAGCAACAATGATGGAGCCCAATAGGGCCAATGTGTGCCGGAATTGTAATAACGAAATACGGCGGTTCCATAACAAAAGGGCAACTGAAAAAACAGGATGGGTTTACAGTCAGTAGAAGTCTGCTATCCCCTTCCGCTCCTTCCAGAGCGAGGTAGTCATTGATGATTTACCCCCGAAAAATAACTGTTGGCCGATATTGATGGAAACATCTATAAGGTGTACATAGACGTTTCACACAAGTACAAGCCATATCCATTGTGTTTAGGGTACCGTAGCCGAATGGCAAAAAACAGAACTCTTATAGTTTCGTCATGTCTGTCTGTCTGTCCGTCCGCCCATATGTCACAGCCATTTTATTCCGAAACTATTAAGACTATACACATGAAACTTGCTAGGTAGATGTATTCTGTGAACCGCTTTCCGATTTTTGAAATTAAAATTAAGGGGGGCTTCTTATACATGGAACTGAAACTGAAAATATTTTTTTTTCATGAAACCTATGCGTGTGTAGTATTTATAGACAGGTCTTTAAAATGCCATTGATGTTTCTACAACCACTTTTTCATAAAGTTAATCGTTTAAAAGATATACGCTTCCAAAGTGGTAAAATGTGTCACTCTAACTTCTATAATAAAAGAGTGAAAAATTTTAAAAAGAAATATATGCTGTACATCTTAATGTAAACTTTCAACCAAAATTAGTTTGAACGAGATCGGGACAGAAGTTTTTGAGATATAGCATATTTTCTAAAACCGCAAATATAGCTTTGTAATTCATACAAATAGTATGAAAAACAAAGTTATTTGGCGTAGTTACTACGGGACTCTTCATGGGCGAGTCAGACTCGCCCTTGGCCAATTTTTTAAATTCTCCATCAGATGACTTTGTACATTATATGAAGCAATGCATTTTGATTTCCTTTCAATTTCGAAAGGATATACTAGATGGACTACACAGTTAGGGTGTTGGATTGCTGGTGTTTCAAAAGTAATAATAATAAAATAAAGTTTATTTTTCTCTTGTTTGCATAGGATTATGTAAATCCAATATAAACAAACACAAAATACATGTTTACATGTTGTGGACAATGGGGTCTGTACTCGAAACAGGCGGCTGGTGGGTTTACGAACTGGTGGTGCACTTTACTTGATCGCGATTATTAGAATTAAGAATTCAATAAAACAACAACTTACTTAGTTTTACAAAGACCGGATATAGTTTTTTTTTTATTAATCCTTTAAAATGTAGTAGTTTAGCGCACCTAAGGGCCAGCCGCCAAGGGCTCCCAGGCCTACAAAACTACCTAATAAGTCAGTAACTAAGTTACGTCACAACAGTAGAATTATACAGAAAAAAAAAAACGTGATTTGTTTTACAGTAAATAAATTAACAAAATAAAACCAACCTGCAGCATATTTCAGCCCAATCCATCCAATGATGGGCATGATAGTGTGATGGTAGAGGTGCAGAAACGAGACCTGCCTATCCTTCTTCCGGAGCACAAAGAATACAGTATCGAGGAGTTCTGTGATCTTCGCGAAGAAGAACCACCAGACGCCGGCGGCCCACTGAAAAATGAAAAAGGAGATTTCATTACTTGCAAGATCAGTATAAGCAGCATTTTCAAATTAGTTCATTAAATGGTTACTTTTTAACCGACTTCTTGACTTGACTTGATAGCATCTACCATTGCAATTAATTGTATTAATCATACAACTTGATCAAATCTTGCGCTAAATGTTTGCGCTAAATAAGTTCCTTGATTGTGTTTGGAATTTGAATCTTGGTTGGAGCAACTATGTTTTAACTTGATTGCTGCAAATAGGTTTTGTGATAACTCCAATCAAGTTCCCTCAATCAAATAAAATTGGTAGCTGTATCATTGTGCTTGATAGGCTCAGATGCAAACAAGTTACATGATCAATCTAAACAAAATCTAGATTGCGGTAACTGTTTTCTTTTTAGTGCATAGTTGGGAAAATGCTTAGGAGATTTTGATAACTTTTTTGACGGAAAAAACCTAATTATGGTATCAAAAGTTGTAAATCCCGAGCAGAAATACATAGATAACATCAAATCATAAAAGATAAGTTACACCCAGATATATTGGAAACAAATTGTCAAGATAAATATTATAATATACATAGTTGCGATGTTAGTGGTTAGTACAAATTCATGTTAAATTCAATAGGTACTAAGGTGACGCATTAGGATTTTGAATGATCAGCGAATTACCGTAGGTACATGTTGGCGAAACAAACATTAGCTACGTGATTTTTCTGCAGAATTTCAGTTTGCCGTCCATTAATTAGCACTAAGTCGTCAAATATTATTAAGTTATTTTTATTATGTTGTATAGATATCGTCACATCCGTGGCAATAAAAAACGTATTTGGGTTCGAACCGTCCGGACGTCCAGGTTTTTTGCCACGGTGCACGGTGTGTGTACCACATTACCTACAGTTTTTCATCTAAATATCGATTCTACTAAAACTGTATATTCGTAAGTTTGCCGTGGATGTGACCATATTGTCTAAGCAATAAATCTCTAGTCTTTTATTTATTCTACACTAGCAGCCACGCGTGGGTTCGCTCTCATGGACTTTATTTATCACGTTAAAAACATAACCTCCTTATTTTACATTCGGGTAAAAAGTATTGAGTAAAAAGTATAACCTTCCTTCAAGCTACTTCTATACCAAACTTCAACCAAAGCCACCCAGTACTTTCGACGATTGGCGCGTTCAAACAAACAAACAAACTCTTCCGCTTTATATTAGTTTGGAAGTATAGATAGGCTCCTGTTTGACAACTATCTCATTTAATGGTAAGCGATGCTGTGGTCGAAAATGAAACATACTTGCCAAGAAGAAACCTATTCAGTCTTGACTTAAAGACTCCCTTGAGTACCAAGTTATAGCTATCAGGAAACACAGACTGCGGTAGTTAACGTTAATTACACAAGTAACATATTATTTGATCTTAACTAAGTAATAGTCTTGTGAATAAATAAATAATTCCATATTTTGCTAGCACAAACATTTAAAACTACTTTTATTTTCTTTTTATTAACTGCTTGCGTCTTATCTATATTAAGGATTTCAACTTACAAAGAAAAACGTACCTATTACAATATTATACCTACTTACGTTTTTAATTATTGTTTGTATAATTATATTAACCTTTATAATATACAGAGGTTAGTTTCTTAAAAATAAATTAAGCACAATGAGCTATATTCACATAAACTTTTTAATCATTTTGTGTTTTATGCACGTTTACCTACATAGGTAAAACAAGAATAACATGAAATAAGTACATACTTATTTCATGTTATTTTTATACAAACTATTATTAGTATTATAAAGTATCTTCAATTTAAACTAAACACGTGATTGTTTAAATTTAGAATCTGCTATTCAAATAAAATTATTTTTGAAAGTAGTAATTAAAACTTGGTTTTCCAGTATCAGAAGTGGAGTTTTACAAACAGTTGGACCCGGAACAATTATTTTTAGGCCATACAATCATTTTGTTCGGTAAAGGACACGCAGCGCAGCAACCAATCAATCAACCAATATGACAACCATGTTAATAACAAACTATACACTATTATCCAGAACAATACGTTTCTATATTTTTTATTAATTACGAGATACGTATTCGTAGTTACTTATGTATTTTTTTTCCTATGCTTAGGGGAAAAAGTGATCCATTGAGCCCCATCTTAATAGATCCATTTTTTTCAACAGCTATTTTGGGTTAAATTTCAGCTTTATGAACCTAGTTTTTGAATTCAACATATAAAAGCATGTCTAATCTTTAACATATTTTTTTAAATGCCGCATTTACAGTATGGTATCTTAAAAATATAGTTTTCTTTCATACAGAGAATTGATCCATTGTGACCCCTGAAAGGGTCACATTGGATCAGGGTCTGAGTTACAGTAGATTGAATGCGGTACTATGAATCATAAAGGTTTAAAATTCAATAAAACATATTATATTAATTAATTCCTTTTTTTTTTAATAAAATAAAATAAGTAATTTCATTAATCAGTTTTACTTGCAAAATCACAATGTAGTTGTTGTTGTAACGTCTTCATGAATAGTTCTCAATTTTTAAGTTAACATGGTCACTAACAAAACGGGATATTTTCCAAGTGTATTAATTGTTTCAAGTTCCCGATATTTCAATACTGTTGCAAGCGCCATGATCACGGTTGAAGTGACGTCATTCCAGATCACGTTGTTATGATACAGTTCTCAATTTATCCAGCCAGATGTGAGTAGTGAGACATGAGGTCCCAGGCGGTTGTCAATTAAAAAAAAAGAAACCTTGGGAAAATCATAACAGATGGCAGAGTATTGCCCAGTCCAGTTAATATGTAAAATAACTACTATTACTATGTAACGTAGCTACTAGTTATCCCTGTGTAGGCGCTGAATCTTCATCGGTAACCAGCCCGCCAGCTGGTCGCGTCTCAGAGGGTCATGGCCATCCGAATGATCCGGGGATACCGCACGATCTCCGGGGAGGCGGTGAACTTCCTTGCTGGGTTGTTGCCGTGGGATGTGGAAGTGGCAGCTCTCGCGTGCGTGCACAACTGGCGGCGCGTCGTGTTCCACGCGCGCCTCAAAGAGCTGTCAGCACCAGTGACGGGGCCCCATAAGGCCATTGCCTGACGGGGTTACGGGAATATTCTAACGAGATACCGAGGCCCTGGAACTTAAGGGCAGCCAAAGGAACAGGGTGGGGTTTTAGTTAGTAGAAGTCTGACACTCCCTTCCGCTTAACCCAAAGCGGGAGAAGTCATTCGATGATTTTCCCACCAAAAAAAAACCTACTAGTGTTCCCCTTTCGTAACTAGTCACTTTGGAGACCTGTTTCTGCCCTTCGGCAACGAGTACTTTTGCCAACTTTTGTACAGTCATTGTGTTGGTTTTTGAAACTACTCTTATGATTTGACCCTCCACTATCATGTTTAAAGCGTTGCGCATTTGTTCTTCTGTATGAACACCAATCTCTGTCTTCTTTTTCCTATCACGTTTGGCATGTTTTCCTGCAAACTAGGTATAATCTGAAACTGGAACCTTTTTGGGGAACAATGGATCACGATCCAACGAACCCCATTACCGCATGATCCAGTGTAACTCATTTACCAATAAATGAAATAATATTTTTAACAAAATCTAGGTCACCTATATCACACAACTGAACACAGTTTTGTACAATTAGACAAACATATGCAAAGACTTTAAAATATCTGTCAAACATTACAGAAATATTTTTTTTCAACATTCTTGCCCATAAAATGGCTCTAATTTCACCGTAATTAGGCACATAATGGCACCTGTAATCAAACTGTGACTTTTTCTTTACTATTATTCACAAGTCAGTTATAGGTTTTTTTTTTAAATTGGTTGAGTTGCTTTGTTTTTAAAAAAGTTTCGAAACAAAAAAGATCGTGTTCAATAGTACAAATAAATTAATGTACCTACCTATTGCTTGCTAGTTTCATGCAACTTCGTATTTAAATAGATAAATTTCAACTTGTACGTTTTTAATAAATACAACTTTCACTCAAATATAACTTTTGTTTTTTCTGTGATAAAGAAAACTTTGAATTACCCATTTTGTACGTGGCTGAAACGCTATCCGAGAAAAGCCAAAAAAAAGAAACCTCATTCTTTTAGTCTATGGCCGATCTGTTAGATGCGCGCGCATAGGAAAACTTATTAATTTTTCCCACCATTGCGAAAAAATTTTCACAACTCGTTTTCACTGTTGAAATTATAGTTATTTATTAATTTATTTTCTTCACAAGTGTGTTGAAAAACGTCGTATGATACACGTGTGTATTGATGATTACCGTCCTCGGCTCTCTTAAGACCCTCACCTAACGGCTCGGGTCTCAATGGCACCTCAGCGGTAATCACCAACATTACACACTTGTATCATAATGTGCTATTTCGTACAGGTTAAGAACGAAAAAAAATTTGCCTTGATGATTGAGAATCATTCAGTGACAACGACTGGTTGGACGGCACGGGGTAGAGGATAGCATTAGCCAAGCCGACGCGTATATGTGTGACTACAATAGATAAAGAGTTTTAACAAATGATTCACTGTGCCCCGTAATCCACTGTTGCACAAGTTCCCCTGCGCATGCAAATAAAGGCCCTTATTTACACGCGGATTATATTAAGTACACTTCTCATCAGAAAAATCAAAACACTTCCGTTTTTATGGTTTTTGTTCTAATTTAACACAAAAGAGTTTTCATTCCATGGAAAAAATCACATGATTGTATAGCTGGCAGTTTGACCTTTTATTTGTTTATCCTATAAATGAAATGATTCACAATTTTGAGACAAATGTGTGTTTAGAGTTGGAGTACATTTCATCTTTGAAAACTAAAAATTAGCTCTTATCTTAAAACTTTTTGTTCTTTATTTGTTTATTTGACTTTGGGACGTCTGAAAAATGGATACTTCGCCCGCAGAAGCCGCCCAAGTGGTGGCATTGCTGAATTTTGCACTTAGTCAGCATGTTGTGGCTAAAGATTGTATCTAAGCCTGTCATCTGTTTATAGGGTCTACAAACGCTATCCGGAGACTGGTTTGTTCACGTGTCGTTCAGGATCTGGCAGGAATTGGGTCACTTCTGAGCGAGGTGATCGATTTATTGTAACCACTTCTTTACGAAATCGACGCATTAATTCTTTTCAACTGCAGCAGCAGCTTCATGTTGTACGAATGGTGTCTGTAAGCAGTGTTGCCAGATGCTTTGAACCCTTTATCTGTAGTAGAAACTGCTAAAATCTGTATTAAATCTGTATGCTATTTTAACTTAAAATCTGTATAATCAAATTAACCAAAATAGAATATTAATCATCATCATCATTGCTTCTTTTGAAAAACAAGAAATAGGTACTAACGTGATAAGGTTTGATTATCGTATATTAAATAAGAACATACACTAATTAATAAAATTGTTGTTTTATTTAAGAACGTATGTATATAGTAAAATTAAAAACACACTTATTTAAATTTTAACATTACAAACGAAATAAAAATTACTTTTTCGGTCATACATATTTTTGTTAAATTTTAACAGTAAATTATTCTGTCAATAATGTTTGCGAGCTAGATCCACCAGGACTTAAATTTTGGTGTTTGTTTGTTTTCGCTTGTCTAAAGAGATCATTCTTTCCAGCACTGCCAACTGAAAGATCTTTATTACAAAATGTACAGAAAGCAAAATAATCACCTTTATTACTAGGTCTCAACCACGCCTCATATGAAAAATCTTCCATTCAGTTCCGATTAAACTTTTGCATCACTCTGGGTTTTTTAGATGCCATAATGGTTCACAAAAACACAATCAATATGAATATTAAATTAAGTAAAAGTTTGAACCTATGTTATTAATTATTGACGTATTTTTCGCACGCACTACAAGACGAATGCGAGAGCATAGTACGTTGGAGAGTACGCAGAACTTTGGGCGATTTCCCGAGCAGAGCGATTGAAACTTATAATGCTTAAAATTCTGTATAAAAATCTGTATCCAGTGCTAATCTGTATCACACATCGAAAATCTGTATAAATACGGAGAAATCTGTATATATGGCAACACTGTCTGTAAGTGACTCTGCAATTAGAAGAAGGTTGAAGGAACGTGGACTGGTACCACACAAGCCAGCAAATCAGCCGAAATTAACTGCAGACCATCGAAGAGCGCGCCTTAACTTTGCATGTGAGCACCTAAATTGGTCATACCTCCAGTGGAACAAAGTCTTCTTTTCTGATGAGTATAAAATTATGCTGTATGGTAACGATGGAAGGAACAAGGTCTACAAAAGAGATGGAGAACGCTTTGCACAATGCTGCATTGAAGTAAAGGTCAGCTACGGTGGCGGTTCGTGGACGGTTTGGGGAGGAATCAGCTCCGATGGTAAGACAGAGCTTGTCTTTGTGTCTGAGCCACGTCTGCCTGCACTAAACAGTGATCGGTACATCGAACAGTGTCTTGAGCCTCACGTGATGCCCAATGCACATTTTATTGGCAATGGTTTCATATTCATGCACGACAATGCTAGAGCTCCCACCGCGAGCGTCGTACGAGATTATGTTACCGAATTCGGTATCTCCATTATGGAATGGCCAGCAAGAAGCCCGGACATGAATCCGATTGAAAATCTATGGGATGAATTAAAGAGACGAATTCGAGCAAGAGATCCTGCCCCAAAAACACTTAGCCAGCTGCAAAATGCAATCCAAGAGGGATGGAATGGAATGCCACAACATTTGATCGTGACTCTCATCCGATGAAGAACCATATGGAAGCAGTAATAAGAGTGGAAGGTAAGGGAATACAAGTTATTAAATAAACGTTTCTTAGCTTTTTTTATTTACGTGTGTTGTTTTATCAATTTACTTCATACTCCGTACAGGGTAAAAATGACTTGTTAAAAAAAATACGAAACCTATGATAATTTAATTTTAATTTAGAACATTAGGATTTGAAAACCTCATATGATTCACTATTAAACGATATTTGACGTATTCCTAAATAAACACATTTTTCTGATAATCCTTACAAAACATAAACTTGCAAGGTGTTTCGATTTTTCTGATGAGAAGTTTAGTAGGTTTGAAAACTATAACTTACCACATCAGCATACCCGTAAACTAATTAACGAGAGCCGTACGACCAGTTAATAAACTAATCGAATCATTTTAAATAATGATTGATACCAACATACTTAAA
Source organism: Tholera decimalis (assembly GCA_943138885.2). NCBI lineage: Eukaryota > Metazoa > Arthropoda > Insecta > Lepidoptera > Noctuidae > Tholera > Tholera decimalis. The sequence continues at coordinate 6,285,387 of OW964552.2, read as the reverse complement.
ATTCCTTTTGTTGTGGTTAATATCGACACGCATTGTACATGATATATAATTGTCACGTTTATATCTCGTAACAAGAAAAAATACGTCAGAATTCTGTGTTCCCTAACACGTAAGTATGATCCGCCAGCCTTTAAAGCAAAAGTGGACAGACAATCGTGACTTTTTTCAATTTAAAAACTGTATTTAAATAAAAAACATACACGGATAATTGGACCAGTGTAGATTGTACAGAGTTGTAAAGAGACTGACCTCTGCGAGTTTGTTTCGGTGTTACTTCTCGGGGTATTCAGTTACGAAACACCGGCCTCAACTAGTTTAAAAATTACGTGTAAACCTGTTATTTTTGCAATTTGCAATATAAATATCATTTATTACTGGGGTTGCGGGAATATTGTAACGAGATACCGCTGCCCCGGAACGCAATTGCAACTGAAGGAGCAGACTGAGTTTTTAGTCAGTAGAAGTCTGACACTCCCTTCCACTCCACCCAGAGCGGGAGAAGTCATTTGATGATTTTCCGACCAAGAAAAAGAACATTTATGAAGAACAGGGTCCAAGATACCGCCAGGGTTGCGAGAATGTTCTGACAAGATACCGCAGCCCCAGAACTTATGGGCCTATACTACCTCAGCGCTTCTCACTCTTTATCTCGCTCGCAGAATACTGGCCGCGGTCACGCGAGCAAGCGAAACAGGGTGGCAGGGAAAAGACTCCAAGACACCGATTATTTAGTTTATTTCTTTTTACGGAGAAAATAATTAATAATAATTTATTTTTTATTAATAATAATTTAAAAAAAGTAAATAACATAACACCTGCTTTATAGTTAGTTCAATTAATATGCAAAGTTTCATTATCTAATTTGAAGTTATTTTTTAATACCAGCGGTTTATTGTTCGGTTTGGAGGTAACTTTGGATTTTTTTTCTATTAAGAAAAATTTATGGAATCGTGTTTTCGTGAAACATAGTACCTTACATTAATCCTCAACTTTACCATATAGGTATTTATTTCAAGAATATTGCTGCAGCATTTTCGACATAACGGAGGATTAGAGATGGAAATTGAAAAAAAACGAAATGTTTTTTTTTCACAATCTTGAAAAAAAACATGAAAAAAATCTTGGCACCGTTGTTTTTTTTCTACATTTGGATTTTTTTTCAGAAAAAGTGAAACTCTATAACTAAAGTCGAATAAGACACTAAATTTTATTGTTTTATTTTTATTCAAGTCAAATAATGTTTAAATCAATGGGTAACTATTATTATGAACTTAAAAAATACTTAATGTGTTACAATCATCAGTATCAGTATCAGTAGCTACGGCTACGCTTGTTTTATCAGCTTCGGAATAATGTTCTGTGTCTGTATTTGTTTCATCTGATTCTGAATCAACGACTATACTATCAGGGACTCTATTACATTCTGCTTGTGTTAATATTGTTGATGATTGTACTGATTGCACAATGTACACTATTTTCCTAGCCCTGTCATTTGTCAGTCTATTACGTTTCTTGGTATGAATGTCGCTGTACGTACTAAATGTTTCTGCAGTCTGCACGCAAATCAACCAAAACATAAACCAAACGAGGATTAGGGAAATCCCCGTCCGTAAATGTAGTTTACACTTGGTGTAGCCAATTATGTTAAGACATGTATTATTTAACAAAAAACAAATGGTATTTTCTTAATGAACAAAAAAAAGATATCAACTCACATACGACAACCGCCTTACCATATTTTTATTTTCCTACTCATGAAAAAAAACCTACTCCAGAAAAAAAACTGTTTCTTTTCATGTTTTTTTCAAACGTTTTTTTTTCATCTCAGAAAAAAAAACCGTTTTTTTACAACTCTACGAAGGATCATGCTAAGCCATTTGAGGTAGTATAGGCCCTTAAGGGCAGCTGAAGGCAGAGGGTGGGTTTTTAGTCAGTAGAAGTCTGACACTCCCTTCTACTTAATCCAGAACGGGAGAAGTCATTCGATGATTTTCCCACCCGGAAAAAAAGGGTCCAAGATACCGGAAGTCTACGTAAGCTTCGGAGAAAGATACCTATCTCTTAACAGGAATTAGTTTTAGATCAAGATCTAAAACTAATTCTTCCAAGCCAGTTCCATCATCGGACTACAAGACGAACGGCGATGGTTACAAGGTAGACATTCCACCCATATGCACAATACGTTTTGGGAATAGTTTCATTGTGCGAACAAAAATAAGAAGTAGAGTCTGTGTTTCCTGATAGCTATAAACTGGGAGTCTTTAAGTCAACAGTGAATAGGTTACTTCTGGGTTAGCGTGCTTCATCTTCAATCACATCATCGCTTACTATCAGGTGAGACGGTTTTCAAACGCGAGCCTATGAACACTACATAATAATAATTCAAATGTAGGTGCCTAACAAAAGCCTCTTCCGATGTTGATCGAGGTTCGTGGCTATTGAGTCATTAGTGACGGCTATTGGCACAATGATCGCTATGATCACATGCCACATATCAACCATCTCACGAGTCATGATGGCTATATTAAATATTATAGAATAGAATAGAAATAGACTTAATCAAGTACAAACATACGTCAATTACAATAGAAACCTATAAAATCAAGATATTTGAGCTGCGAACATGCTCAGCTCAATGAAAAACTGAAAGGATTTTTTTCGAATCACATTCAATTGTTTTCTCTCTTAATCCGACTTTCACTAATTGCAAGGTATATTTGCCCTGAGAAGAAACACTGAAACAAACTTGGAGGTCAAAGTCTCTTCTGAAGTTTCCACAATCCTTGTTGGTAAATGATGATTTGGAAACCATGTTGGTTAATGTCCTATTTTGAATATTGTATAGTAAAATACATAAAAGGTTCTCTGGAAAATAACTAAGCAATATTGTTAAATAGATGTGTTTAAATTTCGGTGTACAATAAAGTAGGTATTCTGTTTCAACAACGAAAATAGATAATTATACACCGTGAAATTTTAATTGTTGTTTTCCCAAAGTTAAATAGCTTTGTTTTGGTAATACAATCGTTTTATAAACAAATTAAATTTTAAACAAAAAATAGCGCAGTGTTGTTAATGCATTATCACCATGCGTGAGAGCTTATTTTGCTCTGAACATTTATTAATCACTTTTCCTTTGCTGGCAGCGCGCGGTGGTGCGTATTTCATGTAGGTTCGTTACGTCTACTGAACTACTAATGATTCTCGTGCTTTCGAGTTTATAAATACTTTTTTTAATACTTAATTTAAAAAAAAACATTCGGTTTTTTTAACTGTATGTTTCGATACTACTACTGATGGGTAACCGTCCTGCCTTGGGAAAACAACCATTTAAATTTCACGCTGTATAATCTCTTCTAGTCCCTTTATTATCTGTTTTTTTTTTATAAAAATGTAGTGAATAAAACAAAATGTAACTAAAAATTACAAAGCCACGGAATTTGGGAGTATTAATACTAATGGTCGGAAGCGCGATCGCTGAGCACGAGGTCTCGGTTTTATTGTAATTAATTTCTCAGTAGTAGCCCGGAGTTTGGGAATTGGCGGTGTGATATCACCATGCCTCGAAAAGTACTTTAAGCCGTTAGCATTAGGACATCTTTAACAGTCGTCGCGGGTAGTCTAACACTGGTCTAACCAAGGGCTATCGTGTAACCCAGTTACTGGGTTGTGGAGGTCAGATAGGCAGTCGCTCCATGTGAAACACTAATACTCAGAAATCCGGTTAGACTGGAAGCCGATAACCTAAGATGATGAGTACCTATGTAATGGATGGTAACCTATCTACAGATCGACCATGGCCCGGGATCAACACAATTGCTCTTGTAACAAAAAAAAAAGAATTTTCCAAATCGGTTCAGCCGTCTTCGAGTAATCGGTGATGATACATAGAAAATATATATATATATACAACGTGTAACGGAAAGGGTATATACATACCAAGGGCATGGCTTCTTTGGATGATATCAAACGATACTGGAAGGGTTTCAACTCAAAATAAAATACTCTAAAAATTGGTACCAAATCTGCGGTTTCGTAAGTTTCTTAAATTGAAATCATAACAATCGTGTCACCGCACTACGTAGATCAATAACTTTCCACGTTACTTGCAAATATTACGATAAATTTCTTCCGTAATTCTGTGCGCCTAGTACTATATCTGGTATCAATGTATTAAAAATTCTCATTACTTCCGAACATGTAGAGATAGGATTAAAAAACCGTTCCAGTATCGTTTGATATCATCCAAAGAAGCCGTGCCCTTGGTATGTATATACCCTTTCCGTTACACGTTGTATACGCGTCGAATTAATAACCTCCTCCGTTTTTTTCGCCGGTTGAAAACACAGCATTGATATATTAATGACTAACTTTTGCCCGCGACTTCGTTCACGTGGAAGGTTTTTGCCTCGTAATTCCCGATTCCGTGGGAATTCCACGATAAAAACTATCATATGTCTTTTCTAGGGTCCTAAACTATTCCCATGCCAAATTTTATCTAAATCGGTTCAGCGGTTTAGGCGTGAAAAGGTAACAGACAGACAGACAGAGTTACTTTCGCATTTATAATATTAGTATGGAAGTATGGATATGGATGGTAAACGATCAACAGGTCGGCAATAACCAGACATCACTATCGTTACTTTTGTTGACAAAAATACAATGTTTCCAATGTTCATTGTAACATATTTTTCGGATGAGCCCGCTCTTGACCTTGATCTCGCTTGGTGGTAAGCGATAGATGAGGTCTACAATGGAATGAGCGAGCCCAGATGCCTGTTAAATCTAGCTTAGAAGGCTGACGGGTCAGATGCGGTAGAGAACACAGGGCGTGTCACGAGTGCTTCCGATGTTTACCGACCGTTTCCGAACATTCCTCATACACGCTAAATATTAGCTTCTGAAAATCGTAGTGTTCGCCTTGACTCTCTGTATCAGTGACTACCTACAAATTTTGTCGAGTTACTTGTATGATGACAATTAATTACATACACACATTGTTTCTTTAGCTCGATGATACTTTGAAACCCATTGTGTTGCTATTGAAAAGTTAAAAACATGGCTCCCACGGTTTAATGCAGATAAAGAGCTAAACGTAAATATTGATTAAGTATTATCGTATAGAGATCCTAAAGTGTTTGAAGGTTAAAGGGCACCTTTATTCACATAATTTGCATTAGCCTTTACCCAAGTACGTGTATTTCGGGGTCGGCTTCAAGTCTAAGGGCCGGCGCTCACTGCCGGCATCGCACGGCTTATCATGGCATATGATTTTATTACTAATCAAGTTATTTTGAATCTTATTTCAATGAGTTTAAAATTCTTATTACTTTATTTCGATACCACGATGCCGCGACTCACCACGGCTTGCTGCGGCATGAAGTGTCATGCCGTTTCATTCCACGGGATGCCGCAGCGCGCCATTGCATCCCGCGAGATGTAATGGGTTACTTTGTGTCGAGGAATTATGATTGCTAAGGTAGTTGAAATATAGTTGAAACTTGCGCAGCGGTTATTTCAGTTAATGTGGTCCGGTCGGTGCGCGGGGGAGGGAGGGATAAGACGCACTTGTGCGCGCGTTTTTTTTGTCTCATATGCCACGGCATGCCACGCGATGCCACGGAATGCTGCGGGATGCCGTAGCGCAACCTGCCGTGCCATGCCGGCAGTGAGCACCGGTCCTAACTGGATGCAGCCAAGTATTGTGTTTTAAATAAGTGCCTCGTAAAGCAGGTGAAGCCGCTGGTCCTCCGCCTGATCTCTCTTGAGTCGTGTCGGGTTGCCATCCCATCAGAAAATGAGAGTAAAGGAACAGAGAATGCACATATCTCCCGTGCCGCTGGCTTATCTTCGCTAAGGTTTGCCGTCGTGGCCGAAATCGGAAGGAGATGGATAGATAGAATATACTTTATTGTACACCAAAGTCAACACACCTATTTAACATTATTTCTTAATTCTATGGTTACAATGGTGGTCCTATCGCTAAAAGCGATATCTTCCAGACAACCTTTGGAAGGACTTACAAAAGTTTAATTCAAGTGGGGAGCGCTAAATTAGTGTACTCATAAAACAAAAAATAATATATATATATATATGTGTGTGTATATATATATATATATATTATTTTTTATAGTTGATAGGCTTGCGTTTGACCATAATCTCACCTGATGTTAAGCGATGATGTGGTCGAAGATGAAGCACGCTTGCCTAGAAGTAACCTATTCACTCTTGACTTAAATATTCCCAGGTTATAACTATCAGGAAATACAGACTCCGGCAGGGAATTCCACTCCTTAGCCGTACACACAATGAAAGTATTCCCAAAACGTTTCGTGCGTATGGGTGGGATGTCCACCATGTAACGATGGCACATCGTCGCTTGTCTTGTAGTCCTATGATGGAACGGGCTTGGTGGAATAAGACTGTGCAATTCCATCGCACACTCCCCGAAATGTAACTGATAGAAAAATGACAGGCTTGCAACACGTCGCCGATGTTCTAGGCTCTGGAGCCTTGTCTCAACCAGTTTCTCGTTGCCGATGAGCCTTTTGGCCCGTTTCTCTATAGATTCAAGTGCATCAAGCTGGTATTTGGCAGATCCGTCCCAGAGATGAGAGCAGTACTCCATACACGACCGAACTTGCGCTTGATAGAGGTTGAGCAGCTGTTCCGGTGTGAAGTACCGTCTCACCTTTGCTGGGATTCCCATACAAATATATAATTATACAATATACATACAAATATATAAATACAATACAATACATAAGTAATTATATGTATATAAATATAATGTTTTCTTTAACATCATGTGGAGAGGAAACAAAAGAATAATTATAAATTTGAAAGAAAATGATTAGCAACCGAGCTCTTAAAAGTAGCGAGTGACTGAGCTTGTCTTACTGACACCGGCAATGCATTCCACAAACGAACAGCTTGCACCGTAAATGATGAGCCATAGAATTCAGTGGAATGTGCAGGCATTGAAAGTCTCAAATTCTCCGATGTTCTCAAATTTCTGACACGTGTGTCATGAAGGAACTTAAAAGATAAAACGGAGTTGTTGGATTGAAGAGAATACTGTAGAGTAATTATGAACTATTTTTATTAGTTTTTATTAGCGGCGACTGCGTATCTGACCTATACATCCCAATAGCTGGCTAACTCAATACCCTTTAGTAATACTGATGTCAGATTCGGTGGCACCTTCATTCACATGAGAATATAATAGACTATTTTACTTTCATTATTGTACAATGACCTATCGACATTTATGTAGTTGTTATTATATTACCTGTTCTTAATGATTTTCAATGAAGTTAGGTTCGAATTTCAAATTGAATTCCGCGGTTTATAATATTTTTTCAGATGAAAATGCATCGAATTGGTTTGCATGTTATTTCTTTTGCTAAGATGCCTTTTTTTGACCTTTTTTTTTGACCTTTGCCACTAAAGATGTATTTTCACAATGACAATGATCTGAAGTTTAATTTATTTTCTTTTGTAAAACCTGTTTTACATTGAATTATACCGATATATTCAAATCTTCATCATTATCTCCCGCCCCGTCAGTCTGTCTGTTTGTGATAAACTCAAAAACTACTAAATACATTTTCATGCGGTTGACATCAATAAATAAAGTGTGCAGTAACGTAATGTGTTTCCCTGGGTTCGAGCTTACGTTCGTGGCCACTGGACTACCGTTGCTTTTTAATAATATATATAAAAACAAAAGTTACATAAGTGAGTATAAAATCGTTTAGGGAGTACTTTCATTGTGCATAGGGCTAAGAAGTGGAATTCGCTGCCAGTTTATGTTTCCTGATAGCTATAACGGGGTGGGCTTTAAGTCAAGACTCAATAAGTTACTTCTACTAGGTAAGCGTGCTTCATCTTCGACCACATCATCGCTTACCATCAGGTGAGATGGAGGTCAAACGCTATTACTAATACAAAAAAATAGTAAAATAAATTTGTTAATTATATCCTTCCTTCCATATATGTTTGTCACGTAATTAATTATTAATATTGATCTTTAACTAATAAGTATTTAAATTAAAATATATTTTCAATACAGTGTACTCTAAACATAAAACATGGGAATATTATGGATTAGTGCTTATGAAGTGTTTCATAATGATATTTAAATTTATTTTCCTTATTATTCTATAGAATTCAATTGTAATTGACACTAAAGTCGAATTAAAGATAAATGTTATTAATTAATGGGTCCATAATATATTTGTAATAGGGAGAGCAGTGGTGGCTCAGTGTTTACGGGCCTGACTTGCAGGTCGTGAGTTCGAACAAAATCAGGTATGCTTTGTATTATAACTTATATTATTACCACTGTTTTAAAATTGGTGAAGGAAAAAATCGTGACAAAACCTGTCGGTTCCCTGACGATAAATAGGTAGATAGAATATACTTTATTGTACACTAATATAATTTAAACACACTACGATGCAAATCCTAGGACCAAAAATCAAAGACATGTGCCAGACCTTAACATTTGATGTACACTCATGTATTTACAATGAATTTAATAAAATAACAAATGTATTTGCATGAATTCTTAACACAAATTTTTAAGCGTGTGTGATTGCGTATGTGTGAGTGTGTGTGTTTGTTTGTGCATTTGTGTGTATGAGTTTGTGAGAATTCATAAAGAGATTCATAGCTATTTATATTTATATATTTTTAATAACTTGTACAAATAAAATACCTAAAAATATACACATTACACAGAGACTACTTAATAATATAGACAGTTAAATTTTCCGTATCTTCGTAGTAAAGAGATTTGAGCCATTCTGTCACCGTTTGTTTACATGCCAGATCAGTTTTTGTGTATATGTTAAGAATTTCATTAATGGAGTTATATAAATGAGAAGATTCATTTTAAAATTGGTGTCTAGCGAAGTATGTTTTAAAGTGGCGTGTTTAGCAACTATGTCATTTCGTCTTTTTGCTAAAATTCTGGGATCAACCGGAAGCGCCTTATGTTTTTTTTTGTATGACATGTAGAATATACAATTTACGCATACTAAGCAGGCCAGCTATAGAATAAAGAGAAACGGTTGGAAATCTAAGTTTTTTGAATAAGATGTCTTTGAGAAGTATCCTTTGAACACGTTCTGACTCCAAAAAATTAACTTTAGATGCTCCCCCCCATACTGGAATACAGTAAATCATGATTGACTGTGCCAGAGCAACATATACATTTTTAAGAAGTTCAACATTGGCAGAATGTCTAAGGTTTTTAAAGATCCAGATCAACTTCCTGATTCTGCTAGCGATTTGATCAATCTGGGAGTGCCAGGACAATCTTTCGTCAATCATGATCCCCAAGTATTTTGCAGTATTTATCTTAGTTATAGTGGGACAGTTGCAGTTGTTGTCAATACTATGGCAGTTGTGTATCTTAAGACTATACCCGGTACAAGGTTGATTCCTACAATAAAAGTCTATTCTATCCTATTCCATATTATGCGATGTAGGTAATATGTGCATATTTAATAAATACACATTTGAAAAAAGAACAATGCTTATGTTGTCTGGTCAATATGTTTAGAATACAATACAATACAATAATTTATTTGTAATAAATAATTCATAAAATACGCCATGTTTCTATAAAATAATAATTTTGTAACAAAACTGTGAACATAATAATAGTGTGGTACAATTAGCACCCTTGTTAAGTTGTTAAGAACAACTCGTGTTGAAGATAGGCCCTAGTTTCGGAATTCATTTTAAATACCTATATGCAATGGTTTATAATATTATCCGTTGCGAATATCACAGCATAAAACTGACAAATCATTATTATTGTTAGCCTATAACGTTGAACGGAGAGGACGTATCCATACGAGGAAATGGGCCGTTATTTAGTACACGGGCCAAGCTGCGGATTTTTAGATCTTAGGACAAGCCGGTCTTAATCTATACTAATATTATAAAGCGGAAAAGTTTGTTTGTTTGTTTGCTTGAACGCGCTAATTTTCGAAAGTACCGGGTGGATTTGGATGCAATTTGGTATGGAAGTAGCTTGAAGCTTGATGAAGGTTATAGGCTACTTTTTACGCGACTGCAAAAAAGGAGAGTTATGTTTTACCGTGATAGAATCCACGGGAGCGAAGCCCCGCGTGAGTACTAGTGTTGAAAATAATAGAGTATTGTACCTACCTGAGATCTAACCCTCGGCCCTCAAAGTCTAAAACCATTCACCGCTTTCTGTGACATTTGAACTTAAAACTAAAAAGCAACATCTACGCTTGAGGTCAAGAGCCGCGATTGCAGGAATAGTCTAACGAGATACCGCGGCCTCAGAACTTAAGGGCAGCTGAAGGAACAGGGTGGGTTTTTAGTCAGTAGAAGTCTGACACTCCCTTCCACTCAATCCAGAGCAGAAGGAGTCATTAGATAATTTTCCCACCGAAAAAAAGGCAAGGTCATAATACTTTTCGGGACAAGGAGCAAGCTTTAACGCTTATAATGGTGTCACTTAAACATACAATTTTGAACGGTCACTTTTTTAACCAAACTGGCATTCCTCGTGAAATTACTACTCATAACGGGCGCAGTGACACAAAAAGTTCGCGAAAGTGGTTTTATTTTCTCAAATTGCATACTTTAATGTGATCTGGTTCGGTCTTTTTTTGGCGAGAATAATATCAAAATTGTGATGATTGTGACCTGAAACGCATTTTTTTTTTACATTAGCTGTATACGTGTGTGACATATATTGAGCGTATTGAGAGTTGTTTTGTATTGACAGTATTGAGCTTACAGACTAACTGACAACTGACAATAGCTTGCACTGACGGGACGGGTCTACTCAAATCTGTGTGGTTCTTTCCTCAAAAGGCCATTTTTAGAGTAACATACATAATCTTCATAAACAATTGTGAATATGTGAACTATGTAGGTTATTTTATTCCAGTTAAACATGATTGTCTGGCAGTTTGAGTGCTTTTGCGGCCTACCCAAACGTCCTTACCTTGGTATTGTTCGTCAAATCGTGAAGCACCTTGTTCTAAGTTGAGCTATACGTCATTTGACAAATGCTTGCACTGTATGGACAGGCCCATTCAAATCTGTGAGCATCTTTCTTCAAAAGATCGCCTCAGACTAAAACCTATAAGGTTCCCATATAACTAAACCAGTATAGATTGTATGGACTTTAAAAGAGACGGACCCCTGAGTTTGTTTTGGTGTTTCTTCTCAGGGTAGTCAGTTAGGAAACACCGGCCTCATCTAGTTAATATTTACGAAAAAAATGACGTGTAAAAGTGTTATTTAATAACCAATTTGCAAAATAAAGATCATTTATCATAAATTTGCCTTATTCAACATTTCGGGTTAATTTTTATTGTTTTTCCTGGTATTATCCGTGGTTGCTCACTAAATTATTACTAACCTGCATAGCCCTTGGACTCTCCGAATAATCCACGGAATAACATCGGTTCTCGTATTTCTCCAAGAGGAAGTAGCTGATTCCCTGCAAATAGAAAAACCAATATAATCATCACTACTTAATAGCGATAGATAGATTAGTATTGTGACCATGACAGAATCAAATAAAGTTTTAACAACTGAAAAAGGCTAAAAGCGATCCTTTACAAACCACTTCCGATCACTACACTACATTTTATTAATGATCGAAGCAAACCACCTTTGGATGGATTTGACATAGAACATCGCCGACGTGTTGCCAGCCTGTCTGTTTTCTATGGGTTACTTTTCGGGGAGTGTGCGATGGAATTGCACAGTCTTATTCCGCCAAGCCCGTTCCATCATCGGACTACAAGACAAACGGCGATGCGCCATCGTTACATGGTGGACATCCTACCCATACGCACGAACCGTTTTGGGAATACTTTCATTGTGCGTACGGCTAAGGAGTGGAATTCCCTGCCGGATTCTGTGTTTCCTGATAGTTATAACTTGGGAGTCTTTAAGTCAAGAGTGAAAAGGTTACTTCTAGGCAAGCGTGCTTCATCTTCGACCACATCATCGCTTAACATCAGGTGATATTATGGTCAAACGCAAGGCTATCACCTATAAAAAAAAATTGCCTATTACAAGAGACCTAAGTCCCGCCATCTATAAGTATCGACATATCGACTGGTCTTTAACGATCCATAACTAGCGAATCCCCGCGACCCTTTCTAGGTTCTATTTTTTAATAAAGAAGGCTAGCAATGTAGGTAGAATTCACATAACTTACAATCTTGTTAGCCCCTCTAACTAAGCTAAATATGCTTGTCTGGAGTAGGTTCACGGAAATAGTAATAGGCGAGATTCGAACCTGCGACTTTTCGATCATAAATCCGACACCTTATTTATTTATACACATGACACTTAAAAGAGAAAAAAAAAACACAGATAAAAGAGCATAAAGGTGCTTTTTTATTTTATTTTTATTATAAACTAGTACTCACGCGGGGCTTCGCTCCCGTAGATCCTATCACGGTAAAAACATAACTCTCCTTTTTTGCAGTCGCGTAAAAAGTAGCCTATAACCTTCCTCAAGCTTCAAGCTACTTCCATACCAAATTGCATCCAAATCCACCCAGTACTTTCGAAGATTAGCGCGTTCAAGCAAACAAACAAACAAACAAACTTTTCCGCTTTATAATATTAGTATAGATAGGTTCGCGTTTGACCAGTATCTCACCTGATGGTAAGTGATGATGTGGTCGAAGATGGAGCACGCTTACCTAAAAGTAACCTATTCACTCTGGACTTAAATACTCCCAGGTTGTAGCTATCGGGAAACACAGACTCTGGCAGGGAATTCCACTCCTTAGCCGTACGCACAATTAAGGTATTCCCAAAACGTTTTGTGCGTATGGGTGGGATGTCCACCATGTAACGATGGCGCTTATTTTATAGGAAATTCAGACTAACCTTAGTACTATCGTGTAAATTACTACATACAAGCCCAATATAGAGGACACAGTTATTATGAAATTACAAACTCTTGACATTTGTTTCTAATGTATACTATATTTTTCCCAACAAATTTCATCACAATAAGGTTTTCCACGCTAATTCGATTGCAGATCTTAAAATGTGTAATATCAACTTCTTTTACAAATATAACCCACTACAGAAAAAAGACGCCACTAGTATAGACGATACTTAAGCGTCAATAGCCTAATGGATAAGGTAAGGCCTTGTGATCGAGAGGTCACGAGTTCGAACCCCACCCATTACACTATTGCCGTGAACCCACTCCAGACACAAGCAAATTTAGCTTAGTTGGAGGGGTTACCAAGATTGCTAGTAATGTGAATTCTACCCACATTACTAGTTATAATTATATAAAAAAAAAATACTTACAATATAACAAATATAAATGCTCATAAAAATCTGGAACACGTTGTAGACCATCACCAACTGTTTCAAGTTGTACGGCTTCTTGTCCTTCATGTACCGAGGTCCGGCCTTTGTACAGAAGTAGAGGTATGTCGCCAGTATTGTGAGCAAAGGACCAGGCCCTGATACGAGCCACCAGTCTTTCGTCCTAGGGTCTAGAAAAAAGAAGTGTTTTTTAAGGGTGTGATACGTGATTTCGAAAATGAAGCACCAAAGAACACGTCCCAGTAAGTTCACGAATACGAAACACTTAACAACGAATGCACGCTACCACGAAAAACCTAACGCCGTAGCCATGGGATCTCGAATAACTAAATCTCTAATCTCACCTATTCGAAACACTTAACAACGAATGCACACAACCAAGAAAAACTGAACACCGTAGCCATGCAATATCGAATTACTAAACCTCGAAAAGTCTTCGTAAAGTGTCTTTATTAATTTAATAATGAAATATTGCTTTTGCTATTTTAAACGATAAAAGAGCTGATATTACCCATATCCCCTCATATTTCCCACTAGCTTCTGACCACGACTTCGTCCGCGTAGAAGTCGAAAATATTCCACGGGATCCCGTCCCCGACTTGCTTGACAAAGATTATAATAGCTCGGCTAATATGCATGATATAAAGATAATTTATAGCCTATAGCACTCAGGGATAATGTAGCTACATGTAAGCGAACGAATTTTCAAAAACGGTTCGGTAGTTTCAGAGATTACCCCCTACATACAAACTTACAAATTTTACCTCTTTATAATATTAGTATAGATAAGGAAATAAATAATTATTTGGTTTGGTTTGGTTTGGTTTGGTTATATGTTTTATTTTTCTCAAAAATTTGTTTGAATAAAGAATATCGTTTAAAATAGAAAAAGCAATATTTGATTGTTAAATTAATAAAGACATTTTATGAAGACTTTTCGAGGTTTAGTTATTCAAGATCTCATGCTAACGTTGCTAAGTTTTTCTTGTTTGTATGCATTCATTGTAAAGTGATTCGAGTAGGTGAAATTAGAGATTTAGTTATTTGACCCATGGCTACGCGCGGCGTTAGGCTTTTCGTGGTAGTTTGCAGTTGTTAAGTGTTTCGTATTCGTAAACTTACGGGGACGTGTTCTTCGGTGCTTCATTTTCGAAATCACGTATCACACCCGTTTTTTAATCATTGCCCCACACTAGGATTGTCTCCTCCGGGGTTGGGAGAATGTTCTAATAAGATACCACGTCCCCAAAACGTTAGGGCAACTGAATGAGCAGGCTTTTAGTTGGTAGAAGCGAGCGAGTAGAGCGGGAGAAGTCATTCGATGATTTTCCCAGCCAGAAACATAGCAGACCCGCCACAAATATTTGTAAGCCTAACAAATATTTGTAAGCCTAACAAATATTTGTTCCGGTGCAAAAATCGACCGCGGCACGCAGCGCAGCAGTCAATCGGGTGTGATACGTGATTTCGAAAATGAAGCACCGAAGAACACGTCCCCGTAAGTTCAAGAATACGAAACACTTAGCAATGAATGCACGCTACCTCGAAAAACCTTACGCCGTAGCCATGGGATCTCGAATAACTAAATCTCTAATTTCGCCTATTCGAAACACTAAACAACGAATGCACGCTACCTCGAAAAACCTTACGCCGTAGCCATGGGATCTCGAATAATTAAATCAATAATTTCGCTTATTCGAAACACTTAACAACGAATGCACACTACCAAGAAAAACTGGACACCGTAGCCATGCGATCTCGAATAACTAAACCTCGAAAGTCATCGTAAATATTCGTAGAAAGTCTTTATTCATTTAACAATCAACCAAATCCCGAAATCCATTCCACATCTTGTATAATTTAAGTAGAGAATATATAAGCCTCTCTATGAGTGGCAATCCACCACGCAGGCGGGCCTAGTGACGGTCGGTGGAAGTCGCTTAGAATTTTTCAATCCTATGACCTGTCCTGTGATGTGATGATATGATGATGTAACATATCACATAACTATCATCATCATTGAATATCAAGCCTTATTTGAGAGTTGTATGTTTTAACTACATTTACATTTGGTTTGCGGTCACAAATATACTACTAATACTACAAGTGACAGCTAATATTTTAGTAATAACATTTTAAAAACTAAAAATATTAATTAATTATAGTCGAATTTTGACTACTAGGCGATCTCAATTAAAGTAAAAAAAAATATTGTAAGTCACACTGCAATGAATGTTTATATTGCTTTCACATAATAAGAATAGTTATTTTAAGTACTAATAATGATACAAAATGAATATTGACATAAAGTTTTAATAAAAGTATTTATTTTTATTTTATGTATGAAAATTAAACTAAAAATAAACAATTTTATTAAAACTTTTAATCGCGTAAGTATCAAATATTAAGAAATCATAACATCATCATAATGCTTATTTAATTTGTATAAATTATCGTTATTTATGATTTCTTAACAATGAAAAATATTAAATATAAAAAATATTGAACTAACCTGATAATTCCTCAAATACATAATGGTATCCTTGTAGTGCTTGCTGAACCATCGCCATTTTCAAGAAATAGAAATTAATAATATTCCTTAAAAATCACTTTTATATAAATATTAAAACAATTTTATCCACTTTCCAACTGTTCCTTAATAAATTTATCTTTATTTACAAACTAACGCAAAACGTTTTCCACTTAGCAAAAACACCGACCCTCCCTGCGCAAGCGTCTCTTACTGACTAACAACGATCAAGATATTAGTTTTATATGAACATATTTTTCACCAGCTGTAGTAGTTGTATTTTTACGCAGTTTATTAATGTCGTTTTTTTTTAATTAATGCTCAATCAAAAAATGATTTTAAGTATGACTTTTTTATTAATTTTATTTCAGACAATGAGATTATTAAAACCACTGTAATTGTAAATCATATTTGAATTAATTGAATAGTTTAATGAACGAACCACTTGACTAATGTATTCGTACTTAATAATCTGCAGATAGTAAACTCAAGTAGATCTAATCATTGACTTTGATACCTTTGAAAATTATAAATGGAACTTTAAAATGATAAATTATATATTGTTTTTTAAAAGAAGGGTAAACGGGTAAACTGGTCAGTATCGTCACGTGGTGGGTGCCTCAAGAGAGACGTTGTAGCCGAGGTAAGCCTTAAAGCACTTTTTTTGGGGGAGAACATCATTGAATGACTTCTCCCGCTCTGGGTGGAGTGGAAGGGAGTGTCAGACTTCTACTGACTAAAAACCCACGCTGTTCCTTCAGTTGGCCTTGTGTTCCGGGGCTGCGGTATCTCGTTAGAATATTCCCGCAGCCCTGGCAGACGAATACCTCGATTAAGAAGCACTGGCGTGACGATCTTGACTCATTCCTGTTGGATTGGCCGGAGAAGACTGCAGACAAGAGTGACTGAAGATATTTGGGAAGTTTTTGCCCAGCAGTGTAACAAAAGTAATGGATAAAAATAAAACTTTTATCCTTGCATGTTTTTGTTCACTTTTTACTATACAATACTAATTTATACTAATATTATAAAGCGGAAAAGTTTGTTTGTTTGCTTAAACGCGCTAATCTTCGAAAGTACTGGATGGATTTGGATGCAATTTGGTATGGAAGTAGTTTGAAGCTTGAGGAAGGTTATAGGTTCTTTTTTACGCGACTGCAAAAAAAGAGAGTTAAGCCCCGCGTGCGTACTAGTCAGTAATAAAATGAACTCGCAAACATTGTACCGAAAGTTGTCTCAGCCAGTGTCTTAATAGCCAAGAGCCTCAACCAACACCTTAGGAGGCTCTCGTTAGGCGGCTGGATCAAGGGCTTGCTTCAGAAAGCGGTACTCCTGGATACGACGCGTATCGTTTGGAGATTCCTCTCTCTGGAGTCCTGACCGCTGGTAGCTTGGACCCTGTTCCCGATACCGGTGGGCTAGTATTTTTAATATTTTTTAATGTTTTCTTTAATAGGAATATTTAAAAATTTAATTTATATGTATATAATTAGAAATTAAAAACTATTTATTACAAATGAGCCAGACGATATAAGGTCGTCGTTATCAAGTAGATCAAAATACTTAGAGGTCAAAGACTCTTTTTTACTTCCATATAATTCATATTGATCAAATAATATGAAAGCAGGGTCCAAAATAAAATCTTATTTTTATCTTTTCTTACCACCTGCCTAGTATTTTCCCTACTAAGTGTATGACGCTTGCCTAATCGGTTACCGCTGATTACAATTATTTCACACAAAGCAGCTGCCTATACTCCACAACCCAGTAACTGGGTAACGTGATACCTCTTTACTGGTGTAAAGCTTTGGTTTCCTAGGAAAGCGGTGCCGTCATATAGCGGCCGTAATATTACGGACGCAAAAAGGCGGCCGTCTTTACAGGTGTCAGTTACCGCTCTCTAGGAAACCGCGCCATTTTGTTTACATAGACAACGTTCTAGTGACGTCATTCACCGCTGTATTACGGCCGCTATATGACGGCACCGCTATCCTAGGAAAACAAAGCTAAGATTTTCTGACTTCTGACTACTCGTAACGACGAACAAATCAGATTAATAATTTACAAATTAATAATTAATAAAAAATATTCTTCCTGTAAATTGTGAGGTCTCAAATTGATTCCGTATTATTAAAAATTATTCCTACTATTAAATTTAACTGGGAAAATAATATACTGTCATATAAATAAATCATATTAATAATTAAACGATAATTATTCTCTTCCGTTTTTAGGGTTCGATAGCTGAATAGTAAAAAAACGGAACACCTATAGATTCGTCATGGCAGTCTGTGTGTTCGTAGGTCACACCCACTTTATTCCAAAACTATTGAGACTAAACAGTGAAACTTGGTAGGCAGATGTATTCTATGATTGGCTTTACGATCTTTATACAAATATAAAAAAATGAGAGGGGCTTTGTAGCCGTTTTTTTTTTTTTCAAACCCATACGTGTGTGATATGTATAGAAAGGTTATTAAAATTGCATTTCAAAGTCAATCGTTTGAAAGATACAGTTACACTTCTGGTAACACACTGACAAAACACTGGTGGTAAAATGTGTCTCCCCTCCCCTCAAAAAAATAAGTTATAATACATACCTACTTATAAATTACGCTGTACATTTCAATGACAACTTTCAACGAAAATTGAATTCAACGCAATATAGTCAGCAGTTTTTGAGATATACCACATTTTAACATTGTTATTCATATATTACAAATACTATGAAAAACACTTTGTTTTTTATACGTATACGTTATGGAACGTATATTGCATAGCTACTACAGAACCCTTCATGAGCGAGCCTTATTCGCACTTGGCTATTTTTTTCTGTAAATCGTGCGGTCACAAACATATTATTACGATTTATTATTAAAATTTATACCCGCGGGTTAACTGAAAAAATAAAATACAGTGTGCTACATTAAACAAGGTGAGGTTCCGAGGTTAACTTTTGTAAAACAATATGATTATTCTCTGAAAAGTGGGTCAGGGTAGAGTATATCCGGGGTCACGGGAATGTTCTAAAGAGATACGGCCCCGGAAGGCAAGGGGCACTGAAGGAGCAGGGTTGGTTTTTAGTCAGTAGAAGTCCACCCTTCCGCTCCACCCACAGCGGAAAGAGTAATTTGATGATTTTCCCACCCAGAAAAAAAAGGGTAGAGTACGTCAAAAGCGCCTCTTGGTAACAGATTATTTGCTGATACCTATACAACGTGTAACGGAAACCCCATATCTATCCAAAAGGGTTGAAGATAACATCTGGTATGGAGTATCTATGCACAATTTCAGCACAAAATAACTGACTCAAAGAATTGATACCAAATTATTGGTTTCATATATTTCTTGAATACCAATCATAACAAACGTGTCACAGCACTACGAGGGTCAATAACTTTCCACGTCACTTGCCAATACCACGATAATTCTTTTCGTTCTTCTTAATTTGAAAAATTTGGTCTCTGTTATCAGTGTATTGGAATTTGTAATAAGTTCTACACACGTAGACTTAGAATTACAAAACCCTTGCCATATCGTTTGTTATCATCCAAAGAAGCCATGCACTTGGTATGTATATACCCTTTAAATTACACGTTGTATAATTAAATATGCTTGTACAACTAAAGGTGTTTTCTTGATTATACATATGCATAATTAGGTTTCTAACCAACATATAAGGTGACTATCATTTAGCTTGCGACTTCATCCGCGTGGCTTTGGGAATAATTTATAGCACTCACAAATAATGCACCTTAGTACCAATGAAAAAAGATTCAAAATCGGATAACCTCATTTTCTGTGTGGGAAAATCTTAGAATGACTTCTCCCGCTCTGGGTGCGGAAGGGAGTGTCAAACTGAGCTACAGAGCTGCCCTTCTGTTCATACAAACATACAAAATTTTACTTCTCTACAATATTATTATAGAGTATGATATGTCCAAAGTCTTTGATGTAAATGGACGCACGCCTCATAAACGCACAATCAAAAGTTAAACCAAAATAACTTATTCCATACTTCGTCTCAGTCTCCATATTCATAGTGTACTTGATGGATATATACCGCTGTTGTGCCTCTCATCAAAGGTTGCAGCTGTGGCGCCTCGTGGCATTAAATATTGCGTGGTCTTACAGGGTAATTGGAATTCATGCTGATTTCCATGGTCTTTTTATTATGTCCTTTCAGCAAGATGGTGATGAGGCTACGTGCTTTATTAAATTCCATACTCATCTTAAAATCTTCTAAAATATAAACCCATTTATACTAAAATATAGAGAAATTACGTTTCAAATGGTGAAAATTAACAAAAATAGTGTTCAGCTCATTGGATTTTATGAGACTGCCGTTTTAATCAAAGCGTTAGACTTTACAAATCAATTGCACGTAGTTATAGGATTATCAATACATATAATAAAGCATTTACAAAAATGTTTGTTTGCATTAATTATATCCATATAATTAAAAACATTATTAATAACAGCAATAGAAGAAGAATTATTTAAAAAAAATCTATCTGTTTATGCTGCAGGCTAATAACCTACTAGACGGCTTTGAACTACACTTTTTTGTTATAATATTGATTTCGAAAACTGAAACACCTGATGTAGAAACACGCGAGCGAAGCCGCAGGCAGAAGCTAGTTAACAATAATATTCAAATGCCACACTGTCAATTTAATAGTTTTGGAAAACATAAATATATTATTCATTAAAATTTTCAATACTCGGCATGCATTTAAAACTCAAAATTAAATTTTAAAATTCTCTAAAGTCGTACATCAACCTTTTAACTAATACCAGAGACTGAGTACGGTCATTACTATCCTCATTTAGGTTAAAGTAGGTAGATTCTGCGGTTTTCCTACCAACAGTTTGTGAATTCTTCCTGCTACTTCACTTTGTTACTATATTAACCTCTTTTATTATTATCAAAGTATTAACCTATCAAATGCCTATCAAGCAATGTCGGAACGAAGCATTATAGAATATATTTCAGTTCCGTTCAGTTCCGGTTTTTATTTACCTATTGTTATTATTCATCACCTATGCTAATATAATAGGCCATTTTTAAAGCATGACTGGCATACCAGAAAATAATTGTGTACTTTTTTTCTACTTGAATATTAAAAAAACGTATCTATATGCATAAATTATCACCTATTATGTACTCATTATCACGCATAAATATACTGCAAAAACATGCATTGTACTCGACATTGAGACAAGTTGAGGGCTGGTTGACTAACCTAAATAAATAAATAACTATTAGTCTAGTTAGAAAATTTAGAGACAGATTTTCTCCGTTTCAGTATTTTTGTTTTTTGTTTTTATTGTCCCTCTATTGGGCAAAGAGGTCCTCGACAGCCTTCACCCTTACTAGTGATTTGCCTTATCTGACGAATTCGTCATGAACGCCTCTAAGCCGCTCTAGGCCTTCCTTGGAGGCAGCGTTCACCCCCAGGCTCTCTCTCCGTAACACGATTACCAATGGCCCATTTTTTTGATGAGTGATGATGTCTACATGGCTGCTAGTGTAAATTTAATAGCACAGTGCATGAAAGGAGCCTACCAGAGCGACGTGCCTATCAACTGAGTCACTATACGTGCGGTGCATACTGGGTAGAGAGCGAGTCCCGACCCTGACTGGCTAATCCTTTCACTACGATGGCAATCACAAGTCCTCCTCTTAAACCAGCTTTGTCTAATCTCGATTAACATCAATGTAGGTTTCAATTTAGACCCACCGCGGGATAGGCTCCAGTAGTCGAAGATCGCGAGCCGATCTCCGGTCACTGAAGGCGTGGATTTGCACACAATTGCACACCCGGACCAGGCGTCCGTCACTCGCTCAAGGCCACGCGTTATATGCCTACCGCTTCGCGTATCGCCGTCGGTACAACCGACAGTGGCCGCACGCCTGCCTAAGCCTTTTTAAATAATTTCAACGTCATAATGGATCGACCTAAAAACAATTGATTTTCCTCCGCTTTGCTCCTGCTTCCCTTTTGATTATTTATTTGCGCGGAATTTTATTAAAAATAATATTTTTACGCGGTTTCGGATATTTTCGACACTAAAATTCAATAATCGGGAATTCAGGGAAGGAAAAAATGCATCTATCATTTTATTAAACTGAAAATAATTTGATCAACAAATAAAAATAATTATATTTCTATATTCGTTTTATTACCTACCAATATCATCATATACAACCCATTCGCTCGATGACGTGGCTCGCGCGGCGGGCTAAACAATCTCAACTTTCTGTGTGCGTACTTATGGTACATTTCTTCTCGCTGCAAACAGCTGGTATTATTATTAAGATGTTGTAGGCTATTACAGCGTAGTTGTTTTCGCTTTTGTATGAGTGATGTATCTGTTACGAAGTAACTATTTAGTAATCTGTGCCCGGGCCTAGTCCTTACCGAACGGTTCGGTAAGGCCCGGGTCGGCAGCGCGTTGTGTTCCATGCGCGCCTCAAAAAGCCTTCTATTCCAAAGGCCATTGCCCTTCCGACGAGATACCGCGGCCCTAGGCCGCAAATGCAACTAAAGGAACAGAATGGGTTTTTAGCAAATAAAAAACTTCTATTCTACCCAGGGCGGGAGAAGTTATTTAATGATTTTCCCACTGGAAAGAAAAAAATATATACAAATCGGAAATTCTTTCTAAATTTTAACGCAAATCTACCTGTGATATTTTGCGTCCAAGACACCCTTCGAGGAGTAGCCCAAAGCCGGCCACATATCGTTCGGCACCATTTAGGCACACGCTTGTCGCCAAGATTTGTCACTCAAAAGACACAGTACAAAGCTGTGTGTGCTGTTCCCAGCGTTAGCACACTATCTACTAGACTCAAATTAGATTACCATCGACACGCATAGAAGAATGCAATAGCAAACGATTTTTCATTCAAGATATATGGGTCCACTGAGACGTTTACAAGTGAGCAAAGCGGTGATCACAAGCTAATAAGGAATAAACTTATCGCAGCCTCAATTTACGTCGGCTTAGTTATAAAACACCTTTGATATCTTATTTATTTTTCCACACTATTTTTATTTTTGCACTGTTCACACAAAGATAAATAATATAAGGAGAATATTTAATTGTAGTTGAAATCTTCAGTAGAAATTATTTTGCACATTTGTATTTTAATAATTCAAATTTTCTAGAATAAACTTATTATAATCGTTTAACAACAAACACATTTAATGCAAACTGACAATGTTGTCATATTTTGAAAGGGCTACTAGATCACAGGTTCCATAAATTCATTCAAGATATGTACTTAATTAAAACCTCATTTTTAAAATAAGTATGAACGTAGGTTGCCAGGAAGATTCCGGAATACGATGTGCCTTCATTAGTAATTAATCGTTTTTATACAGCGACCGAGGGGCTTTCCTTTAAACTGCGTATACTAGATACCATTTTCAAGCTTTGTACCAAAAATCAATTAAATAGGAGAAGTAGTTTAGTCGCAAATGATTTTGATGAGATGCACCTTAAATCTGACCAAGTTAAGAGATAACACACGCCACACTACGTTGCCACTTTGTTATTTAAGGTCAGTCACATTTATTTACAAAGGGTGGTTGCGTTTTACTCTGATTTGTAAGCTATTTAGTCTGTTGGAAAAAAATTAGTTTTGACTGTTTTTATTTTTTAACTGTTTCAAATTAACACTAAACACGTATAGTATACGTAGTGTAATTTAATGCCCCTCTGTCGTATCAACTCTGTATACATATACTTTATATAAATATTACAAAAAAAATTACATACATACACTACAACCGGATACCACATGCGTATCCTTATAAACTAATTAGGTATAATATAGGGATTTAGTTCATTAACGTCATCGTACAAAGAAACCTAATTAGTTATAGGTATATGAGATAGTCTTTAGGTAATATTCACATTAATCGTCATTTCAAGAACGACAGGCTAAACGGTCATTACACAAATTGGTAATTTATTTATCTCATTGAGTCATTCCTTTATAAATGAGAATATTAAGATAGTTCTTTGAATTGAATCAAATTAATTAACCAAGGCAAAGTAATGACAGAGTAGTAATGACCGAGAAAGTGACACCCCGGTGACACTTCTAGTACGCACCTAACACTTTACACCTAAGGCTCAATTTACACCACAGCGGAATGGAATTGAAGCGACTTTTTGCTACATAGCATAATGAACTTTATATCAATTGTGTAACATAAAACTAAATACATGCATGCATGCATCCATTTGCATGGCTCCGATTATTTATAATAAATTGCCAAAAAGTTGGAAGCTTGCAGTTTAAATTGAAAGTTAAAAAATTCTTAGCTGAGAGAGCTTACTACACGATTAATGATTTTTTATGTGAAAAGAATTTTAATTTATGACTATTATAACTTTTACCTATTAATTGACTACTTTAAATGACTATAATTACTTTTACAATTTCATTGCCTACTTTAAATGACTGTAATAACTTTACTTACTTGTTTTGACTATGTTATACAAGTAAACTGTGACATTTTAATTATTTAATTATATAAAATTGAATTGTTTTTATGAATTATTTAACTAACTTTATTATTTGTGTAATTTTATACGAAATTATGAATAATTATAATTTACATATATTCACCTTAAATATTTGTATGCCATTGTATAAATATGGCAAACATGACGACCCGTGTAAACTATTTATTAACAACTTGCATGCTTTTTCTTTTGTATGTATACTCATGGTTGGACAAATAAAATGATCTTATCTTATCTTATCTTATCTTAAGAGCCAAAAATTCTCGAGAATGCGCGAGGATTCCCCGGAAGACGCGGGACCTGTTTTTGAATCCTATTTAGTTTGTATGTTATACAATTGACATAAAGTTCACTATGCTATGTACAATTTCGTTGCAAAAAGTCACTTCCATTCCATTCTGCGGCAGTGTAAATTGAGCCTAAGGGTCAGCGCACACCAAGAGCAGAGCAGAGCAGAGTATTTTCTGAGATTATTGAAAAAATATCTTATGATTATTATCATACATCGCAAAATTGAATACATGCCCAAATTTGATGCTCGACCATGCTCGAGCAAGCCAACTCCGTGTTCCATACGCGCGAGCGCGCTCGAGCAGCTGCGCACTGCCACGGGCCGCTCGCGCCAGTCAGTCACTGTTGCCGCAGCGAGAAAACCTTATTTTATTATCAGCCTATGAATGGAATTGATCGGTTTGGTGCAGTGTTTTGGATGTTTGTACAATATATCTAGTTCAATATAAAGCGATCGGATGTTAACCTCTCAAGGACCGCCATTATTTACGTCAACCATCCTTCAAGCACCGCGGGCGGGCTCTTATCGTATGCTAGCGGGGCTCAACTAATACTTGTTTACTGGCACGTTTTTGTGCCGCTAGGGCTCTAGAGGTTAAAAGCCAATGCTTGGGAAAGTCCAAAGAAATGGGAAAGATTTTGCGCCGGACAACCCAGACTATATTTAACAGAGATGACTCTTGCATGGTCGAACATGCCGCCTGCATGCTCGAGCAGTAAAAATTTTTATCGACCATGCGCGAGCATTTTGCAGTTCGGTCTGCGCTGACCCTAAGAAACACATACGCATACACACACATAAGCACGTGCACACACATTCATATAGACATTATTTGCCAACTAACACTTATTTTTCTATTATACAGTTTTATTTGCCTTTGTCCAACTATGTTTGGGTCAGCTATTAATGTTTAATACTCTCGTACTCGAATCTGAGTATAAATGTTTTACGAGATGCGACTGTCTATCTGACTTCCACAACCCAGTAACTGGGTAACACGATACCCCTTGGCAAGACCAGTGACAGAGCTACTGGCTTCTGACTACCTGTAACAATGGCTTAACTCACTTTCCGAGGCATGGAGGTATCATACCGCAACTTCCAAACTCCGTGCTACTCCTGAGATTTTTAATACAAATACCCAGTATCACTTTTTGGTCCAACCCGGGAATCGAACCCGAGAGCTAATGGTCAGCAGTCACTCTTGCGATCAATCGACCAATTAGGCAGTCCAGTAGATTGCTTATTGAAATAACTGTACAAAATATGTACTGTAGAGTTGGGTTACTTTGGCTATCGGGGGCAACATTCTCGGGGCCACAGCAAACAATGTTTCTATTATTGATGTAACGACACAGCAAATAAAAGTTTGTTTAACCGATGATAGAATAAAGTCGCTTTTAAATAACATTGTGATTGACGCATTGCAATATAAGCATCTATTTTAATGAGCCTAAATTATCCTTTTTTGATCCAATGTATACAAAGGGGCTTAGAACTAAAGGTATGTATAATTATAATAATTCACAACACATAAGATCTTATAACTTTCTTCTTTACATTAGAGCAAAGTTCATCTTCTACCTTATCTATTTATTTTATTAAGTCTGTATTTCCTGTTAGCTACAAACTGGAGGTCTTTAAGCCACTAGTAAATAGGTTACGTCTAGGCAAGTGTGTTTCATCTTCGACCACTTCATCTCTTACCTTCAGGTGATACGGTGGTCCAACGCGAGCATATTATTATGATGAATAAAAAAAAGAGTGTACGACTAAACGCCGACAGACACTACGTCGACAGACTGAACACCGACAAGACTTTACTTAGACAGGACCCTTCTCCGACAGGATACTTCGCCGACAGGACACTTCGCCGACAGGACACTTCGCCGACAGGGCTCATCAGCGACACAACTTATCATCGATAATCAGATCCTTACTTTGGAAATCGATTATGCTTTTCTTGTAACTATACAATTCATAACTTCGTATACTTCGTAATACTAATTCGTACTTTACGTGATATTTTACACTTGATTACAGCTCTATGTGTTACAATTTTCAAAATCTGTATGTTCTAAAGTGTTTAGTGTATATTAGAGTTCTTCACCATTCGGACCTTTTAGAAACTAGAACTAATTTGTCCTATAGGTAATCATAAAACGTCAAAAGCTAGTGCACAATTCGAAATTGGTCGTATTCTATTTAAATTCTATGTAGTCTTCTGCAGTCTTTCTCCACATAAACTTAAACAGCGAGTGCGAAATATCATCCTCTTTCATGTGCGTTATATTACTATTAAAAATGTTTTAAAAAAAATTAACTGATTTCCATATCAGAACACTACAAAGTCAAAAATAACTTTAATTTCGGTAGTCGGTGTGGTTTTGTATTTTCTTTTTAATTTTCACACCGCCTTCCGAAAATTAAGTTATTTTTGGCTTTAGATAGATAGATAGATAGAATACTTTTTATTGTTTTTTTTATTGCTTTGTTTTATTTAAACAAACACTTGATTTACAATACCGCAAAATATGGTTAAAATGGTGGGCTTTGTAGTGTTCTGATATGGAAGTCGGTTTTATTTTATGCAAAAAAGTTTTTTCTCACGCTTTTTAGTGGGTCGGTTTGTAATTTATCTAGTTACAACATCTAAAATGTCAACTACTTATCACCTTTTACAAAATATTGCTTTACCCGATGCAGAGCTGTTAATTTTTGAGGAGTTCTCCTGGTACTTCACCATTAGCTCTACATCACCATATGCATTGTGGCGAGAAGTGCTGAACATCCATATTCAAGTAATCGAATCGCAATCTACGAAATACTTCTTATTGAGTAGTTTCGGTGGCCATCTGTGGTCTTCATCATCAGTTCTACTTCCCCAAATGGTGCTTTTCAAGAGCAACTGTACAAGTTACTATAAGAAATACACAAAACGCTATGGGTGTACCTATAATATTTGAATAGTTCCCTCGATTTCTCCATGATTCCATCATCCGATCCTAACGTGATGACAATAGGACCAATTCAAAAGTATACCCTTTTAAACTAAAAACAAATTTTCCAAATCGGTCCAGCCGTCTTCGAGATATGAGGTAACATACATAAAAAAACGGTCTGCATTGGGAAAAGCAATATATTGTAAAATGTTATAAGGAATTGTCATTTAGGCTTTTGTTACTAGGTAAATTACAAACAGACCAACTAAAAAGAGAGAAATAAAAACATTTTAACAAAAAATTACACCGACTTCCAAAAAACACTGCAAAGTGAAAAATAAATTTTATTTCGGAAGTCGGTGCCAAAAACTAAAATACAAAACCAACGACGCCGACTAATGAAATTGAAGTTATTTTTCACTTAGCAGTGTTTTTTGGAAGTCGGTGAAATTTTTTGGTAAAATGTTTTCTCAACTACGTTAGGGTCGGATTTCAGTCTAACCGGATGCTGCTGAGTACTAGTGTTGTACCTACAGGGAGCGACTGCCTATCTGACCTCCACAATGGTAGTAAGATACCGCTTGCCAAAGCCAATGTCAGATTTTCTGACAAGTGTCCCGACTCTCAAAGATATTCAAATTACTGCCGGGACCAACTGCTTCACGAGATTTCCGAGTTACGGAGAAATCTCTGTATGTTAAAATATTCAACCATCCATGGACTGATACTTAGCCTCGGCAAGTGATACTTAGCCTTGACGATCTATCTACACGTGCGGCTGTTATTATTTAACCACGTGCTTATTGTGCTTAATATCATATTTTTTCCCGATGACATTACTGCATTAGTTCTTCCGGATGTTTTTTTGCTGTTAAAAATAAAAACTGTACGTGAATGATCACTATAATTTAAGAGAGACCGTCTTTATAAGCAACATTATTCAGTATTTTTCTCAATTTCCTCTGAAATTGCATCTAGCGACACTTACCTGGGCTATTATTAAGAGATCAGCATCACGATAAAAAAATGTATAATTTTATCTATGCAACACTGAGTTCAATACACAATATGTCGGTATACTGAACTTTTCACTGTTTCAAACGAATTTAAAAGAGAGATAATGAAATTTAGTTTTGTTAAAAGTGGCACTCAATGGAATTAGTAACATTCTTTCAAACGAAAATAAAAAATTTATATCTCATGAGTTATTCCAACAATATTCGTTTATTCCCATAAAAATGAAATATAAAATGAAAAATATCTATAACATGTTGATCACGATTCTATTTCGATATAATATAATCGATATAATATACGATATAATATATCGAATTATTCAGATAATGTTATTTATTACTTTTTAGAGGAGTGATAGGCCAGTGGTTACAAACGAAAGATTTCGAAAGTTCATTTCTATACAAAAATAATAAATTCATAGCAAGTTACAGGGCATTTTATCACGTTGTTATCCAATTACGTGCCATATTGCGCTTGGATTGCGAAAAATATGAATTTTTATTATGTATATTAAGCATTATAGATAAATATTCAATTAAAAAGACTACATGGGTATCAGATAAATATTTCTAAATTTATTTATTTACAGCATTCTGTTGTTATTATAAAAAAACAAGTGCAGTGGTGGGCACGAGTCTATGGCGAATCGTGTTCTACGCAGGGGGGCACACTTACCACTGTCATCAATTTTCATAGACGACAGCGACATCTGAAGTTTGGTGGGTTAAAAAGACTTGGCAGCCATCTTGTCTTGTTTGTCAACTTGTCAAAAAAATATAATGTCATTGTCGCCATTCGGCCATTATTGACTCTGGCTTTCGCGACATTGATGCGTTCCCCGAGATTCCGAGTTTATCTCAGCTAATTCGGTTAAAATTGTTACTTGTTACTGTTAGGTATTTGTTTTTTTAACATTATTCTGAACTTCAAACGTGTTCTTTTTTGTTTAGATCAAAACCCTGATTGTGACCCTAATAAAATTTAGCCTTAGTTCACCTACCAAACTCAAGGTGGCAGCACTTTCCATACATGCAAATTTTACCACAGAGTTGTTACTCTTTCCCTCTATAGTTACTTTAGTCTTTGGTTCTACGCGCGCCTCAAAGAGCAGTCAGCACTAATGACGGGACCCAATAGGGCAGTTCCTTGCCGGGGTTACCAGAATAGAATAAAATAGAATATACTTTATTGTACACCAACATTTAAACACACCTATATTACAATATTGCTTATTCTATGGTTACAATGGCGGTCTTATCGCTGAAAGCGAGAGCTTCCAGACAACCTAAGGAAGGATAAAGAGAAACCCCAGGATGCAACGCAAATGAAGAAATAGGGTGGGTTTTATAGTAATTTAAAGTACCTACTTCATTCTCCACAAAAAAGCAATTGTGTCTCAGTGGTTACAGGTACAAGTTAAGAGCTATAGGATCGAACCCAGGCAGGCACATTACTTTGTGTAATTAACATCATGACCACTGGTATTAAAACGCTGATGGAAAACATCGTTAGGAAACCGGTATGTCCTGGGACCGAAGATATGTGGTCCACTAGCCCCACTGGGCTCGCGTTATAGAATACGGCCCGAAGACAGGGTCTCAGCAGTCGGAACGTTTTAGATTGAAGAGAAGAATGGAAGATTTGTTACATAATACATAAAAATAATGTTTATGTACCTAATATTAGAACTTAAAACGGTGTATTTACCATGTGTACTTTCGAGTTACTGTTAGTGACCATGTTAGCTTAAAACTTATATAATGTTTATGTATTACTTTAGAAATCTTCCACGTACCATCTGCCATTTAATGATTCTTGTGCGAGAATGGACAGAATTATTTTATTTTCTTAATAAAAATAAATAAATAAAATAAGCCTTTATTGCTGTTACTTATACAATGGTTAACCTTATAAACTATTTCTTATTTATTATACTTGACATTTACATACTAATTATTTTTACATAGCGGCAATCGGTTCACATTTTATTTTTCCTGTAACAGCTTATCCTACGACAAAGGCCTCCTCCAAAGACTTCCATAATTCTCGATCCTTGGCTATACGGGTCCATTCAGGGCCTGCTACTTGCCTTATGTCATCTTCCCAGCGTTTACGCTGTCTCCCTTTGCTTCTTTTATCGCCCCTTGGGTACCACTCTGTTATTAACCTGGTCCACTTTTCCTTTGTGTCCCGCAACATATGTCCCGTCCATCGCCATTTTAGCGTTTTGCAAACATTGTGCGCATTTTTGAATTTCGTTTTGTTTCTTATTGTATCCAACTTTACCTTGTCTCTCCTTCTTACGCCAGCCACGCTTCGTTCAATGCTGTTCTGGCACACTTTTATTCTATTTGATAATTGTTCTGTTAGGGCCCATGTTTGGCAGCCGTATGTTAAGCAAGGGAGTATACACATGTTATACACTTTTCTTTTCTCTTTGATAGGCATGTCCTTGTTTTTCATGACTTCGCTGAGTGACCAATATCTCTTCCATGTATTGGCTATCCGTCTTTCAATCTCTTTGTGCATGGTGTCTTCAGCGGCTATGAGTTGTCCTAGGTATACGTATTCTTCGACATATTCTATCCTCTCTGAGTTGACTATGATGGTATGCGTCTGTGAAGAGTTAGTCATAATCTTTGTCTTTGCCGTGTTCATTGTAAGTCCAGCCTTCGCGCTTTGATCTGACAGTTGTTGTAACATTTGCTCTAATTTAATTGGACATTCTGCAAATAAGATCAAGTCGTCTGCAAATCGTAGGTGGTTTAGTTTTTCACCATTTATGTTCAGGCCTTCGTGATCCCATTGTAGATTCCTGAATATCATCTCTAGAGCCGCCGAAAACAACTTAGGAGAAATTGGGTCTCCTTGCCGGACGCCTCTCTCTATAGGAAATTCTTCCCCCGTAGTTTCAAGCCTGATTTGTTGATTTTATTTTCTTAAGAATAGGTAAATTTTATAGTTTGTAATTGATGGTATTTTATTTAATAACGATATAATCATGAAAGTCCAAGGAACAATCTCTAATGCCATGAAACCAAGGGTATTCAAATTTGCCCATGGTACCGGTAATGGGTCGACTAACCGGGACCACGGGTAAAAGCGGTCAGTGAAATAGTCTGCAAATGAAAAAATTGAGAGGAATAAAATATTTGGTAAGTCTTATTTAATTGCGTTTTTATTTTCATTGTATTTTGTTAATGTGTCTGTTAATTACAGAGTCAAAACTGACACTACGTGGGTTATCAGTTTTCTTCAAATCTTAAATAATGATGTGCCACTATCGAAAATTAATGTTGATAAAATCAAATATCGTTTTTTTTTATATTAAGTCAAACGCGAGCTTATGAACAATAAAAAAAATAAAAAGTTAATTTAAAAAAATTGTCTTTACAACAATTTATTTTATTCTATTCAAAAATGTATCAACTGGTATCACAGATACAAAACTGTACAAAGGAGCTGGTAACATTATTTATAATTTGACATTATAATGTGTCAATTTTATCTCTGTGATTAAAAAACAGGCTATAGATAATTTTACTGGCCAACACTAAACTTCTTTTGTTTTCGGCCATTCATTGCTTCTACTTGAATATGACTCTTCGGGTCTTCATTCTTCTTAGGATGAACTTTAATATAGTTGTTATAGTAAAATTTACTAAACATATAGAATAGTAAACTAATATTGACGATACAGAAAACGTGGACATATTTAGGATAGTTGCAATTGTGGAATAAGGCGTTTGTGTTGTGAGTCAGTGCGGCTACAAATTGCACCTGAAATATAAAAGTGGTTTAATTAATAACCCTGTATACATACATAGGAGGAGGAGCTCGTGCCTGAATTATAACAGTCTCACGGGTTGATGTTTGAGGTTAAGCAAAGCTAGAAGAGGTCAATCCGCGGATGGGTGATGGTGATGGGTGGATAAAAATGTATCAGGAATCCTCAAAAATGTAATATATTTTTATAACCACAAAAAAGTTTTGAAATCCTCTATAAATGAGCTTTCCATTTGCGAAGGATTTCAAAACTATTTTTTGTTTCTTACGATATTTTTAAAACCACACCACAATTTATCAAGTATTTCCGATTGTATTTGTATCGGCACCCGGCCCTAAGTAGTACTGCCACCTACTATATACTAGCATTCTCTCGTTTTATAATAAATAATAAAGTTTCACAAAAAATATTCATACAAATTAATTTATAAATAAAATTTCACGGTAGTTAATGATTTGTGGTAACCTCCCCGAAGAATATAAGAAAATCTATGTACATAAAAATGCAGTGTCGAAAAATAAACGTAAATAACTGCACCGAATTGGATAATTGTTTTACTGTTGTGTTCGTTATTGTCAGAAGTATTCATAATTGAAAATATGTACAGCAATGAAGTAAGAACGTGGATGACGTCGCGGGCTGAAGCTAATTTTAATATTTTTGCATCCTCTGTTACCCGATTATCGATGAATTTTGGGAAAAGCTTTATCTATACTAATATTATAAAGCGGAAAAGTTTGTTTGTTTGTTTGTTTGTTTGCTTGAACGCGCTAATCTTCGAAAGTACTGGGTGGAATAGAATGAAATTTGGTATGGAAGTAGCTTGAAGCTTGGGGAAGGTTATAGGTTACTTTTTACGCGACTGCAAAAATGAGAGTTATGTTTTTACCGTGATAGAATCCACGGGAGCGAAGCCCCGCGTGAGTACTATGTTATATATTTCTATAATAGTCTGTTCATAATCTTACCAACTGAATCAAGGTGACGTATTTCTTCCACCACAAGTACTTCTGATACTGCGGACCTAGCCCAGCTATGAAGTAATAAATGTACATAAGTATATGGACGAAGGAGTTCATTGTACCGATCAGGACAAGCGGACCAACTGCGAAGGAAAATAAAACATTATACAAAGAGCTGCTTCATCTAGATATATGTCTAAATATCTTAAATCTCATCTGCTTCGCTTATTCTCTGTTGGGGTCGGTTTCCAGTATAATCGGATACAGCTGAGTATAGATAGATAGATATATTCTTTATTGTACACCATAACAGTAAAACTAAGAACTTAACAACTAAGAAGGGTGATACAATGGGCGGTCTTAACACTAAAAGCGATCTTTTACAGACAACCTTTGGATGGATTTGACACATAGGAGAAAATAAATATATGGGTAGTCCACGGTGTACTATTTATCTATATCTATACTAATATTATAAAGCGGAAAAGTTTGTTTGTTTGTTTGTTTGCTTGAACGCGCTAATCTTCGAAAGTACTGGGTGGATTTGGATGAAATTTGGTATGGTAGTAGCTTGAAGCTTGAGGAAGGTTATAGGCTACTTTTTACGCGACTGCAAAAAAGGACAGTTATGTTTTTACCGTGATAGAATCCACGGGAGCGAAGCCCCGCGTGAGTACTAGTAAAATATAAAAACAATAAATAACATTCTCAAAACATATATGTATATTCATATAAATATAAAACAGAAACAAATACATACATAATAACAACAATTTAAGAAGAGAGATAAAGATCCTTTACCAAGTTTTACGTGGCATTTTACGTATTAGTGTTTTACTTGGAGCGTCTGCCTATCTGAGCTCCACAACTCAGTAACTAGGTAACACGACACCCCTTGGCTAGATCAGTGCCAGATTTACTGGCTTCTGACTTTCTGACAGTCAAAGATGCCCAAATGACAGCCGGGACTAAAAGGCACGGCGGTATCACACCGCCTATTTCCAAATCCGGGTTACTACTGAGAAATTCCTTACAGGAAAACCCTACAGCACTTTTTTCCCGAACCCGGAACTTTTAGCTCAGCAGTCGTGCTTACCACTCGACCGTCGAGATAGTTCAGATCTACAATAGTGATAGTTATCTCTGTGATTTCAACATACAGAACTATGTTTTCTCAAGTGCTTATAATTATTAAAGCCGTGCGCACACTGCGTTGCGTTTTGGAAACGCAAAATTTGTGAAGTATGGAGTGTCATAGAAGTGCGCGCACTGCGGTCAGTCTACCGGTGCGGTAGTACTACCGGAATTGCGGCCACCGCAAGGCAGTGCGCGCACGGCCTTTCTCGATTCTAAAACACAATCCTTTATTTTTCTGTCTTTTTCTCTGACTTTCTGTGTGATATCTGAATCGAGCTACTTAATATCTGAATAGAAAGTAGCTTATATTATTTTAACCCCAGGTTATATCTGCCATATTCCAACAAAACGAATTCATTGTTTTAGCCATAAAATCATGACAGATAGACTTTCACATTTCAGTCATATCTTACTTCTTACTTCTTACTAATATTATAAATGCGTTTGTGAGGATGGATGGATGTTTGTTACTCTTTCACGCAAAAACTACTGAACGAATTTAAATGAAATTTGGTAAGTAGATAAGTGGCAGCCTGGAATAACACATAGGTTACTTTTATCCCGAAATTCCCACGGGATCGGGATTTGCGCGGGAAATCCTTCCCACGCGTACAAAGTCGCGGGTAGAAGCTAGTCAGTCATGAAATTTTAGGTATTCTGAGGACGCGCGAGAGGATTTCTGGATCAAATCTCCGGTGAAAAATGAGAGGATTGTTGCATACGGTTGGTTGAACAAACCAAATACTTATTATAGTATTAAATATACAAAAATTTTGTGTCACATTATGAAATAATCTAATACAACTAATATAATATTGTCGACATAATGACAAAACTTCTGAATTTAAGCGCCTGTCATTTTAAGATGAGCAACTGTGAGCAACACGTTTACCTACAGGAACAATAGTGATTATATTCACATCTTATCATAAAAAAAATTGTAACGTGAGCATGAAAAGGGCCGTCAGTCGATATAATAAACTAGATGGATTCATAGTTCACTACAAGATCACATGAATTTTTCAGCATAGTTCGCCCAATTACATGCACGACTTATGATTTGCACGCAGCCATATGACTTTCTGTAATTTTCAGCATTACCAATGGTGAAAGAAAACATTGTGTGGAAAGCCTATTTTGGGATCTAAAAGTCCAAAAACATACGACATCCAGCAACACCCATTTGTCTCTGTGGTGAATATCGACCAATTTCCTCTCATAGAAGACATTTGTTCCAGCTGTGGGTATGTTTTAAGCTGATTTTTCGCAATATATCGCGATATTTGACTGGTCTTGCCATGGGGTATCACGTTACCCTATTGTGTTCTCAAGGGGTCATCTGGATAGACTGGAAGTTATCCCTAACTTAGTTGGAACAAGGTTAAAGACCGCAAGGGAGACATTTATTTACATATTATTTACTTTTTCAAGTAATTGAATATATTTTTTATTTTTATAATTTAACATTTTTAATTTCGTTTTGTACACGATTACAATATTATTTTCTTTTCAAGTAAAATTTTTTTTGTGTAAAAGTAAAAGCTATGTTGTGAATGTGAGAGCAATGTGGGATAATAGCGATTATTATGAATAGATTATCAGACTGTCTGGCAGTTTGAGTGCTTTATACGGCCCACCCAAATGTCCTTACTTTGGTATTGTTCGTCAAATCGTTCCAGCTCTTTAAGGTTCTAAGTTGAGCTACGCGATATTTGATAAATGCGTGCACTGTTTGGACGGGCCTGCTCAAATCTGTTTGATTCTGTCCTCTAAAGGGCGCCACAGACCTACATGGCTCTCATATGATTTGGATCACTACAGATTGTCTGGACTTTAAAAGAGATGTTGACCTCTGAGTTTGTTTCAGTGTTTCTTCTCAGAGTAGTCAGTTAGGAAACACTGGCCTCATCTAGTTTAAATTTACGAAAAAAAGACGTGTGAAAATGTTATTTATAACCTATTTGCAAAATAAACAACATTATTTCATTATTACATTGCATTGCACCGTGAGTACTCAGGTGAAATGACCACGAAGTGAGACGTCAATCCTTCAAATCAAAAGTTAAGCTAAAGACATGTTTACAGAGTCGATCAGTAATCGAAGTAGGTACCTAGTGGCCAGCGGGTACACAACTTCAACCAATAATAACTTTCACCAACATGGTTCCTACAATCTTACCTACAAGTAATTAAATGCTTCTTTTTAGGGTTCCGTATGTATTCTGTGAACCGCTTCCCGATTTTAAGAAAAAAAAAATATTTAAAATAAAGGGAGCCCCCCTTTATTTTAAATATTTTTATTTTGCCCAATACATGGAACTGAAACTGAATTTTTTTTTTCATGAAACCTTTGCGTTTGTGGTATCTATAGACAGGTCTTTAAAAACTACATTGAGGTTTCCAAAGCCACTTTTTCATAAAGTTAATCGTTTAAAAGATATACGCTTCCAAAATGGTAAAATGTGTGTGTGTCCCCTCTAACTTCTATAATAATGGTGTGAAAAATTTAAAATAAATATGCGATGTAGATCTTAATGTTAACTTTTTAATTCATTCGAACACTATGAAAAACAAATTACAATTATTTGGCGTAGTTACTACGGAACCCTCCATGGGCGAGTCTGACTCGCAGTTGGCCAATTTTTTTTTCATAAGATTAACAAACAGTGCAGAATTAAATCATAGTAGCAAGTATACTACTCACTACGCTATTCACATATTGTAATAAAGAGGAGCTAGCTGTTGATTTATTTACATTCTTACATAAATTTATTTCTAAAAAGACTTTGGCCTCTCATTTAAGTATGATTCTTCTCAGACTAGTGGCGTAAGGGACACCGAACCCTTAAAACTATCTTTAAAAGATTTTGAAATGCAAGATAAAAGATTTGAAATTAATATTTTTAATACAGATCAATAAATTTCTTTAGAAAACCGACTCCCAAAAAACACTGAAAAGTGAAAAATAACTTTAATTTCAGTAGTCGGTGTCTTTATTAGTTTTGTATTTTCGTTTTTGGCACCGACTTCCGAAATTAAAGTTATTTTTCACTTTGCAGTGTTTTTTGGGTGTCGGTTTAATTTTTTGGTAAAAAGTTTTTATTTCACTATTTTTAGTTGGTCTATTTTTAATTTACCTAGTTACAAGAGCCTAAATGTCAACTACTTATAACATTTTACAAAATATTTATTTTCCCAATGCTGGGCCGTTAATTGTTGAGGAGTTCTCCTGGTACTTCACCATCAGCTCTACATCACCATATGCATTGTGACGAGCATAAAGTGCTTAACATCCATATTCAAGTAATCGAATCGCAATCCACTCAATACTTATTATTGAGTAGTTTCGGCGGCTATCTGTGGTCTTCATCATCAGTTCCACTTCCTCAAATGGTACTTTTTGAGAGCAACTGCACAAGTTACTTTAATAAATACCCAAAACGTCATAGGTGTGCCTATAATATTTGAAGAGTTCCCTCGATTTCTCCAGGATCCCATCATCGGATCCTGACGTTTATGAAAATGGGACCAATTTTGAAGTATACCCTTTCAATCAAAAAAAGAATTTTCCAAATCGGTTCAGCCGTCTTCGAGTAATCGATGATCATACATAAAAAAAAAATATATACGCGTCGAATTGATAACCTCCTCTTTTTGTCGTCGGTTGAAAATGCAATCTCAATTTAGAACCGTAAATTAGTATTCAGTTACCAAATTCTATTTTATAAGAACAAAAAATAAGTTCTGCTGTTTACAGAATAATGCGGCATTTGTGAATTATCAATTAATTTCCTGATAATATTAAGTACTATTAGGCAATGAAATCTTTGATAATTTACTTCGGTTATCAAAAATCCGATCAAACAAGTCGCCGCGGTTTTAACTACATCGATTATAGCGGTTAGTTATTCAAAAATAATTAATTACTGCCTTGTTTGTGATAAATCTGGTAAAATTAGATCTACGCATGTTGCGTAATGCGTAGTCATTGTAATACAGTATGTTAACTAACAAAGGGCATTCCCGTTAACCCGCAATAGTATAAGCACATCAATTAGATCGCCGCACACGCGGCCCGTCATTCATAAATAAATTGCGACTTTGCCATCCTTCAAGTACGCGTGTACAGGGTGTTTCTTTTACGTATTAATTTAACATTTTAGTGAACATTTTAACAATAAAAAAAAATTGTGTTCGAATGGTAATATTTTTTTAGCATGTATGGATGCTATACTGTTGCGGGTTAATGGGAATGCCCTCTGTTAGTTAACATACTATATTTCGTATTTAAAGCTCTCAAAGATTACAACGCCTGCAGATATAGCATAGCTTGATGCTAATCCGTGTATTATTTGTATATTGGTTACTTCTTGGTCATTTACCAATCTATTCATTAATAATTCAAAAACATAAACTAAGTAACTTGCATACTAATTAGATTTAGTTGTGGCGCATCTATTTTACATGAGTAGGTACTCAAAAGAATACAATAAAGGTAACTGTTCACAGAAAAAAAAAATTACTATGAATTGCAAAATAGAATTGAAATTGGAAGTTGGTGTCAAATAACCAGGAACAAGACAGAAATTATTTAAGTAACTTCCAACTATGTTGCATTTTTTTTTACTCACACTATCATCCTTTATAACCAAACATAGGGCAATCTGCAAATTTCATTAAATATTTTAAGCTAAAGTGAATAACAGCGCATCATTCGCATAACGCTGACCTAATTCTAAGTTCATATTGTTAATCTGTGAACAATGGTCTGTGTTACATATTTGCATAATGTTATTTTGCTAACATGTGACCCACAGTTCAGTAAGGTTTATTGTTGCAAATAAATCATTTCTTTTTGTAATAGCTAGAACTTAGTACGGGCGGCAAATAGTTTTGGAATGGAGTATAGAGCTTAACCCAAAAAAATATTTTTCATTTTAAATAAGAATATGTATAGGTATGTATCGTAGAAAATTAATAAAATATGTTTTGGATCTTTCTTACGAAACCTCACTAAAATTTAACTAATAGCTTCAATTTTAATTTTTTCTCCCTATAAAGTAGGTACATATTTTATTTACAAATGTATTGATTTCAGAAATTAGCACACCTGGAAAGAACTTCGTTGCCACCCAAGAGCTGATGACGACCATTGAGTGGTGATACAAATGCAGAGTAGAAATCTGTCTGCCTTTCTTTCTGAACACGAAGAATACGGTGTCCAGGAGCTCTGTCATCTTACCGAAGAAGTACCACCAGGATGAAGCTGCTGTCTGAAAAGTAAGACAATTTATTATATTATTTTTGTTATTTTCTTATATTGTTTGTGTTATTGTTTTATTTCCTGTCGGTTTTCTATAGATTGTACTTCGGGGAGTGTGCGCAGGAGCTCCATGACCTGATTCCTCCATCTCCATTTCACTACCGGTCTACCAGACGCACCGCTGGGTACCATCCGCACTTGGTTGATATACCGTCTTGTCGTACCAAGCGCTTCTCCTCCACATTTATTGTGCGCACAGCCAAGTTGTGGAATTCTCTGCCGGCTTCTATGTTCCCTGCCACTCATGACCTTTCAGCCTTTAAAGCTAGAATAAATAGGCATCTTCTGGGCTTGCTCGTCACATCGTAGACCTCATCTATCGCTTACCATCAGGCGAGATCGAGGTCAAGAGTATAATTTAAAAAAAAAGATATGAATCCATCTATTTTGCCGTTTCCTATCTACAACAGACTCGGCTTCTCGTCTAACCGAATGCAATAGCAACATGACATGGAGCAAGCAACTAGACAGTGGTGCCATGTAAAATCATGGAACAACCAGCAATCATAAGATAACATGATACTCTTTGGACAGACTGATATCAGATTTTTGCCTTCTGAATACCCATAAAGACTCTGTCAGATTTAAACAAATGACAGCCTGGACCGTTCAACGTGCTTTCCCAATCCATGGACCCTTCTCGGAAAGCTTTGCCATCTACCCGTTCGTCTGTCACTTAGCAAAGGGCTGCTTAAAAAAAGTGACAAAATATTCGTAAAACCAATAAAGATGGCAAAGATCATAACTATCTCTTATCAGAATTAATGAGCTTGGGTTTTCTACTAAACAAGTATATTTTTCTGTATCTAGTTAAAACCTTTAATGTTACTTTAAATATAAGAATTAATTTATATATTACTAGTGACCCGACTCGGCTTCGCACAGCAGCTAATTCACATGAAACCTTTATACATTATAAAGTAAAACCTTCCTCATTAATCGCTATAACCATTGGTGAAAATCGCTTGAAACTCTGTTCAGTGTTTTTTTTAGTTTATTGCGAACATACAGACAGACAGATGCGGC
This sequence comes from Tholera decimalis, assembly GCA_943138885.2. NCBI lineage: Eukaryota > Metazoa > Arthropoda > Insecta > Lepidoptera > Noctuidae > Tholera > Tholera decimalis. The sequence goes on along the minus strand of OW964552.2, from coordinate 6,244,459 downwards.
GTAAGACTGTTTTATAATATGTAGGTAAGGACTTTATATTATCAAACTTACTCTTATTACTTGAGGATCATCTGACGTTATAAATGGATCGCAAACTAGGCTGTAGTCTTCCAATAAAATGTAGTTAAGTCCCTGAAAAAAATTATAAACACGTTAATAATGTAAAATCGACTAATAAGCTGTCATTTCGGATTGTACGAGAAAAGCCGTACAATATCAGTAGTTTTAAGTTTATGCTGACATTGACGCACAGCGAAATGCATATTCAAGTAATAATTAATTAATTCAACGCATCGCGTTAGTAGCTGCAGAAAAATATCGCGATTAACACATAGCGGGAAAAATACTTATCAAAGACTCTTTCGCCACGTATCAATCCTTTATCATTTTTCTATATCAATTTTACCTTTACAAAAAAAAAAGTTGTGTACTTTTAATATAGCATTATTTTGACTCACATCACCATTTCAAATGTACCCTACTCGTACATGGGTCTAAGAATCCATCGTGTTAGTAACCTATAGCGTGAAATGATACGCTTATTATCTAGTGTCACTATCTATCACCCTCCGCACAAATTCGGAGATCTGACACTGTCACCTCCCGTTCAGGATGTTGTTACGACTGATTCCTCTCTGGTCAGATGTGAAGCTGTTTTTCGCGTATATAATACAAAATATAGTCAGCCTGTAACTCACTGCTGGGACAAATGTCTCCTCTCGAGAGAATGGGTCGTGATCCACCACAGGCACCCAGTGCGGATTGGTAGATTTTGGATGTGTCAGGGTTTTCGGTCCTAGGACATGTTGGCACCGTATGTTGTGGTGATGATGAAAATTACACAAAATAATGAGTCTGCTTGGGTTCAGACCTACGACTACGGCCACCAAATAGCGTATAAAACGTCGGTGACAGTTTCTGCAAACATCTCTGAAGCACTACACTAACGAGGCGATCTCAAGAGCATCCTGAAAGCAATATTGTACTGAACGTGCAGTACAAATAGCAATTTTTTGATACAATTAAACTATATCTCTAATACTTATGTATACCTAATGCGTCTGCGCTTAAAATAAAGGCACATCCTGTCATGTAAGTCTTCGAAAATATTCTCCAAAATCGATGAGTTTGCAAGCAGGGGAATTATAATATTTAAATCTTTAGGGTATATAGTTATTGGATACTGTATACATTTATGATTGCACAAATATAGCAAGTGTTCGACCTTCGTTAATTTAGTGTTTAATTTTATAATTCTAAAAACTTGCAGCCAGACAGACAATAGTTTCGTTAATAGCTACAATATGGCCAATTTCAAACTTTCACGGATTACTAAAGTTAGTGGCCATGAAAATATGAGGAAAAATAAAAAAAATACGAATTGACTCAATGCCATTGTTTGTTCATTAGTTTGTTTTTGTATAATTCTGTTGTTCGTTTATTATGTAAGTACGTCGTATTTATATTGCCTTATCATTAATTTAAATGCTACGAAAAAGCTGTTTCTCTTTAGATATCTTGTTCTTATACACTTAAATATATTTAAGAGTTCCTTAGTCTCACAAAATCTCGAGTACAGCTGTGCCAATCCAAAGCTGGCTGGCTTAAAAGTTCAGAAAGACAACATCTGACGAGTCAGCAAGTAAAATCATAAAAATAACTGTCACTCACCTCATAAACTAAGAATACACTAAGTAATATTTGAAAAACGTTGTACAACATAATTGGGGTTTTCAAATTAAACGGTTTCCTATTCTTCATGAAACGGGGTCCATAGTCGGTACAAAATTTCAGATATATTAAAACGGTTATTATAATCGGTACCGGACTTGACATTAACGGCAGATGTTTCGTTCTGGGATCTGAGGATTAAAAAAAAATAAGTTCATCGTCTTCTTCTTCTTAGCTTGTCGATGGCAATCTAAATGTCAAACTCGATGCCTAGAATTGGGCATCAAGTTTGACACCGACAAAAGTATCCAAGTATCAAGTGCGTCATAGTAAAGCAATAATATAATCAATAGAGAAAAAGTTAGCTAGGCTATCACTGAACCACCATCTGCTAATGAAAAACACTGTTTTTGCCCTGAACATTGAAAAACCTCCCAAATGAAAGTATTACTGGATTTATCCTTGCCTGAGGTCAACCTTGATCAGTCTATGACGTTTGACAGAGACAAATATACTTTCACCGCAGATTACCGAAAACGATAAGTCATGGCAACGCCTCAGTTCAGATAATCACCCGACGACTTTATATTAAAGTTATAAATATAAGATATTTTGTGGTCTCTCAGATCAACCTAGGAGGTTGTCGGCTAATTAACTGGACTTGTCTATTAGCTGCCTTAATTAAAATAATTAAAACCTGCAACCTGAGCTTAAAAAAAATCTTACACAGCGACTTACACGCTGTTGAAATTGGCGGCTATAAAATTGCTAATTTACGATATGCAGACGATACAACTCTTTTTGCATCCAGTATTAGCCATATGGAGGAATTGCTTCTGAAAATGGGAAGTGTGAGCCTTATGTTTGGATTAAAGATTGACCGCAGTAAAACAAAGATGATGATCATAGACCGAGCTGCTAACAACTCGCCGGGGGTTACTCAGATTGCAATCTGCGAAGTATTATCTAAATACATTTACTTGGTTGCTTGAATTTCAAACGGTGATGGTTGCATCGAAGAGGTAAAACGACGTATGGCTATAACAAGATCCGCAATGGACAAGATGAGGAAAATTTGGAAGAACTGCAACATTAAAAAAGCCACTAAGATCTGGCTGGTACGCCTATAACCCTACTAACTATTTGTATGCAGCATGCTGCAAGAGACGTGGACGTTGCGAGATAGTGAGAAAAAGAAAATAGATGCTTTGGAGATGTGTTGCTCGAGACAAATGCTTCGAATATCTTGAACGGAATTTAGAACAAATGTCTCCATACTGCAAGAACTCGGAGTAAAACAGCGTCTATCGAATGTAGTACAAGCTTGCATTTTAAAACTATTCGGACACAACTCAAGGCGTAACAACAACTCCATAGAACGTCTCGTCGTCCAAGGCAAAATAGAGGGCACCAGACCACAACGGACGAACGCCGATGCGTTAGACCGACCAAGTAAAGACCATGGTTGGCGGGCCTTTGCATGAGTGCACCAAAATGTCGACAAATAGGGAGAAATGGCGGGACATTGTGAGGCGAGCTACATCCACCATTCAGCATTTACTGCATTTTGACAACGACCACTCTGGCAAGAGTGATACGACTGAGAATAAGAATTTAGACTACATGCAAAGGGCACCCCCTGTAAGGTACGGACCTCAGCTTAGGGCGTCGCAAGGGGAGGGCATCTAGCCACGTTATAAAGTTTTTAATTTTTGGATGGCATCTAATATAAAAAATACTATTGATCCTAAGAACTCCGTTTCTAACGTACTGGAATAATTATGGTTATAATATGTCATTCCAGGGCGTAAGTTTGTGTGGAAAAATGACTTATGAACCACAAATTTCGCATACAAAACAATTGAATTCATACCTGATAAATCTTCAAGAACATAATTATATGTACCAGTAATACTATTTATAACTCCCTCCATTTCGGTAACTACTTTACCGAAGCTTCAATGTAACCAAAGTTATATCTTCCACTACTTTTCTGTTATCACTGCCTTCTTTAACCAATAACTACGATGAAAACAAGTCACAAACTAACTACAAGATACCTAATTTTTAATTCAAGGATATGTTAAATTGTTAACGCTAATGCAATTATTTTCCCCAAAATTTATTCAGCAATGGTCTGTATTTGTTATAAGTGTTCCGTACCGCATATCAATGAATCGTAGTAAGGCCGATATCGGCGCGCGCCTCAAAAAGCAGTCAGCAAGCATTGACGGGGCCCCGACAGATCCATTGCCTGCCGTGGTTGCGGGAATGTTCTACCGAGATACCGTAGCCCCGAAACGCAAGAAACTAAAGGAGCAGGGTAAGTTTTTAGTCAGTAGAAGTCTCACACTCCTTTTCGTTCCACCCACAGCGAGAGAAGTCATTTGATGTTTTTCCCACTCAGAAAAAAAAAGGTTCGATGTCCGTAATTCCAAATTTAAATTTGATATTTATAGCACGTGCAACATTAAACTTTTATTGTTGGAGTATATTTGTATTGGTATCTATACTAAGCCACAAAATAAGTTATTTGATGTAGTTACTACGGATCCCTTCATGGGCGAGTCTGACTCGCACTTGGCCAATTTTTATCTATCTATATTTTATCCATACTAATGCACGTGGGCTAGAAAACTACAGGAAACTAAATAATCGATTCTTAAATAACTAAATTATCGTAACTATAGAGAACCCTAATCTGAATTTACGCAAAATAATTAATTTTTGATTTCCGTCACAGTAGCTCATTAAAATACGATTATTTAACCTTTATGTGGGTTCGTGTGTTTGTTTTAAACGGTAGTGGTCTTGAAATACGTAAAGACTGTGAGAGATTCCAAGGATTTAGTACAAAATAACGAATCTATACTTTTTCCCCTGCAAATCCTGATCCCGTAGGAATTTCTCAAAATCCCGTCTTAACGAGCATCTACTTACTAAAAGGAACTCCCATGCAAAATTGAGAGCCCTACTACTTGTAGTTTCTGAGATTTCGTGATTAATCAGTGAGTTGTATTTCGCTTTTTAACCAAGTAGTTAGTTGCCCAATAAGTTCTTAGTTGCCTCAAAAATAATTTGCATACATTTTTAGCCGTTTCGTTTCGGTTAATATGCACATTAGCCGGCTAAAGATGGAATATCACGACACAAACTAACATGATATCGAACTTTAGCTGCTTCTCGAAGATAAACCTAAGTTTAGCCGGCTAATCTTAAGTTTATGTTCACACCCACCTTTAGCCGTAACATATATATAGATTATAAGTAAAGTAGAAAAGTTTGTTTGTTTGAACGCACTAAACTCCGAAAGTACTGGGTGTATATTGAAATTTGGTATGTAAGTAGTACTACTTACCCGGCTTAAAAAAGTGGGCTATGTTTTTATCGTGTTAAAGGTCACGGGAGCGAAGCCTTACTAATGAAAAATGACTGCTTGTACAGACGCCAGCACATGAAGCTACCCGAAACTGTCAAATTTTCCAAATCAACTTTGTACCTAATTTCTTTAACATTAAGGTTGAAAATATATTAAAGAAATTTGACAGATTGTTGTAGCTTGATGTGCTGGCGTCTGTACTTAATAAGATTAGATGATCTCTCGAAGTAATGACTCTCCATGGATCTGGGATCGAAGGGGAAAATATTTTACATTTGTAGTCAAATTTAAAACATTTAGTGTGGATGCCGAAAGGGCCTTTTCAACTGCTGGCTATATTGCCTCTAAAATCCCACGCAGTAGTTTTTTTATACTCAAACTCAATGTGTTTTATTTCACATAGGCCTACATGGGCACTTACAAAACGTCAGCAGTTAGGGCACGATTCGAAATTGGTCGTTTTCTACGGAGAAGAACCGGCAAGAAACTACACAGTTACTCTTTTCAAATCAAAATATAATTTTTACAATGTATCCATAATACAGATTAATTAGGTATGAGAGGACAGTAAAGACCAATTAATATAGCACAATGGAATTACAAATAAAAAATTGTAAAACAAATCTAAATGTCTACAGTGTTCTCCCATTCACAAAAAAGCTTTATATTATATTAAAATAAACTTGAGAAGCTGCAACATTAGACTTCAATGATAAATTAATAATAAAAATGAAACAAAAAGAAAATCTGTCAAATCGAATGGATTATCGTAGGGAAAAATAAAAAGACACTCACGAAAGTGGACTTGTTAATAAAATAGTCGATTGACGTGGGTTTTAAATTTCCCCTTGCTAAGACTTTGGCAACTTATTATAAAAGCGTATGCTATTTATGAGGAATGACTTGCTTGTCCAAGACAAGCAAGTCATTCCTCATAAATAGTATACGCTTTAATCTCCATTTAGGTATAACAATTTCATGTTTATTGCGTGCATTTATTGTGTGAATATTGCTTCTAATTTTATAAAGTCCTAAGTTTTTGCGTACATATAATATGCTTTCTAATATATAAAGTGAAGGCAGAGTCAGTACATCGACCTCTAAAAACATTTCGAAGGACTCGCGAGGACCTATTTTATATATTGCCCGGATTGCCCTCTTTTGCAGTATAAAAACTGAATCTACGTCAGTTGCAGATCCCCACAATAATATACCATAAGACATTATACTGTAGAAATAAGCAAAATAAACTAACCGAGCTGTCGCTACATCAGTTAATTGCCTAATTTTTCTTACTGCATATGCAGCTGAGCTTAATCTACTAGAAAGAGTCCTAATATGATCGCCCCGCTGTAACTTTGAATCGATAGTTATACCTAAAAATACAGTTACCGTAATAACATCGAGTCTTTTACCATCAAGGATTAAATTGACACTAGCTTGTGGTACATTAGGCAATGAAAACTTGAGACATTACGTTTTGTTCGCATTAAGTGCGAGATTATTAGCAGCAAACCATTTCGCAAGAAGTGCCAGACCTTCATTTACATGTAAGACATCCGCATCTTTTCTATACCTATATTTTAAAAATGAGACAAGTGTCATCAGTGAATAGAATTATATCCAAGATGTATCTAGTCAAGATGGATGTTCCGCAAGGTTCAATAACCTTGCGGAACGTCCATCTTGACTAGGAATCCTGCAGATGTCATTCCCTTAACAATACGTTTTTGTTGCCTGTTTTGTAAATAGGAAAGAAAAAGGTCATCAGCTTGTCCTCGAATTCCGTAATGGTGTAATTTACAGATCAGTGTTTTGTAGTCTACGCAATCAAAAGCTTTAGAGGGGTCACAAAATATGCCAATTGCATCCTGAGATTTCTCCCAAGATTCCAGAATGTGACGGATGAGCGCTACTCCTGCGTCTGTTGTTGACCTACCTGTCGTGAAACCAAACTGCCGACTATGCACAATCCCATTTGAGTTAAAATGTGACAGGATCTAGTCCAGCATGGTTTTTTCGTACATTTTACTTAATGCTGGAAGCACAGATATCGATCTATAGTTAAAGGGATCACTCTTACAACCTGACTTAAAAACTGGTACTACTTTACTATGTTTCATTAAATCGGGAAAAGTACTGCTATTTGTACATTGATTAAATATGCCTGTTAGGATAGCAGCAATTGAGTCAATAATATTACCAAGAATCCTAACAGATATACCCTATAAGTCTTCAGTATATTTTATGTTAAGACTTTGGAATGTTTTTTAATGTTATCAATAGAATTGGACTTAAATGAAAATGTTGGTATGTCCTTATTGAAGTTTTCCTTTAAAAAAGATTCTGCTAATGATTGCGAAGAATGCAGACATTTACTAACCCCTATTGGAATATTGGTAAATTAATTTTTCTACTTCTCAGCCTCTTTTGACTTATCTGAAATAACCTGATCATCGATGTTCAAAGTCAATTCATTCTGATCCTGTTGGTTTGTGTTTCCAGTTGTTTTAGATTTAGCTTGGGTGCATACTCTTTTAAATATCTTTGAGTAATTTCTTACGTAATTATGGAAGACTTCATCGGAAGTTAATGATTTTTCATGGTATAAGTTATATAAATTGTCTCTACTTATTCTTATTCCAGCAGTGGCCCATTCATTAAATTTAGATTTATTACTCACTTGCTTCTGCCCGTGACTTTGTTTGTTTAGGAGGGTCTTTCCGCGTAAATCCCGATCCCGTGGGAATACCGGGATAAAAACTATCCTTCTCTTATGTCCTTTCCAGGGTCCTAAACTATTCCTATGCCAAATTTCATCTAAATCGGTTCAGCGGCTTAGGCGTGAAAAGGTAACAGACTTAGTTACTTTCGTATTTATTATACTTTTTTAATTGGACATGCCTTATTAAATTTGTGGCAGAAGAAGAAAATAATATTCTATAATTTTCATTGGGGTTTTGGGAGTCAAAATTGGCCGTTGAAAGATTATCTTACATGTTATCATTAAAAACTTTTAATTTATTTTTAGATAGTGGCCTCGACTTAATAGTTTTATTTAATTGTAGCTTTTTAACCAACTCAAATGATACTAGTTGACCTGTATGGTCAGACCTAACTCCACTAATTAGAGACGAGTATTTTATAGCACAATTCGTATTAATATTATCTGTGCATGAAGCTGATGTTGCTGTTATTCTTGTTACTTCCTTCTTGAATGTGCATTTTAAGTTAAATGAACCAAACAATGAAATAAGCTTGCATTTTTCAGGTGAATTTACTAATAAATCCATATTTAGGTCACCACAAACGAAAACTAATTTATTATCTCTTATAAGCTTACTTAATAAGAATGATGACAAGTTTGATGCTGGTAGTATATAAACACATAAGAAAGTTTGGCCCTCAACTTCTGCACATGCTACCGCACACAAACAATCAACAGAGCAAGCGGTGATATCTTTTCGTTCCTTATATCTAAGAGAATTACTACATAATATCAAAGTACCATCTCCTACCGAGGACCTGTTGTATGCAATGGCAACTGAAAAAATATTAATGTTAAACAACATTTTATCTTGTTTAGCCAGGTTTCACAAAAACAAATATTAACATTTCCACATCTAGTAGGTATTTTGCCAGAGAAGCGATTTATATTCTGATGATATAGTAAAATTGTGTTCTTATGCCTCTCCTTTGTCACATCTAAGAGTTAAAATAATTAATTTCAGTATTATTAGATACCCTAGATAATACTGAATAGTCACTTAACCTAGAATCAGTTAAATTATAAATAACTGAGTGTAAATTGTAAGCTAACAAAGTAGCCAATAAATGTTCGAATTTTTTTGGGAAGATACATATTATATTCCCGAATCAAAACAAAATCTCTAACAAGCTTTTTAGAATCAATAGGGTAGTATTTAAACACAAATAAAAAAATAACCTTTTTCTATGCAATAAGATTCCGAATTCCCATCAAAATTACTGATTGCACAGCAAAATATTAAACTCAAAATATCACTAAACACACTACAATTTATTTTCGCAGCGTACAGCTATTTTTCCTAAAGCAAAAGCTTTTTAAACAATGCACAGCTAATAATCTTAATGCACATTATACATGTTAACTCTTTTTCTTTTAAATATAGCTTCTATTTTTCTATTATTTACAGAAGTTTTTCTAAATAAAACACCATTTTATTGGTCACAGCCGTCTTATTATTTATTAATTAACACATAATGATATCACCAAAAAAAATAAAAATAAAATTAGATACAAAATTGTAATTTATTGAATTATTAAAGCGGGTCTTGCTTTCGCGGGGCGGATTTTATGGTGTAGCAACTGAATCTATTGTTAGGTGACAACAGTTTTTACGCAAAATCGACGGAGCCCCGCATGGTGGGGCTCCTTTTTCTGGGTGGTTTAAAAAAAATAACCACGAAGGCTAAGGCGGGAGCTCCGCTCCGCTTTGCTCCCGCCTTAGCCTTCTAACCTAACCTATCCGAGTCGGGGTACTCTGAGTCGGGGTGTTAACCAATAGTTGCTAATAATACAATGTTTGATATCCGTCTGTTAATATTAGCTGCGAAGTCATTAGTTTTTGTAACCAAGTAGTTAGTCGCCCAATCAGTTCTTAGTTGCCTCAAAAATAATTTGCCGTAAAAGCGCGCGAAGCCGCGAACCTTTTTTCAGTTAATTTGTTCTGCTTTTAGAAATAATGCAATGTAAAAGGATTTTTTTGTTATAATAATCATTAAATTTGCGGAGCATGGCTTCTTGAAAATTAAGACAAATATGATGAACAGGTTTTGTTGTACTTACTGGTTAATATGCGACTGGGATAGTTATTTTGCTATGAAATATGTAAAATTTGCTGTGTAGTCAGTATTTATGCTATGTATGTAGTATTTTTGTACAAAAAAAAATTAACTGTATTGCATTATGAGGAAAAAAGTAATGTCATATTGATGTATAATTTCGAATTATTTAATTTAATTATTTGTAGTGAAGTAAGTTATTTGATGTAAAAAAGAATATAAATGATGAGTATGTATTGACAGGCGATTATTTATTTGATATGCAATTTATAATATCCCGTATCAAAATACAATAAACGGTCACTATGACGGCATACTAACATATGCATCTTATTATTGACGCTAAAAATGTATTCATTTTCTTTAAATGTCAAATTATTTCAATAAGGCAATGCACATAAAATTTGTTTGCCTAATTTTAATTTAAGGAGGGTGTCAATACCATTAACAGTGCCCTTTTTTAGGGTTCCGTAGCCGAATGGCAAAAAACGGAACACTTATAGTTTCGTCATGTCTGTCCGTCTGTCTGTCTATCTTTCTGTCTGTCTGTCCGTCCGTCCGTATGTCACAGCCATTTTATTCCGAAACTATTAAGACTATACATGTGAAACTTGGTAGGTAGATGTATTCTGTGAACCGCTTTCCGATTTTAAGAAAAAGATTAAAAAATATTTAAAATAAAGGGGGGCTGCCCATACATGGAACTGAAACTGAAAATATATTTTTTGTTCACGAAACTTTTGCGCGTGTGGTATCTATAGACATGTCTTTAAAAATGACATTGGAGTTTCTAAAACCACCTTTTCATAAACTTAATCGTTTAAAAGATATACCCTTGCAAAGTGGTAAAATGTGTGTGTCCCCCCTCTAACTTCTATAATAATGAAGTGAAAAATAAAAAAAAAAACCATATGTTGTAGATCTTAATGTAAACTTTCAACCAAAATTGGTTTGAACGAGATCGATTCAGCAGTTTTTGAGATACAGTATATTTTCTATAACCGCAAATATAACTTTGTAATTCATACAAATACTATGAAAAACAAAGTTATTTGGCGTAGTTGTAAAAATTGTAAATAAGCTAAAATTTGTTAGTTTTTTTTTGTCAAGTAAACATATTATATTATATTATTATAGTTACTTCGGAACCCTTCATGGGCGAGTCTGACTCGCACTTGGCCAATTTTTTTTTAAAAAGAACTGTCAGTGTGGGACTGACAAGCTGAAATAAATTATTTGTAAAGTTTGGTTTGTTATTTGCTTTCGAAATAACAAAAGACTGGACAGAGTTCCGCAGTCAAAAAATGAGGAACCTGGGGACCTAAAAGCTGGAAGTAATTAAGAAAGGTATCACACCTACACAGATGACAAATTAACATTTGGAAAATGGAAAACTTTTTCATTCTTATATAAGGTACCTAGGGAAAGTAAATTATTTACTCACTGATTTTTGTCTTATTAGCAAATTATTAACATGTAACAGGATAAGCAAACATTTTATTATAATTGTTAGTACTTTAGTAGGAAATGAATTAATACGGTTCTTCCGTGTTGAAGTGCGAAGAGATGGGGTTTATACACAGACAGTACACACACAGTTTGCAGTTTCTATCTCTGACCTGTGATGCACCATCTGTGAAGGAGACTGTATATCTCTGAAAGCTTTTGTGACTCTTTAAACGTGAAGGTGGTAATTGATGCCAATAATGGTGGTGACGGTAGTCTAGTTACTGTTTCCATTTCTCAATGCGGGGAGCAATTTCTCTGCGCACGTTGGTCAGGTGAATAACGAACACCGCTCGCTGATGATAAGATCATATATAGCATGCTGGTGACAGGACATGCTAAACAAGATAGAAGGTGGGCCATTATCTGTAGAGACTGTTATTTGTTAGAAATAAAATTGTGATTATTGAATCCTATTTGATGTAAATACAAAATAAAATTAAGTAAAAACCTGTAGTTTCATTCCTATTCTACACTATTATATTCAAGGAGAGGGATCTCTTAGGATTGGATCTCCCGCCCCCCCCTCCCCCGGGATTGATCAATCTCGCCGGCGTGCTTCAGCTTACAGCTTTATCTTCTCGATGCAGCTGGCTACTAAAATCCTACGAATTTTACAAAATTAAGACTCAGTGCTGCACCAGAATGAACAAATACGGAACCCTTCATAATGCGTGGCGAACACGCACTTGGCCGAGATTTTTGTATGCTCGTTGGTAAATCAACAAGGCATTGTATGAAAATGACATGTTAATTTGTTGAAAATTTTGCTGGTTTCTTTCCATTCAAGTGTTTAATTTATACGTAATGTAAATAAATAAAAAAGTGTTAAATTGAAGTTACATAAAGTCTTGATTCATATGGTGTAATTTATTACGTGCTTGATAGTGTCTGTATCAAAATATTATGTCTAAAATATTGAATAATTTGTAACAAGACAAATTAATTTACTTATTCATATGAACATGTTTACATATTTGTCCTGCATGCATTATTATATCATCCATCAATCATATTATGATGAAACTTTGGCAGTGTTCTGAAGAGGCGTGAGAAGCTTTGCTTCTCTCGTAAATCTGGAATACTATATATTTTAATATTGTATCAACTAGGGTATTTGATACCCTATATATTTAAAGTAAAAAACACATCGTTGTGTTAAATCTACTGATAGGTAGCTGCGACACATTTGTAAACTTTTGTAACTATCATCGTTTTCTTTGTAATGTAGTCAACTGTCTACGTTTCCAAAATAAAAGGGTGGGTGCCTTTACATCAGAGATCTGTAATGTGTTATTGCGAACTTTGAAAAAGACTGATCTAAGGAAATCCTATTAATAAGAAATTCCGAGGAGCTAGGAACTGGGTGATTATCTTCTTTATTCATTTTTTTACATGAGGCGAAGTTATTATGTATTTTGTTTTATGTTTCTGGTAGATGTAAGTACTAACATTCGCTTCTAAGATTAGTTTGTATACTAAGCCAAATGGACTTAAGTCTAAAAAAAAAAGATTATTTATTGTCACACAACGAATTAGGAATGATATAGAACATGAACTTTGGTCAAAAATGGTTCCACGCAAACCTCAATCGAGTGGGCGGGGCGAAAAAAGTACAATTAAAGCGCCTCTCAGTCTAACGCGTGCTCAGTGACAGACGCCGGCAACGTGTTGACTAGTACAAAATCCAAGAAAAGATCTCTATCTCTCTCTATAATTTGTTACTATTTTTTAAATATCTCAGCTTTGTTTTTATATGTACCTATCTGGTATGGAGACTCTATGTACAGTTTCAGCTCAAAATAAGTGACTCAAAGAATTGATACCATATTATCGGTTTCATATGTTTCTTGAATGCCAATCATAACAGACCTGTCACAGTACTACGAGGGTTAATAACTTTCCACGTAACTTGGCAATAACACGATAATTCTCTTCATTCTTCTTAATTAGAAAGATTCGGTCTCTGGTATCAATGTATTGAAATTTCAAATAAGTTACTCACATGTAGACATAGGATTACAAAACCCTTGCCATATCATTTGTTATCATCCAAAGAAGCTGTGCTCTTGATATGTATATACCCTTTAAGTTACACGTTGTATATGTATATGTGTATTGAGTATGTAGGTTATTACTTGTTTATTGCATATAAGTGAATACTACACCATGGACTACCCGCGTATTTTTTTTTCTCCTGCTGTGTCAAATCCATCAAACGGTTGTGTGTAAAAAATCGCTTTTAGCGATAAGACCGCCCATTGTAACACCCTTTGTAGTTTTTAAGTCCTCATTTAATTCTGTTATAGTGTACTATATGTATATCTATCTATCTATCTTCTTACCTAAATTCTGACCTTATTTATGTACTTTAAGAAATTTATTTTAGAAAATTATCCTGAGGAAATAATGATTTCCATTTAAAATAGGTATTAGGTAAGTATTAAAATAACTGTTTCGTTTCCAAATTTATGCACCAGTCTGACCATGGCGTATCGTGTTACTCAGCTACTAAGGTTGTATCGTTTAGCTCGGTAGATGAAAAACAACTCAGTTTCCAGTTAGACTGCCAACCCCAACATAGTAAAGAAAAGGCTAAATAAAACTAGTTTCATTTTAGTATTTACATCCCAAAATAAAACAGCATCACTTTGTTTTACATAGTTCAACTTTAATGTATTACAAATCAGTTTAGTACTACACACATGATACATGCATACTTCATACACAAATACCACTTATATAAAAATACATAAATAAAATCTAGTAAAATCTTGGTTGGACTATGTCATAAGTAACCGTTTAATCTTTGGTATAAATTTATAACATTGGCTGATGGCTTTCATATTTCATGTCCTCTGATTTAACTTAATTTTCCAATCAAACTTGAGTATATCTTTAACAAAAAAAATAAAAAAATTATACCTAAATCTATCTATATACATTTCTGTTCGTTAGTCTCGCTAAAACTCAAGAATGGCTGGACCGATTTGGCTAATTTTGGTTTTATCCACGTCATATAAATGAGTTCTCCTGCTGTGTCAAATCCATCCAAAGGTTGTCTCTAAAAGATCGCTTTTAGCGATAATACCGCCCATTGTAGTTTTTAAGTCCTCATTTAATTCTGTTATGGTGTAAAATAAAGAGTATATCTATTCTTTTCCTTGATAAATAGAACTGTGCTCATTATTTTTAAAAGACCAAAGTATTTAGCATTTTAAATTTTTTATACAATTATTATCCACTTGGCAATTCTTCGATAGGTAGGTACACCATTTCACTATTAGCGTGACTTTTCTGCAACTTTTCGTCTACCATAACTATTGTTGACTTTGCTAGAAATTGGAGTTATCTTTTTGCTATCCAATACATCTTTCTTTTCATTATTCTTCTTGTAACTGTTGATGTAGAACTTTCCAAACATGTATATAAAAGCTGATGCATTGATCAAACACAAAATGTTGAGTCCTTTCGGAAAATTGCATTCATAGAAGAAAACTGCCGCGTTGTGGACGAAAATCATTAAAAATTGGATCTGGAAGTAGAAAAAATAAACATTAAACATTGAACAAGTATACTCCATCGGGATTGGTGTTAACGCTAGGTTATTTTTTTTTGTGAGAAAGTCTGATCACTCCTCCTGCCGCTGGGTGAAGCGGAAGGGAGTATCAGACTTCAACTAACCAGCCCTATTCCTTCAGTTACCCTTGCGGTCCGAGGCTACAGTATTAAAACTTTCTCGCAACCCCGGCAGTCATCCGATCATTAGTGCTGATTGCTCTTTGAAACGCTCGTGA
The DNA here is from genome assembly GCA_943138885.2 of Tholera decimalis. Lineage (NCBI taxonomy): Eukaryota > Metazoa > Arthropoda > Insecta > Lepidoptera > Noctuidae > Tholera > Tholera decimalis. Next base: position 6,229,282 of record OW964552.2, on the reverse strand, counting down.
AACTCGACGCGTCGTCGACTCGGGGAGAAAGAAATAAACGCCTTGACGCGAGTCCGGCTTTGTAGATTGTTTTTAAGGTGTGTCCAAACATTGAGCAACAAGAGCGCGGCAGCAACACGTGGCATTTCTAGGACACATTTCTGCCACGCTCTAGTTAGGACAAAGCCGACTAATGTTTCAGCGGCAGTCATGTAAACACAGGGTGGTGGGTAGGGCATGAATCTCGGAATCTCGGAATATCGCAATATCGGAATCTCGGAACGAAAGTTCCGATATGGGTGACCCAATATCGATATCGGACAAATTTTTATATCCGACATAATTATGCTTCACGCTTTGTTGTTCTTGAGAATATATTATCAAGAAAAACGAGATTTTAACATATAAACATACCTAGTCCTTTAGTTCTGTTGATGTCGCTTGCACATTTTAAATTATTTATAAGTAATTTAAACTACCGAACTCAGAATCAACAAAACTTTGTTAAAAACAATTGTAATAAATATAGGATAATAATGAGAAATATGATTTAAACAAATATTTCCAATAATTGTTATTCCTACTTGTTGATTTTCCTAAATTCTAAGAAGCTTTGTTGATTCTGTGTTTGATAGTTTAATTAGTAATAAGTGTAGGATAATTATGAGAAATATGTTAAACAAATATTCCGCAAAATTTCCAGTATAAGCCTACCGGCTTTTTTGTCTTCGGTCCGCAGCACTGAGACGTTAACCAAGAAAATTTTAACACAATTGCAGGTTAACTACGAGGTGCCGTGTTCGACCGATGCAGTTAATGCCTCGAAAATGGCTTGCCCAAATACAGCGTTGTCCGAGAACCCGTCCTTCTAGAGACAATGGGACGAGCCGCTCTGCAGTTTGGTACGGAATAACCTTTTAAATACGTCAACCGATACTGCTGAGCGCTTGCGCCTGTTGGCTGTGTGTGAATGGGAGTCGGGCCTTCGGCTACAAGCATTACCTTCACTTAATATAGGTACTATGTTAAGTGATAACACGTTCCGGATCGCTACATGTCTACGTCTGGGTGCTCTCAGCGGTGCTCCACATCGCTGTCAATGCGGTGCTGCAGTCGACCGCCTCGGACATCATGGCCTTTCCTGCAGCAGAAGCTCTGGTTGGATAGCACGGCATGCCAGCATAAATGACATAATCCGTTGGGCTCTTGTCACCGCTGGAGTACCATCTGTTTTAGAACCCAACGGCTTGGCACGGGACGTTAGGAAGGGACCAGACGGGATGACTATAATGCCTTGGAAGTTGGGTAGGCCTTTGGTGTGGGATGCTACTTGTGTTGACACCCTTGCGCCATCTCATCTTCTCAGTCCGGCGGGCTATACTGGGGCGGCAGCTGCAGGTGCAGAAAATCTCAAACGGCGCAAATACAACAACCTAATTGGGTGCTATATGTTTGAGTCGTTTGGGGTTGAAACGTTAGGACCATGGGGTCCGAGTGTGCATCGACTCTTTCGTGACATCGGCAAACGATTAGTCGACTCCACAGGTGACCAGAGGGTTGTCCTTTTCTTTGGACAGAGAATCAGCATTGCCATTCAACGTGGCAATGCGGCCAGTGTTCTGGACACTTTTTCCATTGATAGCGATGTTGACGAATTTTTCGATGTCCTATAATTTATTTTTATTTTCGCGTGTATATACTTTATTAAAACATTGACGACATCGGAAAAAAAAATCCTAATAATTGTTGTTCCAAATTGTAGATTGTAATGAAAAATATGTGATTTAATACAGAGGACATACTTAAAAAAAATTTTAGCAAAAAATAGAACCGACTTCCATATCCAAACAATACAAAGGCAAAAATAACTTTAATTTCGGAAGGTCAAAAACGTAAATATATACCTACAAAAGCCTTCCGAAATTAAAGTTATTTTTGCCTTTGTAGTGTTTGGATATGGAAGTCGGTTCTATTTTTTGCTAAAAATTTTTTTTTCACGCTTTTTTGTGGGTCGGTTTGTAATTTATCTAGTTACAAAATCCATAATATCAACAACTTATCACCTTTTACAGAATATTGCTTTTCCCGATGAATAGCCGTTAATTTTTGTGGAGTTCTCTTGGTACTTGACCATCAGCTCTACATCACCCTAGCTCTACATCGCTCTACATATGTATTGTGACGAGCATGAAGTGTTTAACATCCGTACTCAAGTAATCGAATCGCAATCCACGAAATACTTATTATTGAGGAGTTTCAGTGGCCATCTGTGGTCTTCATCATCAGTTCAACGTCCTCAAATGGTACTTTTCGGAAGGAACTGCTCAAGGTACTATAAGAAATACCCAAAACGCTATAGGTGTGCCTATACTATTTGAAGAGTTCCCTCGATTTCTCCAGGATCCCATCATCAGATCCTGATTTCGTAACAATGGGACCAATTAGATAGTATACCCATTCAAACGCAAAAAGAATTTTTCAAATCGGTCCAGCCGTCTCCGAGTTATGAGGTATCATACATAAAAAAAAAAAGTTCAAGACGAATTGAGAACCTCCTTTTTTTGAAGTCTGTTAAAAACAACCAATTTTTTAAACAAATTAAAGAATAGGCACGGTTTAAAAATGTTTTTTATTGTACGCAATTCAACCTTGAATTTGTGCAATTTATAAATAAAATTTGCAATTTCTAACGAAATAACGAAATTCCGGTATTAATATCGGAATTCCGATATTGAGATCTAATATCGGAAATCAGTATCGGAATTGAAAACTTTCCGATATTACATGCCCTAGTGGTGGGCCGTGCGCGGCAGCCGCGCTCGATTGCCGCTTGATGTTTGGACACACCTTAAGCTAGTGCATAATGACAAGTTAGCTACACGTTGATCTAAATAAATTGCTTAAATTAGTGACGTGCTTTACACATTTTCTATGAAATCCTGATTAATTTACAGTGGTTTTAGTAGTGGTGGTATCAATGACATAAAGTAATGTGCTTGACTGGGCTTGAATCTATGACCTGCAACTCGCAAGACGCAGGCCCGTTACCACTGCTCCAAGAAAATATTGGTAAGAAAATGAGTAAGAATATTGTTAAGACTCACCAGCTGTATCATGGTCACGTGCTTCTTCCACCACACGTACTTCTGGTACTCAGGTCCGAGCCCGGAAATGAAATAGTAAGTGTACATGATGACATGGACAATAGAGTTCAGGTAGCCCATGAAAATGGTGTGGCCTCCTGCAATAAGAAAATAAGCTTAAGAGGAGGCTTCCTAAATTGTATGTAATTTTGTATTAATATTCTGAAGCAATCACGCACACAATCGAAATGGAACTTTAGTATATGGATTTTCTTATTTATTGGATCTTTTTCTTTCCATGTCTAGACCAGTTTCCTAATTGGAACGATTTCGCTCGATTCATTATTTAATCGAAAATCATGTCTTTTTTTGATTATTCAAAATTTAATCAAGATTACTCGGCTTTTATGTCTAAAACTAGTATTTACAGTAAGAAAATATAGTTTATTATCCAAATATAGAACATTTTTTCTCTAGATCAATTATTACTTTAGTTATAAACGAAATAAGAATTGAGACTTACGACATTTAGTTTCAAACCCGAATATGGTAAAAGAGCGCACACGATATTCAACTTTATTACTGGTGCGTTAGCGTTTAGCACAACAGCAGTTTGGAAACCGAACATGGTGAAAGAGCGCACACGTTATTCAACTTTATTACTGCTGCGTTAGCGTTTAGTATACAACGGCTTAACCGGGGTGGATGGGGGTGGAGCTTGCGTGAAAATTATTTTGGACTGCCTGGTCTTCATATAGGCCCATGTAGGTGTTTATAGGAGTGAGGGAACAGAGATTTTCGATTTTATAAAGAAGCAGTTAGTGAAATTATAGTATAGTGATATAAGGGTTTACAGGAAAATTAACACTGCCAGCTGGTGCTCTAGAGTCTTGTGGCTAAAAAATAACAGTTGCGCGGGTCAATGTTCAAAGTAAAGCAAGGTCCCAGGTGGGTTCGTGGATGAATGACCATCTTAAGTTGTCAAAATTCCTCCGTGCTACGTTAAGCCGAAACCAGGACCATGTTAAGCCTTTGGTTGATATAACCTAATTAACAATTTTATATGCTTTAAGGCAGAACATAGACACCTTTCTTTTTTTTTTTCTGGGTGGGAAAATCATCGAATGACTTCTCCCGCTCTGGGTTAAGCGGAAGGGTGTGTCAGACTTCTACTGACTAAAAACCCACCCTGTTCCTTCAGCTGCCCTTAAGTTCCGGGGCTGCGGCATCCTGTTAGAACATTTCCGCAACCCAGGCGGGCAATGGCCTGATGAAGCCCCGTCACTACTGCCGACAGCTCATTGAGGCGCGCGTGGAACACGACGCACCGCCGACCCGGGTCTGGTCCTTACTGGACGGTGAGCTACCCCTGCTCGCCGTCCGAAAGCCCGCGCCTACGGTGGTAGGAGATCGGCTCGCGATCCCCGACGCCCGGGGCATCTCCCGCGGCGACTGGGGTGGGAGGAAGAAAGTTGCCTCTCACTCGCGCGTTCGGCCTCCTCCTTAGCTAGCATGATTGCTTCGCAGAAGGAGGCAATTGCACCCAATTCCCTCTCGCTCCGCACCAAGGTACAAACCAATGACGGCCGCGAGAGGTCGCCGCGGACGATCACCTCTACGAGGACACGGCGACGGCGGTGCTCCGCCCAAGCAGGGCACACCTCCACTGTATGCTCCACCGTGTCCTCCGGATGGTCCTCACAATGACGACACCCGGGCGTATCCTCCCGCTGTATCCAAAACAGGTACCTTCCGAAACAGCCATGTCAGGTCAGCACCTGCATCAGGCGGAAGGAGAGGACGCCGTGGCGTCTCTCTAGCCACTCCTCAAAGAGGGGACTTATCGCCGCGATTGCGGCGTGCTCAGAACATAGATTCCATGTTTTTACTTATGTTTACAAAAATAAATGATCGGTTGATTTATTGAAATTTGACAGCTGATACCAACGGTTTAGCGTGCTTTCCGAGCCTAGGATAAATTTGGATATCTTTTTTCTTTTTTTTAAAAAAGATTACTATAGCACTGTTGGTAGAATTCACATTACTAGCAATCCTGTTAACCCCTCCAACTAAGCTAAATATGCTTGTGTCTGGAGTGGGTTCACGGCAATAGTGTAATGGGTGGGGTTAGAACCCGCGACCTCTCGATCAAAAGTCCGACACCTTATCCATTAGGCTATTGACGCTTAAATATAGACAGATATGTTACGATAGTCACCGATGCACGCCTACAATTTCAAATTCAAGCAATCGTAGATAATGGTTGCGTTCGTCGTGCTATCCGTTTTTGAGTGGTGCGCTCACCCAGTATCCTTATGCCAATCAGGCTTCCAAAGAAAGAGTCCATACAGGCCCCGGTACAGAACAGTGCTGAACCAACTCCTGTAACCCTGTGACCGCTCGCAGCGACATCCATAACTCAGGGCAAGACACCGACGTATCGACTACACGGTTTGCGCAGTTGTTGAGCGATCGGCTGCCGAACTTTGTGTCGCGGTTTATTTCCCGCACCTGAAGTAATGTTTGTATGACCTACTAGTAGGTGTTCCGTGTTTGGTTGTTTATAAAAATGCACCCACAATACAGGAGTAGGTAATTCAAAGTGTGGGGCCATGTCTAATGTACTAATATTATAAATGTAAAAGTTTTTACGGATGGATTTTAGATGTAGGGATTTATGGATGGATGTTTGTTACTTTTTCACGCAAAAACTACTGAAAGGTGAATGCCAAGTTTCGGCTCGAATCATGTAGCGTCTGACAGGCTTTCTAAATTAATGATAATTCATTATATAAAACTGTAAGAATTATACAGTATAAATAAAATCTGTAGAAGTACACAGTTTAAAAGTCATTTTAAATTGTTACTCAATTTATCAACACGTTTTCTATCTACAATTTCAATTAGAAATGTTGCTAATAAGAAAATAAAATAATATCAATACGAAATTGCACTTGCAAATCGATTATATTAATATCATTATGAACCTAGGTAAGTTAATTGATTAGTTACTAAAGTCATAACTCGTAATTCTTATAATAATTAATAATGATCAGTTATATTTTTTGATATCTTATAATAATTTTAAAGTAATTCGATTAAATTATCGATACTCTTTAGAATAGTTATTTAGTTCTGGTAACACTTAATCTTGTAGTTGTCACTGATAATTGTCAAAAGTTGTAAAACTTTTGACAATAACAGTTTTCCCGCGTTTTATGACGAGCGGCGAAGTGTCTTATGTGTTTTTTGAGTTTTGTATTGTTTATTGCTTTTTTACCGGACTCCGATTTTTGTATTACTAACGACTGACTTGGCTGTTGAAAATGAATTCAATAGTCATTATTCAATAATTTTATAGTTTATTTCATGTAATCGTTAAAATTAGAAGTATTAAGTGGTCAACTTCAAAGAACTATAACTTTTTTTGGTGTACTTCTTATAGAAAACTAACTATATGTACCTACAGTCAAATTATATAATTATTTTCCTTTTTTATGATACATATATAGTTCATCTTTATCGGTTCTGGCCGAGTCTTGAAGGAAGCCTTGGCATTCTCCTTTGGTATGCAGATAGTTGACATCTTGGAATAACACTACTTTTTATCCTGGAATTCCCGCAGGATCGGGATTTACTCGGGTAAACTCTCCCACGCGAACGAAAGCGCGGACAGAAGTTTGTTTTTAAGACACATAAACAGAAGGATCACATACCTGGGAAATATTTCACTCCAACCCAAACGAGGAGAGACATCATAGTGTGGTGATAGACGTGTAGGAATGTCACTTGGTTGTATTTTTTCCGTAGGACGAAGAATACTGTGTCCAATAACTCTGTGATCTTCGCAAAGAAATAGAACCATGATGCGGCTGCAACCTAGAAGTATAAAATACAAATTTATTATATTTAGGTATATATTCTTATGTTCTTGTTGTATCTTTGTTTTATTTTCATAAAGGACTTTATCCAAAGGTTCTCTGAAAGATATCTCTCTCAGCGATATGACGGCGGGGAATCAGGTGTGTTTAAATTATTGGTGTAGGTACTATCGACCAATCTTCCGCATGCTCACCTTTAAGGCTATAATCGCATAGCACGGCTCACAACTCGATCGCCGAATGCATGTATTTTGACCAATAGGATGCACAAAGCGTATTTTAGTAATGTTCGTAATAGTAAGTATTAATATAATGTAACACGCCCTGTACTCACAAAATGCATATTGTCTCTAATTGGGCGAAATCAGGAAGGGATGTGGTTTGTCACTAGCTGCGCTTCTGCAGAAATATTTTCTTAAGTGAGCATGCGTATCTTTGGCCGATAGATAATAAAGAATATTCTATATATGTATACTTATATGTATACAGCAGTGAAAAGAGTTTTTCAGCAAAAAGGTAAGCTATAGGTATACACTTAACCAAAATCTAATCTATCTCTATACGAATTTTCATCGAAGTCGGTAAGTAATTTAGATGTTAAAGCATAACTAACGTAAAATACAAACATAATAACTTTTGCATTAGAATTAGTTGGGATAAAAGAAAGTCGAGTTAGTAACACAATCTTACCCATCTTTCTTACTCATATTATAAATGCGAAAGTATGTGAGGGTGGATGTAAAAATGTATGGAGATTTGTTAGTGTTACTCTTTCAAGCAAAAACTACTGAACGAATCGAGTGAATGAACATTGGAGTGTAGATAGCTGACATCCCGGAATAACAGATACGACTACTTTTTATCCCGGAATTCCCACGGGAACGGGATTTACGCGGGGAAACACTCCCTCGCGAGCGAAGTCGCGGACAGAAGCTAGCAGAAGCAGAAAACCGGCTGGATGGAGTTTCGTTTTCTCCCTTCCAAATAGCAGATTATCTTTTCGTAACATAAATTTTCCCACGTACTTCTTTCTTTTGAACTATTAATTTCTGGCTATCCCGAGTACCAACTTAACCGCACGTGTTGGGAAAATTAAATTAATATCATGCATTAACCAAAACTCTATACAACGCCATCTCTGACACATAGCAGAAACAAAACACGGGGAAATTGAAAACATCACTAGCGCGAGATGGTGCTAAATTCGGAGTACACCATTTATCTCTCTCGAAATTTATTTTGTCTTTATCTCAAGAACGAATTGACTCATTTGGATGTCTTTTATTTTTAACCCCCGACGGAAACAGAGCGGTGTTATAAGTTTAACGTGTGTATCTGTGTATCAGTGTATCTGTCTGTGGCACCGTAACTTCTAAGCAGGTGAACCGATTTCGTTGCGGTTTTTTTTTATTAGTAATCAGGTTTTCCGGTAGTGGTTTTTAGACATGTTTTGTCAAAATCGTTTCAGCCATTTACTAGATAAGGGCAGTGAAAGTGGGGATGAATAATTGAAAAAGGCTTAAAAAAATAATATTAAGAATTAAAAAAAAACCTACGCAACACGTAAACTACTAATAAGTTTTTTTTTTCGCGTAGGGGGATTTTTTAATTCAACTTAACCTGGAGCGTTTAAAAATAAAAGTTCATACTATAAACAAACCTCTACACTACGCCATCTCCTAAACATGATAGAAACCAAATACTACGGAAATTGAACACAGCAGAGGCAGTGCAAGATTCACTGGGTAAGATCAGTACGACGTATATATCTCTTAAAAAATAACAAATTAGGATATTTTTCTCATTCAACTTAGCCCGGCGCGTTAAAAATAAAAATGTCATAACAATTATCAAAGCATATTAATACAGCGCCATCTCTGAATCATGAGAGAAACTAACTGTGGAAAATGAACCCAGCAGACGGTACAAAATTCGCTAGACCAGTTTTTATCTTTCTAACTCAAGAACGAATTGATCAATTGACTCATTTGGACGTATCTTTCTATTCATTCAACGTAGCCGTGTTGAAAACGTAAAATATCAACTAATTATCAAAGCTCTATACAGTGCCATCTCTCTCTCTGATACATAAAAGAAAAAAGCCACAGCGAAAATTGAAAACAATGTCAGTCAGCAGAGCTATCACATGAAAGATATTTTTTGTTTATGTCTCAATAATAATAGATTGACTGATTTGGATGTATTTTTCATTCAACTTACCCTCACGGGTTGAAAAATTAAAAATTCCTCACAACACAGGTTATCCTAGTGTGGGATTCAGTGCATAATTTTGATTAATGTTATCTTTTTTTTTTTAAGTAATATAAAGTGAAAAATCTAAAAGGTCAACAAGCACGTCAAAAATTTTTCATCCCGATTTTTATCAAAAAAATTGAAATAAAAATCATCATCTAACACCAGCCTTGCTAAGGGGTATTGTGTTACCCAGCTACGGGCTGTGGAGGTCAGATAAAGGAAGAAAGAAATATTTATTTAGATATGCAGTAATTCCACTAAAACACTAGTACTCAGCTGCATCTATTTGGTGGAAACTGACCCCAAAATTGGAAAAAGGCTAAGCAGATGATATAAAAAAAGCTAGACTAGCGATTTCGGACGATAACTTCAGTGAAGATAGACTGTTATAAAATTACGACGAGGAGGAGGATCCTGGAGGCGACACCGTAGACGTAACACCAGCCGCGTGCCATCCGGCAATGTTGATCTAGGGCGCCGCTGAAATGCCTTCTTTGGCCTCGCGGCGCCCTAAGCCACCACCGCGACTGCGCTAGTTTTTGACGCGTGGTGCCATTTATTGACGTTTTTTTTAAATCAGTGTTTTTCCTTAGATTTTTATTATTTAATTTAATTTATTTACTAGTTTAGTTACTAAGTTAAATTTTTTTACATAATCTGAATAATGTCGCGTGGCAGCAGTGATGTGTTGTGTAATAGTGCTGATCAACCTTCAACATCACTAAATATTCTGGAGAGGTGTCCTCTGTGCACCCAGGCACGGTTTTTTAAAGGTAAGCGGGGTCTGAAAGTACATATTGGGAAGGTACACAAACCACCCAATTTATCTACTTCAGACCCCGTCATTTCTTTAACACCTACATCATCTTCCAATTTGGATCCGTTTTGGAAAACCCTCTCAAAATTCAAAAACTGTTCCAGTTTTAAAGCGAATTTCCCGCAGCGCTAGACCTGGGCCCCAAGTCTGCTATTTTTATAAATTCGTCATTTCATCACGATGCCATTGTCATTTTGCTAATAGTTCGTAATCTACTAAATTCAAAATGGTTGGTCAGTAGTCTCGTATTAGAATTGTATTGCCGTATTGCCATTGTTGTAAAACCCGTTAGTAGTAATGATTTTCGAAAAACTACCCCTAAATTTGAACATTTATTCATGCCAGATTTTATTTCTATTTAATTTTACATATTATTTCGTTCAATGAAGTGTCAGTGGTTGACCATTGGAAAGCCATTATATTAGTAGATTACCAAACTTGTCAAAATCAACAATTTTGAAATCAATGATAGACTATTTTGACACTATTGTAATAGCAGACTTGAGGCCCTGTAGTGGCGCAAAACCTAGCAGGATGCGTTCGTCTTGCCGCTTGCGAGAATTCTCAAAGTGCCTGGGAACATCTGCTTACCTTCCCGTATAGGATCCTACATGGTCGAAAGAATTTGGCAACCAAAAAAACTTTAACTTCACAAATTAAAGAAAATTGTACTATTTCGGCTCATATTCAGGATGCAAAATTACCGACACAGAGGGTTACTTCCACAAGAAGTATATCCCGCCTAGTCGAATCTAAATTAGGGGAAGGTGACATTAGCGGAGCTGCCAGGATACTTTTTAGTAGTGATGTGGTGGCCCCATACTCTCCAGATACTCTCGCAGCTCTGGAGAGCAAACACCCTGCCCCAGCCGATGGTCTTTCCTTTCCCGACCCCCCCGATCAGGACATAAACACCCTCACCGTTACAGGTCAAGAGGTGATCACAGCCGTTTGTTCCTTCCGAAGCGGCTCTGCTGGCGGCCTCGATGGGCTGAGTCCGCAGCACCTGAAGAACCTACTCAGCTCAGGCGCCGGAGAGGCTTTTGAAGGAGCTAACGGCTCTGACTAATCTTATGCTCTCGGGCCAGGTGAACGAAGCCGTCACCGATATCTTGTACGGGGCCAATCTATGTGCCCTACGCAAGAGGGATGGCGGCATTCGTCCCATTGCCGTGGGAACTACCTACCGTCGTATGGCAGCCAAGATTTGCTCTAAATTTTATGGTGAGGATATTTCGACCAAATTTCAGCCCCTGCAACTGGGTTACGGTTCCAAAGGGGGTTGTGAGGCTGCCGTACATGCCTTGACGACCTATTTAAATTCAGGTAAAGGAGAGGTCATCTTGAAGGTTGACATTAAAAATGCTTTTAATTCAGTCAATAGGGACACTTTGTTGGCAGAAACTATAAAAGAAGTGCCACAAATTTTTAGTTTTATTTGGCAATGTTACAGACATCCGACTAAATTACTTTATAAGGAAAACCTTTTGGAATCAGCTGTTGGCTGTCAACAAAATGATCCCCTCGGGCCAGCAATCTTTAGTTTAGCCATTAACCCAATAATTCGACAGCTAAATTTGAAATTTAATGTGTGGTATCTCGATGATGGAACCCTAGAAGGCGATGTAGACACGGTATTAGATGATCTACAGTTTTTAATAAATCAATTCCATTCCATAGGATTGGACCTCAACCTTTCGAAGTGTGAACTATTCATATCCGGCAGTACTGACAGACAACTGACACTTTCAAAATTCAACGCAATAGCCCCAGATATCCAAATTGTGGAAAAAAGTTCTCTTCGTCTTCTTGGGTCTCCAATTTATGAGAATTTCTTTCGGCTTTCTGTCTGCGTTCCAGCTGTTTTAGAACCCAATGGCCTGGCACGCGACGATGGCAAAAGACCGGATGGTATGTCTTTATTTCCTTGGAAGATGGGTAGGCCTTTAGTGTGGGACGCAACTTGTGTCGATACTCTTGCGCCATCCCATCTTCCTAGCTCATCTTGTTGTGCTGGCGCTGCCGCTGCGGCTACTGAGAACCTCAAGCGGCGGAAATATAATAACCTTGTTGGTAGTTTTATTTTCGAGCCGTTTGGGGTTGAAACCTTGGGGTCGTGGGGTCCGAGTGCTCACAAATTATTTAAAGATCTGTCCAGACGCCTAGTTGACACTTCGCGTGACCCAAGGGCTGGCTTTTGCCTTGGACAGAGGTTAAGCATTGCCATACAACGTGGCAATGCCACTAGTCTTTTGGGCACATTACCAGTGGACAGCGATGCGCACGAATTTCTGGATGCAATATTTTAGTTTATTTTTAGGTGTGTATATGTAGTTTAGGGTTTTTATTTAAATTAAAATTGTATTCTTTCTCAAATATAAATTAAATAAATACAATAATCAAACCTCTTTACAGCGCCATCTCTGCAAAGAGGTAGGTATTCGTAAATTCTATAATTTGCAAATTATTACAAATTCAATATAATTCCTTGTAAAGTTTGAATTTCTTTGCAACCAATACTTATTTGTTGGGCATTTCTCAAACACAAGATTAGAAGGTTACCTACCTACCAAGTTACCTAACTATATATTTCTCACAATTTTGACATATAGTGACAATTTTCAATCAGAAAGAAATGATAACTTTTTAGTCACTTTCCATATTAACATAAGAAAATTGTATTTAAATACTTGATCTTAATAAATAAAAATGAATCGCCGAAATGTACCTAAGTAGATACGAGCAAAGCTTCGGAACGACTGCACCGAATTCGATAAAAAACTTGTCGTTTCCGTGATTTTCACGAGGTTTGTTTGCAACAAAAAATTGAAAAATTATATAGGTAGATACGAAGTACAAATGCAGGCAAATCCACGGGAAGAAGCTAGTATTTAATATAATAGCGTATACGGTACAAATAACCAAATAGGAATACTTTTTAGGCCATCATAGAAAAATTAAGTTGTTTTATTGGGTCAGGCCGTTGCGCCCTCATTCCGGAGAATCTCGTCCGGGATGCCCTCACATTAACAAAAATGTTATTCCGGCATGTTCTCGGTCGGCATTTATTATTTTTTGACAGGACACTTGATAAAGTACTGGTGAAAACAAAATGACTTAATTTTTATTTTTGCATTTTATCCATTACTAGTACTCACGCGGGGCTTCGCTCCCGTGAATTCTATCACGGTAAAAACATAACTCTCCTTTTTTGCAGTCGCCTAAAAAGTAGCATATAACCTTCCTCAAGCTTCAAGCTACTTCCATACCAAATTGCATCAAAATCAACCCAGTACTTTCGAAGATTAGCGCGTTTAAGCAAACAAACAAACAAACAAAATTTTACGATTTATAATATTAGTATAGATTTATTTGAGGTATTTATTTTACGTTATTTAAGTAGGTATATTATGTTTATTTCAACAGATTAAGACTCAAAGAAATATTTGTAAACAAAAGGAGCATGAAAAGTAAAAATAATGATAAAGTTATTGCCGGACTGATGAAAGAAAACGAAAAAACAAGTTCAATGATTTCATATTTAGAAAAGGTACGCCTATTTGCTGTGTTCATTAACAAGTTACAAGAAAAAACTTCTATTTATTTTCATTAAGTCTTAATTATTAGATGATTATGTATGACTGATATTTTTTAACTTTGTTAGCACTACTCTTACCTTTTATTAGCTACAGTCACACATCCGTGAATGAAAGTAAAAATTTTTGTTCTTAACATTACTTAGTGAGATTTTTTGAAAACAAAATAAAACTGGCGCGTATCAGCCGAGAGCGCGCCGAAATAACAACATTTTCGATGTGAGGGCGACCCGGACGAGGGCTCCCCGGAATGAGGGCGCAACGGCCTGACCCGTTTTATTCACCAACTTCCAAGTTTATCAATTCGTCTGTATATTTATAAGTAAATATTGATAAGACTGTACTTACCCTCAGTGCTCTTGGATTGTTGGAGTAATCAACTGGTTCGCAGGCTAGGTTATAATCCCTGGAAACGACGTATGCTGTCCCCTGGAACAGATGATATTACACATGTTAATGGGGTGAGTAGAAATCAAGCGCCTACTGGTATGGACGAAATTATACTCCAACATCGCGCGTCATAGAAAGAAGAAAGAAAAAGTATTTATTGCCAACAGACAAACGACATGCTAACAATATTGAAAACTTATTTAGTTCCTTAAGACTAGAGTTAGTAATTGGTACTTATAATTATGTTAATAGGTAAGGACAAAGACTTAGATATTGACAATTTACGAAGAAAAAGGAAACAACAAAAAACAAGGCAAATGCACGTCGTGGTCGTGGCAACAAGGCTTCCACTCAACATAATGCTATGCCATGGGCATGCCCACAGCACGGCACTGGTTTTCAGTGGTTGCCTTAAAAATATGACGTACTTCATCTTATTGTAATGCTCATTCCCAAAATCAATAACTTTCCCACTGCTGGAAACTGCACTGGGAACGTTATTGATTTTGGGAGTGGGTACACTGGGTCTACTCTCTATATGAAAGAGAAAGGTAATTGACATAGCGAGCCCAGTACGGGTTGGTTGATATGGCAGGTCTTCGGCAGGGCCGGATTAACCATTAGGCGGAGTGGTAGTGGCACCTGCCTAGGGGCCCCGCATCAACTAGGGGCCCAGGCCCAGTGCACGCACCAAGAAAACATGTTTCTTCGTACGAGAATTTGATGTGCGTGTGAACTTAGGGACCTCGCTGCTATCTCACAAAATACAAATCGTTAAATTTACTAGTAGAATTAAAACAATTTTAGAACAAATCTGGGAATAAGTAAACAAATATATTAAAAACCACAGCCCTTAATGTGCGTTACCTCAGTTCACACACGATTTGGTCAGTCAAAAGTAAAAAAAGGGGCCCCGAGAATGCCATTGCCTTAGGGCCTCTGACAGGGTTAATCCGGCTGGTCCTCGGATTTAACGCCCTTCGGACATGCCGTTTTCCGCACAATGTTTTCCTCCACCGTTATTTTATACGGCAATAGGTAATTGTGAGATAAGTGTATCACTTAACGAGACTGTTGGCGAAATGGTGATATTAGATGCTGAGCTGCCTGTCTCAGGTTCAATACCACGCAGAACAAACGTTTGTATAGGCTGTAGAAAGTTGTTGCGGGTCTGGATGTTTGTTCATTTCAACTTGTTTGGAGCAACAAACAAAAATTAAAATTAAGATGAGAGTCATAGATGGAATCCACCGACACCCAGAGAAGGAAAAAGGAAAGTCTCAAGGTAAACTTATGACTTGGTTAGTGCTTTAAGAGTCAGCTGGATGCATGAAGGACAGGACCGATCAAGCAGTCGGGCGTTTGGGAGAGTCCAAAGTCCAGCCTTTAGCCCAACTACATATCGCACTCTCAGAATGAAGGGACCTAACTCAAAAAATAGTATTTTTTGGATTTGAGCATTAATAACTAATAAAGCAGCATTGAATAAACTATATTCATATATCTCAAGTGGCAAATGTATAAGCTGTCTCTTTATAACTCGTAATTCAGATTCCTGTTTCCACGGCAATTCAGAGTATTGTTTCAGGCCAGTTTACATCAAAATCTGAAATTACACGAATTTAGAGTAAGGTCACTTTCATTCTGAGAGTGCGATATGTCGGAGTTGGCCTCTAGTCCAACCGGATGCTGCTAAGTACTATTCTTTTGGATGGAGCAACTACAATTCGATACCACTACAAAGCCACCCAAAGCAAGACTGGTAACCGATTTTCTGGTTTCGATAACGACTGTCAAAGATAAGCAAATTACAGCTGCCTTAACTTGCTTTCCAAAGCACAGAGAAATCTCGATATTATAAAAAAAAAAAAAAAAATCTTTTATTTTCAGGCTTCTAAGGCCCATAGTGTAAGTAAACAATTTACTTAATAACTATGTTAGTAAGAAACAATTAGGCATACACAGACAATTATAAAGGTTATGTTAAAAAACTTTTTTGCAAAAAATAGAACCGACTTCCATATAAAAGCACTACAAAGGCAAAAATAACTTTAATTTCGGAAGGCGGTGTCAAAAACAAAAATATATACAAAACTAAAGACACCGCCTTCCGAAATCAAAGTTATTTTTGCCTTTGTAGTGCTTTTATATGGAAGTTGGTTCTATTTTTTGCTAAAAAGTTTTTTTTTCACGTTTTTTAGTGGGTCGGTTTGTAATTTATCTAGTTGCAAAAGCCAAAATGTCAACTACTTATCACCTTTTACAAAATATTGCTTTTCCCGGTGCAGAGCCGTTAATTTTTGAGGAGTTCTCCTGGTACATCACCATCAGCTCTACTTCACCATATGCATTGTGACGAGCATAAAGTGCTTAACATCCATATTCAAGTAATCTAATCGCAATCAACGAAATACTTATTATTGAGTTGTTTCGGTGGCCATCTGGGGTCTTCATCATCAGTTCCACTTCCTCAAATGGTGCTTTTTGGTACGGTAAGGTAGTAAAAGAAATACTCAAAACGCTATAGGTGTGCCTATAATATTTGAAGAGTTCCCTCGATTTCTCCATGATCCCATCATCAGATCCAAACGTGACGACAATGGGACCAACTAGAAAGTATACCCTTTCTAACAAAAAAAGAATTTTACAAATCGGTCCAGCCATCTCCGAGTTATGAGGTAACATACATAAAAAAAAAAAAAGTTCAAGACGAATTGTAAACCTCCTTTGTTTTGAAATCGTTTAAAAAAAAAATTATAACAAAAAATAGAACCGACTTCCATATCAAAACACTACAAAGCTAAAAATAACTTTAATTTCGGTAGTCGGTGTCATTGGTTTTGGATTTTCTGTTTTTTTTCACACCGCCTTCCGAAATTAAAGTTATTTTTAGCTTTGTAGTGTTTTGATATGGAAGTCGGTTCTATTTTTTGTTAAAAAATTTTTTTTCACGCTTTTTAGTGGGTCGGTTTGTAATTTATCTAGATACAAAAGCCATAATGTCAACAACTTATCACCTTTTACAAAATGTTTCTTTTCCCGATGCATAGCTGTTAATTTTTGAGGAGTTCTCCTGGTACTTGACCATCAGCTCTACATCACTATACTCGTATGTATTCCGACGAGCATAAAGTGTTTAACATCCGTACTCAAGTAATCGAAACGCAATTCACGAAATTCTTATTATTGAGTAGTTTCAGTGGCCATCTATGGTCTTCATCATCAGTTTAACTTCCCCAAATGGTACTTTTCGAAAGCAACTGCTCAAGGTACTATAAGAAATACCCAAAACGCTATAGGTGTGCCTATAATATTTGAAGAGTTCCCTCGATTTCTCCAGGATCCCATCATCAGATCCTGATTTCGTAACAATGGAACCAACTAGAAAGTATACCCTTTCGAACAAAAAAAAATATTTCCAAATCGGTCCAGCCATCTCCGAGTTATGAGGTAACATACATAAAAAAAAAAAAGTTCAAGACGAATTGTAAACCTCCTTTTTTTCAAGTCGGTTAAAAATATTCATCCATCCACGAACAGACCTCAGCATGCGTTGCTTAACGGCTGTAATGTTGAAGGTCACACGGGCGGCGATAATGAACTCGTTCCAGACATACACAATATTTACAAAGTAGAAAAAGGCATGCGGTAAAAATGTGATTTTAAATAAATTTGTTTATTTAAATAACTATAAGGTTAGGTTCACTGTCGCTAGTACATTCTTGAATTGCGTTCATTGTTCGTAACCATGTTTTATGTTTTTTGCACTATCATTTTAAATTGTTATTGTATGGCAAATCGTCTCATTATTGACATGATTGTTATTAACATTTAGGATTCTTATTAATTAATGTTTTGACATTTATTTAATTTAATTCTATAATTTTAATCGGATTATTTGTTTAATGACTGCATGATTAAGATCAAGAATTAACATTTTATATTATTGTGTACGCCAAAATGTTTTACTTTTTTGTTTTATTATGTGACGAATCTCTCCCATTATTGACGTGATTATTATTATTGAAACTAAGGATTAACTGATTACTTTTTCATTATTATAAGTATTGACATTTATTTCATTTAATAACACATTTTAATTGGATTATTTGTTTAATAATTGCATGATCAACAATATTGTACACTTTACCAACCTTCTGTACCTTATTTATGCAAATAAATGAATTTGAATTTTGAATTTATACAACGTGCCTGTTTTGTTATGATATTTCTTAAAGGTACTTATTACCGGGAATGTTCTAACGTGATACCACGGCACAAGAACGCAAGGGCCACTGAAGCAACAGGGTGAGTTTTTAGTCAGTAGAAGTCTGACACTCCTTCCGCTCCACCCACAGCGGGAGAAGACATTTGATGATTTTCCCACCCAAAAAAAAGTGTCTTCAATGAAGTGGGAATGTATTCGATTCGTACTTAACACGTTCGCTGACAGTACGTCGTTAGGCGGGAAATTAAAATAGTGCGTTATGACAGTACGTCGAGGGACCGGCCACTTATTTTTAAGGCCGTGCGCGCACTGCGTTGCGTTTTGGAAACGCAAAATCTGTGAAGTATGGAGTGTCATAGAAGTGCGCGCACTGCGGTGGAATAAACGCGTGCGGTAGAGTCACCGGTGGCACCGGTCATTCTACCGGTCCGGTAAAACTACCGCAATTGCGGCTACCGCAAGGCAGTGCGCGCACGGCCTAAGAGTTGTGGAAAATTCTACTGTCGTAATGTGGTGTCAGGGTAAGTGCTCACTGTCAAATTTACAAACAATAACTACGCGTAGACCATACGCGTGGGTCAAGAATTCCAATTTATTTTTAGTAGGATTTTTTACACACACATACACATATATGTTATTGGATTACTAGTAACTAAATTACCACAACAGGAGTATTTTTAATTGTGTACCTGTCTTTGATTTAAAATAACTATGATTTCTCAAGTGCTTACCTATAATAATAGGTATTATTTACCTGATATTGAAATACAAACAAACATTTATTAATTTGTCTTTCTGTTGGTCCGGGCTAATCTCTAAATCAGTCAGTTAGTTAGTCAGTACAATAAAGAGTCTGACAAACTTCCCCCGTCTCCTATGCCTACCACAGAGTACAGAGTCCACCCGTGGGGGAAAATGTTGCGATGTCCCGGAGGATATCCATATATTTCCACTTTCAACACAACACACCTAGATATACACAATCTACAATAATCAACACTTCGTTTTACACCCTCTTTTTTAGCATTTGACAGGAACGTAAGCAAAACCTACTTTTCTTACAATAACACCCCATTAAATAAAAACTCACCAGAGCAAATCTTTATCGCAATAAATCATTGTGTTCGAATGAATTGATTATATCAAATGATAAATCAACTATCAATTATCTCGTACTACAAATTCCACTGCATCGTACGTGCGTTTGCAACGAATATGACATGCGCAAGGGCATACGTCATATCAATTCTTAACGCTTGCGTGCGCAGTACATTGTAAATACGGATCAATGATTACATTCATAACATAAACACTTGATAATATTGGACCACATGATTTTTGCAGATATAACAATTGAAGTTAAAAAAAAAACAAAGAAACACGACTGCAAAGAATGACCAAAAGAGAAAAAATAAACTATTATAGTGTAATGAGTATGCGTATAGTGCACCGTGTATTATATTTTATGCGATATTTACATAAAAAGAGATATATTTCAATGTGTAAAAAATATGTATAATTTATACGTCATAAATTATTGCAGGTGGAGACAAACTAACAACCCAAATACATTTCACTGATAGTAGTTTACCTATATCTACAAGAGTATTTTGTTCATATTCAATAAAAACCTCCGTCTGAGGCAGTCGGGTAAAAATAACTATAATTATGTAGTTATAGCATGTATAATCAACTAATCATCTAAGAAACAACTATGTCCATGTCTACTATACCTATACTAGGTACTATGACTATAATTATGTATAAGTAATCTGTTGTGACAATGACAAAGCCCCAGAATTTGCATATAATTTTGTACATAATTATAAGTGAACCCTTTTATTTAAATTATTTTAAATAAATGTATTGTAAAGTATAAAGAAATATAAGTCTTGCTCTTTTCATTGCACTGCACGATACAGTGTGAATTCCGGAATAAAAATAAGATGTTTTACCCTATAACCACTTCTGTCGACACAGTGAAAGTCACATTAAAATCGGTTCTACCATTCCAGAGATTACACGGACAAATAGTAAGACAGACAGACTGATAGACAGACCGGCAGCTAATCCGTTGATCGACCCAATATCGGCTGCGATTTTTATATTTAAAATGTGAATGCAATATGAGTAAATGAAATAATGAAGAAAATGAACATAGAATATTTAACTAGAAGAACTTAAGTAGAACTTTATGTAAAAAAAAAACTTTTTTGCAAGAATAAAAACCGACTTCCATATCAAAAAACTACAAAGCCATAAATAACTTTAACTTCGGTAGTCGGTGTTATTGGTTTTGTATTTTTTTTCCACACCGCCTACCGAAATTAAAGTTATTTTTGGCTTTGTAGTGTTTTGATATGGAAGTCGGTTTTATTTATTGCAAAAATGTTTTTTTTTTCACGCTTTTTAGTGGGACGTTTTGTAATTTATCTAGTTACAAAAGCCAAAATGACATTTTTTTTTTATTGAAAATAGGTTCGCGTTTGACCACTATCTCACCTGATGGTAAGTGATGATGTGGTCGAAGATGGAGCACGCTTACCTAAAAGTAATCTATTCATTCTTGACTTAAAGACTCCTAGGTCTAGGCTATCGGGAAACACAGACTCCGGCAGGGAATTTTACTCCTTAGCCGTACGCACAATGAAGGTATTCCCAAAACGATTTGTGTGTATGGGTGGGATTTCCACCATGCAACGATTAACTAGATTGTGTAATTCCATCGCATGCTCCCCGAAATGTAACCGATAGAGAACCGATAAACTTGAATATTGCTTTTCCCGATGCAGAGCCGCTAACCACGAAATACTTATTATTGAGTAGTTTTGGTGGCCATCTGTGGTCTTTATCATCAGTTCCACTTCCCCAAATGGTACTTTTCGAGAGCAACTGCATAAGTTACTATAAGAAATACCCAAAACGCTATAGGTGTGCCTATAATATTTGAAGAGTTCCCTCGATTTCTTCATGATTCCATCATCAGATCCTAATGTGATGATAATATGACCAACTAGAAAGTATACCCTTTCAAACTAAAAAAGAATTTTCCAAATCGGTCCAGCCGTCTTCGAGATATGATGTAACATATATAATTTAAAAAAAAGTTCAAGACGAACTAAGACCCTCTTCCTTTTTTGAAGTAAATTTGAGTGGAAAACTATTTATTATACAAAAAAGGTTTGCGATAACTGGTGAGAGAAACCTAATTACACCTTTATATTTAGGTTTGGAGTACCTACCATAACATAAGCTGACCGTGGCCAAATAATAACAGCAGCACGGTTCGCTTCATAGTTACCTTCATTGTGCGTACAGCTAAGGAGTGGAATTCCTTGCCGGAGTCTGTGTTCCCAGATATCCATAACCTAGGGGGTCTTTAAGACAAGAGTGAATAGGTTATATCTAGGTAAGCGTGCTCCATCTTCGACCACATCATCACTTACCATCAGGTGAGATGGTGTTCAAACGCGAGCCTATTATCCATACTAATATTATAAATGCGAAAGTAACTCTGTCTGTATGTTACCTTTTCACGCCTAAACCGCTAATCCGATTTGAAATTTGGCATGGGAATAGTTTAGGACCCTGGGAAGGACATAGAATAGTTTTTATCCCAGAATTCCCACGGGATCGGGAATTACGCGGGAAAAGCTAGTCAATAACAAAAAAGTTAAGCAATGCTCGCCGCTCTATGGATGGATGATGGGGATGAGGATCTTTGATTTACGCAGAAAAAATCACGGCACTCGAATAAAACCCATATCATCATCTACTCAGACTGTTCCCAACTATTTTGGTATCGGTTTCGAATCTAACAGGATCCATCTGAGTGCTAGTGTTTTACATTGTATGACTGCCTGACTGCGTAACGTGATACTCCTTGGCCAGACGATCAAAGGTGGTAGGTATATCAAAGATGTCCAAATGACAGCCAAGATGACTAACGACTTTCCGAGACACGCAGGAATCTTGAGACTTGACACGTTATAAAAAATTAAAAATTGGCCAAGTGCGAGTCGGACTCGCCCATGAAGGGTTCCGTAGTAACTATAATAAATATAATATACTTAATATATTTATTTGAAAAACAAAAAAAAATACGTTAAAAATTTCTTAAAACTAGCTTATTTACAATTTTTACAACTATGCTAAATAACTTTGTTTTTCATAGTATTTGTATGAATTACAAAGTTATATTTGCGGTTTTAGAAAATATGCTGTATCTCAAAAACTACTGACTCGATTTCGTTCAAATCAATTTTGGTTGAAAGTTTACATTAATATCTACAGACATGTATTTTTTTAGATTTTGCACTCCATTATTATAGAAGTTAGAGGGGGAGAGGACACACATTTTACCACTTTGGAAGCTTATATCTTTTAAACAATTGACTTTATGAAAAAGTGGTTTTAGAAACCCTGATATCCTTTTTAAAGACCTGTCTATAGATACCACACACGTATAGGTTTCATGAAAAAAAAAAAAATTCAGTTCTAGTTCCATGTATGAAGACCCCCCTTTATTTTAAATATTTTTTAATTTTTTTCTTAAAATCGGAAAGCGGTTCACAGAATACATCTACTTACTAAGTTTCACATGTACCTATAGTCTTAATAGTTTCGGAATAAAATGGCTGTGACATACGGACGGACGGACAGACAGACAGACGGACAGACATATCGAAACTATAAGGGTTCCGTTTTTTGCCATTCGGCTACGGAACCCTAAAAAGATGGTCGGCCATTCACAAACCAACTTTGGCAAGCGTTGTTTAACTTTAAAGACCCATGCATGCATTAAGACACAAGCTACTTCGAAGTCGCAGGCACAGGTAGCTTAAATTATTATTATACATTAAAGAATACTAAATATACATTAAATACTCAAAATTCTTACCTCATAGACTAAGAACAAGCTGAATAAGATTTGAAAGACATTGTACAGCATAAGCGTGGTCTTCAGTTCGAAGGCTGGTCTGTTGGCCATCAATCGAGGTCCTAGAGACTTGCAGAAGTACAAGTAGGCTGATGCAATGGAGATCACTACCATGGGGTTGGACACGCCCCACCAGTCCGCCGTCCTTGGATCTGCAGAATATTATATGTTAATTAATGCCAGTAAATAGAACACACATTGAAATTCTTCATAACCGAACTGCAAATTTCGCTTTACAAACTAAAAATATTAGGGCGCTTCAAAGAACAGTCAGCAGTATTCATGGGACCCGCTATGGCCATTGCCGGCCCTGGGTTGTAACGAGTAAGAATGTTGTAACACACAAGTGCAACTTAAGGAACAGGGTAGGTTTTAGTCAATAAAAGCCTGATACTCCTGTCAGCCATCCAGAGCAGGAGAGAATTTACCAAATTAATCCATACCCGCCAAAAAAATGGCAGCTTTTCACAAAAAACACACACGTAATGTATTAATAATTTCATATTTAAATCACTTTTTAACATAAATTAATTAACAGAACAAATTGAATGAGGAACTCACCAGCTAAATCGTGTATTACATAATTATATTTTTCTGCTATACTATTTAGTAGACCCGCCATTTTATTAAAAAAAAATACGGTCTAACCCCAGCCGAGGCTGTTCTACTTATGACACTTATTTAAACTGCCGATTCACTCACTACTCAAAAGAAAATAATTTAAATCAAATTCTTCGTACGCAATCACATACATTTCCGTATAAATAATTTATTACAATACCCAACACAGACGGTGATTTGCAAAACTATCCACAAACAGGTCAAATCTAAGTTTAACAAAAAAAAAATCTGTAATTCAAATCACCAAATACTGTTTGTAATAACTATTATCAAGCTCTTCAATCATTATATAACCGACTTTTAACTACGGTGACCAAATGATCTGTCATTTATTAATTAGTGTAATTAAAATAATTACTTGTTAATTAAAACCATGAGCGGATTCTTGGTTTTACGTTGAATGACTGTAAAATAAAAATATTAAGTACAGCACGTTTTCATATACTGCGCGAACAACGTGTTTTATCTTTAAATCAAGATTATCAATAATTAGTTTCAAAATGACCGATATTTCGTAACACAGCCTCTCGCGTGTACGCTTCGAAGTGTTCGAAGAAAGAAAGTATTAATTAATGTCCTGGCTATCTCTATTCACACTTGGATTCCAAGAAGAGATCACGCAATTCGACAAGGCTGCCAGCCGTTGTATGCCTTTTTATTCAAGATTACGTTTATTTATATAACGATCTTGATATGCAATAAGGTATAAATTAATAAATCAATTAAATTAAGTTTACAACGGTCCAGAGTGTTCAGTCACGAATTACGGCACATTACTTTGTTATAGTTTTTGTCATCACCACTGCCCTCAGAATAGGTAGTGAAAGAAAACAACGAAAGGAAACCGATATGTCCAACGACCCTAACGGTGCCCACGTGGATTGGATTACAGTCCGTTCCCTTCCTTTTCATCGAGGAAAGGCCTCTGTCCCACTAATGGGAAACAGTGGGAACGTTATGTACCGGATAAGCTATCGCATATTTGAAACACGCGCGGTACACAAAATAGTGGAACTTATACCAATGCATAAGTTTATTTATCACTAAAAAGTATCATTTTGATGAAAACGGACTGCATTAGTCCGATACTGGTTTCCAAGTTACGAGTTTAGGTACCTACCGTAATTACCATCTTAATAAAGAAAATTAATATTTATGGTGAACCTAATAAGTGAATGTTAGTTATGTTAAAAATAAAAAAGTTGAATGAAATTCTAAGTAGGTTCGGAGACAAGTCTTATACACATTGTCCCAGTTATAAAGCAAAACCTGAAGACTCTTAAATGTTTTATAAAGGGCTGCTACTGAATTAAATGAAACTCCTTCCTTCTTGAGTCGTAATTTAAATACCTATTTGATGCTTGGTGCGTTTACTTTGGTATTTGATTCCTAAAAATATACCTAAATGAATATTTATTTCAAGTTGTTACTAAAATTGTTCGAACCGTGAATAAATAAATTATTATTATGTTGATGTTTGTACTGGATAACGGAAATTCTTCATAGCGTAACCTAGTGGTGTCGTCATAAACAATTAGTGCTGTCTCTTTTTATCATACACTAGATAGATAGATAGATAGAATATACTTTATTGTTCATAAATAATTGAATCACACTTATATAACAATATTGTAAATAAAATTGGTTACAATGGCGGTCTTATTTATTTATTTAAACTTTATGTACAATAGTGGTACATGGGCGGACTTAATGCAACAGGGCATTCTCTACCAGTCAACCTTTGGGTTAAAAAGACCACAATGTGGTAGGTGTACAAGTAAAAAAAAATGTCATTATCGAAAAAAAATTATGTATAAATATATATAATAATAAAATACATATATATGCTAAAATAATAGACTAATAAATACGGTGCTTTATAATAATCTTTCTAACTAAGAGAACTCACAATAATTATAATTATTGCGAAAACCAAACTAAGAATGACAGGCCTTTAAGTAGTGGTTTCTCATTTTACGCTTAAAAGAGAATTTAGACTCGGCCTTCTTGATGTCAAGGGGTAGCATGTTCCAGAGTTTAATGGTAGAAATAGCATAGGAATTAGCCATAAACCCGGTTCGGTGAGAAGGAATGTGTAGAAGTAAGTTTTTGGATGCGCGAAGTTTAAGGCAATGAGAACTGCCTAGCACTTTAAAAATTTGTTTTAAGTAATCAGGAGCACAAGGATCGTTCAAAATAGTGAAGAGCAAGCAGAGGGATCTGAGGGATCTCCTATGACGAATAGGCAACCATTTAAGCTGAGAACGGAAGGAAGAAATGTGATCATATTTACGAAGGCCAAAAATGAAACGGATACAGTTGTTAAGAAGTCGATCCAGTTTGTTAAGAAGTTCTTGGGATAGATCAGAGTAGCAAACATCAGCATAATCAATAGCAGGAAGCACAAGCGATTGGACTAAAGTGGTTTTAGTGCTAGAAGGAAGAAAATGCTTGAATCTATAGAGAGATCGCAGTGTGAATGTTACTCTCTGGCTAACCTGTGCAATCTGCTTATCCCAACTTAACTTGTCGTCAATGAATAAGCCTAGGTCTTCAACGTGTGGCGAGAGTGGAATTACGGTATTGTTGAAGCTAAGCGGGAGTGGTTGGCTAGTGTCCAATTTTCGTAGCGCATGTGACCTGCCGATCAGGATAGCCTGGCATTTACTAACATTGACCATAACTCCAAATCTGCTTGACCAATCGCTGATAGCTAATAGATCAGCATTCAGCAATGAGATACAGTTGTCCAAGTTGTCAATGTCAGCTTGTGCGTAGAGCTGTAGGTCATCAGCATACAGATGGTAAGAGCATTTGAGGATAGTAGTAATAGAGTTTATGAAAAGAGAAAATAAGAGTGGAGAGAGTATACCGCCTTGTGGAACGCCAGTTTTCAGGGCGCACCACTCAGAAAAACCCTGATCAGCACAAACCGCTTGCTGGCGACCACGAAGATATGATGAAAACCAATCCCGTGCCAATGGAGACGTCCCAATTTACTTATCGCTGAGAGCGATATCTTCCAGACAACCTTTGGAAGGACTTTACGAGCTTTAATTAAAATGGGGAGGGCTATATTAGTGTACTACTGTACAAATATTCGTCAATAACGGAAAAAACAATGATCGGCAACCGAGCTTTTAAAAACAGCGAGTGACTGAGCTTGTCTTACTGACACCGGCAATCCATTCGACAACCGAATAGCCGGCACCGTAAACGACTGGTCATAAAATTTTGTGGAATGCGTAGGCATCAAAAGTCTCAAATTCTCTGATGATCCCAAATCTGTAACATGTATGTCATGAAGGAACTTAAAACGTTCTTTGAGATAAAAGGGAGTTGTTGGATTGAAAAGTATACTATAGAGTAATGATAAAATATGTGTATTCCGGCGAAGGCGAATAGGCAGCCAATTGAGTTTAGTGTGAAACTCAGAAACATGATCATATCATATCATATGATCATATTCTGGCAGTCGCGCGGGAGTGCACTCCCTTGGATTTTATCTATCACGATACAAACATAACCCTTTTTACTTTGCAGTCAGGTAAAATGTAGCATATAACCTTCCTCAAGCTTCAATCTACTTTCATACCTATTATTATATTATGAAGCAAACTTTGAGGGGTGGTGTGCTTATTGCGGTGCGTCGTGAACTTGTTAGTGATCTACGCAGTGAATGGTTCTCGTCTGCTGAAGACATGTGGATTACTATCACCCTGCAAAGGAAACGACCGCGCGTATCATACAAAATGAATATATGTGTAGTGTACATAAACAAATAAAAATAAACAATAAAATTCTTGTTCTAGTTTTGTCTAATAGTGAGGTCTCGGTGTCGATATGCGATAACCCCCTGGTGCCGGAAGATCCACATCATAAGGCTCTCTGTGTGTCCGCTGATTTAGTAGAACTTCATACTCTTCCTGCACTATCTCGTATTAAATTTCTATATAAGTCAGCTGATTATTCAATAACTAAGTATTAATAAATTCAAATTATTGATAAAACGTAAACTATGTCAGAAAGCTTTTTACAGTGTTAAAGATTATATTGAGGACAAGAAGGCTTGGGAATGAGATGCTCCAGTGATATACGTGTGCCTTTTTTATTTCTTTTTAAAATTATGATTGATGATTTATTTTTGATTAATTAAAATTTTGCTTTCTCAAGTATTGTATATACTTATTAATTTTTGTTTTTGTTTGTTGTTATTTTTTTATATTGTTGTTTTTTTTTTATATATATAATTATTTCATTATTGTAAATGTGGAGACGATGTAGGTTATTCTTTCTTCATTGTTTTTGCTTTCACTATAATTTATTTAATGATGTCAAGCAGTTTGAGTACTTGTGTGGCCTACCCAAAGGTCCTTACTTTGGTATTGTTCATCAAATTGTTGAGCTCCTTAAGTTCTAAGTTGAGCTACACGATAACTGACAAATGCTTGCACTGTCTGGACAGGTCCGCTCAAATTTGCGTGGTTATTTCCTCAAAAGAATACCACAGACATGAACCTACATGCTTCTCATATACAAATACAAATTGTCTGGACTTTAAAAGAGACTTTGACCTCTGAGTTTGTTTCGGTGTTTCTTCTCAGAGTAGTCAGTTAGGAAATACCGGCCTCATCTAGCTAAACTAAACACGCAAAAAAACATGACGTGTAAAAGTGTTATTTATAACCAATTTACAGAATAAATATTTCATTTCATTTCATTTCATTATGCGGCCATTAATAACCGGCTTAACGAGATTGACTGGCAAAGGGAAGTCTGCACTCGAACACTCGAGGATGCCATAACATTTTTCTACCACACACTCAATGACTTGCGTGATTTTCATGTACCTGTGAAGACAGTCATTACATCTAGCAGATATCCTCTTTAGTACAAGCAGCCTTTGATTAAAATTATTAAGGAAAAAGCGAAACATCATGCTAAGTTCAAGAAATATGGCAATATCAATGATTACGAGTCGTTTTTCCTACTCCGACAGCGGGCTAAGGAAGTTGAAAGTGAAATGTTTAGCTGATACATTACAAAAATTGAAGAAAGTATTTTTAAAACCCCCAAAGCGTTTTGGTCATACGTCAAATCTAAAAAATAAACAAATTCGTATCCTTCTCTATTAAAATATAAAAATCGCATCTCAAGCGATGGAGAGGATATCTGCAACATGTTCAGCGACTATTTTTAATCAAATTTTCTTACTTCCGACGGCAACAGTGACAACAACCGTTCTAATACACGCTCGCAGGATTCTGACACGCAGTTAGGTGATCTCGTCTCGGACATACATTCAGTCGAAGTTAGTGAATTAGAGGTATTCCAACTGCTTAAAGGAGTTGACTTAACAAAGTCCGCAGGACCAGATAATATACTGCCTATTTTTATACTGAACTGTGCTAAAAGTCTGACCGCTCCACTTTCAATACTGTTTAGGCGATCTCTAGATGCGGGTCAGGTACCTTCAATTTGGAAGTCGGCATTAATTACTCCGATCCATAAAAAAGGGCCTAGGGACCTCGTGGAAAACTACAGAGCTATCTCTAAGCTATGTATATTCGCTAAAATCCTTAAAAAAAATTATTCACAAACAACTATACGCTTTTCTTAAATTAAGTATCAGTGACCACCAGCATGGTTTCCTGCGAGGTCGCTCCACAACCACCAACCTGGTTCGTTGCAGTGATTACTTGACTGAGTATAGCTCGTCGCACACAGGTAGATGTAATTTACACTGATTACAGCAAGTGTTTTGATCGCCTGGATCATGCTACACTACTGAGCAAGCTATTGGCTATAGGCATCAGCAGGAGTCTTTTCAGGTGGTTTTCGTCTTATGTAGCCAACAGATGTCAAACTGTTGTTCTAAATGGATACACATCTAGGCCTATTTTTGTCCCCTCAGGAATTCCGCAGGGATCGTTGCTTGGACCCTTATTGTTCAACATCTTCATCAGTGATGTTTCTTTATGTTTCTCCAACGCAAAAGTTCTTCTATTTGCGGACGATATGAAGATATTGAGTGAAATAAAAACTGAAGAAGATGCTGAACAACTCCAATATAATCTGATCAGATTCCAAGAATATTGTGTCGCTAATCACTTAGATTTAAACGTATCTTAATGTTACATATGTACGTTCACTCGCAAACCAAAACCTATTCTTTACGACTATAAACTAACCAATACATTAATATCCAGAGTCAGTACGATTAGAGATTTAGGCGTCACTTTTGATTCAAAACTTCTTTTTGACACACACTTTGACAATATCATTAAAAAAGCTTCCAAGGCACTAGGTTTTATCTTGAGAATATCAGCCGACTTTAAAAACATAAAAACACTCAAAATTCTGTATTGTGCCTCAGTCATCTCGAATATTGTTCACCGGTATGGAACCCTAATTATAATATTTACATAAGTCGCATCGAAAGTATTCAAAAGAAGTTTTTGAGGTACATTCAGTATAAATCTAAAACTTATCTTCCTAACTACCACAGTCGATGTAGGAAGTTTCATATTCTTCCACTAATCGAGCGGAGAAAAATGGCTGATATGGTATTTTTATTTAATATCGCTAATGGTTCAACCGACTGTTCGGAACTGATTGGCAAAATTGGGCTACGAGTTCCATCTCTCCAATTAAGGAATCATCGACCTCTTTATGTTCCCTCTGTGCGGTGTGTTCTTCGGCTAAACTCATATATAATAAGAGCTAGCAGATCATACATTACAATGTATCAGAGTGTCAATAATGATCTGGAGTTATTCTCCACCAGTGTCATGAAACTTAAAAAAAAATGTACAATCAGTTTTTCGAAGAATAATGCAACTATTAATTACTTGTATGCGCTTCTGTATAACTTCTTATCTTATATAGTATGTTAACTTCTAATCTTATATTGTATAATTTGCTCCGAGTACTTTTACTTCTTACTTTAATTTATCTGTCTACTGTCTCTTGTTCTATTCTAATACCTTCTGCGAAAACTTGTAATTAGCCTTCTTTCAATATTCTTCATCTATCTGTATCCTAGCTGTAAGTTTTCCAAAGAGAATAAAATAAAATAAAATAAAATAAAATACCAAATTTCATTCAAATCTGCCAATTACTTTCAAAGATTAGCGCTTTTAAACAAACAAATAAATTTTCCCTCTTTATAACAATAGTATATATTTTAAAAAGGTCACTCACAACTCCTATTAGGTTATTAAACTCTTTTTTTTGTTACTTGTTGTTGTTCTTGTCTTGTCTTTTCTCTAGGTTTTGTGGAACGAAACATCAATTCAAATACTCTATTGTTTTGTATTTTATTGCATTTTTTTAATAATAATATTTACCTCCTTACCTCCTCTTTAAGTAGGTCCCTGAGTGCTGACGAACTTGGCTACGACGGAAGCGTTGTAAAATACTTCTCCATGGGCTACGGTCTTCAGTTTGGAGGAGTCCTGGGATATGCACAGCTGTAGTAGTTCTTCGAACATCTGGTCCGACCACCGTCTGGGACTTTGCTCCCTTGGTGGACCCCTTGGTTGTTTGCTACCCACATTGACGGTAGGTACCTAGTCAATTGCAACAAAAATTTCAGATTTCCGGTTTAAGATTTTTTTTTATTTTGTTTTTCTTAAGCCTAATAATAAAAAGAGGGAATATAAAATACAATACAATACAATAAATACATTGAAACTATACACATGGCTAAGTATAGGCATAATTTTGTTGTGAACTTCTAGCACCCAAACTACGCAGTGGTAGACGCCCACGGCGTCGGACGTCGGCCGACGATCTCCGGCCACCGTAGGCGCGGGCATGCGGACAGCGAGTAAAGGGCAACTCGCTGTCCGACCATGGACCATGCCCGGGTCGACGGCGCGTTGTGTTCCACGCGCGCCTCAAAGAGCGTCAGCAATATGACGAGGCCCCCTCTGCAGAGGGCCGAAGCCTGCCGGGGTCGTGGGAATAATCCCATTACCGTGACCCCGGTACGTAAAGGGTTATTGAAGGAACACCGTGGATTTTAGTCAGTAAAAGTCTGACAGTCCCTCCCACCCTGCCCGGGGTGGAAGACGATAAAAAAAGGCACCCAAACTAGGACATGTCCTGTATCTTGGATGCTAGCGTTTTTCCCTAGACTATTTACAAAGAGAAGCCCAGCTCAGTGTATTACAAGGTCACAAACTATATTATTATTTTATAATGGTATCTTATATAACACAAAAAGTAAGTAAAAACTAGTAAGGTGGTTTTGTGTATATGCGTGTGTTTGTGTGTGTGTTTATGTGTGCGTGTGTGTGTAAGTGAGGGTGTGTATGTGGATGTGTGTGTATGGTGTATATGTTTGATCGCGTTTGTTTAATATCTCAATTGTGTTTTAGCCTGTTTCAGATAATAACTTCAAGTAATTGCTCTGTTTCGTTGTAGTTTAGAGACTTGAGCCAGTCTACAACTTTCATCTTGCACTGTACTCTATTCATATGATATATTTTTAGTATATTATTTGCTTTGTTGTATACGTATAAGCGGGTGCTAATGATGAAGTAGTGCCTACTTGCTAAAGTTGTTCTACTTCGGTCAGACTTGAATATGTCTTTATTTCTACCATTCGGTTCCTTTACAGGTCATGAGATATGTTTTCGGACTATAGTTTGGTGGACAAACAGTTGTCTTACCGTAAGGACATTGCAGTCTGTGAAGAGTAGAGTAGTAGGGTATATATAAGGCTTTTTCGTCATTACTTTTAAGACAGCTCTTTGTGCAACTTCCAACTGTAGTATAATGGTTTTCGCTGCTCCTCCCCAAACAGGTATACAATATGAAATAAGAGACTGACACAAGGCTAGGTACACCATTTTCAGCGTGTTTCTATCAGCAGATTGGCGAAGCTTTTTAAAAATAAATATGAGTTTTCTGAGGCGCATTGTGACTGTGTCGATTTGTTTGTGCCAGCGGAAGGTCTGGTCTATGTGTATGCCTAGATATTTTACGCATGCTGTTCTAGGTATGTGTGTGCAGGTACAATTTGGGTCTGAAAGTGAACATGAGTGTGCCCTCATTTCGTACGATAACGGTGGCTGATGATTAGCTCTCATGGCGAAGGGTATAAACTGAGTTTTATCTAGGTTAAGAGTCAGAAGGTTATCTGTTAGCCAGTCCATCACAGTCTTAAGCGCCTTCTCTGCATTTGTTTTAGCATCATCCCAGTTCAGACCCCTCACAAGAAGTGCCGTATCATCAGCATAAGTGAAGATATTACAGTTAGGGAGTTGGATATCACACAAATCATTTATGTATATAATGAATAGGGTTGGACCAAGGATACTACCCTGGGGGACACCACATTCAATATTTTCTTCATTGCTAATGAACTCCCCTATCTTTACTACTTGCGAGCGATTTCTAAGATAGTCGGTAAAGATGTTTAAAGGCACGCCCCTGACTCCTACGCTTTCCAGCTTTTTCACAAGGATAGGGACAGAGACAGTATCAAACGCTTTCGCGAGATCCAAAAACAATCCCAGACATTTTTGTTTTTTATCTAAACTCCTTATAGCGAGTTCTGTTAGGGCTAGTACTGCATCTTCCGTTGATTTTCCTGATCGCAAGCCGAACTGGTTATCAGATATTATCTTATTCATACTAAGAAAACGCGTAAGGTGATTGTTCAGGATTCGCTCTAAAATTTTTGACAACGCGGATAGAATTGATATTGGCCTATAGTTATTGACACTGCCTCTGTCACCAGCCGTGTATACTGGATGCACAACCGCCTTTTTAAAAGCTTTTGGAAAGACACCATTTGATATAGACAAATTACAAACATGCGCAATAATGGGGGCTAATATCTCACTAGATGCCTTTAATACCTTAGCAGGTATGCCGTCCCAACCTATTGCATAGTCACTCCTCAAATTATTAATTATAGTTGCGACTTCTTCCACAATTGCTTCAAGTATGACTAATGAACTATTATTTCTATTTTTGGGAGATTTAAATACCACATTATCAGACATAGCGGATTTGTTGCTACATATTTTACTGGCTAGTTTTTTACCAATATTAGCAAAGAAGCTTTTTACATTATCAGCGGAGGATTTCGGGTTGTTTAGGTTTATTAGTTCCAAAGGGGGCTGAGGCTTAGATTTTAAATTGGCAACTTTATTGATAACATTCTAGGTCAACTTAGGATTATTTTTCGCTTTATGAAATTCTTCTGTTTCATGAATATGTTTCAGTCGGCTTAGTAGGGAGTTACAATAGTTGCGATATCTTTTGTATGTTATTTGTAGTATGCTATTTTCAGGCTGTTTTTTTAGTTCCATATGGAGTTTATCACGATGTCGTATACATTTAAGTAGACCGGGAGTAATCCAGGGCTTAAGGTTTCTATTTTTCCGAGGTATTCGACAGTTTGCAGTATGTTGACTTATAATTTTTGATAAAGAGTTTATTAGTATATCTGCCGCCTCATTGGTGTCTTCCGAGTTTAAGATTGGTACCCAGTCAGAGTTATTTATTGTTGTTTGAATAGCTGCATAGTCAATTTTACAGTAAGTTTGATTAGGTTTTGACTTCAGCTTACAGTTTTCAATAAATATAATCAAAGGCTCGTGATCTGTGATATAAGTCTCTAAGACTAAAGTAGTCGCAGAAAGATATATTTATTCTCATAAGAACACTTACATGCGTTGCTTACATGTGAATATTCAAACTAAAAGTAAATACAATCTAATAACGTGGGAGAATAACAAAACTAGAAGTTGACAAAATTATTTTTTGAGGGTAAATAGAAGAATTTAATTTTTGTTCGATACATGAAGTCGGCTGTCAAAGTGAATTAAGAAGTTTCCGAATAACATACATAGATAAGCGTAACTGAAGAGAGAACTGTGAGAGCGACCAGAGAGGTCAATCTCATGAAATACAAAAAGATCCTGCAGACCTTCCACAGAAAATCAGAGGGTCTACTCAGGGTTTTGCTCGAGGAAGCCGGGGCAGCCGTATACGACAACGTCAAATCTCAAGTAATAACGGGATAAATGACGGGGTCGTATATGGTGGCCTACAGCGCGAAAAGTGGATTTGTGGCCCTGGACAAGGAGGAGACGGAGCGCTCAGGCAAATTAAAATTCACAACAACAGACGACGACCCGATATTGGTTACCGCCGAATGCACTAAAATCATGCTGGACGATAAGATCCTCGAAATGGCTCAGTCCATTCTAGAGGCTTCCAGCATGCAGGAACACTGGGCGGTACCCAATATCAGGTGGGTAAATGGAGTTCCGGGGTGTGGCAAGACAACCTGGGTGGTAAAACACTTCGATAGGGAGAAAGACGTTGTAGCCACCACGACAACAGAAGCTGCCAAAGATCTCAGGGAGAAGCTAGCGCACTGCTTAGGAGATCAGGTCAAGACAAAAGTGCGCACTATGGCCTCAATACTAGCCAATGGGTTCAAAAAGAAAGACTTGTGCTACCGTCTCACGGTAGACGAAGCATTAATGAACCACTTTGGGGCCATAGTCATGGCAGTCAAGTTGTCGAGAGCTAGCGAAGTTGTCCTTATCGGAGATAGAAACCAGCTTCCATTCTTGGACAGAGAGAACCTGTTCGAACTAAGGTATGCCCGTCCAAGTTTGGTGGCTGGAGTCACCCAGGAACTTTTGTGCACACACCGGAACCCAATTGACGTAGCATTTGCACTGAGCGACATATACTCCGGTATATACTCGTCTCAGTCGAAGCTGTCGCGGGTCCACTCCCTAAAAGTGAAACGGTTCACCGGTGCGCAAATACAAAGAACCGCCGAAAACACCCTATTCCTGGTTCACACGCAAGAGGAGAAAGCTTCTCTTATCAACCAGGGATACGGGTTAGGCGAAAGGTCGCGCACCTTAACCATTCACGAGGCCCAGGAGTTGACCTACGACAGCATAACAATCATAAACACCAAGTCCAGGAGACTCCAAATTCACGACAGCATCTCCCACGCAGTGGTGGCGGTGTCGAGACACCGTGTCAGTTGCGTCTACTACACCGACGACGCCGACGACGCCACGGGCCGCTTTATAAGGAGAGCGATAGATGCGCCGACTAAAAAGGTCGTCGAATACAACCTAAAGACGGCCATGCAGAATCGAGACGCGGCTGTGATGGAATCCCAACTGGAGTTAGCCAAATCCCTGGTCATCAAACCCAACATCCAATAGACCTAACCGAAACAAACCCAATCAGTCCCACATCACATCAAATCAGTATCCTATACAATCCCCATAAATAGCCATTATAATAAGAAACATGGCAGTGTAATCCGCCACACTCAATTGTGGCGGATTGCACTGCCGTGCAAATATGTAAACGAATGTAATCCTGTCAAGCAAATATAATGTAATAATTAAGAATATGTCATAATTAATGTAATTGCGGGGCAGTGTAATTCGACTTAGTCTGGAAAGGCGGATTGCACTGCTGTGCAAAAAAAAATGTCGACCCATGATTTCTGTCTAATATAAAGTACTGTAAAATCACAAAAATGTAAAAGTAATAGAAATAACAGTGTCAATATTGTCAACTCATTCAAATTCTAAGCAATATAACATAGTAGTACATGTAAATCACTTAAACTTAAATTAAATTAAAGAATAGAAAACAATATATATATATATATATATATATATATATATATATATATTATAGATGGACTCACGTAGTTTTAATTAGTATACAAGAAATTTTCCTTAGCTTCATTGTCCGAGGAGGAGCCAAATATTGTAAAAATAAAATAAAAACAATCTCTGTAAACAATAAAATATTTAAACAAAGGCGCGGACCCCCAAGTCCGCGGTGTAATACTCTTTTTTTTTAAAAAAAAAAACGTTGGGAGAATAACAAAGCTAGAAGTTGACAAAATTAATTTTTGAGGGTAAATAGAAAAATTTAATTTTCGTTCGATACATGAAGTCGGCTGTCAAAGTGAATAGAGAACTTTCCGAATAACATACATAGATAAGCGTAACTGAATGTGGCTCAATACTATTCTAGGATTGGGAATTAGCTATAATAAAATATTTTAATAGTTTTTCTAATGTGGTTGTAGATTTTGTCTTGTCTCTTTTAAGTTCTTTGGTACTTTATTAAGTAACTTGAATCCTTCATATATAATAGTTTTTTTTCCGTAGTTTGCACGGGTTGGGTATAGTTTTACATAATCTTATTCGCGTCGTAGTTGCATTTTGTTTTATTTTATATGTAACGTAAGAATAATGTTTGTGTGTATATTTTTATTAAGTATTTTTTAATTAGTATTTATATATTTTTTAATTATACTTAAGTTTAATTTTTTTTTGTAGAGAGTTTCTGTTGGTGTTACATAGTCATAATTAAATAGTGTCTTAAATAATTTGTTTTGGGTAGTCTGCAGCAAGTCTGTATGTGTTTTGGATTTCAGATTTGATTTGAGATTTCGCACTTTTGCCAGGTATCATAAAAATAATGTCAGATGTTCATAGTAACTTTGGCTCAATATTAATTTGTCATGGATAATGACAATTTTTACGTTTTAAGTATAATTTAATACTAAAAGCTTTTCTGTGATTTCCACATTCAACTTTAAAAAAACATATATTTGAAATTACAGGTTAGGTGTGTTTTTAAGAGTACATTAATACAACAATATTATAGTAAAAAATTGTGTAAGCCGTAACCTGACACTGTTCTTTATTAGATCGTTTCCGTATCTATAGGTACTTACCTCATTATTTTAATGTTTTTGCGTTAAAGTTCTTAATTAAAACGTAAATAGTATTGACCTTCTGTCCAAACATATGCAAGAATTTTTAAAGTAAGTTACAAAAATAGATTTTTTAATTTTTATTACAATACTAGCTATTGCATGCGACTTCGTTCGTGTGGAACTATTTGACATTTTTCTAGAATAAAAACTAGGCTGTAACGTATGTGTACCAAGTTGCGTTCAAATTCCAGTTATATGTTACTTCCAGATGATGTTTTTAGGGTTCCGTAGTCAACAAGGAACCCTTATAGTTTCGCCATGTCCGTCTGTCTGTCCGTCTGTCCGCGGTTTAGCTCAAAAACTATTGGTACTAGAAATTTGTAATTTGGCATGAGTATACACGTTAATGACGCCGAAAAAGAGGTAAAATAAAATTTTGAAAAAAAAACAATTATTTAGGGTACCTCCCCTACATGTAAAGTGAGATGATCTTTTTTTTTTTTCGTCCTTCCCATAGTGTGGGATATCGTTGGATAGGTCTTTCAAAAATATTAGGGGTTTAGGAAAACCGTTTTCTGATTAAGTAAACCGCTCGTGACTTATCAAGCTTTAAAATACCAATTATCGTTAGAGTCAAGTGTCCCCCCTCTATCAACTAAACGGTTGTAGTTAGAAATTCAAATGTCATGGCAGTAGTACCTATATATAACGAAGTTTAAAGGAAAACTATCACACATGAGTGTGTGTAATAGTCGACCAATTGTATTTGACTCGAAAATTTCGAACAACTCCATAGAAATGTCAATAGATGGCGCTAAGCGTCAGTTGTATCGCGCTAGTTTCATATTTAAATAAGTTTTATTTTAAAAAAATTAACAAAAAAATACCAACTTCCAAAAAACCACTAGGTACAATGTGAAAAATAACTTTAATTTCAGAAGATGGTGTCTTTAGATCTGTATTTTAGTTCTTTGCCACCGACTTCCAAAATTAAAGTTATTTTTCACATTGTAGTGTTTTTTTGGAAGTCGGTTTTTTCTTGTTAAAAAGTTTTTATTTCTCGCTTTTTAGTGGGTCTGTTTATAATTTATCTAAGTTACAATAACCTAATGTCAACTTGCTCATCACCTTTTACAAAATATTGCTTTTCCCGATGCAGGGGCGTTAATTGTTGAGGAGTTCTCCTGGTATTTCACCATCAGCTCCATTTCACCATTCACATTGTGACGACCATAAATTGCTTAGCAACCATTTTAAAGTAATCGAACCGCAACTCGTGAAATACTTATTATTGAGTAGTTCCGGTGGCCATCTGTGATCTTCTTCATCAGTTCCGCTTCACCAAATGGTGCTTTCTGAGAGCAAATGCACAAGTTACTATAAAAAATACCAAAATCGCTATGCGATTGCCTTTAAAATTTGAGGATTTCCTTCGATTTCCATGAGATCCCTTCATCAAATTCTAATTTGGTGACAATGGTACTACCTCGAGAGCATACCATTTCAAACGAAAAAATAATTTTCTAAATCGATCCACAATTGACGGAGTAATCGGTGCACATACATAAAAAAATATATATTATATATACGTGACGAATTGATAACCTACTCCTTCTTTAGAAGTCGGTTAAAAAACAGTTTCTGTCCAGTAAAATTATAGTTAGTTGTGTTTAAGTAATTAAATTAGTTGAGGATTGTGTCAAACCAGTCTCGTTTTTCAGTTTTGTGTAACAATTAGTACTTCTTTTCTAACAAGATGGCGTTGTCGTTGAATTATATCTCACAATGGTTTCGTTACCGCCAAAACTATAAGTAGGTAGTTGAAAATTATTGAGTTTTTGCCCCGACCATAAAACAAGTGCTGAAACGCCATTCAGTGCGTTACTTCACCTCTGCTGAAAACCACCCAAACCCCCTGATCGTATCGGCCGCCCGATACAGACCCTCCAATATTTCTCGGGTTCGTCGCCCGCGTAACGTCCTAGACGAGCCCGTAGACATGGGCGTTATTAGTTATTTTTGATAACCGTTATCTAACCGGTATTTAGTGGCAATAACGTTATTGATAACGACTACTGAATAACGGTATCACAAATGCAGTTAATCGAACTATTCAGTTGTTGTATCTCTATAGTTATTACAACAACTGGATAGCTAAAATAACCACATTATGAATATAACAAGGAGTGGAGTAAAGGGATTATAACGATACTGGTAATTTCCCTTCATAGCCTTCTAGGCTTAGGACTAGCACATTTTTATATGAAAAATATACAAAAAAAGCTGCGCTTTTAAAAATCATCATATTTACATTGATTGATTAAATCAACAAGGCTCGCTAACTCACCTTCACCTAATAATCACTATCATCATAATTATACTATTTACACAATGGTCAACTAATCAATCCTACTGTTATTATAAATGCGAAAGTTTGTAAGGATGTATGTATGTTTGTTGCTCTTTCACGTAAATACAACAAAACGGATTTGAATGAAATTTGGTAAGTAGATAGTTGAGATACTGGAATAATACATAGACTACTTTTTATCCCAGCATTCCCACGGAATCGGGATTTATGCGGGAAAAACCTCCCACGCGATCGAAGTTCTACTATACTACTATGATACTAGTATCATCATGTTATTACAGTGTTAACTCTATATAACTACACTCAAGGGACTTCGTGTATTTTGATATTATAGGAAAAAAACTATATTAGAAAATGAAAAAAGAAATATTTCAGACTAGTGTTAGAAAAAACAAATCTTATTTGAACGCTATTTCGTAGTGTGTTTTTTGTCATTTTCATCTGACGTCTTTTGCTGCACCAGTAATTTTTTTGTATTTTTTAGTTTGTAATCCAAGAATCCTACTAATAACCGTCTACACGTGCAATTTGTTGCGTCCAAAACGTATTTGAACGCATATTTTTGGTGTGGCAATATTCTATTGTATTTAATGTTGACACTTGACATAACTTTGACTTGACTTTGAGACTTGACAGATAACGTTTGCCGCTTGAAAAAATGTCCACCCTTTGGGACCTGTGATTTTGTTGTAATTGGAAATATCGTGTTCAATCGCCCGTTGTAACCGATAATTGGGTCGCGATTAACGATAAGTTGAAATTGTAATCCCGAATTGAGTGGAAACCTGGGATATTTTGAACCATAACGCCGTATTGACGCCAGACCGAATGGCACGCGAATTTGTTGAAAGTAATAGTGAATTGATGATAAATAGCTGCTCCAATCTGGTGCGAAGTTTGAGCTACATCCCGGCCCGGACCACATATTGAAGCTTGTGTCCTTTGTGACCGCCGTGACACCACTTCACATCATTACACAATCATACACACTAACACATATCGCACGGTCGTGATCTACCAAGGTCGCACGCAGTCGTCAACCAGCCACAGGTAAGTGTGCA
Organism: Tholera decimalis; assembly: GCA_943138885.2. Lineage (NCBI taxonomy): Eukaryota > Metazoa > Arthropoda > Insecta > Lepidoptera > Noctuidae > Tholera > Tholera decimalis. The sequence goes on along the minus strand of OW964552.2, from coordinate 6,188,319 downwards.
TGTTGGAATATCTAATTGTGTAAAGTTTTATTATGTATTGGTAAGGCCGGAGAGCCTATTGTGTTTGACAAGCAACGGTCAGGCTCCACGTACCGTGGACTGTTCAGCATACCAGTTACCGTTGGCTGGCTTGGGACTGAACACAATTTGTGAATAAAAGAACAGATGTCGTAAAAAGTTTAGTATTTATGATGCCGACAGTCGAGTTTATTACGTACTAGAATAATAAAGTAACAAAAGAACCTATAGCTCTGCAGTTTTTACTAATTTCGGCCACTTAAAAAGTACATTTTTTATTTAATTGCTGTCGTTATTGAGACTGAGTGTAATGATTATAGAGTGTACCATTATATGAAAGACAAGCTAAGCTTTAGGGAGTTGAACGACACTCGATTTATGTAATTTAATTCATTTTCAACCGACGACCAAAAGAGGAGGTTATCAATTCGACGCGTATATATTTTTTTTTTATGTATGATCATCGATTACTCGAAGACGGCTAAACCGATTTGGAAAATTATTTTTTTTATTGAAAGGGTATACTTTGAAATTGGTCCCATTTTCATAAACGTCAGGATCTGATGATGGGATCCTGGAGAAATCGAGGGAACTCTTCATATATCATAGGCACACCTATAACGTTTTGGGTATTTATTATAGTAACTTGTGCAGTTGCTCTCAAAAAGTACCATTTGAGGAAGTGGAACTGATGATGAAGACCACAGATGGCCGCCGAAACTACTCAATAATAAGTTTTGAGTGGATTGCGATTCGATTACTTGAATATGAATGTTAAGCACTTTATGCTCGTCACAATGCATATGGTGATGTAGAGCTGATGGTGCAGTACCATGAGAACTCCTCAACAATTAACGGCCCAGCATTGGGAAAAGCAATATTTTGTAAAAGGTTATAAGTAGTTGATATTTAGGCTCATGCAACTAGGTAAATTAAAAATAGACCAACTAAAAAGAGTGAAATAAAAACTTTTTACCAAAAAATTAAACCGACTCCCAAAAAACACTGCAAAGTGAAAAATAACTTTAATTTCGGAAGTCGGTGTCAAAAACGAAAATACAAAACTAAAGACACCGACTACCGAAATTAAAGTTATTTTTCACTTTGCAGTGTTTTTTGGGAGTCGGTTTAATTTTTTGGTAAAAAGTTTTTTTATAAGTCAGTTTATGTCTACACAAGTATACCTAGCACTAAATATTATTGTTAAACTGTGTTTGCATTGTCTATTTACATACTTAAATTTAATACACAACTACGATTACGCACTTAACTTTTATAAACTAAAGAATTTGAATAGTCTCTTCTCAGAAAAATAATAAATCTTCTCAAATCTCCAAAAACAGAAATCATAAAACAATTAACAAGTTCTTCAGATAACCAACAAGAAAACCGACAACCGACACTGGTACTAGTATAATTCACTCAATAATTCGAAACATACACACACAGAAACATGTTGGAAATATCGTCATTACATTAACTATAATAATAATAAGTAAGTTATAACAAAAAAAAAACAATGTAATCACAACAACATTTTCCACATATTAGCTAAGAGGTATGATGCGATGAGGAGTCAAGCTAGTTTAGTTCACATTCAAGTAAACTATTATATTTTAATAACTCAACAAACTTTCAAATTAGTCAGCAACTTCAAAATGACGGGTATTTAATATATTCAGTTCCTTAATAACTTTAGTTCTAAAAGTATTTCTATTTAGTAAAAATATCTGTGATAACCGACAAGCACTTAAAAACTGTTCATCATTAGACCAGCAATTGGTATATACGAACGTATTATTTCCTTAAGATATCCATGATAACCAATGCATGCCAACAAAACGATAATCGCATCTTCTCTTTCTTGCACCTAATTATCGGCTAAGTGAGAGAGGGAAGGCATGGTTGCCAGTTGCCGGTTGGTTATCATCGGTTTCGGTTTCTATTGTTTTCGTAGTTGCGCGTTGAGTTGTAGCTACTCGCTCGCTACTCGTACTCTGCAGATTGATAACCGTTGCAGGTTGAGACGATACCGATACCTAACGTTATTGCTAAGGCAACCGTTTTCAGTTGCGTTTTGTTATAACTGACACATGTCTACGAGCCCCATGACCCCACCACCATCCGACAATAGAGCAGTAGGGAAACTAGCACTCTTAGAAAATACAGAAATAAAACGCGTTCCGTATTCCGGCCTCGCCGACGAGGCCCACGCGACGTCCACGTACTTGTAACGGAAACTCTCCCCGACCTTTGCCAAACGAGCCAGCCCGCGACGCTGAGCCAGTAGCGATAAATAACCCCTTAAATAATATGGACCCAGCCTGTCCCTTTGCTGCCCTCCACCAACGACCCCGCTATGCCGAGGCCCGTACTCCACAGGGAGTGCCCTTAGCGTACGGTTGTTTAAAATGTAATTCTAGTTTGTAAGCCCTGGCCTTTAATTTTAGAGGTCACCACAGGATCACCCGGTTGAGTAGTGACCAGCCTTCGTGTGCTGAACTACGAGTGGCCCTATAAAAAAAAAAAAAGAGTTTTTGTTGATCGCCCGGTTAAGTAGTGACCAGCCTTAGTGTGCTGAACTACGAGTGGCCCTACCTAAAAAAAAAATAAGTTTTTGAGATTGTGTGTAGAAAAAAAAAATAAGTTCTTGAGATTGTATGTAGAGGCTAGAGATAAAATTGAAATAGTTGAATTGTGAAATTATTCATAATCAAGTCTCGTTGAGTGTAGGAATTTGGAGATTGAAATAGTAATCCCATAAAAAACAATACTTGTCAAAAACCCAAGTCTCGCAACTTAGTTGTTCTACCGTAAAAAGTTGTGAGATCCATGTAATACCAAGTCGGTTATTAATTTATTCAGTCCCTACTTAAGGGACCTTCTGTCTTTAGTTGTTACGTAATTATCTAACCTAACGTCATCTTATAGTGACCATATCAATATTAAAAATCTTTACCGTTTTAAATAAATAGATTGACTCGGCCATCGCATGAAAACACAATATATCTCACAAGTAATACATATATAAATTAAATTGTTTATTGCTTCTACTTCTTGTATACCAACAACGAGTTTTCTTAAAAACCTCTCTCTGTCTTATGAGCTTTTCTTATTTTTGTAGGCAGCTTTCCTTTTTTTATTTTCCGGTACTACTTCTTGAACTTCAGCTAAAGTTTTTTTCAAAGCCCACTCCCTGTCTCTATGGGTTTTTTTCGGAGGCTTTGATACGCACATATGGATACGCACGTACGTCTTTTGCATTAGTTAGTAATAATTAATGCCGCACTCGTCAAACGTCTCGGTTAAAGTTAATCTATAAGTAAGTAATTATGCAATTTCGGGCAATTTACTCTACTTAATACTCCCCAATACTCTTAATACTTCTTGCTTTTTTATTCCGTTGACCATTTAACAAGTTACCTTTGAGCATAATTATTATATCTAGGTACCTATCTACACTGGAAAACACGGTGGATCATATGGTCGAGGTGTGCCCTGCATGGGTGGAGCACCGTCGTATCCTCGTAGAGGCGATCGGCGGCGGCGACTTCTCGCGCCCTGCTCTAGTTTAGACCATGGTGCGAAGCGAGAGGGAATGGGATGCAGTCACCTCCTGCTGCGAAGCAGTCATGCTAGCGAAGGAGGAGGCCTAATGTGCGAGGGAGAGGCAACTCTCTTCCTCGCGCCCCAGCCGCCGGGGGAGACGCCCCGGGCGTCGTGGATCGCGAGTCGACTTCGGGCCACCGTAGGCGTGGGCCTGCAGATGGCGAGCAGGGGTCGCTCACCGTCCGGTAAGGACCAGGCCCGGGTCGGCGGCGCATTGTGTTCCACGCGCGCCTCAAGAAGCTGTTAATACCAGTGATGGGGCCTCATAGGGCCATTGCCTGTCGGGGTTTGCGGGAAAGTTCCATCGAGATACCGCGGTCCCGGAACTTTAGGGCTTACGAAGGAACAGGGTGGGTTTTTAGTCAATAGAATTCTGATACAACCGAGCGGAAGAAGTCATTCGATGATATTTTTCACCAAAAAAGAAAAAAAGTACCCATCTATATAGTATATAGATGTGTGTAGTATAGTATTATTTCATTATATTACACAGGTACACTGATTAATTAACTGCAAATGTAACTTTGTAATCCTATATATTTATATGGGATTACAAAGTTATTTATGCAGTTGTTGTATCTAGAAAACTGGAACGAAATTGAAAAATATTATAGTTTTTCCTTGATTCATATACTAAACACTAATTGTATTCTAAATTTGAAGCTTCTATGTCTGCTAGAAGTGCTTTAGACTTTTGATGATCGGTCAGTCAGTGAGTGACAAAATTTACAAAATTAAGGAACTTTGACTCGTTATAATTCTTAAACAACTGGTTCAAATTGAATGAAATTTGAAATATACCGTGTTTATACAATGCCTGTTTGGTTACTAAAAATTCAGGCTTCTAGTTTTATCCACAACGAAGTTATAGAGGGTCGAAAATGGCCTGAATTGCTTCGAGAAAAGAATGGTACGGCCGTGCCGCTTTTTTGCTCGACTTGGCGGGGGCACTGCCGTGCCCCCAGATAATAGAATATATTTAAATTCAAAACACCGGCTATGACAAGTTTTATTTTATACAAATCTCTAAAAAAATTAAAACTTTCCTACTTTTTATAGGCTTTATATAGGAAATCTAATTAGTTAGGTAGTCATGTTTGGCTTTTAGTTAGAGCATGGTACGAAACAATCAGTCAGCGAATACGACATGCACACTTGGATGTTATAAAAACTACGGAACCCTTCACTGCGCGTGGCCCAACACGCACTTGACCGGTTTTTTTTTTCTTTTGGTAAAGCATCGGTCAAGTATTTTCAGAGCCTATTTAGTATAAAGAAACAAACGAAAATCTTTCCTCTTGATAATATTAGTATAGATTGCCAGATATTTAATGGATTTGATATTATCTACGTGTTTTTTTCCGTGGGAATTCCGGAATGAAATGCCATGTTTTGCAATATGACCGCCTTAAATATTCAGTGAAAGTTCTATTAAAATCGTTCTGCCATTACTTGCCATTTTATTTTATTTGTATGTGAATTTCAGAGAATGACATGAACACTAAAATAGTTAATAAGACCTTTGTTACTAACATTATATGGACATTTTTTTTTAAGTCTGAAATAAATGTATTCTATTCTATTACAGAAACAAACTGTAAAGAACAGAGAGAAACACAAACAAAATTTTTAGTTCTTCCCTAGTATTTTTTCTTATGTAATTATAAACTAGTGGTCGCACATTGGTCGAAATTCGACCATTATTTCAATTATTTCAAATATCTACATTATTATGCAACTAATTAAGACCAGGCACTCTAAAATATTTTTCACGCAAGCTCCGCCCCCATGCACGCCGGGTAGCCCATTGTATGCTAAACGCTAACGCAGCAGTAATAAAGTTGAATATCGCGTGCCCTCTTTCACCATGTTCGAGTTCGAACCTGCCGTTGTGTTCTAGACGCTAACGCATCAGTAATAAAGTTGAATATCGCGTGCGCTCTTTTACCTTGTTCGGGTTCGAAACTAAATGTAGTAAGTCTCTATTCTTATTTCGTTTATAACTAAAGTAATAATTGATCTAGAGAAAAAATATCCTATATTTGGATAATAAACTATATTTTCTTATGTCAATACTAATTTTAGACATAAAAGCCGACTAATCTTGATTAAATTTTAAATAATCTTTAAAAAAGACATGATTTTCGATTAAAAAATGAATCGAGCGAAAATGTTCCAATTACATAACTGGTCTAGACATGTAAAGAAAAAGATCCAATAAATCATATATATACTAAAGTTCTATTTTGATTGTATGCGTGATTGTTTCAGAATATTTACATACAATAACTTTATTATTAACTTTATTAACACAACCAAATAACATTACAAAAGTCAAAGAGTACATACATTTTTTGGAAGGGAAAATATACAAAGTATAAGTCTGCTGACTCCCAAGCTACAATATAATATAGGGAGCCTCCTCTTAACTAGGCAGTCGCTCCATATAAAACACTAATACTCAGTTCCGGCTAGACTGGAAGCTGTCCCCAACATAGTTGAGAAAAGACTGAGCAGACGATGAGATTGTTTTGCAAAAATATTCGCTTCCCTATAAACTTCAATGGTGCCAGATTTCATACTTCTCCATCCATGCAAGTACGACTGCTTAACATGGAGTACTGGGTGACTAAGCCAGTGGTACCTATCATAACAGTGTCGGTCTATGTATAGTATAATAAGTTAAGGACCGCAGAAGAGAAGAAGAAAGAAGAAAGCCCAAGCCAAGGGAGCTGCTACAGGCTGCTGGAGCAGTTAAACACTGTGTGCGAGGTACGAGGATAAAAAAAAATAATGTTGTTTAGGATTGTGTTTTGGTGAACAGACAGAGCAAGCAATTGTTTGTTGACTTGTAGTTTTACTTAGAGATGTAAGGAGCTTAAAGATTCGGCGATCAATGCTTAAGAATTTTTTTATTTAATCACCAACTTGCACTTACAGTTATTACATACCTAACTGGTAAAAATCGTAAATCTAATGTTTCGTCATATAATAAAATATTGTTTAAGTGGTTGACGGCAACATATAGAGAACCCGTTTGAAGCGATATAGTACTGTTTCGTGGTATTGCAAAAAGGGGACGTTGACGAGGGCGAAGTGTTAAGAATGAAACGCAACCAAAAAGTTAGTTCACATTTTTACCGCTGTGTGTCACTTTTCTTCTTCTCGTACACTGGAAAATTGCCTTGTAATAGTTTTAGTACCTTTAGTAATAAATTACACGTTTGAATATAATACTTGCTCTATTACCAATATTCCTACATGGTAAACAATTAAACTATCTGCTACTACTTCTATCCAAAAAGAAAAGAAAAGTTTAAGCAGGTGATTACGATGTCCTTTCATTTTGATAAATATTTCACCAAATGTCATTTCAAGATTTCGTCAAGAAGAATTTATTGTAGTGCTTAGTAATGAGCCAAAACGTTTCCTAAGTTATCAACCAGCAATAATGCGATGTTTAGTATCGATATAAGGATTAGGTATATCAGTTATCAGTATTTTGATAATAATTCAATCATTTAAACTCTTTTATTGACTTTAATAGTTTTAGCGGTTCAGTTAGTTTATCACAATCGGCATTGTACAAAGGACATGTTTGGATAATTATCAGGTTAGTAGGACGATTTTAATATTTTTGTTAGCTATTTTTTAAGCATTGCTCTACACTAGGAATTTCTCTTGTATTATAAGCGCATTTTTACAAATTTTCAAACATCGAACCCGTAACACTTAGCACAGCAGCCAATCGCTAAACTACTGCGCCAACCGTGTCGTCATATTATTTTCTTTACTGATTATCTGCCTTGCTGCAAGGGATACAACAACCCATAAGCTCCCAGGACCTTTTTTCGATCTTATTCAACTCTCAGGTAGAGAAAATTGTTATAGAATCTACGTCTAGAATATCTTAGTGGGTGCTGAGCTGATCCACAGTCAGAATGCGTCCCTGGAACTTCAATTTTTTGTACGTTTATTGCTGGGCAAAGGCTTAGGTGTAATTTGTCTCTGTGCGTCTTCCTTCCAATTCTTAAGGATGATGAGGATCCAGGTCCCGCCATCTTCTTCGTAGTCTGCCGCCTGTGTTGCTGTTGCTTTTACTTTTTAGTCTCTCGTTCTGAGTGGAGCGGAAGGAAGTCTAAGACTCCTACCAACTCCTTTGAGTTCTGGGGCCGTTGTATCTCGTTACAACATTCTCGTAACCCCGGCAGTCAATGCCTCATGCCTCGACTTGAGCCCCGTGTTGCTGTCTAAGGGCATCAATTCTGTTCTGTGAGCCTATAGTATGTCTGACATTTGGCAGAGATATCTTACCCAGTCCCATAGAAGTTGGGCAGCTTTTTCAGCCACTTCAACATTACTTATAAAATATAAAGCTACTATTTAGTACATGGGAATACATTCATTGTGCGTACAGCTATGTAGTGGAATTCCCTGCCGGAGTCTGTATTTCCTGATACCTACACCCTAGCGGTCTCTAAGTCGGGTGTGAATAGATTATTTCTAGGTAACCGTGCTTCATCTTAGACCACAAAATCGCTTACCATCAGGTGAGATGGTGGTTAAATGCGAACCTATCATCAATACTAAAAAAAACATGGTTTACCTTTAGAGATATTTAATTTTTTTTTTCTTTGCAGAAATGTCCAAACTGTTATTAGCAGCCTTTAGATTAGCGCTCTTGGCGTTTGCTGCGGGTGACAACCCAATATCTTGGTACAGGGAGTTCCAGGACTTTGACAGTTCCTTTGACGATATTCCCGCTACAAGGGATGCACAGCGTGTGTACAGACTGCCAGAAAACGTGGTGCCTTTAGACTATGATGTTTACCTCGATCTCTACTTTGACGTAGTTTAGTTGGATAGAAGTAATAGTAGATAGTAGCAGAGCGTGGTTCATTAGCAAGTATCAGTACAAATATTCGTGCAGAATTTATCAGTACTTTGTGGTGCATGTGTACTGAAAAAAAAGTGAGGTTATATACACGTTTTTATCCAACAGCGGTACAGTACATCAGACTTCCACCCCTTACACCCCTCAACACAATGGACTGGCCGAACGGATGAATCGGACACTGGTTGAGAAGGCTAAGTGCATGCTGTTCCATGCCAACCTACAGAAGAAACTATGGGCCGACGCAGTAGGGACTGCAGCATATATTTTAAATCGATCTCCTAATAAAGCTTTAGATTGTAAAACACCCTTTGAGTTGTGGAATGCACACAAACCCGACCTGTCTCTTCTGAAAATATTTAGCTACGAGGCCATGGTTTTTGTACCCAAATAAAAACGGCAAAAGTGGGACAAGAAGTTAAAAAGGATGATTCTAGTGGGATATTGTGACGGTACAAAAGGATATCGTTTATTATATGAAAAAACATACAAAATGATTAAAAGCAGAGATGTCACCTTTGAAAATTGCAAAAGTCCAGATTTAGCAACTAATAATGATGTTTCAGCTTCATCTACTAACTATCAAGATTCACAATTGAAGTCACAGTCATCAGGCAGTCAATCTACTTCCACAAGTCACAGCAGCAGTGTCCAGGTACCGACAGAAGTGGGTACTTCTGTCGGTACCGGGACACTATTGCTGTGTGAGGTTTTCTAGAAAACCTCATGCCATTAGATGAAGAAACTACTGGTGATTGTGTAACAGATGAGATCTGTGATCAGGATTCTAGCGACTATGAGACGGATGAAGGGGATTTAGATGAAACATATGTCCCACCAGGATATGTAAACTCACAGTATCAGCAGAACATCACACTGAGGCCTCGAAACAAAACACAAAGAAATAACAAAGATACATATGAAAACAGTATGTATTGTTTACTTTCTAGTTTCTCTGATCCGCAGACAGTTGAGGAGGCACTTTCATCATCATATGCCAAACAATGGAAACAGGCAATGGACAAAGAGTACAACTCACTGACGAAAAACAACACCTGGAATTTAAAGAACTTGCCTTGGGATAGAAGGGTATTACCTTGCAAGTGGGTATACAAGACTAAAACTGACCAAAGTGGTAATATAATTCGTTTTAAAGCCAGGCTCGTCATCAAAAATACGCCCAGAGGAAGGGCACTGACTACGAGGAAGTGTTCTCACCTGTTGTAAAGTGCAGTACCATACGCTATCTAATCTCTCTAGCTGCAAGATTGGGGCTTGAGATTGATCAGCTAGATGTAGTGTTAGCATTCCTTCAAGGAGACATTGATGTGGACATATACATGAAGCAACCAGAGCTGTACGAACATGGGCCTCAGGTATGCCATTTGCATAAATCTTTATACGGACTAAAACAGGCAAGCAGGTTGTGGAATTCAAAACTGAACACTGTGCTCCAGGAGATGGGGATGAAACGGTCAAAGTCTGGCCCATGTGTCTATTTCAATGTACATAAAAATTCCTACATTGCTGTATGGGTTGATGACCTTATTTTGTTTATTTCTAATGAAGTGGACAGAGATAAGATTAAAAACAGGCTTAAGCAATACTTGGAGATGAAGGACCTAGGTAAGGCCAGTCAGTGTGTAGGTCTAAACTTAACAAGGGCTGGAGACACCATTATGATTGACCAAGAAAAATACATTAAAAATGTACTTACCAAGTTTGGTATTCTTGTAAACCATCTGTCCTGATTGTCTGTCTGGTCTGATTGTAAACCATGTAAAACTCCAATAGAAGTTGGTCTGAAGTTTACTCAGAGTGCTGATGACAGGGAAATGGATTACTCTTATCAACAAGCTATAGGCTGTGTTCTTTACATTGCTCAAGGTACAAGGCCTGACATTTCCTTTGCTGTTAATACTCTCAGTAGGTTCAATAAGGAGCCAAGAGCTGAACACTGGACAGCAGTCAAAAGGATACTACGATACCTACAAGGAACTAAGGACACGAAGCTCACTTACGCCAAAGATGGTGAATCAAACATGAGAGGCTTCTGCGACGCAGACTGGGCCAGCAATAATATCGACCGTAAGTCCTGCACGGGCTATATTTTTAGTTCTCAGGGAGGCGCAGTATCCTGGTGCTCGAGGAGACAGCATACGTAGGCGCTGTCGACGGCCGAGGCGGAGTACATGGCGATGTCATTGGCAGCGCAGGAAGCCCTGTGGCTGCGACAGCTGCACGTCGAGATCGGCCAGCCCCTAGTCGGACCGCTTCACATATTTAGCGATAACCAAAGCGCTATAAAATTGTCTACCAATGATTGTTATTTACCCCGTTCTAAACATGATATAAGTTATTATTTTTTGAGAGATATTCTCTGTAAATAATTTTGAGATTAAGTGTAATTATTGTAGAGGTGATAAAATGATTGCAGATATACTTACTAAGGGGACAACTGAGCATAAAAATGATAATGCCCGATCATGACCCAGTCAAGGTTATCATTTACAGAAAAAGTAAAATAATTAAAATAATTGTGACGAATAAAGAACCTTTTCATAACAAATTGTTTTTCTTTAAAAGTCGACATTTACAATTTTATGAAAAAAGGAATTCAATCCCGGAAATTATTTTTTGCCATTTCATATTTTCTGATAACCATCAGCGTTACATAAAAAGCATGTAAAAAACTAAAAAAAACAAGTATGTAACTGTAAAACAAATATAATTTTACATAAAATATTATACCAAGATTATAATTATGCGTAACGTTTATTCGTTGTTTAAATCGTTAAATATAAAATTGCAAATAATTATGAAAATCAAAAAATTATTACAATCATAGTTCTGAATTTGGTGTAACGAAACGTTTTAAAGCACTCAAGTCAGCTGTCAGTATAAATAATAAAATATCCATAGATATATAATTCCGATATCTATGAAAATATCATTTATCTTCACTAACTTTGTGTTTATGCTTGTTATGACGGATTCCTATTATTGTTTGTGATTTGGTGAACGATGTTGCAGTGTAAATTGTTACCTGAATGAATGTTAAGACACATTGTCTTCATTACAAACTCTTCTTACTTCGTGGGTTGTTGCAACAAATATGTATAATAATTAATTTTAACAATTATGTAGCTACACCACCTAACCTATAAATCAATGTCATTATTTCAGGGGGGTGAAACTCCAGAAGAAACTTCAGACACGAAATTTGCCAAAAAACTAGCGACATCTTACCCCTGGGGTCAACTTAGTTTTGGACGTAATGCGTTTGTTATCAGTGTTGCCAACAGTTCAACTAGCTCTCCACCAGATCCAACTTCTAAAACCACCAGAAAACCACTAACAAAAATCGGCCCTACTCTAAAAATCGCTAAAATACACACTATTTTTTTTTAGTTTTTACGAAAGAAAACAGTATTTATTTATTATTACTTGTGTTCAAGACTACAATAGGCCAGTGCAACGGTAACTGGACGGTCTGAACTTGTCCACAATACGTGGAGCTTAACGTTGCTTTCAATAAACAAGGTTACACAATAATCTACAGGCTCCTCGGCCTACGAAAACCTATAGCCTCTGAGGCTTTTGTTAATACATTATTACCACTAACCTGAGTGCTGGGGACGCCAAGCAAGGATCCTTTTGATCGCGTCCGTGTGGTAGGTATGTAATATGAGATGAGTAATTGAAAAGTGTGATGTAAGTCAAGTGTGTGGACGTTCACAAGGCGCCGTCTCCAGATGGCGCGGTTCCAACTCAGCATCACACCCAACTCGTTTCCACCAAGCGCGTGCCACGAGGTGACGCAATAAGGCGATATGTTCCGAGAAATATCCCTGGATTCTCGGCAATCCGGGAGTACAAAGTTCAACAATAGATAATTCGCGCCCCAATTATCGGTTTCAACAGGCGAATCCAACGATATTTTACCAATTATAATTAACTCAAGAGGGTCCCGACGACCGGCATTTTTTCCAACCAAGCAAAGTCTATCTGTCAAAGTCAGAGTAATGTCAAGATCAAATTCTTTACGTCAAAAGGGTGCGTTCTGTTTCACGTCGGACCGAACATCTACCCCCCCCGGACGGGCCTACCCGTCCGCTAATCAATTGGAAGTCTTGACAAGGTTGCAAATTCAACACAGCTTCAATGCGGCCAAATACCGTAGCTAGTTCATTAAAGGTGAGAACGGTGTCTCCCAACAATCTCCGCCAGCGTCCCTTTGCCGCTTTCACCGCGGCCCCAAAAATACCCCCCCAATGGGGGGCAGGCTGGCGGGTCAAACAACCAAGTGACCCCTCGGCGGGCCAAACTATTACCAATGTCAACCTGGTTCTCATTAAGGAAGGCGTATACCTCCTTCAAATAGTTACTTGTACCCTTGTAATTCGTACCGCAATAAGACCTAATCAAAAAAGGTAACCCACGGCGAGACACAAATCTTTCCAAAGTCGCCTCAAAGGCCTCTGTCGAGAGGGAGGTTACCAGCTCCAAATGTACTGCCTTGGTTGACAGGCAGACAAACACACAAATAAGCCCTAACAATCTTGCTATTACGAAGGGTGGACGTCTTCAACAAAGGGGGACCAACAAAATCCGTTACGACGCCAGCAAAGGGCCTCGCCTCATTGACGCGATCAGCCGACAAAATCCAAAATTCTCGCTGCAAAATGGCCAACAGCGCATTGCAACCGGCATGCGAGTTCTTAGTGTGACGATCAGTCACCAACAATTGAACCAAGTGGCCCTCCTTGGGCAACAAAGGGGGTGACGGGCCCCATAAGGAAGGCTAGAGAGCCTCAACCGTCCTCCAACAGGGTTTCCCGAAGTGGCTCGTCCCAATCAAGTTCAGTTATAACAAGGGCAGGAGCACCAATTTTAGGGTAAGGACAACTCACAAGGGTGATTTCAAACCAGGTCCTTCCCTCAACAGTGGTGTCAGCCGGTTCGCCAATTCCCCAAATCTTGCCTGAAAGGTCGTTCACCTTCAGGCCAACCTGTCCCGCTAACCAAGACGACAAAAGGCAACCCTGGACTCCCGTGTCCAAAATGACACAGACCACAATCGAGTCACCCAAGGGTCCCCAGACCTTGACCGAGGCCGTTGGCAACAAAACCGTCTTGATCGGGGGGTCCTTTAGCGGGCAGGCGTCAATCTCTTAGTGATGCCTGGGCGGCGACCGATCGCCGCTTCCAGGCTGCCTTCGTTCACGACGAGGCCAACAATCAAAATATTCGTCTGCGCGGTGTCCCGAGCCGCTCGCCATCACTGGAGGGGCATATCCCACCGGATGCCCGAATGGCGGAGGGCGCGACTCCAGCCGGGGACGTTCCGCCAACGGAGGGGAAAGGCAGCGGCGCCGACCCGGCCACTGCTGCCTAGCAGCCAATGCGCGTTCTCCCTGACGAGGGAAGACCAAATGGCGCTCGTGGGGCTCCCGTTCAACTTGCGCGGGGGGTGGAGTGCGGCGTACAGAATCGCGGGTCTCAGCCCGGTGCTCGTCTCCGGGGTACCCCCCCCCTGCGCGAACCCTCCTCAGAAGATGGTCTGCTGGAGCGGTTCGCGTTGGCGCACAAAATCTCCAAGTGGGACCCCTTACAAATTCTACACGGGCGGGGGTCGGGGCAGTCCCGATGAAAGTGGGCCCCCAAGCACGAGAAGCACAAACGGCGTGCGTTGACAATGCGGCGGCGGGCACTTACGTGCAAATTCAAAAAGGCCGGGCAACGCGCCATGGCATGCCCTGTTGCCTTACAAAAGTCACAATGATGAGGACTCCGGGCACCAGCAAAACGGGGGGCGGGGCGAACATCAACAGGCCCCCTAGCCCGAGGACTCCGGGCGCCAGCAAAACGAGGGGCGGGGCGATCATCAACAGGCCCCCTAACCCGAGGACTCCGGGCGCCAGCAAAACGGGGGGCGGTGGGAACATCAACAGGCCCCCGAGCCCTAGTCCGTCCCTGGTCTCTGGGCTGAGAAGGTAGTGGGGGCGACCCCGTAGCGCCACGAGTGTTATCCGCAAACCGACACTCGTCTTCCAAAAATTTGAGGAGGTCGTCAAAGGGGGGAAGATGGGTGGCACTATCCCCACCATACTTCTGCTCAAAACGTGACCTCAACTCCGCGGGGAGCAACTGCAGCACTATGTGCACCAACAAGTAGGACCAATGTTCCACCGGTAACTCTAAGCGTCTCAAGGCGTTGGTCGCTGAGACCAACGGGTTCAGCAAGTCAGTGCGCAACGTCGACGTGCTGACAATAGCCGGTAGTCCCAAAATTTGGTCGATGTGCACATCAGCCAGGCAGCGCTTGTTCTGATACCGTCGGGAGAGAAGCTCCAGAGCGGTCGGATAGGAGGAATCCGTCACCGGCAAGTGCTGCACCAAGGCTCTGGCTTCGCCCTCCAGGACAGACAATAAATAGGCCAGCTTCTGGGCAGGTCCGAGGTCCAAGCGTGCATCGACAAGACTCTCAAAGAGATTTAGGAAGCCCAGCCAGTGGTCCAAGCGACCGTCAAAATGTGGCAGCTCCAGGGTGGGCAGCCTACTCAATAGTCCAGGGCCTGCAACAACGGGGGTCTGCGGCTTGGCCGCATCAGGCACCCGACTCTTCAAAATTTCCCACGCTCGTAGACATATGACATCCCCTAGGTGGACAATCTGGTCATAGTCACCCAAAATCTTATCGCGGGCCGCCTGATCCATCACCCCCAAATCCACGTCCATGATGTACTCGTTGAAGCGTGTGAGCGCAGCATCAGCTGACTTGATCCTCTCAATCACTTGCCCGTACCGAGCAAGGGTGAGCTCTTCCAATTCTACACGCTCAACCATTGCAGCTGCCGATGTGAACCATCTCAACTGTGAGGTCAATCCCGCAGCAGCCTCCCTGACTGCCCTTAATGAGGCCATTGCAACAATCAAATATTAATACAAAACACCAATCAACAACCAACAATCAAATATTAAACAAACAGCAATGACTTGTTAGCCGACCAAACAATCTCAACAAAATAAAAATTCAAATTCAATTATTTCAAGTCCAAATCCGACCCTGTACTTATTCCAAGTATGAATCTAGCTTGCTAAGGATGGCCAGTTACAAGATAAATAACAATTCAATGTATATATTGTGCAGGATCACACCAACAATTAAATACAACAATTGAAGTATAATATTGCTCCGGACAATCTCTAAAAACAATCCAATAATTACTATAAATGCAATAACCAATACACACAATTCAAGTCCTATTATGTTAGACTATGTGTAATTATTATTTAGATAACCTTTCAAATTCAGATCAATGACATTCAATTATTAATTGCAACAAATACCAAATTATGTACCAAATTATACGTCGGACCGAACAACTTGTATTAGTAAAAAATGTTCTTTAATATGACGTAATAAAATATTTTACGTCAGTAAATCAACATACAAGAACTTTTGTCTGCACCATCATCGTCGGTTTCACATTTATATGATGCTTTGCTACCAATTTGTTTTATAACTTTTATTGGAATTTCATAATCATTCCAGCATTTTTCTTCCAATCTTAAACCACAGCGTGTTTTTAATATTGCAGTTAAAATATTCAACTTCATTCTGTTCCTCTGCTTGTTTTTTTATTACATTCATACTGCTAAATAGTCTCTCAACATCGGCATTAGAATTAGGTAATATTAAGAGAGTAATCGCAAAAGTCGCTAATTCCTCAAATCTAAATTCCCCTTGAGCATCTTTGAAATGCAATACGTCATTCCAATTTTTTTTTTTGTATCTTTGCTCTCATTTCATTTCTGCAAATGAATTTGTCGGCATAGATCATTAACTCTTGCCATAAGTTCTGCACTTTTATTGTGCCTACGCAGTAAAAGTAAATTAAGTACATTAATGAAGTAAAAATAATATATTTCGTAAAGTTTTAGTGGCTTAGTAGTTGAGTAATAGCACTTTCAGTAATTGAAACTGAATTCTACTTGACCACTAGAAAAAACCACCAGCCACTAAAAGCAATATTTCGCCACTAAAAGGGGGGTCGAAACCACCAGTTTTAGGGGAAAATCCACTAAGTTGGTAACACTGTTTGTTAGCTAATGAATGGCAGCAGCTACGATATATTTATACATATATGATAATCAAAATTAATAAAAAAAGTATTATTTGTATCGAAAAATTCATAAAACATTATTTAATGTATTTAGGCACCTAATTCACTGAATTAAATGACATTACAATTTTACTGCATCATAGACTCTATACACCTTGCTTGTTTATGAAAAACAAAGAAAAAATAAAAATATTAAAACTTTCAAGAACAGTTTGACGAAATTCGATGAATTAATAAATTAACAGAAGAACATATGATGAGTAATGAAATCCCTAAAATGAAGGTAAAATATGCAGCACAAGTGTTCAGCCAGAGGGTGTCTAGCACTTTACGTTTTTTATCGAGTTAGTATATTTATAATTTCATATATTAGCATCATTATTGTTACCTAGCAAATTTTGCAAGTGTTATTAACCAACATTAATATTTTGTTTCAGAATACAACATTCTGCCCGAAGAGTGCAGAGGAACTGCAGATTTCCTGTTATTATTTGATAAGCTTTTGAATCATTTAATGGTCATTCTTACAAGGGGTCATCAAAAATATATAAGTGCTTAAAAAATAACTCGCTCCATTTCCAGTTGTGGTATGATTTGTTGCCTATTTCAGACTCGATTAAATTTGAATCAGTAGTTCAAAAAAATTATTCCATGTTGACCAAGTATGAATCGATTCCATCGGTAAAAAATTAGATACATAATATAAAAACATTTATTGAATTATGGCAATATTGAAATGTAAATTATGGTGTGAAAATTGTATTAACTAGAAATTTTTATCAGGATCCCTTCGATTTTTTTAGTGCTATTAGGAGTAATGGTGTGCGTAATATTAATCCCAATTGTAATCAGTTCATGTGTGCATATAAAACTTTGCTGATTAATAATTTTAATTCTGGACATTCTGTAAGAGTTAATTGTGAGAACGATTGTAATAAATCGTTTCAATCAATGGTAAATCTGCTTGGTAATAAATCTAATGATATAGAGAATAATTATATTGATTCTTTATTTTAACTTCAATGAACAATTATTATAAAAAACTTTTTAACAAAAAATCAAACCGACTCCCAAAAAACACTGCAAAGTGAAAAATAACTTTAATTTCGGAAGTCGGTGTCTTTAGTTTTGTTTTTTCGTTTTTGGCACCGACTTCCGAAATTAAAGTTATTTTTCACTTTGCAGTGTTTTTTGGGAGTCGGTTTAATTTTTTGTTAAAAAGTTTTTTTTTCACTCTTTTTAGTTGGATGATTTTTAATTTACCTAGTTACAAGAGCCTAAATGTCAACTACTTATAACCTTTTACAAAATATTGCTTTTCCCAATGCTGGGCCGTTAATTGTTGAGGAGTTCTCCTGGTACTTCACCATCAGCTCTACATCACCATATGCATTGTGACGAGCATAAAGTGCTTAACATCCATATTCAAGTAATCGAATCGCAATCCACTTAATACTTATTATTGAGTAGTTTCGGTGGCCATCTGTGGTCTTCATCATCAGTTCCACTTCCCCAAATGGTACTTTTTGAGAGCAACTGCACAAGTTACTATAAGAAATACCCAAAACGCCATAGGTGTGCCTATAATATTTGAAGAGTTCCCTCGATTTCTCCAGGATCCCATCATCAGATCCTGACTTTGGTGATAGTGGTATCAATTTCAAAGTATACCCATTCGAACAAAAAAAGAATTTTCCAAATCGGTTCAGCCGTCTTCGAGTACTCGATGATCATACATAAAAAAAAAAAAAAAAATATACGCGTCGAATTGATAACCTCCTCTTTTTGTCGTCGGTTGAAAAATAATGTTTCGTTGATTTATAATGAATCCAAAAAATCACATATAAAAAAAACCATCTTCACCGTGTTTTAATTTTTGCCAGCCTCTAAAATCTAAAGATTAGATTTTAGAAGTACTAGATTGATTCAAATAAATATTCTAAAACAAAGATTTAATCTTTTGTCGATTAGAATATTTATTTCAATCAATCTAGTACCTCTAAAATCCTTAAAATAAGAAAATATTATTAACATGTCAATTAGACGCCACCTATCGGATTTTTTCGGTATTAAACTACCGTTACGCTACCTGGCGATCAGGGTCAAAAACTCAATTTGTCGAATCATAGAGTGGCGCATCTATCTCAGTATTTATATGTATCGGTCATTATTGTTTTTATTTTTAAACGAAAACCGTAAGTTTTACAGGTATCAGGATAAATGTTTAGTTATCAGTAATAAATATACAATAAGATGCTGAATATTGCATGCTTGTTAATGAGTTTTATTGAGTGGGGCAAAGGTGTATAGAGTGGCCGGCATTTTCCTTTGTATTGTATTGCAAAAATGGGTTTGCGTTCAGGGGTGGTTGTTAGGAATGGAACGCAACCAAAAGTTAGTTCACATTTTTACCGCTGTGTGTCACTTTTCTTCTTCTCGTACATTGGAAAACTGCCTTGTAATAGTTTTAGTACCTTTACTAATAAATTACACGTTTAAATATAATACTTGTTTCATTGCCAATATTCCTACCAGAAGTGTACGTCGAATGGGTAGCGGGACGTTAAATGAAATAAAGTTTAAAAGTTATGAAATCCAGTGAGAACCATGAACCAGACGGAGGAAATACTTAAGAAATACAATATTGCATGCTACATAATGCTGCAAGGAAGAAGAAAAATTTGACACCACGGATAACTTTGTAGGCAATGATATTATAAAGTACAGATATGTTACGTTCATAGTAATTTGCGTTGAAAATTGTTCCGCGTAGTAAAAACTGCACACATCATGGATATCTATGGCACACATTGACAAGTTTTACAGATAAGTAGAACAAAAGATAGGAAACAACACGCAAGTGAAAGAGATAGCTATAATTCTAACAATTGCGCTTCAAATGAGTCCTTGTGGCATAGGATAACATTTTTATAGCCGTAGAGTGGCCACTCGATTGAAGAGTAAGTAGGTACGTAGATGAGAAATTAAAAATCATAATGGTTAATCACGGATCGAGTATTACCACTAATGTTTGTATTCAGCTTAGCCCATTATAGGTATTCAAAACTAAAATAGAAATTAATAGTCATTATGTTAATGAAATAATTTATGATCAGTCATAACAATAATTGTATGATTCGAAAACTTCGTCAAATCGGAACTTCATCTTGGATGAAGCAGGTGGAAAGCTAGTAATCAATAAATAATCAATTTCATGACACAACTATAGGTTTCATAATGAAATGTCATGTAGCGGTTTCTTTGTAGGTATACCTATACTGACCAAACAAATTCAACGTTGGCGAAAATACAAGCAACAGGTAGCTGACATTTTATAAAACATTATGCAGGCAGCATTATGTTTTATAAAATGTTTTAGTTACCTACCTCTATAATTGGAACTGCATTTTTTTAAGCATTGTTCGACCAGATTTCGAATCATATTTGTTAGTACTTTGGAAGTGATTGCTACATATCCTGCTGTTTTTTGATGTTATCCAGTCTGATTCGCTTTTTTGTTCACGAACAATTGCGATCCAATCTTGAAGTCGAACCTGATCCCTCGGAAACCTAATAAAAAACAGTTATAATCCTCAATAATCAGTCAAATGAACTATAGTCAAAAAAATTGTAACACAAAACAAATTAAAACAAGTCAATCAATATCGCTTCTACACTTGTAAACTTTTAACTAATCTATGTCCGCACGCACGCATCCTTATCGCGCTCGCGACAAAACAAGTTTGCTCTCTCTGTCTTCACCTACATAGGGCTCCTAAGTATAATTTATTAGCAAGTTTGGAAAATAAATGAAATATAAAAAATAATCTTAATATATTTGCATTCTCACATGTCGTATGAGATCCTTTGTATTTTGTTTACTTTGGAAGTATAATTCGTACACTTCCGAAACTTACACGATGGCATATTTGATAAATAAAATCTAAGGACACATGTATTACGGTGCGGCACGCTTGTGGTTGCGTTCGACGCAGACTAGATGCAAGACGTTCCAATTAGCTCGTGTTCGAGTCTTCACGACGCGCGCGCCTATAACATATCTGTACTATAAAATATCATTGTTTGTAGGCCAGTTAGTTATCGTTAAAATTTGGGCTTGGAGTACTTTCACTCAGTGAAGCCGGTGATGATTTTATTGGCTTAACCATCTCATGGTGAAGATGCCGCTTATATTGTGCTGGGTAGTAACAATGCATTAACTGCTAGAGTCGACCTTAGGTGTGATGGATTTAAGTTCAAATTTATTTGCCAAAGGTCAAGCCTATGTTGCATGTGCAGTGTAAGGGCACTAGAAGGCTTAGATATTTGTGCAATTGAGCCGAATAAACTTCTAAATAAACTTCATAAGAAAATAATTAAATATTCTGCAATGCATATTGATAAAGTACAACAATATTCCGAAAGTAAACGACACACTGGAAATTTTGCAAATAAATTAAGGAGTTGAATGTAATTTGAGTATGGAAGCTAATTGATATTCATATCTGATGTATCAACAACTCGAATATAAAAATTTAAATTTCAAATTGTATGTATCGATTAGCTCAACTAAACTGCAACTTAAAATAATATGGATCACTTTTGTTTCGGTAACTTCTTAGCTCTATATTGCCGTGAACCCATTCAAGATGCAAGCATACGAGTACTTAGCTTAGTTGGAGGGGTTAACAAGATTGCTAGTTATGTGAATTTTACCCACAGTTCTCTTTAAGATAAATTGTGACGTAAGTAAATCTTATCCTGTCCTATATCCCTATCTGTCCACATCATAAATATTGTAAACAATTCTAACTTTTGATGGAATGGATGGAATATTCTCACGAATATGAAAACAATTCTCTGTCAATGTATTCAAAACTCGACTTAGCCTGTATAATTGCAGATCAATCACTTCTGGATATAATTATGAATGCAACTGATATGAATTAGTTTATGAGCTTATTGTTTTACTTAACCTGCTTTGACGTACTTTATGTATATTATTAACTAGCTGTTGCCCACGACTTCGTTTCCGTGGGAATTCCAGAATTCCAGAAAAATTATTATTTATTTATTTATTTATTTATTTTATTATTTATGTACACACAGTAAAATACATTAAGATAAACATAATTATAATATCCTATAAATTATTCCAGGATTTCAGCTATACAATTATACATACCTTTCATTTAGATTCGTTCAGTAGTTTTTGCGTGAAAGAATAACGAACATGTATTCATCCATCCATCCTCATATACTTTCTTATTTATACTTTTATAAGTAGGATTGAGTTTTAAATTGTTCTCAAGTAAGTGGCAAGTTATATTTATATTGAGAATAAAGTTTATTTAAAAATTTACCATATAAGATAGATCAGTAAGGAAATCATCTTCAAAACCAACAAAGAAAAATCTTCAAAAACACGGCTATTTTGAAATCACATACATTTTAATTTTATTTATATGATTAGGCGAAAAGAGAAGGACTCAGAAATAAATAAAAAACATTTCCCAAATAATTTAATTGCTTAGCAGCGACAGTATTGATATTATTTATAAGTAGAACGGGAACTTGCCAAAAGCTCAGGTAACAGTAAAACTTAAAAAGTAACAAAAGAAACAGTTATTTAGCTAATAATTTCATAAAACTACATAATGTGAACGCCCAAATATGATTTAAAGGAAATATCGTTTATTATTTCACTTTACCTAACTGCCAAAAGACTCATTGGAAAAGATAAAAAAAAACATTATTTACAAAACTACTGCTTTGATATAGAATATTTGTTGCAACAGCTAATTTATTTTGGTCTAAATACTACTGTTACGGTAAAGGTAATGTTTCATGTCCAAGAAAATTACGTTTGCCTCGCAAAACGCGATAATATATGGTACCAAGACGAGTAGTATATCTTTTACATCATTTACTATAATGTAATTTAATTTAAATAACTTTATATAAAACAATAATAATTTAAATTAAATAATTATAAAATAAGACTAACAAAGTAAAACTGAAATTATAAGAATCGAAGTAAATTAAATATAATTAAAACAAATTAAATATAATATGAGTAACAACTTTAAAAAGAAAGAACACATAAAATTTCTTTAGCATCTACTTAGTAATGAAATGTTATATGCTTATGCTTCTTTACTAAAAAGTTCGAAACGGTAAATTTTGTTTTAAAAATACATTTTTATTATGTTTTTGCTATTATTTCTTTGTTGTATATCAGAAAATCACCTTGAAACACGAATATTCATTTTTACATGCATAATAGATGATCAAACGAACTTACCTGTGTGAAGTTCGATCATTATTATACGAAGTGCTTCGTTCGAAGATATATTTACCATGCAGCTTTCTCGAGTCACTCGGCAACTGTACGCAATTTTCAGAGCTAAAACTAAACAGAAGTGTTAGTGTGCGTTATCTGTGTCCTTACGCGAACTGTCATTCTTTTTAGATTCTTGCAAGGTTATCTCAATTTTACCTGGGGTGAGGTGGGTAGGGAACATATATCTTCGAACGAAGCACTTCGTATAATAATGATCGAACTTCACACAGGTAAGTTCGTTTGATCATCTATTATACTGCGTGCTTCGTTCTCGATATATTTACCATGCAGATGTTTAGAGATATGGTAAAGTTGAGAATTGAGATGACCCTGACTCCTTGTCCTTTAAAATAAATATATTTAAGTTTTCAAATCAAAATTGTTTTATTCATAAACATCTTAAATTTAATTAACAATCAGTCATCGTGTTATTAATCAATTAATCAGCCTTATCTGGTATATAATCATCTGCTTTTTTTTTTTTTACAAATTAATAATGGCATGCTTAAGATCACAATGTCCATAGAGACAATGGTGTAAGCTAAAATATATATATATTATTATTATGCATTAAGCACAGCATGGGCAAATTCTCCTGAATTCAGAATTGGCCGGTTATAAAATTTCGCAAATGTTAATGAGTTATTTGTCCAACTGGCAGTCTGTCTAATTACATATAATGAAATTCCTTTTGACCTAGCCTTGGATATAGAGGCGTGTCGTGTACTATGGCCTGAGAAGACATACGTATCAATACCGCAGTCTGAGAGCGTATTCTTAATCCATCTACCAATAGTAGAAGCCGAAACCAGTTTATGGGGTTTTTTAACAGACTCCAAAAAAAAAAGGAGGAGGTTCTCAATTCGTCTTGAACTTTTTTTTTTTTTTTTTTTAAGTGATAAAAACATGTAATCATTATGACCTCCTATCTCTCTAGTAAATCTCATGTAATCACACAGTGTTTTGGCTGGACAAATCTCAGTTTTTTTTTTTTTCAAAAAAGGGTAGGAAAAGATTAGGCTGGGTTCTTCCCGCAGCCGAAGTTTTAGTTTTATCAGTAATGGCAATATTGACACAACTTTCACTCTGTGTTATATTGGATATTTTTATTAAAGCTAAGGTTAATGCCTGTTGAGCTGTGCTTAGTGCAAGCAAAACCACCAGTTTCTTTGATATACATTCAAAACTTAATGTCATTTTGGGGGTCCAGTTGCATAATACGCTTAGAACATTATTTGGGTCCCATGTACTTTGGTATTTTGCTAATGGCGGTTTCGACTTATAGAATCCTTTGAAGAGCCTCTTAATACGATCATCCTCCCCAATTTTAGAGCCTATTATCAAAGATAGAGCTGACTTATGAGGGTTTAGGGTCCCATAGGCAGCTCCAGAGTCAAATAATTTTGTTAGGAAATACATAACAAATGGTATAGATGGAGTGAATGTGTTTATACCATGTTCCTGACAGAAGGTCCACCAAACAGTATATGTAACATTATATTGTTTTAATGTATTATGTGAAAGGGATACAAACATGACATCTATTATTGATGTTGGGGGAATAGCTCCTTTCAGCCAAGCTTGCCTGATAACATTCCTGCAATCAAGGTAAGTTGATGGTGAAGAGGGTGATGGTCTCTAAAAGGAGAATATAAAAGATATTTTTGAGGTTTGTAATATATAAGCTTTGAGACAAAAATAGTCTGCATTAAGGGATACCAAGGTTGTGATGGCCAGTGGGGCATGATCATAATACCTGTTGCCTTCTCATTTTTTATTTTTTGTAAACATTTTTATATTAAACTGAATGGAGGAAAGGCATAAAGGAGATATTCCGTCCAACACAAGGTAAAAGAATCAATGTTCCTTGCTTCTGGATCTGGTTTCCAGGAAACATAAGAAATACATTTAGAATTAGTGCGGGATGCAAATAAATCTATTTCAGGTTCACCCAGCACAGATACAATTTGTTGAAATGCCAGTGTTTAACTCCCATTCTCTATCTGGATTGATTTTATGCGACTCTTCATCAGCCTCTTTATTTTCACTAAACTTAATGTAGGAGGCAACTAGCCAAATATGTCTCTTTTCACACCACTGCCATATAGACCTGGCCAAGTTACTTACATGAGGGAACTGAATACCACCCATTCTGTTTACATAAGCTATGGCAGTCTTATTATCTACATGCAATAGAATGTTAAGGTATTGCTTGTCCTTTACAAAAACTTTTAATGCCATAAATAGTGCCAGTAATTCCAAATAGTTTATATGGTATGTTTTCTCATATTCACTCCAAAAGCCATGTGCTCTTTTGTTTTTATAAACAGCTCCCCATCCAGACAGGGACGCATCAGTGAACAGTTCAATATCATGTTTATGATGAGCATGTAAAACAGTATGTAAAAGTATTCTACTAATGCTATTACATACTGAATATACTGGTGGAATGTTAATATTAGTACTATTCGTACTAATATTAACATTCCACCATTGCAGATCTAATTTTATATCTGAATGTAAGTATATTTTCACATCATAATAATTGTCATTGTTTTTAACTAAATATTTGTACTTGTGATGTTCAAAAAATGTTGTGTAAAGCCAACCATATGTGGTAGCTGGGCAGGCTGCAATTAGTATTCCAATTAATTTTGCCAGATCTCTTATAAGACAGCTATCCAGGTCTAAGTACTTCTGAACTAATTTTTTACTTTGTTTATGGGCAATTGTAATGACATATTTTTTGTATCAAATACAAAACCTAGAAATTTGCAAGACTGTGATGGTATTATTATACTTTTATTAAAATTTATAACAAATCCCAAGCGCTTCAAGAGAGCTATTGTTTCTTGAACATTTTGTAAACATGATTGATAACTAGATCCTATACAAAGTAGATAATCTAGGTATTGAACTGACCTGTAACCCTTTTATTTTAGATGTGTCACTACAACCTTCATAATCTTTGTGAAAATATTAGGTGCAGAACACACGCCATAAGGGAGGGCCTTAATTCATATAATAATCTATCTTATTGAAAACGTAGGTATTTTCTACACTGTGGATTTATATTTACTAATAAATATGACTCTTTTAAATCTATTTTCGCCATGGGCGATTGCCTGGAGAAAGTAAAGCTATTGCTGTCCTATGGTCCTCCATTTTAAAATGGGATGTTTCTACATATTTATTCAATGACTTTAAGTTTAGTATGAATCCTTTTGTACCAATATGCTTTGGAATCAAAAATATAGGGGAGATAAACTGGTCTTTACATGGCATGCAAGGGAATATAGCTCCCTATTTTAATAAATTGCTGATAGCAGTATGCATATCAGTATATTCTTCAGCAGGTATTACTGAACGGGGGAGTGTCATTGAATTCTGTTAAAGTTTCTTTACAAAGGTAACTGAATATCCTTTGATATAATTAAGTACAGATTCATCTTTGCAAATTTTGTTCCAGCAAAATAAAAAATGAGTCAGTCTTCCAGCATGACTTACCTCTATGTACAAGCAGGAGGTTTCTCCTGTGAGGCTTTAGTTTTCTTGGTAGTGGACTGATAATAGTGGCCGTGATGTTTCCAGGCCTGTACAGAAAACTGGTTCCTTTTGGGTCCATAACTGATGTCCTCTGATTGTAGCGAGGAGGACCTTGCAAGTTTCTCTTATGATTTGCTGTATTCTTGTATTAGATGAATGTAGGTTTCTTGATAGACTGACCACTTTGTTGGCATATTTTCAAAACTTTGATCTTGTCACTAAGATTAACTACATATATATACTCGTCTCTATCAACATCTTTGATAGTACTATAAAAAAAAATTGTCTACAACAGGGAAAATTAAGTTTCTTCTTGACTTAGTCTGTACAAAATGTAGATCCGTCAAGATCCTTCCAGCATCACTAAGTAGTGACATCAGTTTCAATCTGTCCACTGTATCATTATTTATCAATAATGATATTGCATTACTGACTATAGACAGTCCAATGCCTAGCTGGTTTTGTTCCAACTCTATCTTTATGTCTCTTCCGACAGTTTTTCAAAATATTGCTCCAAATACGAGCCAAAAGGCAGGACCATATGCAGGTTTATCTGGCATGAGATCACCCAGTGCTAAAAGTACCTCCAAAATCATTGTAGGTATTGCTGAGGTAGGCTCAGGATTCACCACAGGAGTTGAGTTGGAATTTTCTACAATCAGAAGTCCAGGTTCTTCTGGGACCAGATCTGTCATAGGTCCTGGTGACATATCTCGTGGTAATGTTTCAATGATTTTGACCTCGTTCGAAGTGTTATCAGTATTATAATCTGAAAAACGAAAACCATAGGTACCACTGGAAATTTGTACTAGCGATTGCTAAAAAACTGCTTATTGAAGCCTCACGGACTTCACATAAGTCTAAAGATCTCGTCCGTATATCTCGTATACGACCCGAGTCCAGTGGGAACGTCGATGTATCTCGTACACCACCCGTCCCTTCCGGTACTAAGGTTATGAAAAGACCTTGTGGCTTTTACTGCTATGCAAGCCAGTAGCCGTACCGGTATAATAGCAATCACAAGACAACCTTTTGTTACCTGGAATATTAGAACTTGAAGTATCACTTCCACTTTTATAGTCATCTCGACGACGACAACGACGCTTCAGTTTTTGTTCAATTTTTCTTATTTTCTTTTTGTAGTATTGTATATCTTTTTCTTCGTGGCGCCTTATAGGCATAGTTGTGGTCTAATGTACACAATTTTAACTTCTTAACACTCAAATTTACACCAATAATTCGTAGAACACAGTATCAGTTGCCG
Source organism: Tholera decimalis (assembly GCA_943138885.2). NCBI lineage: Eukaryota > Metazoa > Arthropoda > Insecta > Lepidoptera > Noctuidae > Tholera > Tholera decimalis. Next base: position 6,160,516 of record OW964552.2, on the reverse strand, counting down.
CGCAAACGAAAAGAATGACAGTTCGCGTAAGGACACAGATAACGCACACTAACACTTCTGTTTAGTTTTAGCTCTGAAAATTGCGTACAGTTGCCGAGTGACTCGAGAAAGCTGCATGGTAAATATATCGAGAACGAAGCACGCAGTATAATGACATATCGCAGCTATACAGGCGCTGAATTATTCACAACGTTCATAAGGAGCGCTCAGCTTACAATCGATAACTATGAATCACATCTGTCCTAACAATCTTCTGTTGAATCCTACGACTAGCACAATCTTGTAAAAACATAACCCTTCCTTTGCAGTCGGGTAAAAACAGTCTTAATACCCATAGATACAGTTCAGTTTACTTTACTCTTGCTGGTTTCTGATTTAACACTGCCGTTTGTACCGGCATTTTGGGGGGTTTTGATGTAGGTGATATAGTAGAAGTTGCCGAACATATAAATGAACTGAAGACTGTGAATGCAGAGAAGACAGGAGATCCACTTCGGGTAGCCACATCCTATGTAAAGGGCTAATAAGTTGTGAAGGAAGATGATGCCAAATTGGACCTATAAAAAAGAAAAATCAATTCGGTAACATAAAGATTTATCAATATTTACAAAATCTCCGATCGTAAAAAACTTCTTATAAATACTTCTTATACAATCTCCGATAGTATAAGAAGTACTTGAATTGCCTACGTAAAGGAAATAACTTTTATTCAGAAAAATATTTGACTGAAAACCAGGCAAACAGGAATGACCAAAAATGAAGCCGATGCATGTCGTAGGAGGCTCCAGGTTTCAACTTGTTGTTCCTTTACTTGGATATAAATAAACTTTTATAAAAATATTTCAAACTAGATTTTCCCCTAGTTTCTGGATTATATATTTAATTATAATGGATGGGTGGATAGATTTATGTAGAGTTGTGGTGTGTTTAATGTAAAATTCATCTTTTAGGCATTTTGTAGAGTGACTGGACATTTCCTTACTGTGAATAAAATTTAACTTCACGATAAATAGAGAGCAGGGACTTACCAACTGCATGGTAGTTAGATGCTTCTTCCACCAAAGGTACTTCTGGTACTTAGGTCCAAGTCCTGATATCAGGTAGTAGGTGTACATCACGACGTGGACGAAACAATTGATTAAGCCGAGAAGAGTGGCGTGACCATCTGGAAATTAATATTAAATAATTAACATAATTTTTAGGTAAAACCAAAACACTGTTTATTATCATTAACACAATATGAAGACAAGCGATACTAATTCTCAATTAAGAATTTTATTAATTAAGTTTTTAAACTGACTTCTTTATGAATACAGTGTAAACTCTATATAGCGACACTGTAGGGACTGTGCATTTTATGACGTTATAGAGAGTTGTCGTTAAATGGAGAGAAGAAACATCAGAATTAGAAAAAGAAAAAGTTTATTTCCGACTATTGTTAGTAGTTATGTGCATAAAAAAGAATGTTATTTGAACGCTATTGCGTATAGTCTGTTATTTTTGTCTGACGTCTTTTGCTGCACCAGTAATTTTGTTGTATTTTTTTACTTATTTTATTCCATGACTCCTACTTATGAGTCATGGTCAACAACAGTCTACACGTACAAGCAATCCCAATTTGTAAACAAAAGAACGAATTTCTTAGAAAGTAAGTAAGTTCGGTATGCATGATGCCGACAGTCGAGTTTATTGCGGGCTAGGATAATAAAGCGACAATAGATCGTACACAGCTGCGCAGTTTTTACTAATTTTAGCAACTTAAAAGGTACTTTTTATTACTCAATTGTTGTCGTTATTGAGAGTGGGTGTAATGCTATGTAGAGTGAAACATTGTATGAAAGACAAGCTAAACCAACCAAAGCCAATTGATTTCGACGCTTAAGGGAGTTTGTTGTTAAACAGAGTGACGTTACATGGAGTTTACACTGTATTTATTTATTTATTATTTATAAGGTGCAATGCATTTCTTATAATGTACAACGATGTCCCACAAAATTGAACGGATAGTTTGACTGTGGGATCAAGTTATAATCAAATCACCATCTTGGTCGCTGTATGATTGGAACTTAAGACAGTTGTTCGATCCTTCAATCAGCCAGCCAACGGTAACTGGTGTGTCCGAACAGTCCACGGTACGTGGAGCTCTAACTACGTTGCTTTACAAACACAATATGGGCTCTTAGGCCTTACCAATACATAATACTAACCACTTACCTGAGCTGGAGACGACAAGCTACGACCTTTCCTGAGATCGCGTCCGTGTGGTATGTGTGAAAGTAGGTAATGAGTAATTGAAACGTGTAATGTGGGCAAGTGTTGATGGACGGAGGTTCCCAAGGACGCAGGTCCTCACAATACGGTCCCGGCAGCATTCACAGCACCACTCTGCTACACTTTAGCACCAGATTGGTAGCTATTTATCACCAATTCACAATTACTTTCTGCAAAGTTCGCGTGTCAGACCGGCTGACGTCACTCGGCGTTATTGTTCAAAATATCCCAGGTTTTTCTTCAATTCGGGGTTACAATTTCAATTAATCGTTAATCGAGAACAAATTATCGGTTACAACAGGCGATTCAACAGGATATTTTCAATTACAACAAAATCAAAAGGTCCCAAAGGGCGGACATTATTCCAACAGCAAAGGTTATCTGTCAAGATCAAATTTCTTTATGTCAAAAAAAGGTGCGTTCGGATATTCTCTTCGGACGGAACAACAGTATATTTACCATGTCTTTTAAGTGTACCGAGTTTCCAATATTTCGGCACCTTTGCAAGCATAACGGATGGAATATTGTAAATATCCCGTCTTATGATATAAATTCTGATGTGTATGTATTCTCCATTGTTCACAGTTGTTTATATCCACTTAAAATGAATTCAGTATTGCAACAACATCACTTCTCACATGAAATGGTATTGTTGCTCGCAAATAAAGAAAGGCGCTAGATTATTTTATTACTTAACATAATATTTATTAAAAAAATACTAAGTGTTGGTCTGTGATTTAAAAACAACCGTGTTTTCTCAAATGCTTACGATTATTTATACACAATAGGCCAACTTTTTAAAAAAGATTGCCTGTCTGTCTTTATCGGTCTTTATATTTCGCACCCTCAGTAATATAAGGAATCAAGTCAACATTTTTGCAAACTGAGGTTTTAAATGCTAAGGGCTCAAAATGAAATTCGCTACCGGTTAACTAACCAGTTAACTAACCGGCTAACTAACTTACCGGTTGGCTAACTTAAATAATAAGCATGTTATATGAAAAAATATCTGTAATGTAGGAATCCAGAACCTTGAAACGCGATTTCTCAAAAATCTACTTTTTTGAGTTGTGCCCTTATATTACTAAGGGTGCGATTTGTACAGGCTGTGCAATCTGTACTGAACCGATTTCAATGGGGCTTTCACAGGTACTACTGAAAATAGGACTCCTGTAGATACGTCATTAATTATTTTAAGCACGTAGTCCTAGATTTTTAATTCGCATAAAGATAAGTATATAATTATTTTACTAGTCTTAATTTATGTTAGTAAATGAGTTTTATAGTGCTTTGCTTTGAGGAGTGGCTAGATCGGCGTCACGGCGTCCTGACCTACCGCATGACGCAGGTCCTCACTGGACACGGAAGTTTCGGGAGGTACCTGTGTCTGATGGGAAAGGAGGAAACGCCTGGGTGTCACCACTGCGAGGGTCGCCCTGAGGACACCGTAGAGCACACGGTGCAAGACTGCCCCGCCTGGGCAGAGCACCGACGTGTCCTCACGGCGGCGATAGGCGGAGACCTCTCGCGCCCGGCATTGGTCGAGGCCATGCTGCGGGGCGAGAGGGAGTGGGAAGCGGTCGCCTCCTTCTGCGAAGCAGTCATGCTTCCGAAGGAGGAGGCGGGCCGCGTAAGGGAGAGGATGGCGTCCTCCCTCCAGCCCAGCCACAGTGGTAGACGCCCACGGCGTCGGACGTCGGCCGACGATCTCCGGCCACCGTAGGCGCGGGCATGCGGACAGCGAGTAAAGGGCAACTCGCTGTCCGACCATGGACCATGCCCGAGTCGACGGCGCGTTGTGTTCCACGCGCGCCTCAAAGAGCGTCAGCAACATGACGAGGCCCCTTCTGCAGAGGGCCGAAGCCTGCCGGGGTCGTGGGACTTATCCCATTACCGTGACCCCGGTACGTAAAGGGTTATTGAAGGAACACCGTGGATTTTAGTCAGTAAAAGTCTGACAGTCCCTCCCACCCTGCCCGGGGTGGGAGGACTTATTTGATAATTTTACCAAGTTAAAAAAAAAAATTGTACATTTAATATAAATAAACATAGTATAATACATCATAATTATGATACAAATGATGAAAACCTCACTTGGAAAATATTTGAGTCCAATATATGATGCTGAGGGCATCATGGAATGATGGAACAGGTGCAAGAAAGAGATCTGTCTGTCCTTCTTCCTCAAAACGAAGAAGACTGTGTCCAACAAGTCGATGAACTTCACCACTGTGTACCACCAGAAGGCATTGTGCATCTGAAACATCAATACAAATAATTTAGTTGGAATCTTTGTGAACACATTACTTACCAACTAAAGGTGAGTTCGGAATGAGTGCCGGAGAAAGTTGATAATTTAGTAGTACGTACGTAGTACGTATTGAAATCCTGAAATTTCATAATAATAACTATAACTGAAATACCGACGTCCAAAACAATGAAATTCAAAATACCGATAGTTTTAAATGCCGATAGCTGTTATATCCAAACATAAAATACCGATGTTCAAATGCCCGAAAGGATAAAACCCTGAATGGACGAAATACCGATGGATGAAATTCCAAAGAGCGGTGGCGTAGCTCCCGTGATTACTCATAAATGGCACTACAACACAGTTATGACGCTGGGCATTCTGCTTAACATGTTTTAATATTTTTTTATAGTGGGGATAGATTTCGAGTAATATCGAAAGACCTAAATATCGAAGTTCAGAGTATCGAATGTATTAGGTTATGTTAGGTTAGAACAGTGTAAATTAACGCACACACGCCACGTCCCCTCTATTGTTGGTGAATAATTTGGTTTAGATGAGGTCGAACTCCACCAAATTGTCGGCGGAACCCCGCTGCGCAGGGATCCTATTTCAAGACTTTAGAAGAACCTAACCAAACTGAACCTCGGAATGCCCTTGATGTCGGACGTGTAGGGATATCGATCTTCGGGATTTTAAACTTCGGGATATGGATCTTCGGGATTTTAACTTTTCGGGCAAATTAACTTTCGGGATTTAAAACTTTCGGCCAAACAATTATTCGGCGTTTAATTTTTCGGGATTTTGTCCATAGGTATTTTAAAATACAGTCTTTTAAATTTATGTAATACGTACATAAATAATATGTAATACGGTATAATACGGTATGTAATACGTACCCTATTTACTACCCATAAATATTTAAACACTAGCAGTCGCGCGGGGCTTCACTTTCGTGGACTTTATTAAAACAAATACATTACCCTTTTCTTTTTTAGTTGGGTAAAACTTAGCCTATAGGCTTTCGCAAGCACCTTTAAACAAACAAACTTTTCCGCTACATAGTATAGATAAATAGATAATGATTAAAGAACTTTTGTGGTTTTTTACACACCATCGCACACTCAAAGGACAAAATGGTAACAAACATTATTGTTTAGATTTATATTATATTTTTTTATAATTATTTTCAATTGTGTAAACATTAAAAGGTGATGAGCTATATTCCGAGATAGGATACCACTTAATTCGAATGAAAAATCATGATGTACCATTGGCAGGCACTGTATCTGTATAATAATACTTTGTGATTTTGTATGAAATATATTTTTCCATTTGGTAGCTAATTTGTCAAAGTTTAATTTTTGCTCACACGCTGAAACGTTCGCAGAGAGCCTACTGCGTTTTGCAATGGTGTAGGTACTACGCCAAATCGAATATCAATTGATCGACCAAAAAAAGTCCGTTTTGTGCAACCTACTCGTTGAGTACTCTCAACGAGTAGGTTGCACAAAACGGACTTTTTTTTTCTGGGTGGGAAAATCATCCTATGACTCCTCCCGCTGTGGGTGGAGCGGAAGAGAGTGTCAGACTTCTACTGACTAAAAACCCACCCTGCTCCTTCTGTTGTACTTGCATTCCGGGGCCGCGCTGTCTCGTCAGAACTATTCCCCGCAATCCTGTAAGGCAATGGCCCTATCAATGCTGCTGACACGACGCGCCGCCGACCCGTGTCTGGTCCTTACCACCTTAGGCCCCCTGCTCGCCGTCCGCAGACCCGCGTCTACGGTGGCTGGAGATCAGCTCGTGATCCCCGACTCCCGGGGCGTCTCCCGCGGGGGTGAGGTGTGAGGAAGATAACTGTCTCTCCCTCACGTGTTCAGCCTCCGCCTTCGCTAGCATGACTGCTTTACAGAAAGAGGCGACTGCATCCCATTCCCTCTCACTCCGCACCATGGTCTGAACCAGGGCCGGGCGCGAAAGGTCGCCGCCGCCAATCGCCTCCACGAGGACACGGCGGTGCTCCGCCCAAGCAAGGCACACCTCGACCGTGTGCTCCACCGTGTCCTCCGGGTAGTCCTTACAATGACGACACTCGGGCGTGTCGTCCTGCTTTATCCGAAACAGGTACCTCCCGAAATAACCATGTCCGGTCAGTACCTGCGTCAGGCGAAAGGTGAGGATGCCATGGCTTCTCTCAAGCTACTCCTCAAAAGGAGACTTATCACCGCAATTACAGCGTGCCCAGCCCTCGGTCGCGATAGTTGCTCTTTCCATGCCACCGTGAGATCGTGCCGGAGCTCTGTCCGCTGTGCTGCAGTTTGCCATGGCAGCGGAGTTTCACCTCGGCTAAGCACCTCCGCGCGCCATTTGTGTAAGCGCGCGAGGCCTACCGCCTCCAGATCCCACCTCCAGCCTTAGTCAGTTAGTCTGTAAGCTCAACTTTGGATTACCAAGGAGCTAAGCAACCCGACGAATAATGCCAAAGACGGGACATTTGAGTAGGTCGCGGAAGTATTCAAACTGCCAGACATCGTCAAAAGGAGAAAAAATGTAAATAGAAATATAAAAAAAAAACCACATGATCCTTGCATTTAAGTCCATAATTAAGTAATTAATTAAAAAAAAAATACTTTACAAAGTAAATATTTATGTCAAAAAAGAAAAAGAAATATAAAATATTATACTTTAAAAAGTAAATATCCATGTTAAAATAAATATTATATTATATAAAAATTAATAATAATATAAATTTATATAAAAATAAAATACAAGAAATTGTGATTGTAAACAACTTTAATGCTTCCTGGAGCAGATCAATCCCAAGCCATTTTATCCTCAATGTAGTCTTTAACTGTGTAAAAAGCTTTCTGGCAAAGCTTACGTTTTATGACTAATTTAAATTTGTTGAGGCTTAGTTCTTGCAAATGGAAGGGTAGTTGATTATAAAAACATATGCACTAGCATTTAAAAGAACCACCTATTTTCTTGAGCCTTGTTTTTGGAATGACAAAGTTGTGTTTATTTCTAGTATTTACGTTATTGATATCACTGTATTTTTTAAAAAGATTGATATTTTTATGTGTATACAAGAGATTCTCATAAATATACTGAGAGGGCACAGTCATTATATTAATTTGTTTAAATTTATCTCTGAGGGAGTGCCGTAGACTTAATTTATAAATAGCACGAATGGCTCTTTTTTGTAACGCAATATCGGCGGCATTCCCCCATAGCAAAATGCCATATGACATCACACTATGAAAGTAACTAAAGTACACTAAACGGGCCATCTCTAAATCAGTTAGGTCACGAATTTTTCGAACGGCACAGCTAAGTTTTTTGGACAATTTATCTATACTGAAGCTTCGCATCTAAAGTAATGCCTAAGAACACTGTAGTATATTCTGGATTTAAGCTTTCGCCCTTAATTAACACATTTGTGTTTACTTGTTTAACATGTGGTAGTGTAAACTTTAAGTACTTAGTTTTTTTCTCGTTAAGCATAAGATTATTGACGTTAAACCAATTCACTACCGTTGCAAGGGCCCTATTAACATCGTCAGTAACCATCTGCTGACGTTTGAATTTAAATAAAAGTGAAGTATCATCAGCAAACAACACTATATCATGATTATCCATGATTATGAGAAATGGCAAGTCATTGACATAAATAAGAAATAGAAAAGGACCTAAAATTGAGCCCTGGGGGACCCCCATTTTGACTATAGATCCGGGAGATCTTTTACCGATCACATCAACTCTTTGAATCCTATTACTTAAATATGAAGTAATAAGATCCAGAGAGGCATCCCGGATTCCGTAGTAGCATAGTTTCCTGATCAATGTTTCATGGAGAACACAATCAAACGCCTTCGACAAATTTCAAAATATGCCCAAAGCATCGCACTTATCTTCCCATGCACTGTAAATATGACTTAAAATTTCAACACCGGTCATCAGTTGTTGAACGACCCCTAGTAAAACCAAATTGTTTGTGATGCAGTAACTTGTGCTTATTAAAATACCTCTGCATTTGATTTAAGATACTTTTTTCAAAACTTTTACTAAAATTAGATAGCACTGATATAGTTCTATAATTTGTGGGGTCTCAAGTACTACCTGATTTAAATAATGGTAGTATTTTACTATATTTCATTAGATCAGGAAACTCACCATGATCAATACATTTATTAAAAATAACAGCTAATGTAGGTGTTTATAATAGATTTGGTAACATCAACTGAATTACCCCATAGGTCTGCAGTCTTTTTAACATTCAGTGATTTAAAAGTTTTTATTATATCATTACAAGTTACATATTGAAATTTAAATTCAGAACCACAAACTGGCACATTTTCTTTAAGTAAAGTTTCTCCAGCAATGGGTGACGCATTCAGACATCTGGTAACTGGTTGTCGATATGGGAATCTCAGCAAAGAACGATTCAAAAGCCGCGGCAATTTGCGAATCTAATTTAAATATTTTATCATCAATAGCAAGGCTGTAATCGTTATTTCGTTTGCAAGACCTGCCCGTTTCACTATTAATAATATTCCAAGTAATTTTTATTACGTTACTAGTATTTTTAATTATTGAACTCAAGTAACGTGATTTGGCAATATAGCACATTATTTTAAATAATTTTGAATAATCTATATATATATATATATAACTCAAAGGTGACTGACTGACTGATTGATTGACTGACATAGTGATCTATCAACGCACAGCCCAAACCACTGGACGGATCGGGCTGAAATTTGGCATGCAGGTAGATGTTATAAATAATAAAAATAAAATTCATTTATTGCAGGTACCCATATAAAATTAAATTAAAATAATCATGTTACTATTGCTTACAGTCATAAATTCCAAATGTCAAATAATATAACTATATGAGTAAACAGACTTAAAAGAAAAATACAAAGGTGATTGAGTGAGAACAACTTATCCTGTTATACAATGTCAAATTATCAAATTAAATGTCAACATAAAAAATAAAAATTAATAATATCAGAATGTCAGAATGTCAAATTAATTGTAATCTATATGTCATACATACGTCAAACAACAGCAACGTGCCGGCCACAACAGTGCCTTATGTAGAGACGGTCAACTCTACCCGCAATCATTACCAGGACAGCGTTGGAGCTGGCTCGCACCCTGCGCACCAAGGACGCGCACCGCTTGCGCATGGTGGCGTGGAAACAGTCGGTGCGCGCTTCCGCAAACATGCCCGAGGCGCTGCAGAAACGAGGCAGACCCAACACTGCCCTGAACGCATTGTTATACTGGACACGGAGGGCATTGTAGCTAGCTTGTGTGTAGCGAGCCCACAGGCTGCACGTGTATAAAGAGGTGCAGTACGCCTTAAAAAGGGTGATCTTAACTGAGGTAGAACAACGTGCAAACCTGCGGGCGAGCATGTTTGCTCTTCTCGACAAAGCCCTCCGCTCCCGTTCGATGTCAGCATGGTCCCTGAGATCAGACACAAGCAAATGCCCTAGGTACTTAAATTGTTCTACTCTATTCAGAGGTAAGCCATACAGATAGATTGGAGGCACTGTTTCAGGGCACTTAGCACCACCTGCTGCAAAGACCATGCATTTACTTTTCGATACATTATATTTAAGACCATGCTCACCCGCATACTCTTCACAGATACTCAGCAATCTCCTCAGACCACAGACCGACGCACTCAGCAGCACCATGTCATCAGCATAGCACAAATTGTAGACGCATACGCCGTCAACATGACAACCGACATGCTCACTGCAGAGCGCAACGATGAGTGCGTCCACGTATAGGTTGAAAAGGGTGGGTGAGGTCAAGCCGCCCTGCCTCACACCACACTCCAGACGATACGGTTCCGACACCGCCTCCGCCCACCTGACATTGTTAACCTGATGCGTATACCAGTACCTGAAGATCGTCACAAGTTCACGAGGAAGGTTGATATTCTCAAGCTTATCCCACAGGATATCATAAGCAACCAGGTCGAATGCCTTCGATAAGTCGAGGAAACACGCATATATGGGGGTCTTACGTTCCGTATAGTATCTGACGGTGTGCTTAAGACACAGTATGGCGCTCTCTGTGGACAGCTGCGGTCTGAAACCAAATTGGTTATCGTGCAAGTCCACACATTCACGCAACCGCGTATTAAGCAAACCGTCAAATACTTTGGCTATGATGGTGGCCAGCGAGATTGGCCTATAGTTCGCCTTATCAGCAAGGTCACCGGTTTTGTTTTTTACAACAGGCACCCCCACAGACCTCATAAGATCCGCGGGCAAGTAAGAGTGGCTCGCGCACAGAGAGTAAAACATCGCGAGGACTCGATAAATATGAGGGCCAGCATGTTGCAGGTGTTCAATGCTGAGACCGTCATGCCCAGGTGATTTGCCTCTCGTCATGTTCTTTATGATTGAAGCCACCTCTTTGGCTGAAATTCGAACCCCCACGACCTCATTAGCCGGCCCAGCATTGAACATCTCACTAGCCGAACCCAGAGGGGACTGTACGGAAAAATGATCCTTAAAACATTCGCGATGGTTTTATGATGGCTTACTCCATCGACGCTCACAGGAAGACTCGTCCTACCATACGTTTTGCTCGTGTGTTTCCAAAACCCACGGAAATCACCACCAGAATGCTTCTCCGCAAGGGTGTCCATCCTAATCTGATTTTCACGATCTTGACATGCCTTTAATCGTGATTTGAACACCCTTCTGCTCTCACACATTTCTGCATACATGATACCAGCCCTAGGCCTACCTCACGCTACCCACTGCAAAAACTTTAGCCGAGCCTTACCGTGAGCCTCTCTGACAAGCTCGTTCCATCCCGCTATACGTGGACCACTACCACCCGCCCTGGTGCCCCCTCGACCCACCACAGACGCACCACGCAAGGCAGACACAATGTCAGAGTACAATCTGTCCAGAGTACGCGTGTGACCATACACATTACAATATTTATCAGCACAACTTGTGCACTCGGCAGGAAAATCAATTACATTCAAACGTTTATGACACTCATTGGTATATTTAGCCACCTGTTTATTATTCCTAACACCCCATTCAACGTGTTTATTTGTACCAGTAGCTTTGGCTAATTTGGGTGTCAATAGCTTTAAGTTGCATTCAAGAACTAGGGGAAAATGGTCAGACCAATTAGTGTCATACTCAATAAAAATATTCACAATAGTACGTTTAGCCGCTTGAGTCACAACACAGTGATCTAACCAGCTACATGATCCATGCGCCTCACTAATAAAGGTGTAAGCTCCCGACTCAGTACCCAGAAAATCAACATCTAGTCACGACCAACACTGCTCAGTACAAAAATGTTTAAGTTCCGTATAAAACAATTCATGCAAATCAGCATTGAAATCGCCTAATACAAACACAGACTCAATGCCATACTCGTCTACAATAGCGCTCACCGTACTTAAACAATCCGTAAAGTCAGGCAGGTTGTCCAACGAATTCGTAGGCATGTAGACACTCATAACGATGTGTGCGTTACCCCAGCAAAATAATGTCGAAAATAGTCATTTAAATCTTATAGATAATTAGTTGCCCAGCTTCTGTAATTGTTAAGCACATTTTTAAATTTGTTACACATATAGTTTTTTAGTTATTACACAAAAACATATTCTGCTGGGGTAACGTTTCAAAACGTTACCGCAGCAAAACTTTTTTTTAAATAATGGGTATATTGAAACAAATATTAGCTATATATTTAGTTGTCTAGACGAGGTAAATGTTACACGTTATTTTGTTTTTGTTCTTTCTTCGGCTGCGAAGTTATTCGAGATTTTGCTGGAGTAACGTTTGTGGTTTTGCTGGATCTATGAAACGGTTAAGCGGATTCTTATCATATTTTGTACATGACTTCTTAGAAATTAGTTTTAATTTGTTTCGCAATAAAAATAACAAAATGACATACCGTTTAAAAGTTATTTAATGAAATATAAAAACACTTCTTTAGGTCCTAACACTCTGAATATGAGCTCTAAAGACTTACTTTAAACGTTATTTTGTAGCTTTTAACTACTTTCAAATGTATATGAAGTTTCATTAGTATCCTGTTGGTAATTAACAAATTATGATGATATTCAGTTCTCCACGTTCACGGTCACAATGCGCGCGGAGTTATTTGGCCACCGATAAACCTGTATACGGTTATATAAACTGAATATTATATCAATATTTAGTTGCTTAATTCAGTTATATACCTGTAAAATTTCAGAGTAGTACATACAATAATTAACGAGATAATTAAATAAAAGTCATTAGGAACTTCAAGACCGTGGTAATCCGAACAAGTTTAAGTGGTTACAAAAAAGCGACCGCGTAGAACATTATGCTATCTTCTAAAATATGTAGGATAATACACCTTGAAATTTCGGTACAGACGCGTACGGCGTACACTGTTAAATACATAACAATATTATAATATCTGTACTATAAACATTATTATTATTACCTTTCAGCTACTTATTAGATAGGTATATATTGTATTATGTGCACCAGTTCAATGGCACAGTTTCACGGGTTCCTTCTATTTGGCAGAATCTTAATACTCCAAAAATCATTTGGCATAACACACTTGGTATAATCTTCCTTATACGAATATTTTTAAGGCATAAAAATTATTTAGTATGTATAATTATTATTTAGCCGAATGTTTATATGTTCGAATTCACAATGGCATAAAAAACTTTTGGCAGAGTTAAAATTCTGCACATTTTCGTTTAGCATAACTGCATGCTGCATGCTTGCTTGCAGGTTTACATGTTTCTTACAGGGAAATAAAAACCACGTATGTTCACAATCAAATGTTTTATTAATGTATGCCAACAGATGGTTCTAACTGTAAATTTTCTGAAAGAATTATGGTTCTACGTTTTAATTATTATGGATATTAAATTTATGCCTAAAGATGATTCTGACTTACATAATTATTCCACTGCAGTATAATATTTTATTATTTTATTTTTGATGTGATTTTTACATAATTTAAGTTAGTCTTAGAATACAACTATCTGTAATATATATCTAGGAAAAAATATTGTGATATTTGAAATTTGTCTACAAAATATTAGGACTTACTGTTTTTAAGTTTAAGAATTATTATTTTACGTGTAAATAAAAATTCTTTAAGAAATATGTAGGTTTTTTTTTAACACTTGTGTACACATCTCTACTAAACTTGTAAGACTATCCTACATATTTTAGAAGATAGCATAATGTTCTACGCGGTCGCTTTTTTGTAACCACCTAAACTTGGTCGGATTACCACGTTCTTTGAGTTCCTAATGACTTTTATTTAATTATCTCGTTAATTAATGTATGTACTACTCTGATATTTTACAGGTATATAACTGAATTAAGCAACTAAATATTGATATAACATTCAGTTTATATAACCGTATACAGGTTTATCGGTGGCCAAATAACTCCGCGCGCATTGTGACCGTGAACGTGGAGAACTGAATATCATCATAATTTGTTAATTACCTACAGGATACTAATGAAACTTCAAGTACATTTGAAGGTAGTTAAAAGCTACAAAATAACGTTTAAAGTAAGTCTTTAGAGCTCATATTCAGAGTGTTAGGACCTAAAGAAGTGTTTTTATATTTTATTAAATAACTTTTAAACAGTATATCATTTTGTTATTTTTATTGCGAAACAAATTAAAACTAATTCCTAAGAAGTCATGTACAAAAGATGATAAGAATCCGCTTAACCGTTTCAGAGATCCAGCAAAACCACAAACGTTACTCCAGCAAAATCTCGAATAACTTCGCAGCCGAAGAAAGAACAAAAACAAAATAACGTGTAACATTTACCTCGTCTAGACAACTAAATGTATAGCTAATATTTATTTCAATATTCCCATTATTTAAAAAAAAGTTTCGCTGCGGTAACGTTTCAAACGTTACCCCAGCAGAATAAGTTTTTGTGTAATAACTAAAAAACTATATGTGTAACAAATTTAAAAATGTGCTTAACAATTACAGAAGCTGGGCAACTAATTATCTATAAGATTTAAATGACTATTTTCGACATTATTTTGCTGGGGTAACGCACACCATAACGATCACTGGTCGATCACTTGTTGTTATCTTTATAGCACATATACGCGCACTATCACACCGCAACACTGACACTTGCTGGAAAACACTGCTCTTCCACAGCAGAGCGACGCACGGTGGGCTGAAAAACGGCTTTCATAGACTTAGGCATTTTATTTTGCAAGTGCCAGTTTTTGTGCCGGATATCACTTCTATTTGTTATAACAATATACAAAAATGACACCAGAATTGATTCTGCACAAAAACGAAGGAATTATAATTTTTTTACGAAAATTTTGTATGGAGCTAGTATGAAAAATCGAAATATCTCTGAAACGGCAGCGATAACCGTAATATCCTTATAGGAGGTTTTAGTACTAATTATTTATGATTTTTTGACATACGTTACATAATGGTTGTAGATGCCTTTTTTTTTTAAATCGACAAAATATTTTTATTTATTTTTACATATTAAACGTTCCTTTTAGTGTTTAAGTTGAAGAATTCAGAGCTTTAACAACTCTTAACATAAAATAGCATCACCCCTATAGACCTGAAGGACTAGACAGAGGTGTGTAGTATCTTGTTGATCTTGTAAGATTTCCAACAATACCAAATAGTTGAATATCAGTGTCAAAGTGCCCATGCTGTCGCTTCTTTTAGAAAGATAGGGGAATGAAATTGTTAATTGATCATACCCTAAAAGTATGATTACAACATAACCGGACACATAATAATATCGACACAAAAGGAATTTTAAAACCTTGCATACGTTCAAAATACAAAATAACATATTGTGTAGTCATCTAATGAGTCTGATGACAAGTAATTAAGTAATTAGAATGATGGTTGTAGTCTTCTGATTCTAATGAGCCTATTAAGTGATTAAATGATTTGAAATATCTCGCAACAATACCAACTAAGAACTGCATTCACCTTTTTATAATTAGTGAGCTAATGTGATTTGCTAATGTTGATTAGTTCTACTATGAGTTCTACGAAATGTTTTTGACGATTAT
This sequence comes from Tholera decimalis, assembly GCA_943138885.2. Classification (NCBI taxonomy): domain Eukaryota; kingdom Metazoa; phylum Arthropoda; class Insecta; order Lepidoptera; family Noctuidae; genus Tholera; species Tholera decimalis. The sequence goes on along the minus strand of OW964552.2, from coordinate 6,144,885 downwards.
AAATTTTTATTATCATATCTTTTATAACTTTAATGAGGGTAGTTAACTAATTATTGACTTTATACAATAAAAGGGCTATAATTTTGTTCCATAATTTAGATTGTTCACAACCGTGTAACTGCTAACACTAAAACTATTTGCTTTGCGACTACAAAATCTTAGAATGGAAAGTTTAATCACCAACTTAGATTTGTTTGTTCTTCTAAAAAGTGAGTGTCCTTCATTTAATCATGAAGTATTGTTTAGTGCAATTGTGTCCCGCATAGGCGATTGCCTTTCTGCCGAAGATCAAGTAACTCTCAAAGAATTTTGCCGGAGATTCACGCGAGCTGCTTTAAACAGGTGGCAGAAATCTAAACGATTCTTTGATAACTTTAGAAATACGTACGGAGAGTGGTTGCAAGCAAATATTGATTGGCCGAGTTGCGTGCAAACTTTAATAAATCAAGAACCAACTGTTGATGAGATACCAAGAGCACGCTCAGTCTCTCCAGAACCTTCGACATCATCGACTGTTGGAACAATGACAAAAAGGTCCCGAAAACCATTCAAAGATCTGGGAAGCAAACAGAAAAAGAGAAGATCTAGTGAGCACATAGGCGAGGATTCCTGTGAATTGGCATATGCAGCTGCAGCACGTTTAAAAGAAGAAGGTTATGAAGATATCGCATCTGTAATCAATTATATGATCAAAAATCCAGAAGCTGCCGTTAAAATCAAGGAAAGCATTAAGAAAACAGTAATATTTACACCAGAGAAAGCACTTGGATTGCTTCTTTCACTTAAGCTTTCAAAGTGGCAATATATTACGTTGCGAGAAACTGCCATTCGGGAAGGTGCTAAGGATATTTACCCATCCTACTATAAACTGCAACAAACTAAGCTTGCATGCTACCCTCCTAATCAATCAGTATCATTTACGGATTCATCAGCTAGAATTACACTTCAAGCTTTACTTGACATCACGGTGAAGCGGATTCTTCAAAGTCTTTCTGATAATGTGGAAAATAAGCAGTTAAAGCTGATATCGAAGTGGGGATTTGATGGTGCTTCCAATCAAAGCCGATACAAGCAGAAAATGGACGGCGAGCATGATGATTCAAGCATTTTCATGACCTCCTTGGTGCCACTGAAACTGACAGATGGAGATAATACTATATGGACAAACCCGAAACCATGCTCAACTTTTTATTGTCGTCCGGTTCAGTTCACTTTTGTAAAAGAAAGCCATGCAGTTGTCATTGATAACAAAAGAAAAATGGATGAGGAAATTGAGGCCCTTAACCCCACAGAGTGCATTAATAGTAACAGGGTGACTCATAAACTAATGATGACAATGATCGACGCAAAAGTCTGCACGTACCTTTCTGAAGCTAGATCAAATGCATCATGCCACCTGTGCTTAGCAAAACCAACAGAAATGAACCACTTAGATGCTGTAACATCAAAAACTGTGTGTTCTGGCATATATGAATTTGGCCTATCATCCCTACATGCCCGTATAAATTGCATGGAATGTCTGTTACACATTGCGTACAGACTTGACTTCAAACAGTGGGCAGCAAGAAGTAATGAGCATAAAGATATGTTACAAAACAGAAAAAAAAAACATTCAAAATAAATTTAAAGAGGAGCTCAATCTGTTAATTGATATAGTAAAACAAGGCTCGGGAACTACCAATGACGGGAATACCGCAAGGAAGTTTTTCGAGTTTCCCAATAAAACTTCAGCTATTACTGGGTTGGATCAAAACCTGATAAAAAGATTTGCTGTTATTTTGTAAGCAATAACATCTGGTGAGAAGATCGATGTCATCAAATTTAAAGATTTTGCTCGCAAAACAGCAGAAAAGTACGTGGAATTATACGACTGGTAATACATGTCATCAACCGTACATAAACTATTAATACACGGAGCTGACATAATCGAAAAAAATGATATTGTCCCGATTGGGACTCTCTCGGAAGAAGCCTCAGAGTCTCGAAACAAAGATTTTAGGAGGTTCCGGGAACATCATTCGCGGAAAAGAAGCAGGCAAGATTCTAATCAAGATATCCTAAATATGCTTGTTGTTTCTTCGGATCCTTTTCTAAGTGCACAAAGGCCGAAGTTAGATGCCAAAAGGAAGACAACCTTTTTTGCTGAAACTCTCGACCTAATACAGTTTCCGGAAACTGAGTTCGAGTTTGTAGGTATATCCGATCTGGATTCTGACTCGGAATTGGAGTCCGACAACGAAAGTTGTAAAGAAAATTTGTAAAATTTATTTATTTTTCTTTATGTTCTTTTGTTATTTATGTTAGTTTATTGTACCAATATGTTTAGTTAATAATTTCATAAATTATAGTTTCAAATATGTATTTTGTATAATTGAATTTATTAGATATTATTTTTGTTATTTCTGTTTTATTTAAATTACCTATCAATAAAAAGTTTATATACAGTCTTTTTTTTCACATATTCTTAATATTTGGGGAAAAAGCATGCTTCCTAACGATGTTCTTAACTTTGACACAGTTCATGGATCGTTTTGAACAGTTTCATATGTTAAAATAAATAATGTTAGTACTATAATCCCCTATAAGGATATTATTATTATTATGTGTCCGGTTATGTTGTAATCATACTTTTAGGGTATGATCAATTAACAATTTCATTCCCCTATCTTTCAAAAAGAAGCGACAGCATGGGCACTTTGACACTGATATTCAACTATTTGGTATTGTTGGAAATCTTACAAGATCAACAAGACACTACACACCTCTGTCTAGTCCTTCAGGTCTATAGGGGTGATGCTATTTTATGATAAGAGTTGTTAAAGCTCTGAATTCTTCAACTTAAACACTAAAAGGAACGTTTAAATATGTAAAAATAAATAAAAATATTTTGACGATTTTTTAAAAAAAAAGGCATCTACAACCATTATGTAATGTCAAAAAATCATAAATAATTAGTACTATAACCCCCTATCAGGATATTACGGTTATCGCTGCCGTTTTAGAGATATTTCGATTTTTCATACTAGCTCCATACAAAATTTTCGTAAAAAAATTATAATTCCTTCGTTTCTGTGCAGAATCATTCTGGTGTCATTTTTGTATATTGTTATAACTAATAGAAGTGATATCCGGCAAAAAAACTCGCACTTGCAAAATAAAATGCCTAAGTCTATGAAAGCCGATTTTCAGCCCACCGTGCGCCGCCGGCGATCGTTGCTCCGTACGTGACTCACGGCATTCGATTTGTTTACCTTCTACCCGCCGGATTTCTCGATATTGGGGTGTATTTTCACTCGAGCCGTAATCCTTACTATTTTGTACATCATGTAAATACGATAATCCCACTGGACCACTATCTGACAACCATGCACCACGCTTGGCATTCACATTAGATACGGTAGAAGGCGGTAGCGAATCGTTCTTAAGGTGGAGTACCTCATTGTTTAAGTTATTCAAATGATTCAGCGTTGCATACGTCGACTTGATTTCCTCGATTGAGGTTTGCATTCGCATGAGATCTTTCAGTAGTTTCGTGCAGTCTAGGTGGTCAAAGGTAATAGGCGGTAACTTTTCCAGTTGCCGTGCCACAAACACTGTAAGTTCATCTGGATGTGTTTTGAACAGCTTCATGATGTCTGTCAGGTCTCTTTCCTCTTTGCCTTTGTTCTTACGAATTATTTTTCGCAAGTCACTTCGAATCGCGTTAAATAGAAGAGATTTCGACAGTTTAATCTCGGCACTGGTGAATGCCGATTTACAGATTTGCACCAACGTTACTTCATCAATCACCGACACTTTATTTTGAATGTATGACAACAGTTCATCGATTACGATGTTACACGAATTGCACTTGAGAACGTCCGTCATTTTAACACGATATAGCTAATTAGCGCTGTCGAGGATACGCACGTTATGACGTAGGCATCCGCTAAGAAAGGATTTTGCGAAATTCCCACGGGATCGGGATTTACAGGGGAAAAACTTTCCACGCGGGCGAAGCCGCTGGCATAAGCTAGTTCTTAACATATAAATTAAAAATCTACTGTGTTGATATAAGTCCGTTTCTCATACAGTTCATAAAGCAGTTTTCTACTTTTATGGATACTAACGGTGACCCAGTCGCTAAAGGAAGAGTTATTATTTACTGATAAAGACCTGGGAATAAATGTGGTATCAAATTGCTTACAATACATGTTAAAAAAATCATTATAATGTTTGTTTCGGTCACCATTCGTTGACAAATATGGAATTTTGTTTAAAAGTTTAATTTTAAATGTTTCCATGCGATATTTTGATTTAGGGTTTACAGTGATATCTTTTTTTGTCTTCATTTTTTCCATATTTGTTAGAGTAATTAGTTGCCCACAGTGATCAGAATCTAATAAGTTAATTATTTTTTGTGGGTAGGTACAACATCTGTATAAATATTGTCTATGCAAGAGGCACTATTGGGGGTTATTCTAGTAGGCTTCATAAATAGGTTTTGTTAGTAAGCAATCAGCTATGGTTTAACTTTATCTTTACAAGATTATTGCGCATTTTTGTGATCTTACGTAAAAACTTACAAAGTTCCCTACCGAGAAGGGGAAGGGTGGAGGTGCTGTAAGAAAAAAAATAATAATATTAAACCATTCATTACGTTAGAAGATTTAGGGGGAAGCCCCTAAATCTTACGTAATAAATGGATTGCCCCTTAGCATTGCAGCAATTTATGAAAACTCTTGCTACTTTGTAGTTCTGTCGCTTGTTACGCCTCTAATAATTGTATAAGAGCAGTAAGCTGCAATGACAGGGCCCGGTGGGGCTAGTTCCAGCCATGGTTACGGGAATGTTTTAACTGTTGTAGGTTGTAAACTAAACGTCTATGTCACTTTATGTCAACTGTCAAAACGAACACTAACAACCTGTCAAAAAGCTACTTGTCGCTTGCTAATCTTGTCTACTCATGTATCTTATCTCTGTACTAAAAGTAATTAAATCTGTGTTCATCTAATTACATGTTCTCATTTTCTACCAATAACCCATCACGAACGGGTATCCGTGGCTCCGGAATTTAAGGGCAGATAAAGGAACAATGTGGGTTTTTAGTCAGTAGAAGTCTGACACATCCTTGCACTTCCCCCAGAACGGGAGAAGTCATTCGATGATTTTCTCACCCAGAAAAAAAAGGTTATAAATATTATTACTTACTCTTCCAGCATTCAGACTATCTGTCATGTCCACTGGCTGGCAAGCCCAATTGTATCCATTACTTGACGGCCACCAACCCGCAAAGAGACCCTGAAATGGTAAATGTATAATTTAGCAAAGAATAAGAGAAAAATGAGATTTTCTGTGCTTGTAAGTCTCGCATCGGTAGGTTCAATATTAATACTTATTTTGTTAACCAGTTACATAGTTCGCTGTAGTTTGTAAGCCAAAACCGTCTAGCAGCTAGCTATTTTTAACCGACTTCAAAAAAAAGGAGGTTCTCAATTCGTCTTGAACTTTTTTTTTTTACCTCATAACTCGGAGACGGCTGGACCGATTTGAAAAATTCTTTTTGCGTTTGAATGGGTATACTTTCTAGTTGGTCCCATTGTTACGAAATCAGGATCTCATGATGGTATCCGCGAGAAATCGATGGAACTCTTCAAATATTATAGGCACACCTATAGCGTTTTGGGTATTTTTTGTAGTACCTTGAGCAGTTGCTTCCGAAAAGTACCATTTGGGGAAGTTGAACTGATGATGACCACAGGTGGCCACTGAAACTCCTCAATAATAAGTATTTCTTGGATTGTGTTTCGATTACATGAGTACGGATGTTAAACACTTTATGCTCGTCACAATACATATGGTGATGTAGAGCTGATGGTCAAGTACCAGGAGAACTCCTCAAAAATTAACGGCTATGCATCGGGAAAAGCAACATTTTGTAAAAGGTGATAAGTTGTTGACATTATGGCTTTTGTAACTAGATAAATTACAAACCGACCCACTAAAAAGCGTGAAAATTTTTTTTGTGCAAAATATAGAACCGACTTCCGTATCAAAACACTACAAAGCCAAAAATAACTTTAATTTCGGAAGGCGGTGTGAAAAAGAAAGAAAATCCAAAACCAATAACACCGACTTCCGAAATTAAAGTTATTTTTGGCTTTGTAGTGTTTCTCTGGTCAAATTCAACGCTTTAAAAACACAGGCTTGTCTTTTCTCCGCTAAAAGGAGCCAATTTGAATGGTCTCCTACTTTCAGAGGTGCATCTGTACCTATTACCGACCGCCTGGAGCTCTTGGGCATGGAGTTGACGTCTGACCTCAACTTCGGCTCAACCATTGAGTCTAAAGCTCAGACTGCAGCCAAAAAGCTGGGCATCCTACAGAAGTGAGGCGATACTTCACACCTGGACAGCTTTTAAATTTATATAAAGCACAGGTCCGTTCCTGTATGGAGTATTGCAGTCACTTGTGGGATGGCTCAGCCAAATACCAGCTAGCTGCACTTGACTCGATCGAACGCAGAGCCAAAAGGCTCATAGGTGACGAGGTTCTGGCGGGTAAGCTTCACAGCCTGGCTCACCGGCGAAAGGTTGCTTGCCTGTCTATCTTCTACAGATTGTACTTCGGAGAGTGTGTGCAGGAGCTCCACGACCTGATCCCTTCATCCCCCTTTTACTACCGGTCTACCAGACGTACCGCAGGATATCATCCACACTTGGTCGATATACCGTCTTGTCGTACTAAGCGCTTTTCTTCAACATTCATTGTGCGCACAGCCAAGGTGTGGAACTCTCTGCCGGCTTCTGTGTTCCCTGCCACATATAACCCTTATATCAGCCTTTAAAGCAAGAGTGAATAGGCATTTTCTGGGCTCGCTCGTTTGATCTTAGACCTCATCTTACACTTACTATCAGGTGTGATCGAGGTCAAGAGCGGGCTCATTCGTAATAAAAAAATAAAAAAAAGATATGGAAGTCGGTTCTATTTTTTGCAAAAAAAATTTTCTTTGTTATTTGTGGATAACGTTGTGAAAGTAAGTATTTTATTAGTTTTCAATCCTCTGCCGTTTATTATCCCCAGTAAAATAAAGTCATCATAATTACACATTTGTTCTTACTATACTTATCAATTGTTGTAATATTTATTCCATAGGTAGGTATGTCAGTACCTATCACATTTCCCTGTTAAGACAGTGAATTAATTTGCCTGTACTGGCTTCTGAGTGCATAGTTCACAGACATACCTAATTAAATAAACATGAATTATGAAATGTCAAAAATAATACGGTAATTGTTTACTTTTAAAATATTCTTCTTTTATCTAGGTACTCCATAATCTAGGAAGATTAAAAGCGCTTCTCCTCTACATTTATTGCGCGCACAGCCAATGTGTGGATCTCTCTGCCGGCTTCTGTATTCTTTGCCACATATGACCCGTCAGCCTTTAAAGCAACAGTGAACAGACATGCTCGCTCGTTCCATCGTAGACCTCATCTAATACTTACCATCGTGAGCAGGGTTAAGATCTAGCTTATTAGAAAAACAGAGAAGATCCAACAAGAATATTTAACTATGAAATAACAGAGTATTATTGTAAACTGTAAATATTTAAAAAGAAAATGTCCGAAAACTTACCTCATAAAATATATATCCGCTTATAAGTATTTGAAAAATGTTATAGTAGAACATGATCCTTTTCAACTTGAATGGTTTTCTGTCTTTCATAAATTGCGGTCCCAAAGTGTTTGAGAAGTAAAGATACGTTGGTATGATGATGAAAAGAACCAATGGTGATGGCCACCAGTCCACGGTTCTAGGGTCTGGAATAAAAAAAAAACAATTTTAAACTTGAAACGGGATATTTAACACGTGTATTTATTGTTTCGAGTGTCCGATATTTCGGCACTATTCAAAGCGCGATGAACTGAAATGATCACGGATGAACTGAAGTCATTGCGCGTGGACGTTTATGAGCAGATAAATCGGTCTACCCTCTTTTTCGTTTTTTTTTTTGTGATCAACACCGCTGCCACTGTCATATGTATCTAATATTCAAAACTCTATTCTGTTCCCTCGTTTTGGGCGCTTTTACGATTTTTACATAATTTTATAATTATGATATTTATTAATTTTATTTATATATATATATATATATCGACGCTTGAAAGGCAATCATGACTAAGCGACATTGAGTAAACTTTACAGGAGAGCGATTTAAAGTTCAAATATTTACAAAAAAAATCATAAAAATTTTCCTAATTGTTCGATTAAAATGATGTTAACAGTCCTAGAAATCATTTTTATATAGCTATCCAAATTGTCAAAATAAGACACCTGACACTTTTAAAAACACTGGTTTGTGTCGGTTAGATAAAATTTACCTGATTTGATGAACAGGTAAAATTATCTAAATCATCATTGTAGTGTGTGCAGTAACATGGAAAAATAGGTAAACTGACTTAGTTTAGAATTTTGAAACATAAAGATTGATCTAAAAAGATCTGACAGTTTAAAATAAAATAAGTAAATTTACCTAAGCATTCTTTAATGGTTTTTGTGATTTTGGAAATTGTATCTTAGTTATTAAAATTACCCCAAACCTCCCTTCATAACCGACATTTAACCAAGAACTGTATAGGTAATTATTATCATGCACAAAAATAAATGAAATCAATTATTATTGAATAAAAGTCTTTATTGAAAATTAAACAAATACGCTATGTAGTGCCGACCAGGAAACTAATTATGACTTAATATTCAGTCTGAGATTAATATATTTTTAATTGAACAATTATTATTGCGGTCGCAATTATAAATTACCTAGCATCTTCATCTTTCAGTTTCTAAAAAAAATTATATCTCACAATTGCTTTTGATATGGGAAGCTGCGATCGATAACAACGTAAAAGAGATACCTGGGTTTTAGACTGAATTTCAACTTTTTTTTTTTGATAATAGGCTCGCGTTTGACCACCATCTCACCTGATGGTAAGTGATGATGTGGTCGAAGACGGAGCACGCTTACCTAACAGTAACCTATTCACTCTTGACTTAAAGAGCTCTAGGTTATAGCTATCGGGAAACACAGAATCCGTCAGGGAATTCCACTCCTTAGCCGTACACACAATGAAGGTATTCCCAAAACGTTTAGTGCGTATAGGTGGGATATCCACCATGTAACGATGGCGCATCGTCGTTTGTCTTGTAGTCCGATGATGGGACGGGCTTGGCGGAATTAGATTGTGTAATTCCATCTTACACTCTCCGAAATGTAACCGATAGAAAACCGATAGACTAGCAACTCGTCGTCGATGTTCAAGGCTCTGGAGCTTTGATTCGACCAGTATATCGTTGCCAATGAGTCTTTTGGCCCGTTTCTCAATAGACTCAAGCGCATCCAGCTGGTACTTGGCAGATCCATCCCAAAGATGAGAGCAGTACTCCATACACGACCGAACCTGGGCTTGATAGAGATTGAGCAGCTGTTCGGGTGTGAAGTACCGTCTCACCTTTGCTAGGATTCCCAACTTTTTTTATGCTAATTGAGCCTTAGCCTCGATATACGGGTAAAATTGAGGGTAGAAGTTAGTGTTACCCCCAGAAGCTCGATACGATCGGTTATTGGCACGGTTACATCTCGGAAAGTAGGAGCTGGTTTGAATTGACTCCTTTTTGCAGAGAAGAGACACGCCTGGGTCTTAGCTGCATTAAACTTGACCAAGTTGGCATCGCCCCATTCGGAGACAGCCTTCAAGGACAAGTTCAAGCGCCCAACCATGTCCTCACGGAGAGACTGGATCTCTGGATCTGGAAAAACTGTAAACCATGGTAATGGTGCGTAAACAGTTGTATTCTTCAATCTATTTTCAATAATAGCATGCACTGTATCTACACATAAAATCAATATATTTAACATATAAAATCAATATATTTAATATCTTTCTTGGATTTTCTTTTACCAACTTTACTTTTAATTGGATTTGATACGGTAGATTCTTTACTTTCATGCCAATGTAGACGGTACATCATGATCGGACGTAAGTGATGTATATTGTGTGTTTTCCTCAACCTGGTGATCATTCAAAGTCGGTTTTTCAATGTCTGATTCAGCAGTTAAAGTCATATTAAATGCGTGATCAACCGATATACGTGGAGCAGTAATCGATGCAGTCGTTTCAGTGTGATCTGTTGTGGTGCATAAACTATAGACAAGAACCGGAAAAGCTAAATCTTTCGAAGTGTCAATGCTGATAGAAACTGACTCTAATGTTTTGTTAAACTGTTTGTGACTGATGCAGACTGCAAAAAAAATCAATTCGATGATGTCAGATTTATACCGTGTATTTTTACTAAGTGAAACTACAAGATAAATAACTACTGTTTGTTTGTCTTGTAGGTACTCAAACAAATTATAAAAAAGCAACTCATAGGTACCTTTGCATAATTTGATTGAATACTTACCATGTCTTCATAGAATATGCGCCAAAATGTGAAGTACGGTTCCCTAAGCGACGGCGGGTGCCTGAATTAGAACCTGTATAGACGTGTCACGACGCGTGTCGCGCATACCTACACGACGTTTTTCAAACTCGTGCGGTTCTTTAGCGACGAGAAAATATAATTTTGCGTACGGGTAAATTTATCTACGCGCCATTGTTAGCCATTTAGCAAATCAAGTAAGACTATCTAACCGACATCATTAGTATTAAGCGTTGTCAAATAAAAATATCTAAGAATAAAAAATAAATATTATGATATACAAGTAAAAATAGCTAAACTCTAATATTCTTCCACTTTATTTCAGGCTAACTTATACAAATGACACTGTCACAAAATATATTATCGAGTTAAAATATATAACCACATAAATTACAATTGCTTTATGTAGGTAAAATCTACTAAGTAATTTCAAAGGAAAAATTCTTAACAAGTAAATACGTCAATACAAATAAATGAAAAAGTCAATACATGAAAAACCGACTAAGTTCATATTCCTAATTGTTAGAACGTCATAACTGCTAGATATTCAAAAAATCACTATTTTTTGGTCGTTTAGTAAGCACAAAATGTAGATTTTACCGAAATCACGCAATATCTAAGCGACAATAAAGCTCGTCGTAGAACTATGAGTCCTAGACCAAACGACGCAGAAAAATCTGCCGGTTCGAATGGTATATATAACTCATTTTACGGATTTATGTCGCTTAGTTAGGATTGCCTTTCAAGCGTCGATATATATATATTTATATTTGATAATCTATACTAATATTATAAAGCGGAAGAGTTTGTTTGTTTGTTTGCTTGAACGCGCTAATCTTCGAAAGTACTGGGTGGATTTGGATGCAATTTGGTACGGAAGTAGCTTGAAGCTTGAGGAGGGTTATATAAAAAAAATGCTCAATATGTATTGGGTTTTATTATTATTTTTAATTACACATGATGTTACTTAAACTTTTTAGCCTTTCATCTGTGTCTAATAAATACGGAAATTGATTTTTGAACGACGAGACGAATGTCAACATTGCTTGCCAAATATTTATTGTTGCGTTCGGAAATTTATTTTGAAACTAAACTTATAAAGAGATACCAAATTGTTACAGAAGTTAGCCAAAAATAAGTAAAGAAAGTTTAGCACATATTTTTTTAACCTTTCATCTGCGTCTTACTAATTACGGAAATTGATTTCTGAATGACGGAACGAACATCAAATGTTTGACAGGCAGGAACAGTTTCTAAGGAAAAACAAAATTGTTGTTTTTACCATATTCCTAGCATTTATTTCATATTTTCTCACCAATTAAACTTTCCCTGGACTTTTACTTACCAGACCTTTAACTTCCAAAAATAATTCAAAACCAAAATTAGTCAAATCAGTCCAGCTGTTCACGAGTTTTAGTGAGACTAACGCACAGCAATTGTTTTTTATATACCTACTAGCTGACCCGCCACGACTTCGTTCGCGTGGTATCCTACCCCTACCCAACCGATACTACTACCCCTACCCTACCCTACCCCCTACCCCTACCCTACCCCTACGCTACCCCTACCCTACCCTACCGTACCTCTACCCTACCCTACCCCTACCCTTGAGACCTTTTCTACTTTTCTCAACTTTTAAACCTTCCCTAGACCTCCACGAATATTTCAAAACCAAGATGAATGAAATCGGTCCAGCCGTTCTCGAGTTTTAGCGAGACTAACGAACAGCAATTGATTTTTATATATATAGACTAGCAGTTGCTCGCGACTTCGTTCGCATGGGAAGTTTTTCCCGCGTAAATCTCGATCCCGTGGAAATTTCGCGAAATCCCGTCTTAGCGAGTATCTACGTACTAAAAGGAACCCCCATGCCAAATTTCAGCCCGATCCATCCAGTAGTTTGGGCTGTGCGTTGATAGATCACTACCACAGAAATCTTAATAATATATTAAGATTTCTGTGATCACTACCTATGTCAGTCAGTCACCTTTGAGTTATACAACGTGTAATTTAAAGGGTATATACATACCAAGTGCATGGCTTCTTTGGATGATAACAAACGATATGAACAGGGTTTTCTAATCCTAAGTCTACGTGTGTAGAACTTATTACAAATTCCAATACACTAATACCAGAGACCGAATTTTTCAAATTAAGAAGAACGAAGAGAATTATCGTGGTATTGGCAAGTGATATGGAAAGTTATTGACCCTCGTAGTGCTGTGACACGTTTGTTATGATTGGTATTCAAAAAATATATGAAACCAATAATTTGGTATCAATTCTTTGAGTCAGTTATTTTGTTCTGAAACTGTGCATAGAGACTCCATCCCAGATATTGTCTTCGGCCCTTTTGGATAGATATGGGGTTTCTGTTACACGTATATATATTTAGATATAGACTGACCCGGCAAACGTCGTGCCGCCATGTTTTTTTATTTTCATTATTTATAACTTTTAAAGCCTTCCCTGCATCGGTCTAGCCGTTCTCGAGTTTTAGCGAGACTAACAAACAGCAATCGATTTTTATTTATAAGAAGATAGACTAGCACTTCGCCTACGACGTAGTCCACACGGTTTTGGAAATTATTTATAGCTTATAATAGTCCTCGAAACCGATTTCGGCCACGGCGACCAATCTCATAATTGGACCGATTTAAGCAAAAATCATCCAACCCACACAAACCTATTATGTTAAAATATACCTTATTTTGGAGTACATAGGTCACAAACTCGAAATTGTCGAGGTTGTGGGTTGGATCATTTTTGCTTAAATCGGTCCAATTGGTTTAGCCAGAAACTCAAAAGATATTATAGTGCACAAGTATGTGCCCAAGTACAGGTGCACTCTTTGTTCCTTTTCTCTCATTGTCCGATGGGATGGCAATCCGACACGACCGGAGAGAGATCAGGTGCAGGACCAACGGCTTATCGTGCTTTCCGAGGCACGAGGGTTTCACCACCAACTTCCAAACTCCGGGCTACTACTGAGAAATTTCTACCAGAAAAACCCAATAGCACTTATTTTCCAACCCGGAAATCGTACCCGAGACCGCTTGCTGAACAGTCTATCTTGCAACCACTAGGCCTCCGAGGCAGTTATAAGCTGCAACACTCACAATATAGTGAAAGAAAAGAAAGAAAGAAAAAAATATCGGTTGTCTGTAAAGTCGGTTTACTGACGATAGTTGAACGTGACAACGTCATAAGAAAATACTGATGGAATGGTTGCATTTTACAAAAGAAAATTTTAATTTTACATCACTATTACTGCACTTCTCATGACAATGGAAGAATCCCTACACAGTGACGTCATCTCTTACCGTTTTATGATAGCCTAGTACTTGACTCGTTGAGTCATACATAAATGTCAAAGAATCCCTACACAGTGACGTCATTTCTTACCGTTTTATGATAGCCTAGTACTTGACTCGTTGAGTCATACATAAATGTCAGCTTGTAGATCCAATTTGATTTGCTTTGGAACGCCTCAGAGCGATGGAACGCCTCAGAGCGAGGTAACGCCGCATGAGTCATGTATTTTCGTGCGTGCAGCCAGCTTCATCGAATTATAAGACGTTGTCACGTCTAAAACGTTTATTGACACATGCCACAAGTACACACAGTAAAAAAAAATTACAAGAAACAAACAAAATCATATTATTATGACAATAAAATATATTAAAAAAGTGAAATTGAATAGATCCAGGATGATTAATATTACTGTGTGACTCACGGATGGGCCAAATAGGCCCAGTTCAGCAAAAAGCCGGACAACTAGTGTCCAACGCTGGTTTTCAACTGGTCCTAATAGTGAGTGTACGGATGTCAATCAGTTTATCATATAATATAGTAAAAATATACATATAATATAATAATAATATACATAATGTAATAATGGAAATATACATAAAATAGAAATATAAAGTGCTTTAAGAATCCAATCAATATTTATATACAATACATAATAATTATATGTGTATTTCCAGTAGTTGCACGCGCATCGCCCGTAAACACAAACATCCCACTCAAATTGACACAGCATCATAACAGGGACACATTTATATTGACCATGTCCAGTCTTCGCTGTGCGTCTATCAAATACTGTCGCAAACGTTTTCTGAACAGATTTAACGAGTTGCATGTTCTAATAGGAGGTGGCAGATTGTTCCAGATTTTTGAAGCCGCATAACGGAAACTGCCTCTGAATGCTACCGTGCGATGAGAACGAGACGCAAGCTGCTGTGAACATTGCCTTCTTTCGCAACCCCGTGTACTAGTGAACCAACTTAGTTTATTGTACAGGTACTCTGGCTTTTTATGTTTTAGCACACCGAACAGAAGGCATGCCAGGTGCAACTTGCGTCTCGATTTCATTTTGAGTGTGTAGTGCTTATTAAGTACGGGCGTTACGTGGCTCCTAGGAGGAATCAGAATCAGAATCAGAATCATTTATTCGTAAACATAGGTGATAATTATATACAAGATATTAAAAAATTAAATTAGGAATTGTGTAACAGAACCGGGCACAGGCGTTTTGCACCCTTTGAATAAGACGGTCTGTGCGGGCTAATAGACGTGGGCCGTAATCTGCATCGGCATAGTTTAGCCTAGACAACACCAGAGTCTCAACAAAGGCCTCACTTTGTACAGAATCTTTAGTCGGTAGAAGCAGTTTTAAATTAGATTACTCGTACGGCTAAGGAGTGGAATTCCCTGCTGGAGTCTGTGTTTCCTGATCGCTATAACCTGGGGGTCTATAAACGCCATTTCAAAAAATTTGATCGCTCGAGTTTAGGTAAATATTGGTATGTGCGCATGGCGATGCACACATAATGCAACACAAATAGTGTAGACCAAATGTCGAGTGAGACTAAACAATTTTGAGCTGTTATATATATTTAAAAGAAAAATATAATTATGTGACAACCGACTTCAACAAAATTAAACTCAAAGTGTAAATTTTGGTGCTACTCAGTTGAGTAGCACCAAAATCTTTCTTAGTTAAGAAAGATTACACTTTTTGTGTCGATGATATTTATTTCTACAAATAGGTTACAAGTAAAAAAAGGTGTTGGTACACAAAAATACAATAAAATACGTTACACTTTTACGCATAAGTTATGACCATATTTAGTTAATATTGGTTGATCTCGGTATTTCCAAGCGGATTACTTTGAGACAAACATTGAAACAAGATCAAATGTTACAGTATATTTTTAAGCCCAGACACTTGTCAAATCATAAAATATGAAAACCAGGTAGTTTAAATATTATATTAATTATAGGAGTATATAATATCGCCGTGTGCTCTTACTGCTTTAATTTCTTGTTTATCAGCATTTTTACTGTACAGTATGTATGATATTGTCCGTAAATCCATTGATGCAGTGATCTCATTTTGGTTTGAAATGCCAATTCCTATTATGATTGAACCAGATACTGCTCGTTAATTAAGATTTAATTTAGATTTTTCAGTAGTTTTGGTGTCTGAAGTTTTCAGATTAAAGCTAGATACACACATCTTACATTCATTGAAGTAAAATCTGAATATGAGACCCATCTGTTCCATTTTTAGATAGCTCATTTTGTAACCGAATTTTACACTGTGTTTGCTTATATTTATTAATTAACTCTAAAAGTACTGAAAATCTATTATTCGCCTCCCATGCACTTTATATTTATTATTCTAAAAAATAAATATAAGAATTTGAGAAATTTGAACCTTGATTACAATCTAGTATAGATACACAGTGTAATTGAATATACGTAAAACTGGAAAAGAGGTAATTGTAATCATCATTAAGATTATGAACATCTTTTACTATAGGACCAACCTTAAAACTACGAGAAAGAATAGACGACCTCGTTCATTTATAAGTGTGCATAACTGGATCAAATTTACTAAACAGCTGATTATTTTTCACGTTCATAATAATGAGTACAATTACCCCTTTTAAGGGTTTATGTATATTCCGTTATACTCTGTATAACATGTTCAAAAATATAGTAGGTACCCTAAAGTTAGTTTATCTTCAGACATGTAGTTGTTACACTACACGCTTGAAGATTTTTGTATATTCAAAATTTTCTACCTATGCATATTACATACATGATTATGCACTGGTGCCTAATGCTGTTTCATATATTATACACCGTTAAATTTTGATCGTTTTAATCCGTCTAACCTGTGGTTTCACTTACAAAATACTATTCATTAAAAGCTTTTACAGCAATGTAACTCTTAAAATAAAAAAAAATAGCAAGTGATAAGGTAAAACTCGCAAAATGCATGAAATAAGTAGTAGCGCCACGAGATAGTTACCTACGCAACGACCGACGTACCTACACTGTGCGATCAAGTTAAAGGTTATTGACTCACACACAATGATATTATAAAGTACAGATATGTTACGTTCATAGTAATTTGCGTTGAAATTTGTCCCGCGTAGTAAAAACTGCACACATCACGGATATCTATGCACACATTGACAAGTTTTACTGATAAGTAGAACAAAAGATACGAAACAACACGCAAGTGAAAGAGATAGTTATAATTCTAACCATTGCGCTTCAAATGAGTCCTTGTGCCATAGGATAACATTTTTATAGCCGTAGAGTGGACACTCCATTGAAGAGTAAGTACGTAGGTAAGAAATTAAACATCATAATGGTTAATCACGGATCAAGTATTACCACTAATGTTTGTTTTCAGCTTAGCCCATTATATTCAAAACTAAAAAAGAAATTAATAGTCATCTATACTTATAATAAATCTGTAGAGAGGTCAATTCTGTACATGAAATATATTTCCAAAATAACTATCAGGGGGTGATTAGGGATCGATACTCATGCCAAAAATGCAATCAGTAAAATTTTTGTCTGTCTGTCTGTCTGTCTGTCCGTCTGTCTGTCTGTCTGTCTGTATAACCGTTATAGAAAAAAAAACTACTCGACGGATTTTAACGAAACTTGGTACAATTATTTTTCATACTCCTGAGCTGGTTCTAGTATACTTTTCATCACGCTACAATCAATAGGAGCAGCGCAGTAAAGGGATATGTTGGGAAAATGGGAGGAGTTACTCCATTTTTTAAGCTTCCGTCGCGTGTGCAACCTTAATGGTTAAAGCTACACAGAAATCATTTCATGACGGAAATGTTCTCTTTAAAATTATATAAAAATATCCCACGACAGCATATGTCTATCTTTTATGGTTGACTCACAATAACACGTGTAACTCCCGATAGCTTAGCAGTTCGAAGCTTTCTGATTATAATATTTGTCTATTCTTACGTTTATAACACTCTTTGTCACCCGTAATTGAAAAAGTTAACATTATTAACTATTCCATAAAAAAGAATCATATAAATCGGTATAGAAACAACAAAGTTATACATGAAATACGCTAATAATAAGCCATCGCGCGTGAATACTGAATCATGCTATAAGGATTATTTTTGAGAATCGGTCGTCGCGCTCGACGCGTCTCGCGGCTTGATGGTATAAAAATTGGCCAAGTGCGAGTCAGACTCGCCCATGAAGGGTCAAAAAAACCTTACAAACTTAAAACTAGCTTATTTACATTTTTTACAACTACGCCAAATAACTTTGTTTTTCATAGTGTTTGTATGAATTACAAAGTTATATTTGCGGTTTTAGAAAATATGCTGCATCTCAAAAGCTGCTGAACTGATTTCGTTCAAACCAATTTTGATTGAAAGTTTACATTAAGATTAGATAAGAGAAGATATTTTTTTAGATTTTTCACTCCATTATTATAGAAGTTACACATTTTATCACTTTGGAAGCGTATATCTTTTAAACGATTAACCTTGTGAAAAAATGGCTTTAGAAACCTCAATGTCATTTTTAAATACCTGTCTATAAATATCACATACGCATAGGTTTCAGAAAAAAAAAAATTTGTCAGTTTCAGTTCCATGTATGGGGAGCCCCCCTTTATTTTAAATATTTTTTAATTTTTTTCTTTAAATCGGAAAGCGGTTTACAGAATACATCTATCTACCAAGTTTCACATGTATAGTCTTAATATTTTCGGAATAAGATGGCTGTGACAGACAGACAGACGGACAGAAATGTCAACACTATAAGGGTTCCGTTTTTGCCATTCGGCTACGGAACCATAAAAAGGCGGGGCGTCATTGACATATTATATTTCCCTACTAAATTGCGAAAGTTAATCTGTCTGTTACATCAAAATCACTGAACCGTGAGGATGGACATAGGTTACTTTTTTTACGAAAAACGACGGAAACGCGGACGAAGTCGCGGGCAACAGCTATCTATACTAATAATATAAGGATGAAGAGTTTGTTTGTTTGTTTGAACGCGATAATCTCAGGAACTACTGGTTTGAATTGAAATAATATTTTTTAATTAAATGTCAATTTATAGAGAAAGGCTATAGGCTATATTATGTCATTACGCTAAGGCCAATAGGAGCGGAGCGCCAATGAAGAATGCTTCAAAATCGGGGTTAAATATAAAGTTAGCCCAAAGTAACTATTCCACGCGGACGAAGTCGCGGGCAAAAGCTAATTATGCTAATAAAATAATTTATGATCAGTCATAACAATAATTATATGATTCGAAAACTTCGTCAAATCGGAACTTCATCTTGGATGAAGCAGGTGGAAAGCTATCAATAAATAATCAATTTCATGACACAACTATAGGTTTCATAATGAACAAACAAATTCAACGTTGGCGAAAATGCAAGCAACAGGTAGCTGACATTTTATAAAACATTATGCAGGCAGCATTATGTTTGATAAAATGTTTTAGTTACCTACCTCTATAATTGGAACTGCATTTTTTTCAAGCATTGTTCGACTACATATTCGAAACATAATCAAGACAGATAATCAAAACATAAAGTTATAATCCTCAATAACCAGTCAAATGAACTTTAATCAAAAAAATTGTAACACAAAACAAATTAAAACAAGTCAATCAATATCGCTTCTACACTTGTAAACTTTTAACTAATCTATGTCCGCACGCATGCATCCTTATCGCTCTCGCGACAAAACGAGTTTGCTCTCTCTGTCTTCACCTACATATGGCTCCTAAGCATAATTTATTGGCAAGTTTGGAAAATAAATGAAATATAAAAAATTATCTTAATATATTTGCATTCTCACATGTGGTATGAGATCCTTTGTATTTTGTTTACTTTGGAAGTATAATTCGTACACTTCCGGAACTCACACGATGGCATTTTTGATAAATAAAATCTAAGGACACGGGTATTACGGTGCGGCACGCTTGTGGTTGCGTTCGACGCAGACTAGTTGCAAGACGTTCCAATTAGCTCGTGTTCGAGTCTCACGACGCGCGCGCCTATAACATATCTGTACTATAAAATATCATTGCTCACACAGCTGATGTTCACGTAAACGAATTAAATGATTCCAAATTTTCCTACATATTTTTACGGGCTTAGGACCGACACAACTGCTTTGTGCCTAAGACATACCTAATAAAATAATTATGCTAAAAGCGGTAGGTACCTACATTTAAAAATCAATTTCGACAGGCCTGCGACTTCTGGCGTATTTAAAAATGTGGAATCAAAATTATGTACAATGATTTAAAAAAATAAAAAGATCTAATTACATGATTTAAAAAAAGTTCTGTTACATACCTACATCACCTTTGTATTTTTATTTATTTAACACTTAGCAACAGGAAAAGTTTTCATAAAAATTTGTAGGTAAGTACCGAATCAAAATTATTTACAACCATTTAAAAAGAGTTCTGTTATAAACCTAATAATTAATCATCTCTGAATCATCATTAGTTAGACTTCACGATAAAGTAATAATTGTTCAAAGTGCATACCATTCCTTTGGATACATAATCTTGCACGTTTAATTAAATTGTCTTTGTCCGTCACTTTTTAAAACATCGAATGCGTCCTGTATTGCACTTTTTATTTGTTCACGAGTTTGATGCTCTTTTCTGTACACTAATCGCTTCACTTCACTCCACAAATGAAACCCAGATGTAAAATTGCACCATGGCAACGAACTCCAGGCTGGAGTACACGTAATTCCAAGACGCCATTATTTTCACGCGACAACACACCGATGCGATATGGCGTCTTAGAGAAACTGATTTTTTATGTTATGATGACGTGTCACTCCTGCGCTACCCTTAGCACGCGGGGTGTGCGGGGCGAACGGGGCGCGCAGGGCGCGCGCCTCTCGTATTGTCAATCAAATGGGGTTTGGGGGCGGGGCTTGGTCTAGGATTGGCTATTTTTTGTGAGTCCACGTGAACTAGGCGAACACGTCATTGTTGTTATAATCGAATGGTGTCTACTAATGGTTCGCATTATTTTTTCACTCAGGCGTAAATTAATTCGAGTTATTAAAAAAAGTACTATATTTTTTAATTTTATCTTTATAAATCAATAGTGTTTCATGCACCGGTTCGACCCTCCACGGGATTAAAACGATCAAAATTTACCCGTGTATAAGTAATGCTGTTTCGTATTAATTCTGTAACTGGTAACTGAAAAGACAATGCTTGATGACGGCAATTCGGTCCAACACCTAAATTGAAGTAACTACTTAAATAAATAGTCCAAAAAATATTTACATTTGCGTTCGGAAGTTCCATTGCATCATCAAGCCCAAGGTCTAAAGCTACAGGATTAATGCGATTGCAATACAATTTATTTTATCTTTGTTTTGGAGTGGGAAAATAATCGAATGACTTCTCCTGCTCTGGGTGGAGCGGAAGGGAGTGTCAGACTTCTACTGACTAAAACCCACTCTGTTCCTTCAGCTGCCCTTAAGTTTCATGAGTCAGATATTTTGGTTAAGCAACGCTTGCCGAGTTCTGTCTTTTGATGGCTGACCATCTTATCAATCAACATTATACTTATTCACAAAAATATGGTCTATGTCACTTGGTATAGCTTTATATTGGTGAAAGATTGAAATCGGCCCATTAGTTTCGTCATGTCTGTCTGTCTGTCTGTCCGTCCGTCCGTCCGTCCATAGGTCACAGCAATTTTATTCCGAAACTGTTAAGACTATACATGTGAAACTTGGTAGGTACAGTCACGGACTATAAATGATGAGCCACTTGCCACCATTCGTATTTTAGCCGTGTAATGCAAATCGGGTTTAATCGGTTATATTCGTACACAGAACAGAGTGACTACCTAAAGTCAACGAATTGCAGGTGTAGAAACCGTAACCTAGCGACAATTGTTTTAGCGTAGCCATAGTAACGTTGGTGTACGGAGAAATTATAGTTGGTATAATTTAGACATCGGAAAAACTCGAAACCACGATTTTATCCGAACGCGTAGCGTCCAAGATGACGTTCACGATAATTATGATTATGTACTATGTATTAAACATAGATAACACCTAACTGCCGCCATCTTGCAAGAAGTTTTATTTTCTATTTCTGCTAAAGAGTTTACGTTTTAGCTATTATAAATGTCATAAAATGTGCTAAGCAAAAAAAAAAACACTATATTATTTGAATAATTATTTTATTTTGTATAATAAGAATCAAAACTGTTGGACTGTCTTAATATCTTGTAAATGCTCCCTGGCTGTCTATTACAGCTTGCAGTCGTGATTGCATGGAGCTAACCAGACGAGTGCAAATATCAGTCCCTCGCATGTTCTCCCATACTTCTTGACAATGTTGAGCCAGATCTTCCTTTCTTCGTTCATTACGGTGATCCCATCGCTGCACCATTAAACCCCACAGATTTTCTATGGGATTCAGGTCCGGGGATTTAGCTGGCCATGGAATCACCGTTATGTCTGGATGTGCTTCAAACCAGGTCCTGACAGTCTTTGCTCGATGTATGGCAGAATTATCGTGAACGAAATTAATATTTTCCATTTCGTGCTGTGGATACACAATCCTTACAGACGGAAGCATAAAATCTTCCAAAATCCTTATATAGTTCACGGCATTTGCACGAGGTGGTAGTTGAACAAGCTCGCCTACACCTTCGGAGCTCATCCAACCCCACATATTAACAGTTATCCTTCCTGATTCCCTATTTGGTATGACGTTATCTGCATCATACCGTGAACTGTTATATCGCTTTCCGCTTCCGACCTATATATAATGTACTCTGTGCTTCCGACGCTCGCCCGCGACAGTCGTGCCGCTCCGCGCTCTCGATCGTTTCGTGCCTGAGTCATCGCTCCGCTTCGCCACGCCCGCCGTGACGTCACTCGTAGTCGCCGACTACAACGCCTGGTCCGGATCCGCCTTTTTCGAGGCGGTGAAGGATATCGTGTTTCTCTAACAGAGAATCGTCAAAAACAATTTGGTTTGGCCCCTTCAGGGTAAAACCACAGTTTCGTGGTCCTTGGTTGGAAACCTCACGGTGTCAACAATACCAAGGGGGTGCTGACCCGACGCACCCGCTGATCCCCTTCAGGGTGAAGCAGTCAATTGGAGTCGAGTGCTAGGTTTTGGCCTTGGGGGATCTCCTAGTCAAACCTAGTTACTGAGTTTCCTTTTCAGCTACACACCTAGTGTCGGTTGGGTGTGTCTACCCCTTCGCACTAGACCCAATAGGGCCCGGCTCGCACAATAAGACTGGCGACCGGTTACAAGCTTAGGGCTCACCATTAGGTACTCACCTCCCAGTCTCTACCCGACTGGGAGGATTACACATCCCCGGACCCATCCATCCGGGGAGTTAGGTCAGTTAGGCTTTAAATAGGTCCCCCGCGGAAGAGAAATCTTAAAAATTTCCCCTTTAAATTTTTGATCCATTCGCCAATCATGGCAAACTCCAATATTTTGGAGATATTGCTAAAAATCCTTAAGAAAAACCCTGCTATTTCCGCCAAATATGGCGGAATAATCCAGCGTGAAATCGCTAACTGTCCTCCGGCTACCGAAGCCAACGTCGCTGATTTTAGTGACGCGCTTGACAGCCCATTATCTCCCCCGCTTGCTGATCAAGGCATTCCGGTTGGTCAATTCACGGAAGTGTTTATCAACTCCGATCCCATTGTTCATCGAACAACGAACGACTTCCAGGTAGATAGCCCTCTATCGCTCCCGCCCGCCGACAATGTCGTGCCGACCGCCCAATTCCCGAAATCATCCATTGTTTCCGGCCCACCTACTAATCCCATTGTTCATAAAACAATGGACGCCGCGCAGGTGTGCGCTGCAGTTGAATTCCATGAAATGGACACCACCGAACCTGTGTCCAATAACAACTCCGACAATGATTTGTCATCATGCCCCTCGTCCTCGGAAGACGACTTTCAAGTCGTCACCGGTGGCAAGAGGAAGAAAGGGAAAACCTCCCAGGCCAGCAACGCCAAAAAGACCACCGCGTCGCCCCCGTCCCCAACTCAAACGCCCGTTCGTCCCGCTAGCCCCGTCCCAACTACCTCTGCTCGCGCGCAGAATAGTCGTCCCCCCAGCCCGATAGCCCAAACTTCCTCAGCCCAAAGGAAGCAACGCCCTCCGCCCCCCTTGTACATCCAGGACAAGGGTAAATGGACTGATGTGTCCAAGATGTGTGTTGATTGAAAGATCAACTACACAAACGCCAGTGCCTGCCAAAATGGCATTAAAGTCACCGTCCCTACGTCGAACGACTATAGGGAACTATATCGCGCCCTCCGTGAAAGGAATATTTCCTTTCACACTTTCTCCTTCCCCGAGGACACGCCCACTCGTGTTATTATTAAACGTGTCCCTAAAGAAATCCTAGTACAGGATATTAAAGACGACCTTGCCGATCAAGGTATACCAGTGATCGCCGTCCATCGCTTACATAAAGCAAGAGGCGGTGAATTGTACGACATGGTTCTTGTCATTTGTGAACCAACCGAAGGTCTTCACCCGATTTTCAAGATTAAGTCCATTTGCTCCCTATCCGGTATCTCAATTGAAAAGCCCTACAAAACCGTAACAGTGGGACAATGCCACCGTTGCCAACTGTATGGCCATGCGCAGAGCAACTGCTATGCGACTCCCAGATGCGTCAAGTGTCTGGGCGAGCACAGCACTGCGGACTGCCCTCGGCCCAAAGACCCAACCCTCTGTTCGGAACCACCCAGCTGCGTTCTCTGCGGCCAGACCGGTCACCCGGTAAACTACCGCGGCTGTCCCAAAGCCCCCAAACTCGCTCCTAAATTAGCGAAGCGCGCCAACGCCCGCCAACAAAGAGAGACACCTTTCTCTCAAATTCCCCAACGTCTCGCTCCTCAGAGACCATCCCCGTGGAACAGGCTAAACCACGAAAAAGCCTTTCCCTCCTTGGCCCCTGCCAAACCTTTGTAGGCACTGATGGATATACCCATCGCAGCGCAGATCCTGCCTATAGCCGTGGCTCCAGAGGTCACAGCCAGTCCCCAACCTGAGCCTCAAACCACTGCTGCTCCTGCAGCCAAACAACCACCCAATCCCTCACCCGTCGCGCACCGCGAGTCTTGCGGCCAGACTCTACTGCGCCACTATAGAATATTTATGACCCGCCAAGCCAGGTCTCTCCGCGATGCCCTTCTGGCTGCCGAGCAGCAGAATAACGGCAAAATTACGACGGCAATGTACAGCCAAATATTCAGCACACACAGTGATGTAGTGCTAGGCCTCGACCAGATGGATGCGATGGACTGATCCAATGGATTCCCAACGCACAAGCCACACTAGGCCTCGATCCCTCAAATTAGGTTTTTTCAACGCCAATGGCATTTTCAACCAACGCGCCGAAATAACTAAATTCCTCCGCGACCACCAATTAGAAGTCCTCCTTATACAGGAGACCCTTTTAGGAGGCCTGAGTGACTCCGTCTTACTAGCGGGCGATCTCAACGCCAAACACCCCGCTTGGAACAGCAACACGACAAATGCCAGAGGCAGAATCGTGTATAACCTAGGCGCGACCCTAAACTATGACGTCATCGCTCCGATGACTCCCACCCACTACCCACACGACCCCAACCATAACCCCGATGTCCTCGATGTGGCGCTCCTAAAGAATGTAAACCACCAATTACACTCCATAGAAGCGCTTCACGAGCTCAACTCGGATCACCGTCCCGTTATCCTACACCTAGGTTCCCGCTCGGGTAACCATGATCCTACCCAACCTCCTCCGACCCAATTGATCACCGACTGGAGGAAAGTAAGTGAAAAACTGAAATCCACCACGTCGCCTCACTTGGACACCATTCCTGACCACATAGTCTCAGTCGCCGACACGACGGCGGCGATCGACTCGCTTACAGATCACGTACAATCCGTCTTGAACGATTGTTCAAGGAAAGTTCCTGTAGTGGAACACCACCGCTGGAAACTCTCGGACGATGTACGGAATCTGATAACCGAGAAGAACACAGCCATCCGTGCGTACAGCGCTTTCCCCTGCGCTGCAAACAAAGCGCACATGCGCAACTTACAGCGTGCTGTAAGGAAACGCATTACCGAGCAGCGTAATGCGAGCTGGGACAAGATGCTGAGCGAACTTGAGCCCACCCATCTTGCCTTCTGGCAGCTTCAGAGGAAGTTACGATCCACTGAAGAGGCCACAATGCCTCCTCTCATTCGTCCCGATAAGAGTGTCGCCTTCGATAACTCTGAAAAAGCAGAATGCCTAGCCGACAGCCTAGAGTCCCAATGTTTTCCCAACTCTCAACCAGTAGACCAAGCCCACCTCAATATGGTGAACGCCGAAGTCGAACGTAGAACTTCCCTTCCGCCCGTCGAAGATCCCGATAATCCATTGGCCCCCATCACTCCCGATGAGGTCCAGGATATCATTAAAAGTCTCCAACCGCGAAAAGCTCCTGGCTCCGACGGCATCACCAATAGGGTTTTCAAACTTTTCCCCGCCCAGCTTATAGTGCTAATGACTGCCATCTTCAATGGCGCATTGAGCAATAATATGTTCCCCGCAACCTGGAAACAGGCCACCGTCATAGGTATTCCCAAACCAGGCAAGCCCAAGTCTGACCCGTCTAGCTACCGTCCCATTAGCTTACTCAACGTCCTCGGTAAAATCTATGAAAGGCCTATATATAAGCGGCTCAAAGATTTTGCCGAAGCAAAGAGTCTAATACCCAATGAGCAGTTTGGATTTAGAACCGAACACTCATGTGACTCATCCAACAAGTCCACCGCATCATAGAACACGTCAGCGCCGGCTTCCAACGGGGCGCAATAACGGGAGCCTTATTTTTCGACATAGCGAAAGCATTCGACAAAGTCTGGCACAATGGCATAATGGCAGAATAATCTACAAGCTATACCGACTCGGCGTGCCTGACCGTCTCGTGCTCATCCTACGGGACTTTTTATCGAATCGCACCTTTCGTTACCGAATTGAGGGGGAGCTTTCCTCCCCCCATCCCATTCGCGCAGGAGTTCCTCAAGGCTCCGTACTATCCCCCCTCGTTTTCACGCTATTCACTAGCGATATCCCCAAGCATAAAAATACTCAGCTAGCCCTATTTGCCGACGATACGGCTATCTATTATACCGGTCTTAAACCCGATGCTATCGCTCGCACTCTCCAAACTTCCGCAAACACTCTGGCCAAGTGGTTCCGGAAATTGAGAATCGAAGTCAATCCAGACAAAAGCCAGGCAGTCCTCTTTTCTAAGCCGCGGATAAACCCACCCTCCCCCCGACCGATTACCATGTACGGCAAGCCGATCCCCTGGGAAAAGCAAGCCAAATACTTAGGCGTGGTCCTCGATAAACACCTTTCCTTCGCTGAGCACATAAAGCAGGCCCATTCGCGTGCCGCTTTCGCTCTAGGTAGGCACCACTTCATTCTTAGCTCCCGCAGCAAGTTATCACTCAGGTGCAAGCTGCGTATTTTCACCGCGGTCATCCGTCCCATCATGACCTACGCCTGCGTTGTTTTTGCACACGCAAAGCCCTACCTCCTCCATAAGATGCAGACCCTTCAAAACCGATTCCTCCGTAGAGTCACGGGAGCCCCCTTTTATGTTCGAAATGAGCTTCTTCACGTAGACCTCAAGATGCCCACCATCCAGCAGTTCATGAAACGTGTCTCCAAGCGTTTCTTTGATACTGCAATCCAACATAGGAATCCCCTTATCGTAACGGCCGCCCAATACGAACCCTCGCGTATCTCTAAGATTCGCCGACCAAGGCATACCCTAGTCACTCCCGATGACGCAATCACCCTGCTCCAAGAGAGCCGTAAGGAAACCAGCACAGTTTACAAAAACAAAAATCGACCGTCTTTCCGTCCTCGCCGCCGAGGCCCGCCGCGACGTCCCCGTAATAGTCCGCCCCGACCCTTGCCAGAGCCAGCCCGCGACGCTGAGCCAGTAGCTTTAAATTCCCTTATTAATAATAATAATGATATGATCCAGCCTGTCCCTAGCTGCCCTCCCCCTGCGACGCCCTAAGCCGAGGTCCGTACCCCACAGGGGGTGCCCTTAGCGTGTAGTCGCCTAGTTTGTAAGTTTTTTAATAAGCCCTGGCTGGAGGCTTTAATTAATTTATTAATTAAGGCAACCACAGGCAAGCCCGGTTAAGCAGCCGACAACCTCAGAGGTTGACCTGCGAGATGCCACTCACAAAAAAAAAAAAAACTGTTATATCGCCATAGGTGTAAGCGGCCATGATCGCTTGATTGGAATGACTTCTCATCAGAAAAAATAGTTGATGACCAATCGAAATTTAAAAATCGGTGTGCGAAATTTACACGTCTGGTTTTATGAGCGTCTGTCATATCGACTTTGTAGGCAGGAATCCTATGATGCAAATTCATTGAGTGAAGATGCCTTCGGATGGTTCTGGGATTGACATCAAAACGTTCCGCGTAACGCTGCGTTGGTATAAATCCATCACCTTCATATTCGCGGAGCATTTCAGTTCTCTGAGCTTCGCTTAATTCAGAAGGGCGATGGTTGTTTCGGCGACGATCATTTATATGTCCTTCTTCGGCGTATCGTCTTACCCACAAAGAAACGGTGTTTCGCTAAAAAAATAACAACTTTCAAGTTAATGGACTTAGATAATTACCTTTTAAAAAAAATTCAAAAACATGTAGAATGAGTGAGTAAGCTCACCGTCAAGTGCAGATCTCTCGAAATTGCACGAATGCTCAGACCCTGCTGATGCATTGTTATGATTCTATAGCGAATTTCTTCAGAAATTGCAGCTGGCATTTTCGCGTTATTAACTACGGATAAGATTCACCAAAATTCGAAATTTTCGTCTCCAAATCTTTTCTGACATCGACATTTCAACTGTCACTCTGTCTTCGGATAGGATTTCAGAAATAAAGAGTATTTAATGAGGACTATTTCAAAGGAGGTCAGTATCAAATAGATGGGATACACGTAAGCACCGTTGTATAGATTTATCATTGACAACTTATAAAGTCATTTTTCAACCTCTATGGATAAGACTATTTCCGATTATTAGTAATTTGTCATTTTGTTTCCGAGCATTCGGTTTGAGTTCGTGTTTAATCGTGTAATCTCGTGAATGTATAAAACTGCAAAATTGGAAATCTTGAAAGTGGCTTATCAATTATAGTCCATGACTGTACGTGAATTCTTTGAACCGCTTTCCAATTT
Organism: Tholera decimalis; assembly: GCA_943138885.2. Lineage (NCBI taxonomy): Eukaryota > Metazoa > Arthropoda > Insecta > Lepidoptera > Noctuidae > Tholera > Tholera decimalis. The sequence continues at coordinate 6,115,824 of OW964552.2, read as the reverse complement.
TAAGAAAAATGTAAAATATTTAAAATGAAGGGGGGTTCCGCATACATGGAACTAAAACTGTCAATTTTTTTTTTTTTTTCATGAAACCTATGCGTGTGTGGTATCTATAGACAGGTCTTTAAAAATGACATTGAGGTTTCTAAAACCACTTTTTATAAAAATAATCGTTTAAAATTTATACGCTTCCAAAGTGGTAAAATGTGTCCTCCCCCCCCACCCTCTAACTTATTTTTTTTTTATAATTGATAGGCTTGCGTTTGACCACAATCTCACCTGATCTTAAGCGATGATGTGGTCGAAGATGAAGCACGCTTGCCTAGAAGTAACCTATTCACTCTTGACTTAAAGACACCCAGGTTATAACTATCAGGAAATACAGACTCCGGCAGGGAATTCCACTCCTTAGCCGTACGCACAATGAAAGTACTCCATACACGACCGAACTTGCGCTTGATAGAGGTCGAGCAGTTGTTCCGGTGTGAAGTACCGTCTCACCTTTGCTAGGATTCCCAACTTTTTGGCAGCCAATTGAGCCTTAGCCTCGATAAACGGACCAAAATTAAGGGTGGATGTCAACGTAACCCCAAGAAGCTCGATGCGATCAGTTATCGGAACGGTTACACCACGGAAAGAAGGAGCCGGTTGAAATTGGCTCCTTTTTGCGGAGAAAAGACACGCCTGGGTCTTGGCAGCATTAAACTTGACTAAGTTGGCACCGCCTCACTCAGAGACAGCCTTCAAAGTCAAGTTCAAGCGCCCCACCATTGCCTCTCGGAGAGACTGGACTTGTGACCCACTAGCACGCGCGTTAGATATATATCTCTCAGCAACAGTGCTGTCGTCTGCATACCCAAAGGTACCGGGCATTAGCAGATCGTTAATATGCAGCAAGAATAAAGTTGCTGAGAGAACTGACCCCTGAGGGACCCCGGCATTAATAACCAATTGGCCAGACGAGCAACCATCAATAACCACTCGAATTGACCGATCTCTCAGGAAGTCTTCTATCCAAACGCAAAGTTCAGTGGGTATGCCGAAAGAAGGAAGTTTAGCAATAAGGCTATCGTGCCACACCCTATCGAAAGCCTGTGAGACATCGAGAGAAACAGCAAGTGCTTCCCCGTGCTTCTCAATGGCCTCACTCCAGATATGAATGGCATACGCTAGAAGATCCCCAGTTGACCGGTATTTGCGGAAGCCATTGTCGGTCACTGAGGATCTCGTTAGCTTCTAGGTATGCCAGGAGCTTACTATTGAGTACACGCTCCATACTCTTACAGAGTATGGATGTGACTGAAATAGGCCTGTAGTTGGCCGGATCTGCACGACTGCCCTTCTTGGGCACGGGCTGCACGTTAGCTAGCTTCCAAGCTTTCGGCACTTTTCCAGTCTCAAGCGAAAGACGAAACAAGCGTGTCAAAATTGGAGACAGTTCAGGCGCACAAGTTCTTAGTACTATTGCCGGTATCCCGTCGGGGCCACTAGATTTATTCACGTCGAGGTTCCGCAATACTCTACGGACGTCCTTCTGATGGATACGAATGTCCGACATACTAGTCTCGCATCCACTAGAAGAGTCAGGAGGGCGAACGTCACCACTATCAAGACGTGAAGATTCCGCAGAAAGAGCGGCAAACAAGTTTGCTTTCTCCTCAGCGGTGTGGGCTAGTGACCCATCGGGTTTAAGCAGTGGTGGTAGTGAGGGGCGACAGAAGTTCGATTCAACCGTTTTAGCCAGGGACCAAAACGCTTTGCTGTCAGCAGGGTATGAAGCAAGCTTGTTCCCAATTCGGCTAACATGGTCAAATCGGGCCCTCCGCAACGCCTTCTTGCAGGACTTGGCAGCCCTGTTGTAGGCTCTCTTCTTCTGACCCAAGTCATTTGCTTTGCGGCTTCGAGCATCGACCCAGGCTAGGTACGTCGCGTGTTTAAGTGCTTCTGCGCGGTTACACTCGGAGCCAAACCATGGTCGAGCTTCGCCGGACAGAGTTAAATCAGAGAATGGAATGTAGTACTCCATCCCCTGACGCAAAACGTCCGTCACAGCGTCTGCGCATGCCGAAGGATCAGCTGAAGAGAAGCAAGCAGGCTGCCAAGGATAACATGCAAAGAAAGACCGCATGCCATCCCAATCTGCTGACTTGTATCGCCAAACCCGCCGAGTGCCCTTATGGCTGGGATCGGGCGGGGAGTAAACGGATACAGATTTCACCAGACAATGGTCAGAGCTACCTAATGGTGATGATATCACTACCGAGTAGCGGTCTGGATCTGTAGTCAGCAGAAGGTCCAAACAATTGGCTGTGTGCGACTCAACATCCGGCACCCTCGTTGCTCCATGGACCAGCTGAGTAAGACTTAATGCTAGCGCAAGCTTATGTGTCTCTCGGCCAGCATGATCTGTGCACTGGTATGGGTACTTCTATAATAATGGAGTGAAAATAAAAATATATATCTGTTGATCTTAACGTAAACTTTCAACCAAAATTGGTTTGAACGAGATCGAGTCAGCAGTTTTTGAGATACAGCATATTTTCTAAAACCGCAAATATAACTTTGTAATTCATACAAAAACCATGAAAAACAAAGTAATTTGGCATAGTTTTAAAAATGTAAATAAGCTAGTTTTAGGAAATTTGTAAGGTTTTTTTTGTCAAATAAATATACATATTATATCATACTAGCTTCTGCCCGCGACTTCGTTCACGCGGGAGGGTTTTTCCGCCTAAACCCCAATCACGTGAAAATTCCAGGATAAAAAATACCCTGTGTCCTTCCCAGGCACCTAAATTATTCCCATGCCAAATTTCATGTAAAACGGTTCAGCGGTTTAGGCGTGAAAAGGTAACAAACAGACAGAGTAACTTTCGCATTTATAATATTAGTATGGATTATTATAGTTACTACGGAACCCTTCATGGATGAGTCTGACTCACACTTGGCCAATTTTTTAGTTTAATACCTACTTTACAAACAAAAAACAAAGAAAACTTTGCTCTTCAGGGTTATTGGTAAAACTCTAACAATCTCCCAGGACTGTAGTACTAACATCATAACCAACAACTTTTACAAGTTTTTAAGCTAATATGGTGGGCGGTGAAAAATAATGATGTTCAAAAATCGGCAATAGCACATCTTTTAAACGCAGGATCGAACCATATAAAAAAAAAATGTTGGCGTAGAATTTTATAGGTTTTGTGCATCTTGGGGTTTTAGTATATCAATGTTATTACAATTAGAATAGCATCTCCTATATAACTCCCATCAACTGATTTTTTAACCGACTTCTAAAAAAGGAGGAGGTTCTCAATTCGGATGTTTGTATTTTTTTTTTTTATGTTTGTCCACGCATAACTCCATCGTTTGCCAACCGATTTGAAAAATTCTGATCTTGTTAGAAAGGGTATACTTCCCAAATGGTCCCATGTAAATTTTATCGAAATCGGACAAGCCGTTTCTGAAAAATCAACAAAAGTCTAAAAAAATGTTTACGTGGATGATCTTTTCGTTTACGCTGCATTGCGTTATTTGTTCGCGCATAACTCCGTCATTTACGAACCGATTTGGAAAATTCACTGACCCACTAAAAAGCACGAAAATAAAAACTTTTTTGCAAAAAATAAAACCGACTTCCATATCAAAACACTACAAAGCCAAAAATTATTTTAATTTCGGAAGGCGGTGTGAAAAAAAAAGAAAATACAAAACCAATAACACCGACTTCCAAAATTAAAGTTATTTTTGGCTTTGTAGTGTTTTGATATGGAAGTCGGTTCTATTTTTTGCTAAAAATTTCTTTTTGAGCTGAAACTTTGCATAAAAACCCAACTCAATTAAACCACTACTTCAAGTTGCCAGCTATGCAAAGGAGCCCCAATAACAATAAAAAAAAAATATGAGTTACATAACCCTCACGTAATCTCGACAGAACGCCACTATATACCAAGACTGGTAAGGGAAGCGATTGAGATTACGAAATACGACAATTTCAACCGGGAGGATGAGTTTCAACTGTCGAGGGCATGGAATCCAGTGGTTCAAATGTGTAAAAACCGAAAAGGTTCCGTAGAAAGTTCGCGAGTCGACACGGTGAGTTTTGTGTGTCGGGAACAGAATCGAGTGTTTAGTGATACATGTGACAGTTGTAGCGATGTCGCTAACAGAAAACGAACGAGAAAGAGGGTAGACCGATTTGTCTGCTCATAAACTTCCACCCGCAATTACTTCAGTTCATCAGTGATCATGGCGCTTGCAACAGTGTCGAAATATCGGAAACTCAAAACAAAAAACACCCATGGTAACCAACAACTTTTGTTCTATGACTTTTTAGAAAACAACACATTTACCAAAAACAAACCTTCAAGATCTCCTCTCTACCTTTTGTACTATCAGTTTAACTATATTACTAGAGCTCTCTTTTGCTTCGCCGACAGCGTAACATTTACAGCGTTCAATTGAAATATTTTTATTTTTTTGTGATAATCTGATGAACTAAAATATGATGAATTATTATTAAAAGTCATAGAAAAAAATGTTACTAAAATAACCTGAGAGGTTGTTAGTGTTTACCAATAACCCTGTTTATACAACGTGTAACGCAAACCCCACATCTATCCAAAAGGACTGAAAACAACATATGGTATGGAGTCTCTATGCAAAGTTTCAGCTCAAAAAGAAATTTTTAGCAAAAAATAGAACCGACTTCCATATCAAAACACTACAAAGCCAAAAATAACTTTAATTTTGGAAGTCGGTGTTATTGGTTTTGGATTTTCTATTTTTTTCACACCGCCTTCCGAAATTAAAGTTATTTTTGGCTTTGTAGTGTTTTGATATGGAAGTTGGTTCTATTTTTTGCAAAAAAAATTTTTTCACGCTTTTTATTGGGTCGGTTTGTAATTTAACTAGTTACAAAAGCCATAATGTCAACAACTTATCACCTTTTACAAAGTATTGCTTTTCCCGATGCATAGCCGTTAATTTTTGAGGAGTTCTCCTGGTACTTGACCATCAGCTCTACATCACCATAATTATGTATTGTGACGAGCATAAAGTGTTTAACATCCGTCTCTCTCAAGTCTCAAGTCAACTCAAGTAATCGAATCGCAATCCACGAAATACTTATTATTGAGGAGTTTCAGTGGCCATCTGTGGTCTTCATCATCAGTTCAACTTCTCCAAATGGAATTTTTTGGAAGCAACTGCTCAAGGTACTATAAGAAATACCCAAAACGCTATAGGTGTGCCTATAATATTTGAAGAGTTCCCTCGATTTCTCCAGGATCCCATCGTCAGATCCTGATTTTGTAACAATGGGACCAACTAGAAAGTATACCCATTCAAACGCAAAAAGAATTTTTCAAATCGTTCCAGCCTTCTCCGAGTTATGAGGTAACATACATAAAAAAAAAAGTTCAAGACAAATTGAGAACCTCCTTTTTTTGAAGTCGGTTAATAAGTGACTCACAGAATTGACCCCAAATTATTGGTTTCATATGTTTCTTGAATACCAGTAATAACAAACGTGTCACAGCACTATGAGGGTCATCACTTTCCACGTCACTTGCCAATAAATTGATAATTCTCTTCGTTCTTCTTAATTTGAAAAATTCGGTCTCTGGTATCATTATATTGAAATTTCTTATATGCTCCACACATGTACACATAGGATTAGAAAACCCTTGCCATGTCGTTTATTATCATCCAAAGAAGCCGTGCACTTGGTATGTATATACCCTTTAAATTACACGTTGACATAAAAAACAAAGCTGAGATATATAAAAAATACCTAGTAACAAATTAAAAAGAGAGATAGAGATCTTTTACCATATTTTTGAAAGAAGGATAACCAGAAGAGCGTTAGGCTTATAAGCTGTCAAACTAGATGTAAGTAAAGTAAATGTAATTTATAAGGTGATAGATAGATAGAATACTCTTTATTAGACACTAATAATTATAATATTAATGTAGTAGATACACGTTCCAAAATACAAACAAAAGCGTAAAAAACACGTTAAATGACGTTTTTCAGTAAAATGTTAATTTATTAGAAGTCTAAGTTAAGGAAAAAATATGTGTCTTCCTACAGAGAAATTCAATTCGGTGTACCCCAGGGAAGCGTCCTTGGGCCATTGCTATTTTTAATTTACATTAATGACCTCCCACGCCAAATCCATCATCGTATGGTACTGTTTGTCGACGATAGTACAGTTATCATAAAATGTGACAATAATGAAAAATATGAAAACGATATAAACAGCACAATTAAAATTATAATAAATTGGCTAATAAGTAACAATTTACAAATAAATATACAAAAAACAAAGATAATGCATTTTTACCAAAGACTTCGTATGAATGATATAAATATTAATTATAATAGTCAAAACGTGAACAGAGTAGATGTTACAAAATTTCTAGGAATTTTAATTGACAGCCAACTGACATGGAAGGCTCAGGCAGAGGCAATTTGCAAAAAACTTCGCGCATCTGCATATGCACTTTATAATCTAAAGAAAAAAGTTAACATTAAAACAGTATTACTAACATATCATAGTCTCGTCGTTTCCATTTTAAGGTTTGGGATTATATATTGGGGTAACTGTACTGAAAGAGAGAGTATTTTTAAAGCCCAAAAACGCTGCCTACGTGTAATATTTGGTTTGAAAGTTACTGACAGCTGTGTTCCAATTTTTAAAAGTCATAATTTATTAACATTTCCGTGCCTTTACATTTTAGAAATTGCTCTTTTTGTTAAATGCAATAGACATTTATTTTTAAATCTATCGGAAAACAGATGCCGAGATGTCACTTTGCGATCTCAATACCTAAACTTGTTACGCACAGGTGGTTTTAGGACAGCTTTGTTGAGGAAAAGTGTCTTTGGTATGGCACCGACTATTTTTAACCACATTCCTAACTCCATAAAAGAAGAATAAGTATGTACTTTCAAAAAAAAATTAACTGTATTTCTGTTAAGCAAATGTTACTACTCCGTATCAGATTTTCTAGCTGACAAATGTTTAGTTTAAATCAAGAGATTTTTGTACTAATGTTTGATGATGAACTGCATCAATGTTTGCATGCCTAAATGGTAGAATGTACAAGGATGCTTATATGTTACTGTAACACCTTATTGTAAATACCTACATTCTGAGCAAATAAATGAATATTCTATTAATATATAATTGACCTTATCACCTAGAAATTTAAATACCGTTGTTATTCATTACAATATTACCATTTCAATTTTCTTTTGTTCGTTCATTCGGTTTTTTAATATTGTTTTAAGTGAATACTTATTTGTTTTATGTATTGTGCCTCTGCTTCAAAAGCTATTTTCTTAAATTATTTACTATTTGTTTAAACTACGAAAATAGTTTTGTTCGCAGTTTGGACTCAGCATTCCCGCGTCTCGCCCCTCACACCCTGTACGATTGCCCTGTCTTCGTTGGACGACTGTATGATCTTTCGACTGTGCTATTATCATTATATTAGAAAATCTAAATATATATAATACAATCAAAAGACATAAGAAACTCCACTTCATAAACAACATAGTTAAAATTCTATTGTAACTAGGGTTGCCAAATTTTGTTTCAGCCTGCAAGGGTCAAATGCTTATAGGCAAAAAAAAATACGGAATTTCAATTTTATTTCCGGGATAAATAAGAAACCAAGTTATTTACTAAGATGATTTAATTTTAGAATGCTTTCAGAGGAACGCGCATGTTTTAACATATTTTTGTTGTATTTGACATATTTAAAAAGCCAAGCACATCGGTATAAACAGACTCAGCTCAGACATGTTGCTCGCGCGCAGCCGAGCCAAGTGAATGTACGCAGTATAGAGCTTCATGAGCGGATGATACATGTGAAATCGAATTGATATGCGGCACAGATTCGGTCCCGGCGGGACATTTGAATTTATGCATGAAATACGGGACGTCCCGTGAAATACCGGATGACTGGCAACATTAATTGTAACTAGGGTTGCCATCACCAAATTTGCCGGCCCCAGACAAAGACTTATAAACCCCGGACATTTGGGTCAAATCACAGTTTTTCCCCGGACACCGTAGAAAAATACATTTTTGAACTTGAAACTAAAACAACGATGTTTAATTATGGTTTTTATTTACTGATAAAGTTAAACATTGTAGAGCTTTAGAAATTTTTAAATAACAGTATCTTCCTTTTCATTTAATCAATGTAACATAAACAATGACATGAAATACCATAGGAAAATAATAATAGAGATCGTGCTTTTTGGTACCCGTAAGACCAATGTGTGTCCGGGTTTTACCTGGACGCTTATTGGGAAAATCGCCCCGGATGCCCCCGGACGCTCTCCAAACTAGGACAAATTCGGGAAAACTCGGATGGATGGCAACCCTAATTGTAACCCATACGTTTTTAAGGGCCCTTGTAATACACTGAATCAACATCTGCTTAGCCTGTTCCCAGCTTCCAGTGCCTCCAGTCTAACTAGATCCAGCTGAGTCTTCGTTTTCTACATGGAGCAACTGCCTAACTGATCTCCACAACCGAGAAGCTGGATTACACGATACCACTAGTGTTGCCCAAACGAGAGTCTCGCAAGAGTCTTGCAATTAGCGATTATCCTATTGCTATTTATTAAACGGTAGTTGAGATCTCAGAACAATTTAACAGAGTCTGTTACATTGTTCTCGTATCGCTAATTGCAAGACTCTTGCGAGACTCTCGTTTAGGCAGCACTAGATACCACTTAGCAAGACCGTTGTCAGATTTTCTGGCATCTAACTATCCCTAACGGCTGTCAAAGAGGTACTTTCAGCCGGAATCATTGGCTTAACGTACTTTTCACCGTACGGAGGAATCTTGATAGATGTTAGGATGGTCACTCATCCACGACAAACGTTAATTAGCCTTGATATTGGATTCATGCGGCTGTCATTAATTATTTAGCCACGAGCTCCTAAATAGATAAAAAATATAGGAAAATTAAATTAAATGAATCCCATATTCCGAATAGAAAGCACAAAAATAGCCTTTTTCTTTTCATTCGTTGCAAGTTGAAATTATACTACTAAGAGGGCAATGAAACTTTTTGAACAGAATCCAGTTCGTATATTTTATTCTAGATGTATAATTATTACATCTATATCTGTTATTCTTTATTCCACTGCTGGGACAGTGGCGTCCTCTCTATGAGAGACAATAAGGCTGTAATCTACAACGGTAGAATGCGGGTTGGTGGGTACAAATGTTTTCCCATTTTTAGGGTTCCATAGCCGAATGGCAAAAAACGGAACCCTTATAGTTTCGACATGTCTGTCCGTCTGTCTGTCTGTCCGTCCGTCCGTATGTCACAGCCACTTTATTCCGAAACTATTAGGACTATACATGTAAAACTTGGTAGGTAGATGTATTATATAAACCACTTTCCGATTTTAAGAGAAAATTTAAAAAATATTTAAAATAAAGGGGGCTCTCCATACATGGAACTGAAACTGAAAATATTTTCTTTCATGAAACCTATACGTGTGTGGTATCTATAGACAGGTCTTTAAAAATGACATTAAGTTTTCTAAAATGACCTTTTCATAAAGTAAATCGTTTAAAAGATATACGCTTACAAAGTGGTAAAATGAGTGTCTCGCCCCCTCTAACTTCTATAATAATGAAGTGAAAAATCTAAAAAAACCATATATTGTAGACCTTAATGTAAACTTTCAACCAAAATTGGTTTGAACGAGATCGAGTCAGCAGTTTTTGAGATACAGTATATTTTCTATAACCGCAAATATAACTTTGTAATTCATACAAATACTATGAAAAACAAAGTTATTTGGCGTAGTTATAAAAATTGTAAATAAGCTAGTTTTAAGAAATTAGTAAGGTTTCTTTTTTTTCAAATAAATATATTAAGTATATTATATTTATTATAGTTACTAAGGAACCCTTCATGGGCGAGTCCGACTCGCACTTGGCCTATTTTTCTTATTAGGGCCTGCCCGTTTCCTCGCTATGTTTTCCGTCACCGTTTTGTGAGCAGCGGTGATGATGAAAATCATACATAGTTATGTCTCATGAGCAGATCAGGTATGTAACATGATAGATAATTTGATGTCGATCGCATGCATTTTTGGTTGTGAAAGTTACTTTGTAACTATTTTTTTTATTGAGAATATCTAGGCTCGCGTTTGACCACCATCTCTCCTGATGGTAAGTGATGATGTGGTCGAAGATGGAGCACGCTTGCCTAGAAGTAACTCTTGACTTAAGAGTAAGACTTGTAGGTTGTAGATAACGCAAGGACTGTTGCCGACAAAATGTTTTACAGTTTGCAAGAATGTATGATTGTAATACTGAGAGGAAATTTTGAGTCAAAAAATAACTTATACTAAATAGTATTAATACCAAAAATATCTTACCACACAAATCATAAAAGACATATTGGAAACTCTCCCTTATCTTCTCAATAAGCGCCGCCATTTTAACTAGAGAATATTAACACAATATTTTATATATTTTTCTTATAAATACAAATAAATAATATATTAACCCAAACCTTACGTTACACTACTAAATGAACACTAAATGTAAAAATCATTGCGCATTCAATTTATTTCCATGTTAAATCCTCAAAATTAATTCCTTGCATATAATTATATATTGTCATGACTTGCTAAAGCGTGTACAGTAAGTACCGATAATTAATTATATTAGTACGTCATGTTCTGCTGATTGTACTTTCACACAATATTATTATTGTCACTTTTTGTGTGGCCTCTCGCAGGTCAACCCGGGATATTGTTAAGTGCTTAACCGAGCTTAACTGTGATTGCCATATCGATAATATGATAATAGAATAATAATAATAATAGAATAGAATATTTATTTGTTAGAATATTGTACAAAGTTGTTAAGTGCATTATTAATTAAGATCAGAATATTCTACCGTTTCCGGTGTACAAATATGTAAACTTATGGTTCAAATCTTTAAATTACAATCAAATTAAATAAAATTAGAATAGAGTTTACAAATACATAAAATTAATGGTGCAACAGTTGTTAATGATAATAAAATTATATAAGTCAGATTTAATAGGCATCAATGTCAAATATTTTGGTGAATTTTTCATTCATATAATCGTCAGTCGAGTAGTAACATTTACTCAAAAGAAAGTTAAATAATTTAAGTTTAAATGTTCTGAGGTTAAGAGTTTTGAAGTCATCAGGTAATTTGTTATAAACAGTAATGGACATGCACTATACATTATTTGAATACAGTTTAATTCTACGCCTAGGAACATTAAGCATATGTACTTTTCGACTAGGTCTGGATACAACATCATTATGCAAGTCAAACTCTTGTCTATTATGGTGTACAAAAACACAAATTTCAAAAATATACAGTGCTGGAAGAGGTAAGATTTTTAGTTTTTTAAATAGTGGAACACAACTGTCCAGTGGGTGCGCTCCACAAATTGAGCGCACACATTTTTTCTGAGCTCTAAACACTCTTTCAAGTTCTACCGAATTACCCCATATTATAATGCCATAGCGCAAAATTGATGAGACGTAGCCATGGTATGCACATAATGCCGCATTAACACCAGCCACACGTGTTAGTCTATATAAGACAAATACAAATCTATCTAATTTCTTACATAGGTAATCAATATGAGATTTCCAGTTACAGTTTTTGTCAACTATTATCCCCAAGAACTTTGCGTTATCGACCTCTTCTATCGTCTCATTTCCGTGTTGTATTTTAAGCCGTGGACGCGTACTATTATATGTCTGGAACTGTATCATTTTTGTTTTATTAATATTTATATGAAGATTATTCCGTTCAAGCCATGTGATAATTTTATTTAATGTCATGCTTATTTCATTTTGGTACTCAACAATGTCGTCATTTTCGTTTATAATACTGAGAGTTGTATCGTCAGCCAATAGAATGCAATTGTGGGAAGTTACTTTAGTCAAGTCATTAACATATAGCAAGAATAAAGGGGGACCTAGTATGGTCCCTTGGGGTACACCACAGTTGTTTTCACGAAACTGAGACCTATATGCGAGTTTCTGATTACCCGTTTGTCCCGAAATCTCAACACATTGCTGTCGATGTGTAAGATAGCTTTCGAACCATTTCAACGCGTTTCCCCTTATGCCATATCGCTCTAATTTATAAATTCACAGTCTATGATTCACGAAATCAAAAGCCTTGGACATATCTAGAAAGATCGAGACAATTGGTAGTTTATCATTAAGGCTTTTCGTTATTAATTTAAAAAGAGTAAAACAAGCTGTTGTGGTCGATTTATTTTTCCGGAAACCAAATTGATCTTCACTAAGGATTTTGTATTTGGCTAATAATCCGGAAAGTTTTTCATGCATGACCTTTTCAAAGATGTTTGATAATATTGGTATGAGTGTTATGGGGCGGTAGTTATTCATATCACTTTTATCTCCTTTTTTGTGAATCGGTTTAACAATTGAAAATTTTAATCATGAAGGAAATAAACCTTGCATAAATGAAAAATTAATAATATGGCTAATATGAGTTGATAAAGATGTTGAGCATAATTTCAGGATTTTTGTATTAATGTCATCATAACCCGTAGAATTGGTTGATTTTAACGAGTTTATGATTTTATATACAGTAGTGTCATTGGTTGGAGTCAAATACATAGTATTTGAATGGTAAGTCATTGGTGGTGTATAGTCAATAGAAGGGTCAATGGTGTCATTCGTCATATCAATAAAAAAATTGTTAAAAATGTCAGCTATCTTTTCAGGTTGAGTAACAGTTTGTTCGTCTAATTGAATTTTATTTATGTCATGATTATTTTGTTTTTCACTGATATTACTTTTTATTACAAACAAATACAAATACAAATACACAAAATACAAATAGACAAATAGCGCGTGTTTTCGCCTTTTTGTGCCTGCAACATGCATCTTTTTAGAATAGCAGTATATTTTCTATAGATATTTTTATGACGTTGTTTATTCGCAGCTGTGAGACGATATTTTAAATATAGACGTCTTTTGTTTATACAACATTTTTTAATACCTTTTGTCATCCAATTATGTTTTAGGGGCTTAATAGTTATTTTAAACTTGATTTTGGGGAAACATAAATTATAAAATAATATTAGAATGTCATGGAAATAATTAAATGCAATGTCAGTATCTTCAGTCTGGTAAATATCTATGAACGACAATGATGATAGACAGTTTACAAACTTATCTATATTATCTTGACTGAAATCGCGTCTTTCTTCAAAATAAAATGATCTTTTAATATTCGCGGTGTCTAGCGTTGCGTTAAAACATATAGATTGTCCGGTTTCATGATCAGATAGAGCTAGGTAGTGTATTTGGGGCTTAACATTTGGTATATTACTCGCAATCAGATCAATACAAGAGAGTTTTCTTGTTGGTTTGGTAATATGATTGTTTATGTTATAGTTTTTTAAAATAGATTCTAGTTCCTTGAAATATGTATCTGCTTTTATAGCGTCTATGTTCCAGTCACCACATAATATGATGCTTTTATTATTTCTTTTCGTAAGTTGACTTAAGAGGAGGTTTAAATTTTCTAAAAATAATTTAATGTCTGAATTTGGTGTACGGTAAATACAGATAACATAAAGTTTTAAGGCTGTTATTTCAATTGCACAGTATTCGAAATAATATAACTTGGGCTCAATTAAATTACACAAGGGTTTGCAGTCAAGGTCTTTTTTTGTCAATATACAAGTGCCACCTCTACGTTGATGCGGCCTTGAAAAGGCTGACACTACTTTATATCTTTTCATAGTGAGATTGGATTCTGCCCCTTGTCGTATAAATGTTTCACTGAGACAAACAATATCAACATTCATATTAATTTTTTCTATTTCCGTTATTGATACCTCAAGAAGGTCTTTTTTACTCAAAACACCAGCTATATTTTGATGTAGAAGAGAAAACTCGCGTCTACCCTCGAAAAAACATGGGTTGGCTACTGTTTACACTGTTACCTATGGGTTAAATAGTAAGATTAGTAGTATTTAGCTGCTTTTTAAAATAATATGGGATAGTTCCTTTTTTGTACATTTTTGTTCCTGTAACATTATTATTATATTTATGCAAATCTTTGTTGGCTGTTCTTGATTTCAGGTGTGAAGTTATTAATTTCTCGTAGCTTACGTTGTCGATTTCTATATTTATTTTAAAACACATAAAGCGTTTAGATACAAAATTATAATTATAAGTCCTTACCATAACATCAGATGTATCAATGAATTGGCAGTTTGGATAGTTTTTCACAATCAGTTTTATATGGTTATTTAACAGGTTAGTATTTAAATAGCGATTATTTAAAACATTTAAAATGAATACCTTATTATTTTTTACTTTGTGAAGTGAATAACATAACTCGGTTAACAATAAGTAGGGATTTTTATCGTTACTTCCAATACCCAATACGATAATATCGTCACATTTTAGTCCTTCTGATAATTTGTCAAAGTTGCACAGGACTTGTGAACTTGTTGCATTTGGTTTTGAGATGCCTGATACGGAGTATATGTTGTTCCATTTATTGTTATTTCTTTGCGTTGTTATTTCTTGAGAAAATCCCCGTACTTGTTGGTCACCTAAAACTAATATCCTTAGAGAAGATATGTTGTGGCTCAGTTCTTCAACTTTCTCTGAATTTGTGGAAGAATGTATTGGGTCTTCATGTCGAGTATCTTGAGTCCATTTGGTTTGAGTCCGTTTAGTCTGAGTCAGTTTGGTTTGAGTTGGTCTGGGTGAGTACTTTTTAGGTGCATTTGGTGTCTTATTTTGATCCATAGATGTCACTCCGTGTCTTGTTGTGTTGTTTATGATGTCACGCGTTAGTGGAGGTTGAGGAGTTTTGAGCTCACGGTTTACTGGATCAAAATCTTGAGTCTTTAAGGGCGTATGGTGGATAGATGTACTATTCCTTCTAAAGAGTTTTATAGGTGTAGAGTGAGTCGACGTTGTGGACGTTTTAATAAAATTACGTTTACGTGAGGTTGTCGGGGTCTTGCTTATCATGTCGGATGAGATAATTTTTTTGTATGTATCAATAATTTTCTGGCCTTCACCGATATCCATTTTTAGTCGGAAGTTTTCACTGTTCAAGTTTTCAATCTCCTGATGTGCTGATTGGAGTTCCATTGTCAATCGTCTAATTGTTTCGCTTAGGTTGACTACAGTATCACTATCGTTCATGGACGTGCTTGGCAAGCTCTTCATGGTGGTATCAAGCAATGTGGAGTTATTTGTAAACAAATGATCGAGTGAGTTTGCCCGTCGTGGCTTTCTAGTTGTAACATTCTCTAATTCCATTTCAAAGGAGTTCATAGTGGTAAGTTTTATTTATGCAAATTAATAAACAAACAATAAAGTTAAATCAGTTAGTTATTCTACCAGTTATTCTTTTTTCTATTAATAGGAAGCCCTGATATAACGTGCTAAAAGACTCGAGTCCAAGTCGCGTAATATTTTCTGAGATTGGTTTTTGAACGAAACTTTTTACGTCAATATTTTGCTAGCCGTTTGTGATTGGTCAGTTCCACAAGTGATGTATCATCTGTTATTTGTTTACAAGTCGAAAATTTTTAAATGAACTACCGGTTTTATCTCTTAAAATTGTACATACATGATACATATCACTGTTTAGAGTAATTAAAAGTCACTGTTTAGTCATTTCTGTCTTTAAGCACACTGTTTCACTGCGTTATAATATGTTTATAATATTAATTCCGGGTTATTTCAGTCAAAATAGTCAAAATACTGTGGTCGTCACATTTACAGAAAATCAGCAGGATCTCTTCAAGATAACACTGTCATTAGTGTAATATGATGTACCGAGTACTTAAGCGATAGTTTAGTTACTTTTAGATGAGAAAAACATTAAAATTAAATATAGATTTATGAGCCGATGTTGACATTGGCCAGTCAGGTCAGTCAGGCCAGATAAGGGCCATACTATACAAGCGGTTTACCCGCCGCGGGAATTCGCTTCTGAACCGCACTAGACACAATTTAACCCTAGATCACTAAATATTAGTCTCACAGGCGACACGGCTCCGACGCATTCGCTGTTTAAGTAAGTTCCCGACACTCCCCCGCCCCACCACGCTCAGTACCCTCCTAATTCAGTGTTTTAGTGCCCCGTGCGCATGCATTACGTATACACGTATTTTACTTCCGGAGTTTTGACACATTGTTAGTCTCACGGACTAATGTTTAGTGATTACGCGTGGAAAGTGAGTCAAGGTAAGTTATGAAAAATTTAGTTTATATATTGACTTCTGGTATAAATAAAGGATTTTTTTATTGATTACAATGCACGATCAGCTGGACATTAACTCCAGCACGAAGAAACCCAAAATAATGATTTCTATAACAGTACCAAAGGAGCCGTTGATACTGTCGACCAGATTTGTTCTGGTATGAACTGCAATCGCAAAACAAATAGATGGCCTCAGTGCATATTTTATAATATACTGAACTTATGTATGATCAATGCGTATGTCATTTATGTATCTAACATGGTACAGAGAAACGCAGAGCATTCATACAAAATTGGCCGACGATCTCATTGAGCCATGGTTGCGGGAACGGTATAACACTGTAACTTTGAGAAATAATATCAAGGCTAGTTTCAAAGATATCCTGCAAATTGAAGATGTCGTGGATAGTACTTCTCAAACACCCGAACAAACAGCCCGAACGAACAGCCAAACAAACGAAAAATTTGCGCATTTTGCCCATATCAGAAGCACAGGATGACCAAAGTGCCATGCCACTCCTGCAGAAAGGCCATTTGTGGCGAACATACCATTCATGTCTGCTCAGACTACCAGGATTAATATTTTTAAAGTGTCTAATAGCTTTTAAGAAGTCTTAATAAATGTCGTCCCATGTAACCTATTTTTTTTTAATTAATAAATGTCATTTCAATAAAAATATTGACGTTTCATTTTGTTAGTCCAAATGACTACTGTTTAGTGACTGTGTAACTCTAAAATATGTTTAGTGAGCTAGGGTTAATATAGAAGTTGTATGCTGCATACTACACTGGGCGGTTTCCCACCGTAATTCACAGGCGGGAGAAATACGATCGCCACATGCAGCGTCAAACCGCCGCGCGCCTCTGATTGCCGCCGCTTCAGGCCTCGTTTACGGAGATGCGGTACGTCGCGCGTTGCGTTGGGCGGCGCGACCTGCACTAAATTCAAACATAATAATATGGCGTTGTATGAGAGCGTTTACAGAGAAGCGATTTTATACGCGTTAACTTGAAATGGAGCGTTTTTTGCGGCCGTGCCCGCGGATGGTATTATTAAAAAACTTTTTATTCCCCCAAAATATAAGCCCGTATCGTAATGTTGATGATACATATCCGTGGTACGCCATTAATAATATTGACAGATTTGAGATTTTCCTTAAGTTATAAAGGGCATATGAACACTGGCTAGGTTTTTTGCATACATTTTCAATATGTATTTTCCAGTTCATCTTTTCATCGATCCAGATACCTAAAAATTTTGTATTATCAGTCTCCTGAATATGTTTGTCACTATATCGAACGTCTAGTTTTTATTCTTTGTTCTTTGTTCAAACGAAATGTAAGTGGTTTTTTCTAGATTAATTTTGAAGTTATTTTCAGTGAGCCAGTTTATTACGTCATTTAAGTTATTATTTTCTTTACGCATGTACATTGTTGCCGATTCATTAGGTATGATTTAATAAGTTGAAGGACATTACCTCTTATGCCATATTTTTCCAATTTGTTAAGGAGTATTTTGTGGCTAACGTGGTCAAAGGCCTTAGTCATATCCATAAATAACGCAACAACAGGATTTCTATTATCAATTTATTTATTTATTTATTTATTTATGTACACACATGACACTTACAAAAAAAAAAAATTAAATACAGACAAAAGAGCACAAAGGTGCTGCTTATTTCCCAAGAAATTTCTTCCAGCAGACCTGCGACAGGAGAGTTCAAGAGGAGATGATAGACACAGTGTGTATAAATACTAGTTATGATAAATAAAACATACTTAGCTATACAATTAAACTATAATGATATAATAAACAAATATATACATACATAGAATTAAAATACATATTTATATTAATGCTATAAAAATATATACCTATAATAAATATATAAAATTACGGGATGTTGGATAGGTAATGATCTTTGACCAGCTTTTTGAAAATATTAATGGATTTAGCTTCCCGGATTTTAGCGGGAAGTGAGTTCCACAGTCGTACTGCATGAAAGGAGAAGGAGTGGGAATAGAAACGGGTTTTATGGGCTGGGAAATTGAGATGGAGTTTAAGGTGGGATCTACAAAGTGCATCAGTAGGACAAGTGAATGAAAAACGATCACGCAGGTAGTTAGGATATGCAGGGTTGAATAGGATGTTGTACAGAAGGAATAATATTCGAGGGTTCCTGCGAAGACGGATAGGGAGCCACTTGAGATCCTTGCGAAACTGAGAGACATGATCGTATTTCCTCAGACCAAAAACAAAGCGAATACACAAGTTTTGCAAGCGCTCAAGCTTACATAAGAGTTCCTCAGTGGCATCCAAATAGCAGGCATCGGCATAATCAATAATCGGCTGGATTAAAGTTTGAGCTAAAGAGATTTTAGTTTTGAAAGGCAAGAAGCTTTGAAGGGATTTTAAAGAGTGGAAGGAAAAGTGCACCTTTCGACTAACCTCACTTACTTGCGCTCGCCAAGAAAGATTGCTGTCAAGTAATACACCGAGATTCTTTGCCAGATCCGTGTACGCAATGACCGAGCTGTCAAGGGATAATGACCTCAAAGAGGAAGTGTCAAGTGCAGATCGATAGTATCGACTACCCAAGATCATAGCCTGGGACTTGGAGGGATTAATCTGTAATCCGTATGATTTAGCCCACTGACTAATATTCTCCAAGTCACAATTCATGGCACTAATCGCCGAGTCCGCGTCAGCCAGCAAGAAGTGTCGGTAGAGCTGCAAATCGTCTGCATAGAGATGGAAGTGCGAGTTGATAATCTGAGTAACTGTATTAATAAAGATAGAGAAAAGAAGATGAGAAAGAACGCCACCCTGAGGCACACCAGCAGTGAGATCACACCAATCAGAAAATTTTTCATCAAGGCGGACACACTGAGAGCGACCCCGAAGATAAGAGTCAAACCAGGATAGTGCAGAAGGAGAAAAGTTAAATGAACGAAGGACTCCAAGAAGTATGTCAAAATCCACTGAGTTGAACGCACAACTGAAGTCAAGTAGGACTAATACGGTGAGTGATTTATTGTCCATAGCCCAGCGGATATCGTCGGTGACTTTCAGAAGTGCAGTTACTGTGCTGTGACCAGTACGAAATCCAGATTGGAAAGGGGAAATTAGGTTGTGTGCTGTAAGGTATCTAGAAACTTGGCCATGAACAATATGTTCGAGAACTTTAGAAAGGAAAGGTAAAATGGAGATGGGTCTGAAGTGAGACAAGGTCGATGGATTGTTTATTTTGGGAACAGGTATTATATGTGCCTGTTTCCAGGCACTAGGAAATGAGCCAGAAAATAAGGAATAGTTAGCAATGTGTGTTAGAATGGGGAGCAATTGAGGTAGAATAGGTATTATCATCCTCGAACACACATTGTCATGACCAACAGCCGAAGAGGAAATAGAAAGTAGAGATTTTTTAACATCATCTTCAGAAACAGAAGTCAAATTAAAAGTTGAGCAATTTGGTAAAGGCAAATCAGTGAGCTCTTGCAAAGTTGAAATTTTGACATTAGGTTCAAGAGAAACAGGATTAAGAGAAAAGTGTTTATTAAGAGCACATATGTCAACATCTGCACAAGTATTAGAGGGTGATTTGCCGATGCCAACTGACTTTAGAAATTTCCAGACATCAGAGGACTTTCGATCAATAAGAGATTCGTGGAAATAGCGTCTTTTAGCATCTCGACACATACGATTGCAGCGATTACGCATAGCTTTAAAGTGATCAAAATTCTGCTCCGTGGATCTACGTCTATACCTACTCTTCGCTTTATCCTTACGAGTAATAGCATCTTTGATTTCAGCAGTAATCCAAGGAGCAGGATTATGCTTTACTTTAATTCGCCGACGCGGCGCATGTTTGTCATAAAGACCCAATAGCTCGGAATTGAAATAGCTGACTTTCTCGTCAATACTGGAGCTTTCGACTACGGAGGTCCAGTCGATATCACTTGCATCACTTGCTAACTCAACAAGATCTAGGCCATTGTAATTACGTAAATAGCAGAAGCGAGGTTTAGGTTTGGGAGATCGGATACGATAGGAAAGAAAGATGAGGTCGTGATAAGAAAAGGTTGCAGTGAGCTGCCCAAACTCAGCAACTTTGCTAGGTGAAGAGACAATCATTAGGTCCAATAGAGAAGGCGTGCAGTTAGGAAAATTATGGGTCGCAGATAGAGGTAAAATTTCAAGATTAAAGGAGGATAAGAGAGTACGAAGTTTGCGAGAACGAGCGTCATCTTTAAGTAAGCATGTATTAAAGTCACCCATTAGAATAACGTGCTCGTACGCGGGGCAAAGTTCATTAAGAGATGATTCTAAGGAGTCAAAGTAGTTAATGTGTAAATTAGGGGAGTAGAATACCGCGAGTAGAACTTTGGTATGATTTAAAGTAATCTCAAGGAATAAAAATTCAGCCGAGCCAGAGTACTGGGATGGAGACGAGCTAACAATTTTGTGTGGTATATCAGCACGTATGTATATGGCAACACCACCACCACCCTTGCCGGTTCTGTCATTTCTGACCAGAACAAAACCAGGAAGTGAATAGTGCGTAGAAGGAAGAGAAGGCTTAAGAAAAGTTTCAGAAATTAGAAGTGCATCTAGATGAGCACTGCTAAAGGATGCCAGAAGATCGGAGTAGTGACCAGGAACACTCTGAGCATTAATATGCGCTATATGAAAATTTTTGGGGTATTTAGAAAAAGTAGAGGAAATATTATCATGCAAAGTGTGAACCGGTGTCTCACTTTCCGCGCTAATAAAACTGCAAGTTGAAGAAGAACAAGAGAAAAAGCTATCATTTAAGTCTGTTAGATCATCCATAGATAAATACAAAGTAAAATAAATATATATATATATAAATAAAATAAAAATAAATAAGTTAACACTAAATACTTTTTAGTTTTTGCTTTGAGGTTAACTACCCTAACTCGCTGATATGTTGGAGGAAATTAACAATTAATGACAATACCACAAACATAAAATACTAAAGATCAAACACAAAGTAACGAATAATTTTTTACGACATTAAACAATAACATTAAAATATTCACGAAAACATACAATGCAATTACGGAACGAAACTATTCTAGTCACAAGTAACGTCAAATTGACAATGACAGTTTAAGCTAGATATGACATATTGTCATTGACATATATACAAACAGGAAAACGTAAATACTACACTGACATTTTATTTAAAATCACTATGAAGGTGATTCAAAAAGTGCAAAATGCTTTAACTACCGACATATAACTGGAATCATACACTCCGACAAAATTAAGATGCTACTTACCGTCGGGTCAGAAAAATAACTAAGTTAGTCACGCCGCGTTGCCGGCGCGCCCTTCTTTGCCTTAACACTCTTCGTAGAAACATGTTTTAAAGTTCTTTCAGCCTTTCCAGAGTCACAGAAAGTATTTGGGAATTGCAAAACCAGTGCACGAAGTTCTCTCGGAGTTTCAATCTTGTGACGTTTAGTATCAGGTGTGATGATCACTATCCTGCCCTCCGCCGACCAGCAACTCTGAATTCCAAAGTGTTTGCGTGCATCCATGAAGGTACGATGCCTAGTTTGTGTCAAGAATTCAGAAAGAGTTATTCCTGAACCTTTCAAGGACTTTTTATTCTCCCATATCAATTGACGGTGCTCAGTGGTATATAATCTGACCAATATAGGCCGAGCTTTGCCCTGTGTAGATCCCAATCGATGGGAGACATGGATATTGTGTTTTTTAATCTCAGACAAGCCCATTTGGTCGGTTAATATCTTATGAACCACATCGGGCAACTTTTCACCAGTATGCTCTGCCACACCATGGAACAGAAGCACCTTTCGCCGCATCAGGTTTTCGTGTCTGTCGAATCCAAGAGACAGTAGCTCAATTTGGCTCTTAAATTGGGAGAGTGCTTTCCAGACAAATGTCTTGAATTCTATGAACTCACTTGACAGCATTGTGATATCCGGAGGAGAACTTGTAGCAGATGAAGCATTTTTGAGCTTGTTTTCATATTCAGCCATTCGCAAATTGAAGAGCTGCTCCAAATCTTCCAAACTTGCTGTCAGCTTTGAGTCCATAGTGTGGTAGTAGAAAAGTAAGTATAATAGAATTATGAGGAATAGAAGAGACTTGGAAATAGTGTGAAGTGAGTATAGGGTAGTAATAGACTATAAAATGTAATTATAACATTAAAAATACTATTTTAAATAATTTTAAATGAATAAAAACTGAGAGCTGTCCAACAAGATGTGTTGACCCTGTGTCTACCCACACAGGAAAAAATCAATATTTGTGAGTACATGTTTGACAAGCGCATATATAGCAGAATTAATGCTTTTACTTTGCCTAAAACCATATTGTTCGCTGATTAAGATTTTATTCGTTTCTAAGAACGAATATATACTTTTGTAGATTATTTTTTCAAATATCTTAGAGAATACTGGAATAAGGGCAATTGGTCGGTAGTTACTTGGATCTTTCCTGTCACCTTTTTAAACATTGGTTTTATTATAGAAATTTTTAGTTTTTCTGGGAATACGCCTTTTTCAATGCAGTCATTGATAATGTGACTAAGTATGGGTGCAATAATGAAAGATGTAGCTTTAATCACTTTGGTAATTATGTCGTCATATCCAGAGCTGTTTGTGTTTTTCAGAGAATTTATTATTTTAATAATATCAGCTGGTACCGTGGGTATCGTAAATATTGAATTAGAAATTGTGTCAAATGTCAGCTTATTATTATAGTTAATGTCACTCTGAGATTGAATTTGATTGATAAAATATTCATTAAATGATTCCGCTATTTGTTCTGGACTGTTAATAACTGTATCGTCATTAATTATCTTGTCTATTCCTTCTCCTGGATAATTTTTTTTCTGTTGATTAATTATACTCCATGTAGCTTTACTCTTGTTTTGGGCTTTTTGCGTTTGTTTAATAATGTGTTTCAATCGATTAATGTAGGTTTTAAGTTTGTTTTTGTTTTCTGGGTTGGGTGACTTTCGTTATTCCCATAGCATGTCCCTTTTCCTTTTTGAACATTTTTTTTATTCCTGTTGATATCCATTTAGGTCTTTTAATTACTGAAACTTTTATTTTATTAATTGGAAAACATAAGTCATAGAATAATTTATATATGTCATGGAATTCATTAAATGCATCATTGGGATCGGAGCACATATATACATCATGAAAAGTGAGACTTTGAAGACACTCTTTAAACTTATTGATATTTTCATCACTATAGTCACGTTTCTAAATGTACCAATAAGATAACGTGCAAGTTTTCTTGACACGACACTTTAGTAGTTGCGCCGTGTGATCCGATAATGCAAATTCTTTAATCTGACATCTGCTACATATGGCATTATAAATAATGTTGTCGATGCAGGTCCCACTGCATAGACGTGTTGGTGATCGTGTACCCAGAATTAGGCCGCGCAATATGTTTTGGAAGGTGGAGGAGGCTTTGCTTTTTTTGCAAATATCTATGTTGAAGTCTCCATATAGTATGATCAAATTTCTTTTAAGATCATGTCCAAGTGATCAAAAAACATAGAGAGTTTAGCCTTTTTATTATTTGGCGGTCAATAAATAAATATGATTACGATAGGGTGGGACAAAAGCTTAATCGCACAACATTCTATTAGATTGGATATGGCCCATTTCTTTACATTAATAACCTCAAATTTATGTGTGTTTTTGATTAGAATGCATGACCCCCCATTTCTGTCACCTCTAGTGTAGGATGTTGCAAGTGAATAATTAGCAATACATAAATGTTGAAGGTCACCCTGTTTCATGTTGTGTTCTGTTATACAAAGGATATCAATTGACTTACCTTCTTCTGAGAGTTCACTTAGATGTACGCCTAATAGATCCAATTTACTTATTAAACCATTTATGTTTTGGTGCATTATAAATATGTGATTATAAACGAAAAAAGTCATGATTATCTATAACCTTATCTACATGCTTATATGTTATTGGTATTTTTTCTGCTTGTTCAAATAAATCCAAATCGTAGAGTATATTGCCTATAATTCGGTCGTGTATGTTTTTCATTCCGTATCTAGTTATTTTACCAGTTCTGTGGGAGAACATCTCAAGGGTCAGATCATAGTTACTATCAAAGAAATATGCGTATTCATTGCTTTGTATATCTGAATACAGGAGATTGTTGAACATGTCTACTTTGTGGTTATATATAGGAGCACCTGCTATATAGGTGGCTGCACATACAATTACATTTGTTTGGTTTACTCTTTGCAGGGATGTTCTTATTTTGTTTATTATGTCTTTGTAGTCTCTTTCTTCTTTTATATCATTTTCCCCGATGAAAAGTAAGCAATAGTCGTTTTTATTGAACCCTTTTAGTTTAAGTTCAATACCAATGAGAATGCCAGCTGCTGTGCTGTTAGTCTTAATGTAGCGGCAGTAGTGAGAGTAGTTTGAATAAACTTCCTGTATAGTAGATAAAGACCCCTTAGTTGTTCTGCTGCTCAATATACACAATTTGTTTTTACGTGTAAGTTTTATTGTCTTATTAGCCTCCTCCTTATCATAGTCATTTAATATGTTTTTGTTTAGTGTCGAGATGATGGGAACTTTCTTCAGTTTACTCGGTGTGATATTTGTTTGAGTCTCTTTATTGTCCTTGACGCTTGGTGTGAAAGTGGTTTGAGTCTCTTTATTTTGCATGTTGGTCTCAGTTTTTGAGCAGTTGAATTGTGGGTCACTTATAATCGCTTCATTAATACTTCGCTGGCTTCCTTTTTTATTTTGGTTTGGAGTTTTATTATTGTGTATCGGTGACATGGTTTTCCTGCATGGTGTTGAACATATCTTCTTATATGTGTTAGTACTTTTAATCATTTTTTGTAGGTCAGTTTTAGACGAAAGTTTTCAATGTTTAGATTTTCTATTTCATTGTGTGCGCTCGCTCATTGCATCGTGAGTTTTTTTATTTGTTCATTTAAATCTCCTATAATGTAGCTATTATCATGCAGACTATCTGGAATGCTCATCATAGTGGCATCAAAAATAGCTTTCTCGCTGATAATGTGTTCAGATTCACTTTGTTGAAGAATTCACAGTTCATAGTTGAGTTTAAGTATTTTTAAATAATAAGTTTAGTAGGAGCACAGTCAAAAGTAATGTTTACGTGTTAGCGCCATCTGGTGTCCATTAAGGTTCTCTTCGAATAATCCGGCTCTGGAAAACGATCCAAACTCGAAGAACACATAAATAGTTCTTTTCAGAGCTGCCTGTGTTTTATTGTTTCCCCCGCATCGCCCGCCCTTCCCCTGTGTTTTTGCAATGTAAGTTTTCTCATTTTCAACCGAAGACAAAAAAAAGGAGGTGGTTATTAATTCGACGCGTTAATATTTTTTTTTTTTTTTTTTTTAGTGTATGGTCACCGAGTACTCGAAGTCGGCTGAACCGATTTGGAAATTTTTTTTTTTTGTTTGATAGGGTATACTTCGAAATTGGTACCATTTGTCACCAAGTCAGGACCTGATGATGGGATCCTGGAGAAATCGAGGGAACTCTTCAAATATTATAGGCCTACCTACACCTATGGCGTTTTGGGTATTTCTTATAGTAACTTCTGCAGTTGCTCTCAAAAAGTACCATTTCGGGAAGTGGAACCGATGATGAAAACCACAAATGGTCGCCGAAACTACTTAATAATAAGTATTTCGTGGATTGCAATTCGATTACTTGAATATGGATATTAAGCACTTTATGCTCGTCACAATGCATATGGTGATGTATAGCTGATGGTGAAGTACCAGGAGAACTCCTCAAAAATTAACGGCCCAGCATTGGGAAAAGCAATATTTTGTAAAGTGTTATAAGTAGTTGACATTTAGGCTCTTGTAACTAGGTAAATTAAAAATCAACCAACTAAAAAGAGTGAAATAAAAACTTTTTACCAAAAAATTAAACCGACTCCCAAAAAACACTGCAAAGTGAAAAATAACTTTAATTTCGGTAGTCGGTGTCTTTTGTATTTTCGTTTTTGGCACCGACTTCCGAAATTAAAGTTATTTTCCGAAATTAAGGAGTTCTCCTGGTACTTCACCATCAGCTATACATCACCATATGCATTGTGACGAGCATAAAGTGCTTAATATCCATATTCAAGTAATCGAATTGCAATCCACGAAATACTTATTATTAAGTAGTTTCGGCGACCATCTGTGGTTTTCATCATCGGTTCCACTTCCCGAAATGGTACTTTTTGAGAGCAACTGCAGAAGTTACTATAAGAAATACCCAAAACGCCATAGGTGTAGGTAGGCCTATAATATTTGAAGAGTTCCCTCGATTTCTACAGGATCCCATCATCAGGTCCTGACTTGGTGACAAATGGTACCAATTTCGAAGTATACCCTATCAAACAAAAAAAGAATTTTCCAAATCGGTTCAGCCGTCTTCGAGTACTCGGTGACCATACATTAAAAAAAAAAAAAAAAAAAAAAATATTAACGCGTCGAATTGATAACCTCCTCCTTTTTTTTGTCTTCGGTTGAAAATGAGAAAACTTACATTGCAAAAACACAGGGGAAGGGCGGGCGATGCGGGGGAAACAATAAAACACAGGCAGCTCTGAAAAGAACTATTTATGTGTTCTTCGAGTTTGGATCGTTTTCCAGAGCCGGATTATTCGAAGAGAACCTTAATGGACACCAGATGGCGCTAACACGTAAACATTACTTTTGACTGTGCTCCTACTAAACTTATTATTTAAAAATACTTAAACTCAACTATGAACTGTGAATTCTTCAACAAAGTGAATCTGAACACATTATCCATCTGTGAAAGTGTTATCCACGATTATTGTGCATCTAAAACGATATTAACAGTGACTTTAAGTGACCCAGACAGTGACTTGTATATCGCGAATCAAGACGTTGTAAGTGCTCATTGAACTAGATTGTGATATTCTGACTGAATATTCGAAATATCACCTGTACCGACTGTCGAAAAACACTTTAAAATAGTGATCTCTAAAACTTTGTACAAAAACATTCCGTTTTTTATTTAAATAGTTGATTACAACGCCACCTTTCAGCAGATCAATATCCTAACAGTGTTGCCAAAATAAATAACAATAGCTCTCGGCGCCATTGGCATTGGTGCAGTACAGCAATACCTAGTGGCAGCGGTTCAGTACCGCAATAATAAGCGGTGCAGTGCAGCAACACTCAGCAGTGCAGTACAGCATTGCTTAGCGGTGCAGTACAGCTTTACTCAGCGGTGCAGTACAGCGACACTCAGAGGTGCAGTACAGCAATACTTAGCGGTGCAGTGCAGCGATACTCAGCAGTGCAGGGCAGCAACAACGACGTTGTCTGCAAATTGATGCTTTCCTAGATACTCAAGTTAAAAACCATAACAATAAAATTATTTGAAAACAAATATATAATCGAATAGACGGGGAAAATGGCTTCACCGAACGACAATATCACCTATCGTAAACCATGCAGATCGAGTTCATTAACCAACCTATCTAACGTAACAAATAGCAGCGAGAAAGCTATTTTTGATGCCACTATGATGAGCATTCCAGATAGTCTGCATGATAATAGCTACATTATAGGAGATTTAAATGAACAAATAAAAAAACTCACGATGTAATGAGCGAGCGCACACAATGAAATAGAAAATCTAAACATTGAAAACTTTCGTCTAAAACTGACCTACAAAAAATGATTAAAAGTACTAACACATATAAGAAAATATGTTCAACACCATGCAGGAAAACCATGGCACCGATACACAATAATAAAACTCCAAACCAAAATAAAAAAGGAAGCCAGCGAAGTATTAATGAAGCGATTATAAGTGACCCACAATTCAACTGCTCAAAAACTGAGACCAACATGCAAAATAAAGAGACTCAAACCACTTTCACACCAAGCGTCAAGGACAATAAAGAGACTCAAACAAATATCACACCGAGTAAACTGAAGAAAGTTCCCATCATCTCGACACTAAACAAAAACATATTAAGTGACTATGATAAGGAGGAGGCTAATAAGACAATAAAACTTACACGTAAAAACAAATTGTGTATATTGAGCAGCAGAACAACTAAGGGGTCAAACTACTCTCACTACTGCCGCTACATTAAGACTAACAGCACAGCAGCTGGCATTCTCATCGGTATTGAACTTAAACTAAAAGGGTTCAATAAAAACGACTATTGCTTACTTTTCATCGGGGAAAATGATATAAAAGAAGAAAGAGACTACAAAGACATAATAAACAAAATAAGAACATCCCTGCAAAGAGTAAACCAAACAAATGTAATTGTATGTGCAGCCACCTATATAGCAGGTGCTCCTATATATAACCACAAAGTAGACATGTTCAACAATCTCCTGTATTCAGATATACAAAGCAATGAATACGCATATTTCTTTGATAGTAACTATGATCTGACCCTTGAGATGTTCTCCCACAGAACTGGTAAAATAACTAGATACGGAATGAAAAACATACACGACCGAATTATAAGCAATATACTCTACGATTTGGATTTATTTGAACAAGCAGAAAAAATACCAATAACATATAAGCATGTAGATAAGGTTATAGATAATCATGACTTTTTTCGTTTATAATCACATATTTATAATGCACCAAAACATAAATGGTTTAATAAGTAAATTGGATCTATTAGGCGTACATCTAAGTGAACTCTCAGAAGAAGGTAAGTCAATTGATATCCTTTGTATAACAGAACACAACATGAAACAGGGTGACCTTCAACATTTATGTATTGCTAATTATTCACTTGCAACATCCTACACTAGAGGTGACAGAAATGGGGGGTCATGCATTCTAATCAAAAACACACATAAATTTGAGGTTATTAATGTAAAGAAATGTTTGGAGTCCGTCGCGCGACCTTGTAGCCAGCGCACGCTGTTACGCACCAATCCATTTCTAAGTCTAAATTATATCCAAATAATAGAAATAAACTTAACTAGTGCAGTTAAAAATTAAAAAATAAGGACAAATTAATGATATTTTGCAGTGCCTAATGACTCAGTTATCATAAAGTGCCAAAATTCTTATCATAAAAGTGTTTAAAATTTGATGCTAAACAACACAAAGGAACTTGTTATAAGTGATTAATGAACCTTCTACCCACATTTTTATGGCCGTTAACAACGGTCTATCCAAAGTGTACTGGTATAACCGTCTATTTGAACGTTACAACTAATAGTTACGTTGGCTAAGTTAGATAGGTAACTACACTCTGAAGACCGAACGGACTGTCGCGAGTTCGAGACTGACGCAGATATATTACCTTTTTATTTTTAACTTCTTTTTTTTTTATATGATTGGTTTCGAAATCGATATTGAGAGTTTCTCACTTTTTGAACATTACATTCTATTTATTTACTACAAGAAGAATTTATAAGGGCAAAAATTTAAATATGCCTAAAACAAATCGCACTCCGCCTTCAAAGGTCAAAAGTAATCTCACTCACGTGCAATCGGTCTCTGAACCAGATATTACAGAGAAGATACCGTCGGAGTCTATAATTACAAACATCACCAATAGGAGCAAACGACCTCGTACTAATGATTCACCTAATAAACCATCCCAGGACCTGACAGCTGAGCTTTTTCGGGAACTAAGACAAGATTTAATGACTATGCTTACCGAATGGAAAACAGAACAAAGCCATACTTTATCACAGCTAGTGTCCGATATTAACGGTCTCAAACAGAAGTTATCTGAAATTCATAAAACTAACACTGATATAGAAAAGTCAATGGAAGACATAAATGCAAGATATGAGGATATCGAAAAAAAAATCGCAGGTCTTGAAAAAGGTCAAGCTGAGAGCTGTGAATTTATTGGTTGTCTTCAGAAACAGGTTCAAGAACTTCAGCAAACATCACGTTCATCGACAATTGAAATTAGAAATATGCCTGCAAAGGAGACGGAAAACGTGATTGATTTGATTTCTGTTGTTGAGAAAATTGGTGCTGCTACAGGATCTACAGTTCAAAAATCCGATATCCGCGACATATACCGTCTGCCTGGTAAAACAGGAAATACCAGAACGATAATTGCCGAATTTGCTTCAGTAATAGTCAGAAACAATTATCTGTCTGCAGCACGCGCGTTCAACAGGGGAAAACGAGTTGAAGAAAAACTCAGTACATATAATGTAGGGATAGTAGGAGATCGAAAGCCGATTTACATTGACGAACACTTGTCTGCATCTGCAAGGAAACTCTACTTTCAAGCGCGTGATTTTTCAAAAAAGCACGGATTTAGCTTTTGCTGGATAGCGAATGGCAAGATACTACTACGAAGAAACGCCGATACAAAGGAAATCCACGTGATTAAGACCGAAAAATGTATTCTAGATCTAATACCAAAACAAT
Organism: Tholera decimalis; assembly: GCA_943138885.2. Classification (NCBI taxonomy): domain Eukaryota; kingdom Metazoa; phylum Arthropoda; class Insecta; order Lepidoptera; family Noctuidae; genus Tholera; species Tholera decimalis. The sequence goes on along the minus strand of OW964552.2, from coordinate 6,085,079 downwards.
GACTGTGCTTAGTTAAGTTTCAAAAGTTTTTTAACCTTAATTCTTATTTTATTTTTAACAATTTATTTTGTTGCCATTTATTATTACCGAACTTTTTACGCTTTTACACGATCATAAAATATATACCTCATATCGTACAACTTTTTAATTGCAACCAATACGTCTTAATTTGTGAGTTAATACTCTATAACAATGGTTGACAACATACAAGCTATATCAAGCGATATTGATGAGTTCAATGTGGCCAATTTTAATGAATGCCTACCGGACCAGTGTTCAAACATTATAAAGGATCCTTTTAATCATCTAAAAATAATACATATCAACATTCGCAGCGTAAACAAGAATTTTGATCAGTTTATATCAGTCTTAACTATGGTAAAGTTTAAATTTGATGTAGTAATTCTGACAGAATGCTGGTTAAAGGGCACCGACCATGTTCCATTATTAGATGGTTATACTTCCTACTCTTCTATCAACAATCCAATCCAAAACGATGGAGTCGTAATTTACATTAAGTCCGATATTCCATGCGATGTCTACGAGCCGACTCTTCTAGATGCGAACTGTTTAGTGTGTAAAATAGGTGACGTTACTATTGTAGCTATTTATCGCTCACCATCTTACAATGACCTCGGCGGCTTCTATGGTAGCCTAGAAAATCTTGTGGATACCATGAAATTGCATAAAAATATCGCTATTATTGGCGATTTAAACATCGATATAAAAAATAATAGTGTAGATAAAAATGCTAGTGATTTTCTTAATCTGACTGCTTCTCTTGGATTTTTACCAGGACATCTCCATCCCACAAGGAAAGGAAACTGCCTGGATCACATTTTATTGAAAACATCAGTGCCAGCGACAACAATGGTATTAAATACACATGTCACTGATCATCTGCCAATAGTTTTATGTCTTGGTCATAGAGCTAGCTCTAATACCAAGAAACCAAAAAGCTGGCTAAAACTTAATTATGTCTTAATAAAAAATGAGCTCGATAACTGCAACTTTAATAAGATTATGAATGAAACCGATGTTAATAACGCCACTGATTGTTTTATCTCTCAAATTCAAGCTGTAATAAACAACAATACAAAGATTTTAAAGAAATCTGCAAAGTGTACTATTTTAAAGCCATGGATCACCCCCGGTCTACTACGGTGCATCCGAAATCGTGATGACATGCATCGGAAACTGAACAAAAGTCCCGAAAATTATACACTTGCTGTAACATACAAAAGATACCGCAACTTTTGTAACACCTTACTTCGGAAAATTAAGCAGGTGTATGAAACTAACGAATTTTCTAAGGCAAAAAACAATCCCAAGGCTACCTGGAGCCTAATTAATAAAATAACTGGTAGGAAAAGGAACTCGCAAACTCCAGTTGAGCTTCTTAAAATGTCTGTAAACGACAAACAATCTGCAAACTGTGTCAATAAATATTTTGTAAATATTGGCAAAAACCTTGCTTCAGTAGTATCTAAAAACAGAACAAGTAGGCAATCTAAGGTGCATTTCCATGCAAATAAATCGCTGTGTAATTCGATGGGTATTCTTCCAGTTAGTGAAGAACAAATCGAGACCGTAATTATGTCACTGAGAGACGATTGCGCCACTGGCTGGGACAATATACCATCGAAAGTGATTAAGCTTTCTAGGAAAGCTTTAGTTCCACCTATCACTCATATAAGTAATCTTGCAATTTCCATGGGTGTATTCCCGAGGGCTTTTAAAAGAGCAAAAATTACACCAGTATTTAAGAGTGGGAAAAGGGACCGTGTGGCTAATTACAGGCCTATCTCAGTGTTAAGTGCGCTGTCTAAGGTTTTAGAACGTGTCTTAAATAGTTGCTTGATTGGTTATTTGGACAAAAATAATATCATCTCAAGCAACCAATACGGATTTAGAAGTGGTCTATCTACCGAAGATGCGGTTGCTAATTTCAGTAGCAAGGTTATAAAGTTGCTAGATAAAAAGCGGAAATGTTTTGGAATCTTCCTAGATTTGTCAAAAGCGTTTGACACGGTCTCAATTCCTATTCTTATCTCTAAGATGGAAAGCATTGGTCTACGTGGACTAACATTAAGGATTTTTAAAGATTACTTATCGGGCCGGACGCAGTCTGTTTGCATCGGTACGGTCATGAGTGATGAAGAACCCATTGATTATGGGGTTCCACAGGGGAGTATCTTGGGACCAACAATGTTTTTAATCTACATTAATGATTTATGCAACCTTACAATTCCAAATTGTGACATATTAACGTATGCTGATGACACGGCTCTATTAGCACACGGAGAAAACTGGATTGATGCAAAAAAAAATGCTGAAAATGGACTACGAGACGTGATGCAATGGCTCTCTAACAACTTGCTAACCCTGAATGTAGAAAAAACGAAATTTATCCGTTTTTACCTTCCAAAGTCCCCTGAGCCACCCGTCATCACCAATACACTCAAAGCTCACATCAGCTGTGCGTTGACAGCAGACTGTGTCTGCCTGCCACTAACGCGAGTGTGTAGTATTAAATATCTAGGGGTCTTACTAGATGAACGACTCGACTGGCGTCCACAAATTGAAGCTCTCACTTGTCGCATGAGAAAACTGATGTACATTTTTAGGAATCTAAGATACAGTGCTGATTCTTCGACGATTTATATGGTGTATACTGCCCTATGTCAGTCAATATTAATTTATTGCATACCAGTATGGGGAGGAACATATAAAACTCTTTTTCTTGTATTAGAAAGGGCACAAAGAGCTATCTTAAAGGTGATACATTTCAAACCTCGGTTGTACCCAACTGCTGAACTGTATGCTGAATGCCAGGTGTTGACTGTGAGGCAACTATACATTTTAAAAACAGTACTTCGGAGGCATTCGCTTTTGCCACTGGATGACAAAATAAGTAAAAAACGCTCTGGTGCTGTCGTTTGCCCAGGTGTACCTTGCAGAACCACATCTGCTAGTAGGCAATTTGATGCAATTAGCTCAAGACTGTACAATGTGGTCAACAAAAACATCAATATTTATACTTTAACCAAACGAGAGGTTAAACATAGGTTGAGTAATTGGTTGCAAACTCTAGACTATGTACAGACTGAAACGCTACTTGCTATAAAAAAGTAAAATATAACATTCTATGCGGTTGAAGGTATATATTTATGATAATGACATTTCTTTTTTAATTATAATTTAATTCAGTTTTTATTTTATGTTAATTAACGAATTTTAATTTACTTTTAATCTTGATATTAATTTTAAAATTTTATATTAAATTAAATATTATTTTAATTATTTTTTTAAATCGAAGGCTGCAAGGTTGTAAATTATGTAAATCCTTCAACTTACGAATCACTAGCTCCCAAAATACAAGCTTGACTTAGTTTGGGAGTTAGTAGATCACATATATAATTTGTTGATGTACAACCATAAATTAATGTTCCGTAATGTTCATAGTTTTAGCCAATTTTCTTTGTTGTACTTTAAGAGCAAATAAAAAAAAATACAATACATTATGTTACCGTTCACAGAGCAACTCTCACTACTGCCGCTACATTAAGACTAACAGCACAGCAGCTGGCATTCTCATCGGTATTGAACTTAAACTAAAAGGGTTCAATAAAAACGACTATTGCTTACTTTTCATCGGGGAAAATGATATAAAAGAAGAAAGAGACTACAAAGACATAATAAACAAAATAAGAACATCCCTGCAAAGAGTAAACCAAACAAATGTAATTGTATGTGCAGCCACCTATATAGCAGGTGCTCCTATATATAACCACAAAGTAGACATGTTCAACAATCTCCTGTATTCAGATATACAAAGCAATGAATACGCATATTTCTTTGATAGTAACTATGATCTGACCCTTGAGATGTTCTCCCACAGAACTGGTAAAATAACTAGATACGGAATGAAAAACATACACGACCGAATTATAGGCAATATACTCTACGATTTGGATTTATTTGAACAAGCAGAAAAAATACCAATAACATATAAGCATGTAGATAAGGTTATAGATAATCATGACTTTTTTCGTTTATAATCACATATTTATAATGCACCAAAACATAAATGGTTTAATAAGTAAATTGGATCTATTAGGCGTACATCTAAGTGAACTCTCAGAAGAAGGTAAGTCAATTGATATCCTTTGTATAACAGAACACAACATGAAACAGGGTGACCTTCAACATTTATGTATTGCTAATTATTCACTTGCAACATCCTACACTAGAGGTGACAGAAATGGGGGGTCATGCATTCTAATCAAAAACACACATAAATTTGAGGTTATTAATGTAAAGAAATGGGCCATATCCAATCTAATAGAATGTTGTGCGATTAAGCTTTTGTCCCACCCTATCGTAATCATATTTATTTATTGACCGCCAAATATTAAAAAGGCTAAACTCTCTATGTTTTTTGATCACTTGGACATGATCTTAACCCTAGAAAGATAACCTACGTCCGCGAGACGTATCATGAAATTAAATTTCGTTGTAGTTTTTTTATTATTAATCGCAGCGCGCTAGTTTCACGAGTCAACTCAGTCGGTGGCCGGAGCTCGCGCTAAGCAGCAGTGGCGACACGGTAATTACGTTCAAATAAAAGATATACCTATGTCGTACGTCCGCGAGACGTATGATTATCTTCAATGCAACTGTTGCAATCATTTGAACTGATTGTTTATTGTTATTTACACTCATTTTTTATTATTTTCAGGTATTAATTATTATTATATTATAATGGCAAACCGAAGGGTGTTGGATAGTTCTGAAATTGAAAACTTTTATATCAAAATGAAGAGGAATCGTCATCAAAATCTGAAAGCGAATGCGAAGATAACCTCTTAGAAGACGGTGTACAGAGTGACACTGAAGACGAATTCATCGATGAAGCTGTGGATATACCGGAAGTCCCGAAGTCTCTGCTGAAGACCATTCAGAGTCTACTGCCGACCAAGCTACGCTATCTGATAGCCGCATAATTATTACTTCTCAGCGCACACTCAGAGGTAAAAATAAGCAAGGGTCAAAGTCACGGTAGAACCTCAGCAATAAATATTGTTCGATCAGCTAGAGGATCAACGCGTATGTGTAGAAACGTTTACAACCCCTTGTTATGTTTGAATCTGTTCATAACAGATGATATACTAAATGAAATACTTAGATGGACGAACAAAGAAATTTCCCTAAAATGCCGAAATATAGAAGCCAAATATAGAGAAGCTGGAAAAATAATCCTAATGAAAACAGTGGCAAGGCTCAACAAGAAGGGCCGTTTGTAAAAAAAAAGAGATACTGTTAGTACTGTCCTTCTAAACTCCGTAGGATGTCAAAATTATCATGCGTGAAGTGCAAAAAACGCGTGTGTGGAGAACACAGCAGAATTGTGTGCCATAAGTGCATTTAATAACCGAAATTAAAATACTGATTATTGTAGTAGGTATTGTTTACGTTAATTTAAGTGAAAAGTACAAAATATGAAAATATAAAGACTGAAAGTGATTTTAAATGTTCCTATAAAAGATAAGTTAAGTTTTTGTTAATTTGTAAAGAAGTTTACGATTTTTGTTTGTAATTTGTCAATTAAAGTTTATTATTACTATTTTATCGTTTATTTCCTTAAATAGAACACAAACAATTATTTCAACATATAACGCATGATAGTACTTCCGTACGCTTACTAAACAATCTTAATTAAATAAGGTACGTCTGACAGACGTATGATTATCTTTTACGCTAGTTGCTCTATGATTATCTTTCTAGGGTTAAAAGAAATTTGATCATACTATATGGAGACTTCAACATAGATATTTGCAAAAAAAGCAAAGCCTCCTCCACCTTCCAAAACATATTGCGCGGCCTAATTCTGGGTACACGATCACCAACACGTCTATGCAGTGGGACCTGCATCGACAACATTATTTATAATGCCATATGTAGCAGATGTCAGATTAAAGAATTTGCATTATCGGATCACACGGCGCAACTACTAAAGTGTCGTGTCAAGAAAACTTGCACGTTATCTTATTGGTACATTTAGAAACGTGACTATAGTGATGAAAATATCAATAAGTTTAAAGAGTGTCTTCAAAGTCTCACTTTTCATGATGTATATATGTGCTCCGATCCCAATGATGCATTTAATGAATTCCATGACATATATAAATTATTCTATGACTTATGTTTTCCAATTAATAAAATAAAAGTTTCAGTAATTAAAAGACCTAAATGGATATCAACAGGAATAAAAAAAATGTTCAAAAAGGAAAAGGGACATGCTATGGGAATAACGAAAGTCACCCAACCCAGAAAACAAAAACAAACTTAAAACCTACATTAATCGATTGAAACACATTATTAAACAAACGCAAAAAGCCCAAAACAAGAGTAAAGCTACATGGAGTATAATTAATCAACAGAAAAAAAATTATCCAGGAGAAGGAATAGACAAGATAATTAATGACGATACAGTTATTAACAGTCCAGAACAAATAGCGGAATCATTTAATGAATATTTTATCAATCAAATTCAATCTCAGAGTGACATTAACTATAATAATAAGCTGACATTTGACACAATTTCTAATTCAATATTTACGATACCCACGGTACCAGCTGATATTATTAAAATAATAAATTCTCTGAAAAACACAAACAGCTCTGGATATGACGACATAATTACCAAAGTGATTAAAGCTACATCTTTCATTATTGCACCCATACTTAGTCACATTATCAATGACTGCATTGAAAAAGGCGTATTCCCAGAAAAACTAAAAATTTCTATAATAAAACCAATGTTTAAAAAGGTGACAGGGAAGATCCAAGTAACTACCGACCAATTGCCCTTATTCCAGTATTCTCTAAGATATTTGAAAAAATAATCTACAAAAGTATATATTCGTTCTTAGAAACGAATAAAATCTTAATCAGCGAACAATATGGTTTTAGGCAAAGTAAAAGCATTAATTCTGCTATATATGCGCTTGTCAAACATGTACTCACAAATATTGATAATAGAAATCCTGTTGTTGCGTTATTTATGGATATGACTAAGGCCTTTGACCACGTTAGCCACAAAATACTCCTTAACAAATTGGAAAAATATGGCATAAGAGGTAATGTCCTTCAACTTATTAAATCATACCTAATGAATCGGCAACAATGTACATGCGTAAAGAAAATAATAACTTAAATGACGTAATAAACTGGCTCACTGAAAATAACTTCAAAATTAATCTAGAAAAAACCACTTACATTTCGTTTGAACAAAGAACAAAGAATAAAAACTAGACGTTCGATATAGTGACAAACATATTCAGGAGACTGATAATACAAAATTTTTAGGTATCTGGATCGATGAAAAGATGAACTGGAAAATACATATTGAAAATGTATGCAAAAAACTTAGCCAGTGTTCATATGCCCTTTATAACTTAAGGAAAATCTCAAATCTGTCAATATTATTAATGGCGTACCACGGATATGTATCATCAACATTACGATACGGGCTTATATTTTGGGGGAATTCGCCCGATAGAGAAATGGCGTTTAAAGCACAGAAGGAATGCATAAGGGCAATATGTGGCATTCAAAGCACAGACAGCTGTAAGCCACATTTCCAAAAGCTTCAGCTGCTTACACTTCCCTGTCTTTACATATACGAAGTGGCAAGCTATGTTAAGACAAATATGCACCTATATAATCATCCAAAGAGTTTACGCCACAAAAATAAAATATGCACAATACCACATAAAAAAGCTATTTTTAATAAAAAAATTCTTGGCATGGCACCTAAAATCTACAATAAGCTACCTGAACACATAATCGAAATTAAAAATATGGATCAATTTAAAAAAAAAACTACACGATTTTTTAGTTACAAAATGTTACTATCATATTAATGATTACGTAAATGAAAGGTGCTAGGCCTACTACATCCGATTTATTATATTAGGGAAAAATCATTAGCTTTATGATTATGAATTATCAATTAATTATTTTCAATTTGATTTGTATTAGTTTTAAATTAGATTGTGATGTAATATTTTGAACTGAACTATATTGCTATTTGAATTATTTAGAATTTAACTTATATTTGTTTGTATTTTTTTATATATTTTTATTTTTTACATTGACATTTAATTCTTTATTGGTTTTTTATTTTATTTTGACATTTAATGTTTTATTGATTATTGTATTTTATTTTGACATTTAATGTTTTATTGATTTTTAGGGTTCCGTAGCCGAATGGCAAAAAACGGAACCCTTATAGTTTCGACATGTCTGTCCGTCTGTCTGTCTGTCCGTCCGTCCGTATGTCACAGCCATTTTATTCCGAAACTATTAGGACTATACATGTAAAACTTGGTAGATAAATGTATTCTGTAAACCGCTTTCCGATTTTAAGAGAAAATTTAAAAAACATTTAAAATAAAGGGGGCTCCCCATACATGGAACTGAAACTGAAAATATTTTTTTTTCATGAAACCTATACATGTGTGGTATCTATAGACAGGCCTTTAAAAATGACATTAAGGTTTCTAAAATGACTTTTTCATAAAGTTAATCATTTAAAAGATATACGCTTCCAAAGTGGTAAAATGTGTGTCCCCCTCTAACTTCTGTAATAATAATAATAATAATAAGGCTGGCTGTCAACCAGCTTGTCAAAAATTTTCCTCTCAATTCTTTTTGAAGAAATATTCAATAAAATAATAGTTATATAACATGTTTATCCAAACCAAATCCGTTAAAAAAAAATCTAACATACAAGAAGAAATGCAGATCCACCACCACCACAAGCATCTAAGTCTATCTTAGTAAGGAAAATCTTATATGAAGATAAAAATATGTTGACAAGACGCCGGGCACAATTACAACAACCCACACGACCAATACCTGCGGAATCGTCGCTCAGCTCCGCCTCGCAGCCGCCGGGACCAGCTCCAGCCGTGAGTGAAGAGACTCCGGCCGCTGCAGTTGCGTCGAGCTCGAGCGACGAATACTTCTCGCCGCCGACGACACCACCACCTGCGCGTCGGCGAGGAAGAGGCCGCCCTCCGGTCGGCTTAGGACTTCGAGGCCCTCCGGCCTCCAATCGGGTCCCCGCTGCCGGTGGAAGTGTGCAGCGCATGCGATGGACACATTCCATTAATGAGAACGTCATGCGCTCATACTATGGGGCTACAGAGGGGGGAACTAACCTGACTGCGTACCGTGGTCGGATGCTCTCTCTGTTTCAGGTACTTGAACCAGCTGTCAACGTTTCGGCTCAACGACTGTCGGATCAGGTGCGGGTCATCCAGCGTAATCGTATGTTGGATGGCGCCGTACTTGATAGACTACGCCTCGAATCGCGGTGCAGCCGTGTCTCATCTGCTTCGCCACTGGCCGCGGTGCAACTACAACCCAGTATCTCACCGCGACCCGACCACGTCGGTGAAGATGATGATGACGAGGCTATAACCGTGAGTACCCAGTGCAGTGAACGATTGAGGAGTGCTTTGGAGTGTGCATTACGGGAGTATCGCTCCACACCGCCTGAGCTTAGACCTCGTCTGCCTCGTTTACCCATGCATAAGAAAAATAGGGCGCTAGTGTGTGCTCTAGATTCACTGCTGTCAAATTATTTTGACAATAGTGAAGACCTCACCGATACTCATTCGATCTTATACTGTGCAGCTGTAACGGCTTGTCGGGTAGCTCATGTCAAGTTTCCAAGTACTGACAGAGTTATTCGACCAGCTGTACCAGCTTGGCAGGGCAGGATCGAACGTCGTATTGCTGAGGCTAGAGCACTCATTGGTAAACTTATCTGCTTCAGGCTGGGCAACACTCGTCCTAGAGTGATGCGCTTTGTGAGGCGGGCGTTTGCGGGGACTGATATCAGTCCTCGGGATTATCTGACCCGCGTCACAGAGCGTATCGACTTCCTGAAGCAGAAAGTCTATGCATGGGCAAATCGAATTCGTCGATATAAGCGGCGGGTGGAGCGATACACTCAGAATCGCACATTCCAAAGCAATGAAAGGTGGGTTTATAGGGCCTGGGAGCGACCTGACCAAGGTGTGACTGATACGTGCCTACCGAATGATAACGCCATGTGTTCGTTCTGGCGCAGCATCTGGTCGGCTCCTGTCAGTCACACTGAAGGTGACTGTATGAGTGAGATCAAGCGCACGTGCGATCTTATACCAGAAATGGGGGCAATTACGATCAGCCCCCAAGATGTAACCCGTGCAGTCCGTCCGTTATCCAACTGGAAATCTCCAGGGCCGGATGGGCTGCACAATTTCTGGATAAAATGGTTTCTAAGCTCGCACACTCGCTTGGCGCTCAGTTCCAGTCTGCCCTAGAGCTAGGATCGCTACCTCAATTCCTAACTACAGGAATAACCCACCTGCTCCATAAATCAGGCAGTACTTCGGAACCTAAAAATTATAGACCGATCACGTGCTTACCGACGGTCTATAAAGTTCTTACATCCATTCTGAGAGCCAAAATTAATAATCACATAGATACAAATTCAATCATGTCTGCTTCTCAGAATGGATGTAGGAATGGGTCCCGCGGTACAAAGGAGCTTCTCCTAATCGATATTGCCATAAACCAACAGGTTCGTCGTTCCCGAAGGAATCTGTCGACATGTTGGATAGATTATAAGAAGGCCTATGACTCGGTTCCACATACATGGCTCATGAAGGTGTTGGAGTTGTACAAAATAAATCCAATACTCCGCACTTTTCTTGAGTCATGTATGGAGCAATGGAAGACGGTCCTCTGCTATCCAGGATGTCGACAGATCCAGGAAAACAGCGAACCGATTAGGATTGAGCGTGGTATTTTTCAGGGCGACAGTCTGAGTCCACTGTGGTTTTGTCTGGCTCTCAACCCTCTCAGTACACTGCTGGAGGGTTCGGGGCAAGGCTACCAGTTGAGAAGAGGTAGTCAGGTCATATCACACTTGCTTTACATGGATGATTTGAAACTTTTTGCCCCCAGCAAATTGCAACTCATGGAGCTACTGAAGGTAACGGAAACCTTCAGTAGTGCCATCAAGATGGAATTTGGGGTGGACAAATGTGCGATCATGCATGTAAAGCGAGGGGAGATTATGGAATCCGTGGGAACTCAACTCTCGGATTCCATACACCTAAGATCCCTCGGCTCAACTGAAACCTATAAGTATTTGGGTATGTCAGAAGCACTAGGCATCAATGTTGCTTATGTTAAACAGTCATTGAAGGAACGCTTCTTTGGCCGCCTGAATAAAGTACTGAATAGTCTTCTATCAGGCGGAAACAAGGTGCGTGCCTTCAATGGTTGGGTCATGCCAATATTGATGTACTCTTTTGGCATACTCAAATGGACTCAGACTGAACTTGACGCCTTGGACAGGCGGGTCCGCACAACGCTGACTGCAAATCGAATGCATCACCCACGTTCATCGGTGATGAGGCTGTATATCCCGCGGAAGTGCGGGGGTCGTGGCTTTTTAAATGCAAAGACTCTGCACAACCGCGAGGTATGCAGCCTTAGGGAATATTTCCTAGAAGCCAACGTGGGTATACATCGAGATGTGGTAGCGATGGACAAAGGCCTCACTCCGCTCTCCTTAGGTACCGAGAATTGGCGCAAACCTGTAGTATTAGATACTAATGACCGCAGAGAAGTATGGCAGAGCAAGGAGCTTCACGGACGTTATTACCGGGCCCTTCATGGGTCTGACGTAGATACGTTAGCGTCCGTAGCCTGGCTACGTTTTGGTGACCTCTTCGGGGAAACCGAAGGTTTTGTCTGTGCGATTATGGACGAAGTTATGATGACGAATAACTATCGGAAGTATATTGTGAAGGATGGTACGGTAGACATATGTCGGGCATGTCACAAACCGGGAGAATCCATTCGTCACATTATCTCCGGCTGTTCTCGTCTGGCTAACGGAGACTATTTGCATAGACACAACCTCGTAGCCAGGATTATTCACCAGCAACTTGCTCTTAAATACAATCTTGTGGAATCAGAAGTACCATACTATAGGTATGTGCCCGACCCAGTTCTCGAAAATGGCAATATTACACTGTATTGGGATCGGTCTATCATCACTGACAGGACTATTGTTGCCGATAAGCCTGACATAGTGGTGATAGACCGATTAGAGCGTCGCACAATGATTGTTGATATAGCAGTCCCCCATGACGAGAACCTCGTGAAAGCTGAGATAGATAAAAAAAATATCTGTAGAACTGAGACATTCTGCTGATACCGAGACTTTGACCCTGGTGTACCTCAGCCTATGTCAATCTATCATTATGTACTGCATTCCGGTGTGGGGTGGCACTTACAAAACCGCAATGCTCTGTGCTGAACGCGCACAACGAGCAGTACTGAAAGTGATGCTCTTTAAACCAAGAGACTTCTCTACTGACCAGCTATATTCTGACGCACAAGTCCTCACAGTCAGACAGCTATATATCCTCCGTTCTATCCAGCGAAGACACCGTACTCTTCCTCTAGACAAAAACCTACTTCAAAGGCGCAAAGGTTTTCCAGTATGCAAAGCAATCCCTTGTCGATATTCATTTGCAAGTCGTCAATTTTTAGCACAAAGTTCACGTATTTATAATAAAATTAATAAAATTATTTCCATTTATAGACTCACCACTCACGAATTAAAAAAAAAACTTAAGAACTGGCTACTTCTTATATCTTATGACGAAGCAGAAAAAATATTGTGTATCGAAACTTAAATCTATTTATACTCCTATGGAATCATACTATCTCTCATTCACACATATGAGCACATCGTCGCCCGCGCACGCACGTACACACACCCACTCACACAAACACAAACACACACAAACCTTCCAGACACTCATAAACACACACACAACCTTCTTTTGCTGTTCACAACAGAAATATTGTAACCGAAATGTCACGGTCGTATTATTTATTGCCAATGCCGAAATATCTCCGACTCCTAAGATACAGGTCTACGTACCTAGTTTAGGTGCCGGAAATCTGACACTAATTTTTAGATTTGCTGTACAACCTACTGTTTTTCTTTTCTCTTATGTATTGCGTGTCTTTTCTTATGTACAAAATAAATTTTATCTTATCTTATCTTATCTAATAAGTATCTTGACCTGGCGCGCGAGGTTGTCGACATGTGGGATGTGGAGACAGCAATCATTGTGCCGATAGTCGTCACAGCCAATGGTTTAATAGCCAAGAGCCTCGACCAACATCTAAGGAGGCTCTCGTTGGGCAGCTGGATCAAGGGCCTGATCCAGAAAGCAGTGCTCCTGGAAACGGCGCGTATTGTGAGGAGGTTCCTCTCTATGGAGCCCTGACCACCGGTAGCTTGGACCCTGTTCCCGATACCGGTGGGCTACTATTTTTTATATTTTTAAATGTTTTTATTTTTTATATTAATATTTAAAAATGTAATCTATATGTATATTATATATTAAATAAATGGAATAATAATAATAAGACATTTATTTCAGACGAGTTGTCCATATTCTGTTAGTAACACAAATCTTATAAAGCTATTGTTAGTACACAAAAAATAAAATAAAAATAACATAAAATAAAAGTAACCGTAAGGTGGTACCGCACAGGGGTGCCAGTTTATGGCAAACCCTGGACACGACCACCCGTAGTGTGTAGTCGCATCCAGTGCCGCCACATCGGCGAGTCCCAGCGGCCCACGAACACTCTCAGAAGGCTGTTCGAGCTGGCCCGCATGCGCTTCATTAGGGATGCACAACGCTTCCGCATGATGGCATGAAAACCATCCACGCTTTTCACCGCAAACATTGCTGAAGCGCTGCAGTGGCGAGGCAGTCCGAACAGTACCCTGAACGCGTTATTATACTGTACTCGCAGAGCACTGTATGTACGCTGCGTGTACTTAGTCCACAGGCTGCAGGTGTAGAAAGATTGACAGAAGGCCTTAAATAATGTCACTTTGACTTGCTCGGTACACCGTGCAAACCTGCGGGCCAGCATGTTACAGCGTACAGACAGTGCCCTGCGCTCCCTCTCCAAATCAATGTTGTCACATAAATCCTCAGACACCCAGTGACCCAGATATTTAAAATTACACACTCTGTTTAAGCTGGCACCGCAAAGATACAAGGGAGGCACATTAGCAAATGATTTATTACCAGCCTTAAACACCATCATCTCACTCTTATTTACATTATATCTGAGTCCATGGGTTCGTGCATACTTTTCACAAATATCTAGCAGTCTGCGCATGGCACTGATCGACGGGCTCAGCAACACCATATCGTCCGCGTAGCTGATATTATTGACGCACTGTCCATCTATATGGCACCCAATGCTTGTTCTGCTGAGCTCGCCGATCAGCTCGTTCATGTACAAGTTAAAGAGACGAGGAGAGGTTAACCCCCCCTGCCTCACCCCGCTTTCCAACCCATACACGTCCGAGTGTGCCAGGCGCACACTCGGACGTGTATGGCCAACGCACAACATTCCTTTGACTCGAGTACCAATATCTTAACATTGCAATAATATCACGTGGCACATCTGTTTCATTTTTCATCTTTTGCCACAATACATCATATGATACCAAATCGAAAGCCCTGGACAAGTCCAGGTAACAGGCATAGACCGGCGTTTTCCTGGTTGTATAATACTGCACAGTCTGCTTGAGGCACAGGATGGCACTCTCGGTCGAAAGGCCAGGTCTAAACCCAAATTGAGCATCATGAAGTTCTATGTGCCCATCCAGGTGTTTGTCAAGCAGACTGTCCAGCACTTTTGCTATTACAGTAGCCAGCGAGATGGGCCTATAGTTTGCCAGGTCTGAAACATCCCCGGTCTTGTTTTTTATAACCGGAACAACCACGGTATGTATAAGTTCATCGGGTAGGTAACAATGACTCATACATAAGCTGAAAAACATAGCAAGTACTCGAGACAAATGGAAACCAGCATATTTCAAATGCTCAATGCTGAGACCATCATGACCAGGGGAATTACCTCGCACCATTTTATGAATTACGGAGGCAACTTCCTTGGCACAAAATTGAACAGTAGCGTCCCCTGCCATGGTCTCAGTACCCCGTGTCAGGTCAGTCGAGCTTACAAGAGGAGATTCCACCCTAAAATGACGCTGAAACAGGTTGGCTATATCACGAGGCACATGCACGCCCGCAACGCTCACAGGTAGGCTCGATTTTATTTTTAATTTATTTGTCTTTTTCCAAAATTTACCAAATTGTTTATTCGAATGATGCTGTGCAATTATATCTAACTTAATTTGTTTTTCATTATCTTGACAAAATTTTACCCGAGATTTAAAAAGTCTCCTCGTTTGGCACATACTATCGTAAATAGATCCGCTTTTTTGTTTCCCACTCAGTAACCAGTTTTGATAACATAATCGAGCCTGTCTGTGAGCATCGCTGACGTGTTTGTTCCACCCTGGCATATATTTATGTTTCCCGAACACAGGACCAACATAGCTGTCTGTCGCCGCCTTACTAAGTATTTGTACAATATCACTATACATTTGGTTTAACAAGCCCTTGTGATCCTCATTATAACAACAGTGATCAGCGCAGTGAGTAAACTCTATAGGAAAATTAATATTTCTCAGTTGCGAGTTACAACTTTCAAAAAACTTTCCGGTCTGTTCACTGTTTCTTTCTCCCCAAATTACCTTATTACATTCGTAATCAGTCGCAATTATTTTAGGCCTTATCAATTTTAAGTTACACTCTACCAACAAGGGACAATGATCAGACCAGTAAGTATCATGTAAAACGGACACTTTACGTACTGAGCGCCTCGCCGCACTGGTCGTCACACAGTGGTCAAGCCAGCGTAGACAGCCGTGTGCCTCACTCACAAACGTATACGAGTCTATAGGTAACAAGTCCATATCTACGCATGACCACGATTGTTCGGTATCACACGGTGCCACTGTAACGCACGGGAACATAGACTTCCTCCAGAGCAGGGCCACACCACCATACGGCCTGCATCTTAAAACCGAAGAAGATAATAATGAAGTGAAAAATCTAAAAAAAATATATGTTGTAGATCTTAATGTAAACTTTCAACCAAAATTGGTTTGAACGAGATCGAGTCTGCAGTTTTTGAGATACAGTATATTTTCTAGAACCACAAATATAACTTTGTAATTCATACAAATACTTTGAAAAACAAAGTTATTTGGCGTAGTTGTAAAAATTGTAAATAAGCTAGTTTTAAGAAATTTTTAAGGTTTTTTGGTTTTTCTTTTTTCTATTAAATATATTAAGTATATTATATTTATTATAGTTACCACGGAACCCTTCATGGGCGAGTCCGACTCGCACTTGACAATTTTTTTTTATTGTTTTTTGACATTTAATTTTGTATTGATTATTTAAATCTAATTTTGACAGTTTAATATTACTATAATAATTTCATAACTATGACTGACAAGGCTTACATCTAATTTTTTATCTTGTACCCACTTTTTATTTGCATACCCATGTGATGGTTAAACATGGCGAACTTTATTATTTATTTAAAAACAAAACATCAATGTATATTTTTTTACCCATGTTTGCAAATTAATAAATGATTTATGATAATGCGCTGGCTCTGACGGAGGTGCTGCTTAAAGTTACTACCACCAACAGTGATACAGGTCCGGCAACATCGCACAAAATTAGCACACACACAATATTCGATCCATGGTTTTTTGAAATAAGAAATCAGCGGAAAATATTAAGTTATGCGTAAACGTTACTTCCGCACTCGGAAGTAACGTTTATGCACAACTTAATATTTTTCAACTTAATTTGAAATTTTAAAGTGGTACTAGTACCTAATTTTCAATTAAGTTTAGGATAGTCGCCGTGTCGGCGGCGGCGGTGCCTTTGCCTTAGGATAGGATTTTTTTATCGATTCATTTATGCAGTTTTAAAATATAAAAAAAAATAAAAATAAAATAAAATTCCTTTATTGCAGGCATGAGGCACCATATATAAAATAAACATAAGGAAATACAAAAAGATACACTTACAAAGCAATAAATCGTAGGTATTAGTGTATCAACCTGTTAAAATGTAATCATACACATAAAACTATCTCATATTTTGTTTCGTTAAGATAAGTACTTAAGTAATTACTGACAATTTATTTTCTCAATAATTAAACTAATTACAGATACTGACACTGGTTGCGCCAACATGCAGAATTCGATTGACATTCGTTCCCCAAACGGGAAGGGTTTGGGGAACGAATGTCAATCCCCGCACAAACCTCAGACCGCATCGCGAGCGCACTCAGCTTTGATCGTGCGCTTACCACTTCCAAATGAACCGGTATAAATAGGAGTATTTATAAGTCCGGTTAAGTAGACTCACAGCCTTAGTGTGCTGATCTACAAGTGGCCCTACCTAAAAAAAAATTTTTTCAATTTTAGTCATTCCAAATTAAACTTTACTTCGAGTTTAATGTAATAATTGTTTTTTACTCTATTCCTTCTTGTTCTCGGAATGATAAGTTTACAGTTTGACATGAGTGACGAATATTCAAATACTGACTGTATTTGAATATAGATGACATTAATTTGTTTTTTATATGTTTTAACCATGTTTTAGCATACGTAAGCCAAGTAAATGTAAACTTTCATTAAAACCAATCAACGGACTTTCGTGGGACATGGTAGGTAGCTCAGTTGGTTAGAGCATCGGCACAGATTGCCGAGGTCGTGGGTTCAGACCTAATCTGTGTCAGGTGATATTTCGAATTTCCCCTCAAATCACGCGACCTTGAAAATGTACCGCTTTGTGGCCACCGGTGGCCTTCCGTGATTTGAGGGGTTTGGTTGGCATTTACTATGCCTATGTTAATTCAAGCTCAAAATGTACCTAGTCTGTTACGTTTTTCTAAGATCTAAACTAACGTTTAATAAATAGCAATAGGATAATGGTTAATTGCAATATTCTTGCGTGACTCTTGCGCAAGACCAAGACTAAGAGTGCAATACCAAGACCAAGACCAGATTGTATTGACGCAAGACCACGACTGGCTAAGTCTCGTCTTGGTCTTGCATTTGGGCAACACTACTTAGGACGTAGCACAAGTTGCAACGTATGTGGCTGACACCCACCTGTAGAATTAAGAATGAGTTTTAATAATTATATTCTACACATACTCTCTTATACATAGGCACATAGTAGGTATTAAATAAAATCGCTTTTCGCTTCAGTCTGTTTGTATCCGCTAATTTCTACTTTACCATGCAACGGCTTTTGCAGCGGTCCTTGTATGTATGTATGTCGGGCAGGTATCTGCAACTTCACGACCAAGCGCGTATTTTGCGTAAGGGTAAGGATCTTTTCATTCTATCCATGCCAACTCCTCCAGGAAGGCGAGCAACGCCCTTGTTTCTCTTACCATTTCTCGGAGAGTACCTGGTTTGCCGAAGTATTTAATCCTGTAGTCCGCTACTACAGGGCAGCTCAGTAGCAAGTGTGCTGCTGTTTCGTCCTCCTCCATGCAGGTTCTGCAGAGTGGGCTGTCTGTGACTCCTATTACATAGAGGTGTTTATTAAAGGATCCATGATCGGTAAGGGCGGCTGTCACCAGCCGCAATTGCGGTTTAGATAGTCGTAGGACCTGTTTCGACAAGCGGCCATCAAGGGTCAGGAGAGCCTCTTTAGCCTGCCTGCACTCACCATGGTCCTCCCATAGTTTGTGGTGTAGGTCTCTGGTGCGTTTCCTTACCAAGTGACGCAGATAACCGTAGGGGAGTGGTGTAATGGGATCAGGTCCTATAATAGCCATACTTGAAGCCCTTCTAGCGAGTTCGTCCACTGCATCGTTGCCTCGGGAGTCGCTGTGTCCTTTGATCCATTGAATGGTTATATTGTTGTGTCTACCAAACTGGTTGAGGAGATTGTGGCACTCCAAGATCAGCCCGGAGTTAACTGTGTGTCTGGTTAGTACTTGCAGGACTGCCATGCTGTCCGAAAGTATGCGTATTGAGTGGTCCACAACTTCCCTGTTTATGATAGCTGAAGCTGCCAGTGAGATCCCCAGGAATTCGGCCTGAAACACTGTGTTGTAGACCCCCAATGGTCTGACTATACGAATGTTAAGATCCTCCGAAAAGACTCCTGCACCCGTACCAGTACCTGTTTTGGAACCATCGGTGAAGACCCGTACCTCAGAGGGACACAGCCCCTCGCAGCAGTGATCCTCGTACAGTTGGATTCTGTATTTTTTGTCAAAGACAATTTGTTTGGGCACCCGGTCATTAACTGCCTTCGTTATGGGGAGCTCGTTGTTGAGTTCCTCAAGCAGAGCGGTGTGCCGTGTTTCTATCTTACCCCAGAGGTCCAGTGTGCGTTGTAGTTTGTTAACGGCTGTGACAAGCTTGGTGCGGGGCCACCACACCACGGCCCCGGTTGGTAATCATCGGCCAAATTACAGCGTTGTACAACCACATAGTGTTTTTTGGGGACAGGCCCCACTTCTTACCTATCATTTTCTTGCATTGCCAGAAGGTGATGCATGCCCTGTTTAATTTATACTCCAGTTTAGTTTACAGTCCATTATGACCCCCAGGTATTTAACCTCTTGTTCTGCATTGAACAGCTTAGGTAGGCGATGAGGGCCTAGTGTTCGTTTATGGGTGAACAATATTAATTCGGTTTTAGTGGGGTTTACCGACAAATCATACTCCCTGCACCATCGCTCCACGATGCTTAACGCTTGCTGGGTGAGGTTACAGATACTTTCTGACACCTTCCCAGGCACGAGGATTGCGAGGTGGTCTGCATAGCCTATTGTGTAACAATGGTGAGTGTTGAGTTTCGTGATGAGGTCGTTGATCACTAAATTCCAGAGGAGAGGTGATAGCACCCCGCCCTGTGGACAGCCTCTGGCTATTAAGGCTACCTACTGGTCTTCCTCAAGGCGAACCACACGTGCAGCGGTCCTTACGGTAGTTCTTAAACCCTAAAAAAATCCGCGATTGTACGAGTATAATTATGTCAACTACGATACTGACAATAACCATTTATTTTATGAAAACTTGCGTTACCATGCACTACAACACTATTTACTCTTATTCAGCATTAATACATATCAACGTAAATATGATGGTAATCATAGCAATACCTATATGTCATTATGCCTTTTTTCCGTGTGGGAAAATCATCAAGTGACTTCTCCCACTCAGTGTCAAACTTCTACTGACTAAAAACCCACCCTGTTCCTCCAGCTGCTCTTAAGTTCCGGGGCTGATGTAACTCGTTCGGACATTCCCGCAACCCCGGCAGCCAATGGCCCTAAATGGCCCCAAACAAAGGAGACAACGGAGAGAGCGGCAAATGCTCTCTCCGCTGTCTCCTTTGATTCCTAGTATACAGGAGCCGGCAGAGAGTTCTATACCTTTGCTGTACGCACAATAAATATGGAATGTATAAGTATTTCAATAGGTTCCTGGATGGTTTGAAAACACAATAGAATTCAGTAGGTAAATGGCGCTGCTTTTACAGACAGCATGACGTTTGCTGGGTCCGTTAGTTTTACAAATGAAGTTCATTTTTTTTTTTCAAATAATGACTATAAAAAAAAATTACTTATCTAATTAAATTTTATAAGTTTGCGCATAATATATTAATTTGTTCATCAAAATAAATGTTGACATGCATGACAAAACATGTAATGATTAATACGCTCTATAACAAAAAATCCACTTCAAATCCTAATTCTAGCGAAAAGGATCTCTAATCTAAAAATACCTAGAACCCATAGAAAACACAGTAAGATCTCTCAAACCATACCTCACATGACGAGAGAAACGATTTAAAAATAGAGGTCAGTACCAACATGAAATAAGAAAATCTCTGTTTAAAAAATCCCTATTTTATGTATTATTTGGTCATATTTAATGGTCAATGTTTTTATTATTGTGTTGTTCATTTATTGTTTAATTATTTATTGTTTCGTTAGTCTCCATTTTTTTAAAATTGTAATTAATGGTTGTGCTCTTTTAAAATTTATAGTAACGTTATTAAGAATATTCTTCTTCGTATCGACGGTAAATCGCGTACTTTATCATTATGTATTGTGCCCAGTAGGTAGCCACGCTAGTCGCATTTTTTCTATTACTGATAAGCCCGTTCTTGACCTCGTTCTCTCCTGATGGTAAGCGATAGATGAGGTCTACGATGTGATGAGCGAGCCCAGAAAATGCCTATTTACTCCTGCTTTAAAGGCTGAAAGGTCATAATTGGTAGGGAACACAGAAGCCGGCAGAGAATTCCACAGCTTGGCTGTGCGCACAATAAATGTTGAGGAGAAACGCTTGGTACGACAAGACGGTATATCAACCAAGTGTGGATGGTACCCAGCCGTGCGTCTGGTAGACCGGAGCTCCTGCGCACACTCCCTGAAGCACAATCTATAGAAAACCGACAGGCAAGCAACGGTTCGCCGATAAGCCAGGCTATGAAGCTTGTCCACTAGCATCTCGCGTTTTCAGTTTATTGGGTCTTCTAATGTACCTACATGTTCTTGAACCATTAGGACACTCCAGCAGATGGGGCAATAATAATGATGAATATAATGTATCGAGTACAATGTTAATTATTCTTAATAAATAAATACATTTTTTTTTACTAAAATACTTTGTAGGAATGATTAATACTTAGGTATTTAAAATGACCGAATTAGTTAAGAAATAGCTAAAGTAAAATATTTGCATAGCTCAATGCGCTTGCTTTGGAAATTTTCTTTTATTTCTACAAAATGTATTAAATTATCATGAAATTACAAAAATATTCGAAAACAATGCATTTATTTAAAGTTTATTCACCGAATTTACGAACTTTATTAGACTGCTGTGTTATTGATAAGGAGCTTGTAACCAAGTAACAACAGCCGCAAGGCTTCGAGGTTAAGCAATACTTGCCGAGGCTGATCTTTGGATGATCTTAGCATATCGGACTCCATACCTCGGAAAGCGCGTTAAGCAATTATTCCCGTTATTTGTAGTTATAGGTGGTCGAAAATGGCCTGAATTGCTTCGAGAAAAGGATGGTACGGCCGTGCCGCTTTTTTGCCCGACTTGGTGGGGGCACTGCCGTGCTCCCAGATATGTTTTAGATTTTGGAATGTATGTGAATGTGTGTATGTGTGTGAATGCGTGTAATGTAATTGTGGTGTATGTAGATATGTGTAGGCGTGTTATACAAAATTGGGCTTATAAAGATGTATTGTCGTCTATCTATTACGATGCTAGCTAGTACTACTAGGCAGACTTTAACAGGTCTACGTTTCCGCCTACTTTGGCTGCTAAAGCTGTGGTCAAAACTAAGTTCAGTATGTTTTCGTAAAATTAAGTTCAGAAATAAACTTTGTCTTACCCTAGGTACTTGCAATAAATAAATAAATAATAAAATAATAAATAAAAGATTTATTGGAACTAAAAACATAAATACAATAAATTAGAGTACGATAATGACTGCATTAGTTATAAACTGTGTTGCAGTCATTAAGGCTGCTCTCTCGAAAAAAGCTTGAAAAAAGCATTCAGATGAAGCAACTTTTCGTCGGCAATTACAGAGAAATTACATCTGAAAAAAATTGTTAGTAATCTACATGATATGAACCGTAATTTGGTTTAGCCACAATTTTTCTATCGGTATCACATAATAAGAAAAAAAAATGCCAAATCACCTCCAAATCATTGAGATGAAACCATTTTACTCCTTAATTTCTTATCAAAAGAGTATAAAAAAATATACTACTGCTTTGCAATACAAATGAAAATAATTTGGTTTTGTTACTTTTTACAAATATGTATTATTTTTATTACAATAAATTAAAAATGCGTCCAATTAAAGACTGCGTTTACATCACCCCCGCACTCGTCCACAAATTGAGTGCGGGGCGCATCGTGTTGCTAGGTGGACGTACGTCGCGTTGCGAGAGCTCAAGCACTACGAAATAATATCGTAAAATATTACTGCAAAAATTAATTTTGTAAATAGTGGAATAGCTTTTTAACTGACTTTAGAAAAAGCCAAAATGTCAACTACAAAAAACTAAAAACGCGCGAACAAAAAACACAATATAGAGTAACCGAAAAGGTCATCAATGTAAATATTTTTTTTTAGACTTTTGTTGATTTTTCAGAAACGGCTTATTCGATGTCGATAAAATTTTCATGGAACCATTTGGGAAGTATACCCTTTCCAACAAAAAAAGAATTTTTCAAATCGGTTGGCGAGCGACGGAGCTATGCCCGAACAAACATAAAAAAAAAAAAAAAAAAAAAAAACAAACAAACATCCGAATTGAGAACCTCCTCCTTTTTCAGAAGTCGGTTAAAAAGGAGGAGGTTCTCAATTCGTCTTGAACTTTTTTTTATGATGTTACTTCATTACTCGCAGATGGCTCGACCGATTTGGAAAATTCTTTTTTTGTTTGAAAGAATATACATTTTAGTTAGTTCTATTGTCATCACGTTTGGATCTGATGATGAAATCATGGAGAAATCGAGGGAACTCTTCAAATATTATAGGCATAACTATAGCGTTTTGGGTATTTCTTATAGTACCTTGTTTAGTTTCTCTCGAAAAGCACCATTTGAGGAAGTGGAACTGATGACGAAGACCCCAGATGGCCATCGAAACTACTCAATAATAAGAATTTCGTGGATTGCGATTAGATTACTTGAATATAGATGTTAAGCACTTTATGCTCGTCAAAATGCATATGGTGAAGTAGAGCTGATAGTGATGTACCAGGAGAACTCCTCAAAAATTAACGGCTCTGCACCGGGAAAAGCAATATTTTGTAAAAGGTGATAAGTAGTTGACATTTTGGCTTTTGTAACTAGATAAATTACAAACCGACCCACTAAAAAGCGTGAAATAAAACTTATTATCAAAAAATAGAAGGAACCGACTTTCGATTCGTCAAAAAGTTTTATTTCTGATTCTTGTTTATAAGTTAAAGAGTATTCTATGTATCTATAAGTAGTGTTAGTGTTATAAACTCATAGTATTTTACAGTTTTAGTAGTGTTTAAATTTAGCTTGTAAAACATGGGAATAAGCAAAAACGAATGAAGAGAGGTCTAAAAAAATATTACAAACAAAAGTGTATACATTTATTATCAAGGTAAGTTTAAAGTTTTATCTACATATTTCATTATAAACTATCGCTTTACTTACCTCGCATAAAAGTAGATAGCACAGAGTAAACGGACAGAGGGTAAGCTTCATACAACTGCGCTATGATAGGTACACTACTACAAAAAAGGCGCGTGTGTGCGCTTCGTCTGAGCGAGGCCTGGCTTGAGCCGATATGCACCGGTTTCTCTTCGTACGGATGAAGCCGCCAGTTGAGATAGAGAGATAGAGTTAAGATAATGTACAAGAGAAAGAAGAAAACGACAAAGAGAAGGAAATAGAACTAAGGAAAGAAAAATAGATTGATGAGAAAAATGAAGAAAACGAGAACGAAGAAGGACGAAAAGAAAACATAGAACAAGATTTTATATGTCTATCAAAATTTCTAAAAATAAATATATGTGAACACGGAGAAATAAATGAGGATGAAGAATTTCAACCAACCAAAAGAATAAAAATACTTGGTGAAAGAAAGATAAATTTCAGTGAATTTTAGTTATAATCTATTTGTTTATAAAAAATGTAACAAATAATATGACATACACTAGTAATAATTATACTACCTATCTACCTTACTCTAAGTTCCTACCTACATACCTACCTTACCTACCTACCTACCATTTTTCTCTTAATAGAAACCTTCCTCAGACTATAACGAATATTCTAAATAAAATCCGTATTGGTCCAGCCATTCCTGAGTTTTGCGCTTAGCAACACATTTAGCCATTAATTTTTATTTATATATAATTAAGTTAAAAAGATACATCAAGTTGTTTACCTCATGTTTCGAGCCAGGCTGATCTATAATAGAGGTATAGTTTCTACAGTACATACTCAAAGTGCATCTATATCAATAGATAATAAATAAAAACAAAATTTGACCACTTTTGATGCGGTACAAATAAAAATGAATTTAACTTTCACGATGACTTAACCTTCTGTGATTTCGATACTCTGTGCCGAGACTAGGCGAAGCGACGACGCATGCTGGCGGCGCAAGCGCGGGCCGAGCGCGCCTCTCTTTTCTGTTGCATGCGGGTAGCGGAGAGCTGCGCGGAGTGACGCGCGGAGAGGGGTCGTTAGCTCCGCCCAAATGGTCAAGGTTATTGGCATGAATACAAGCCTTAACGCCCATACAAGTAGTTTACGCGTCAGCGTTCCATCGTAAACAAAATTTTCTAGGTAAGTTTAAACAAAGATTAAAGATGGAAGAAAAGAATATAAAACAAAATACGTAATTAACATGCATAAAGTTACCTATAGTGTGCGCGCGTGCATGTGTGTGTGTGTTCGTGTATGTGGCATGAGTTCTATGGGTGTGTGATGTGTTGTACGTGTGTGTGATGTGTTGTGCGTGTGGTGTGTTGTGCGTGTGGTGTGTTGTACGTGTGAGTGCGTGATAGTGGTGTTGTGATATATGCAGGTGTTAGCGTGTGAGTGCGTATTTAAGTATGCGTTGAGCTTTAAGAGGTTGAATTTTACGTTTTAACAAGGTTTTCAAGTTTTTCATAGGTTAAACCATTCAGCCATTTGTCAACGGTGACTCGACAATCTCTCAGATTGAGTGAATAAATGTCACAAACTTCATTGACTCGGTTATACAAAATAGGGCTTAGGTATTTATACTGTCGTCTAACTGCTTCGGTGCTGACTGGCTCAATTGAACAGACTCTAACAGGTCTTCGTCTATGTTCATGTTTTATATCAGGGTCGAACGGCAGTTCGGAGTGCTTGCGAAGTATGGCACTAAGTACAAATGAGTGTCTCACTCGCGGTACCTCACATAGAGCATAGAGTTCACTCGTGGGAAAGCGGATTGGTTTATGGGCCATGACTTTTAAAATTGCCCTCTGCGCCCTTTCCACTCGTAATAACGAGGATTTACTTGAACTGCCCCAGGCTACTATACAATAGGTTAGGATTGAGTGAGCCAAAGCATAGTAAACAGTTTTTAATGTAGAGAAGTCAGCAGAAGTCCTCAAGTTTTTAAACACATACATTAATTTCCGTACTCTGCCCACCAGTGTGTTTACATGTTCATTCCATGACAATGTACTATCAATATAGATGCCAAGATACTTCATGCAATGAGTACGGACTATTTGAGTACAATTACAGTCCTGACTAGCTCAAGTCAGGACTGTAATTGTACTCAAATAGTCCGGGTTACATTTGTGAGCTGTTAGTGTATAGGCAGCGGTCGGTTGTGAAGATATACGAGGTGAAAAGGTCATAAATTTAGATTTATTTAAGTTAAGGGTCAGCAGATTGTTTCTTAGCCAGGTCATAGTGGTCTTTAGCGCGGACTCAGCATGAGAACACGTATCGGACCAATCATTACCATGCACCACTATTGCAGTATCATCTGCGTACGTTATGATTTTAGAGTTTACTAAGGGAAGGTTGCAGAGGTCATTGATATAAATTAAAAATAAGGTAGGTCCAAGTACACTACCTTGCGGCACACCGTATGTGATATTTTTGGGTGAACTTGTATAGTTTCCTATTCTAGTAGCCTGAGAACGACCTGTTAGGTAGCTTGTGAAAATGCTGAGGGCTAAACCTCTGATTCCAAGTCGTTCTAGTTTATTTAGTAAGAGTGGGACGGAGACCGTGTCAAAAGCTTTAGAGAGATCTAGGAAAATTGCTAAAGTTTTTAATTTATTCTTTATGTTTTTAGCAATATTATTAGTTAATTCCAAGACTGTTTCTTCAGTACTTTTACCGGATCTAAAACCATATTGGTTATCAGCAATAATATTATGGGCTTGTAAGTAACCGAGGAGCCTACTATTAATTATTTTTTCTAAAATTTTGGATAAAACAGTTAAGACAGAAATTGGCCTATAGTTATCGACACGGTCTCTATCTCCACTCTTATATATAGGGTGAACCAGACCTGTACTTGAACGCCGAGGGGAAAACTTCAGTAGTGAAAACAAGATTGAAGATATGGCACAATATGGGGATGAGAACATGTCTTGCATTTTTAATAAGTAGGGTAGAAATACCGTCACATCCAACCGCACTCGTAGACTTTAGGCTAAGAATAACTCTTTCAATTTCCTCGTTATCAGTTTCCAAAATAGCCATTGAGTTTGGATAGGTGCCCATTCTGTTTGAGTCTAACTCATATGCCGAGTCATTATGATTCGAATCAATTTTAGAGGCTAAATTCTTTCCTGCATTGACAAAGAAGTCATTAACAACGTCAACAGCACGCATGGGGTCATCATTCAAAGACAGTAGTTCAAGAGCACTAGATTTGTTTGTGTGAAGATTTGCAATAGTTTTAATGAGATTCCATGTTGCCTTGGGGTTTTTTTATGTTTTTTGAATTCAGCTCTCTCATATTCACGTTTTAATTTTTTTTTATAAATTGTTACAGAAATTTCTATAGCGTAAGTAGATCAACAGGGAATTTTCATTGGTGGGTTCTTTTTTGGTTTTCTGATAGAGTTTATCCCGATTTCGTATGCATTTTAGAATCCCGGGAGTGATCCAGGGCTTTAGTATGCGTTTTTTACTTGGGATGCGACCATTGCGTTTATTATTACTAACAATGTCAGAGATTATATTGACTAGTTCATTGGCAGCTTGACATGCATCATAGCATTGTAGAACCCGTGCAAAATCTATTTTTTCAAGGGCTTCCACGCATGCTGCCTGGTCCACCTGATGAGTCAAGGTTACGGATCTTGGTGTTTCAATTCGGGAGTTAAAAGACACTATCAAAGGGGCGTGGTCAGTAATAAAGAAATCTAGAACCAAAGTCATTACACGAGATTTTGATTTAATGTTTGCGTGATCCAAGCAGCTATCGCCCCGAGTCGGAATTAAATGAGCCGGCAGCATCCCATGAGATGCAAGTGTATCAAGGTAAATGTGAGAATGTATGTCACTATTGTTAGCAGATATGTTAATATTAATATCACCTACCAAATAGATAGAGCATACAGTTCCTCAGTTGGAAAAAGAACTGGTTTGTGTGACATCACTTTCAGACCCGCTGGTTGCGCTCTTTCTAAACGAAGCATTAAACACTTTCCTGAACTATCCCATGCGATTATACAAGAGTTCACTATGGAGTTGGCCAGTGCATAGTATAGCGACGTCCGCTGAGGTCTTAATTATTTTAAACTCAAATATCCGTTTCCTAATTCATGCAACTATTGAACCAATGTGATCGTTCCAAGACATAGTGCTCTAAACTGTTACGCCTAAGTATTTTATACTATTTGTTCGCGAGATAATTTTGCAACAGCAGTTATTATTATTAGCGGAAAGATAATTGTGGATAGTCAAAGGGAAAAAAGAAGCTGGTTGAAAAGCTATACGTGGAGTAAATGTAATAAACTGAGTTTTATCCATGTTCAGAGGCAAGTTATTCGATAGCCAGTCAGAAACCATTTGTAATGCGGAGTCTGCATTAAACATAGTGTATTACATACTCTTTGGTCTGCATGTGAGCAGGTCTCAAGTCAGTCTCTTCCTTGAAAAAATATTGCCATATCGTCTGCGTAAACTAAAAGTTTCGAATTTGGTATATTGAATCTGCAGAGCTCGTTAATGTAGATTAAAAATAACGTAGGTCCAAGAACACTACCTTGTGGGACGCCATGGCATTTCTTCGTTGCTCATATGGTTTCCTATTTTTACAATCTGGGAACGATCACTGAGCTAACTTCTAAAAATATCCTGTGGTAATCCTCTAATGCCATTTTTTAAAATAAAGGTTAAATAAATATTAAAAAAATAAAGGAGATACTACCTCATTTGCCTACAAAGAAAGTATTGTTTCACCACGGAAACCACCTGCTTATTCACCTGGCGGCATTGTCGCAGCTAAATAAAATGAAATGCGTTACGAATTATTGCCGCACGGCAAGGCTCATAGGCGACGAGGAGGTAGACAAGCTTTTTACAACCTGGCTCGTCGGCGAAGCGTTGCTTGCCTGTCAGTTTTCTACAGATTTTTTCTACTTCGGTGAGTATGCATAAAAGCTCCATGACCTGATGGAGGGATCACGCACTGTAGTGTACCGTCCACAGTAAGTTGATAAAGGTACCATCTTGTCGTATCAAACACTTCTCCTCCACATTTATTGTGCGCACAGCCAAGGTGTGGAACTCTCTGCCAGCTTCTGGATCCGTCAGGGTCATATGTAGCAGGGAACAGGGAAGCCTTTAAAGCAAGAGTGTACAAGCATCTTCTGGGCTCACTCGTTCCAACGTAGACCTCATCTATCGCTTACCCTCAGGCGAGATCGAGGTCAAAAGCAGTCCTCATTCCGAATAAAAAAGAAACTATCAGCAAAATGATTGGTTGGCGCATCCAACATGTCGACCACTGTCTTTTGTTGTCATTTACTTATGACAGAGAGTCTAAAATAGGAAACGTTCGTTATAATGCGCGCTGTATTCTAAGAACGTGCGTTATTCTCGCTGAACTCGAGATCAACTCGACCGATTTCATTACCTCTTTTTGCACATGTTCCCTCTAATTAATTCCCTTTGCATCTGGATCAAATTACTTTATTTTCTTTCTTTTTTATTACAGCGAAGATTTAAAAGGTAAGAAAGTCTAGAAAAAAAGAATGGCGGTACAAAGTAGTAACTTAGGTAGCGGACCCAGCAAACATAGTTTTGCCCGGAAAAGCAGCATAACCCACCGAGCCAGAACTAGGAACCCATTGAATAGGATTTAGGTGACAAACACGCATACAGAAGAATTATACAATACTAGCTGACCTGGCGAACTTCGCATTGCTATATTTTATTTTTATTTTAGATATTTTTTCACCATTTAACCCTTCCCTGTATGAGAGGGATGAAATCAGTCAACCCGTTCTCTAGTTTTAGCAAGACTAAAGAACAACAATTGATTTTTATATATGATTACTAGAGACCCAGTCCCATTCTGCTAATTAACACAAAACCTTAATAAACAATACACTTAAACCTTCCTCATACCCTCATCCATTGGCGAACGGCATCAAGATCCGTTCAAGAGTTTTTGAGTGTATCGCGAATGGACAGACGGGGCGGGAGACTTTATTTTATAATATGTAAGGCAGTTGTATCACCACCGACGATGTACGAGTAGCGAGTAGAACTAGCATCTGAAAACAAGTTGGCGAGCAGCGAGCAGCGAGTGGGTTGTTCCGATAGTTTAGTCGCTGAGCTGTCATCTGGTTGATCTCTCAGCATGACTAAAGGCTCACTGAGAAGTTATTATCTTTGACAGCTCTTGTCGCTCAGCGACAGAACTAGTGAAGCGAGTACTCGCCGGTAGTGTGAACAGTCAGCGATCGACTATTAGTATATGCATCTCTCTTATTTACTCAGAAAGTATATTTATTGTACGTTTCTTGAGCGAGAAATAAGCCGACAGTTAATCGTTTCCTCGCTGGCGGTGGGACAACTGCCCAAGAATAAGGAAGATATAAAAAGAAAAAGAAATTAAACCACAAATCTACAAAATTACCCATATATTTCAGATCCACTTAAAATAACAAGTCTTGCATTTATGCGTGTTCGAAATTCATCTTTATTTTTTTATCTACATTAAAGTTTATAAAAGTACACCTACTCGAACATAATAAGAACACAGATTAGGTACAATTTTTGTGGTACTACATAAGTACAAAAAAATACTAAATTTCAAAATATTTCTGAAGACATTTTCTCGCATTAATTAATTCTCTGTGTCTTGGTATAAAGCAGTGTTGAGACCTACGCAGTAAGCGTTCCCCACAGTGCTAGCCAAAGCTTAGGTAATCCTCATAGCAAGCAAAAAGATACCGCCTGCATGCGCTGTACAGCGATACCGGTTTCATCCTTATCGCTACAACCGCAAAAACCTTTATTAAATACCCGGCGGGCTAACGCGGGTAACCATGCAAAGATTATCGCTATCGCTCTGGGTAGCGATTAATAGCGTAAGTCTAAGGAGGTTTCAATTTGGTAAAAAGTCCAGAAGTAAATAGTAAAGTATATAATTATGAGGTTCATTTTAATTCGTTATCTCTGGTCATTTTATCTACATTGGCTATCGATACCCGTTACACATACCTACATGATATGTTATGTACATAGTCACAGTCAAGTCTACTGAAAAAGGAAAAAAAATACGAACTTATTTACTAAATTTTTCTGATAATATAAATCATTTCTAAAAGACGGTTTTCAACAAAAGTATATGTATGCTGCCTTGTTCAAAATGTTATCTCAGATTAATCTTTAAAATAAAATAAATTACCAGAAGTATTTGTTAAAAAATCACGAATATTTCAAAGTTTGGGTTTGGTTTCTGTTTTTTTTTTAATTCTAATTCTTGTAATCCCGAGCAACACAAAGCTACACACATACATACATTACTATTTTTACAGCATGCACCGTACATAGCACACATTTCAACAGTAGAAAATAGGGCAAATATTAAAAAGAATTCGATGATATAATAATATATTATACCTAAACCAACAATTAAAACTATTTGTACAAATATACAGTCATTAAACCTATTAAAATGGAAGTCTATATGAATGCCTATTAAGATACTTACATTGTATGAGTTCAAGATTTTGTATATTGTGTATTTTGACTATGTAGCGCAATCTTTTGAAGAATAGAAAAGCAGAGTTACACAAAAGAAGACGTGTTTATAAGACAGAAATAAGTAAAAACTGGAGGATATGGACTTTATAGAAGAATATACACTGATCTTAATAGTAGTATTTTAAAGAGCAAGCCAGTATGACTTGATTTATTATATTAACATACCTAAGCTGGACCAAACTAACGACCAGACGAAAACTTATGCCCTGGATAGGATAGTTTGGAAATCATGGGCAGAAAGAAGCATTTGCTCAATAGTAGGATGATATAAACTAAAACTACTCAGTACAATATTTATAAACATACAAATAATAAAACCGGTGTACAATAGGCGTTCTTATCGCACAGGGTGATCTTATACATACAACATTTGGATAGAGAGAAATGAAAGGAGACAGTATTAATTATAAACGGAAACGAAGTAAAAGAAGTAAATAAGTCCTTACAAATGACATTCTGTCAATTATCAAAGGAAAAAAGCTGAGATGTCTATATTTCTGGGTAGAAAAAAAAGTCCATAACAAAACATTAAAGTAACAATGACGACTTCAAAGAAAAAAAATCATAAGAAAAAACGAACTAAAAGTAAACATAAAACACACACAATATACAAAATCCCAAAGACATACATCTATCACACATCACTAAAACGACCCGAAGGCAATATCTAAATGACTAAACAAAATCGATCACAATATTCAAGTCTTTGCACTAACACTCTTTCGCTTTACCGTTCGCGGTGACCTGTGTGGTTTGAGCACCTTTCCTGTCTTTAACGTAACTGTTGTAGTAAAAGTTACCGAACATATAAAGGAAGAGGCCAGCGTTGAGAGAGAGTAAAAAGTTGATGCCCTTAGGGTAGTTGCAGTCACTGAACATGACTGTGAAATTGTGGTAGAAGATGATGCAGAACTGGATCTGAAAGAGGAAAAAGACAAAGGTGAAAAAGTTTTTTTTTTTTTTTGTTGAATTTACAGCATTAGCAATCTTGTTAAACCCTCCAACTAAGCTAAATATGCTTGTCTAGAGTGAGTTCACGACAATAGTGTAATGGGTGGGATTAGAACTCACGACCGCTCGATCACAAGTCTGACACTTTAGCCATTTGACTATTGAGGCTATTGAGGCGAATTTATTTTCTCCTGCTGTGTCAAATCCATCTAAAGGTTGTCTGTAAAAGATCGCTTTTAGCGATAAGACCGCCCATTGTAACACCCTTTGTAGTTTTTAGTCCTTATTTAATTCTGTTATGGTGTACAATAAAGAGTATATCTATCTATCTATCTATCTAATTGATTAATAAAAATTAAACCAATGTTTTGTTAGGGGTGTTGATGCGTAGTCATTTGCTTAATCTTTTCCCAACTACGAGTATGACGGTCGGCTAGCAGAGTAACCGGATTCAACTGAGTACTATAGTTGGTTCACGTTAAAAAAATAGTGACGTCATCGTTGTTCGCACCTCTCGACCAATCAGGTCGCAACAAATTAGAAAGCTAAGTTCACAGTGACCAGTTGACTGGAGTTCTTTTGGCGAAACGGTTGTCTTTTATGCGTTAACTACCTACATTAAATAGTTTAATTAAATTCAATCCTATTGAATTGATGTGGGCCCACATAAAAAATATGTTAGTGCCAATAACTCAACATTTAAGAAGAGTGCTGTAAAAAAAATTGTGACGCAATAACTTTAATAGATGTTAATCGATGGAAGAAATGCTGCGACCATGTGATACAAGAAGAACATTTTACGTGAAATTCGGATGACGTCATAGAAAACGCAAAAAAAATCATAATAAATTCAAGTGAAGATTCTAGTGACACTGTTTATAAAATGTTACTAATTTAAGACAATTCATTTAATTATTTTTCCATTAAACTTAATCTTTTTCCATTAAAATATACATTTAATTTTGAATTTTTACTCCATTGTGAAAACACATTTACTCTGCAGTTGCATTGATGACGTCACTATTTTCTTAACGTGAACCAACTATAGTGTTTTACTTGGAGCGACTGCCTATCCGATCTGCATAACCCAGTAGCTGGGTAACACGATAGCCCTTGGGAAGACTGTGTGCTTATTTATTTATTTATTTATTTATTTATTTATTTATTTATGTACACACATGACACTTACAAAAAAAAATTAAATACAGACAAAAGAGCACAAAGGTGCTGCTTATTTCCCAAGAAATTTCTTCCAGCAGACCTGCGACAGGAGAGTTCAAGAGGAGATGATAGACACAGTGTGTATAAATACTAGTTATGATAAATAAAACATACTTAGCTATACAATTAAACTATAATGATATAATAAACAAATATATACATACATAGAATTAAAATACATATTTATATTAATGCTATAAAAATATATACCTATAATAAATATATAAAATTACGGGATGTTGGATAGGTAATGATCTTTGACCAGCTTTTTGAAAATATTAATGGATTTAGCTTCCCGGATTTTAGCGGGAAGTGAGTTCCACAGTCGTACTGCATGAAAGGAGAAGGAGTGGGAATAGAAACGGGTTTTATGGGCTGGGAAATTGAGATGGAGTTTAAGGTGGGATCTACAAAGTGCATCAGTAGGACAAGTGAATGAAAAACGATCACGCAGGTAGTTAGGATATGCAGGGTTGAATAGGATGTTGTACAGAAGGAATAATATTCGAGTGTTCCTGCGAAGACGGATAGGGAGCCACTTGAGATCCTTGCGAAACTGAGAGACATGATCGTATTTCCTCAGACCAAAAACAAAGCGAATACACAAGTTTTGCAAGCGCTCAAGCTTACATAAGAGCTCCTCAGTGGCATCCAAATAGCAGGCATCGGCATAATCAATAATCGGCTGGATTAAAGTTTGAGCTAAAGAGATTTTAGTTTTGAAAGGCAAGAAGCTTTGAAGGGATTTTAAAGAGTGGAAGGAAAAGTGCACCTTTCGACTAACCTCACTTACTTGTGCTCGCCAAGAAAGATTGCTGTCAAGTAATACACCGAGATTCTTTGCCAGATCCGTGTACGCAATGACCGAGCTGTTAAGGGATAATGACCTCAAAGAGGAAGTGTCAAGTGCAGATCGATAGTATCGACTACCCAAGATCATAGCCTGGGACTTGGAGGGATTAATCTGTAATCCGTATGATTTAGCCCACTGACTAATATTCTCCAAGTCACAATTCATGGCACTAATCGCCGAGTCCGCGTCAGCCAGCAAGAAGTGTCGGTAGAGCTGCAAATCGTCTGCATAGAGATGGAAGTGCGAGGTGATAATCTGAGTAACTGTATTAATAAAGATAGAGAAAAGAAGAGGAGAAAGAACGCCACCCTGAGGCACACCAGCAGTGAGATCACACCAATCAGAAAATTTTTCATCAAGGCGGACACACTGAGAGCGACCCCGAAGATAAGAGTCAAACCAGGATAGTGCAGAAGGAGAAAAGTTAAATGAACGAAGGACTCCAAGAAGTATGTCAAAATCCACTGAGTTGAACGCACAACTGAAGTCAAGTAGGACTAATACGGTGAGTGATTTATTGTCCATAGCCCAGCGGATATCGTCGGTGACTTTCAGAAGTGCAGTTACTGTGCTGTGACCAGTACGAAATCCAGATTGGAAAGGGGAAATTAGGTTGTGTGCTGTAAGGTATCTAGAAACTTGGCCATGAACAATATGTTCGAGAACTTTAGAAAGGAAAGGTATGAGTTTGAAATACTTTTGTCGTTTTCTCTAATACTTTGTCTCTTTCACACGTACCAGATTAGTGAGAAAGAGACAAAGCTATAGTTTTCGAACACGATAATAGTATCGCAAACTCATACTAAGCCCCCTGGTGTCAGATTTGCTGGCTTCTGACTACCCTTAACGGCAGTCAAAGATGTGCAAATAACAGCCAAGGATACGTCAACCCCATTGTACCTTATAAACAATATACACAAACTTCCCAATACTTTTAACAATAAATACATATTACATTAACTATGGATCTGATATTACTGTCAGCCTACAAAGTATTTTTGCTAGATCAGACTTAGGGTATGCTAGGATCGTCTGTATCAAGCCAATGTCTAGCCTGTTTAAGCCATACTCTCTAAAAAATTTTCCTCTGTCAATCTTATTTTTAACACAACCCATTAACAAATGTACGTTCTCGATTTCATTACAAGTAACACAGTTTGGTGATTCGACTTTTTTCATCAAGAACGGAAACTTTGCAGATGGGTCGTGTCGCGATCGGAGTCTTAGTGCTATTTTAACATGAAATCTGCTTAGTTGACCGTCACCAAACCAAAGATAACGAGGAGGCTCATGCTGAATAGTTTTATACCAAATTCCTTTTGTTTCCGATTTTTGATCAAAATGATTTTTCCAGAACTCGTAACACTTTATTTTAAATTTAAGTATCAAATCTGAGTAGTCCGGCAAAAAGCTTAACTTGCTTGTGAATATTTATAAATGCGACGGTCACCGATCTACGGAACAACCTTGATATACGTTGCCTAACCTTGAATATAGGCTCGTGCAGCTATTTTAATTTACCTCGATTCTAGCTAATATGTAGTATAAAAGAAATTAAGAATTCACTTATGTACTTGACTAGGCAATGGTATGAAAATAATTAGGTATTATAATTATTGGTGACGCTGATTAAACTAATTTTAGGCAGTCGTCGCACTGCCGACGATGAACGAGTAGCGAGTAGGGCTTGCATCTGAAAACGAGTTGGCGAGCAGCGAGTGTGTTGTTTCGATAATTTAGTCGCTGAGCTATCATCTGGTTGGTCTCTCAGCGTGAGTTCTGGCCGCCAAGTGACCGCTGAGCGAATATTATCTTTGACAGTTCTTCTCGCCCAGCGACAGAACTAGTGAAGCGAGTACCCGCCGGCAGTGTGAACAGTCAGAGTACAACTATTAGTATATGCATCTATCTTGTTTACACAGAAAGTATATCTATTGTACGTTTCTTTCTAATAATCTAAAATTAATTAGTTAATCGTTTCCTCGCTGGCAGTGGGACAACTGCCTTAGACGATTCAATAAGACATTGACGTATTAATACTACAGGGCAATATACTCTCTTGTTCATCTATCTATAAAAAACTAAAATTTGTTTGTAAGTTTGTATGTAGGAGGTAATCTGCAGAACTAATTATCCAATTCTAGAAATTATTTCTTTGGTAGTAACATCCATTAGGTATTGGTGGTGCTATAGGATATACACTATTTGAAAAACCAAACAGCCGACGTTGCGGGCGTGGAGCTAGTGTTTTCATAAATTAGTAATTGAGATTTTCGTTCGATATATCAAAAAGTATTATGAGAATATTTTTTTTCCAAGAGATAATTACTATTTAATCATTCTCCACATTATTATGTACATTGAAAATTATTTAGATTAACATAAATCGTGTTTAATTGCTTTGTTTTAATTCGGTTTCAGTGGACTGTCCGAATTCTAGGAACTGTGTTATTTTTACAAAATCTGGTTTAAGTAGGTATATCTATTCTATCTATACTATTATAAAGAGGTAAAATTTGTAGGTTTGTAAGTTTGTATGTATGGGGTAATCTCTGAAACTACCAAACCGATTTTGAAAATTCTTTCGCTTATTTGTAGCTGCATTATCCCTGAGTGCTATAGGCTATAAATTATCATTATATCACGCATATTAGCCGAGCTATTATAATCTTTGTCAAGCAAGTAGGGGACGGGATCCCGTGGAATATTTTCGACTTCTACGCGGACGAAGTCGCAGGCAGAAGCTAGTACTTTATAAAACGGAGAATGTTCGTTTGCTTGAACGCGCTATCTTCGAAAGTACTGGGTAGA
The DNA here is from genome assembly GCA_943138885.2 of Tholera decimalis. NCBI lineage: Eukaryota > Metazoa > Arthropoda > Insecta > Lepidoptera > Noctuidae > Tholera > Tholera decimalis. The sequence goes on along the minus strand of OW964552.2, from coordinate 6,047,415 downwards.
TTTGGATGTAACTAGGTATGAAAGTAGCTTGAGCTTGAGGCTGCAAAAACGGAGAGTTATGTCGTGATGAAGTCTACAGGAAAATAGCCCCGCGCGACTGTTAGTGTGTTAACCAATTTAGCATATTTTTTTTTAAATTCATAGGCTCACGTTTGACCACCATCTCACCTGATGGTAAGTGATGATGTTGTTGAAGATGGAGCACGCTTACCTAGAAGAAATCTATGCACACTTGACTTAAAGACCCCTAGGTTATAGCTATCGGGAAACAGACTCCGGCAGAGAATTCCACTCCTTAGCCGTACGCACAATGAAAGTATTTCCAAAACCTTTTGTGCGTGTTCACCATGTAATTATGGCGCATCGGCGTTTGTCTTGTAGTCATAATTAGGGAAATAAAGGCATAACTTTTTAATTATTTTATTTTATTTTTCGTCATGTCATGATTTGAAAAACAAAGGCTCACACTAGATGTTATCTTCTTTCACAATCTTCCTTGTATGTATTTTTACAGAGATAGAGGGAGATATTGGAGAGGAATTCTCTACCGCAGTCTGTGTTTCCTGATAGATATAACCTGAAGGTCTTTAAGTCAAGAGTGGATAGGTTACTTCTAGGTAAGCGTGCTTCATCTTCGACCTCATCATCGCTTACCATCGGGTGAGATGGTGGTCAAACGCTAGCCTATCATCAATAAACAAAAGATGATAATTGTGCATGCATTATTATATAATAATTATATAATGTAATAATTATGATATAATTAGGGTGTTGAGGGGGTTGCCGCGTTACTGCAGTGCTTTGGGATCGTTCGTCAAAGCGAGAATAGACGAATTTTATGCTATTATGCGTACACGATGCACGTCCATCATGCGCAGGGCACGTGTCAGCACTAACAGCATCCTCGATACGATACACCTACATGCCAATGTGGAGTAATTATTAAGTACTGGCAGTCACGCGTGGCATCGCTCCTGTGGACTTTTTCATTGTAATAGTAGATTGTATCATAAGGGAGCAAAAATAATATTTTTACGGCGAAGGCGCTTTTTTGAATCCAGAGCGTGTGTGTGTGAAGTGAGGGATTCATTAGTAGAATCCTGAACGTAGCGAGCGATTCAAAGTACGTCGCCCGATCCAAAAATATATTTTGCGCCCGAGTGATACACTTTACTTTTAATCACCCACTATGAAGACGCCTCATATTTTATTCACTTGCACTGGAAGAACTCATTTTTCAAAACAAAACCATGTTCTAACAATCCGTGAAAATTGACGAAAACGCGGGCTGTAGTTCGCGCGTTTTTAATTTGTTTTTTTTTTTGTTTTATTCAGTTTCAATTCAGGCATTCCATATTCAAAAAGTGCACGGCAAAGATATTTGCGGCACACTTATAAAGAGGATTAAAAACTCATTACTGCCCGCTAAAAGTTTCTTATAGAAAACACCACCTTTGGGTGTTTTCTATGGGTGATGTTTTTTTGGCGAACCAAGTCATCCTTTTCGAATAGATGGGATGAAAAATCATAACATCCTTTTTCTGCAAGCTGGATAAAGCTTCCTCAAGCTTCAAGCTACTTAAATACTAAATTTCATCCAAAATCACTCCGTACTTTCGAAGACTAAAGCGTTCAAAAAACAAAACAACTTTTCCGCTTTTATTTTATGTTTCTGGTAGATGTATGTAAGTACAAACATTAGCTTCTTAGGTTTGCATACTAACGCAAGTGGACCTAAATTCTGAAATAAAACATTTATTCTATTATTATGCATTTAACTTACCAGTTGCATGGTGGTGAGGTGCCTTTTCCACCACAAATACTTCTGATACTGAGGTCCAAGACCGGAGACCAGGTAGTAAGTGTACATGATGATGTGGATGAAGGAATTGATCACACCAAGCAGTGTTCCGTGGCCACCTGAAATTTTACATAAAATTACATTAAAAATGGAGGAATAATATGACAGAAAAAGGGGTAAATAATGCTGTGACGACTGAACAGCGACGCGCCAGCATTACAAGGTGGGAATCCCACCCATACACACAAAACGTTTTGGGAATACTTTTATTGTACGTACGGCTAAGGAGGGTTATTCCCTGCCGGAGTCTGTGTTTCCTATAACCTGAGAGTCTTTAAGTCAAGAGTGAATGAAGTGAAGGTTACTTCTAGACAGGCGTACTCCATCTTCGACTATATTATCGCTTAACATCAGGTGAGATGGTGGTCACACGCGAGATTATCAAAAATAAAAATAGGAAAAAGAACACTGTTGGGCCAACCCCAAGTAAATGGAATAACAGCAAGAAGAGAGAACAGAACAGAAGTTAGAAAACTTAGAAATAAAATGTTATTTTCAATTTATCATTTGTTCAACTAATTTTATATTTTTTTTTAGAGTGCTCTATACGTCCCACCCAAATGTCCTTACTTTGGTATTGTTCGTCAAATAGTTCGAGCTCCGAACTCGAGGTTCTAAGTTGAGCTACGCGATATTTGACAAATGCTTGCACTGTTTGGACGGACCTGCTCAAATCTATTTAATTCTGTCCTCTAAAGGGCGCCACAGACATTAACCTAGGTACATGGCTCTCATATGATTTGATCACTACAGATTGTCTGGACTTCAAAAGAGACATTGACCTCTGAGTTTGTTTCAGTGTTTCTTCTCAGAGTATTCATTTACGGAAAAAAATTACGTGTGAAAGTGTTATTTATAACCTACTAGCTTTTGCCCGCGACTTCGTTCGCGTTGGAGGTTTTTCCAAATTTCATCTAAATCGGTTCAACGGTTTAGGCGTGAAAAGTTAACAGACAGACAGAGTTATTTTCGCATTTATAATATTCATATGGAAGTATGGATTTGCAAAATAAACATCAATATTTCATTATCATTATTTCATTATTTGTAAGGTTTAGCTTAAGTCTATAGCGCAACACTTTGCTAGACTTAATCTGAAGCTTACAAAATGTCATCATCAGTCTTTTTCTAACTTTGTTGGTGTCAGCTTTCAGCCTCATCGGATGCAGTTGAGTAGTATTGTTTTACAAGGAATGACTGCCGCCCTGACCTTCTCAACTTCGCAGCTGGGTAAAACGATACCTCTTCGCAAGACTAGATTAAGATTTTCTGGCTTCTAACTAACCGTAGCGACTGACACAAATGACAGCTGTAGCGACATCTATCTCGTAACATACAAACTAAACGATAGAAATCCTGTGTCGCGCAAGCATATAGTTTATCGCTCAAGCTTTGTTTTCCTAGGAAAGCGGTGCCGTCATATAGCGGCCGTAATATTTACGGACGCAAAAAGGCGGCCGTCTTTACGGTGCCGACATGTGGAAAGTTCCACGGCCGTTTTGACACACTGTCTGCTTCATCGCTATCTAGTGTATTACATTCTCTTTGGAAACGTTCACGAAATCATCTGACACCGACAAGACGGCCGTCATGCAAATGGCGGCACCGCTTTTTGACGTTACGGTGTCAGTTACCGCTCTCTAGGAAACCGAGCCATTTTGTTACATAGACAACGTTCTAGTGACGTGATTCACCGCTGTATTACGGCCGCTATTTGACGGCACCGCTATCCTAGGAAACCAAAGCTTCAACTAGCCTACATACAAATCACCCGATCACAAACATCGGGCAGTTGCCCACCAGACAAAACACCTATCTGGTCGGAGGATCCTCCCTTTTCAATGGGAATGCGGAATGACTTTACGCCCTGTTCCGCATATCCCCAAAACAGCCGTTACCAACGGCTACGTGATTTCCAAAGCACGCTGGCTCTATATGTTAAGATTTAAATCAAGACTCAACTGCTGACCCAATTTCTATGGTAAGTCGTTCGCAGCTCAAGCAGTACGGCTGTGGAATGCTCTACCCTTTGTTTCTTTCTTTTTTTAATATTTATATGTATATATATGTTTTGAGAACGTTATTTATTGTTTTGTATTTTATATAGATAAATAGTACACCGTGGACTACCCGCGTATTTATTTTCTCCTTCTGTGTCAAATCCATCCAAAGATGCGAAAGCGATAAGACCGCCCATTGTACCTTTTTAATTGTTAAGTCCATAATTTTGTTTTACTGTTATGGTGTACAATAAAGAATATATCTATCTATCTATCAATCTCGGTAAGCGTTGAAGACAGATTCGGCTGTCATTTTTAGAGAGGAGCTAATTGAATATACTTCTAGAACATCTTTAATAAAAATATGTATTTGATATGTAATTTTTTTTCTTTTTGAACATACCTGGCAAGAATTTAACACCGATCCAGGCACAGATGGGCATCATGAAGTGATGGTACAAGTGCAGGAAGGTGATCTGTCTGTTCTTTTTCCTCAACACGAAGAAAATCGTATCCAGAAGTTCGATGATCTTGGCTGCGAAGTACCACCACACAGCGGCCGCCATCTAGAAAATATTAAATAAATGAATTAATAAATGATATTTATTTTGCAAAATTGGTTTTAAATAACCAAAAACGTGCCATAAGGCTCAGTAGGACTGATTATATAAAAATGCGAAAGTAACTCTGTCTGTCTGTCTGTCACGCCTTAACCGCTGAACCAATTTAGATGAAACTTGGCATTTTAATAGTTTAGAACCCTTTTTTTTGGGTTGGGAAAATCATCGAATGACTTCTTCCGCTCTGGGTCAAGCGGAAGGGTGTGTCAGATTTCTACTGACTAAAAAGCTAGTCGGTTATATTTCGAGGAGTGAGCGATGGAATTGCCCAATCAATTCCTTTCCTTTGTTCCATCATCGGACTACAAGACAAACGGCGGTGCGGCATGGTGACATGATGGACATCCCACTCATCACAAAACGTATTAGGCCGTGCGCGCAATGCGTTGCGTTTTGGAAACGCAAAATCTGTGGAGTATGGAGCGTCATAGAAGTGCGCGCACTGCGGTGGAATAAACGCGTGCAGTAGAGTCACTGGTGGCCCCTCGCTGCAAAGTTGCGGTGAGTCTACCGCAACTGTTTTGTATCGCATAGAAATGTATGTAGTACCGCGCACTGCGGTGAAAAAAAGGCACATTTTGTCCGATAATGTTGCCATACATACAGATTTCTTTATATTTATACATATTTTTGATGTGCGATACAGATTAGCACCTGATACAGATTTTTGTACAAATTTCACACTATTGATCAAAGTGACTGTTAAAACTAAAACAGAACTTAGCAAAATAAATTACCTAGATACCGCATTTATTACGTTACACACGCACCCGCGTGTAACGTAATAAATGCGGTAAAAATAAAAATAACCATAAAGAATAGAATCATACAAGGGTTCGTATGATTCTATTCTTTATGGTTAATTACATTCTAATTAAGTTTTTATTTTTATTTTATAATAGTATTTGTATTATGGAGAAAATTCCATATTTTGTGATGATGCCGCCAAAAAAACGATTTTCAAGCGCTTACATTGCAAGTACTACGTTAAAACTGGGATTGTCAGACCGATTCACAAAAAAGGAAGCAGGTTGGAGTACGAAAACTACAGACCTATTACTATATTGCCTACTATTGATAAGATAATAGAAAAATACATATGTAAACAAATACACGAATTTTACGAAAAAAACAAAATATTAACTGAGAAACAATATGGCTTTCAGCCAAAAAAGAATACCACGCAGCTGCTGTCAACGTTCACAGATAGTATCCATAATCACCTAGATGAAAAAAAACACGTATTGGTAGTATTCATAGACTATAGTAAGGCATTCGATACGCTCAGACATGACCGGTTATTAGAGCGTCTTCATGACAGCGGAATTAGAGGCAAACTACTTGACTGGTGCGGAAACTATCTTGATGATAGAAAATATATGGTCAAACTCGGTGACGCGATTAGTGAACCAGTCATCGTAACGGAAGGAACGGCGCAAGGTTCGGTCCTTGGGCCATTGTACTACCTCACTTATGTAAATAGCCTTGTTAATGTCATAAAAAAATGTGAGATCTATCAGTTCGCCGACGACACTTGCCTTATAGCTGCTGGACGGAGTGTTAGTGACGCTCAAATACAACTACAAGAGGACTTTGACTTGCTAACAAAATGGTCTCACGACGCTGGTCTTGTATTAAATGCTAGTAAGACCAAATTAATGTACATTAGTACCAGTCAAAATAGAAGCCCTTCCTTGCCTAAATTAACAGCTCACAGTCATGAGTGTTTGCATGACAATTGGCTTAATAAAGTAGCCAAGTCTTGCAGCTGTGACCCCATAGATGTTGTAGATAGCCAAAAATACCTAGGACTTACCATTGATAGCCGTCTTAATTGGAAGGAGCACATTAACGGGGTGTGTGATAGATTGAGATGTATGTTAGCAAAATTCTCTATTATAAGATGCAAAATTCCATATCAAACTCTGTTAATGCTTTACAAAGCTCTGGTCGAAACAACGATATCCTATGGTCTGTCGAGTTATGGTAGGACATATAAGTCTCACCTTGATCAAATATATACACTTCAACTACGCATATTAAAAGCAATTGTCCCGCATAACATTAAAAAGAAATACAAAGATGACTACCGTAAATTATTTGAATTTTGTAAAATAATACCTATACATGAAAAAACTAAACTTGCGCTATTAAAGGAAAACTTTTTTAATCAGAACCTGAAGAAAATAAAAACTATAAATAATAATGAAATTAGGACTCGTGGTACCATCAATGCTAAGCTGTTACTTCCAAAGTACACGAATTTGCACGGCAAAAGATCGTTAAAATATATAATACCTTACCTTATAAACCAACTTCCTATACAATTGAGGGACCAAGTGACTCAGAGAAACATAAAAAACAAATTAACACAATATTTTATACAAAATATAAATACCTAAAAATATATTATAAGAATCAAGAATAACACCTGACATCAAAACAAAAATCTTATTTAAGAAAAAATTAACTATTAACAATAAACATTTTACTTTCTGGGAACAACCTGTATCGTCTAACATTCCACCACCACTTTTGTTATAAAGACGGCCGGCCAGAATGGTCACCCATGTGTGCTCGTTAGTTTTAGTAAATAACTGTTACTTTTTTAGCTTATACCCCCAATGTATTTAATTATTTGAACAAGTATTTCTTAAGATTGTAAAATTATGTAGTCGATGTTTTTGGTGCACGGTAAAACTCTACTGAGTTTATGTTGGCACCAACTTAAATGTAGATAATGTGTGTGAACTATGGAACAAATAAATAAATAAATAATAAATAAATAAATAAATAGATACCTACGTTAAAATAATGTACTACGGAAATGTATATATCATAAAAAGGCCTACAAAAAGTCCGCGGTAGCATATATCTATCTTATATGGTTTACTTATAGTAACCATTTTTATCTCTACATAATTTATTTAAAATATTACTCTATTTGCAAAAGGTAATTTCTCCTAATAAATACTAATCTTTATCCAAATAAGTATATTACTTACCTTGGTCATTTAATGTAGATCAAAAATTGCCCTTTACTATTTTCATTTAAATGTTTAGAAGTTATCACAGATTTAAAATTACGCAGCCAAGAAATTCATTGCAGCGAAACGGCTGGCACAGGTCTGATTCAACATGAAACTTTTTTATATATATATTTTTAAATTAAATGATAGCTAAACGCACTTTTTGTAATGACGTCGTTATTCGAAGAAAATCATTGTTAAGGACCCCGTGCAAAGCCAGGCCAGGCCGCTAGTATGTACATAGGTATTTTTCGTAAATGTAAACTAGATAAGGCCGGTTTTTCCCTGAGAAAACCTTTTTTGGATAAGAACGTATATATCTTACGAAAACTTAGTAAGATGCTTTGTAATTTATCTAGCTCCAATAGCCAGAATGACAATTTTTGCATCACTCTGGGTTTTTAGATTAATATTAAATTAAATAAAAGTTTGTACTTACCTATGATATTAATTATTTACGTATTTTACGTATGTCCGACACTACGAATGCGAGAGCCTTGGAAAGCACACAACAATCTTTGACGGATTTCCTGAGCACAGCAAATTAACGTTGTTTATAAAAATTAAAAATAACTATAAAGAATAGAATCACACAATGGTGTGTGTAACGTAATAAATGCAGTATCTAGGTAATTTATTTTGCCAAGTTCAGTCTTTAGTTGTAACAGTTAATTTTATCAATACAGTGTGAAATTTGTATAAAAATCTGTATCGAGTGCTAATCTGAATCACACATCGAAAATATGTATAAATACGAAAAAATCTGTATGTATGGCAACATTGTCATACAAAAGGTGTGTTTTTCTCGCCGCAGTGCGCGCACCTGAGATTGCGGTCATTCTACTAGTGCGGTAGAATTACCGCAATTGCGGCTACAGCAAGGCAGTGCGCGCACGGCCTTAGGAATACTTTCAATGCGTACGGCTTTTTTTTTTTTTAGCGTGGTAAAATTATCAAATAAGTTCTCCCACCCCGGGCAGGGTGGGAGGGACTGTCAGACTTTTACTGACTAAAATCCACGGTGTTCCTTCAATAACCCTTTACGTACCGGGGTCACGGTAACGGGATGAGTCCCACGACCCCGGCAGGCTTCGGCCCTCTACGAAGGGGCCTCGTCATATTGCTGACGCTCTTTGAGGCGCGCGTGGAACACGACGCGCCGTCGACCCGGGCATGGTCCATGGTCGGACAGCGAGTTGCCCTTTACTCGCTCGCGTCCGCATGCCCGCGCCTACGGTGGCCGGAGATCGTCGGCCGACGTCTGACACCGTGGGCGTCTACCACTGCGGCTGGGCTGGAGGGAGGACGCCATCCTCTCCCTCACGCGGCCCGCCTCCTCCTTCGGAAGCATGACTGCTTCGCAGAAGGAGGCGACCGCTTCCCACTCCCTCTCGCCCCGCAGCATGGCTTCGACCAATGCCGGGCGCGAGAGGTCTCCGCCTATTGCCGCCGTGAGGACACGTCGGTGCTCTGCCCAAGCGGGGCAGTCCTGCACCGTGTGCTCGACTGTGTCCTCAGGGCGACCCTCGCAGTGGTGACACCCAGGCGTTTCCTCCTTTCCCATCAGACACAGGTACCTCCCGAAACTTCCGTGTCCGGTGAGGACCTGCGTCATGCGGTAGGTCAGGACGCCGTGACGCCGATCTAGCCACTCCTCAAAGAGCGGTCTTACCGCCGCAATTGCGGCGTGCCCGGCCTTTGGTTGCGACAGTCGTTCCCTCCATACTGCCCTGAGATCACGCCGGAGCTCTTCTCGCCGCGCCTCGACTTCTCGAGGCAGCGGGGATACGCCCCGGCGCTGCGCCTCCACGCGCCATTCATAGACGCGCTGGAGGGCAGTCGCCTCCAGATCCCAGGGCAGAATGCGTACGGCTAAGGGGTGGAATTCCCTGCCGGTAACACAGACTTGTGTTTCCTTATAAGCTGTTATTAAGTCTACAGTGAACAGGTTACTTCTAATTAAGCCTGCGTCATCTTTGACCACATCATCGCTTAATATCAGGTGCCATATTGATCAAACGTGAGCCTATTAAGATAAAATAAATCACGTAATTTGTTACGGGAATTTAAACTAGATGCGGCCTGTGTTCCCTAGCTGAGTACGAGTACCCTGAGAAGAAACACTGAAAGAAACTCCGATGTCAACGTCTCTTTTGAAATCCATACAATAGGTACTGGACTAATAATGGAACTTTTAAAAATGGCACACACAACAACTAATGCAGCAATATTTTAATGCTTTAATTTACGTTTAAGAGATATGTTGCTCTGCCAACTGACACTGGAGGAGATCGTTGGAAAAGAAACCATAGGAAGAGCCAAAAATCATCATTAAGACATAATTAACACTTATACTCACTCTGCGGGCTTTGGGACTGTCTGAGTAATCTACCGGTTGGCATGAGAAGCTGTAGTCGTTCCACCATCCGGAGACTAAGCCCTGTAAAAGAAAATCAAATAAGTTTTAAACTATACAGAATGGAATCAGGCTTGACTTACTTTACTTTTCCATACCAAACAAATACTTCGGGACAAAATATAGTGTTAATTCTGCCAAAAACTAAAACCAATTCATTCGTGGGGCAACAGTCGACGAGTCAACATCTCTTGAGGATGCTCCGTGGAGGGACGAAACATGTATCGAGTGTCATTTGTGTGCATGTGGTATGTTTTTATTGCATCCCTTCTGCATGTGCATATATTTGCGGGCAGGTGAGCGGTGCTGCATACTGCATGCAAGATTGATCATCTACTTTTTGGCGGAATTAACACTAGATATTTTTTTGAAATATTAGTTTTAAACTGTTTTTCGGGTAGTTATATAGTTAATATTTCTTAAGAGTCATTGAAATGCCACTAAATTGATACTTTTTTATGTTGGCTCTACATAAAATTGCATCAGTAACTAAGTTTTATATATTTCTTTGCATTCAAACAGAGTTTAATACAGAAACCTACTTGTCTTCAAAATAATAAAGGTTTAAAACCAGACTATTGCCCGGCCACTTTAAATTTAATTTTCAAAGGAACATTAAATTTAAAGTTGTCTGTGGTCTTAAAGTAGCAGTACTAAGATCATTAAGAACACAGACCTTAAATTTTAACGTAAGAAAAATGCTGTATAAGGTCAATTTTTTCTTCCACTGTTCCAATGTACTGTCCCAATATCCCAAAACATTTTTAAACATGGTCAGTTAGTGTTAGAACTCAAAACAGAACAATTTGAAAAAAAAAAATAACGTCAAATATCTCGTTTTAATGTCCCACTACTGGTCAAAGGGCTTCCCCAATTCCTTCCATTAACGACTTTCTCGCAAAACTTCAAACCTGCACTCGTGGTATACATCCAGTCTTTCTGCCACCTCTTTCTAGGCCATCCTGATCATCATAGAGAATTCGAAAAGAAACATGCAATAGACTCACCTCATATACCAAATATATGCTCATCAATATTTGTGACACATTGTAGAGGATCATTACATTCTTCAAGTCATAAGGTTTCCTGTCTCTCATATACTTGGGCCCGACAGAGTTGCAGAAGTAGAGATAGGTAGCCAGGATGGTCAGTAGTGGCCCAGGTCCTGACATAAGCCACCAGTTTTCTGTCCGAGGATCTGAAAAAGAGAAAGAGAGCCTTTAAAATCGAGTTGCAAGCCTAACAGTTACATTTTGGAGAGACTACGATAGAATTGCACAATTTGCTAATTCCTCTGAGCCCGTTCTGTCATCAGACGTCAAGACGAACGGCGATGCACCATCGTGACATGGTGGAAATTCCACGTAGTAGTAGTAGTAGGAGTGGAACTCCGAATTGAGTGTGTTTTTTGTAGCTATAACGTGGGGGTCTTTAAGTCAAGGTTACTTCTAAGGGCCTATGCACACCACGTTTTTCAAACGCACGTTTGTAACGATACAGACGCGCCGCCCATTTGAATCGATACAAATGACAACAAACTGCTCTGTAGAACAAAAGCGCGCCGTCGACGCGCGTTTAAAAAACGTGGTGTGCACAGGTCCTGAGTAAGCGGACTTCATCACCGACCATATCATTGGTAACCATCAAGCGAGATAGTAGTCAGACGCGAGCCTATCAGTATTTTAATAATTTTTATTTAGACTTCACATATAGTAGAGGTGTAGACTTATCTAATAGGTTGTTATCTGCACTCAGTAGTTGAGTTTAAAAGATTTCACTGCGGTAGGTATACAACACATATCCTTAAGGATATGCCATAACAAGCTTTGCACAATGGTCCCACGTAATGACTAAGTGCGGAAACCAAGTCCCCCGATGGATAAAAGATGAACACCAATCCATGGACTTGCCACGACAAGTGTCGTTTAACCTTGGATATCATACTATACTATACACCGTGGGATTTTAATGGTTGTTTTCTAACACCGAAATGGCTTTGTCTTGGTAATACAATCGTTTTATAAACAAATAAAATATTATAAACAAAAACTGGCAGATTTACCATTGTGAAAAACAAAACTCGAAATCGACCACGAATTCGTAGTTATCCTCTCCGATACTTATGCCGGGCGTCGAACGGCCGCGCGGCCATCGACCCGCGTGCTTTTCAATCAGCTGATAACTTATTCTTGACAATAATAAGCTTTACCCAAAAAGTTATTCAAATTTTTCCTTCATAATTTTACGGGCTACGACCGTCATAAATACTTTTTTAGTTGCAATTTACTGAATACGAAATTAAATAAAAACAAGTTTATCATCTAAGAAAAATAATTTTCTGAATTAGACCTAACAAAGTATTTGAGGCGTATTTCATAAATATATAATAAAGTAACTTGATTAAAGTTTATTACTCAAAACTCCAGTTTTGTTTCAGTTATAAATTAGTTTAACAGCTATAACTGCGAATTGTATATAAAAAAATTTAAATTATGTTAAAGCACCACCTTTCAGGTTAAACATTTGTGTATATTATAGTTCTATACTATCGAAACATTATTTAAATACAAAGTAATTAAAATGCAGGAATGTGTGAACGAAGCTTAGACAGTTTCAACATTTACATATCACGTTAAACAGAGAAAAGCGACAATATACAATGTGTGAATAGTGATCTTTTTATGTGGAATAAAGTTAAAGTGAATATTTAACTATATATATTCTGTGAATATTTCAAGAGTCTACCTGTTGCCGTTACCAATATCAAGCAAAAACAAGCAAAAAATAATCACGTTTGTTGTATGGGAGCCACCTTAAATATTTATTTTATTCTGTTTTTAAGTATTTGTTGTCATAGCAGCAACAGAAATACATCATTTGTGAAAATTTCAACTGTCTAACTATCACGGTTCTTGAGATATAGCCTAGTGGCTGACGGACAAACAGAGAGACGGACGGACAGCGGAGTCTTAGTAATAGGGTCCCCTTTACCCTTTGGGAATGGAACCCTAAAAATGAATCACCGAACAAACAGGACGAGGTTTCTATAACAGAAAATTAAAAAAAAAAATAACATAAAGAAGTTTGCCGAGTACTTACACTGACAGTCCAAGTAAGAAAACCCATAACACTATACCAAGTCCAGATAAACTTAGAGGAAAGTTTCTTTAAGAAGATGGTTGAACTTGTGGCTCGTATACAATGTATAGTATATGTGCAAAGAGTGCAATCATTGCAACAATTGATCAAGAATTCCAGGCATTATGACCGGTATTCGGGCTTCGGTTGGAGTGTAGCCTCAGGGGCGCTATGAAACGAAATTTTTTTGGGACTTTGGGACTTGTCGGTTTTTTTCAACCGACGACAAAAAGAGGAGGTTATCAATTCGACGCGTATATTTTTTTTATTTTTTTTTTTATTTTTTTTTAATGTATGATCATCGATTACTCGAAGACGGCTGAACCGATTTGGAAAATTCTTTTTTTGATTGAAAGGGTATACTTCGATATTGGTCCCATTTTCATAAACGTCAAGATCTGATGATAGGATCCTGGAGAAATCGAGGGAACTCTTCAAATATTATAGGCACACCTATGTCGTTTTGGGTATTTATTATAGTAACTTGTGCAGTTGCTCTCAAAAAGTACCATTTGAAGAAGTGAAACTGATGATGAAGACCACAGATGGCCGCCGAAACTACTCAATAATAAGTATTGAGTGGATTGCGATTCAATTACTCGAATATGGATGTTACGCACTTTATGCTCGTCACAATGCATATGGTGATGTAGAGCTGATGGTGAAGTACCAGGAGAACTCCTCAACAATTTACGGCCCAGCATTGGGAAAAGCAATATTTTGTAAAAGGTTATAAGTAGTTGATAATTAGGCTCTTGTAACTAGGTAAATTAAAAATAGACCAACTAAAAAGAATGAAATAAAAACTTTTTACCAAAAAATTAAACCGACTCCCAAAAAACACTGCAAAGTGAAAAATAACTTTAATTTCGGAAGTCGGTGCCAAAAACGAAAATACAAAACTAAAGACACCGACTACCGAAATTAAAGTTATTTTTCACTTTGCAGTGTTTTTTGGGAGTCGGTTTAATTTTTTGGTAAAAAGTTTTTTTACCAGTCGTTTCATAACTTAGCTTGGCACCGTCTCCAAAAAATTGTTAAATTTTTAATTTTATAATTGTTAATCGTAGGTTAGGTTAGGTTAATCAGACCCCTTCGCCCGCCCCAAGGCGGAGGACATCCATGAGGATTTCCACCTCGCAAAAAATAAAAAAAAAAAAAATAAAAAAAAGGTTTAAATGGTCATACATAGAATTCAAAAGTGAATAATCGACATATCAAAATAAATAAGGTATTTAGTAAATATATAAAAATTTTAAGTGGACGTTAAACGAAGTTATACGTGAAATCTTAACTGTCCGTTGTCCCCGTTGCCCATATGTACATAACGGGGACAACGGTAAGGAATCATATGACGTTCTGTGGTCCCCGTGAGGGACACAGATTACGGGGACAACGGGGATACACCGGTCAAACTATTGTCAGGCTCAATGGGATTGCTTGGACAGCCATTCAGCGAAGTTAGCCATGAAATGGGTTGTCACCCTGGCGGGAATGGACGAAGCTGCCGAGGCGGGTGGGATAGCCTGGACGCACACTGCGATGGCTGATCTGAGGTCGCATTGCTCGAAAAGTTGATTTGGAATGATTTGAGGAAGTTTATACCCAGCAATGGGTCATGAACAGTCAAATAAAAAATACAATGATTTGCGATAGCAAACATGCTGAAGTCGGAATTCCTGATTTTCTGGCGAGACTACCTAAAGTTGGGGCAGGACCCGTGCTCCACCTGATGACGTTGTTGTACAGTGATGCAGCAAATTGTTTTCCCTATATGTTTCAAAATATCTAAACAATGATCAAATATAAGTAAGTTTAATGTTTATTGTACAATAATATAATTAATTTCTTATATTATATTATATAAAGCTAAATTACCACTCACTGACTGACTGACTGACTGACTCACTCATTGACATAATTGTTCTCCCAGATGGTGGATGGGGAGGTGGGTATATTTTGACAGATTCGTAAACAAGTAACTCTCAAACCTACGGGAAAAGTGCCAAACCTCCCCTTTTCGCCCCCCTTCTCCCCCCCCCCCCCCCTATCGTATCTCGGAAACTACGAGACCCGTATTTTTTTTTTTTTACGGATTCGTGTAGAGGAGGCTCGGTAAAGTAAAAACCATTTTTCAAAGTCCCCCCCCCGCCCCCCTTCTCCCCCCTTTAGGCGGATCTCGGAATCTAAGAGACTTGGAACATTTTTTTTCAGATTCATTTAGAGGGGCAATGCTATAGTCGAAATAATTGTGCAACCCCCCCCCCCCCCCCATTTCCCCCCCCCCTTTTTTTTTTTTTTTCACTTGCACGCGAGGTGCTTGCACCTCGCGCAACACGCAAATACTAACCCCCCCCCCCATCACCCCCGCCCACCCCACTTTTCTTTTTTCACAAGCTCGCGGGGTGCTTGCACCTCGCGCAACACGCAAATACTAAACCCCCCATCACCGCCACCCCTTTTTTTTTTTTTTTCACAAGCACGCGGGGTGCTTGCACCTCGCGCAACACGCAAATACTAAAACCCTCATCTCCCCCCATCACCCCAACCCCCGTTTTTATTTAATCAAGCATGCGAGGTGCTTGCACTAGTTCGATTTATATTATTAAATTGCCTTATAGCTTTTATGATGCACAGAAAAGTGTATGAGTAGAAATTTTCCAAAAAAGTTACAAAATTTACTGGTGAATAAAATTTATGAAAAGTAAATTCAACGCGTCTTCTTCAGTCTTTTGTTTTGTCGTTGGTGAGAAGTTGAAGCTGGAACATGATTTTGAGAACACTAGCTCTCAACAGCCCATTATTATTTAAAGAAAAGGAGAAATTATACTTATATATGGCGGTCTCTGAGTACTATAAGCAAAAGACATATAAAAATGGTAACCAGTTTTGGGTATGCAGTGAGTCCAAAAATAAGAGAGGTGTGAAAGTTTCCTGATAGCTATTAGGGTGGGAAAATCATCGAATGACTTCTTCCGCTCTGGGTCAAGCGGAAGGGTGTGTCAGATTTCTACTGACTAAAAACCCACCCTGTTCCTTCGGCTGCCCTAAATTTCCGGGGCCGCGGTAACTCGGTAGAACTTTCCCGTAAACCCCGGCAGGCAATGGCCCTATGAGGCCCCGTTACTGGTGTTGACAGCTCCTTGAGGCGCGCGTGGAACATGACGCGCCGCCGACCCGGGCTTGGTCCTTACCGGACGGTGAGCGACCCCTGCTCGCCGTCCGCAGGCCCGCGCCTACGTTGGCCGGAAATCGGCTTGTGATCCCCGACGCCCGGGGCGTCTCCCGCGGCGGCTGGGGCGCGAGGAAGAAAGTTGCCTCTCCCTCGCGCGTTCGGCCTCCTCCTTCGCTAGCATGACTGCTTCGCAGAAGGAGGCGACCGCATCCCATTCCCTCTCGCTCCGCACCATAGTCTGAACCAGAGCAGGGCGCGAGAGGTCGCCGCCGCCGACCGCCTCTACGAGGCGGCGGCGCTCCGCCCAAGCAGCGCACACCTCCACCGTATGCTCCACCGTGTCCTCCAGGCGGTCCTCACAATGACGACACCCGGGCGTGACCTCCCGCTGAATCCGAAACAGGTACCTCCCGAAACAGCCATGTCCGGTCAGCACCTGCGTCAGGCGGAAGGTGAGGACGCCGTGGCCTCTCTCCAGCCACTCCTCAAAGAGGGGTCTTACCGCCGCAATTGCGGCGTGCCCGTGATAGCTACAACCTGGGAGTTTTTAAGTCAAGAGTGAATAGGTTGCTTCTAGGCAAGCGTGCTTCATCTTCGACCACATCATCGCTTAACATCAGGTGAGATGGTGGTCAATCGCAAGCCTATCAACAATAAAAGAAAAATCTATACATCATCTATGTTATGATTCTTTTCAGTACGTACATATAAAACGTTACATACAGAAACTTAGATGTATTTTTTTTTACTTTCTACTTCTTTATGTAGAACTAGCTTTTGCCCGCAACTTCGTTCGCGTGGGAGGTTTTTCCCACGTAAATCCCGATCCCATAGAAATTCCGGGATAAAACTATCCTATGTCCGTCTCCTGGTTTTAATCTACCTCCCTACCAATTTTCAGCTAAATCGACTCAGCCGTTCTTGAGTTATAAATAGTATAACTAACACGACTTTCTTTTATATTATATAATAGATTTGTGTGTTTATTTTTTGTTTATGTATTTACTTTGATCTGAAAATAAAGTATTTTATGTATGGTAATCGGACGGGGTAGCTGAAGAAGCTTGCGCTCAGACGGCCCGCCTTTTTATACCTTCGGCCGCGAGACGCGTCGAGCGCGGCGACCGATTCTCAAAAATAATCCTTATACCATGATTCAGTATTCACGCGCGATGGCTTATTATTAGCGTATTTCATGTATAACTTTGGTGTTTCTATACTGATTTATATACCTAATTATTTTTTATGGAATAGTTAATAATGTTAACTTTTTCAATTAGAGGTGACTGAAAGTGTTATAAATGTAAGAGTAGACAAATATTATAATCAGAAGGCTTCGAACTGCTAAGCTATCGGGAGTTACACGTGTTATTGTGAGTCAACCATAAAAGATAGACATATGCTGTCATGGGATATTTTTTATATAATTTTAAGGAGAATATCTGACATGAAATGATTTCTGTGTAGCTTTAACAATTAAGGTTGCACACGCAACGGAAGCTTAAAACATGGAGTAACTTCTCCCGTTTTCCCAACATTTCCCTTCACTGCTCTGCTCCTATTGATTGTAGCGTGATGAAAAGTATACTATAACCAGCTCAGGAGTATGAAAAATAATTATACCAAGTTTCGTTTAAATCCGTCAAGTAGTTTTTGTTTCTATAACGGTTATACAGACAGACAGACAAAAAATTTACTGATTACATTTTTGGCATCAGTATCGATCCCTAATCACCCCCTGATAGTTATTTTGGAAATATATTTCATGTACAAAATTGACTTCTCTACAGATTTATTATAAGTATAGATAACAATGCGTTGATTTTTCTATTGTTAATAGATTCGTATTTGACCACTATCTCACTTGATGGTAAGCGATGATGTGGTCGAAGATTAAGTACGCTTGCCTAGAAGTAACTTATTCACTCTTGACTCATAGCTTGTTTCAGTTTAAAAACTATGGGGGTTGCAAAATACCTTTAAGTAACGTTAGGTTGATTGTTACTCCGGACTAGGTAGGGCAACTTTTCAGTAGCAGTAGTTTGTTTCATTTAAAGTACTGAAATAACTATACTCTGTAGTGGCAATAGTTCTGATAGCGGTATAAATAAAAACGGTTATTGTAAATTACCAAAATGGTCTACACTATACAACAGTTTGACAACTTTAATATATTTTATTTGAGGACGGAAAAGTAGTGAAGAAAATGAATCACGGTACAAAAAAGGAGGTAACAGTGGCTGTATACGACAAAACCGAAGTATTGTTAGCTATAGAGAAAGCTAAAGAAGAAGCTACTACTTCAAATGAGCCTTTAACTAAAATCTATAAAAAGGCTGTAGAGCCGCTGTACCGTAAGTCTCAATTTAGTTCCAAAAATATTGGCATCAAAAATAAAACTTAAACACGCATTGTTGGTCTATGTTGGAGCTTGTCTCTATTGCCCCATGATCGCATTCCAGAAGTATGGCAATATATTTTATCAGAGAGTATAAATTTTCAAAATGTGAGGATTCGAGAATTTATTTTATTAATTACTTGACTGTACTAATCATCAGGTGGAGCACGGGACCCATATAGTACCCGTGCTCCACCCAGGTGGAGATCCTAGGTGGAGCACGGGTCATGCCCCCTAAAGTTAATAAGCAAGGTACCTATTCTAATCAGTCATTCTTCGAAATTTAAATATTTTGCCGGTAATAAATGTCGGCTATTGTTTGGCAGAAATTAGAGACCCTGGGCACATGCCCAAAGTATACAGTGGGAAAGACAGGGCTGAATATTTTGTAAGTATCTACATACGTACCTACATGAATGCTGAAAATATAACAAGGAGCGTTGAGGAGTTGTGTAAAAATGTTAATAGTAACAAATCGGTGATTTGATTGCCTTGAATATACGCCTGGCGGTATATAATAATATACTCCTAATATGATCTTTTAAAACTTCCTAATAAATTTTAGACAGCTTGTACACACGATGTATGCAAAGATCAGTGTTCAAAAAACATGTGAAAAATCACATAATCATTAGTTTTGGGTGTGAGACACCCAGAACTAATCAGTAAGGAAAACATTTTAGATATTGCGAATTAGAATCCGATTAACAACCTCTGCTTACCACACTATTATATTATGACTCAATTGCAGAAACAAATGACCATAACAATACGATCGGGTATGCGTCCGCGCACCGGCACGCACACAAATATGATTATTATTATAATTAACAGGTGTTGTTTCCGCCTTGTGTTAACGTAATCTTACATCAATTAATCTGGATGAAGTAAGCCTTAACTGGTCTTATAATATCAATATATTTAATATTTCGGTGAGTATTTCAACACCATTAGAAAACACTGTCCACCTGTGGTGTTTATTGAAATTAAATTATTATCTGTTACATTTTCACGCTAAGCCGCTGATATGATTTTGACGCAATTTGGAATGGAGATCCGAAATTTGTAATGAAAACTCGGTGAAAGCTACTTTTTTTCAAAAAACATCCCTAAGAGGCTGTTATAAGATTTGTTTTTGTGAGATTATTTTTACGAATAATCATAATAGCTTATTATTATTTATTTAATAATATTAAACTTTTATTTATTTATTATGTTAAAGCTTACCCCGTTTAGGTTTAAACATTCAATATAGTATAGAGAATACTGAAACATTACATAAATGTCAAGTGATGAGAATGCAGAAATGTATGCAAGGTAAATAAATACTAAAACCTAGACAGTTTCCATGATATGTACCACGTTAAAAATAAAGAAATAAGTCAATGTATGTAGGTAGCTAATCAACTATGCATCAATTAAACATATTAATTTATAATTGAGAGTCTGGAAACTCTCTTAACACGTTTGCAACCCAGATTCAAACAAAAGACGCGCCTTAAAATATTATACGCACAGCCAAACCCGACCGCTGACAAAAGAAACTTAGTTTTTGCAATTATTCAGGCGCCAAAAAATCACACACATATTTATATTATCATTATCTGCTTTTTGGGTTGGCTTCAAGTTTGACTGGATAGAGTTGAGTAAGAGTGTTTTACATGAACTGCCACTGCATATCTGCCCACCAAGACTCATGTCAGATTTATTGACTCTGACTACCCGTAACGACTTTATACAACGTGTAATTTAAAGGGTATATACATACCAAGTGCATGGCTTCTTCGGATGATAACAAACGATATGGCAAGTGTTTTGTAATCCTAAGTCTACGTGTGTAGAACTTATTACAAATTCCAATACACTGATACCAGAGACCGAATTTTTCAAATTAAGAAGAACGAAAAGAATTATCGTGTTGTTGGCAAGTGACGTGGAAAGTTATTGACCCTCGTAGTGCTGTGACACGTTTGTTATGATTGGTATTCAAGAAATATATTAAACTAATAATTTGGTATCAATTCTTTGAGTCAGTTATTTTGTGCTGAAACTGTGCATAGAGACTCCATACCAGATGTTGTCTTCAGCCCTCTTGGATAGATATGGGGTTTCCGTTACACGTTGTAGATGTACAAATGACTAAACGGCACCAAAGGCCTAAAGTGTTTTCTGAGACACGGAGAAATCTCAATAATATAAGATCAACTGTCCAATCTCAGCAAGAGTTTTATAACCTTGGGGATCAACACGTGCTGCTGTTATTATTTAGCAAAAACAAATTCTAAGTATTCAGACAGATTATGCGAAGCCAATTTATTCTACGGCGCCATCCATTGTCTCTGTAACAAAGATTTTTAGTAACGGACTTCACATCATACGCAAATTGTGATTTTCAAAACAATGACATGTTAGACCTACCGCTAAGTGAACCTAGTTAGGAATCCTATCACGTATCGACTATAAATATGTGGGCGAACACCTAGTATTACCGCCTTAGAATATGGGATTTATTTGTTTAAATTTATATAAATATTTACTATTATATTATCATCGTCTTTGTAAGAGGCCGTGGGTTGAAATTTAAAACCGTCATAAATAGAAATCGACAGTGAATAACACGGAAATAAACATAGTTTTTAAGCTAACATGATCACTGACAGTATCATTAGAACTAAAACGGGATATTTACCATGTGTATTTTTTGTTTTGAGTTTCCGATATTTCGGCACTGTTGCAAGCGCCGTGATCACGGATGAACTGAAGTAATTGCGGGTGGAAGTTTATGAGCAGACAAATCGGTCTACCCTCTTTCTCGTTCATTTTCTGTTAGCAACACCGCTACCACTGTCACATGTATCACTAAACACTCGATTCTGTGCCCGACACACTAAACTCACCGTGTCGACTCGCGAACTTTCTACGGAAGTTTTTCGGTTTTTACACATTTAAACCACTGGATTCAGGATCCAGGCCCTCGACAGTTGAAACCCATCCTCCCGGTTGAAATTGTCGTATTTGGTAATCTCAATCGCTTCCCTTACCAGTCTTGGTATATGTATAGTGGCAACAAAAAATAAACATGATAAATATCCCTTTTTAAGTTCTAATGATACGGAAATAAAATAATATTAAAACATTTTGAAAAACATTAAACCATTAAAGAAAGATTAGAATAGAATTGCGAAAAATAAACAGCCATTTGATTCGGGAGCCCGCAGGAGACGCCCAGGGCGTCGGGGATCGCGAGCTGATCTCCGGCCACCGTAGGCGCGGCCTTGCGGACGAAGCAGGGGTAGTTCACCGTCGGGTAAGGACCAGGCCCGAGTCGGTGGCGCGTCGTGCTCCACGCCCGCCTGAAAGAGACGTCAGCACTAGTGACGGGGCCCCATCGGGCCATTGCCCGCCGGGGTTGCGGGAATGTTCTAACGAGATACCGCGGCCCGACGGCGAACTTAAGGGTAGCTGAAGGAACAGGGTGCGTTTTTAGTCAGTATAAGTCTGACACTCCCCTCCGGTCCACCCAGAGCGGGAGAAGTCATTCGATAATTTTCTCACCCGGAAAAAAAAGTTGATTCAAAAGAAAACTTATCTAACGATCAGATGACAATCAGTCATCACATGATCTTTCAAAAATCATGCTTCTGCCTTGACTAAATTTAAGGTGATATTATAATTTAGGTATTATATCTGATCGATATACAAATATACAAACAATTTCACCTTAAATTCAGCATGTAGCATTAGATAGAGAAAACTGGCATTATACGGAAGATGTCTTGGAAGATATCTCTCCTTGACATCAATAAGCCTGAGTCAAAATTTTCTTTTTAGCGTAAAATTAAAAACCACTACTTAAGGGGCAGTGATTCTTAGGTTTGTCTTCGTCTTAATTATTACGAGCAATCAGGAAGATTATTATAAGGCACCGTATTTATTAGTTTTTTATTTTAGCATATAATTATATGTATTTTATGAGTATTATATATTCATTCCAAAGCAACATCATTATAGTAATCGACTCTAAGTGATCGATTGACAGATACCGTATATGTTATTTCATTCCATTTTCTCGTACACCTACCACAATGTGTTTTTTTTTAACCCAAAGCTTGCTGCATTAAGTCCGCCCATGTAACACCATTGTACATAAAGTTTAAATAAATAAATGTCTTCACCTCCAGGGTTCTCATAGACTAAACAAAAACTTTTTAAATTTACTTCGTTAGTTCTTGTTCACCTTGAGAAATATAAGGCAATATTATTTTATGTTTACATGTATATAATTTGACAGATTAGGGAAACTATCCAAAATTCATCCGAATTGTTAGTAGTTTCAAAAATAGGCTCGATAAATGTCTAAGAATTTTAGCATAATTGGCTACCAGTGCAGTGTTCCTTAGGTTGGATCTAACCGGCACGCTGACAGATTCAAGAAATCTTTTATTTATTATTATAATTCTAATCATGTGGTATGCACACCTTATGCATTGGAATCCTACAATTATTTTAATAAATACCAATTAATTTATATGAATCTGTTGATGTAAATCATGTAAATGATTTCGTTCTGGGTGGCCTTTCAATACTAGTAACAATTTTAATATTGAAATTATGAAATAATTGATTCTTTACAATATTAACAATCCTTTCAATTATACTACCAATACCAATATAGTCGTACTATTGATATTACAATTGAATCTTTAGTAGATCAATGTCTTTGTTATTACCAGTTCTTAGTTAACTACAAACAATCAGTTTTTTTTTGTCCTCTACTACACCTTTCATAGCCACGTGATACAAAAGTTAGAGTTAAAATAATTAAACTATTTTCTGTAGCGCATCAGGGATGTTTGCTGAAGCTTGCGTCATAATAATCCTACGTTGTGTAGTGAGCAGGCTCGACTTTATGTGAATAAAAGCTACAAGCTCAACACTGACGTGGAGAGCTTGCAGCACCGATTCACGAACCACCTCAACCTCCTCTATCGCTTACCATCAGGCGAGATCGAGGTCAAGAGTGAGCACATCCAGAATAAAAAAAAAATAACAACTTTGTAATTTAGGTAAAATACTAAATAAATAAATACTAAAAAATAATAAATTTTGTTACGAACCAATTTAGTTACGTTACTTGAATAAATTAATTAAAATATATTATATTAAAGTATTGCTCGGCCTTAAAATTTTCTTCTAATCATCATGAACGTCAGTTGAAGTAAATCTTCGTCCCGAGCGCTCGAAAAGAGCACTTGGAAGGATTTAGTAAAGGCCTTTGTCCAGCAGTGGGATATGAACGGCAGAAAAAAAAGCGTTGGTAAAATATTAAGTGGTGCGTTGTTTTGTTGCGGTATTTAAATTTTTGTTTATATAAGCCTTTGACCGTGACTTCGTTCGCGTGGAAGGATTTTCCCGCATAAATCCCGATATCGTGGGAATTCCGGGATAAAAAGTAGCCTATGTGTTATTCCAGGATGTCAATTATCTACTTACCAAATTTCATTGAGATCCGTTCAGTAGTTTTTGTGTGAAAGAGGAACAAACATAGATACATCCTCACAAACTTTCGCATTTATAATATTAGTAGGAAAAGTTAATAAAACAGATGGCTTTTTAAAGAGCAGAGGTTAATCACATAACTAGATAATCTTACTGGCAAATAGGTAAAAAATATTCAGACAAAGCCATTGACAAAGCAAAATATTTTTGAAAAATTATTTACATTTTGAATATATTTTTATAGTTCTACTATATAAGTTGGTGTAATTATGCAAATCTTAGCTAGACAGGATTTCATATATAACCAGTTAGCATTTTAGTGCCAAAAATATTTCTAAACGCAATTTGCTTGATGTCAAGGTAATCAATTTTAATTTTGCTATGGTAAATCTTTAGCATATTTGGTGAACATAGATTTTTTTTATTGATAATAGGCTCGCGTTTGACCACCATTCATAGATAGTAAAATGCTTTGATACAACGAAGACCTATCATAACGAAACATGTAGGTGGAAATCCCCAGCCACCCCGGGAGACGCCCCGGGCGTCGGGGATCGCAAGCCGATCTCCGGCCACCGTAGGCGCGGGCTTGCGGGCGGCGAGCAGGGGTAGCTCACCGTTCGGTAAGGACCAGACACGCGCGGGCGTAGGTGTTCACGCGCGCCTTGAAAGCATTCAGCAGCATGACGGGGCCCAATCGGGCAATTGCCTGCCGGGAATGCGGAAGAATTGTAATGAGTTACCGTGTCCCCGGAACGCAACTGCAGGAACAGAGTGGGTTTTTTTTTAGTCAGAAAAAGTCCGACACGGCCTTTCGCTCCACTGAAAAAGGGAGGAGTTATTTGACCATTTTCCCACGGACAAAAAAAAAACATTCAAGGTAGGAGTTAAGAAAATATTATTCAAAATTGAACAGCTTAACTTAATCAGAATATAACGTTCCCTCAGCTTGAACAAGGCATCTTCCAGGTATAAAAACAAATTTTTGCAAAAAATAGAACCGACTTCGACCCGAAAAAAAAATAGAACCGACGAGAAAAATTTTTTTTTCACGCTTTTTAGTGGGTCGGTTTGTAATTTATCTAGTTACAAAAGCCATAATGTCAACAACTTATCACCTTTTACAAAATATTGCTTTTCCCGATGCATCGTTAAATTATTAACACACAGTAGGTATGTAAGGTAGTTTTGAAACAGGCGCCTCGGAACGCAGAGGCAACATAAGTCTGTCACTCGCTTCCGGTCCACCCAGAGCGGGAGAAGTCAATTGATGATTTTCTCCCGACAAAAGGGAGTTATAAATATGGTTTGATCAACGTTGTAGCCATGTCCATTTGTCACATTTTGTTGTCAATTTTTTTGAAAGTTAAGTTTTTTGTCGCAACAAATATTAATCTTCCTTGCTATTTTTCCGCAGAGCTCCATCATACCCTCAATCTTTTTATAACATTAACGTTAATTAAGTCTTACATTTTGCCAAGAACTTGAACAGACTCTTCGCAAATCTTCCTTTCGTATTAAACGTCAATATTTACTCCAAGTATACACCAATAGTCGTACCATAGTTTTATGTCATACTAATAATTTAATAGGATTGAATATATCAAAACTCCAACGATATGCAAACCCTAAATAATTTTAGAAAAATTGTGGATTTTATTATGTATCATCATTAAAACATTATATTTAAACATCAGCAAATGTAAAAAATAATTCGTTGTTAATATGCAAAACTTCTTAGACATCCATAATAAAATAATATATATAATTATATTAACTCGTATTTATTCTGTTGCGCACGTGTAATCGCGTACAAATGTGTTTCGCTTTTTTGCGTACGGTTTTAATAGCAGTGCATTATTAAACAACAAAAAAAAAACTATTGTAATAACTAAAATTAAATTCGTCTATTTCCTTCTAGACTATACTAGTATCGGTTTCCAGTCTAGTTAGACATAGAAATGAAGTACGAGCAGCTCTAAAATATTCGTTTATTCACAATTCTTAGAAACCCTCCTTCATCAAGACCTTTTTTTTTTACAATACAGACAGGAGCATACTCCTGGGCTGTCTGTATTGTAAAATTCAATTCAATTTTTTTTATGGTAGACTGAGGTCTAAGGCTAAATGCATTTTTTATTTTTATGTAAAATCATTGCATTACCCAGTTACTGGGTTTTGGAGGTCAGATAGTCAGACGTTTCGTGTGAAACACTAATACTCAGCTGCATTTGGTTAGACTGGACACCAACCTCAACATAGTTCTTTTTTTCTTTAAAAAAAAAATTGCTAGCTATGTGGGTACAATTCACATTACTAGCAATCTTGTTAACCCCTCCAACTAAGCTAAATATACTTGTATCTGGATTGGGTTAAATACAACGTGTAACGGAAACCCCATATCTATTCAAAAGGGCTGACGACAACATCTGGTATGGAGTCACTATGCACAGTTTCAGCACAAAATAACTGACTCAAAGAATTGATACCAAATTATTGGTTTCATATGTTTCTTGAATAGCAGTAATAACAAACGTGTCACAGCACTACGAGGGTCAATAACTTTCCACGTCACTTGCCAATAACACGATATTTCTTTTCGTTCTTCTTAATTTGAAAAATTCGGTCTCTGGTATCAGTGTATCAGAATTTCTAATAAGTTCTACACACGTAGACTTAGGATTACAAAACCCTTGCCATATCGTTTGTTTTCATCCAAAAAAGCCATGCACTTGGTATGTATATACACTTTAAAGTACACGTTGTATACCTTTATCTACGTTATCTTGTGCCTTTTTGTTGATGACAGTACTTACTGATCAAATACAACTGGGCTTAAAACCAATAGATGTATGCTAATCGGAACATAAGAGGTTAGTCTACAAGCATTTTGGTGTAAGTAAATGAAATCGTAAATAGATCCGCATAGCAATAGAAACCAACTGTGGGATGATAAATGTCAGTTTACTCATAATGTAGTTTAATTTACCATTAATTCAACTAAAGCTTGGTAAAGTCCTTCCAAAGGTTGTCTGGAAGATATTGCTCTCAGCGATAAGACCGCCATTGTAACAAAAATTTTAGCAATAATGTTATTTTCAACACACTTGCTCATAAAATGGCTCTAATTTCACCGCAATTAGCATGCAATTAGGCACATAATTAAACCTGTAATCAAACTGTGACTTTTTCTTTACTATTATTCACAAGTGAGTTATAGGTTTTTTTTTTAAATTGGTTGAGTTGCTTTGTTTTTAAAAAAGTTTCGAAACAAAAAAGATCGTGTTCAATAGTACAAATAAATTAAGGTACCTACCTATTGCTTGCTAGTTTCATGCAACTTCGTATTTAAATAGATTTTCAACTTGTACGTTTTTAATGAATACAACTTTCACTCAAATATAACTTTTGTTTTTTCTGTGACAAAGAAAACTTTGAATTACCCATTTTGTACGTGGCTAAAACGCTATCCGAGAAAAGCCAAAAAAAAGAAACCTCATTATTTTAGTCTATGGCCGATCTTTTAGATGCGCGCGCATAGGAAAACTGATTAATTTTTCGCGCCATTGCGAAAACATTTTTACAACTCGTTTTCACTGTTGAAATTGTAGTTATTTATTAATTAAAATGTCTACAAGTACTAGCTATGAAGAAAATGATTTATGTTGTACACCACCCGATATAAAATGTGAAGCCCTTAACGTTACGGAAAGTTTACTACCTGGAAACTCCAAGACCAAATATCTATTAGCGTACCAAAATTTCATACAATGGCAAAACAACAAGAGTACGCAGTCTTTTTCAGAAAATGTGTTCATGGCGTACTTTAAAGAATTATCTTCTAAGAAATAACCTAGCTCTTTGTGGTGTATATACTCAATGTTAAAAAGCACAGTCGGAACAAAGAATGGAGTGGACTTAAAAACATACTCTAATTTGTCAGCTTATCTAAAGAGACTATCCGATGGATTTAGAAGCAAGAAATCAAAGGTTTTATCGTCTAACGATGTTGAAAAATTTATAAAAGATGCTCCAGATAACCAATATCTGGCTACTAAGGTTAGTTAAATTATCTAATTTTATATATCTACGCGACTTCGGACTGTGTTGTGTGTTGAACTTAATTATTGTTTCTTTTTTTCAGGTTGCTTTAATATTTGGTGTAACTGGTGCATGTAGGATACAAGAATTAACAAATATAACTGTAAAAGACATAGAGAACTATGGCCAGATGCTTTTAGTGAAGATAATTATCACGAAAAATAAAATACCTAGGCCATTCACCATACACGGTCCATTCTATGAAATTGTTAAGAAGTATGAAAGTTTGCGTTCACCAAAAGCGAAAAATGACCGTTTCTTTCTAAATTACCAGAATGGTAAATGTACCTGTCAGCCAATAGGTATAAACAAATTTGGTTCTATGCCTAAAGAAAACGCTAAGTTTTTAGATTTAGCAGCTGCTGAGAGCTACACTGGACATAGTTTCAGAAGAACTTCAGCTACATTGCTGGCTAATTCAGGAACTGATATAATGACTTTGAAGCGTCATGGTGGATGGCGATCTAACAATGTAGCAGAATCACACGTAGAAGATTCCATACAAAACAAGAGAGAAATTTGTGCAAAAATCACAAAAAGAATTAGACTTGATTCTGAGGCGCGTCCTACTGGCGAAACACCAAGTACATCCAATGATTGGATTTCACCTACCTACAAGAATAATGAACCATCTCAAATAACAATACAACATGAAAGTATTTCAGTAAATAATCTGTCTGATGAGACCGCTATGCCATCAAAACCAGTTAACTATAATTTTACCAACTGCACATTTACTAATTGTTTCTCTAAATAAACTTTTTACTCACTAAATAAAATGGCTTTTTAGTATTATTTTCTTCACAAGTGTGTTGAAAAACGTATGATATACGTGTGTATTGATGATTACCGTCCTCGGCTCTCTTAAGACCCTTACCTAACGGCTCGGGTCTCAATGGCGCCTCAGTGGTAATCACCAATATTACACACTTGTACCATAATTTACTATTAAGTGTTTCAATTTTAAAGTATATTCTATCTATCTACATAATATCTGCGAGTTTGAATTTAACCTTTGATTGACCCATGTTTTTAACAATATCCATGTCTATTTTCATCAAAATTGGCATAGCGGTTTAGCCGGTTATGCGACAGCCGTTAAGCAGGCGGACAGTATTTCTGATGTTTTTTGTGTATAAATGAAATTGAAGTGTCTGTCTGTTATTTCAAAATAACTGTTTTCTCAAGTGTTTAAACGTTATTCACTTTATTTTTTGTCTTTTTGACTGTCAATCTGTTTGTTTGGGCTAATCTCTGGAACGGCTGATCCAATTTTAATGAAGATTAGCTTTTGCCCGTGACTTCGTCCGCGTGGAATAGTTACTTTGGGCTAACGTTATATTAAACCCCGATTTAGAAGCATTCTTCATTGGCGCTCCGCTCCTATTGGCCTTAGCGTAATGATATAAATTTACTATTTAATTAAAAAAAAAATTTTCAATTCGAACCAGTAGTTCTTGAGATTATCGCGTTTAAACAAACAACAAACTCTTCAGCCTTATATTATTAGTATAGATAGCTGTTGCCCGCGACTTCGTCCAAATTTCCGTCGTTTTTCGTAAAAAAAAAGTAGCCTATGTCCTTCCTCACGGTTCAGTGATTTTGATGTAACAGACAGATTAACTTTCGTAATTTAGTAGGGAAATATACTATGTTAATCTACAATACTGTTGAAAAATATCGCAATATCGAACCGCACAATATTGTTGTTAATAGCTGTGCCCGCGACTCCGTCAGCGTGTAACTCCTTGTGTGTTATTAAGTTAATGTATTGGTAATATTGTTTAAATCACGTTCACATGAGGCTTAAGTACCTACAGAACAAAAATACTTCAGCGCAAAGCTTCCGGGTAAACTATGTTGAAAGTTGACCCGTCCGGCACGTGAACATAAAGATTTCTAGAACTGCTAACCCGGGAAAGAGCGACGTACAACTGACCATGCGAGAAACAACTGACACCGAGATCTACTCCAGCAACACGAAAAGTCTGCGCTTGAGCCTTATTAATTGTCATTGCATAACACACCGATACTGGGAATTGCGTTCTTTTAAATTGGAATGGAAAATTATTTGGTATTATGGGAATTCTGGGAATAAAGACGGTTTCTCCTGCACCGCAACCTGTTAAAATTTGAGCCTCGATTATATTTTGTTGCAACTGGGTTACTTTTAGCCGAGTTCCATTGCAAAGTTGTGGTGGTTTTAAATTTCGGAGCAGAATAATAATCAGAAAGCTTCGAACTGCTAAGCTATCGGGAGTTCGGGCACGCCGCAATTGCGGCGGTAAGACCCCTCTTTGAGGAGTGGCTAGATCGGCGTCACGGCGTCCTGACCTACCGCATGACCCAGGTCCTCACCGGACACGGAAGTTTCGGGAGGTACCTGTGTCTGATGGGAAAGGAAGAAACGCCTGGGTGTCACCACTGCGAGGGTCGCCCTGAGGACACAGTCGAGCACACGGTGCAGGACTGCCCCGCTTGGGCAGAGCACTGACGTGTCCTCACGGCGGCAATAGGCGGAGACCTCTCGCGCCCGGCCTTGGTCGAGGCCATGCTGCGGGGCGAGAGGGAGTGGGAAGCGGTCGCCTCCTTCTGCGAAGCAGTCATGCTTCCGAAGGAGGAGGCGGGCCGTGTGAGGGAGAGGATGGCGTCCTCCCTCCAGCCCAGCCGCAGTGGTAGACGCCCACGGCGTCGGACGTCGGCCGACGATCTCCGGCCACCGTAGGCGCGGGCATGCGGACAGCGAGTAAAGGGCAACTCGCTGTCCGACCATGGACCATGCCCGGGTCGACGGCGCGTCGTGTTCCTCGCGCGCCTCAAAGAGTGTCAGCAATATGTCGAGGCCCCCCCGTAGAGGGCCGAAGCCTGCCGGGGTCGTGGGACTCATCCCGTTACCGTGACCCCGGTACGTAAAGGGTTATTGAAGGAACACCGTGGATTTTAGTCAGTAAAAGTCTGACAGTCCCTCCCACCCTGCCCGGGGTGGGAGGACTTATTTGATAATTTTACCACGCTAAAAAAAAAAAAAAAAGCTATCGGGAGTTATACGTGTTATTGTGAGTCAACCATAAAAGATAGATATATGCTGTCCTGGGATATTTTTTATATAATTTTAAGGAGAACATTTCCGTCATAAATGATTTCTGTGAAGCTTTAACCATTAAGGTTGCACTCGCGACGGAAGCTTAAAAAATGGAGTAACTTCTCCCGTTTTCCCAACATTTCCCTTCACTGCTCTGCTCCTATTGATTGTAGCGTAATGAAAAGTATACTATAACTAGCTCAGGAGTATGAAAAATAATAGTACCAAGTTTCGCTAAAATCCGTTGAGTAGTTTTTGTTTCTATAACGGTTATACAGACAGACAGACAAAAATTTTACTGATTGCATTTTTGGCATCAGTATCGATCCCTAATCACCTCCTGATAGTTATTTTGGAAATATATTTCATGTACAGAATTGACCTCTCTACAGATTTATTATAAGTATAGATTTTACTATAAGATAGTGGAGCTTACAGAGGGGTATATTATGCTTTACTACATACTGCTTTACTATATTTAACTAACCACATATGGCTTCATATATCGAAATAAAGTTTTTGAATTTGACTTTGAATTCATCGTGAAATTCCACACATAATCGGGATTTACGTTGAAAAACACGTAGGTAGTACCGACTCTCACCCGATCAAAGTCACAGGTAGAGCTAGTTTATAGTAAGATTGTATACTTAGTATAAATTTTACACCTTCATTACTCTACACGTGTAAGTTGTTGGCACTTTTGTTTTAGAACAACGTTACTATAATACGTAAGTAGGTACTAATTAATAAGTAAACTGTTTCGTAATGCTTGTTGGGCTAGTGACAAATTGATATAACATAGCCGAGTTCGCAAGTTTTCATGATCAAGGTCGAAAGAATGTGTGAATGATGCGATGAACTATGTCTCTTTTTGATGATTCGACTTTAATTGCATTATCAATATTATTTTTTGAGGTGCCTGGTACTTGACCATCAGCTCTACATCATCATACTCGTATGTATTGTGACGAGCATAAAGTGTTTAACATCCGTACTCAAGTAATCGAATCGCAATCCACGAAATACTTATTATTGAGTAGTTTCAGTGGCCATCTGTGGTCTTCATCATCACTTCAACTTTCCCAAATGGTACATTTCGAAAACAACTGCTCAAGGTACTATAAGAAATACCCAAAACGCTATAGGTGTGCCTATAATATTTGAAGAGTTCCCTCGATTTTTCCAGGATTCCACCATCAGATCCTGATTTCGTAACAATGGAACGAATTAGAAAGTATACCCTTTCAAACGCAAAAAGAATTTTCCAAATCAGTCTAGCCGTCTCCGAGTTATGAGGTAACAACTGAGAAGGAAGGCGGTGTCAAAATTAAAGAAAATACAAAACCAATAACACCGACTACCGAAATTAAAGTTATTTTTGCCTTTGTAGTGTTTTGATATGGAAGTCGTTCAATTTTTTGTTAAAAAATTTTTGTTATGCAAATTATTAATAATTTAATTATTATTTTTAATAAAAATTATAAACTAAGTGTTTCTGTTGGCTGCGCTTCGTTTCCTTCATGCCTAAAATATATTTATGATAATAGATACTAATTTCCCCGACAGATGCTGTCTTCCTGAAATGTTTAAACCTTCCCTGGGTCATAGGGAACTTAATACAAAAATAATAGAATCGGTTTAGCCTTTTTCGAGTTTTGGTGAGACTAACGAACAGCTAGAACTAATAGATTTTTTTATACCATTATTCAAATTGTTATTAATTATAATTACTTTTTGCAAACTCACAAAATTTACCTCTTTATACATATTTAGTTTAAGCAACGAGTTTAAGTTATATTTCGCTATAAAAGTAGTATAATTTATTAGTAATGATAAAAATAACTTTTGTCTAATAAAAGACATTGCAAAAATGTTAATGTATGCAATAAACATGATGTAGCAATTTAGTATTTAACATCTTTAACTAATTTGTTTTCTACGAAAATACGTTAATTACAAATTTTTATCGCATCATTTCGTAAATGTCATGATTTGGCTATGGGATTTTGTAATACATGTAGATATTCTCTCTATCTAAATACTCGTTTTTTTTTCTGTAATTTTTTGCTTTTTAAGTTTTTACATGCACTTTATTTAATTATAAAGTAAATAAAATAAAAAGTATTTATTGCCACTACAGTCGCATAGATTGAGGTAAATTATTTAATTTATTATTTATGTACACACAGTAAAATACATTAGGATAAGCATGATTATAATATTTGAGTACAAAGGTACTGCTTATTTTTTAAGAAATTTCTTCCAGCACCTGCGAAAGGAGAAGTAAAAAAGAAATGTAGACATTAGTGTGTGAGAACATAAAGAGAAATAAATATGAACATGTGAAGTCTAAAACTAAAATATTAAATATACCTACACATACTTATAATGCAATAAAAATAACATATACTTAACTAAAAACATAATGTTAGAATATATAAACATATAATATAAATATATACATAAATAATTAACACAGTTAAGAGGAAAGGTAATGGTCTTTTAATCGACATTTGAAAGGACATATAGCTTTTAAATCACGAATGCTAGGCGGAAGTGAGTTCCACAATCTTACAGCATGGACAGAGAAGGAATAAGAGTAGTAGTTAGTTTTATGAGATTGAGATTTAAGGAGGGATCTAAGGTGTGATCTACACGATGAATTATAATTATATCTATTATCTTATTTAATATTCAAAGCTATTTTGCTTAGTTTAGTTATTGATCCAAACTAAGCAAAATAGCTTGTATATTGGAAGCCAGTGGAAGGCAGTGTTCAGTTGTAGAATATAGTATTTACATAAGTCATTTCGAAGAGATCTAAACTTAGGCCGGAAAAAATCAACAGCAAGAAAACACTACTACGAAATGGATATTTATAAAATATGTTTAGTATATGAATCTTACATACATAACAAACATCCCACTGCTAGGGCATAAGCCTCCTTTCTGCCAGATGGAATGGGCCCCAAAACCACTCCACCCATTACACTACTGCTGTGAACTCACTCCAGACCCAAGCATATCTAGCTTAGTTGGAGGGGTTAACAACATTTCGAGTTATGTGAATTCAACCAACACAGATAAAACTCTTTAAAAAAAAACAGGGCAAGTGCGAGTCGGACTCGCGCACGAAGGGTTCCGTACCATTACGTATAAAAAAATCACGAATCACGTTTGTTATTGGCAGCCCCCTTAAATATTTATTTTATTCTGTTTTTTAGTATTTGTTGTTATAGCGACTACAGAAATACATCATCTGTGAAATTTTTAACTGTCTAACTATCACAATTCATAAGATATAGCCTGGTGACAGACGGACAGACAGACAGACAGACAGACGGACAGCGGAGTCTTAGTAATAGGGTCTCGTTTTAACCGCGGGAGCAGTTCGCGGATGTCTCAAGGTTTCTCACGAAGTTTCCTTTACTGTGTCGAAAGTAGTAGTGATGATAAAAATTACACAAAGTAATGTGCCTGCCTGGGTACGAAATCAAGACCTAACGTGCCTGTAGGTAACACTGGGCAACCACTGACATCTTACACAATCGAACTAAACCAAATACTTGTATAATCTTTTGTCAAAACAACATACTTTTGACCTTACGTTAGTAACATATCATGCAGGTAATTTATTCATGATGTAACAGTTAACTATACTGTGCCCTCGATATTAGTTATACGTTTATTTAATAGTAACGTTTGTAACATTGACCCGTAGACCCTGAGAATAACCATAATATTTCTACGGTTTGGATAAATAATATTATTAGACAGCTACACTGATTAATATTTGTTTACTATCTGTTAAAAAAGGTTTGTAACATCTAAATTATTTGAAATATGGTTGTTATTTTTTTTTAATCTATTCTAGTCGCCACTTGGTTAACTATACTAAAATTATTTCAATCGCAAGGGAACTTCTTATTTTGAAATCGGTTAAAAAGTATTAGCTTTTTTCACTACTTTTCCATATAAACTTTAACTATGCTTTTCAAACTCTTCCGTCCGCGTAATTTTCGTAAAAAAGGAGTACAAAGTTTTTACTTCAAGTAAGAATGAATATATAGATTTAAAAGTAGTACGAAGACAAAAGAAAGTACAAAATAATAAGTACGATTTCCTAAACTATGTAATACAAAAGTAAAATAAAATAAAATAAAAACTTACCGCTGTTGCGTTCCATGAATTTTCTGTATGAGTCCACGAACGACATGGTTGCGTTTGGACCTGAAATACGAAAATAACATTTAAAAACTAATAAAATAATAGCAAATCCATCGATAGATAACCAAAAAAAAACATTAATATCATAATAAATAAAAATATGAGTTTAAGTAAAAATAAAATGTTTAGTGCGGTCCGTTTAGAAAAAAAAAATATATTATCGACGCCTATTTTAATTTAAACGACTTTTATTTTAGAAAATAAATCGGCTCTAATTAAAAAAAATAGAACTTTCACAACAACAACACACCTTATTTGAAAAATAAATCCAAAGTAACAATAAAACACAACACTAAATTTAAAAATTAAATATGCAGGAGCAACTTTTTAAAATTCGGATTCGCCGAGACAACGAACTTCTCAGGCAAGGAGCGATCGGAAACTAACATTCATACTAAATTTAGCATTAAAAGTAAATTAGTGTATTGCGAAAATATATAATTAGCCTTGAGATGACGCTGGCCCACTTGCTTTACGACTTCGGGTCATTAGATAATTTATAATAGGCTTAGTTTAGTTCATTGATTTTTCTGTTGATTTTACACCTCACGATTTATCGAATGGGAACCATTTGCATTTGTCAATTTTTATTAATTAATTTTTATATAAACGAAAACAAACACAAATATTTTAAAGTAGTTATACCAGCGACTTTTTTCACGTTGGGTTTCCCGCGTAAATCGCGATTCCGTAGGAATTCCAGGATAAAACGAGACCAATATCAGACTGAATGCGGATTCAAATTCTAACTCTAACCGACATTTTTCTTGTTGCCTTAATTTTTGAACTGTGAAATTTAAGTCAAAACTTAAAAGTGCATCTTCTTACCACTTGCAACGCTCTTATAGAAGAACTTGGAAGAAGTGGTCCCAGTTGTTCAGTCCCACAAATAACGATTTCTTACTTATTTGATAAATACCGTGACTTTATTTTGGTGTTTCATCTCATTGTAGTCAGTTTGAAAACACCGGCCTAATTTAGTAAAACAAAAACGAGACGCGTAGTTATTAGTGTTAACCACATGGCAAATATCCGGCGTATATAATACAACTAACACAATAAAGTAATGTCAATTTGCTTTATTAGAGATCTATTAACGATTTTAGCACATAGGTACCTACTTTGCCTAAGCGCCATTTCTCTTTTAGGAAAAGCCACGTATCAAAGAAATACCGTTTCTTTTTCATGAATTTGAATGTGAATGGAATTCTATTGTAATTATAATCTTAATAATTTATTGAAATTACTTAAGACACAAATATCAGTGTGGCTCTTGCCCTAGGAGATGAAGAATCACAAAAGCCAGACCTCTCAAAAAACATGGTTTTGAATTATAAGTGATGCAAATGTAAATAATATGCAAACTAAACAAAATTTAAAAATATGCAGATAAACTGTATATTGTGTAACGTTACCAAAACACGTTTGTGCACAAAAGCATGTTTTTATATTTATAGAGATATTAATCTATTTAGGGCTTATTATGGGCGTCAGTGATCCGAGCCGAACTTCGGCCACCTTAGCGCGGGCTAAAGGCAAGCAAGCTTTAAAGCTAGAGCGCAGATACCTTCAGGGCTCGTTCATTCCATCGTAGACCTCAGCTAACGCTTACCATTAGGTGTGATCGGAGTCAAGAGCGGTCTCGTCCGAAAAAAAGCAAGAGTTACTTGCTTCTTCCGAAAAATAGTTTTTTTCAGTTAGGGTTATTTTGTCTATTAGGTCTAACGAATGAGGGAATGACAACTCTCTTTCTCACACCCCCGCCACTGCAAGAAATTCCCGGGTGTCGAGGACCGTGCGCCAATCTTCGGCCGGGTAGTCCACTGCCTGGTAAGGACAAGGCCCGGGTTGACGGCGTATCTTGTTCCACGAGCGCCTCAAAGAGCTGTTAGTTGTAATGACAGGGCTCGATAGGAATAATTCTTGCCAGGATTGCGGAGATATTCTAACGAGATACCACGACCGCGGGACATTAAGAAAGGAAGAAAGAAACTGGCTGTCATTGAATCAGTACGACGGCTCTCCCTTCTCCGTTCCGCTACGCCCAGGCGGACTCAACGAATAATATTATCTCTGAACAAAAAACTGGGGCTTCTCATGTAAAAAAATTATCTGATTTCCGTTTACAAACGAACAGGATTTTTAATTATAAAAATATAAAATATAATGAGAAACCAATTGAAGCAGAAATATTAATATTGAAAAAAATTGGAAATATCAGTGACGCTATACGGCAAGATAATTAATTATGTATTTTTGTTTTATTATGATGCAGAATAATAAAAGTTACAAAGTTGGTTGGTGTTTTCCTTATCATGATGATTATAAATTACAATTTGTTATTTTAATATATTTTTGATGTTTTTAAAATCTAAACTAAGTATACCTACCTACCGGTATAGGCCAGAGTGTGGATGAATATAAATGTTTTTTGTACTCAATCAAATCGAAATGGCACAACGCATAATAATAATTTGGGATGAAGACCGTGTAGTAGACTCGAGTAGCATATAGGCTCCTTTTTATGAGACGTTTTTGGTACGATAGATATAGAAGGCACGGGCCACAGCACAGTGAACTATAAAGGGTATTTGGTATTACTGTTCTATGAATTTTGTGAATTCGAAAGAGACTAATAAACAATAAAAATTAAGAACAGCACGTTTATAATATCTACTTAGTGTCTACAGATTATTGGAAATATGTCCCGATCCTGTTAAGGGCATGTAGATGAGGTCATTAACTAACAAATAAAATGTTCCGCCGTCAAAATAGATTAGTGATTTTTAGGAGAAAAAAAAATATTTATTTCATAAGACGTTGCAAAAATCATAAAAATAAAATAAGTATTGGATCTCTTTTTTTTTCAAAAGTACGGAGGTTTTGAATTGTTTTATGTTTTTTTTTTATTATGCGGAACTTAATTCTTTAGCCATTTAATAAAAATGAATCCTAAAACGTGTTTTCGTTGTTGATAAATTTTTAATAGAGATTTTAATGTAATATTAAAAAAAAAATTCTCGATAATGGTATACTTTAGGTATAGAAACTTAGGGTTGATTTGTTAGTTAATGACCTCATCTACACGCCTTAACAGGTTCGGGACATATTTCCAATAATCCTGTATATTGTGAACATCGCCTGTGATTTCGGCTCCGTGGATTTCGGAATAATTTATAGCCCAACTTACTACCAAACGAAGATTTTTTAAATTGGATCAATCGTTCCGAAGATTACCCCCTTCATACAAACTTACAAACAAACAAACTTGCAAACAAATTTCACCTATTTATACTTAATATATAACAGTAGGTATATCCTTTGTTAAAAAATAAAATGAATCGACTAAATAGTTCTGCTAGTCAAAAAGCTTTAACCAAAAAGACAATTACATTTCTACACTTAAAACGGAAAATGATTTCGTAGAAAACTTCGAAACCATTAATATGTACAAATTGCAATGACTACATCATTACCATTGTGTGCACTTAACACGTGTCATTAATGAAATAATAGCTTCTTCGAAATCTTATTAATGTTTCAAATTAATATATTTGAACATTGCCGTAACATTTTACTGTATTACTAATTTTGCAACTATGTAACCATCACGTTCAAAATTGCCATAATTTATGTTATACTTACGCAGAATAATTACATATTAGTGCACAGATATTTTGTAACCAATAATATAATAAATTTTGATTTGGTTAATTAAAATCATCTACAAAGCCCTTTCCCAACTACGTTGGGCTTTTTTTTAAGGATGGGAAATGATCCAACGACTGCCTCCCGACCTGGGCGAAGCGGCAGGGTGTGTCAGACTTTTACTGACTAAAACCCATCCGTGTTCCATCACATGCCCTTCGTGTTCCGAGGCCGCGGTAACTCTTTCGAACAATTCCGAAACCCCGGCTGGCAACGGCCCCCTTATGGGCCCAGACAGTTTTGCTGACACTCTTTGAGGCGCGCGTGGAACACGACGCGCCGTCTACACGGGCCTGGTTTCAGTCGGGCGGCGAGCTACTCATTGCTCGCAGCCCGCAAGCCCGCGCCTGCGTTGGCTTCCAATCTATCAGGACACAGATGAGTGTTTCTGAGTTCACATATTTTATATGGCACGACTGCCTATCTGAACTTTACATCCCAGTACCTGGAGAACACGGTACTCCTTGTGCAAGACTGGGGTCAGATTTAATGGCTTCAGTCTACCCATAACGACTATCAAAAACGTACTGTAAATGAAAGTAGGTGCTGTTCGAGGCACAGAAGAATCTACAATGTTAACATTGTCACCTATCCATGTGCTGACTTACGGTCGATTCGTGGGCTTGTATAATTAATATATAATTGTAATTTATGGTCTCAATTTTGACGGATTTAATAGCTAATTATTTCATTGGCTCAAAATTATTGCTAACCTCAATTAAAAATAATAGATTTTGACCGCAAATGTAGTTAATATCGTACTTAATAACTGGGTTTGCTTCAATTTATTTTGATAAAAACATTGAACTCAAAGGTAATTAATAAAAGTGATCACACAAATTAATTTCAGTCGCAAAATGTCAAAGTTACAACAGCGTCGTAACTATGAAGAAATAAAAACTAAACAACAATGTTATCCCACTGATTTATAACAACGCATTATTTCAATAAGCATCTCACACTTGAATATGAAACCTAAAGTATGTTGTGAGAGGGTTCTTTATGAAGCGTGCTTTTAATGTTGGATAAGACTTACCGTTGCTGGCACAGGCGTGTAGTCGTGAGAATCTGAGTAAGGTTATTAGGTTTTCTAGAACTATCTACTTACTCATTCAAGTAATTAGAAGTGATTTTCTAATATTTCGTTTTTTTTTTATAGCTGAGGTATTAATCCGGTCGTAGGTCCGAGCCCAAACAAGACAGGCACATTACTTTGTGTAATTCTCATCATAATTGATCTCAAGACGGTGAAAGCACATCGTAAGGTAACGCGTGGAGGATACATAAATCCATATGCACAAAACGTTTTGGGAATACATTCATGTTGCGTAAAGCTAAGGAGTGAAATTCCCTGCCGGAGTTTGTATTTCCTAATAATCTAGGGGTCTTCAAGTCAATAGTGAATAGGTTACTTCTAGGTAAGCGTGCTTCATCCTCGACCACATCATCGCTAACCACCAGGAAAGGTAGTGGTTAAAGGTGAGCCTATTATCAATAAAAAAACCACCCAGTGAGATGAGGCCTGCGTTCCACAACAATGAAAAATTTAAAGGCTGACATGCAGTTGCTCGCGACTTCGTTCACGTGGGAAGTTTTTCCCGTGTAAATCCCGATCCCGTGGGAATTTCGCAAAATCCCGTCTTAGCGAGCATCTACGTACTAAAAGGAACCCCCATGCAAAATTTGAGAGCCCTACTACTTGCAGTTTCTGAGATTTCGTGATTAATCAGTGAGTGGTATTTCGCTTTTATATACAACGTGTAACGGATTAAGCGCAATACCTCAGACACCCCAATTAGAATATTAAATTATAAGTCTAAAACAACATCCGTAACTAAATAAATTGAAACAAAACCTAGGCATTTTTTATAAAATAGTTATAAACGCAAAACGTATGTGCGTCATACAATATTCTTACGCAGACGCGTATACTCATGCAATGTTAGCGGCCGACGCTACACGCACACAATTTCCTTGAATTAAGGATTGTATTAATTTGTCATGATACTGTGTTTCCATTTTAAGTTAAATGAAAGATTTTTCTATCAAAATTTAACACCTATTTTTTATGAAGGAAATCGATTCAGAAGTCGATTCTGAACTAACTACTTTCAAGAATTGCGTTTATTCTGTTACACGTTGTATATAAATTATGTATATGCATAAAAAATCAAAGCGAAAAGCGGAGCAGTGGTAGCCCAGTGGTTAAATGCACGATATACAAGTTCTAGGTAATGAGTTTGAACCCGGGAAGGCATTCTTTTTTTTCCGGGTGAAAAAATCATCGAATGACTTCTCCCGCTGTGGGTGGAGCGGAAGAGAGTGTCAGACTTCTACTGACAAAAACCCACTCTGTTCTGTCCTTGTGTTCCGGGGCCGCGGTACCTCGTTAGAACATTCCCACAACCCCGGCAGACAATTTCTTGCCGGTTCTTCTCCATAAGAATCGACAATTTCGAATCGTGCACTAGCTTCTGACGTCCAAGTGCGTCTGACGTGTTGAGTTTGATTAAACGGTTGGACTGTATTTATAGTATCGAGATACAATGATTCCATCAATCCTTTTTAATCTTGTTATATGTACAGTCGGCCAAGAAAGTGGTGTACCACCCTAAGGTTGAATATCGCTTGCAGATTCATAGGTGATAAAGATTAGTTTCGCTTGCAGATCGATCTGACAACTTCTATTGCTGTCTTTATCTGATTATTGATAACGACTATTACTGTTTGTAACGTGACAGCTGTTCTTAGTTTGAACTTGATGGAACCAATGACATCGTAAAATCTACGGCGGGGGGCTGTAGATTTTGATGACAAAATTGTATCTACAAATTCAGAATTGTAATCAACAAGTTACATAAAATTGTAAAAGCACAAGGCGAGTCCACAAACCTACAATTTCTGTAAACTTGTAATTACAATATCAATAAAAAACAAGCTAAAAATAGATTTATCCTTTTATTAAATTTCTACAATCAATTTTAAAATACTTATAACAAACAAAAACATAGCATATATAGTAATATTTAGAAGATATTGAAAATTTTTAAAAATTAGAAACGGGTGTAACCGCCGTTGGCCTCTATAACCTCTAAAAGACGAGACCTCATTGAACCAACAAGCCGTGAGCAAATATCGGTTCCCCGCATTTCCTCCCAGATATAATTACAGTGACTAATAAGAGCTTGTTTGGTTCTTTCATTTTGATGCGACCATCGTTGGACCATAAGGCCCCAAAGATTTTCTATCGGGTTGAGGTCCGGCGATCTTGAGGGCCACTGAATTACCCTTACGTCAGTGTGTGAAAGAAACCAGGCTCTTACGATCCTCGCATTATGAATTGATCTTGAACAAAATCAAATTGTGGCACTTCGTTCTCCGGGTAAACATTACGGACTGTCGGTAGCATTGCATTCTGAAGCACGTCGATACAATTTACAGCCGTCGCTCGAGGAGGTAGAGAACACAATTCTCCTACACCATCCGTACTCATCCAGCCCCAAATATTTACGGAAATTCGAGCTGAGTCTCTATTTGGGATTACATGATCATCTTTATACCGTGTTGAATTATATCGCCAAAGGTGAAGACGTCCATGCTGACTGGATTTAAACGTTTTTTCATCACAAAACACTGTATTAGACCAATCAAACTCTAAGTGCTCTCTGGCGAAGTTCAGACGAGCAAGTCTGTGAGCATCCGTCAAATATATTTTCTTGGCGTAATGCCTGTGGTGCAACCCCATGTAATGTAGATGATTCCTTATTGTTTGGGCACTCACATCGAACATCTCCGCAAAATGTTTTGTGGGCTTAAAACCATTGATTTCATATTCCCGTCTCATGAATTCTCTATCGTTATTGGAGAGTGCAGGCCGGCGACCACTTCTTCTGTGATCCAACAAACTTCCCTCCTCTCCTTCACGACGAATCCAAAAGCGGACAGAACGCCTCGATATATTCAAATTCCGGGATATCGCACTGATACTGCTTCCCTCATTAAATTGGGCAATTATTTGTGCTCTTTCGGCAATGGTCAAGTTGGCAGGCATTGAGATGATTTTATATGCAGTTGATTGAAAAATAACACGGAAAATATATCGATTTTTTGCATATATTTGACAAAATGTCAATTGTCAGTTTTCTTTTTCAAATGGAATTCGGTTGTCTAAATAGTTTTTATTACTTTTGTTTGGAAACATTTCAATTGCTTTGTAGAAACTAATGTCCTTTTCATTTATACTAAAGGTTAAAATGTCATGTACTTATATGTGACATATGACGTATGAATACTAAATACATAGGTTTACGTCATGATAATGTTGTCTCTTTCAGTAATATCTTTTTATAACGAACCTTGTTGTAATTTTCGATGACCGGGAAACTAAATCAAAACTGGTACACCACTTTCTTGGCCGACCGTACCTGAGTAAGTAAAGTTCCGTTTTTATAAGTAAAAAGTTGAACGTCCTAGGCATACATTGCACTGTATTCATTCACCTTTCACTT
The DNA here is from genome assembly GCA_943138885.2 of Tholera decimalis. NCBI lineage: Eukaryota > Metazoa > Arthropoda > Insecta > Lepidoptera > Noctuidae > Tholera > Tholera decimalis. Next base: position 6,003,650 of record OW964552.2, on the reverse strand, counting down.
ATAAAAAATGGCCACCAGTGGAGAGAATTACCGAAAATCGCTAAATTATCTATACCGGGTATTTTTGAATGTTGTGCCATAGAACTTGTAAATTATAAAATCGTTATTGTGTGTATATATAGAGTACCGAACCCAAGAAATTTAGATGAATTTATGAGTAGATTGGAGATATTGTTACGTGTCCTGATAAAAAAACCATTTAAAAATATTGTACTGGCGGGTGATTTCAATATAGATATATTGAAGAAAAACAAACAGACTCTAGAATTTGAAAATCTATTATTAAATTTTAATTTAAAATTATCCGTACGCCAGCCTACTCGTTTAAAGAGCAAGACATGCATCGACAATTTTGCGCATAACTTTAATGGATGCCGTGAAGCTATTGTTTTGGAACTCGCTTTGTCTGACCATACGGCACAACTACTTAATTGTCCGATTAGCACCGCAAGCACAAAAAATCATTGGCGGATCACTAGACGGGACTATAGTAAGGAAAACATAGATAAATTCAAATCCTACCTGAATAACCTAACGTTTGCTGAGGTATATGAAGCGAAAGACCCAAACATTGCTTACAATGCCTTTATAGAAATATTTTCTTTCTTATATACGCAGTGCTTCGCTGAAACTCTTATAAGTGTAAAATTTAAGAAGAGGCCTAGTTGGGTGTCTCGTGGAATTAAAATATGTAGTAAAAAGAAGCGTAAATTATTATGGCAATATAGACATAAACCGACCGAAATGAATAAAAATAAATTCCAGAGCTACTCAAAATTGCTTAAAAAGATTATTTGTTTAACTCAACGAGCACAAAATACATACAAAATTAAACATTCTAATAATAAATCTAAGACTACTTGGGAAATAATAAATCAAACAAAACTTAACATACCAAAAAACACTATAGACAAAATTAGATATAATAATGAAACTGTAACTGACCCAAAAATTATTGCAAATATATTTAACGATTACTTTATAGATAAAATTAAACCTATGACTAACTCCGGAACCTCAGCTACTAAACATATTTTAGCCAGAAAAGACTCAATGTTCATGGCCCCAAGTGTAGCGCCTGATATATTAAAAATTATCGCAACCTTAAAAAATACAGACAGTGTAGGATACGACGGCATATGTACAAAGATTGTTAAGACTGTAGCATATGAAATATGTGGCCCCATAAGCTTCATTATTAATTTAAGCATAAGTGAGGGTATATTTCCGAAGGCGTTAAAAACTTCTATTGTAAAGCCGCTATTTAAAAAACAAAATAGGGAGCTAATGGAATTTTATAGGCCAATATCTTTAATACCAATAATTTCAAAAATTATCGAAAAATACATATATAGGGAACTTAAAAACTATATTGAAAAGAATCATATACTCTGTGAAGAACAGAAAGGATTTAGAGAAAATAAAACAATTAACATGGCCATATACAGCTTCTTGTATACTGTTATGACAAACGTGGATAAAAAAACACCAGTTTGTGCCATTTTCTGCGACATGACACAGGCCTTTGATTATGTCCAGCATAATATATTATTAAGTAAACTCGATGCATATGGTATAAGAGGGAACATATTTAGTCTAATACGATCATACCTATATGATAGAAAACAAGTAACGCAAATTAGTAGAATAAATATGAGCTCCAAACGTGAAGAGATTTTCACGTCATGCGAGCATACCGTCCCACATGGAGTTCCGCAAGGAAGTGTAATCGGACCACCGCTGTTTATACTCTATATTAATGACTTCCCTAAATCCATTAAATATCCCATGACACTGTTTGCGGATGACAGTACGATAAAGATACCATGCACTAATAAAAATACATATGAAATGGACATAAAAACTACATTAAATGAAGAAGTAACGTGGCTGAATAATAATAATTTAAAAATTAATATAAATAAAACTTTGATTATGCACTTTAGCCAACGATCGTCATTTAGTCTTGACATTGAATATAATAATAATAAAATACAAACAGCTGATACCACAAAATTTTTAGGCTTAACAATTGACAGAAACTTAAATTGGAAAGCGCATATTGAGACTCTAGCCAATAGAATAAGCAGTTCTGCATATGCGTTATATAAACTATCTCGTACTCTAAATACAGAAGCGCTATTAACAGCTTACTATGGTTTAGTTGAATCTATAATTAGATATGGTGTTATCTTCTGGGGTAATTCCACCAATAAGGATATCATCTTTAAAAGACAGAAGCGTTGTTTAAGATCTATGTTTAATCTAAAAACTACTGATAGCTGTAAAAATTACTTCACTAAATATAAAATATTAACGTTACCTTCTCTCTTTAAATTGGAAATAGCAATGTTCGTAAAAACTAATCCACATTTGTTTCCTCGTATGGCAGACAAATTTCCAAGAAATAGACGTGACGATAGCCTACTATGTGTTCCCACATCAAAAACTACACTAATGCGCAAGAGTGTTTTTTGCATGGCACCAATTGTCTACAACAAATTGCCCAAAAGTTGGAAAGAAAAAACAGTACCTATGTTTAAACAAACACTGAAATTATTTTTGGCACAAAAAGCCTATTATAGCATCGCAGATTTTTTAAAGGACTCATGTAAATAATAAATTAATTAGTAAAATTGGATTATGTTATGATTTGTTTTGTTTAAGGATTTGTTTGTTTTAAATTATTTAATTTATGAAATTTATATTGTAAGTATAGAATTTAAATAATGTTATGATTTGTTTTGTTTTATGATTTATTTGTGTAAAATGATTTAATTTATGAAATTTATATTGTAAAATTGTGTGTAGAATTGAAATAATCATTATGTTGTTGTAATATTGGTTTTATGGAATTTTATGTCTATGGTTTACTGGCAGGTTTTTTAAGTCTATGGCATTTAAAACCAAAATGTTGTTAGGAATGTTTTTAAATGTGACAAGATAGATGAAAAGAAAAGTCAAGTAGAAAATATTGTGAGTTGAAGATATAGTCGTTAGTCGGAGTGGTTGTATATGGTCGATCATAAATGATTTAGTTTTTTAGAGCAGTTTACCAATTTTATCAAACATGTATAGAATGTAATTTAGAATTTTGTAAAGGATTTTGGGAATGAAATAAAAAGCAGTGTAACTACAGAATGAAGTTATTTATTTGAACAAAGGATTCCATACTTACAACATCTTGGTAAGAGAACAATTAGAAGAGCAGTTTACCAAGTTTATCAAACATGTATAGAATGTAATTTAGAATTTTATAAAGGTTTTTTGGAATGAAATAAAACGCAGTGAAACTACAGAATGAAGTAATTTATTTGAATAAAGGATCCCACACTTACAACATCTTGGTAAGAGAACTATACGATATCCTCAACAGGTTATGGCCCAGCACGCTTCCAAGATGATATTTTAAACATTTTTTTTTTTTTTTTTTTTTGTAGTACAACTGAATGGTAAAGCTGAACGATTAAACAGGTCATTAATGGAACGAACAAGAGCGTTGCTTTTTGATATGCAGCTACCACATAAGTTATGGGGTGAAGGGAATAGTGTAATCAATATTAATACCTTTATTAATACAGTATATTTTAAATTGCTTGCTAGTATATTCACCCCCATTATCACATCTGAATGTTTTAACTGTTGTTTTAAAATGATTTTCCGCCAAATTAATATAGTTGATAATTTTCGAAAAAGCCTCGCTTTTATTTTTGAGTAGAAAAATTTTAACAAAATTTGTATAGTCATCCAAAAACGTGATAAAGTATTTATATCCATCCCATGTTTCCATTTCAATAGGACCACAAATATCGCTGTGAATAATTTCTAATGGTTTACTAGCTTTGTGTCTATTTGATTTAAATGGTTTTCTACATAATTTTGATTTTGTGCAGACTTCACAGATGTCAATCTCCTTTACCAGGCCTCTATCCATACCCCGAACAAGATCCTTTGTCTTGCCAATAGGTACATGGCCCAACGCACGATGCCAGAAGTTAGTATTAATTTGAAGGATGTTTACAGACCTTGAAGGCACGACTGGGTTTGCATTAACAGTTAAATAGTATAGCCCGTCTTGCTTCAGTTCACCAACCTCTATGCATTCAGAGTCCTTACTTTTGATTTGACAGCTCGTTCTGAAAAATTTTAACAAATAATTATCATCAGCTAATCTAGATACAGATATTAAGTTCTTTTTGAGTTGGGGAACACATAATACATCTTTAAAAGTAATATGTTTAGTATAAATATTTCCCATGATGTTCACATGGTGAATATTTCCATCTGCAGTCATGATTTTATAATTAATCTTCTTCTTATCTTCAAGATAACTTTCTGAAGTAACAATATGACTGCTGGTACCTGAATCTATTATGAATTCAACTTCTCTTTCTGTTGTGTTAATTGAATAGGATTCACTTACATTTTGTTTTAGGCAGAACTTTGTATAGTGCGAGTTGACCTTACAATTCACACAGTTAAACTTTATGTTGCAATCTGCATGTCTGTGTCCACTCTTCATGCATTTGTAACATTGAAGTATGTTATTGTATGTTTTAGCGTCACCCTTCAATGTTCTGCAGAATTTTGCAATGTGTCCTTTCTTCCCGCATTTAAAACAAGTTCGCACATGAAAGCTGTTTTCTATTTCTTTGACGTTGTCATTCTCAACGGATGTTGAAGGTTTCGGTTCTTCATGTCTGTCTGTATTTTCTTCCCTCATCTTTAATTCTAGATTAATCCTTGATATCAAATTTATTAAAGTTTTGTCTGCTGAAGATGTTGATTCCCATGCTGTCCTAAAATGAAAAAGTTTTTCCGGTAGATTCGAAAGTATTTTTGTTATGATCTGCTTGTCATCAAAATCGTATCCTAAATTCCTTATTCTTGTCGCTTTATTTTCAATTTCTGCTATGTCTGTCATTAAATCTTTGTTTTCAAATTTATATTTATAATATTCTTCCAAAAGGCGAGATGTTTGAGACTCCTTATGTCCAAGAAAAAGCGTGTCGAATTTATTTATAATTTCCTTTGTGGTTTTACAGTTGATTGCATAAACCATATACTTGTCGCTAATTGAGCATATTATTATTAATCTTGCTTTCGCATCTTTTTTAATAAAATCTTTCTTTGATTGTGCATCATCTTCCAACACAGAATCCAGCTCCTTTGCTGTCAAAAATAACGTTAACTTTTGTTTCCAAAGAACATATTCTGTCTCATTTGACAGTTTTGATAATTTTAAATCTTCAGTCATTTTCAATAAATTTCAATTATTATTTTATCTTGTACTCCAAAGAATTTTTAGACTTATCTTTCGACGATCTTCTTACAACATCTGGTTAAATTTGCCCGGGGGCAGCCCATAACCTGTAGAATACTGTCTTGGAAGCGTTCTGGGCCATAACCTGTTGAGGATATCTAATTGTTCTCTTACCAAGATGTTGTAAGTATGGAATCCTTTGTTCAAATAAATAACTTCATTCTGTAGTTACACTGCTTTTTATTTCATTCCCAAAATCCTTTACAAAATTCTAAATTACATTCTATACATGTTTGATAAAATTTGTAAACTGCTCTAAAAAACTAAATCATTTATGATCGACCATATACAACCACTCCGACTAACGACTATATCTTCAACTCACAATATTTTCTACTTGACTTTTCTTTTCATCTATCTTGTCACATTTTAAAAACATTCCTAACAACCTTTTGGTTTTAAATGCCATAGACTTAAAAACCTGCCAAAAAAACCATAGACATAAAATTCTATAAAACCAATATTACAACATTCCCTCTGAATTTTATGTTTATTGCAATTAGAATAACATCTCCTATTTAACTCCTATAAACTCATTTTAAAAACCCAACTCAATTAAACCACTACTTCATGTTGCCAGCTATGCAAAGGAGCCCCAATAACACAAAACTTATAAAATTCTACACCAACATCCCCTCTGAATTTTATACTCTGACCATCACTAAACACACTTCACTTATAAAACTCCTAACTTATCTACTTCGACTCTATATAAAATTATTACAAAACTCCTAACTTATCTTCTTCGACTCTATATAAAATTATTCAACGCTATCTTCAACACCAACTCCTCGAACTTCAACATCTTCACCACTAACTTCAACTTCAACGTCTTCAATCCTGCCTTCAGAAACCTCAGCATCTTCATCACTAACTTCAGCATTTTCTTCACTGCGAAAATCATCACCAACAACTCCTTTGCATCGCTTTCAAATTTCAACCATTATATCATCTCTGACTTCCCCTCTGAAAATATTATTTTCTTTTGTTTCCAAGCGACATATTCTGTCTTTCTTGACAACTTTGAATCTTCAAATCATTTTCAACAAATTTATTCTCAATTATAATTTCATCTTGTACTCCACAGAATTTTTAGACTTTTCTTTCGTCGATCTTCTTACAACATCTGGTTAAATTTGGTGTTGAAGATAGCGTTGAATAATTTTATATAGAGTTGAAGAAGATAAGTTAGGAGTTTTGTAATAACTTTATATAGAGTCGAAGTAGATAAGTTAGGAGTTTTATAAATGAAGTGTGTTTAGTGATTGTTTAGTGATGGTCAGAGTATAAAATTCAGAGGGGATGTTGGTGTAGAATTTTATAGGTTTTGTTTTATTGGGGCTCCTTTGCATAGCTGGCAACGTGAAGTAGTGGAAGATATAAGGCTAGATTAGTAGCAAGAGGTTTTCTTCAAAAATACAATATTGATTATAAGGAGACATATAGTCCAGTGGTAAACACTACTAGTGTTAGATTGCTGTTGGCGATTACAGCTCAAAGAGGTTTTAAAATTAAACAATTTGATGTTAAGACAGCCTTTCTATATGGAGAATTAGATGAAGAAATCTTTATGGAAATACCTTTAGGATATGATATAAAAGACAAAGAGAATAAAGTATGTAAATTAAAGAAGAGTTTGTATGGTTTGAAGCAAGCACCACATATGTGGAACAAGAGATTAACGGAGTTTTTGAAAAAATTGGGTTTTTCACAAATAAAATCAGATCCATGTGTGTTTATAAATAAAGATAAAGAAATATATTTGGCTATTTATGTAGATGATGGTATTTTAATTGGTGAAAACGAGATTGATTTAAATAAAATTATTAATAAATTAGAAACAGAGTTTGAAATGCGGAGATTTGATAAGACTGAAAAGTTTATAGGGTTTGATATTAAAGTAGAACAAAAGTTTATTAAGATTTATCAGGAAAGTTATATAAATCAAATTTTGAAAAAGTTTAAATATGAAAACATAAAAGATAGTAGTCATCCGGTTATTTTAGTCGATACACATCAAGAGGGGAAAGTGGGAGTTGATGATGTGCATCGATATAGACAATTGATTGGTTCATTTTTGTATTTGGTTAATAAAACAAGACTGGATCTGGCTTTTCATGTTGGTTATTGTAGTAGGCATCAAGAACATCCTAACTTGAATGATTTTGCAAATATTAAGAACCTTTTTAGATATATTAAAAATACAGTCAGCAGTGGTATACAGTATGTTCGTGGTAATGATTTAACTTTGAAAGCGTATTGTGATGCAGACTTTGCAGGTGATCCTGATACTAGGAAAAGTACGACTAGCTTTGTAATATTTTATGGTGGTGGTCCATCTCATTGGTGTTCTCGTAAACAGTCAGTCACCGCTCTTTCCAGTACTGAGGCTGAATATATTTCTGCAGCCGAATGTATAAAAGACCTCTTATACATTCAGAGTCTGATCTTCGAGTTGACAAACAAATTACCAAAAACACAGTTGTTTGTTGATAATCAATCAGCTATAGTATTGATTAAAAATGGAATTTTGAATAGAAGAAGCAAACATATTGATGTAAAGTATCATTTTATTAAGGAAAAAATAGATAAAAATTTGTTGGAAGTTTATTATTGTCCAACTAAAAATAATTTGGCAGATATACTAACTAAACCACTGGACAGAACAAAGTTTTTGAGATTGAGACAGTGTATAGTGAGTGATACATAAAGGACATTTTGTAATGTGATGAATTATGTAGGTTTATTAGTATATAAGGTTGTTTGAGAATTAATTTGAAACGTTAGTGTTTAAGTTAGTTATGTAAGGTGTTTAGATTAATTAATTCAAAAGTTTGTTTGTTGTATTTAGTTAAGTTGGGTGGTTTAATTGAGTTGGGTTTTTAAAAATGAGTTGATAGGAGTTAAATAGGAAATGTTATTCTAATTGCAATAAACATAAAATTCAGAGGGGATATTGTAATATTGGTTTTATGGAATTTTATGTCTATGGTTTACTGGCAGGTTTTTTAAGTCTATGGCATTTAAAACCAAAATGTTGTTAGGAATGTTTTTAAATGTGACAAGATAGATGAAAAGAAAAGTCAAGTAGAAAATATTGTGAGTTGAAGATATAGTCGTTAGTCGGAGTGGTTGTATATGGTCGATCATAAATGATTTAGTTTTTTAGAGCAGTTTACCAATTTTATCAAACATGTATAGAATGTAATTTAGAATTTTGTAAAGGATTTTGGGAATGAAGTAAAAAGCAGTGTAACTACAGAATGAAGTTATTTATTTGAACAAAGGATTCCATACTTACAACATCTTGGTAAGAGAAAAATTAGATATCCTCAACATATGTACCTGTATGTAAACATATTTGCACGCCATGAGAAATGGCAGACATGTCGTGAACTAATCAATTTTTAAGATCTTGCATGCATGTATTATATTAAATTCTGTATGTGTACACATGTTTGAGCTAATAAAACTTCTATTCTATTCTACCTTATTGTAACTTTATTGTAATTTAATTGTAATTTAATAAAAAAAATAATGTATTTGTTATTTTATTTGTTTTGTTTTAGTTAGTTATTTATTTATTTTTTCCAAATTTATTTTCCACATTCAATTTATCATGTTGTGTCAAAAGTCAAACTGCGCTGTTCGCACTGAACTGTAATCGGATAAATTTACATCCTGGGCCACCAAGATATAGGCTGTGCCTAGTTTGGGGCCCACGGGTACTTCTCCTGTATACTGTTTGCTTTCTTCTTCTTTTGTATCTCTCTTTTCTCAATAACTTGTGTGTGTCAAATAAATAAATTATTATTATTATATTATTATTACCTCCAATTCTTCATAATGGTTTTTGCGAAAGGGATAACACAGGTTTTTCAATGTTACTATTGCACTGTAGACACTGGAGTTTGTATTACTTTTGAGATGAAGAGGAAGAAAGTAAATACAAGTAATTAAAAAGCCACTGCCAAATAAATTAATTGTTGACTTCCATTGTCATGTGTCAGATTGACAGATATTGTAATACTATAGAGAAGGCTTCTGATAGAGGTCATGATGAAAAAGTTTGAATATCCCTAATAAAATACAGACAATTTTTTACCACTATAAAACCCTTCTCATAATCAAAATTACTATAAACTGTCTGTCTGTGACGCTTACATGCTAAAACTACTTTAGCGTTTTTGAAGGAATTGAGTCCAGCGATGTCAGACCGTTTTTTCGGAGTAAAAAAAAAATAAATACTTAAACCAAGAGCGAAACCACGGGCAAAGTCTAGAAGAATATATTAAACAAATGCATTCATCGTATTTTAATTAAAATTACATTTTCATAACCAAAGTGCAGTAACGTTTTTTTTATTAGAAGCATTAAAAGTATCAATTGCGTCAGCTAATGTCAATATGTTACATCAACGAATATTTCAAGAGTTTAACATAATTACTATCCTACACAATAACAACTTTTGCATATTTATTAAAAACAGTCGAGGTTTTAAGTGTTTTACTTTTCTTGGGTACATGATTTAGCAAGATTGCATCCTTCTTGGTTTTGCAAGATCGCTTTTTAAATCGTTTTAGTCTCGATGTTATGCCAATTTCTTCCAAGGCTAAGATGGTATGTAATAAAATATTTTTATTAAAAATATAAACGCAATAGTTTCTCATGATGAAACTATTGCGTTTATATTTTAACTAAAAAAATAATCAGTTTATATTTATGTATTAGCCTTTCCTAGCTTCAACTACGTTTGGATAAGTTTTCAGTCTAGATACCTATTCAATAAATTAGTAGACCAAATGACATTATAAATAAATAAAATTAAAACAAACAAATTGTGACACATGTGGCCTTATATTGTTTTTGATTTAAATAATATTATAACTACTTTCAGATATTTTAAGCAATTGCCACAATGTTGCAAAAAAGAATACGAAATAAGTCAGCATAAAATTTACACAGATCAATTTAATTAAGTTATTTCGGTAATTGTGGTGGGTAATCGATCAATGTTATTAAAGGCAGAGAAAATACAAAAAATATATATATTTATCTTCCCCTCATTTTTTAAATGTGTCCTATTTAAAAAGAAAATTTTTAATAAATAAAATAATCTGCCTATAGGTAAGGCCGAGTCCGTATTTGAGGACTGAAGACAGGACAGAAATTGACACTAATTAATTAGATTAGTAGAAACAGCCGCGCACTAAATTATTGATCGCTGTATTGATACGAATTATTGATCGCTGTATTGATACAAATTATTGATCGCTGTATTGATTAGAATTGTATTTAAATTTTTGTGTTTTTATAAAAAAAATTGCAACGTATATCGCGTCAGAAAACATGCACTCTTCTTTTTTCTAAACAGACAAAAATGTAAATACTATTCATAGCAACAAAACCAATCGATCCACCACATTTTCTCTCAACCTTCACAAATAACTAATACAAATTTAATTAACCATTGCGACAGATATCACCAACACGTGCCGGTGCGTGCCAGTGACATTCAAATAATTAAAGATCACTAAAACAGAACGTAATGGTGGACTGAGAAGGTGTGACCTCGATTTGATAGGTGGTTCCGTACGATATGACAGTTTTATTTGTGTTGACGGATGGTGTGCATATATGTAGTTGGTTGGAGGACAAGGTTTGAAGGAAAGTCTGTGTGGACTGTCCCTAAAGTCCTATATATATGTATAGTCCTATATCAAGTTTTTTTTTTTTGATATCAGTCTCGCGTTTGACCAGCATCTCACCTGATGGAAAGCGATGATGTGGACGAAGATGAAGCATGCTTACCTAGAAGTAACCTATTAGCTATGTCCACACTGTGCATTTTCATCTTCAATTTTCGTTTGACGCTTTCAATAATTGAATGCGTTAATGAACGCAACACCATAGTTCAGTCGTAGTTTCTGACTTTGATGACTTGCTCTTTGGAGAAATATGAGCGAAGACTTTTTATCTTTTTTTTAACTCCATCGATATCTATTTTGTATTTATTAGCCAGAACTTGCAAACCATCGTTCCTCTTTACTTTATTTGTGTAAAGTTTATTATTTGGATTCCAAAGTTGTGGAAAGCTTCTGTAATCTTCAATAAACTTTAATGTAAAATCTTTTACTTCGTCCGCCATCTTGTTGTTGAACGCTTTAAGGCACAGAAATCCACCCGAAGCCGGAAAACGTGAATCACAGCGCGCGCTTTGCTTTCAACTCTCATCGCGCATGCGTTAGGGCATGCATTACGTGCGCTGTTGACTGCGCTATAACGCATGCCCTTAATGAACAAAAAAAGGCACAGTGTAGACATAGCTAATCACTCTTGACTTAAAGCTCCCTAAGTTATAGCTATCACAAACCTTTGACATATGTGGCACATAATAAAATAGAAACAGACCAAGTGAGAGTTGGACTCGCTCACCAAGTGTTCCGTACGAACTTATCTAGCTATATTAGTTGAACAGTACTAAACTAATCAATATTTACGGCTTCCTGATTTTTTCCTTTATATTGTGCTGTAAGGCATTGCTTAATACCAAAAATCATGATTCAAAATCAACAGAAAGTGTTAAATAGGTATATTACCCATGACCCAGGATCCCCTATTAAATTAAACTTTTCTTTGACATGCAGGTACTTACAATAATTTATTCATTTTAGCTATTCCAATAACAACAAACCTCACATAAATCATTAGGCGCACCAACAAATTTTTATCTAATAAGAACTCTTATATATCAAAACCCGTATATTTACTTCTATAATAAACCTTTATCTTTCTATAACTATACCACTCCATGCTAACGAGATCAGTCTTTTTTTTTCTTTAAAAAAAAAAGCTTTGACGTAAAACTTACTCGTCTATTATTTTAAGCTGCCAGCTATGCAAAGGAGGCTCAATACCACAACATAAAACCTATAAAATTCTACACCACCAGAAAGTACCCTTTAATGTTTGATTCCCTTGTGAAAGCGCAATTACAAATCTAATGATTCAATACTAAAAATGTTTTCGTTGGTAGTAAGGTACAATATTGGTGAGTTAGGCTATACATTATTTCAAAATACACACAGACGAAGTCGCGGGAGAAGTGCTAGCTGTATATAAATAAGTGGTACACCACCGACTTCCTGCGTATTCGTGGCAAAGATAGTTTTTAAAACAATCTTTCTTGTTGAATTTTTTTATTGATAATAGGCCCATGTTTGACCACCATCTCACCTGATGGTAAGCGATGATGTGGTCGAAGATAAAGCACGCTTACCTAGAAGTAACCTATTCACTCTTGATTTACAGACACCCAGGTTATAACTATCAGAAAACACAGACTGCGGCCGTGAAGTCCAGTCCTTAGCGTCATTAGTCATTACACAACGGAAGTATTCCCAAAACGTTTTTACTCCCAAAATTTTTTTTTTATGTGCAATAAAGTGTTTATCTCTCTATCCACATTTTCTGAGACCTTTTTACTACTCTAATCATCATTATCTACTTAGCCGTTTGCTTAGCTTAGCTACTTAGTCTAAACCGATAGAATTTCTGCACGACAAACATTTGCAGTCATAACAATTATTACTTCATAAATGTTAAACGTTCATATTGACATTCATTCTACAAACGGAAAACCCACAGAACGTCTATATACGGTGTACAAACAAACGGAATCGTGACATAAATTTAATTCGACAGAAGTTGTAATTTACCATCCGTTTTATTTATTTTATTGAATAAGTGTTAGAGAACATGTGGGATTATAGTTACAACGTGTAATTTAAAGGGTATATACATACCAAGTGCATGGCTTCCTTGGATGATAACAAACAATATGGCAAGGGTTTTGTAATCCTAAGTTTACGTGTGTAGAACTTATTACGAATTCCAATACCCAATACCAGAGACCGAATTTTTCAAATTAAGAAGAACGAAAATAATAATCGTGTTATTGGCAAGTGAAGTGGAAAGTTATTGACCCTCGTAGTGTAGTGACACGTTTGTTATGATTGGTATTCAAGAAATATATGAAACCAATAATTTGGTATAAATTCTTTGAGTTAGTTATTTTGTGCTGAAACTGTGCATAGAGACTCCATACCAGATGTTGTCTTCAGCCCTTTTGGATAGATATGGGGTTTCCGTTACACGTTGTAGAATTGACATATTATCATCATCAATTGTTTAGCCTTAGCTATGTAGAAGCTAGCTTGTAGCAGCTTAGTTGGGCTATCTTAAGGTCGGCTTCCAGTCTAAGCTAATCAAGCTAAGTATTAGCGTCTTACATAGAGCGACTTTCTATCTAATCTCTGTAGCTGAGTAACTGGATAACACGTTTATCTTGTGTGGTGTCAGATTTTATGGCTTCTATCTGCCCGTAGCGACTGTACAAGTGACAACCGTGATCAATTGTTAGCGAGCTTTCCAAGACACAGATGAACAAAGTCACCCACTGCCCTTCACTAACTAAAGGGTTGTTAAGCCACAAAAGGTCATTTTTCACTTTTTAATGTATCCTTAAACTACTTTCGATTCTCTATCTTCTGGTCTAAGAATAATTTTCCTACGATGAATACTTTTTACGCAGGGACTGAATAACCCAAAAATTACTCTATCTTTAAATTACGGTATGACGTCATACCGAAAAATAACGGTTGCCGCTTTATTTCGATATCTAAATTGATTTCGGTACCGAAACTTTTTGTGTATAAATAGAAAAAGGTATATTTCGGTAGCGGTACTAAAACCTTAATTAATAAAGATATGAAAGAGACGGATATTGACCACTCCTGGCCCTTGTTCGGTAGCGCGAGTTTCTCATCAAATTGCATTAGTTTGGCTTGTTCTCGAGGCACAAAGTCACATGCGCGGTGCGCCTCGCATAATTTCTTGTCACACAATGTCAAATAGCACACGAAAAGTTATGATTACAGAAAAAGGTAAGTAATAAATACTTATGTGGATACTTATACTCTAATAAAGTGTAGAACAATAGTGTTAGTGTATAATATTTTCTTCAGCTAACTCATCGACTGGACTTTAGTAGGTATTTTAAGGTATTTTTTTTAACTGACTTCTGAAAAAGGAGGAAGATCTCAATTCGGATGTTTGTTTGTTTTTTTTTTATGTTTGTTCGGGCATAACTCCGTCGCTTGCTAACCGATTTGAAAAATTCTTCTTTTTTGTTGGAAAGGGTATAATAATAACTTCCCAAATGGTCCCATGAAAATTTTATCGAAATCGAACAAGCCGTTTCTGAAAAATCAACAAAAGTCTAAAAACGATATTTACATTGATGATCTTTTCGTTTACTCTGCATTGTGTTTTTTGTTCGCGCGTTTTTAGTTTTTTGTAGTTGACATTTTGGCTTTTATAACTAGATTAATTACAAATTGACCCACTAAAAAGCGCAAAAATAAAAACTTTTTTGCAAAAAAATAAAACCGACTTCCATATCAAAACACTACAAAGCCAAAAAAAAATTTAATTTCGGAAGGCGGTGTGAAAAAAAAGAAAATACAAAACCAATAACACCGACTACCAAAATAAAAATTATTTTTGGCTTTGTAATGTTTTGATATGGAAGTCGGTTTTATTTTTTTGCAAAAAAGTTTTTACTCATTCGTTTTTCAGATGAGAGCAAGATTAAAAAACGTGACAACATTCGCAAATTCATCAAAAAAATCCAGAGTGCCGACTAATACCCAGGAAACCTGTTACTCACAAGACGAATTTCCGGATTCTCAACCTTTTGATGGTTTCATATATTCGAGAAAAATCGATATAAACATCCATGAGGCACCTTATACTTTTGATTTACATAAGGATCTGCGTGATTATCAAACTAATGATGATTTATCCAACTCTGGAGAATTGTGTACCCATAAATATAACACTATTAAAACAACAAGAGAAATTGGGACTATGACGGAATACGAAGGCTGCAACATGAGTGCAGAAAAAGAAGCTGAATGTAACGAGTTCTTTGCGAAAATAGTAGCATTGGAGATGTCTAAGTTTCACGGAAACATGCGTTACAATAAGATGAAGGAAATATTGGATATACTGAAGAAAAGTGACGCATAAAAAAATATATATTCTTATTAATTAACGGCTGATTAAATTGTACCTAAGCCATATGATTGTCTCCTACTTAGGATTATTTGGTTTTAATAAAACAAATCAAAAGTATTCTTCAGCGCAGTTTTGGTGGAATGAACTTGGAAAGTTTTCGGGAAGATGCTAGCAATATTGACTGGTCTGATCTTGTTCATGCAGAGTCGATTGATGACAAAGTTAACCTCCTCAATTCCAATCTTAACCAGCTTTATGACGTGCATGTACCTGTTCGTTTGGTAAAGATTAAGCATTTACCTGCTCCGTGGCTAACAGATGACGTGAAAGTAATTTTACAAAGAAAGGCAGCAGCAAAGTCTAAATTCAAGTGCAGACCTAGTCGAGAAAGTCGAGAAAAATCCGAAATCGCAGCAACTTGGTTTGTAGGGATGCCCAACGCCGCCACATCCATAAGTCCGTTGAAAACGGTGATCCAGCTAAAGTCTGGAAATTTCTTTCTTCTCTTTCTATGGGAATTGGGAAGTCACGTCAAGAGTCTATTCCTAAGGATATAGACCTTGAATCGCTCAATCAACATTTTTCCACCTCTTGTAGCTTCAATGATGCTGTTAAAACCAATACTCTAAATAATCTTTCTCCTCTTCCCACTCCCAATCATTCTCCTTTTATTTTTAATCAATTTACCAGTTGTGATGTTAAGAAGAGCATGCTATCTATAACGTCAAATGCCTTTGGTAATGACTGTATTAGCCGTAAGATGATACTCCCTATCTTGGACGAAATTCTTCCTGTCATTTGCCATGTCCTCAATTATTCCGTAACCTCAGGTGTTTTCCCATCTTTGTGGAAAGAAGCTCAGATAACTCCTCTCCCTAAAAAGTCTAATTCTGTTTCTTTCTCTGATTTCCGCCCTATTTCCATATTACCGTTCCTCTCCAAAGTCCTCGAACGCCTTATCCACAATCAACTTAGTGCCTTCCTTTGTAAAAACCAACTCCTAAATTTGTACCAATCCGGGTTTCGTTCAGGACATAGCACTACCACAGCTCTAGTTAAAATTACTGACGATATCAGATTTTGATGTCCTGCTCGGTATACTCTGCTCTCTTAACATATCTCCAACAGCAATTGATTGGTTTCGTAGTTACCTGTGTGGCCGCCGACAACGTATTTGCATTGAAGGTACATCATCTTCATGGTGCAATACTACTGCTGGCATACCACAGGGGGCGTTCTCTCTCCTCTTCTTTTCGCCATATTTATAAATTCTATTTCAAATGAACTTATCTCATCTTATCACCTTTATGCTGACGATCTGCAAATTTATTCGCAAGCTCCCGTTGAAGAACTGTCTGAGGCGGTGAAGATTGTGAATAAAGATTTAGCGCGTATTTCTGATTGGAGTTTGAATCATGGTTTGAAGGTTAATCCTGCGAAGACTCAAGTCATTATTGTTGGCAGCCCTAGGCTACGTTCCAAAATTAACTGGGTGACCCTTCCTCAAATCGTTTTTGATGGAGCTGCTATACCTTACTGTTACTCAGTAAAAGACCTCGGTATTTATATTGATAGGGATTTGTCTTGGGGTCCCCAGTTGCAAGAAGTAAGCCGCAAACAGTATGCCTATGCGGGGTCTTTACGCAGATTGCGCAATTTCCTGCCGACTGCCACTAAAATTGCGCTTGTCCAATCGCTTCTTCTCCCTGTTCTCGACTATGCTGATGCAGGTTATCCAGATCTTACTAAAGTGCAGCTAGATAAGCTTGAACGACTCCAAAATTTTTGTATTAGATTCATATTTATGTGTATTTGCATATTCATTTATTTATTTTAATATTTAAATAATTTTTGTTTCTCTGTTTTTATGAGTAATGTAGTAAGTACACTAATTTAGCCCTCCCCACTTTAATTTAAGTTTTTAAAATCCTTCCAAAGGTTGTCTGGAAGATATCGCTTTCAGCGATAAGACCGCCATTGTTACCATAGAATAAGCAATATTTTTAAATAGGTGTGTTTAAATTTTGGTGTACAATAAAGTATATTCTATCTATCTGTTACATGGTATTTTTAATAGGTTATATACCTGTTAACAAAAACCCTGTAATTCCCGAAGGGGGGTTAACGTACTCATCATAATATCATCATAACTTTTACTATAAACCAACTCTGAACATAGGTATACATTAAAGATGCGCCGAATGTTCGGTCGAATATTCGTATTCGGTACATTCGGCATATTTTTTCATGTTCGTATTCGGCTGAATATTCAGTTGATTTGCCGAATAATTACCGAATATTTAAATAATTGTTAATATTTAAAAAAAGAATATTTTATTAAACAGCAAGGTTAACTAATTACTAAATAAGTGTGTTTTATTCCGAAAGTTTTACATAGTTTTTGTAAATGAAAGAAACACTACTTTTTGTACCAATTATTTATTGACAAAATAAAAAAAGATTAACTGTAACAATCAATTTCAATATATAATTTTAATCAAATAAACTTCTGTTTTTCTATTAAATTAAATATGAAATTAACAATTTTAAGAACACTGCTTTGAGTAACAACTTTTTTCAGAAAAATTTTTTTAGAATAATGTAATATAATAATTACTATCTTAAGGAACCAACACAATTATTAAAATATATATAATCAATTTAAGTATTTTTTTAAATAAATGTCTATATGCGCTTAATAAAATGTATGAAATCAACATTAAAAAAACTTATGTAACAAATATTAATTTGCAACATAAAAACTAGGAACTGTGTTCTAAATAACACGACACACACAACACAACTTTTATTGACAGAGTGTTAGTGGTCACTGTATGCGAGCGTCCGGCGACAAGCGACAAAAGCAGGTTCTAATAGGTTTGCCGGCGCGCACGCCTGTGCTTTGTCCACCCTTGCCGGTGCCTCACACCCCTCGTCCCACGTCCTGCAACGGTCAATTCTATGTTTTTCGGTACCGATATCGCATAAAGGTTAAATAACGGTATAGCCTTACCTTTATTTTATTAAGGTACATTTATTTTATACAGGTATCGTAACCGTATACCGTAACCGTTTTCAGTCCCTGTTTTTAAGATACAGCAATTTTGCTGAGCAGTTAACCCACATAGTTTTTGTCACTTCCTTAGTTAAAAAGCGACTAAACCACAATACTATACATACAAATACTAAAATAGAAACTATGGCCACAAAAAATAATTTACAACCATCGTCCTAGCTAGCGTAGTTTTGTAGAAAACTCATTTTTACGTTTACTCGAAAAGTACTTTTTGGGGTTAGCGGCTTTTTAGTTAGTGTAGAGCAGCCCATGCGAACACCAAACTTGGCAAGGGTTTGTTAACTTTGGACATCGATTTGCTAGACTAAGATAAAAATAAAATAATGGAAGAGCTAAAATTTGCAATGTAGGTCCCCATTATCAAAATAACCAATCGGCTTCTACATAATTGTAACAGCCTTATTTAGCTCAACGGGGACAATGGGCATAATTTGAAAAGCATATAATATTACAAGAAATTAACGGGGACAGCGTACGGGGACAACGGGAAGTAATTTTAATTATTTTATTAAATTCCCTTTGTCCCCTTAACGGGGACACGGACTACGGGGACAACGGGAATACACCTTATATGTTATATTTAAGCTAATGGAAATGTAAAAATTTTTTAATACAATAACATAACAAAAACTTCATAATTATAACATTATCAGCCTTTTACATTCCCTTGTAAATCTGGGTGACTTACTCGTAATTTGTCAAATAACATTAATTAGAAAATGAAAAGAAAGGAACTAAATTAATATAGACGTATAGAAGAACAGAAACAAGATTGTTTCGCATTTTTAGGGTTCCGTAGCCGAATGGCAAAAACGGAACCCTTATAGTTTCGTCATGCCTATCTGTCTGTCTGCCCGTCCGTCCGTATGTCACAGCCATTTTATTCCAAAAGTATTAAGACTATACACAGTCATGTGAAACTTAGTAGATAGATGTATTCTGTGAACCGCTTTCCGATTTTAAGAAAGAAAAAACAAAAAGTATTTAAAATAAAGGGGGCTCCCTATACATGGAACTGATGGAACTGAAACTGAAAAATTTTTTTTTTCATGAAACCCATGTGTGTGGTATCTATAGAAAGGTCTTTAAAAATGACATTGAAGTTTCTAAAACCACTTTTTCATAAAGTTAATCGTTTAAAAGATATACGTTTCCAAAGTGGTAAAATGTGTCCCCCCCTTTAACTTCTGTAATAATGGAGTGAAAACCTTAATATAGACATTCAACGAAAATTGGTTTGAACGAGATCAGGTCAGCAGTTTTTAAGGTACAGCATATTTTCTAAAACCGCAAATATAACTTTGTAATTCATACAAACACTATGAATAACAAAGTTTTTACTAGTAGCGTAGTAAAGCGTAGTTACTACGGGACCCTTCATGGGCGAGTCTGACTCGCACTAGGCCAATTTTTTAAATTGGTGTTAATAAAAAATTACAATATTTTGGTAATTTTAATACTATAGCTATCATGAAAACCAGTTTAAATATCGTACTAACTTCTACCTGTGGCTTTGCTTGAGGGTATAGTTCTGTATACATTTCATTCAAATCTGTCGAGTGGTTTCGGATATTAGCGTTTACAGACAGATAAAGATACACACATTTTATTTTAATTTCTTGCTGTTATATTACAGACAAACATTAATTTATTTTACATTGTTGCAGTTTATGTTAATGCTTCTAAAACCCCTCAATTCCTTTTCGTAAAATATATGTTCAATGTACTGACACACTTTTTTCACGGTTTTATTCTTGTTCCAATTGAGGGATTTTCCGCTCATTTTTTTTTTTGTAAATAGATTCATTGCACGGACACCTTCATTACTGTTTTAGTATGGATATTATATATTGCTTTTTAACCGACTTCGAATTTAACTAGTATTTCCCATGAGTGAATGAAAAATTAGACCTTGAACTATGAGCTGGCTTGCTAAGAGGGCAAGAATGTTTGAACAGATCATTAGTATAAAAAATATGATAAAATTTGCAAGTTTTCGTGTCCTGTTTTCCGAATTTGTTAGTGTAATTTGAGTAGGTGTGGTCTTAACATGAATCTATAATAAGACTGTTTCATCACACGAATAGAAATCTAAAAATATTTCACCTTTTGCCTTGAATTCTGCCCTACACAAACATAGATTTTCATTTGTTTGCAAATTACTTATTAACTTATTGCATTTCTTCTTGGGGTGGAGCCTCTAAAACTTCTTTACTTCCTCTTGAAATAGCACAACGGGCAATTTTAAAAGTCAGCTCTTTTCGACCTATTGACTACCCTACACATCTCCTGTATCGATCATGGAACCTACCTACTGTCCGCCAACTTTACATCTTGTCTACAGCTGTGTTATTCTGTAAGACCTCATTCTAAACTTCGTATCTGAATCGGCTGTGAGTTTATTGATTGGCATTCTAAAAACTCGGTTGTTAATTCGAATTTACACTAGCGCTACCCTTGCGAGCGTGTCAGCGAGTTGAACTAAAGATTTTGACAGATAAAGTATGAGATGACGTGAGAAGTGGCATTCGGTAAGGTAATTCCTCCGTCACTTCGACGCTGTTTACAGAATGCAAAATCAAGGTCACTTTGAACCATAAGCGAAGTGACAGTGAATAGCTATGTGAGATGCGAGTTGTTGTTCGAATTTTACAGAATCGACGTACAGTACTTAAACAGCATTCCCTGACCCCCCTCGACAAAAATAATTTATTTAAACGTCGTCGCAATGCAGTCGTCCCACGTTCACACCAATTCAAACACTCATTTACACATAGGTTCTTCTGCTTCACCGGTCCCTTTCTATATAATAAATTGAATTCACAACTTAATATATACACGCTAACCAAACAAAAATGCAAAACAAAACTTTTGGACTATCTTCTTAAATGTGATTACACTACTACAGAAGATCTACTTAAAGTTTTAAGATGAAATCCATCCACAGTCACACTACACAAAAGCATTCAATACAAAATACAAAAAACACTCCTACATTACACAAACCAACACTACATTACAACTTACTATACACTATACCATACTTTCTGTGTACTTGTAAGTCACACTACACTAAAACACATTATAATGATGTACATAATATTATATTGTAACTGATTGTTCATTCCTATTGTAAACTGCGTCCTGAAATACAGGCTCGGCCTAGCTCAGGCGCAGTTGCTCACTTTATTTTTATTATTATATAAATTCTGTGCTTTAATTAATGTTTATTTTTAATGACTATTATGCTATACAAATGTAAAATGTTATAAGCACAATATGGTGCAAAATAAATTAAATTAAATTAAATTAAATTAAATTAAATTAATAGAAGAGGATTTTGTCGATAGTTCGATTTTGCAAACTATACGCTCATGTATAAAAAATGCGAGTCAGACTCGCCCATGAAGGGTTCCGTAGTAACTATAATAATATAATATGTATATTTATTTGACGAACAGAAAAAAACCTTAAAAATTTCTTAAAACTAGCTTATTTACATTTTTACAACTACGCTAAATAACTTTGTTTTTCATAGTGTTTGTATGAATTACAAAGTTATATTTGCGGTTTTAGAAAATATGCTGTATCTCAAAAACTGCTGACGCGATTTCGTTCAAACTAATTTTGGTTGAAAGTATACATTAAGATCTACAGACATGTATTTTTTTTAGATTTTTCACTCCATTATTATAGAAGTTAGAGGGGGGGATACACATTGTACCACTTTGGAAACTTATATCTTTTAAACGATTGACTTTATGAAAAAGTGGTATTAGAAACCCTTATATATTTTTTAAAGACCTGTCTATAGATACTATAACATAGGTATCATGAAAAAAAATATTTTCAGTTCTAGTTCCATGTATGGGGACCCCCTTTATTTTAAATACTTTTAAATTTTTTTTTCTTAAAATCGGAAAGCGCTTCAAAGAATACATCTACCTACGAAGTTTCACATGTACAGTCTTAATAGTTTCGGAATAAAATGGCTGTGACATACGGACGGACAGACAGACAGACAGACGGACAGACATATCGAAACTATAACTCGAAACTGCCGTACAAATGCGGGTGAACGAGCGCTCTTCCAAAGATTAGTAAAGAGCTATAACCAATACTTTTGTAAAATAGATATATTTGCAGAATATCGACATAAGTTTAAGAAAAGTATTGTAAAGATGTTACAACCAAGTTAGATTATATTTTTACAATAATATTTAGTTAGTAATATTAATAGTTATAATAAGCCACATGTACTTTTAAAATCGATTGTAACCTGTGGAAACGTAGTGAATTGTACTTTAACCTATGTTTTTTTTTATATATGTATTTAGATTTAAGACACATTGTACAATTGTTGATTTTCCCAAATAAAATAAGGGTTCCGTTTTCTGCCATTCGGCTACGGAACCCTAATAAGACATCTCTGGAACGGCTGAATCGGTTTAGATTGCACTTTTACTGGAAGATATAGAAACAGAAGGTTTTAGGGCAACAAAGCTATGACATGCTATGCTGAATCTACGCGGGAAAAACCACGTAGGTAATATAAAGCAACAATAGTCCAATGGCTAAAGTGTCGGCCTTGTGAGCGAGAGGTCACGAGTTCGAACCCCACCCATTACACTATTGTCGTGAACCCACTCCAGACACAAGCATATTTAGCTTAGTTGGAGGGGTTACCAAGATTGCTAGTAACGTGAATTCTACCCAAATTGCTATTTTTCTTAAAAAAAAAAAAAATGTTTATTAATTCACGGACACAGCCAGTTTAAATAAACCGAAAAATGTCGTGAATGTCAGTTTCCAGATTAATAATAGGTAATACGGAAATGTTGCAGGCTATATTTCTCTTACATATGTAAATGTAGGAACTGTAGCTGGTCCCCTTCACATTCTAGATGGTATCTCTCTGAGGCCTTGTTCCTACCACACACTCGGTTGATATACCGTCTTGTCGTACCAAGCGCTTCTCCTCCACGTTTACTGCGCGTACAGCTAAGCTGTGTAACTCTCTATCGGCTTTTGTGTTCTCTGCCACTTATGACCTTGCAGCTTTTAAAGCAAAAGTGAACGGGCATCTTCTGGTCTCGCTTGTTCCATCGCAGACCCCATCTATCGCTTACCATCAGGCGAAATCGAGGTCAAAGGTGGGCTAATCCGTAATAAAAATGCAAAGTAGCTTAACATAGCGAACATCTGGTGACTTTCATGATGAGAATATTTGGGAGAGAGGTGTAATGTTCCAGTGTTTTTGAGGCCGGTTAAAAAGTGCCTAGATAAAAAAAAAAATTTAGCAAAAAATGGAACCGACTTCCATATTAAAACACTACAAAGCCAAAAATAACTTTAATTTCGGAAGTCGGTGTTATTGGTTTTGGATTTTCCTTTTTTCTTCACACCGCCTTCCGAAATTAAAGTTATTTTTGGCTTTGTAGTGTTTTAATATGGAAGTCGGTTCCATTTTTTGCTAAAAATTTTTTTTTCACGCTTTTTAGTGGGTCGGTTTGTAATTTATCTAGTTACAAAAGCCATAATGTCAACAACTTATCACCTTTTACAAAATATTGCTTTTCCCTGTGCATAGCCGTTAATTTTTGAGGAGTTCTCCTGGTATTTGGCCATCAGCTCTACATCACAATATGTATTGTGACGAGCATAAAGTGTTTAACATTCGTACTCAAGTAATCGAATCACAATCCACGAAATACTTATTATTGAGGAGTTTCAGTGGCCATCTGTGGTCTTCATCATCAGTTCAACTTCCCCAAATGTTACTTTTCGGAAGCAACTGCTCAAGATACTATAAGAAATACCCAAAACGCTATAGGTGTGCCTATAATATTTGAAGAGTTCCCTCGATTTCTTCAGGATTCCATCATCAGATCCTGATTTCATAACAATGGGACCAACTAGAAAGTATACCCATTCAAACGCAAAAAGAATTTTTCAAATCGGTCCAGCCGTCTCCGAGTTATGAGGTAACATACATAAAAAAAAAAAAAAAAAAAAAAAGTTCAAGACGAATTGTAAACCTCCTTTTTTTGAAGTCGGTTAAAAAGTGGCCAAGTGCGAGTACTCGCCCATGAACGGTGCCATAGCGCGTAGTGGTAAGCGAAGATTAGCGAATAATAACTTCGTCTTTGATAGTGTTTGTACAAATGACGAAGTTATAATTGCGGGTTTTTAAAATGTACTATGTCTCGAAAACTGCTAACTGTATCTTGCTCAAACTTTTTTTTATTTTAGTTTAAAGTATTCATTAAGATGTACAGTATATATTTTTTTGGTATTGTAACCTCTTATTTTTACAGATAGAGAGGCGAACATTTAATCACTTTTACATTTAATCTTTCAAACATTACGAAAGAATGGTCTTAGAAACCTCAAAGTCAACAAATCTATGGACACCCCACACGTATAGGTTTGATGAAAATTATGGACAGACAGACAGACATGATTAATCTATAAGAGTTCCGCTCTTTCCTTTCGGCTACGGAACCCTAAAAAAGAATGTACTTACGGTTCTAAACTTTTTAAGTCGGAAGCACCTCCACTATTCGTAAACCTTCCGAAGTCGAAATAAAACTTGTGTAACACCCAATTACTGTACAAAATCTACAATTATAAAAGCCCACAATTCACGTCTAGCTAACGACATAAAATTAAGACAAACAAAGGATAATTTCTCAATAAAAAATTAAAGACTACGGAGTAGGGTACGAAACAATGAGTTATGTTCTCTGGGCGTGAACTGAGTAAATTGCCTTTACTTTGCCTTAACTGATACTTAACTGATACTCGCAGTAGTACTATATTGTACTCAGATAACAACTCCTTAACCTTTTTTTTTATTAAACCTAGTTTAAGTTACAAGGTTAATTAAGCACTCCGTGTGCTAATTTCATGTAGGACCGGTGGAGCAGTCCTAGAATGTTTTCTAACGTTACCTATACTAATTACTAAACTACTACAATACTAACTATTACTATTATGATAATACTCACATTATTCTAAATCTATACTAATATTTTAAGAGGTAAAATTAATGTGTAAGTTCTTATGTAGGGGAAAAAATAATGTCCTAAGAAATATAGTCCTTAAACATAAATATGGCGTACCGAAATACAAAAATGTGTATGGGTCTAGGGTTTCGTAGTATGCAGTACTTTCCTTTGTTAACAAACTCACAGAGGAATTGCAAACGCTATACATAAAAATTGCGAATATTTGTAAATACAAATAAACGTTTTTACATAAAAATATAGTTGATTATGTTTAGCAAACCTGTTTTTTGTCTAATCGAATAAAAAAGAAATTACGACTCGCCAGCACACAGAGAAGCCCTTAGAGGCTTTCGTGTATGGCAAAACATATTGTAATAAAAATATTGTACACATAAACAAATAATGTGCATGTAGCTCCTGTCTTCTAGATTCTAGGATCGATTTCCTGGTGAAGCAAGATGTTAATGAAATATCCGATCTTTTTTTCTTATTGACCTCGATCTCGCCTGATGGAAAGTGATAGATGAGGTCTACGATGGAACGAGCGAGCCCAGAAGATGCCTGTTCACTCTTCCTTTAAAGGCTGAAAGGTAAGTGGCAGGGAACACAGAAGCCTTACCTTTCTTTTTATAAGGATAGCTTGAAATTACTTCGCGAAGATGACTGATGCACTTCACTAACGAGGTAGCTCCAATAACATCCTGAAGGCATTGTTTTATTGCACACGTGGGATGAAGATTCGACGCGAGTAAATCTAGGTATAATATATACATATAATCAAACTGTAGACAGTGTGTGTGTACATGTGATAATTTTAAAAAAAAAAATAGAGGCTGAATTAAAAAAAAGTCTGTCTGTTTGTCTGTTGGTACGCGCTAATCTCCGGAGTTACTGGATGGGTTTGAATGAAATTTCGTAAGTAGATAGTTAACATTCCGGAATAACACATAGGCTTTTTAATTTCCACGGGATCGGGATTTACGCGAGAAAACTTTTCAACGCGAACAAAGTCACGGGCAACAGCTAGTCATTAATAATGATTTATAGGTGAAGGGATATAAAATAGATGAAGGCTATTACAGAAATTAAGCAATCTTCTTATTTCAATGAACCAAATATTTCGTTACATTCACAGAACATATCCATGTCACCAACACCTACACAGTTACGGTGCCGTATATCGGATTGGTATTGAGATCCGTACTGATGGTATCCTGCATTCAAATTCAGGATTAAGACAAGTATGCCCGATTGATGAATATACAACGTGTAACGGAAACCCCATATATATCCAAAAGGGCTGAAGACAACATCTGGTATGAAGTCTCTATGCACAGTTTCAGCTCAAAATAAGTAACTCAAAGAATTGATACCAAATTATCGATTTCATATGTTTCTTGAATATCAATCATAGCAAACGTGTTACAGCACTACGGGGGTCAATAACTTTCCACGTCACTTGCCAACAACACGATAATTCTCTTTGTTCCTCTTAATTTGAATATTTCGGTCTCTGGTATCAATGTATTGAAATTTCTAATAAGTTCCACACATGTAGACGTAGGATTACAAAACCCTTGCCATATCACGTTGTATAATTGAAAATTTTTAATGCGAGTGTCTGTCTGTCTGTGATGCGCCACGGTTAAAGTCTCAGTCGTCAAGTCTGCCCCTATCTCCATGTGTAGTGGACACATGGAGATAGGGGCAGACTTGAGGTAATCACAATTTTTTTTTAATACACGTAATAGGCTGTAATTGAATTATAAAGTTTGTGTGTCATACTTCTGCGAACGAAGTTACGGGCAACTGCTAGTCAAACATTAAATACAGAATATTTTTCATCTAAAATAATGTAGCCTTAGATAGCCTTTAGTAGATGATAGATCCCGGAAAAAAATTACGATTGCCGTGATAATTTACTATTTCCACGGTAACAAAGTCACAGGCAATCGCTAGTAAATCATATTTTACGATGCCTATTGCAAAAGATTTTTAATAACTTAAATCTATTTTTACTTAAACCTTGACCAATGAATACGAAGTGATTAAATTACTTAATAGGCTCACGAAATTGCCTTTGAATAAAATTAATACAATTTATTGTAAACAATATCTTCAGGTTTAAGAATACCACGATTTCGTTCCTAATATCAAGATACCTACCTAACTTAAACATATTTAACTTATATGTATACTATGTTTTATTTACTTGTGATAAGAAAAACTAAACGCTTCTATTTATTACTAGCAGTGTGCGGGGATTCGCTCCCGTGGACTTTGACACGATAATCAATAACCTCCTTTTTTCAGTCAGGTAAAAAGTAGCTGAAAATTCATCCAAATCCACCCAGTACTTTCGGAGATTCACACAAACAAACCTTTCCGCTTTATAATATTAGTACTTAAAGATAGATAGATAGAATATACTTTATTGTACACCAAAATGGTTGGACAAGAAATTGAATTATTAATCAATACTACTTACAAATTACCGCACCAAAATAACTAAAATTAACTATAATATACAGAGTTGATACGACAGAGGGGCATTAAATTACACTACGTATACTATACGTCTTTAGTGTTAAT
Organism: Tholera decimalis; assembly: GCA_943138885.2. Classification (NCBI taxonomy): domain Eukaryota; kingdom Metazoa; phylum Arthropoda; class Insecta; order Lepidoptera; family Noctuidae; genus Tholera; species Tholera decimalis. The sequence goes on along the minus strand of OW964552.2, from coordinate 5,975,569 downwards.
TCGATACAGTTAAAAAATAAAAAGAGCCAAAAAAAATGTTTTTTTTCAAACAAACTAAATAGCTTACAAGTCAGAGTAAAACGCAACCACCCTTTGTAAATAAATGTGACTGACCTTAAATACCTAGGTAACAAAGTGGCAACGTAGCGCGGCGTGTGTTATCTCTTGTCTTGGTCAGATTTATAGCTTTAAGGTGCATCTCATCAAAATCATTTGCGACTAAACTACTTCTCCTACTTAATTGATTTTTGGTACAGAGCTTGAAAATGGTACCTAGTATACGCAGTTTAAAGGAAAGCCCCTCGGTCGTATCAACTCTGTATGTATGTACGAGTACGAATCTCAAAATAATCTTTGTCCGATTCAGCCTGTCCCTAGCTGCCCTCCCCTGCGATGCCCTAAGCCAATGTCCGTACCCCACAGTGAGCGCCCTTAGCGTGTAGTCGCCTAGTTTGTATTTTTATTATAATGTAGCTCCGGTTAAACAGTCGACAACTATCATAAAAGGATTTCATTTTGTCTCATATTCGTAATTATATTACATAAAAAAAAGATAACTGGTTTCGAAGGGATTTCCGTACTTTCGTTTATTTGTGCTATGACATTGATTCAGACTATATACAGAGTTAATTGTAAAACACCAAAAACCTCTTAGGACTATGTTACTAACATCATAATCAACAACTCTTCTTCTATGACTTTTAAAAATTCGTCATATTTTAGTTCAACAGATTTTCATATAAAAATAAAAATATTTAAATTGAACGCCCTAAACGCATGTAGCGTCTACGCAAAGCAAAAGAAAGCGATAGTATAAATTGCTTTCTTTTGCTTCGCATAGAGTTCGTAACATTTAGGGCGTTCAATTTAAATATTTTTATTTTGTATGAAAATCTGGTGAACTAAAATATGACGAATTCTTAAAAGTGATAGAACAAAAGTTGTTGATTATGATGTTAGTAACATAGTCCTGAGAGGTTTTCAGTGTTTTACATTTAACCCTGTATAGATATATGATCGAAAAGTTGTTTCCTCCTGTTATTTCAATCAAGAGTATATATAATATTGACTTATCTACCTCCACGCATTCCGAAGAGAAAGGGTCTTATCATTCGAACGGACAGCGAATTGAGTTGACAAACGGATCCTTAAAAGTGGTTCCAACTAACCCCTCTTTTGGTGGGAAAACCATCTAATGACTGTTTCATGTTACCTATGTTTCACAAATAAATATTCTGATTCTGATTCTGAATGGTGAAGCGGAACGGAGTGTCAGAATTCTACTGACTAAAAAAAACCCACCCTTTTCCTTCACTGCCCTCACGTTCCGGGGCCGCGGTATCATCAAAATCCACGCAGCACTTTCGAAGATTAGCGCATTCAAACAAACAAACCATTCCACTTTATAATATTAATAGGTATAGATATAAATTTACGCAGCTATAAGGACCCATGCACTAAGTACAGATTTCAAATATTATTTAGAAATAATACATATCGACGGTTAAAAGGAAATAGGGTATAAGCGACATTTTGGCCTGGTATTGTTTTGAAAGCTGACTGTTTCTTGTACCTATTATCTTTTATTTTGTCATATTTCCCGATTGGAAAATTAAAAAAAGGTTTTAATTTTCACGATGTTTTAATAAAAAAATACATCAGTTTTTCTAAAATTCTGAACGGCACTCCTGAACATTTCTGTTTTGGTCGCTTATACCCTATTTCCTTTTAACCGTCGATATGTATTACGCTGGACAGTTTAAATTGAAGCTTGCGGCTTGTATATTGACCTTTGCATATAATGTACCTGCATCATCAAATATTTTAGAATGAAAGAAATCTAAATATAAATTAAATTAATAAATTCATCCTTGCCTCGGGAAACATGTTAATTAAAATAAATGCCTTCAGCAAGTGCTTATTATTTTAAATCATTGATATTGCTGTTATTTGTACAGACGCCAGCACAAGAAGCTACCCGAAACTGTCAAATTTTCCCAATCAACCTTGAACGTAATTTCTTTAAATATAAAGTTGAAAATCTATTAAAGAATATTGACAGATTGTTGTAGCTTGATGTGCTGGCGTCTGTACATCTTTGACACTAGAAGTCAGACGTCAGAAAATCAGATACCAGTCTCACCATCGGGTATCACTTTACCCAGATACTGGGTTGCTGCTGCATCCAGTAAGACCTAAGCAGACCACAACATATTTCGATAAAGCTAATGATGATGAATATTGTTCTGAATAGCCGAATATAATTTGTGAAATTGATGTAGACCGTTTGCTCATTCTGTCGCATATTCAATCGCTAATCTGCTGACTAAATAAGCCCAGTTAGTCAAAATTATGTCTCACGGATTTCGAGCCTACGTCTACTAACCAATAATTATGTCCCAATATTTTTTTCTCAATGTCACACTCTATGGTCACACTACTTTGACGTAAGATACCGCACGGACTTACTCAACTTTGTTAGGAAACCTGAATTCGTCAAATAAAGACTAATTGGAGTATTCTATGCAGATCAAAAAAAAAAAGTAAACGTTAAATTATGGAGATTATTCAGCAGAACTATCCGTAAACGACGACTTAGTGGCCTCCGGGTTGAAGGTACTAGGCAACCAACACCGGCAGGAATTCTACTCTAAATCAAAAAAGATTAAAAATACTTTTCAACCGACGACCAAAAGAGGAGGTTATCTATTCGACGCGTATATATATATATATATTTTTATGTATGATCATCGATTACTCGAAGACGGCTGAACCGATTTGAAAAATTCTTTTTTTGTTTCAAAGGGTATACTTCGAAATTGGTCCCATTATCACTAGGTCAGGATCTGATGATGGGATCCTGGAGAAATCGAGGGAACTCTTCAAATATTATAGGCACACCTATGGCGTTTTGGGTATTTCTTATAGTAACTTGTGCAGTTGCTCTCAAAAAATACCATTTGGGGAAGTGGAACTGATGATGAAGACCACAGATGGCCGCCGAACCTACTCAATAATAAGTATTTCGTGGATTGCGATTCGATTACTTGAATATGGATGTTAAGTACTTTATGTTCGTCACAATGCATATAGTGACGTAGAGCTGATGGTGAAGTACCAGGAGAACTCCTCAACAATTAACGGCCCAGCATTGGGAAAAGCAATATTTTGTAAAAGGTTATAAGTAGTTGACATTTAGGCTCTTTTAACTAGGTAAATTAAAAATCAACCAACTAAAAAGAGTGAAATAAAAACTTTTTACCAAAAAATTAAACTGACTCCCAAAAACACTGCAAAGTGAAAAATAACTTTAGTTGCGTAAGTCGGTGCCAAAAACGAAAATACAAAACTAAAGACACCGACTACCGAAATTAAAGTTATTTTTCACTTTGCACTGTTTTTGCGAGTCGGTTTAATTTTTTGGTAAAAAGTTTTTATTTGATTTAGAGTAAATAAAAATTTTAAATAAAAATAAAATTATTGAATCAAAGTACAGATGGAAGTAGAAATCTAAGGCTTATTAAAAAACTTACAAACTAGGCGACTACACCTAAGGGCACCCCCTGTAGGGTAACGGGCCTTGACTTAGGGCGTCGCAGGAGGAAGGCAGCTAGGGACATGCTGAATAGTATCATAAAATACTATTCAACGCGAATGATCTCTTATAACTATATCCAGTGCTTAGCAAACCGCAGGTATATAAAAAGTAATATTCATAAATCATTTATTTGAATAATCATATATGTATATTATTTTTACGATAGACATTAACATAATTATATCTCTGTAAGAATTGAGTAACGTCGTTGTTATTGACACTAATATGCTAGATTTCGGGTTTTCGTTGGGAAAATCATCGAATGACTTCTCCCACTCTGGGTAGAGCGGAAGGGAGTGTCAGACTTCTACTGACTAAAAACCCACCCTGTTCCTTCAGCTGCTCTTAAGTTCCGGGGCCGCGGTATCTCGTTAGAACATTCCCGCAACCCAGCCATAACCATTCCTAATGCTTGGACACAGACCTCCCCTCTATGAGAGGTAATGGACATGTAATCTACCATGCGTGCCCATTGCGAGCTGATGGACTACGGCTGAGTAGTCCTAGATCATGTCGGTTTCGTCACGATGTTTTCCTCCACTGTTTTCGAGAGCACAACGTAAAGCGCCTGTCTGAGTCCAAACCCACAACCTATTACAACTCGTAATTCATATCTGTTACCACTGAGTCACCAAGGGTGAATCCAGGGGGTGTTCATGGGGTCATGGTGTCATGACCCCCCCCTGGGCTGGGTCCAGGTCCTAGGTAGACCACTAATTAAATTTTTTAAACATTGTTACTAGATAATACTCCAGTTTCTGTCGTTGTAGACGAATATCGGCAGTGGATGGCCAAGTGGCAGCGGAGTCAGGAAATACAAATTATAACTTCTTGTGACTTGACCACGATTATATGACCCCACCCTGGCACCAAAGCTGGATCCGCCCTAGTGATTCACCATAGCTATGCCGAAATTATGTCAATAAAGCAATCAAGGTTGAATTATTCTGTACCATCATATTATGTATTTATCTTCAAAGCCATGTTTCTATTACAAAGTTCTGATACACACATTTAAATCAATGAAATTCCATCAGCTTTGGTTGGTATGTATTAGCAACGCTTACAAAATAAATGTTACGAAACTGCTATTGACCTTAACAAAACCGCTTACCTACTACAACTTATTTACAACTAGTAGGAAGTTTTGTCATGTGACGCGAATGGATAGAAGGAGTGTATTATATATGCGCCCAGAAATAAATAATAAACTTTCCAAGTACCTACAATATAAAACTGTATTCAAAAACTAATTAAATTAATATCTAATCATACAGCCTACTCTGTTAATGATTGATTCATTGATAAATGTAATTGAATTATCTGTTTGTTCGTTTGTCCATACTGCGTTTCTAAACCATCGATCAGATTGTGTGAAAGTGTTTCAGAAGAAAAAAATCCACTATCGGATTTATGAAATTTACACGCGTACAAAGTCGTAGGCAACAGATACTTATGATTAAAATAAAAATGATAAAAGCTGTATTTAATGCAATAACAATATTACAAAAATGAATGATTTAATTGATTGGTGGTTTATAAGATAAGTTTTGAATGAAAGTGACGTCAGTGACTGAAAATTTGTGTGGAAATCGGTTGTCATGTCATAGGCATGATCTTCAGAGAAATGTATGAGGAAAGTTTAAAATAATTATCAGGACTGACAAGCACGAACAGACGTTCGCCCACAGCTATCATTAAACATCTTTACTGTAGTCGTGACGAATAACTAAGATCTGGTAACACAGTCCTGCAAAGAAGTACCATTCATGTTACCCAGTTAATGACAAATGCTCGTGTTGGACATGTTCACTCAAATATCACTTTAGAAACTATATATATTAAATTATAATTAATGTGAGAACTAAATATGTAGGTTACATATTTAGTTCTCATATTAATTGTAATTTGACCAGTACGGATTATATTGACTTCTGAAGGGACGTTGACCTCTGTGATTGTTTCGGTGTTTCTACTCAGAGTAGTCAGAGAGGAAAACCAGGTTGAAATAGTTTAAATTTAAGTAAAATAGCATGTAGCAGTTTTATTGATATCTAATTTACATATCATTAGTTAATAGTATTTTTTTTTGTGTATTCTGATACTAAAAGCCTACATCAGAATGCTGTTGGAATTAAAAAGTGACGTTGAACTCTGAGTTTGCTTCGCTGTTTCTTCTCAGGGTAGTCAGCTAAGAATCACTTGCCTTATTATTTTAATTTATGAAAAAGACGCGATTAAGGAGGCAAAGGTAAGACGGTCCAGAAAGAAACAAGCCAAGTACGAGTTTAACTCGTAGACTGTAGGCTTCGTACGAATTTATCTAATTATTCAAGTTTATTGGTACCGGATATAACCCCATCAAACTTGGAAAAACGCATCGTTATAATAATTATTGTTAGTGGTTTTTACATTTTTATGTGCAGTTAGAGGTTACTGGAGGATGTGATATTTGAAGTTTATCCGAGGTTATTGATCTTAATTCTTTGGAATATAATGGAATCATTAATGTGCCATTATTTGATTGTTTGTGGAAAAGTTCCATGAGATTGGTTATAATTACACCTTTTTGGTCTTAACGGTGATTGTGATATTTTACTATCTTAATGTAGAAGAAAGAAGAATTAGAGTAAAATAGGTAATCAGAAGTATTAAGTTATCATGAATCCATACTATTATTATAAATGCGAAAGTCTGTCTGTCTGTCAGTTACGCTTTCATGGCTACACCCCAGCACCATTCATTAAGAGGGAATGAGCTGTATTCCAAGATACAGGTTACCATCTAGTTCGGATGCACAGGGTCTCAAAAATCATGAAGTACAGACGCCAGCACATCAAGCTACAACAATCTGTCAAATTTCTTTAATAGATCTTCAACTTTATGGTTAAAGAAATTAGGTTCAAGGTTGATTGGGAATATTTGACAGTTTCGGGTAGCTTCATGTGCTGGCGTCTGTACTATTAGGCGCTGTATCTGTATAATAAGACTGTAAACTACTTTGTGATTGTGTATGAAACATTATTTAGTGAAATAAATTTTATATTCATATAATTATATAACGTGCTTCATCTTCGACCACATCATCGCTAACCATCAGGACTTGTGGCGCATAAAAACGAAACAGGTGTAAGAAGCAACTTATAATGAAATTATAAGAAAAAAACCAGTTTTTATAAATATCGGAACGTATGTTAGAGTAGCAAGTATTGTATTCAATTAATAAAATAAAATAAAAAATAAAAGAATACCAATTTGAATGAAATTTGGAATGAAAATAGTTGAAAACTCTTTTGTTTTGTTTTTTTTTTTTATTAAAAATAGGTTCGCGTTTGACCATTACGCCCCTGGGATAACACCGCAGAGCCCCAGGGCGTCGCGACGCACAGTTTGGGAAGCCCTGGTATAGATGATAACTGAACCGTTTATTCTTCTAGTTACGCTTTTTTCCATAATATATTCGGTTTGTTTGGGTTATTTCCTAAACTCTGTCACAAAACACTTCTTGAATTTAAATGATTACTAGAACTAGTTTTAGAGGCATTTTTAAACGATGACAAAATTGGAAGGCGTGCTTGGAAATCTTTTAATATAAATTTGTAACAAACCTTTTATTTTAATGACACAAAATAAATTCCAGTACCTACGTAGTACGCGCAGCCTCTACTATATACAACGTGTAATTTAAAGGGTATATACATACCAAGTGCATGGCTTCTTTGGATGATAACAAACGATTTTTTTTTTTAATAGTTGATAGGTTCGCGTTTGACCATAATCTCACCTGGTCTTAAGCGATGATGTGGTCGAAGATGAAGCACGCTTGCCTAGAAGTAACCTATTCACTCTTGACTTAAAGACTCCCAGGTTATAACTATCAGGAAACACAGACTCCGGCAGGGAATTCCACTCCTTAGCCGTACGCACAATGAAAGTATTCCCAATATCCCGATATGGCAAGGGTTTTGTAATCCTAAGTCTAAGTGTGTAGAACTTATTACAAATTTCAATACACTGATACCAGAGACCGAATTTTTCAAATTAAGAAGAACGAAAAGAATTACCGTGTTATTGGCCCTCGTAGTGCTGTGACACGTTTGTTATGATTGGTATTCAAGAAATATATGAAACCAATAATTTGGTATCAATTCTTTGAGTCACTTATTTTGAGCTGAAACTTTGTATAGAGACTCCATACCAGATGTTGTCTTCAGCCCTTTTGGATAGATATGGGGTTTCCGTTACAAGTTGTATATGTATCGACCCACACTAGGTATATATACTACACTCGCGCCCTCAGAGTCGTCAGCATTAGTGACGGGATCCCATAGAACTATTGCCTCCCGGGGTTGCGGGAATGTTCTGACGAGATACCGCGGCCCCGGAACGCAAGGGCTGAAGCTGAAGTAACAGGGTTGGGTTTTTAGTCAGCAGAAGACTGACATTACTTTCCGCTCCACCCGGAGCGGGAGAAGTCATTTGATAATTTTCCCACACGAAAAAAGTACCTATGTAATAGGTATTTATTTATGTTTCTTTAGATTTTCATTAAATTGTTTTACAACCATTAATAATTCTTTGATTGAATGATTTTTGAATATGCCTTAAAATCAAGATACTTAAGACATTACTTAAATAACCTTTTGGTTTTCAATGCCACAAAAAACAAACAATTAAAAACAAAAAAAAAATTGGCCCACATGGGGCCGGAACGGCCCCAAAGGGGGCACCTTTATTATAAATATTTTTTAATTTTTTTCTTAAAATCAGAAAGCGATTTACAGAATACATATACCTACCAAGTTTCACATGTATACGTATAGTCCTAATAGTTTCGGAATAAGGTGGCTGTAACATACGGACGGACGGACGGACAGACAGACAGACAGACAGACAGGCGAACGACATGACGAAACTATAAGGGTTCCGTTTTTGCCATTTGGCTACGGAACCCTAAAAACAATTAAAGACAATTATAAAAACTATTTTCCAAAAAATTAAACCGACTCCAAAAAAACACTGCAAAGTGAAAAATAACTTTAATTTCGGTAGTCGGTGTCTTTAGTTTTCTATTTTCGTTTTTGGCACCGACTTCCGAAATTGAAGTTATTTTTCACTCTGCAGTGTTTTTTTGGAGTCGGTTTAATTTTTTGGTAAAAAGTTTTTATTTCACTCTTTTAAGTTGGTCTATTTTTAATTTACCTAGTTACAAGAGCCTAAATGTACCTAAACTACTTCCAACCTTTTACAAAATATTGCTTTTCCCAATGCTGGGCCGTTAATTGTTAAGGAGTTCTCCTGGTACTTCACCATCAGCTCTACATCACCATATGCATTGTGACGAGCATAAAGTGCTTAACATCCGTATTCAAGTAATCGAATCGCAATCGACTCAATACTTATTATTGAGTAGTTTCGGCGGCCATCTGTGGTCTTCATCATCAGTTCCACTTCCTCAAATGGTACTTTTTGAGAGCAACTGCATAACTTACTTTCATAAATACCCAAAACGTCATAGGTCTGCCTATAATATTTGAAGAGTTCCTTCGATTTCTCCAGAATCCCATCATCATATCCTGACTTTTATAAAAATGGGACCAATTTCGAAGTATATCCTTTCAATCAAAAAAAGAATTTTCCAAATCGGTTCAGCCGTCTTCGAGTAATCGGTGATCATACATAAAAAAAATAAAATAATAATATACGCGTCGAATTGATAACCTCCTTTTTTTGTCGTCGGTTGAAAAAACAAAAAAGAGAACTGGTAGGCCGTAAGTTCTGCTCAAAAACCCAAATAACTTCGATTAGTCCGTGATCATAGCACTTGCAACTGCGTAAATTATATCGAAATCTGCACAGAAGAATCCTAGAGCGCTAGTGAAAATGAAAAGTGCTAGTAATACAAGTTCAGTATAATATGGCGCTTGCAAATGTGCCGAAATATCGAAAACTAAAAACAATTAAAAACATGACTAATATCCCGTCTCAAGTTCATAATCACAATCATTGACAAAGGTCTAATATAAACAATAGTGTCCATTAGCCATATCCTACCATAACGCATACAAATATATAAAATACACATATCTTAATTTAACAATAAAAATAAAGAAATGACTAATGTTCTAATGACAATGTTAATCTTCATCTACAAAATGATAATCTTAATATAAAAAATATATATTTGTACCCTACATTTTCATATACAAATTGAAAATACTAAAAACAATAAAATTATTTACTGTAAACACGTTCTACTCATTTTCTCATTTTGTAAGCAAACAGTGGAGAAGACTACAAATATGACAGCAATATACCTACGTCCAACATATAATATATTTATATGTATATAGTAAATACTAGTTGTGCTCGCGACTTCGTTCGCGGAGAAGTCGATATTACTTCTTGTATCGTTCAGTGAAAGCTTTATTCAAATCATTTCAGCCATTCCAGAGAATAACCCGGATAAGCAAAAAGACAGACAGTTTTGGTATTTTAGTACCATTTAAATAACTATAAGCACTTGAGGAAAAAATAGTTATTTTGTAATCACAAACAGATACTTTAATTTTACTCATGTGTGTAGTTTTATTGAACAATATAGATATAGATGTATCTTGTAGAAACATGAAGAAACACGGAAACCTACGCTTGTAAACACGTCATATTATTTTGCAGGTTAAGAGTCTAAAGTGTTATTAATATGCACGTGCATTTAGTCTAGATCATTACGCCAACATAAAGCAAAAAAGAACCAGTTTTCAGCGCTAAAAATGAAACAGGACATATAGTATTTTATTGTTATTTTACATTTAGTTGTTGAAGAACTTTGTAGCTATACCTATAATAAAAGGCTCATAATTCGAGAGCCGTAGGGAAACAAGTACAGTGCCACACAAAAACCGACCGTCCTTCCGTCCTTGCCACCGAGGCCCGCCGCAATGTCCCCGTAATTGTCCGACCCGACCATTGCCAGAGCCAGCCCGCGACGCTGAGCCAGTAGTTTTAAATTCCCTTATTAATAATAATAATGATATGATCCAGCCTGTCCCTAGTTACCCTCCTCTGCCCTGATAAGCCCTGGTTGGAGGCTTTAATTAATTTATTAATTAAGGCAACCACAGGCAAGCCCGGTTAAGCAGCCGACAACCTCAGAGGTCGACCTGCGAGATGCCACAAAAAAACGACATGTAAAAGCAATGCCTGCCGAAATCGGTTCTTGAATGGGCAACCATTTTATAACATCACGATTCCTCCTTGCCTGGCCTGGGGAAGCCAGAAAATTTACACTGGTCTTACCAAGGGGCAACAGTATCGTGTGATCCAGCAACTAGGTTATAGAGGTCAAATATGCTGTCGCTCTATGTAAAGTTAGAATGGAAGCTGACAGCGACAGTTGGAAAAATAGGTACAGACGCCAGCACATCAAGCTACAACAATCTGTCAAATTTCTTTAATAGATTTTCAACTGTATTGTTAAAGAAATTAGGTTCAAGGTTGATTGGGAAAATTTGACCGTTTCGGGTAGCTTCATGTGCTGGCGTCTGTTCTAAGCAGAAGATGGTTTCACTTCATGTGACTTTCTAGTTTAAAAATGAAATTTAACTACATTTTTGTGAGACTTTATTTCCCCGTTTCTTCCTCTCAGCTAAAACACTAGGAAATAGTGAAGGGCAGGCTTTCTGGCGGATTGTTTTCATTTTCATTTTGACTTCCAAAAAGTGCTGATTTCCAGCAAAGTTTGACTTTTGATTTTAACTTCAACGCAAAATTTTAAATCTTTACAATGGTTTTATTAAATGTTATTTATTAATAATATATTTTGTATATTTGACATCATGTACTCAATAAATAGCTTTAAAACTATTTATGAGTATAAAAATAAAGACCACCATGTGTATTTTTTTTAATTTTGAATTCTCAATTTAGTTTTTTTTCGTGGTCTGCAATAAAGTATAATTTATTACATTCATATTATTTACATAAATATAAATAATTATTTTAATTCACCAAGCATGCATGACCAGAAATAATTCAAAAATATCGTTTTATAAGTTCGAATCAACACGTTCTTTACGATTATTGATGCTAACCGATACATACAAGGATAAGAACTTTATCAAACACTTGAAAATCATTTGTGTTACAATGTTTACTTATGGTATTAATGAACTGAGAGTGGACTCTCAAGCAAAAAAAGTACAACATAACATACACCATATTTAAGCGTCAATAAGCCTAGTGGATAAGGTGTCGGACTTGTGATCGCGAGGTCCCGAGTTCGAATCCCACCCATTACACTATTGCCGTGAATTCACTCCAGACAGACACAAGCATATTTAGCTTAGTTGGAGGGTTTAACAAGATTGCTAGTAATGTGAAATCTACCCACATTGCTAGGTATCTTTAAAAAAAAAAGTTTGAGACCTGTGTTCCTCCTCTATGAGAGGGATTGGACCACAATCTACCAGCGCGGGTCTAGTGAGGGCTGGTGGATGTCACATGTATTCAGTTTGATCACAGTCCTAAGACCTTTTTTTTTACGGTATGGGAACATCATCGAATGACTTCTTCCGCTCTGGGTGCGGAAGGGAGTGTCAGATTTCTACTGACTAAAAACCCACCTTGTTCCTTCAGCTGCCCTTAAGTTTCGGGGCCGCGGTATCTCGTTAGAACAGTCATATGAACAATGCTTTTAAATGTGTCGTAAGTAAAAAAAAACAATATATAAATATATGTAAAATAAAAAATATATTAAATAACAAATAAATCGTTCGTGTGTACGTGCCTTAACAGTGGTTGTTTGCATTACATAAACGTAGCAATGTCATTAACATTTGACGTAGGTAACTCACATACTTCTTGTCTAGCAAACTTGTTATGTATGATGGAAATATGTTTATCAGTTTATTTATACCTATTTATTCTTTAGGATCACATTTAATAACTTGCTAGCAAAATGGAAAATATTTCTTTTTCAAATAGGACTAGCAATACGGGTAGAATTCACATTACTTCTTAACCCACCCAATTGAGCTAAATATGATTGTGTCTGGGTTCACGGCAATAGTGTAATGGCGGCTCCACATTAGTGCCGTGAAGCCCCGTAAACAGGCGTGAACGTGAATGTGGACGGTTTTCGCGGGATTCACGCGCATTCACGCCTGTTCCCTGTTCAGTGTCGGTATTTTGTCCCGCGACAAAGGGTTCGCGCCCCCTTCGCGCGGCGTTCACGCGTTCACATCCACATTCACGACCCCATGCCAGTTTACTCCGGACTACAAAGGCGAACGGACTTATGCAGTAGTATGATATCAGGCATAAGTCAGTTTAATAACATCATCATGAACATCAGATGTACATAGGGCTCAAGCCACTATGCTAGATTATAATGGTACGATGTTTTACAGGAATGGTCAATCTATGCAGATATTTTTTTCAAGTCATTTGCAATGTAAAGGGAATTGTTTTTATATTATGTAGCAGCAGCTTATACGTCCATTTCGCGGCAGGTTTCACGAATGATTGAAGTATCCCGTGAATATGGAGGGCACGACTTGTGCCGTGAATTCACGGCACTAATGTGGAGCCGCCGTAACGGGTGGGGTTTGAACCCGTGACCAGTCGGTCACAAGGCCGATAACTTAGCCATTAGTCTGTTGACGCTTTCTTAACATTATCACTTGATAAAGACCCACAAATTCTAAAAATATCAAATATAAACGGTATTTAATTTCCATACGTGTTGTTATTATATGTCAAAACAAGCCGACTATTCTCAGACATCCGAGTCTGTATTGCAACATTTCAATACGAATCGATATTCTTAGTCACGATTTATCGAAAAAAGATTTCAACGTGTAAGATGCGACAATCATTATGCCATAGTAATGTGTATGTTGTTGGCTCGGTAACTCACCAATCTTAGGCCGTGCGCGCACTGCCTTGCGGTGGCCGCAATTCCGGTAGTTCTACCGCACCGGTAGACTGACACACATTTTGCGGTGCGGTAGACCTACCGGAATTGCGGTACCGCAAAATTTGTGAAGTATGGAGTGTCATAGAAGTGCGCGCACTGCGGTCAGTCTACCGGTGCGGTAGAACTACCGGAATTGCGGCCACCGCAAGGCAGTGCGCGCACGGCCTTAGGCTCAATTTACACCGCCGCGGAATGGAATGGAAGCGACTTGTAATGAAATTGTACATAGCATAATGAACTTTATGTCAATTGTATAACATAAAAAGACAGTAGCTAGGGGAATTCTCGAGAATGCGCGAGGATTCCGCGGAAGACGCGCGACCTTTTTCAACCGACGACAAAAAGAGGAGGTTATCAATTCGACGCGTATATTTTTTTTTTTTTTTTTTATGTATGATCATCAAGTACTCGAAGACGGCTGAACCGATTTGGAAAATTCTTTTTTTGTTCGAATGGGTATACGTCGAAATTGGTACCATTATCACCAAAGTCAGGATCTGATGATGGGATCCTGGAGAAATCGAGGGAACTCTTCAAATATTATAGGCACACCTATAGCGTTTTGGGTATTTCTTATAGTAACTTGTGCAGTTGCTATCAAAAAGTACCATTTGGGGAAGTGGAACTGATGATGAAGACCACAGATGGCCGCCGAAACTACTCAATAATAAGTATTGAGTGGATTGCGATTCGATTACCTGAATATGGATGTTAAGCACTTTATGCTCGTCACAATGCATATGGTGATGTAGAGCTGATGGTGAAGTACCAGGAGAACTCCTCAACAATTAACGGCCCAGCATTGGGAAAAGCAATATTTTGTAAAAGGTTATAAGTAGTTGACATTTAGGCTCTTGTAACTAGGTAAATTAAAAATCATCCAACTAAAAAGAGTGAAATAAAAACTTTTTACCAAAAAATTAAACCGACTCCCAAAAAACACTGCAAAGTGTAAAATAACTTTAATTTCGGAAGTCGGTGCCAAAAACGAAAAAACAAAACTAAAGACACCGACTACCGAAATTAAAGTTATTTTTCACTTTGCAGTGTTTTTTGGGAGTCGGTTTAATTTTTTGGTAAAAAGTTTTTTTTTGCTCCTCTTTAGTTTGCATGTTATACAATTGACATAAAGTTCATTATGCTATGTACAATTTCGTTCGGTTCCAATACATTCCGCAGCGGTGTAAATTGAGCCTTACGCAAAGGCATTTAAACGTATACTATAAGTTTTCAACATTTTCTCACAATATCTAAGTATGGAATATTCTAGAGATAAGAATGCGCTCGCTTCTTATTGCGACGCCGCTTAGAAAAGGTTAAACAGTTGGTCCTGGCTGACATTCGCAGGGGCAAGGTTAGGCAATTATTCGCAAGAAAGTTGTTGTTAGATTGCTGTTAGACAAGATCAGATGCATTCCATAAAAATGGGTAAGCCCTAGTTACGGCTTTGTTGAAGAATATTTAAGTGATCTCGTAGCCCCCAGCGCTAGTCCCTGGCTGGAGGCTTTAATCAATTGAGGCATCAATTAATAATTAATTGAGGCAGCACAGGCAAGTCCGGTTAAGCAGACGACAACCTCAGAGGTTGACCTGCGATAAACCAGACAAAAAATAACCCGGCGCTAGTGTGCGAAGGAACATGGGATGACCTTAGTCAGTTAGGGTCTGACTGACTCCCACAATCCCCAGAGTTAAGATTTCCACCTTTTGAAAAAAAATAATAGCTGTATACTCCGACTAGTAGGTATACAATATATACGCCACCATTCAACGTAAAAAGCATGGAATTTCATACAGACAATTCTTCAATTACACTAATGGTGATTATGTTAACTATTTTTGATTACTCATTCCTTCCTACACATACTGTTACGGTGTCTAACAGGTACCTATATAACGAATAAAAAAACACGTTCGTCATAATTATCATTTATCGAGATAGAGGAAGTTTTGAATGCAGATTTAAAATATCACAATCCTTCCAATCGAGGATGTAAATGTAAATTTAAAATGCCAATTTTATATGTAAAAGCTACACTTTGAGATACCGCCAAGGTTGTCTTTATTTAGAACTAGCTGTGCCCGCGACTTTGTCCGCGCGGAATAGTGACTTTCGGCAGCATTTTTAATTTTTTAGACAAATTATTTTGAAAATAAAACTCATACATAAATAAGCTGATGACTGAATGACGTAATTTCCATACAAACTTTCATCTCCTATTTCAACCCCTTACAGCCCTTTTTTCGCATTAAAAAGCAGCATATGTCCTTTCTCAGGCTCTAGACTATGTCCGTACCAAATTTCATTTAAATCGGTTCAGTAGTTTAGGCGTGATTGCGTAACACACAGCAGACTTTCGCATTTATAATATTAGTAAGGATAGCTAAGTTATTTTTCGAATTCGAATGTCGAAATAAATATCGAGATTTTGGCTAAATAATAACATGGGTCAATCCGTTGTAGAGTTCAGATAGGCAGCACTATTTAAAACACTAGTACTCAGCTCTGTTCCGTAGATTTTGCGTGAGAGAGCATTCATCCATCCATCCTCACAAACTTTCGCATTAATAAAATATTATACACTACTATATTATACTATATTATATTATACTATATTATATACTACTTATTATTGTACTTATGCCTCCAACACCCCAGGGTTGAATGTTACTAATTGTTACTATTTATCTCATTTTAAGTGAACCATAATTTTTTCGAGAAATAAATAATGAAATAATGATGTTTATTTTGCAAATGGGTTATAAACAGGGATGGGCCGAAATTCGGTTCACATTCGGTTCAACCGAATTTCGGCAGCTTGAACCGAACTTCGGCATTCGGCCGAAATTCGGTTCAAATGCCAAACATTCGGCACAAGAAAAATAATACTTATTTGCACTATTTTGACTAAAATTTTATAGAATTAGAATAGCATTAATGTTATAAAATTATGTCTTTTACTCACTCATGGTCATTTATTTTAGTTACGAACATTGTAAATGTAAATCTTAAATTAAATCGGTTCTTCTTATTAGTCTTGATAATCTCTGCCTAATTAATTTGACATAATAATTAGACAAACTATTACAAAAATTAAATAAACTTATTATTTTTCTTACAAACATCTGGATTACAATTCGTAAATTGAGGTAAAGGTGAATATTATGCATAGCCTTATGTTCCTTCACAAACTAATGAACGGTCGCATAGATTGTAGTGAACTGCTATCGCGCATTCTATTGAAGGTTCCGCCTAGGATTCCGCGCTTTCCAATAACCATTCAGTTTTTCTTCAGCGCCCTATTACCTCTACAAACACAGGTCTAAACTCACCACTCGTTAAGATGTGTGACAACCTTAATTCATTTAATAAGTCCGTACCCGAAACAGATATATTTAATGACCGTAAGTTGAAATTTAAATCAAAAATCTTGGCCTCCCTCCACACCAATTAAACGTAGTCAAATATTCCATTATATTAATCAATTGTACACCTAGATTTAAGTTAGCGATTAAGCGGTAATCTGGCGTCTTTGCTGTCAATGTTGTGTTTACCTGTAATTGGCATATATATTAGAATATTACCGTATGATTAAGTATATGTATGTGTGTGTATGTGCTGTGGGTGAACCTAAATTAAAAATTAAATATAAAAATTGAATTAAAAAATCACGTTTTTGATTCACAAACTAAACATTCATTAACTAAAGGGTACTTATTTTTCAAATTAACAAATTTTTTCTCATCTATCTACTCACTCATATTTAAAATTTACTAGAGGCAGGCTATGGTGCAAAAACACCAAAAACTCTGCCTTATCTGGCAGAAGTTTGTTACGTTTTTTTTTTCGTATACGTTTCCTGTCTCCGATAAAAGTTGCTCAGAACATACAGAGCTTCCAGGAAACGATAAATATATTCGAGATTGAAGTAAATGCGTAAACAAGTCACGACGTGTCGCTCTCGAGAAAGCGCGCGAAATTGAACCGAAATTCGGCCGAACTTCGGCCGAACTTTTCATTTTAACCGAATGTTCGGCCGAAGTTCGGATTCGGTTCAAACCACATTCGGACCATCTCTAGTTATAAATAACACTTTTTTTACACGTCTTTTTTTCGTAAATGTAAACTAGATGAGGCCAGTGTTTCCTAACTGACTACTCTGTTGTTCTGCTCTACTAAATGTGTTTAAACTTAAGTCGGATAGGATAGTAGGATGGACGATAATGTCTATAGTTATTTGAATTAAACAGGACCCAGCATTTATTGCACGCTGCATTGGTGAGTAATAATCAGTAATCACACCTGTCTAACAAACGATTCATCCACGATCAACTTTATTTGTTTACATTACGAAACGTGAACTCACTGCGTCCTCGCATTTCTGACCCGTGAGAAATCAGTGTGTGAAATCCATTTAAGTATAAGCTTTACAAATCGTTTTGTTTTTATTAATTCTTACATTGTTATTGTCTCTAAGTTTCTATTGTGAGCTGTACTTTACTTACGTCCCTGAAAACCCACTGCATATATTTAATAATATAAATATCTAGCTTCTATCTAGCTTCCGCTTGCGGGTTCGCTCGTGTTTAAAGTTTTTTTTTTCTCGAAAAGATGTATCCAGTATTCTTCTCTCTCTGTACTGAATTTCATCAAAATCGGTTAGGTAGTTTGGACATGTAAGAGTAACAGACTGACAGACGTACTTTTACTTTTTGTTTGAATTGTAAAGTCTTTTGCGAAATACAATAACTTGGCATTTATATATGCAAATTAATAAAAGAGGGGAGACCAGAAAAATACCATTATGACGACACGCTTGGCGTAGGATGGTTCAGCGACTGGCTGCTGCACTGCGAGTCAGTTTCCCGACCTGGCACAAAATGCTTGTATGGCCTACAAACAATTGTTACGAGTTTACGAAAGGAGATGTTTCATTTTTATTTATTTCAGCAAAGATGGGAAACTTACCCCTGAATAGAATAAAGTAACATTGTTTTCATAATATCAAATGGTTCTTATGTACAAAATTAAAATTAAAAATGTTTGACGTTTGTACTAAGAGTTATGACAGCCATGACAGGTTGTAGAAATGACGTTTACTTAACCTTGTTTTGTTTTTGTTCATCAGAACTAACCCACAGAACACTTTTACCCTAGCGGGGACCTGACTGACTGATAAATTTTCAACTTTCAAGACAACAAGCGGTTATTTTGAATTCATTCAGACACACGTTTCAAAAATGGAGACTAAAGATTTTTGTAACGATAAAATCGTCACACTTCATTATGTTTACTCAAAAATATGTATAAGAGAATAATAGTAATTTATTTTTAACACTACAAGAATACACGCATTTTTTAATTATCTTCTACGTTGCATTGATTTGATGAGACATTATTTCAGAATGAATGAAGTATGCAAGCAAACGAGACGCCATCGCCATGTTGAATAAAACATGGCAATAATTGTAAAACTATTATTTTTGTGCACAACAAATCAGGCTCAAATTCACCAGAGCATATTTTTCCCCAATTTGTAGTATTTTTTCCTCTTTTTCGATGAATGTACATCTGATGGCCGAAAATGAAACATCTCCTTTCTAATGTGTAGTGAAGTTTTTAAATAAAATCGTCATCTTATATCATTTAATAAAAAATAAAAGTTATTAAGTATGTATATCTAACATTCAAGCACACACGTTGCTGTTATCGCCTGTTTTCAATAGCCATCCGAAATAATGATCATCGTGAATCCTGTTTAGCCTATTAGCCCAACTATGGTGTGGGGTCGGCTTCCAGACTTACTGGATGCAAGAGAGTAATGTTTTACATAAAGCAACTGCCTGTCTGACCTACACAACCTAATAGCTTGGTACGATAATACCTACCCTTTGGTAAGCGTCACATTTTCTGGCTTCTGAGTACCTGTAATCCGTAAGATATACAAATCGTTCCGTTTACGTACATGCGCCAAAGGCTGAAATACGCGCCGAGAGTGCAGCTACTGGATTCGCATCGCAATGTCAACTTCAAGGCATTTGTGGTGCGCATACCAACATGTTTCCTGCCTCAGGTGATGGAAGAAAGCTTTTGGTCACAGGATGCGGTATTCCGCCGGTTTCGCGGACAAGTGCCACCGGAACACACAAAGATCTAGTGCAATTTAGGATATATTCCCTTTATGTCGAGTCCCTTTACGTCGAGTCTGAGAGTCTATAATTCTTCCAAAATATTACTATTTTACGCTTTCTAATACCATTACGTCGAGTTTGGTTAATAGGTACAGTCAGATAAAAATTAAAAGCCAGTATCATTAAAATATTGTTTTATTATTTGTTGTGATTAAGTATGATTATGAACAGTATATTTTCTTATTAAGTAATAAATCATCCCCATTAATATAAGTTATTAGTAATAATTCTTCTCAAATAAGTATCTTTTTAACACGCTTTTATTAGGTCGACCTTTATGTAACTAACTACGTAATGGAATCTAAGGTAACTAATTCAATCATCTTCCAAGGGTCGTAGCGTAATGAAAATTGGCAGCTGTATGTAGTTCTGATGACAATACAATAATACGGTATTGTCAAACTGATCTGATGATGGAGCCGGCAGATATGTGTGTATGTACACTTACAAGTGTACATACACACGCTCACACACTACAACACACAAACACACTTTCACTCACAGACTACATACACAAACAACTCACGCATCCACATACACGTAGGTACGCACAATCCAAATGATTATATTTATCATGCAGATAACATATTTAAATTAATCTAAATAATTTAATTAATAATTTAAATCAATCGTAATACAATATTTAATTTAATCTTTTTTATCTTAATTTATTTGTTATTTTGTAAAATTTATTTAAATTTATGTTGTGAAACCAAATATTTGTGCTTCTATAATTATTATTGTATAAAAGTAAGAGCTAAGAATTTAAGATCAATTTGGGGCCTAGCATCTTTAACACAAGTTGTTTTTAACAACTTAACAAGGGTGCTAGTGGTACCAAACTATTATTCTGTTCGCAGTTTTGTTACATATTCTCTTATAAAAATATAGTGTATTGTATAGTAAGTGAATACCAATGTAATTCTTATAAGAAATAAACATCTCAAAAATAATAAAAAAAAAAAAATCAAATGAACTTTGACCACGATTAGGTTCCAAGGTCTGATAATGAAGCCGGAAGATAGGCACTGGCATTCCATGATGGAATATCGTATCATGGTCGTGTTTGCACTTGTGAGAAAGGCCACGTAATGGAGTTTGAACACGATCAGGTTTCAAGGTTATAACAAACCTAAAGAAAATCCGTTATCGGTTTTCTTAACCTTTTTGAATTACCGCGTAATCCATAGATTATTTTTTTTAAAGATGTCACTTTCAAATCCTCTGGGGGGATCGACCGTTTAATTGTTCTCTACACAGAATAATATGGCAAAAAGTATTTTTTGTTTTTACGTGCATTTATAAAAGCGTGTTTGTCTAGTGTTTTTTAACCTATTAATTTATTATTATTTAATCTATATCACAGTATAGTCATCACTATTCATGTAAATGTAAATGTACAGTAAATAATTCTTCTAAAAAAGTAACTTTCTTAATCTATATAAATCACAGTAAGTATTTTAAATAATTAGAAAATAATCAATTATCAAATCTTACAGATGACAGTCGTTTAAGACAAATCATTAAATCAATTTTGTTACTTGTGAAATCTTCAACTATTTTATTAATACGCATATCAATAGCCAAGCATTTTTTATTTCTTTGCTTCTGATTATTGTCGTTATAGACGTTTGCCTGCTCTATCATTAATCTACCTTCTTTAGCTGTACCTGACTGTACTTCAAAATATGAGATTATTAAACTCGACGTAAAGGTAGTAGAAGCGGGGTAAAGAAACTCGATGTTAAGGGAATAGAAACGGGACAGAAATCGTAGACTCGACGAAAGGGTAATTAATAGAAGCGAGACAAGGTTCTCGGCTCGACGTAAAGGGACTCGACATAAAGGGAACCATTCCAATTTAGTGATACTAACATAGTATTAAGTTTTATTTACTAACACTATTGTTATTATATTACTAGCGACCCGGCCCGGCTTCGCTCGGATAATAAAGTTTATATTTGCATATATATGATTTTACTTAATCAATTTCTCGTCCAATAATTTGCCACACTCATATATCAGCGATAACTCATAAGATATTCATTTTATTGATATAGTGTAAAAAGCAATTTTGATCTACATTAAATCCTCAACATATCTGACGTATTTAATTGGATAAGGAATAATACTGTACTGTTAAAAAAGATTCGTAAATAACCCAACATTTTAATGTAATTTGCAACATTTTTTGATATATTGTTGAAGTAATATCTTCGTACTTCATTCAATCTATACAAAACCTTAACTTATTATACACTAAAACCTTCCTCAAGAATGACCTACTATATCTATTAAAAAATCCCGCATCAATTTCCGTTGCGGAGTTTTTAAGATGTAAACATACATAGGGACAGATAGACAGGAAAGCGACTTTGTTTAATACTATGTAGTGATGTATACTTTAGGTTAAGGTAATATCTGTGGGTCTTTGTAACCTGAAAATAAATGAAATAAATAAATAGATAAAATGACTGCTCAAGACCAACGGCTTCTCGATATATTAAGACAGTCACCCATCTACGTACTGACCTTCGCAAGGGTTACTTAACCTTGCTCATCATCCCGTGCTGTTATTATTTAGCCACGAGCTCTTCTCGTGAGATGATCATCATTAATAAGAAAGATAAACAAGGGCTCAGCGGGAAACCCGTATTCAAATGGACACGTAATAATAGTTTTGCGCATCAAATCTATACTAATATTATAAAGCGGAAAAGTTTGTTAGTTTGTTTGTTTGTTTGTTTGTTTGTTTGTTTGTTTGTTTGCTTGAACGCGCTAATCTTCGAAAGTACTGGGTGGATTTGGATGAAATTTGGTATGGAAGTAGCTTGAAGCTTGAGGAAGGTTATAGGCTACTTTTTACCCGACTGCAAAAAAGGAGAGTTATGTTTTTACCGTGATAGAATCCACGGGAGCGAAGCCCCGCGAGAGTACTAGTAAAGTATGAGACTCGGTAGCTCACTTCCTACTGAGACGAGTTGTTGACATTTTAATATTAAAATTTTAAATATTAAATGATAGATAATTATTTAAGTTCTAATGTTGCTGCTATCTGTACCAGCTAAATATTTTACAGTATAAAAACAGAATATAATTTTTTTGCAACATAATTATCAACTAACAACCGAAGCTAACAACAAATCTATTTATGTATATGAAAGCGAAATACCACTCACTGATTAATCACGAAATCTCAGAAACTACAAGTAGTACGACTCTCAAATTTTGCATGGGGGTTTCTTTTAGTACGTAGAAGCTCGTTAGGATGGGATTTTGTGAAATTCCCACGGGATCGGAATTTACATGGGAAAAACTTCCCACGCGAACGAAGTCGCGAGCAATAAGCATCAAGTGATGTAAAAGGATGGAATAGATTAAGTCACATTTACTCTCTTAAAAGACACATAAAATATTAATTTAAACAAAAATACATCCTGTAAATGCAGACATAACATTTTTTTTTAAATAAGTGAACAAGTTTTGTAGGTAGAATTCGCATTACTAGCCATCTTGTTAACCCCTCCAACTAAGCTAAATATGCTCGTGTCTGGAGTGGGTTCACGGCGTAGTGTTAGGGCGGGGTTCAAACCCGGAACCTCTCGATCACAAGTGCGACAACTTCGCCATTAGGCTTTTGACGCTTTAACATTCTCGCAGGTTAATTATTCAATTGGCAAAAATAATTGTTTATTTATTTATTTATTATATACTTTATTGTACACCTTACAATATTACTATGTATACAAAAAATTTAAACTAGTGTATAATGGGCGGTCTTATCGCACTTCTCTTACTCACACATCTCTTACAGACAACAGGAGACAGTTTAAGGGCTATAAGTGTACAAACATCATAATATTAATTGAACATAATAATATAAAATACATACAATACCAAAATCATAATTATACTAATAAATATTACATGTATAGTTGAGAAAGAAGGGGAAAAGTTATAGAGAGAGGTAATGCTCCTTCACCATTCTTTTGAACGCAGAAGTGGAATGCATACGAATATTTAACTCAAGATTTTGTGATGATCTCAAGGACCTAAAATGTGTGTCACAGAGGAACTGAAAACGTTCCTTAAGATAAAAAGGAGTAACTACTAATCCGTGAATGATTAAGAGTTGTGTAATTACCTATTTTCAGCTATGGGTGATTTTATTTATTTACTCCTTATGTTAGAACGCCTTGCAGCAATTACACCAACGGAGAATGTTGCAATCTACTGCTTTCCAACATCCTATGCGCGGTGGAGTGGTGGACAACGAATGGATTGACGATGGCTCACGAATGGCATCAGGTTCCCTTTCCGTGAATGAGTTTTAATTCACGAAAAGGGAACCTCCATATCTCCGGGGCTCCATATTTGAATCCATGTCGCACACAATGTTAACACCATTTCTGAGACTTGATTAGTTTTTCATCACAAACTTTCATTGAATTTGAAAAAATATAGAAAAATTTGAAATGTTAATCTGACCTTAGACCAAAAAAAGTCATTCAACGATGATTCTAATAAATTGGCTTGCTTTAATATGACTATTGTGGAGCTTGGTAACTATAGTGCATAATATACAATCTTAGTTTTGGTTTAGTAGGTATATGCAAAGCCTGAAAATAGTTTATTCAAAATCGAGGTATTCCTCGAAGCGCTACCATTTTGAAGCGCACCAAATGAAGCGCTCCGCGGTATAAAAAAGGAGCGCTTCATTAGGTGCGCTTCAAAATGGTAGCGCTTCGAGGAATACCTCTCAAAATCACTCAGTAAAATATTTTCACCTTTTTATACTTTATAAAAAATCAAACTTGATATACCTGTGAGTCTTGCAGTGATGGCCCAGTGGCTACAGGCTCTACTTGTGTGTGGCAGGTCGTGGTTTCGAACCCATTTGGGCATATAACTTTATGTAATTTATATCATCACTAATGCTCTCAAGTCGGGGATGGAACCCACCACCCATGGTTGACTGGTAGAGAAGGCCTATGGCATTAAGTCCGTCTTTGTACATTTGTGTTGCATAAAGTTTTAATAAATAAATAATTAAATAAATAAGGAAAACATCGTAAGGAAAAGAATCCGTACAATTTAAAGAAAATGGATGCACTCATAGTGCACAAACCTGTTATTATAACGTAATAAAAAACAGGTTTCTGCAAAATATAGGTACATACATATATATACCTATTTAAACTGTACGGATTATTAAAAGAATCCGTTTAATTTAAATATAGGAGGAAAAATATATAGAAAGGAGGATACGAAGGAGAAATTTAGATATGGATTCGTAAATCGGTTACGAGAACGTCTCTGCCCCTTCTAGGGGTCATAGGAAAATAAGTCATGTAAAAAAAGTTATTGCAAGATTGAGAAAGATACTGGGCAAACATAGGCTTCTTTTTATACTAGATTCTATTATCTATCGTTTATTCCCACGGGATTAGGATTTACGCGTAAAAACATTCCTCACGAACGAAGTTACTTCTAGGCAAGCAGACTTCATCTTCGACCACATCATCACTTACCATCAGCTGAGATAGTGGACAAACACGAGCCTTTTATCAATATTGTTCTTAAAATGTCGTGGAGCCAGCGGTAAGTAATTATAAAAAAATCAACAAAACAAACTCTTAATAGGCTTTAATAGAGTGTATCATGCATGAATCGTTTATCAAGACTTCGTGTCAATCGTGAGCGACCAGGTACCGAGGACAAGAAAAATTATAGGTAACTTAATTCAAATTCCAAGGTCAAGTTACATGCAATGATTGCGCCCATTTCATTGATAACTTCAATTAGTAGGGCCTTGGCGCCTCCGTAATGATCTGTTACTATAATAGTCGTAAATAGGTACTGTGGTGGTAAACTAGCATTAGTGAATTGCCACGAGTTTAAAAACCCAATGGGTTTTTATGGCATATAAACATGCAATGTGTTCAGGTTTTTAAACCTAGATTGGCTTGGCTACCATCTCACCTGATGGAAATCGATGATATAGTCGAAGATGAAGCACTCTTACCTACAAGTGACCTATTCAATCTTGACTTAAAATCCCCAGGTTATAGCTATCAGGAAACACAGAATTCGGCAGGGAATTCCAGTCCTTATCCGTACGCACAATGAAAGTATTCCCAAAACGTTTTACGCGTATGGGTGGGATTATTGAAGTTTCGAACTGATTTTTATGACTTCTGAGTGGTAATTGACTAAGAGAGCTCATAATAATTATGACGAAGACCAAACTAAGAATAACAGTCCCTTAAGTAGTTGTTTTTAATCTTACGCTTAAAAGAAAAAATTTCATTATCCATAAATTATGGCCTGATTTAGCACGACTACTAGTCTTAATAAATAACTCTTGCATACGTATTCAAAGAAACTGCCACATTGGTCAAATGTTCACTAACGCGACTGCTGAGCATGAGGTGTCGGGTTCGATTCCAGGGTCGAGTAAAAAGAGCATTTTTTATTATTACTAATGAGCGCACTCTTGACCTCGATCTCGCCTGATGGTAAGCGATAGATGAGGTCTAAGGTGGGACGAGCGAGCCCAGAAAATGCCTATTTACTCGTGCTTTAAAGGCTAAAAAGTCATAAGTGGCAAGGAACAGAAGCCGGCAGAGAATTCCAAAGCTTGGCTGTGCGCACAATAAATGTGGAGGAGAAACGCTTTGTACGACAAGACTGTATATCAACCAAGTGTGGGTACCCAGCCGTGCGTCTGGTAGATCGGTAGTGAAAGGGTCATGGAGCTCTTGAGCACACTCTCCGAAGTACAATCTGTAGAAAACCAACAGGCAAGCAACGGTTCACCTATGCTAGGAAGAGCCATCCCACAAGTGGCTGCAATACTCCACGCAGGAACGGACCTGTGCTTTATACAGATTTAGAAACTGTCCAGGCGTGAAGTACCGCCTCACCTTGTGTAGGATTCCCAGCTTTTCAGATATTGCGTTTTTCTGTAAGGAATTTCTCATTAGTAGCCCGGAGTTTGGAAGTTGGGCGTTAACCCATGCTTCGGCAAGTATGTTAAGCCGTTAGCCCCAGCTGCCAGTTAGACATCCAAGACAGCTGTTACGGGTAGTCAAAGACAGAAAGTCTGACACTGGTCTAGGCAAGTGCTATTGTGTTACCTAGGTACTGGGTTATGGATTCAGATACGCAATCTCTCCATGTAAGCCTTTTTTTTTTTTCGGGTTGGACATCCTCATGGATGTCCTCCGCCCAGGGGCGGGCGAAGGGGTCTGTCAGATTCTTACTGACTAAAACCACCCCGTGTTCCCTCGTACACATGCGCCGGGGGCTACCGGAACACATATGTATTCTTCAACGCGGCCCCCGACTAGTGCCGGCCCGCCTCTGCTGACCCCATCTTTTTAAGCAGGGGCAGTGAGGTGTTTGGTTCTCCCTGCGACTCCTAAGAAGGGCGCGCGTGTAACAAAACGCGCCACCACCCCTCCATGTAAGCCTACCTCAACATTGTTGGGAACGGCTAAGCAGTTGATCATATGGATTCAAAGAAACTGCTGTACTTTAAATCTATCATTGTGCGTAAGGAGTGTAATTCCCTGCCGGAGTCTGTGTTTCCCGATAGCTATAACCTAGGGGTCTTCAAGTCCCCGCCGGGGTTGCGGAAATGTACTAACAAGATACCGCGGCCTGGCACTTACGGGCAGCTGAAGGGACAGGGTGGGTTTTTAGTCAGTAGAAGTTTGACACTCCCTTCCACTTGGCCCAGAGCGGGAGAAGTTATTCGATGATTTTCCCACCCAGAATAAAAAAGGGGTCTTCAAGTCAAGAGTGGATAAGTTACTTCTAGGTAAGCGAGCTCTATCTTTCGTGATATGGTGGTCAAACGCGAACCTATTAACAATTTAAAAAAAAAAGAAAATTTCCACATACCTCCGTATAAACAATGGTCACTGCATTTATATCCATCCTATTGTGATGAGCAGGTCATGAGTGACCAATTCAATGTTCTTTGAATTTTAATAAGTCTTAATGGATCAAGGATTTCTGGGCCTATTGTTGAGATAGGTCAAGTTTAAATTCACTATCCGAGCCCTCTTCTTGGCCTTACCCTAATTTATTTGGGGTTAATAGATCTAGTTCACATATTATGTTGTAATACTGTTCTCTTTTTGTGGAATATCTATAATTGATTTATATATAATCAAGTGAATGTTTTTTTTTTAATAATTATTTAATTACAATTTATAAGAGCGTTGTTTACCGATATTAATAAAAACTTTTTACCAAAAAATTAAACCGACTCCCAAAAAACACTGCAAAGTGAAAAATAACTTTAATTTCGGTAGTCAGTGTCTTTAGTTTTGTATTTTCGTTTTTGGCACCGACTTCCGAAATTAAAGTTATTTTTCACTTTGCAGTGTTTTTTGGGAGTCGGTTTAATTTTTTCGTAAAAGTTTTAATTTCACTCTTTTTAGTTGGTCTATTGTTAATTTACCTAGTTACAAGAGCCTAAATGTCAACTACTTATAACCTTTTACAAAATATTGCTTTTCCTAATGCTGGGCCGTTAATTGTTGAGGAGTTCTCCTGGTACTTCACCATCAGCTCTACATCACCATATGCATTGTGACGAGCATAAAGTGCTTAACATCCATATTCAAGTAATCGAATCGCAATCCACTCAATACTTATTATTGAGTAGTTTCAGCGGCCATCTGTGGTCTTCATCATCAGTTCCACTTCCTCAAATGGTTCTTTTTGAGAGCAACTGCACAAGTTACTATAATAAATACCCAAAACGTCATAGGTGTGCCTATAATATTTGAAGAGTTCCCTCGATTTCTCCAGGATCCCATCATCAGATCCTGACGTTTATGAAAATGGGACCAATTTCGATTCGACCCTTTCAATCAAAAAAATAATTTTCCAAATCGGTTCAGCCGTCTTTGAGTAATAGATACATAAAAAAAAATATACGCGTCGAATTGATAACCTCCTCTTTTTGTCGTCAGTTGAAAAAGCATTCCCGTACAAATATAATTATTTAAAGAATCATATGATGAAAAAATTTGCAATTTAATATGATAAATAAAAATAATTATAATATTTTTCCATCATAATTAATTACATAAAAATATAATTAATTTAAAAAAACTTATCGTCGTTTGCAGATGCATTTAACGACAAGTTGTTGCCGAACTTTCAAGATTCATTCAAAATTCTTTAGGTACTTAACTTATCTTCTGTGCCAACACAAATTATGCTCGTAAAAATCACGATGGTTTACTAAAACAGCGGTGCCTCTAGGAAGTAAAAAGTGCTTTGAAAAATGTATTTTGAACATAAAATAGTTTTAACGTGTAAATTATTATACAAGCAGGCTTATTTCAACTAATAAACAGTTGAGTATACATTTTCGATATTATTTATCTTTTTTAGTGGAATGTTAATTTTGAATCAGGTTTTTTTTTTATTCAGGTCCTTTTTCCGACTTTAATTGAAAAGGATTTTTTTTATCTAAAGTTACGAAGAGAATTAAAGACTTCGTAATTTTTTTAATCTACCTATGCGTATAATTAAGTAGACCTATTCTAGTGTGTCGTATAAATTATACAAATAGATAAAAGAAAAAATACAAGTTTGCATTTAATTATGAAAATCAATCGCAGAACAACGATTTGAATGAAAATGAGAAACACATTATTTATAAGTTAGTTATTGCCTTTAACGACAGGTGTGAGGAAATCAAAGAAAAAGCTGGAATGTGTCGCTGCTAATGAGAGCAAGTTATTAATTACAATCAATTAATAGTATAGTTCCACGAACAACTTCCCAAAGACTTAAGTAATGAGAAAACAATGACTTACCGGTCATGTTTGTCAATTCCAGCACTGATAGCTAAATTTCTAAAAACCACAGTCTAATTTACACAAATAAGATAAATGAACTACAACTTAAGCAGTCAATTGTGCACTACACTTCAAAATTAATGACACATACCTAGGTTAAATTTTAAGTTATTATTTACTCGAAAATAATTACTGAAAAATCGAATTCGAATTTCGATTCTTTTTTTTTAAGTGTTCGTTTTACGAAATGCTGTACTGGAAGCTGCGTGCGAGCAAGCGCGCGTGTCTATAGATCGAAACAAAATGCAGGGAGTCGCGAAGGCGTCGTTGTAATAAACATTCGGTGCGCGCGCGCCGATAAAGATTCTGTAGATCAAACTGTACGTGACGATACGCGATATCATTGTTAGTGATAGTAATTACACACACGTATGTATTTTTTCTATAATCGTAACAGTAGTATAGTTTTTAGGGTTCCGTAGCCGCATGGCAAAAACGGAACCTTTATAGTTTCGTCATGTCTGCCTGTCTGTCTGTCCGTCCTTCCGTATGTCACAGCCATTTTATTCCGAAACTGTTAGAACTATACATGGGAAACTTGGTAGGTAGATGTATTCTGTAAACCGCCTTCCTATTTTAATAAAAAAACATACTTAAAATAATATTTAAAATTTAAAATAAATATTTAAAATATTTTCATGAATCCTATGCATGTGTTAGTATTTATACACAGGTCTTTAAAAATGACATTGAGGTTTTTCAAACCACTTTTCCATAAAGTTAATCGTTTAAAAGATATACGCTTCCAAATTAGTCAAATGTGTGCCCCCCTCCCCCTCTAACTTCTATAATAATGGATTGAAAAATCTAAAAAAATATATGCTGTAGATCTTAATGTAAACTTTCAAGGAAAATTAGTTTGAACGAGATCGGGCTAGCAGTTTTTGAGATACAACATATTTTCTAAAATCGCAAATATAACTTTGTAATTCATACAAATACTATGAAAAACAAAGTTATTTGGCGTAGTTGTAAAAATTGTAAATAAGCTAGTTTTAAGAAATTTTTAAGGTTTTTTGTTTTTTTTTTTTTTTTTTAATTAAATATATTAAGTATATTATATTTATTATAGTTACCACGAAACCCTTCATGGGCGAGTCCGACTCGCACTTTACCAATTTTTTATACGTTATATAGGTACCTGTTAGACACCGTATCAGTATATGTAGGAAGGAAAACAAAGTTATTTGGCGTGACGGAACCCTTCATGGGCGAATCTGACTCGCACTTGGCCAGTTTTGAATTTAAAAATGTGTCTTAAACTTTGAAAACCCTGCCTCCTAAACTAGAGTAAACCTGTGACTTAGGAGTCAGTGTTCTGCTATTACTTCGTGATCAAATAATTATCTCTATGTGTTTGTTGTTTTTATGAAACCTAATAAATTTAGATTCTATACAAAAAAAAAATTTACAAAAACACTACAAAGCCAAAAATAACTTTAATTTCGGAAGTCGGTGTTATTGGTTTTGAATTTTCCTTTTTTTCACACCGCCTTCCGAAATTAAAGTTATTTTTGGCTTTGTAGTGTTTTGATATGGAAGTTGGTTCTATTTTTTGCTAAAAATTTTTTTTTCACGCAATTTAGTGGGTTGGTTTGTAATGTATCTAGTTACAAAAGCCATAATGTCAACAACTTATCACCTTTTACAAAATATTGCTTTTCCCTGTGCATAGCCGTTAATTTTTGAGGCGTTCTCCTGGTACATCACCATCAATTCTACTTCACCATATGCATTGTGACGAGCATAAAGTGCTTAACATCCATATTCAAGTAATCTAATCGTAATCAACGAAATACTTATTATTGAGTAGTTTCGGTGGCCATCTGGGGTCTTCATCATCAGTTCCACTTCCTCAAATGGTGCTTATCGAGAGCAACTGCACAAGGTACTATAAGAAATACCCAAAAAGCTATAGATGTGCCTATAATATTTGAAGAGTTCCCTCAATTTCTCCAGGATCCCATCATCAGATCCTGATTTCGTAACAATGGGACCAACTAGAAAGTATACCCTTTCAAATGCAAAAAGAATTTTCCAAATCGGTTCAGCCGTCTCCGAGTTATGAGGTAACATACATAAAAAAAAAAGTTCAAGACGAATTGTAAACCTCCTTTTTTTGAAGTCGGTTAAAAATAAAAATAAAAAATAGCACGAGGTTAAACATACAGTTATGTGAATGTGCATGTGTGTGTGTGTGTGTGTTTGTGTTTGTATGTGCAAACACAAACATGAGTCAGGAACGAACAGGATTTCGCATATCTTCAGATTTTTAGATCCTAGAACATGTCCTCACGTGTTAACTTTCACCGTTATAAGAGCAGTGGTGATGATAGAAATTATACAAAGTCATGTCTACGTTTTTTTCTGGGTGGGAAAATCATCAAATGGCTCCCCGCGCTGTGAGTGGAGTGGAAGGGAGTGTCAGACTTCTACTGACTAAAAACTCACTCTGCTCCTTCCCAAGACATACAACTCGTGAGTCGTGCAGCACTGGGTTACCTCTGCTGCTCCAGTCTGTTCTTTAATTTATAAATCTAAATATATATAACTCAAAGGTAACTGACTGACTGACATAGTGATCTATCAACGCACAGCCCAAACCACTAAACGGATTGGGCTGAAATTTGGCAAGCAGGTAGATGTTATGACGTAGGCATCCGCTAAAAACGGATTTTGCGAAATTCTCACGGGATCCGGATTCACACGGGAAAAACTTCCCACGCGGGCGAAGCCGCTGGCACAAGCTATAAAGTATAAAGCTAAAATTTATTACTTATTTATAAAAAGGTAAAGTTTTCAAAAAACCTAATTCAAAATGTTAAAAGATAGTAGGTATCTTTTTTTACGTAATATTATGATGACATACAGGAAAACTGTATTTTGGATATCACCAGGGTCATTTTAAAAAACAAAAATTGTTTACCAATACTATATACCACAAACATACATATTACCGGTACTATAAATAACTTTATATCGACAGTGAGTTTAAATAAATTAAATTCTAGAAGTCTATAAATGGGTATAGGAAATTAAGAAGAACACTAACCACGAAATGGCAACATTTAAATATCGTAGGAAGTTCAAACAACTTCTGGTTTACGACGCTGCTAAATTAGACGGAACTAGTGTCTTTATTAACCTATTAATAAAAATAAAGTTGAAGTTTCTTTGTGTGATTCCAAAATGTCTGTTTTCTCAAGTTCTTTACACTGCTTAAACGCAAAAAAGTATCTGACTGTCTTTCTGCTTGACCGGGCTAATCTTCAGAATGACTGAACCGATTTCAATGGGACTTTCACTGAATGATAGAACAGGTTATAAAAATATCAGCTACTTTTAATCCAGGAATCTCAAGGACATACGTCTATACTTTATTTATTTATTTATTTTACACACACTTGACAGACAATAAATACAATGCACAAAGTAACACAAAAAACCTTGCAATGGGCCCCAAACTAGGCACAGCCTGTATCTTGGTGGCCCAATATAAAGCAGAGGTTGACAGAAACCTACTTGTTACTCGGTTCAGAGTTACACAGCACAGTCCGTTAAAAAAAATACATATTACGTGTTTAAAAAAAAAAACGATAACAATAATTTACATTTATAATTATCCAGTTTAAAAGCTCAAATTTAACAAATTAAGGTTAAATATGTTATGTCTATTATGTTTTAACTTATAATTAGATCTCACATAATCAGACTATATGTTAGAAATTTGCTGACTTAGGGTATGCAGGTTTTCCGAGGTTTCGGGAATGTTCTAACAAGATATCGTGGCCCCGGAACTTAAAGGCAGCTGCAGTAACAGGGTGGGTTTTTAGTCAGTAGAAGTCTGACACCCCGCTCCATCCAGAGCGGGAGAAGTCTTGATGTTTTGTCACATTGTTTTCCATCGCCGCTTTAATGTCTTGTCTTAATAAATGTATTTAGATTTGAAGAGCTTGCGGCTAAATTATAAGAGCCGCACGCGTTAAACTTCAGGTTAAGCAATTTATTTATTTATTTATTTATTTATTTATTATATACTTTATTGTACACCTCACAATATTCGGTCTCGGTCTCTGGATGGCTGACCATCTTATCATAACGAGATACCTCCGTGCCTCGGAAAGTACTATCGACCAATCTTACGCATGCTCACCTTTAAAGCTATAATCGCATAGCACGGCTCACAACTCGATCGCCTAATGCATGTATTTTCACCAATAGGATACACGAAGCGTATTTTAGTAGTGTTCGTAATAGTAAGTATTAATATAATGTTACACGCCCTGTACTCACAAAATGTATATTGTTTATAATTGGGCGAAACCAGGAAGGGATGTGGTTTGTCACTAGCTGCGCTGCCACAGAAATATATTTTAAGTGAGCATGCTTATCTTTGGCTGATAGTACGTAAAACCTTTTGTCTCGGTTGTCATTTGTAGGTACATGTTTGACAGTCGTTTCGAAGAGTCAAAAGCCAGAAAATTTGACACTGATCTTACCAAGGGTTAAAGTGTTACCCAGCGAGTTGGTTATGGAAGTCAGATAGGCAGTCGCTTCTTCTTCTTCTTCTTCTTCCTCAGCTACATCCGGTTAGACTGGAAGCCGACCCCAACAAAAAAGGGGAAGGCTAAGTAGATGGTGGTATGTGTACAACGTGTAACGAAAACACCATATCTATCCAAAAGGGCTGAAGACAACATCTGGTATGGAGTCTCTATGCACAGTTTCAGCACAAAATAACTGACTCAAAGAATTGATACCAAATTATTGGTTTCATATATTTCTTGAATACCAATCATAACAAACGTGTCACAGCACTACGAGGGTCAATAACTTTCCACGTCACTTGCCAATAACACGATAATTCTTTTCGTTCTACTTAATTTGAAAAATTCGGTCTCTGGTAACAGTGTATTGGAATTTGTAGTAAGTTCTACACACGTAGACTTAGGATTACAAAACCCTTGCCATATCGTTTGTTATCATTCAAAGAAGCCGTGCACTTAGTATGTATATACCCTTTAAATTACACGTTGTATAGTACGGCTTTTTAGTATTAAGTTATTTTTTTTTCTACTCAGAATAGGCTCGAGTTTGACCACCATCTCGCCGGATGGTAAGTGATGATGTGGTCGAAGATGGAGCACGCTTGCCTAGAAGTAACCTATTCACTCTTGACTTAAAGACTCCCAGGTTATAGCGATCAGGAAACACAGAATCTGGCAGGGTATTCCACTCCTTAGCCGTACGTACAATGAAAGTATTCCCAAAACGTGTTGTGCGTAT
Organism: Tholera decimalis; assembly: GCA_943138885.2. NCBI lineage: Eukaryota > Metazoa > Arthropoda > Insecta > Lepidoptera > Noctuidae > Tholera > Tholera decimalis. The sequence goes on along the minus strand of OW964552.2, from coordinate 5,940,627 downwards.
GGGTGGGATGTCCACCATGTACCGTTTGTCTCGTAGTCCGATGATGGAACGGGCTTGGCGAAATTAGATTGTGTAATTCCATCGCACACTCCCGGAAATATAACCGATAGAAAATCGATAGACTTGCTTGTATTACAAATGAAAAGGTACCTATTACAAAATATCGGTAAGTGTACAATCCACAACATTTCCACAGTATATTTGTGTACATTATCAATTAAGTGGGTAAGTATAACATAATAAATACGCTTAAATACCTTAGGCACTAAATTACGTTTTATACTTTTGTTTACTGTCACTCAAATACAGTTTTTTGTTACAATATGATCATGTTTCTGAGTTTCACATTAAACTCAAGTGGCTGCCTATCCGCCTTCGCCGGAATGCACATATTTTATCATTACTCTACAGTATTCCTTTCAATCCAACGACTCCCTTTTATCTCAAAGAACGTTTTAAGGTCCTTCATGACACACATGGTAGAGATTTGGGATCATCAGAGAATTTGAGACTTTTGATGCCTACACATTCCACAAAATTTTATGACCAGTCGTTTACGGTGCAGGCTATTCGGTTGTGGAATGCATTGCCGGTGTCAGTAAGGCAAGCTCAGTCACTCGCTGTTTTTAAAGCTCGGTTGCCAATCATTTTCTTTCAAACTTATGATTATTCCTTTATTTTTCTCCACACAATCTTAAAGAACACATTATATATATATTTTTCCTATATTATATTATATTTTTGTTAGTTTGTTTATTAGCGCTTCTCCTACACATTTATTGTGCGCACAGCCAAGCTGTCGAATTTTGTCCGATTTCAATGGGACTTTCACTGAATGATAGAACAGGTTATAAAAATACCGTTTACTTTTTATCCAGGAATCTCAAGGATATACGTCTATACTTTATTTATTTTACACAACAAGTTATGACAATACAGACAAAGCTGTGGAATTCTCTGCCGGCTTCTGTGTTCCCTGCAACTTATGACCTTTCAGCCTTTAAATCACGAGTAAATAGGCATCTTCTGGGCTCGCTCGTCCCATCTTAGACCTCATCTATCGCTTACCATAAGGCGAGATCGAGGTCTAGAATGAGCCCATCAGTAATAAAAAAAAAGGTGTACACTAATATAGCTCTCCCCATCTCTTCTCATCTCCATTTTAATTAAATAGTAACCTCTTCGTCACTGCGAGTCCTTTTTACCTGCTCAAGGTTGTTGGCAATTGTTGTCGCCTTAAGCAGTTAGATCTAGAAAGGGAAAGGATAAATCTGGCAACTTGCCACCATCACACCGGCCGCATTTATACGGCAAGTTTATTTTTTCCAATGAAGTAAAGTTTTGTTTTTTATAGATCTGTTCTCAATCCTGTCAGAATAAGCTCTAGCTAAAAAGCAGGGGAGATTTAGGTGAAGTAAACATATCACCATCTTCGGTCTTTACCCGAAAGTCTGAGCATATCTTTGAAATTCCCCGTTATTGTAAAAAAGGTCTGTTACAATTAACATACCTAAAAAAAGGTTTGTTTACTCGTAAGAACTTTTTCTTTGAACACCGAGGATTAACATCCCATGTGACTGATGGTGGCCATATGGGAAACTTGGAAGGAAGCTCCAGTTCCTCTTAGAAGACCACTTTGAGGTTTCCCTGAACTGAAGAATTTTCTCCCATGAGCCTCGCTGTGTACCTACGGTATCGCGTGACCACTGTGTCACCTTCCTCCTTCAGGTTACTGAGTGGACGGTCAAAATCCCCACTCTGGAGGCCCTTGGCCCCAAAGCCTCTAACCGGCCTATATATCTGCCACAACGAGTGCGTGTGCTATCTAGGTCGTCTTGCCACATTAGTACCCTTTTTTTTTTCAAAATTCTAATTTGCGTTGAAACAATTATTCATGACTTCATGACCTATGAATGTAACTCAAGTACCTACCTATTGTTCCTTCTCCTATGGTTTCTTTTCCGATCCTGGAGTCTTGGATCATCACAGAAGATCTGTCGATTTTTGTGCAGTTCACCACTGAGATTCTCTAGCTCACACTGTTCGAGATGCCTCTTCTTCTGAGATTGTTGCGGTGTTTCTTCACAAGATAGTCAGTAAGGAAATACTGGCGTCAGTAAGTTAAATTTGTATAATTATTAGATTGTAGTGTCCCACAGCTCGGTAAAGGCTTTCATCTATTTTTTTATTAGAAGAAAAACATTAAGATAAACATTAAGGTAAACGAATTGTTTATAATCAATTTGTAAGAATGTTTCTTATTTTCATACATTTTATTAACTATTTATCTAAACTAAAAGAAACCATAAAAAACTCATCATCAACGATATCGGCTGGTATTGTACCCAAGAGACTGCCAGGCGGCATTGCCACGTTTTATGCTCGTGCTGATTAGCTGAAGCCTCTGGCGAAAGTAATAGCCAGTTCTTGGGTCAAAGAAAGTGTCAACCAGGTTTCTCAATTATTATTTTTTTTAAACTGTGAGTACAGGTGTCGGTGGTCCGTTTCGTTAAGTTTCGGCCTCAAACGGCTCGAAAACAAATAGTTACCAGTGCCAATATTCATGTATGCGCCGCTAGAGGTTTTACCTAAAAACCTTTTCTTTCTCCAGAACGTAAGTATGTTCCTCATATTTTACTGAAATTGTGAATTGAATTAGCTTATAACATCAATGTACCATAAATGAATCTTGTATTTTGCTGAAATAAATTTTATTTATTTAAAACCTCTAAATAATAAGCTTATAAAATAATAAATAAATGTGAGATGAAAGGAATGTATCAATAATAGATCGAATAATCAATATTAAATATTTATCAACAGTGCGTTCTGTCGCTTGAATAGTTATTTAATTGCCCGTATCATTTTGTGGTAATACATTTTTTAATTAGGTCGAATGGAATGTTAAAATTTTGAGGTTTTAACATCCGGTAAGTATTAATGTGAAGATACTTTTCAATGCTATTTGTTTCGTTTTATTACAAAAAAAAATATATCCGCATATCTTGTTCCAGTATCAGACTACAAGATGCAAGGCGATTCGCCACTGGCGTATATCTCAACTGTACACATTTTTTTTTTGGGAATACTTTCAATATCCATAGCGCTAAGTACTAGGATTCCCTGTCGGTTCTGATTCTGTGTCTTGCCTCGGCTACAACCTGGGAAACTTTATTTTGAGGTGGGATAATCATCAAATACTTCCCCTGCTCTGGGTGAACTGTCTAAAAAACTACTCTGTTAGTTACCCTTGCGTGCCAGAGTGACGGTATTGGGTTAGAACATTCCCTAAGTCCTGAAAACAGGGATCTTGCAGTCAAGAGAAGGTAGAATACATCTAGGCATCAACATCGAGCATATCATCAGGAACTCATGGTTGACTGGGAGATAATGCCTACGGTATTAAGTCCACCTTTGTACCTAAGTGCATGAAGTGTAAATAAATAAATAATGCTCAAACGCATCATCATCATCCCTGCTAATAATAAAATATGATACCAAAATTCGCCACAGTCAATTTGGAATGTGAAGAGTTTAGAAGGTTCAACGGCCGCCATTATGTACGTAATATGCACTAAACTGTCGACCGTAGATATAAGCAAACACTAAACGCAGACGATTGTGTAGTGGACAAACAAGATCCAAATTTAGTTATCCATACTAATATAATAAATGCGAAAGTGTGTTCGTTTTGTCTGTCCTTCTTTCACGTAAAATCGGAAAAACAGATAGATGTGTTTTTTGGTGTGTACTCGTTGGTAGTTAAAGTACTGACACATAGTGACATAGGGTACTTTTAGCTTTAACTGGTAAAAAATATTTTCATGAGAGAGAAGCAGCGAGCTGAAACTAGTATTTATAAAAATAAAATATAAGTGTCTGTCTGTGATTTCAAAATAACTGTGTTTTCTCAAGTGCCTATACTTCTATACACGAACCTTAAATACAAACCAGCTTTTTTATGTTTTGTCTGACGGTCTGTCGTTTAGTATGTCCGGGCTAATCTTAGGTTTGGCGACACCGATTTTAATGACACTTTCACTGGAAGATAAAGGAGCTTATAGGACAACATAAAGGTTTCACGCGGAAAAACTGCGGGACGTGCAGTCGCGGGCACTGCTATTTAATTATAGAAAATAACTAGTATTTGCGTGTTGCGCGAGGTGCAAGCACCTCGCGTGCTTGTGAAAAAAAAAAAATGGGGGGGGTGATGGGGGAGATGGGGGGGTTTAGTATTTACGTGTTGCGCGAGGTGCTTGTGAAAAAAAAAGAAAAAAAATAATTGGGGGGGGGGGGGTGATGGGGGGGGTTGCACAGTTATTTCGACTAAAGCATTGCCCCTCTAAATGAATCTGAAAAAAAAAATGTTCCAAGTCTCTTAATTTCCGAGATCCGCCTAAAGGGGGTGAGAAGGGGGGCGGGGGGGGACTTTGAAAAATGGTTTTTACTTTACCGAGCCTCCTCTATACGAATCCGTAAAAAAATAAAAAATTCGGGTCTCGTAGTTTCCGAGATACGATAGGGAGGGGGGAGAATGGGAGTGAAAAGGGGAGGTTTGGCACTTTTTCCGTAGGTTTTATAGTTACTTGTTTACGAATCTGTCAAAATATACCCACCTCCCATCCACCATCTGGGAGAACAATTATGTCAGTGAGTCAGTCAGTCAGTGGTAATCTAGCTTTATATAGTATAATAAAAAAACCCGCAATATTTTTTTAAGTCTTCTTTTAAAATTACCTGTTTGATAGGAGAAAGGGTATAATAAATGAAGTAAGATTGACATGGTCTATGTGTCACATTTTAACATAATCTGGCCATAATATGTGAAGAGATAACAAACGAATATATGGAGTTACATTCGCATTTTTAACCGATATCTTAATTAGTCTGTATGTTTTTTATATGAGTGAGAACTGAAAAAAGAATAAAGGAGATAAGAATTGAAAAAAAAAAACAATGTGTGTTAAAACATGAAATAAACTTTTGCGAAATATTTTTGTTGAAATTTTACCAAAATTTAATCACAATGGATTCTTGAAGGTCCATGAATTTCTCAAGAAGCCGAAGTCCAACACAAAACGTCTTTATTGGGTCATAGAACAATAGGCATAGGCATTGGACTTATACATCACAAAAGGTAATTAGCAGTGCGCATACGTAACACAAATATAACCTCAACTGTTTAATAGTCAAAAATATTTAGGCTTCTAATTCAATAGGTTCCAGTGGTTTTAAGTAGATCGAGGCTAAAAGAAACATATGATCTGTAAAATCGATCTTTAAAGTTACGCATCGCTCGTTGAGTTGGAAGGGACCACTTAAACAGATGAAACATTATCCCACTGTGCCTTATAAAGCTTGCTAAACCATTTATCCTGTTGAGGATGTCATTTGTACGTCTTTGAAAGTCTTCCTAGATATCATATTCTTCTTAGCCTTTGTCTAAGGAGGCGGGACGCGCGAGGGAGAGGCGAGTCCCAAGGCCCTCACAGCCCTTGCGCCCCAGCCGCCGCAGGAGACGCTACGAACGTCGGGAGTCGCAGGGTGACTCCCAGCCACCGTAGGCGCGTGCCTGCGGGCTGCGAGCAATGGGTAGCTTGCTGTCCGACTGAAACCAGGCCCGTGTAGAGGGCGCGTCGTGTTCCACGCGCACCTTTGAGTCAGCAAAATTGTCAGGGCCCACAAGGGGGCTGTTTCCTGCCGGCGTTGCAATTATTTATTTATTTATGTACATACATGATACTTATAAAGGAAAAAAAAATACAGACAAAAGAGCACAAAGGTGCTGCTTATTTCCTAAGAAATTTCTTCCAGCAGACCTGCGACAGGAGAGTTGAAGAGGAGATGATAGACACAGTGTGTATAAATACTAATTACAATATAAAACATTCTTAGCTATAAAATTAAACTAAAATGATATATTTAATAAATATATACATACATAGAATTAAAATACATATTTATATTAATGCTATAAAAATATATACCTATAATAAATATATAAAATTACGGGATGTTAGATAGGTAATGATCTTTGACCTGCTTTTTGAAAATACTAATGGATGGAATTGGAATTGTTCGAAAGAGTTAAGAGTTCAGCGGCCTCAGAACACGAAAAGCATATGATGGAACACGGATGGGTGTTAGTCAGTAAATATCTGACACACCCTGCCGCTTCGCCCAGATCGGGAAGCAGTCAAGGGATGATGTCCCAACCTTAAAAAGAGCCTTTGTCTAACTATTTTTGAGGTCGGCTTCTAATCGAATAGGATGCAACTGAGTATTAGTGTTTTTGCCAGTAACTGGATAATGCGATACCCCTTGGCAAGAACAGTGACAGAGTTTCTGGCTTCTGACTACTCGTAAGGACTTTCCAGAAAGCCAAAAGCAAAAAGCCAAAAAAAATCTGACAACTGTTTTGCTGGCTGCGACCCAATTCAGTAATGGGGTCACAGTCAGCCAAGCAAATCCAGCCAACCCAGTGGTTGTGGAGATGAAATAAGCAGTCGTTATATGCAAAAACTAATACTACGACCCCGACATAGTTGTGGAAAAGCTAGGTGGTTTGATCCAGTGATCAATATTGCTGGGGCCACACTATCGCGATAATGCGAAGATTTGCGTTGTCGCGACACGTCTGGCCAAAAAATTCGTCCTATCGCGAATCTTCGCGAATTCGCGCCGCTGTCGGTAAATTGCTGCACATCAAAGGGGTTTGTCGCGACAAACTTCGTGTAGTTGGCTACACTTCGCCCGCTTTAGTAGACTTTTTTAGTTTTATTCCTATTTTTGACCTTTTCATATTTATTCTAATTATAAAGTTGCAGTAAATAATTTTTATCTGCTATGTGCTACAGCCATAGGATACAGCGCAACCGCCCCGTCCATGTTTCCCGCGAAATTAATTATCGCTACGTTCTAGAGAAAAAAAAATACTACGTCGCGATACGACGTAGTATTTTTTTTTTTTTTTTTGATGTGGGCAAGCACTTCGTCATAGATCGAACACAATTTTTTATCGTGACAACGCGAACACGAATCTTCGCCTTCAAGTCTGACCGTAGCATAAGTGGCCAAAGAAATATGTACCATGGACGTATACAATAGAACAATCAAGAAATTTACATGAAAGATACAACCTAAGTTCTGAAAAATCTTGTTACATTCGATACCTACATTATAAGAAGCCTAGATTGCTCTGACTTGGTTGCACGTAAAAATTGCAGTACTTCTTTACGGCACCAGCGTCTTATGTCTATGTTGCACTTTCTTACTCACTCCATTAACTATACGAAAATTCTGTTATGACTCGCCTTGCTCGAGATTACAATGCGGACTTCGTTTTACAGACATTTATTTCCCTTTTATTGGGAAATAAATGTTGAAAGAAAATTACAATTCAGTCACATATTGACAAAAGTAAATAAAGTTTGTGTTTTGGTATTGTGTATTAAACTTTCAATACTTATCACAGATAGACACTTCAGTTCTATTTCTATGATCAATTTACAGATTATGGTATCAGTCAAAAGTTCTGCTGGTGGGAAAGATTGCTCAAAAAGAACTCAACTTAAAGCCTTTATATCTATTCAACGATTTACAACCACTTTTTAATTGCCAAGGCCGGTCAGTCAAAGAGATGTAGCCAGTTGCGGATTTCGATTACCGCATCAGTCTGCGCACAATCTTAAAGTCGATGATAGCATAATACAGGGTGTCTCAAAAGAAAGTTTATATTTGTTTGGCTTATTGTGTGAACGCAATAATAAGGAGGCACGCGGGGTATATGTCAATCGATATGGACCGTTTTTACAGGGAATAAATCACCCGTTGTACGTACGCAAATTTTACAAATAATCATTGCGTTCACACAATAAGCCAAACAAATAGAAACTTTCTTTTGAGACTACCTGTACAAACCCGTTCAGCAACAGAATGTCGAAATATTTTCTCATACATTTAACTACTGTTATGACGTTCTTTGATTTCGTATTCTTAATTAATTGCCGTTTGACATTATGAATGCAATGGTAACAACTATTCACCCTGCTAGATCTCAACTGAAATAACTAGAAATTTGGGATTTTTAGTTATAGCTACATTTGAATGCTTTGTGACTATACACACATTATCAACTTATTACAAAGATATATAATAAGCTATTATTAAACCGAGAAAATATGCCTCAAAGAGCGGTCAATAGCATTGACAGAGCCCGACAGGAACATTACCTGTCGTGGTTACAGGAATGTTCTAACACTATACCACGGCCCCTAAAAGTAAGGGCAATTGTAGGAACTCAGCGAGTTTTTAGTCAGTAGAAGTCTGACACTCCCTTCCGCTCCATATAGAGCTGGTGGAGTCATTAGGTGATTTTCCGCCTTAAAAAAAGACCGACTAAAATATAAATAAACTAGCGTCGCGCGGCGTTACGCTCCCGTGGATATAATCACGATAAAAATATAACTCTCCTACTTTTACAGTCGCCTAGTAGCCTTTAACCTTCAAACTACTTCCATGCCAAATTCCATCCAAATCCACACAGGACTTTCGAAGATTAGCGCGTTTAAACAAACAAACAAAATTTCCGCTTTATAATATTAGTATAAATTGAGAGGTCACGTCTTACTTATTTTTTTACTTATAAGTATTTGTTTTAGCATCCACTTACAAGACGTGATTTCAAATGAATGAAAAAATCACAAATTTTGAGTTGATTCATTTTAGATACAGCAGTACGATAACAGAAATCTTTGAAATCAGAATACCAGTAAATAACATAAAGAAATCAATTAGCTTTGATGTTATTTTGCAAACTTATATCTAACTGTGCACTTTAGAGGAATTGAAATGTGTGTGAAATAGTTACGAAAGTCATTTTTTTATTGTGTTGTTTTGTATGTTTACCATCGTGGTGAAAGGATTAGTCAATCGAGAGGGGTCAATTAGCACCGGGGTCGGGTAGTTGAAAGTAACAGGGAGTGTTTAAGTCATTAGAAGTCTGACACTCCCTTCCGCTCCATCTAGAGTGGGGGGATTCATGAAATGATTTCCCCACCGAAAAAAAGGGTTTATTCACACGTAACATTAGATATTATGGTACGGCACTCGAGAAGGCTCCTTTCTACCATATTATAACGGATAGTCCTTTGTGTGCATGGAGACAGAGAAAACGGTAGGTCACGTGCAAAAAAAAAACTTCCGTTCATTGAATTCCCTTACAGACATCCTGAATAGACCAAGAGACCTGATCTACTCCTGGAGGGAGGCTGGCTGAATAGAGTGATAGCCGATATGACCCACGCTCAATGGTCTCGTGCAGAGACTAAGTGCTGAAACCAAACCCAAGAAGAAGAAGGCTCTTTTCTTGCATCCCAGATGAAAGTAAATCTCCGCAGATGGGGATTGAGGGATAGTTCAGGTTTCAACTATGTGCGTGGAGTTTCTTGCCCACCTTCTATCTTGCTTCGGATGCCAGATCATCTGCACACTTGATGATAAATATTATGTCTGCATCAGCAAGCGGAGTTTGCGTTGCTGAATTGTACGCTAACATATTTTAAAGATTTACCATCGACACGTTAAAAAAAGAGATTTTTGTTCTCTGTTTAACGTGTGATGGCAAATCCTTATTTGTTGGGTAGTTATTCTTTCAAAAATTGATAATTTTCGCAGCGAATCGATGGCAAATAGCTAAATGGAGTTTGCCCAGTACTGGGCAACAAGTTTGGCATCGTCGGAAGCTTCTATCAAGTCCTGCAGTGAGCAGTTGATAGCGCAGGCAGGACAAGAAAGTGTGCCATTGGTTGGGGAGCAGCACCACATATACACTCTAATGCAGAATCATCAATAGATCTCCACCTGAACATATTTTCTTTGCTCCGACCAACCTGGGTCAAGTGTCTATTTAAAGACTCCAGGTCAGCCATGGCAGTTCATATCCAGGTGGTAGACTCCCAGCTAATGGCCTGGCATCCTGTAACATCGGTATTTCTAGTGCAAGCTTCAGTCTTCAAAATATGAAAGTAAGCATGTATTTCGGAGACATTACCTGTGGACCTGGTCGATCGACCCATCAGCGGGTCTAATGTGGGTAATTTTAATTACATAAATAGCCGAAAGAAATTAGTATCTGCTATTATTCGTTTGACGTTTCTATATCCAAGTAAAAACCAGGTAACTAAGAAACTAGTCCATAGGTAATTAAAAAACTCAATTTAGGAAAAAGTTAAAAGCCAGCGTAAGGATAATGAAAAAACACATTTCCACACTAGGATTTTCTCGTGTACCGTCGGTACATTTTTACAAACACCCAGACCCGGAATAAATATTTATAGTCCATACAAAGATTTGTTTTGGTACGAGAATCGACCCCGCTACACGCAGCACAGCAGTCATTCGCTCAACTACTGCACCAACCGAGATGTGAATCATTTTTGTGTACTCGACCTGTTTCAATACAAACGGGTTCGATACATTATACATTTTTTGCATGCCCAAATAATATTCTTTTTTAGCATTTAAAAAGAGCCTAAGTTTTCTAATTTTACTTAGGTCAGTAACATTAGTAAGAAAAAGGTTACAAGTAAATCTAAATCTGGATACATGATCTCATCGAAGAAAGCGTTGTGTTAGCAACCAACTCGAACCCTTTAGAGACTTCTTAGGGATGTGCAATAATAAACGTTGTATTAAATTATAACCATGTCATCAATCACACACACACACATTCAGATTCAAACACTTACACACAAGGAAAAACTTTCCTTAGTTGTACTACAGCACCTTTGATGAATATAGTTTTTATTATTATTATAGTTATTATGCAGAATGGGTTCCAGGAAGTAAATAATACGTATCCGTTTTAGGCCAGCCAAACTTAAAATATTTAATTACACATAGGCGTATCCATGTACGCACTTATAAAACATCGCAAGCTAGTGCACGGTTCAAATTGGTCGTTTCCTATGGTACCGAGGTCCATAAGGGTACCTTTACCACGAGGTACCCTATGGGGATAGGGTACCCTTAGCGTGTGGTCGCTAACTCTTTTATATAAACCCGGGCTGGAAGTTTTAATGATTATAACTAAGGCCGCCACAGGCAAATCCGGTTCAGCAGCCGACAACCCCAAAGGTTGACCTACAAGGGTTCACGAACACAAAATAAAAAGATTATTTGGCAGTTTGGGTACATTATGCATCTTAGCCAAATACCCATACGTTTATATTATTCGTTGAGCTCCTTATTACTTCATAGTACGAGATCCGACTCCTTAAATCTGCAGCTAACTGTATTTTTTATGAAATCGTAGTAGAATAGATTACAGCACGGTTGAATAACAATTATTTTATTTTACTAGAAGTCTTGTTAACCTGGAGGGGTTAACAAGACTGCAAGACTAAGCTACAAATGCTTTTGTCTGGAGTGGGTTCACGGCAATAGTATAATTAATGGGTTGGATACGAACTCGCGAACTCTCAATCGGCGTCTTAGACATTTGGCTATTGGCGCTTCTAAATTACCGAATTGAATATAAATATAGTTTAATTAAAAATGACCTAATTAATATAGAATAAATGAGATAATTAAAAACCTTTACGTAACGCGGTCACAAGTCAGGCGTTTTCTTTTTTACTTAAATTGTTATTATTAATATATGTCTTAGGTCTTTATATGTATACAACGTGTAACGGAAACCCCATATCTAGCCAAAAGGGCTGAAGACAACATCTGGTATGGAGTCTCTATGCACAGTTTCAGCACAAAATAACTGACTCAAATAATGGATACCAAATTATTGGTTTCATATATTTCTTGAATACCAATCATAACAAACGTGTCACAGCACTACGAGGGTCAATAACTTTCCACGTCACTTGCCAATAACACGATAATTCTTTTCGTTCTTCTTAATTTGAAAAATTCCGTCTCTGGTATTGTGTATTGGAATTTGTAATAAGTTCTACACACGTCGACTTAGGATTACAAAACCCTTGCCATATCGTTTGTTATCATCCAAAGAAGCCATGCACTTGGTATGTATATACCCTTTAAATTACACGTTGTATATGTAGTTTATTAATAATGTAATGTATTTAGGTAAACTTTATACCGTGGATAGCCGCGTATTTATTTTCTTCTTCGTGTCAAATCCATCCAAAGATTGGCTGTAAAAATCACTTTGAGTAATAACACCGGATTGTATCACCCTTTTTAGGGTTCCGTAGCCGAATAGCAAGAAACGGAACCCTTATATTTTCGTCATGTCTGTCTGTCTGTCCATCCGTTCGTCCGTATGTCACAGCCATTTTATTCCGAAACTAAAGACTATACATGTGAAACTTAGTAGGTAGATGTATTCTATGAACCGCTTTCCGATGTTAAGAAAAAAATTAAAAAATATTTAAAATAAAGGGGGTCCCCATACATGGAACTAGAACTGATTTTTTTTTTCATGAAACCTGTGCGTCTGTGGTATCTATAAACAGGTCTTTAAAATGACATAGAGGTTTCTAAAACCACTTTTTCATAAAAACAATCGTTTAAAAGATATAAGCTTCCAAAGTGGTAATTTGTGTGTCCGCCCCCTCTAACTTCTATAATAATGGAGTGAAAAATTAAAAAAAAATATATGCTGTAGACCTTAATGTAAAGTTTCAACCAAAATTGGTTTGAATGAGATCCGGTCAGCAGTTTTTGAGATACAGCGTATTTTCTAAAACTGCAAATACACACATCAAAAGTGTCTAGGGATCAAGCATTTTTATGCGGATTTCTTGAGATTGAGATGTGGCTTTGTAATAAATTTATGATTTTATAAATTTATATGGATCCTTTTTGGTGCATTTCATAATTTGAAACAGGAACTGTTAATCAAATTCGAGTAAAAGATGAAAATCAGCTGTCAATATTTTCCCTATAAAAACATACAACGCATTGAAGACATTATTAGTGCTACTGTTTCCCTACTACTGATTAAAACAAACGTTATTATGGAGCGGCGACGTCATTTAAGCAGGGAAGAAATGCTCAGAGCCGTGGGAATGATAGAAGCTGGTTCCCGGCAACGTACTGTGGCTTTAGCTCTGAATACAAGTCAGAGTGTTATCAGTCGACTTTGGACACGTTACCGAAGCACTGGTACCGTGGCTGAGCGCCATGGAGGACGGTATCGCTGCACCACACGGAGACAAGACCGATACATTCAAATCTTAACTCGAAGAGCTCCAACAATAACCGCCATGATGTTAGCCGTGAGGCTTCATCACTCTTCAGGGAACTTAATTAGCGACCAAACAGTCAGAAACCGCTTGCATGAAGTGAACCTTCATTCCCGAAGACCGCTACGGGTACCACCTATAGCAATGCACAATCGTAGGATTCGATATCAATGGGCTCTTGAACACAGAAATTGGGCAGAAGAACAATGGCGTTTCGTGTGCTTTTCTGATTAGTCTCGTTTTGGTATGAGACCGGATACAAGACGTATACGACACTGGAGAACCCCTGGACGCCAACAGCGATTAAAATCCTGCCAGGAAGTCCATCCTTATAGTGGTGGAACCATCATGGTATGGGCGGGTATTTGGATCGGCGGAAGAACTGAGGTGATTTGGATCAGAGGCAACCTCAACGCTCAAATTTATGCTGAGACGATTGTATCTGACGTCATCGGTCCTCTACAAGTGCAAATCGGTCCCTTATTTCAGTTAATGCATGATAATGCACGACCGCACACCGCAAGAGTTGTAAGACAGACTCTCGCCGCAGCTAACATCAATGTCCTGCTCTGGCCTGCTCAGTCGCCAGACTTGAACCCGATTGAACATGCATGGGATATGCTACAGAGAAGAGCTCTGCCGAATATGGGGGGTATCCAGTCGCAAGAAGACCTTTTTTTGTTGTTGCAACGAACATGGGCGGCCATTCCACAGCGTGATTTGGATGAACTCATTTTGAGTATGCCAAACCGATGTTCTTGTGTTGCTAGTGTTCGCGGTAGAAACACGGATTATTAATTGTTTAAGTTACCCAATAAAATTTTAAAGAAAACTGTTATTTCAGTCTTTTTTTCGAACCGTAATGTTAGTGGTTCAAATGTCAAAAATCCCTTTATTAGGAAAATGGCAAATTTCTTTATTAACGCAAAGGTGACTTGGTTTATCGTTACTGTGACAAACGAAAACACTTTATTTGATGAATCCTTAAAGAAAATTTTAATTAATATCAATCAGGAGAAAAGTTATTGCAAAAATATATGTTGATCCCTAGACACTTTTGATGTGTGTATATCTATGTAATTCATACAAACACTATGAAAAACAAAGTTATTTGGCGTAGTTACTACGGAATCCTTCATTTATTTATTTAAACATTATGTACAGACGCCAGCACATGAAGCTTCCCGAAACTGTCAAATTTTCCCAATCAACCTTGATCCTAATTTATTTAACAATAAAGTTGAAAATCTATTAAAGAAATTTGACAGATTGTTGTAGCTTGATGTGCTGGCGTCTGTACAATAGTGTTACATGGGTAGACTTAATGCAACAAGGCATTCTCTACCAGTCAACCTTTGGGTTAAAAAGACCTTTATGGGCGAGTCTGACTCGCACTTGGTCAATTTTTAGTTGTTAAGTCCTTATTTGTTTTCTGTTATGGTGTACAATAAAGAGTATATCTATCTATCTCCTCCGTGATGTCAAAGAGGGGTGCGCGTGAACTTTTGATCATCTAAACCAAGCCTACCATTACACAATAAATATTAGTGTAAATACTTTTAAAATGCAACGGGCAAAGTCCAACGACGAATTATAAAGTTGTGATGATTCAAATATGGCTGGCGAAGGCTATCGAACGCATAATCTGATCTTTTGCTTGCGTAAGTTACGATAAACTTGTTTTTAAATCAATCCTAGTAGTGTGGTTGTGACATTATTGTGGGTGGAATACTGAGATTTCATACTTCCTACAAGTTGTGATTTATTCGAGGAATTGCGTCACATATCCAAAAATAATCTTATGTGTTTAAAGTTAGCACCATTAGAATTTGCAATACAATTCGTTGTAGAGAATTTGCTAATGTTACTTTCCTTGAAGGAATTGATCAATCGGATACGGTGAGACGGTACTTCACACCGGAACAGCTGCTCAATTTATATCAAGCCCAGGTTCGGTCGTGTATGGAGTACTGCTCTCATCTTTAGGATGGATCTGCCAAATACCAACTGGGCGCGCTTGAGTATATCGAGAAACGGGCCAAGTTGACAACGATGCACTGGTCGAGTCAAAGCTCCAGAGCCTTCGACATCGACGACGAGTTGCAAGTCTATCGGTTTTCTATCGGTTACACTTAGGGGAGTTTGCGATGGAATTACACAATCTAATTTCGCCAAGCCCGTTCCATCATCGGACTATAAGACAAACAGCGATGCGCCATCGTTACATGGTGGACATCCCACCCATACGCACAAAACGTGTTGGGAATACTTTCATTGTGCGTACGGCTAAAGAGTGGAATTCCCTGCCGGAGTCTGTGTTTCCTGATCGCTATAACCTGGGGGTCTTTAAGTCAAGAGTGAATAGGTTACTTCTAGGCAAGCGTGCTCCATCTCCGACCATCATTTACCATCAGGTGAAATGGTGGTCAAACGCGAGCTAATTATCAATAAAATAATTATAATCTGACTACAACCCGTGGGTTCACTCGCATGAAAAGTATTTTATTCCAGCAAAATCATATAGCATAATTACCTTACTCTACCATAGCATAATATGTTACTCCAGTCCTTTAACTACCTCCACACAAAAAGATTGGTCTGTTCTTATGTAAAAGAAGTACAAATGACCAAAATAAATATCCTTTTTCATTTATAATATTAGTATGGATTTATGGATAACTAAGTTTCAATCTTGTTTGTCCACTTCCAAATTATCTGCGTTTTTTTGCTTATATTTTCGGTCGGTAGTTTAGTTGCATACAACGTCAGCCAATGAATCTTCTAAACTGGTTTGAAGGTTAATCCGCTTTTAAGGATTCGACAATTAGTGCGGAGATTGCCACTACGGTACGGCGGCCAATGAACCAAGTCCCCACTCCGATAACAAAACTAGGAAAACATGTGTGTGATAAGATCATTTTATCTGAACCCGTCCAAATGGTTATTTAAATTTCACATTGAAAAAATTATCCTACTTTTAGAAATCGTTCCTTTATTTATTCATGATAGGCTCGCGTCTGAGCACTATCTCACCTGTTGGTAAGCGATGATGTTGACAAAGATGAAGCACGCTTACCTTTTAATTCTTTTTTTCTGGGTGGGAAAATCATCGAGTGACTTCTCCCGCTGTGTGTGGAGCGGAAGGGTGTGTCAGACTTCTACTGACTAAAAACCCACGCTGCTCCTTCAGGTGCCCTTGCGATCCGGGGCTGCGGTATCTAAATAGAATATTCCCACAACCCCGAAGCACGCTTACCTAGAAGTAACATATTCACTCTTGACTTAAATACCCTAAAGTTATAGTTATTAGGTAACATAGACTCCGGCAGGGAATTCCACTCCTTAGCTGTACGCACAATTAAAGTATTCCCAAAATGTGGCTTAAAAGGCTGCCCAACTTAAATGGGGTTGGGCAGGACATGTTTGCCGCATGCTGGACAAGCTGTGGGCACGCAAGACACTGGATTGGTGCCCTGAGACAGCATCATGGTGGAAGAATTAGAAGGAAGAGTCGCAGAATTCAGAACGTTCGAAGGACTGGGGGGAGGCCTTTGCCTAGCAGTTGGACTGAACAAGCTAGTTATAACAAATCCTTACTAATATTATAAATGCGAAAGTAACTCTGTCAGTCTGTGTGTTACGCAATCGCGACTAAACTACTGAATCGATTTTAATGAAATTTGGTACGGACATAGTCTAGAGCCTGAGAAATGACATAGGCTGCTTTTGCTGAAAAAAAGGCTGTAAGGAGTTGAAATAGGGGATGAAAGTTTGTATGGAAATTAAGAAATGAAAAATAAGTTTCAAGCTTCCAGCTTTAAAAATGACGTTTTAAAGCTAGAAGCTGGACACTTATTTTTTTGACTTTTGATTAGATATTAATAAATACGACATTCAAATTATATTTGAGTTTTGTTCTCAAAATCATTAGCCTAAAAAATTAAAAATGCTGCCGAAACTCATTATTCCGCGCGGACGAAGTCGCGGGCGTAGCTAGTAAATAAATAAATGTTCCACAGCATAGCAAAAGCTTTCTCTATATCATTCCAGTCTCGTTTGTGTTGCGCTTTTCTTGTCAGTATATACGGCACTCGACCAGGTATCTTGCCATGAATGGGATGTGTCGTAACTGGAGCACAGAGTGTTCAGAAGTGGTCTTGGTCTCCTTCTAGATGCTGATGGATTTAGTGAGGGAAATATCCCGCATGGCTTGGCTCGCAAACAAAGATAAAATAAAACACAAGATATTTTATTATCCAATTGCAAAGAAAGGGTTATGTTTTTCGCGCGTATCTTGTATGTACGTAATATTTTTTATTACCTCATATCTCCAGAACCTCTGAATGGATTTACATAATTGAGGTATCGTTCGATTTGTCTTAGCAGCCCAAGTGTTCTTTGATAGGTGTAATTTGAAAAAATCAAACATGGCGGCTGTGCAAAGCCATTAGGTATACATAGTGAAACAATTTTTTTTTCGAATACTGCAATATGGGTATCAAATTAAAGGGCTCAACACAAGGATTTTAATAAGGTATTTTATGTTTATCATTAGTGTAATACTAGCAAAAATAATACACTTTCTGAATCTGGTGGGGTGCCAATGTGACACGACCGGAAAAACTAATTTTTTTTTAAGTTTATTGGTATCTAAACTAAAAAGCTGAAAAAAAATGTAATTTAAAAAGTCTAAAAAACCGACTGCTCAACTGAAATGCAAGAAACAAGCACATTTTGATTTTAAAAACTGACAAGCAGGCGGACCCATCCCATTAAAAAACAATATATCATGTTAAATTGGGTCCCGCCCAAGATGAGTTAGTGTGAGATGTTTTTCCCGCGTAAAAGAAGATGAAGGCCGTGGAGCTCCTGTGCACAATCTTCGGGTTTGAATCAGTACAAAATTAAAAGTATAATTTTGCCCTATCTATACTAATATTATAAAGCGGAAAAGTTTGTTAGTTTGTTTGTTTGTTTGTTTGTTTGCTTGAACGCGCTAATCTTCGAAAGTACTGGGTGGATTTGGATGAAATTTGGTATGGAAGTAGCTTGAAGCTTGAGGAAGGTTATAGGCTACTTTTTACCCGACTGCAAAAAAGGAGAGTTATGTTTTTACCGTGATAGAATCCACGGGAGCGAAGCCCCGCGAGAGTACTAGTAACCTATATATCTTCAATCGGTTCAGCTGTTTCAGACATTAGCCTGGACAAACAGAGGGATTAGACGAAAAATTAAAAGAAGGTTATTTGTGATGTAGTATCGTGTAAATAAAATACATACATATGACCTCTTGAAACAACACAGTCATTTTCAAGACAAAGACAGATATTTTATTTTTAACACATTTTTATTAGGTCGACCTGTATGTAACTAACTATGTAATGGAATCTAAGGTAGGTAACTAATTTAACCATCTTCCAAGGGTCTATCGTAATGAAAATTGGCAGCTGTATGTAGTTCTGATAACAATACAATAATATGGTACTGTCAAACTGATCTGATGATGGAGCCGGAAGATATGAACTGGAACTTAATAATGGAAAATTGTATCATAGCTGTTTTGGATTTCTTAGAAAAGTGTAATGAACATTGACCACGATTAGGTCAAGGTCTGATGATGAAGCCGGAAGATAGGCACTGGCATTCTATGATGGAATATCGTGTCATAGTCGTGTTTGCACTTGTGAGAAAGGCCATGTAATGCACTTTGAACACGATCAGGTTTCAAGGTTATAACAAACCTAAAGAAAATCCGTAATCGGTTTTCTTAACCTTTTTGAATTACCGCGTAATCCATAGATTTATTTTTTTATAGATGTCACTTTATAATCCTATGGGGGGATCGACCGTTTAATTGTTCACTACTCATGGGAATAATATGGCAAAAACTACAAAAAAGAAACATTTAAAAAATTGGATATTGTGAATGGGAGTATCAGATTCATCTCGGACATCGTCTGGCCGCACTTTAGACGCGACCAAATGTTTGAAACCGACATACCGTCCATCAAAGTTAATTTTGGAAACAACGGTGAGCACCTAATTCAGCCTATAGGCATCCAGTTCCCGGTCAAGTATAGCTACGGTACAGTGGAAAGGCGCATGCTCCAAGTGATTTTAAGTTGGGCATCTACCGTGCACAAAATGTAAGGCTGTACGGTAGACCACGCAGTGGTGTACTTAGGGTCCCGTACTTTTGGGCTGGACTGGCGTATGTGGCTCTAAGTAGAGTAAAATCACTTAGTGGTCTCCAGATTGAAGAGCTAGATTGTTCTAAGCTGACAGATAAAACACCAAGCAATACAACGCACTGGCGGCGAAGGAGAGGATGCGGGATCATTCACCTACTTAAAATAATAGTTTAAATGTTAAAAATATTTCGTTATCAAAGACCAAAAAGTATAAAATAAATTGATAGTTTAAAATACTAGAAAAGCACGCTTTTATAAAAAACTAAAAATTAATTATGGATTGTTCAAGTTGTCTCTATTTCTGGGCTGAAGTGTAAACTATGTGCTTTTAATTACAATATTTGATTGTAAAAGCGTGGGGCGCTGGAACAGGAAAGACTTTCTTGTTAACAAATACTAATACTAACTTCCTGGCGGAAGCTGCATGAGGTCTCAGAAGGTTACCAAAGGGAACCAAAGATATCTCGTCCACGAACATGTCGGTGAATGTCGTCTCTCCTCGCTGCTGGTGCATGTTTTGTCTGAGTTCGACAAACTGGTACTTTGAACAGACTGTTTAATGTAGAGTCACCTACTAGTCGTGCTGCAACTCGAGTTAGAGCGCCAATCTGTGTAACCTGCTTCCCGTAACATCTGTTCACTTGATTTTTCAACAAATAAAACAAAAACGTCTTTCTTGTTCCAGCGCCCCACGCTTTTACAATCAAGTATTATAATTAAAAGCACATAGTTTACACTTCAGCCCAGAAATAAAGACAACTTGAACAATCCATAATTTATTTTTTGTTTTTACGTGCATATATAAAAGCGTGTTTTTCTAGTGTTTTTTAAACTATTAATGTATTATATATACATATGTGTGTATTCTATATAGGACTATAAGACGACACGTATTATTTAATTTTAAGTCCGTGTACTTTCCTGCAACTTGTTTTCAATATTAACCAAATATACATACATACATACATACGTAATCAGTAGTGTACATCGAACTTATGGGTTTATTGTATGTTTAAATAATTATAGCTCCTGTTTGTTTATCACGACACGACTAAACATTTAAAATCAAGTTTCCATTTTCAATAGAAAATATACATACAATTTCTTGATGTTCTGTGTGTTAGGACACTCATATCTTGGCTTACTAGTTGCACTTCCCGTCGGCGAGACAAAACTAGTTTTAGATTAATTATTACATGATCGACCTTGACAATTCAAGCATCTGTGTGTGGTTTATTTAAAATAATTGTGTGTTGATTTTTTTATACTTCTTAGCAATCCAGTAGCTAGGACACTCGATATTCCTTGCCAAGACTCGTGTAAGTTTTTCTGACTACCCGTAAATAAAGAAAAAAATATTATTCGTCACATGCCACAAAGCACACAACACAAAGTATACAAAAGGAAACCAACCAAATAAAAATAATAAAATAATACAATTTAAGTACATACAGTGGATTTCATTTATTACGACCTTGGTTGTAGCGACCATTTGTCTATAACGACATTAAATCTAAGTCCCTTGAATTTAAATAATACTTAAGTATAAAATATATCGCTATAGCGACTTTGGATATATCGCCGAGTTCGGGTGTAGCGACTGTTTTTAATGAATAATTTGTAACAAGTTTTTAGATATTCCATGCAGATATTGTGACCGGAATATCTGCATGGTGGCGAACGATACAAAGAGCTTTCTTATCTTTTGTTTATAGATATTAGCTAGGTGGGTAGGTAAGCGTGTACGTTTCGGAGTTAGATTTATGGTTCAGTTATAAATTCATATTATGAACCATAAACATGTCTGTATCTCTTTACCTTTGCTTGTAATGACTTCCGGATATAACGTCGAAATTAAATTGGTCCCTTTGTGGTCGTTATACTCAAAACCCACTGTATTTGCAAACACGAGAATAGACAAATTACATGTGCCGCGCGGCTGCACCAAAAAGGCTTCGGACAACTGGGAAGAATTATGCATTACGCGTGTTGTATTGTGAGATTATGCATATAAAATAGATGTATATGTATAAAGGATATTGTTATTTATAAAAGTAATTATTTATCAATATCTATTTATTATGTATTTACCGATTAATTATCAATCAATCGATATTACCATAGTTGGCAGGTATATTATAGGAATAATTAGCAGTTTGTATAGCAATATCAATTTATTAATTTACCGCACGGTTCGGAAAGGGTTGTTTTCTATGGAGAAGAACCGGCAAGAAACTCCACAGTTACTCTTTTCAAAATATAATTTATTTTATTTATTTCATTTATACATGGTCAAATAATGTTAGCTGCAAGGGTCGATCTTCCAGGTTAAGCAACACTTGCCAAGGTTGGCCCGTGGATGGGTGACCATCTTAGCTTAACGAGATTCTTCCGTGTCACGGAAAGCACGTTGGTTCTGCCACAAGCCAGAAAATATGACACAAGCCACGTGGTTTTTCCGTGTTGTATTTTTATAGCTGTACGTCTTACCTGTTTTTTAATTTTTTATCTAAATTTATGTAATTATGTAACTGTGCTTTTCTGTGTTATGTTTTCTATTGTAGTCCAATATTTTTTTAAATTCAATGTAGGTATATCATTCCTATTAGATATGATTTAAAAACTGTATGTTTTAATTTTTTTGATCACCCAACTCCCAAAGTCCATATTATAAGACAATTCCGAAATCAAGGGAATGATTGATCATGGACTAATAGCCATGACACGTGGCATTTACCACCGAGACCGATACGCTCACGCCGGCTCTCGACTTACATAAGTAGTAAGCACCACCATGTCCAATGTCAAGTGTAAGTTGCTACATGTAAACAAGGCTGTATGTTGAAACTGTTATATCCAGTGTATCCGAGGCCGATATACCATAACATACTTTATATAGCTATATTTTCGTGAACGCGATTACCCCACGAACTTTGATTAATAGTTCCGACTTCTTACCTGACCCTGCTTTCGTCCACGTAGGAGCGTTTCCCGCGTACCTAAACACCGATCCCGTAGGAATTCCGGTATAAAAAAAAAAACGACATGCACTCCGGGAGTGCCGGCAGAAGTGAAAACTTGAATATTAACGTTGTGCATTTTTGATATTTTGGAATGGTTAGGGAATAATTTTGCACGAATTGCTTTAATTATCAGTATAAAAGTACTATAATTTATGTGGTAGAATACAATATTTATTTATTGCGCTATCGTACACAAACATGACAATTTATAATACATTAAAAAGTTTATCTCTCGAAACAGCAGGCGCAGGCATATATTTTCGCCGCGCCGTAGAAAGAGAGGGGGATACTTCCTCTCCTACGCCGCGCCGGCTGTCTACTCTCCGTCCGTCTTACGAATTTTCGATCAGGTCACGTGTCCCCACGCGAGTTTAACATTTTTTACCCATTACTTTTTTGAAGTCAAAACTTCTTTAGAGAAGTTTTCACTTCAAAAATCTAAGTGTTATTCCAGGATTCCAACTTTCTACATTTCATTCAGACCCGTTCATTAGTTTTTTTACAAACTTTCGCATCTATACTTAGATATACAACATGTAATTTAAAGGGTATATACATACCAAGTGCACGGCTTCTTTGGATGATAACAAACGATATGGGTTTTCTAATCCTATGTCTACATGTGTGGAGCTTATTAGAAATTTCAATACATTGATATCAGAGACCGAATTTTTCAAATTAAGAAGAACGAAGAGAATTATCGTTTTATTGGCAAGTGACGTGGAAAGTGATGACCCTCATAGTGCTGTGACACGTTTGTTATTATTGGTATTCAAGAAACATACGAAACCAACAATTTGGGATCAATTCTGTGAGTCACTTATTTTGAGCTGAAACTTTGCATAGAGACTCCATACCAGATGCTGTCTTCAGTCCTTTTGGATATATATGGGGTTTCCGTTACACGTTGTAAAATAAAGCGAAAAGGTTATTGGTTTGTTTGAACGCGCTAATCGTACAAAGTCCTGAGCGGATTTGAATGAAATTTGGTGTGGAAGTAGCTTAAAACTTGGGGAAGATTATAGACTACTTTTTTACCCGACTACAAAAAAGGAGTGTTATTTTTTATTTTGATAAAGTCCAGGAGAGGGAAGCCCAGCGCGATGGTTAGTTTTTTTTAATAATATATGTATTAAAAGTTTCATATAATTAAAAGTTACATATTACTTTTTTTAGTATGATATGATTAGTAAGAAGTAAGATAAGAATAAAATAAATCAGAGGTAAGTTTTGTATTTCCCGATAACGTTTAAACAGCTGTTTGAATGTCGTTGCATCTGCAACATAAAGCCATTGCCTCGAACACATATTATATTTTGATTCTGAAGCAAATAAGGCATGACCAGAACTAGCAACGGAATCCGGGACAAATCAGAAGATAACAAATAATATGCAAAAAAACAACAACCACTTTTCAAAAACTTTACCATAACCGGATAGACTAATACCCGAATATTTTTTTATCGACACACCCAGTTTTATTTAAGAGCCATTTTTCAAAATTTGAACGCTCGAGTTTAGGTAAAAATCGGCATGTATGCGTGGCGATGCACACATAAACAACACTAATAGTGTAGAGAGTGTGTCGAGTCGGACTAAACAATCTTGAGCTGTTATAATCGTCTTTATAAGAAAGAGATTTGATTACTTAAATGACTTAAGATTTAAAAAGTGAAAGACATGTATAAAGTATATATTTAAAAGAAAAATGGAAGTTATGTGACAACCGACTTCAACAAAATTAAACTAAAAAGTGTAAAATCGGTGTTACTTAACTAAGAAAAATCACACTTTTTGTGTACGTACGTACGTACGCACGTAAGTTATGAGTTGTAGTTTCCGATATTTATTTTTTAATAAACTGTTTCAGAAGGAAGGTTATTTTTTACGTTAAATTGTAAATGATATTTATTTCTACAAATAGGTTACAAGTAAGAAAAAGTGTTGGTGTGTCTATACAAAAATATATATATTCCTGTCATAATTGAACCATATACCGCGCCTTGATTGAGTTTAGATTTTTCAGTTGTGTTGGGGTCTGAAGTTTTCAGAATAAAGCTAGATACACACATCTTACATTTCAAGTAAAATTTGGATATGAGACCCATCCGTTTCTCTTTTTCTATTTTTAGATAGCTCATATTGTAGCCGAACTTTTCACTGTGTTTGCTTATATTGATTAATTGACTCCAAAAGTACTGACAATCTATTATTCGCCTTCCATGCACTTTATAATTATTCTAAAAAATAAAAATTTGCTTGTCAGAATTTTAACTTTGTAATGAAATATACATACGTAAAACTGGAAAAGAGGTAATTGTAATAATCATTATGAATATCTTTTACTATGGGACCAACCTTAAAATTGCGAAAAAGAATAGACGACCTCGTTCATTTATAAGTGTGCATAACTGGATAAAATTTACTAAACAGCTGATGATGATTTTCACGTTCATAATAATGAGTACAATTACCCCATTTAAGGGTTTATGTATATTCCATTATACCCTGTATAACATGTTTAAAATATATTACCCTAAAGTTAGTTAGTTAGTTTATCTTCAGACAAGTAGTTGTTGCACTACATATCTGAAGATTTTTGTACGTTCAAAATTTTCTACCTATGCAATCATATACAACGTGTAACGGAAACCCCATATATATCCAAAAGGACTGAAGACAACATCTGGTATGGAGTCTCTATGCAAAGTTTCAGCTCAAAATAAGTGACTCACAGAATTGACCCCAAATTATCGGTTTCATATGTTTCTTGAATACCAATAATAACAAACGTGTCACATCACTATGAGAGTCATCACTTTCCACGTCACTAGCCAATAACACGATAATTCTCTTCGTTCTTCTTAATTTGAAAAATTCGGTCTCTGGTATCAATGTATTGAAATTTCTAATAAGCTCCACACATGTAGACATAAGATTAGAAAACCCTTGCTATATCGTTTGTTATCATCCAAAGAAGACGTGCACTCGGTATGTATATACCCTTTAAATTACACGTTATATATATGATTATACACTGGTGCTGTTTCATATATATAGTTTAGACTATCGCCGTTATTTACATATATTATCTTAAATTTTTCGGTTTTTTTACCAGGTACCTTTTATTCGAGCTCTGATAACTTCCTACCTACTTTATCTTTCTGTGATTATGGCGTTTTCAATATTACCAAAATACCGGGTCCCAAACAAAAGGCACGCTGTAGAAGACCCTATTTATATAAGTAATGCTGTTTCGTATTAACTAAATTCAGAACTAAAGAAATATAGAAAGTCCAAAAAGTATTTACTATTGAGTTCTAAACTTCCGCTAAATCGTCAAGTCTGATGTCTAATGCAACGGGTGGTTATTCCTATAAAATTTAAGATAAGATATAATAATTTACCACTGAATAGACTAGAAACTACACAGTCACTGTGAAGGGTAACTGAAAAGACAATGCTTGATGACGACCATTCGGTTCAACACCTAAATTGAAGTAACTACATAAATAAATAGTCCAAATAATATTCACGTTTGCGTTCGAAAGTTCCATTGCATCATCAAGCCCAAGGTCTAAAGCTACAGGATTAATACGATTGCAATAAAATTTATTTTATCTTTTATTTTGGGGTGGAAAATGCAATAAATGAGTTTTCCCGCTCTAGGTGGAGGATGGGAGTGCTAGACTTCTACTGACTAAAAATCCACCCTGTTCCATCAGCAGCCCTTAAGTTCCGTGGCCGTGGTATCTTTTTATTTATTTATTTTATCTCAAATAAAATAAACTTTGTATTAAAAAATAAACCCGACTTACAAAAAAACACTGCAAAGAGAAAAATAACTTTAATTTCGGAATTCATTATCAAAAACGATACTACAAAACCAAAGACACCGACTCACGAAATTAAAGTAATTTTTCACTTTGCAGTGTTTTATTTTTAAAGTTTGATTATATGTCGCTTTTTAGTGGGTTGGTTTGTAATTTACCCAGTTTAAAAGCCTAAACGTCAAATTTGTATCACCTTTTGAAAAATATTTCAAAAATCAGCTCTACTTCACGATATGCAGTGTGACGGGCATAAATTGTTTAGAAATTTTATTCAAGTAATCGAATCGCAACCCACGAAATACTTATTATAGGTGTGCCTATAATATTTGAAGAGTTCCCTCGATTTCTCCATGATTCCATCATCAGATCCTAACTTACCTTGAAGTCAATCCTTTCAAATAAAAAAGAATTTTCTAAATCGGTCTAGCCATCTACTAAAACTACTACAAAAATGCAGTCGAATTGAGAACCTCCTCCTTTTTTTAAGTAGGTTTATACTACTACTAGGTACTTATTATAGGTGTGCCTATAATATTTGAAGAGTTCCCTCGATTTCTCCATGATTCCATCATCAGATCCTAACTCACCTTGAAGTCAATCCTTTCAAATAAAAAAGAATTTTCTAAATCGGTCTAGCCATCTACTAAAACTACTACAAAAATGCAGTCGAATTGAGAACCTCCTCCTTTTTTTAAGTAGGTTTAAAAATAAATCAAAAAAGAAATATGACATTCGTTAAATTGTATTTATAGTTCTACAATACTGAACAACAGTTAGGGTTTAATTTCTTAAGTGCTTCTATCTTTTGTGATTATTTGTTATTTTTTTTTTCTCAAAACGTTGGTAGCCCTAAATTTAGACTACATCAAAGTATTACTTTATATTATAAATGCAAAAAACTTTTAAACAAAAAATAAAACCGACTTTGCTTTCGTTCGTCGGTTTTTTTTTCGTATTTTCGTGTTTGGACACTGACTTCCAAAAAGATAGTTAAAAAGTGTTTTTAACGCTTTTTAATTTGTAATTTATCAAGTTACAAAAGCCAAAATGTCAACTACTTATCACCTTATACAAAATATAGCTTTTCTCGATGCAGAGCCGTTAATTTTTGAGGAGTTTTCCTGGTACTTCACCATCAGCTTTACTTCACCATAATTATGCATTGTAACGAGCATAAAGTGCTTAGCCATATTCAAGTAATCGAATCGCAACCCACGAAATACTTATTATTGAGTAGTTCCGGTGGCCATCTGTGGTCTTCATCATCAGTTCCACTTCACTAAATGGTGTTTTTCAAGAGCAACTGCACAAGTTACTACAAAAAATAACCAAATCGCTAAAGGTGTGCCTATAATATTTGAAGAGTTCCCTCGATTTTTCCATGATTCGATCATCAGATCCTGACGTGATGACAATGAAAACAATAAGAAAGTATACCCTATCAAACAAAAAAATAAAATTTAAAATCGGTCTAACCGTCTTCAAGTAATCGGGGAGCATACATACAAAAATCCGACGAACTCAGAACCTTCTCCTTTTTTTTGAAGTCGTTTAAAAAAGATGTACCTTGCTTCATGTGCATTCTTTAATGATGCATAATTATTGCGTTTCCCTTTTTTGACACAATGGTATACAACGTGCCTGTTCTCCATAGCTAAAACAATTACGTATAAAGCACTAAAAATATTTGTTACAAAAAAAATACGAGTATCAAAACCCGCGTAGTCGTAGTATAGTTAGCGTTCTCAATACGTGCGCTCGACTGTCGGGACGCGGAAAAAATTGACATACGTCCTACCTCGGAGGGCGCTCGCGCCGTACTGAATGCAGCTATTTTTTTTTTTTTTTTGTGTTGTCGGCTGCTTAACCGGGCTAGCCTGTGGTTGCCTTAATTAATAAATCAATTAAAGCCTCCAGCCAGGGCTTATTAAAAACTTACAAACTAGGCGACTACACGCTAAGGGCACCCCCTGTGGGGTACGGACCTCGGCTTAGGGCATCGCAGGGGAGGGCAGCTAGGGACAGGCTGGATCATATCATTATTATTATTAATAAGGGAATTTAAAGCTACTGGCTCAGCGTCGCGGGCTGGCTCTGGCAAGGGTCGGGGTGGACTATTACGGGGACGTCGCGGCGGGCCTCGGCGGCGAGGACGGAAGGACGGTCGGTTTTTGTGTTTGTGTGCCACTGTACTTGTTTCCCTACGGCTCTCTTGGAGCAGGGTGATTGCGTCATCGGGAGTGACTAGGGTATGCCTTGGTCGGCGAATCCTAGAGATACGCGAGGGTTCGTATTGGGCGGCCGATACGATAAGGGGATTCCTATGTTGGATTGAAGTTTCAAAGAAACGCTTGGAGACGCGTTTCATGAACTGCTTCTTTGCATCTTGAGGTCTACGTGAAGAAGCTCATTTCGAACATAAAAGGGGGCTCCCGTGACTCTACGGAGGAATCGGTTTTGGAGGGTCTGCATCTTATGGAGGAGGTAGGGCTTTGCGTGTGCGAAAACAACGCAGGCGTAGGTCATGATGGGACGGATGACCGCGGTGAAAATACGCAGCTTGCACTTGAGTGATAACTTGCTGCGAGAGCTAAGAATGAAGTGGAGCCTACCTAGAGCGAAAGCGGCGCGCGAACGTGCCTGCTTTATGTGCTCAGCGAAGGAGAGGTGTCTATCGAGGACCACGCCTAAGTATTTGGCTTGCTTTTCCCAAGGGATCGGCTTGCCGTACATGGTAATCGGACGGGGGGAGGGTGGGTTTATCCGCGGTTTAGAAAAGAGGACTGCCTGGCTTTTGTCTGGGTTGACTTCGATTCTCCATTTCCGGAACCACTTGGCCAGAGTGTTTGCGGAAGTTTGGAGAGTGCGAGCGATGGCATCGGGTTTAAAACCGGTATAATAGATAGCCGTATCGTCGGCGAATAGGGCTAGCTGGGTATTTTTATGCTTGGGAATATCACTAGTGAATAGCGTGAAAACGAGGGGGGATAGTACGGAGCCTTGAGGAACTCCTGCGCGAATGGGATGGGGGGAGGAGAGCTCCCCCTCAATTCGATAACGAAAGGTGCGATTCGATAAAAAGTCCCGTAGGATGAGCACGAGACGGTCAGGCACGCCGAGTTGGTATAGCTTATAGATTAAGCCATTGTGCCAGACTTTGTCGAACGCTTTCGCTATGTCGAAGAATAAGGCTCCCGTTATTGCGCCCCGTTGGAAGCCGGCGCTGACGTGTTCTACGATGCGGTGGACTTGTTGGATACATGAGTGTTCGGTTCTAAATCCGAACTGCTCATTGGGTATTAGACTCTTTGCTTCGGCAAAATCTTTGAGCCGCTTATATATAAGCCTTTCATAGATTTTACCGAGGACGTTGAGTAAGCTAATGGGACGGTAGCTAGACGGGTCAGACTTGGGCTTGCCTGGTTTGGGAATACCTATGACGGTGGCCTGTTTCCAGGTTGTAGGGAACATATTGTTGCTCAATGCGCCATTGAAGATGGCAGTCATTAGCACTATAAGCTGGGCGGGGAAAAGTTTGAAAACCCTATTGGTGATGCCGTCGGAGCCAGGGGCTTTTCGCGGTTGGAGACTTTTAATTATATCCTGGACCTCATCAGGAGTGATGGGGGCCAGTGGATTATCGGGATCTTCGATGGGCGGAAGGGAAGTTCTACGTTCGACTTCGGCGTTCACCATATCGAGGTGGGCTTGGTCTACTGGTTGAGAGCTGGGAGAACACTGTGACTCTAGGCTGTCGGCTAGGCATTCTGCTTTTTCAGAGTTATCGAAGGCGATACTCTTATCGGGACGAATGAGAGGAAGCATTGTGGCCTCTTCAGTGGATCGTAACTTCCTCTGAAGCTGCCAGAAGGCAAGATGGGTGGGCTCAAGTTCGCTCAGCATCTTGTCCCAGCTCGCATTACGCTGCTCGGTAATGCGTTTCCTTACAGCACGCTGTAAGTTGCGCATGTGCGCTTTGTTTGCGGCGCAGGGAAAAGCGCTGTACGCGCGGATGGCTGCGTTCTTCTCGGTTATCAGATTCCGTACATCATCCGGGAGTTTCCAGCGGTGGTCTTCCACTACAGGAACTTCCCTTGAACAATCGTTCAGGACGGATTGTACGTGATCTGTAAGCGAGTCGATCGCCGCCGTCGTGTCAGCGACTGAGACTATGTGGTCAGGAATGGTGTCCAATTGTGGCGACGTGGTGGATTTCAGTTTTTCACTTACTTTCCTCCAGTCGGTGATCAATTGGGTCGGAGGAGGTTGGGTAGGATCATGGTTACCCGAACGGGAACCTAGGTGTAGGATAACGGGACGGTGATCCGAGTTAAGCTCGTGAAGCGCTTCTATGGAGTGTAAACGGAGGTTTACATTCTTTAGGAGCGCCACATCGAGGACATCGGGCCTATGGTTGGTGTCGTGTGGGTAGTGGGTGGGACTCATCGGAGCTATGACGTCATAGTTTAGGGTCGCGCCTAGGTTATACACGATTCTGCCTCTGGCATTTGTCGTGTTGCTGTTCCAAGCGGGGTGTTTGGCGTTGAGATCGCCCGCTAGTAAAACGGAGTCACTTAGGCCGAAGAGAGTCGTGAGATCGCTGGTGAGCGCGATAGGATCGTCTGAAGCAAGAGACGCGACCGATGGTGGGGGATGGTAGGCAGAGATGATGGTTATCGGAGGATGACCAGTCATGCCTAGTCGACAGGCAGAGTACTCTAGGTGAGAGAGAGGCGCGGGTGGGGTCAGAGGGATGCAGTATAACTCCTTCCTATAATAAATAAGGGTACCACCGCCGTGGCAGCGTGTTCTGTCATTGCGAACTAGACGGTAATTCGCAATTTTGGGGTCAGCGCGGTGGGGTTTCAAAAGGGTCTCCTGTATAAGGAGGATGTCTAATTGGTGGTCGCGGAGGAATTTAGTTATTTCGGCGCGTTGGTTGAAAATGCCATTGGCGTTGAAAAAACCTAATTTGAGGGATCGAGGCCTAGTGTGGTTTGTGCGTTGGGAATCCATTGGATCAGTCCATCGCATCCATCTGGTCGAGGCCTAGCACGACATCACTGTGTGTGCTGAATATTTGGCTGTACATTTCCGTTGTAATTTTGCCGTTATTCTGCTGCTCGGCAGCCAGAAGGGCATCGCGGAGAGACCTGGCTTGGCGGGTCATAAATATTTTACAGTGGCGCAGTAGAGTCTGGGCGCAAGACTCGCCGTTCCCGACGGGTGAGGGTTTGGGCGGTTGTTTGGCTGCAGGAGCAGCAGTGGTTTGAGGCGCGGGTTTGGGACTGGTTGTGGCCTCTGGAGCCACGTCTATAGGCAGGATCTGCGCTGCGATGGGTATATCCATCAGTGCCTGCAAAGGTTTGGCAGGGGCCAAGGAGGGAAAGGCTTTTTCGTGGTTTAGCCTGTTCCACGGGAATGGTCTCTGAGGAGCGAGACGTTGGGGAATTTGAGAGGAAGGTGCCTCTCTTTGTTGGCGGGTGTTGGCGCGCTTCGCTAATTTAGGAGCGAGTTTGGGGGCTTTGGGACAGCCGCGGTAGTTTGCCGGGTGACCGGTCTGGCCGCAGAGAACGCAGCTGGGTGGTTCCGAACAGAGGGTTAGTAGGAGATACCGGATAGGGAGCAAATGGACTTAATCTTGAAAATCGGGTGATGACCTTCGGTTGGTTCACAAATGACAAGAACCATGTCGTACAATTCACCGCCTCTCGCTTTATGTAAGCGATGGACGGCGATCACTGGTATACCTTGATCGGCAAGGTCGTCTTTAATATCCTGTACTAGGATTTCTTTAGGGACACGTTTAATAATAACACGAGTGGGCGTGTCCTCGGGGAAGGAGAAAGTGTGAAAGGAAATATTCCTTTCACGGAGGGCGCGATATAGTTCCCTATAGTCGTTCGACGTAGGGACGGTGACTTTAATGCCATTTTGGCAGGCACGGGCGTTTGTGTAGTTGATCTTTCGAACAACACACATCTTGGACACATCAGTCCATTTCCCCTTGTCTTGGATGTAAAAGGGGGGCGGAGGGCGTTGCTTCTTTTGGGCTGAGGAAGTTTGGGCTATCGGGCTGGGGGGACGACTATTCTGCGCGTGAGTAGAGGTAGTTGGGACGGGGCTAGCGGGTCGTACGGGCCTTGCTGGCCTGGGAGGTTTTCCCTTTCTTCCTTTTGCCGCCGGTGACGACTTGAAAGTCGTCTTCCGAGGACGAGGGGCATGATGACAAATCATTGTCGGAGTTGTTATTGGACCCAGGTTCGGTGGTGTTCATTTCAAGGAATTCAGGTGCAGCGCACACCTGCGCGGCGTCCATTGTTCTATGAACAATGGGATTAGTAGGTGGGCCGGAAATAATGGGTGATTTCGGGAATCGGGCGACCGGCACGACTTTGTCAGCGGGCGGGGCAATAAAGGGCTATCTACCCGGAAGTCGTTCGTTGTTTGACGAACAATGGGATCGGAGTTAATAAATACTTCCGTGAATTGACCACTGAATGCAGCTAGCTTGGGCAACGTAATATATAGTAATTTAGAGCGTTCTTAAAATCATGTTATTACAAAATTACATGATCGCATTGTCATAAAAACTATTTATTTGAATTCTTCACAGAACAAAGTTTATTTTGACGTAATTTTTTTTATCGTAATTACGCCTTATTAAATGCGAATAATCGCGACAAATTTGCGCTACAGCACCTAAAAATAGACAATAATATAATCCTGAATATTGAACATTAGTTCACAAATCAAGTATATGTCTTATACTATCCATATTTTTTTCACCTGAATTTGTGAACATTAGTCATAGATCCCGGAATCTGAAGTTGACTTTACGATGATTTTTCAGTAAACTACTTTTGGGAGATTACTCACCACAAAGCAATGCACATGTTTTAAGTAAATGTGAAACGACGAAACACTTCATTAATAATTGATCTATTTTAGACATGTATTTTAAAAATTCAAAGTATGACGTAAGATGGTAAAGCAGGCGATTGAAATCTTAGAAATTTGAGAAAAAACGTCTAATGGCTCTTAAGACTGCGGTGAGAGAAGTTGTTACAAACTTTACCTTATCGACGACCTTGTGCGTTGCAACACAATCGCTCGCTATAATGATGTGGTTTAAACGGCCGATCAGTTTCTCATGTATTGGAGCTTAGACTAACGACTGTAACACTTTAGGGGAAGTGCAAACGCATTTATTCTTCAAGCACAAGTACTAATTTTGAACTAATAGTTGGTTTCATCATTATTACCAATAACCATCAGTCCCTACCTCAGTACCTTTTTTACGTCTTGGAAATCCACATGGATGTCCTTGTATGTCCTCCGCCCTGGGGCGGACGATAGGGTTGTCAGACTCAGACTGACTAAAACCACCCCGTGTTCCCTCGTACACATGCACCGGGGGCTGCGGAAATACATAAGTATTCTTGAACGCGGCCCACGACTAGTACCGGCCCCATCTTTTGAAGCGGGGGAGTGAGATGTTTAGCTCCCCATGCCTCTTGTGACTTCTGGTAAAGGCGGGAGTGGAACAAAACGCGCCAACACCTCGAGTATCAGTCCCGAGTCATGTTTTAACCTTTGCTGACGATTTGAATTGATTTGATTTGAATGGATTAAGAAAGTTGCTCGCTATTCGTGAAGTTTGTTTTCCGTTTTTTTTTAAGTTTTCCGAACAGTATAATCCTAAAAAAGTGAACTTTTGGTTTTTAGAGGTAGAAATAAAAGTCCATCAAGTCAACTGTTTACTAACTGTTTTACCTCTAAAAAGAGTCACACAATTTAAGTATTTGGGTCATGTTGTTTCAGAGGACTTTAAAGATGATCTCTGTATGGAGAGAGAGCGCAGGGCGATGGCCGTGAGGCAGAGACATGTTGGCTCACTGGTTTGCTGGTTGTTTTGTACTGGTTAAAATTACCCATTTTTATTTAACGCTTTACACCAGCAATCTACGAATTCAATACAATAATGCTGGGCCGTTAATTGTTGAGGAGTTCTCCTGGTACTTCACCATCAGCTTCACTTCACCACATGCATTGTGACGAGCATATTGTGTGTTATCGACGCGGAACTCATTAAATACTTATTATTCCTACATATATATTGAGTAGTTCCAGTGGCCATCTGTGGTCTTCACCATCAGGTCCACTTGACAAATGGTGCTTTTCGAATGCAACTACACAAGTTACTATAAAAATACTCAAAACACTATAGGGGGCCTATAATATTTGACGAGTTCCCTCGATTTCTCCAGGATCCTATCATCATATCCTGACTTGGTGACAATGGAACCAACATTCAAACAAAAAGAAAGAATTTTCCAAATCGGTTCAGTCGTCTTCGAGTAATCGTTGATCATACATAAAAATATATATACAGTATGTTAACTAACAGAGGGCGTTCCCGTTAACCCGCAATAGTGTAGCATCCATACATGCTAAAAAAATATTACCATTCGAAAACAATATATATATATATAGTTTTCGAATGGTATATATATATATATATATACATATATATATATATATATATATATATATATATAATATATATTCACTAAAAATGTTAAATTGATACGTAAAAGAAACACTCTGTACACGCGTACTTGAAGGACAGCAACGTCGCAATTTATTTATGAATACGTACGCGTGTACAGGGTGTTTCTTTTACGTATCAGTTTAACATTTTTAGTGAATATTTTAATATTAAAAAAAAAAACATTTTGTGTCGAATGGTAATATTTTTTTAGCATGTATGGATGCTACACTATTGCGGGTTAAAGGGAACGCCCTCTGTTATTTAACATATACTACTGTATATATATAACTTTTCATCACTCTTAGGTTAAATAGGGTGTCTTTATTTTAGTAAGTGAAATAAGCTTATGTCAGCTTACTGCATCGAATTGAAAGTCTTGACAGGCCTTCTCTCTATGAGAGGGAATAGGTTAAATCCACCACCTTGGCCCAGTACTGGTTGGTGGGTGTCGCATTTCTTACCATTTTTAGGTCATACCAAATTCCTAACGGTGATTTCCATTTGCTGTTTTAGAGTATGCCTTGGTTTTGAAATCAAAACCTACACGTAACGTACGTAACGTACGTTACCTACTCGTAAGTAGCCCCTATAGCCACTGGGACACTACTGCTACACCATCAGCAGTGGTGGCCCAGTCTATTATTTTTAATTTATTAAAAAAAAAATTCTTGAGAATTTTCTCTAAATGTGCTAAAAATAGAAGGCTTTTTAATTATTATTATATTTTCTAAACGTCCTGTATGCTTTTACAGGCACACAGTCTGTGCTTCATAGATGTATTTTCTTTCTTTCTTTTACATTTATAGAATCAGCGCAATGTGACTTGATTCCGCATACGCTAGGTCGTTTGTAGTTCAAACTACAAGGACAATGCCCAATATGTAAGAATAAATCAGCTCCATTTATAAAAGTTTTTGTATCAGCAGCTTTTTTTTCAAATTTGAATAAAGAATATGCAAATCAATATTTAAACCAATTATATAAAAAAAAATTGTGAATAAGACTAAATAATTATATTTTTAAATTGCCTTCCAATTTAATTACTAGCAAAGTCATCATCAATCAATACATATAATAAAATCGTAAACGAGCCGAGTTTGTGTGTTACAATTTTTTATTTGTAATTCCATAAACCGACTAATCAAACATGCAAGGTATTAAATTAATAATATATTGTGAATGTCCATGTTTTTATGTCCAATAACGGCGTAAAAATTTTGTATGTAAAAAATTACATTTAATTGCATTTGCATAATTATAGTTTCAAATTTCATTACAAAATACACAAGAAGTTAGACATTATAGTATAAGTATATTATAGTCAAAAATAAATTAAATTATGTCCAGTATATTCGTATATTCATCATTATGCAGTCAAATAGTATCATTAAAAAGTCAAATGATTTAAAATTATCATTATTAGATTGTTGTTCTTAACCATACAGAAAACACTTTTGCGCATGAGGGATGTTCTCGCAGTATGAGAGCATATCCTACTGTTGTCGCACCTATTACGTGGGACTACCTCATCTAATCGTTTAAATCGATGTGGATTTGTTTTAACAAATACAGCTACCTCAAAAATGTACAGACATGGCAAAGTAATTGTATTTTATATTTTTTAAAGTAAGGCACATAACTATCAGTAGGTTTAATTTTAAATATTGAACGAACGCATCTCTTTTGAGCCTTGAACACCGTGTCTTTGTAGATGCGATTCTGTTAAACCATAGTAGGTTGTAAGTAATGCCTCCACACCTGTTATAGACGATAATGTGTGCAGGGCATAGGCAGATTTACTGATTTTCTTGCATAAGATTTCGATATGGGTTTTCCAATTCAGTTTTTTATCAATTGAGCCCTAGAAATTTTGTTGTTTCTACCTCTTCTATAGGCTGGTCATCGTAGTGCGTATTTAAATTACTCTTACTATTGATCCGTTGACTAAAATGTATTAATTTAGTTTTAGTCAGGTTAATTCTTAAGTTATTATCATCTAGTCACTTTACCATTAAATTTATAGAATCATTTATATCCCTTTCATGAGTGTCAACACTTTTACAAGGTATTGTTATGGTACTATCATTTGCAAATAGTATCAGAGGTTGAGGGATGCCTTGCGGAAGATCATTTATGTATAATATAAATAAAAGAGGACCCAAAACACTCCCCTGTGGCACACCAAACGAACTATACGTTCTGAGGGCTGAAATACAATTTCATGTTTACTTTTCATATTAATTTGTTTCATATGTAATATTCCACAACTCTTTTTTTTTTTTTTTTACACAACGCCATCTAGTCCCGAACTAAGCAGAGCTTGTGATATGGATACTAGACAACTGATAAACATACATATATATTTCTAAATACATACATATTATAGATAAATTACACCCAGACAAAGAACAAATTCCATATACTTCAAGTTTATTTAAGAGTGTACCATAGTGCACATAGTCAAAGACTTGAGTCATGTCACAAAATACGCTACGGACCGGTTTCCTTTTATCAACGTTAAATGTAAGTCATTATATAAAAATCATAAATGGCCATATTAGTAGTTTTGCCCATTTTAAATCCTTTCTGTTCCTCGCATATAATTTTATGTTTTTCTATAAATGAATTCAATTCCTTGTAATATTTTAGAAATTATGGGAATTAGTGATATAGGCCTATAGTTCTCCATTAACTCCCTATCTTCTTTCTTAAATAGTGGCATGACAATAGAAACTTTTAGAGCATCAGGATAAATGCCTGCACTACTGCTGAGATTGATAATATGACTCAAGTGACCGCAGATTTCATCCCCAACATGTTTTAGTATATTAGTAGCAATACCGTCATATCCCACACTGCTTGTATTATGCAAGGACATTATTATCTTTTTAATGTTGTCTGGTATACTAGAGGCCATAAACATAGTTTTATTATTGTAGTCTATTGTACACGCCCTAGGTCTGCAGTTAACACCCAGTTTTGGTAGTATTTTATTAATAAAAAAAATATTCGATCCTTCTACAATAGTCTTGTGATGAGATATGACACAGCCACCCATTTTAATTTTATTTATGTTAGATTTAGGTACGTTATACTTTGCACGATTGACAATTAGCCACGCAGTTTTTGATTTGTTTTTAGATGTTTTTATATTGTAGTTGTTTTGTGCTTTTTGTGTTAAGTGTATATTTTTTTTGTACATTTTAGAATAATTATGTAATATGGTTTTATTAATGTTGCTACGATTAATTCTAAACTGCCATATGAGTTTTCTTTTCTTTTTACTGCACAGTTTGATCCCTTTTGACGACCACTTATTTCTTCTTATTGTATTTATTTTATCCACTTTTAAATGAAAATACAGATCATACAATAACTTGAAAATCTCAATGAAACAATTATAAGCTGCATTTGGGTCATCCGTGTCATGAAGTTCTGAAAAGGTAAGTTCGACTTTGAATTTACTATTTTGCTTGAGTACGTTAATGTTAAAATCTCCGCAGATAACAATTTTCTTACAGCATGAATGTAAAATTTCACGCAAGAGCATTTCAAGTTTGTCGAAAGAATAATTTAAATTATTTGAGTTCAGAATTCTATATATATGTCGTGGCCAGATCTTAGAATTGATTATTTCATGAAGTGTTCGATCATTTCATGAAATGTTTGTGTATCATGAACTGGCCAGCTTAAATTTACGATATCGTTTAAACGTCAATGTTTAATGAAATGCTAGTCAACGTTTGGCCATATCATGAAACACAACCATTTAATGAAATTTCCGAACATTTCATGGAATGATCATCATATAAATGGCCATATCGTGAGCAACCTATTTATCAACATTCTTAACTGACCACTGGGCATATCGCTAGTGGCAAACTGTGATAAGACGCGCGCGAGCCGAGCGAGCGAAGCGAGTGGTGCCGCGGAGCGGCTGGCAAGCGCTACACCCAAATTGGCCTCAGTTACTTGGCTATTTAGTATGTTTAGTGCTAGCTCAACAAAATGTACTGTTAGTTGTCACTTAGTGTGCGTAATCTTGCTCAGTTAAATAATAATCATTAAAGTATTCCTTTAAAAATGAATTCTCACAAGTGTGAGACATACAAAAGTTCAAAGGGTGCAATAAAATTGTCTGTAAATGGATAGATTACCACCTGTGCTAAGATAGATCGACGGAGCCCCGCTTCGCGGGGCTCCTATTTCAGGGTGGTTTAAAAAAAATAACCACGAAGGCTAAGGCGGGAGCTTCACTCCGCTTCGCTCCCGCCTTAGCCTTTTAACCCGCTTTAGCCTTCTAACCTAACTTATCCGAGTCGGCGTACTCTGAGTCGGGGTGTTAACCATAATAACGTTTTTTATATATATTAAACGTTAGACCAAATGATAATCGATTACATAAACATTATATCAAACAACGTTATACTAATTAAGTTTTAGAATAAATAAATGATATATATAAAGAAATTATATCAACAGTTGGTATATCTCACGTTGATTATATCTTATGAACGATAATAAAATGAAATTAGACCAAATGAGTTTATACGTTATGAGACGCACCCCTTTACAGGTGGATAATCTAACTATTTTACGACATGATCACTAACGTTTGGCCAAATCATGAAGTAGTCGTGCGTTTAACTGTTCATATCGTCAAACGATGCGTATTCAATGATCTAGCAAGACCACACCATGATGTGACCATCGGTCGATGTTCTATTTCATGAAATACAATAATTTCATGAAATGGTCGAACACTTCATGAAATGATTAATTCTAAGTTCTGGCCACGACATAAATACACACAATTATTATCTTATAACTAGTCAGTTCCACGCCACACTCAAATATGCCTGGAGTTGATAACTTTGCTTCCCTTTGGCAATTCTTTCAATTGTAGCCTATTTTTAACAAGGATACATGCACCACCCCTTTTTTGTTCTATTCTACAATAATGTGTAGC
Source organism: Tholera decimalis (assembly GCA_943138885.2). Classification (NCBI taxonomy): domain Eukaryota; kingdom Metazoa; phylum Arthropoda; class Insecta; order Lepidoptera; family Noctuidae; genus Tholera; species Tholera decimalis. Next base: position 5,900,834 of record OW964552.2, on the reverse strand, counting down.
CAAATTATAGTTAGGCAAAAATAATAATAATAATACTCAAATGGACTCAAATCGAACTGGACGCCCTGGATAGGAGGGTCCGTATACTGCTAACCGCAAATCGGATGCATCACCCACGATCATCGGTGATGAGACTGTACATCTCGCGGAAATGTGGAGGTCGAGGCTTTTTAAATGCCAAAACTCTCCACAACCGCGAGATTTGCAGTCTCAGGGAATATTTCCTTAAAGCCGATGTGGGTATGCACCGAGATGTGATTGCAGTGGACAAGGGACTCACCCCGCTGACTATGGCTAAAGAGAACTGGCACAAACCTGTTATACTTACCCCAGATGACCGCAAGGAGGTATGGAAAAGCAAGGAACTTCATGGTCGCTACTATCGGGCTCTTTATGGGTCCGATCTAGATTTGACAGCTTCCGTTGCCTGGCTACGCTTCGGGGATCTCTTCGGAGAAACTGAAGGTTTTCTCTGTGCAATTATGGACGAAGTTATCTTGACGAATAATTATCGGAGACATATTATGAAGGACGGGACGATTGACGTGTGTCGGGCATGCCATCGTCCTGGTGAGTCCATCAGACATATTGTCTCCGGTTGTTCTCGTCTAGCTAATGGCGAGTACTTGCATAGACACAACCAAGTAGCCAGAATTATCCACCAGCAACTTGCTTTGAAATACAAACTTGTCGATTCTGAGGTACCGTATTACAAGTATGTGCCCGACCCAGTTCTCGAAAATGACCATGTCACGTTGTACTGGGATCTGTCTATCATCACTGATAGGACTATTGTTGCCAATAAGCCTGACATAGTGGTGATAGACCGATTAGTGCGCCGCGCAATGATAATCGATGTTACCATCCCACATGACGAGAATCTCGTGAAAGCTGAGAAAGAGAAACACATTAAGTATCTCGACTTAGCTCATGAGGTTGTTGACATGTGGGGTGTGGACTCGGCTGTCACTGTGCCGATTGTCATATCAGTCAATGGGCTGATAGCTAAAAGCTTCGACGACCATCTGTCGAAGCTGGCTTTGCACAGCTGGATAAAGGGCTTGATACAGAAGGCAGTTCCCCTCGATACAGCTTGTATTGTGAGGAGGTTCCTTTCTCTGGAGACCTAACCAACCGGTAGCTTGGACCCCGTTCCCGATACCAGTGTACTGCCATTTTTTATATTTTTAAATGTTTTTCATTGTCACTTTTTTATAGAAAAATATTTAAAAATGTAATTTTTGAGAGGTATATAAAATAAAGTAGATAATAATAAAAAACTTTATTTCTCCTCACAAAAGAATGACTTACATATTTATACGAAGATATTTTAAAGTAACACTTACAGTCAAAACATTGTGGGGAGCTGGTATCTGTTGTAGGTGTAGACAATGTTTAAAACAGCGTGTGTATACAAAATAATATAAACATTTTTATGAAGAGAAAAAAAAGAACAATAAAAATTCTTTTTTGTTTTGTATAGTCATAGTGCCTCTTTAAAGTGTGTTTGAGTGTGTGGATGTAATGTGTGTTTGTAAGTTTGGATGGATGAGTGAGTAGTCTGTGTACGTGGGAATTTTGTTTTAGTATGTTTTGATGTGTATTTTGTAAATATAATAATAAATTTTGATACCCCTCCATGATAAAGTGCTCGGTAATACACAAGATATGAACATTAAAATTTATATTTTTATTAGAGGCACTTGATCGCATCGTGCACTTAGTGGAACAAAAAAGTGGTCACTTTTACTGCTTTCCATTATTCTATGGTTATTGCCATCATTTATTTTTAATCATGTCTGTTAAGAAGAATGTTAAAGAAAGAAGAGGAATTCATTAGTTAATTCGGTATTATAAATAAAATAGATACAATACATAAAAACATTTAAAAGTGAAAAAATGTGTTGAAAAAAAAAAAACATTAAAAATAATATGTTCTCGTCATCACAATTAGTTAATATAATTGCTACCCCTTTTATTCTTCTTTTTTTCCGGTGTCCTAAAGATAGTCACGAATTCGAAATTACAACCTTCCTTAACTATAGTGTCTAACTGTTCTTTCTGACGTATTAATAGTCTGTGTAAGACGATATTTGGTTCTGGCATTGTATCCAACAAAACCTAAATTTAAAACAACAACTCGTAACAAAAACAAAGGGTACAACTTTCGTGTATGCAAGTGTATTCTGGAGCAAATGGAACGAGAACTACTGACGCACCAATCGCGCGCTTGGAGCGGCGCTACGTCATACCCCGCGTCCCGCTGATAACCGCTGTCACAACACAACACCTAAGCATGACTTGTACGCATCAAACGACTCATGCCAAGATATTTGCCAACAGATCATCTGCTTTATTTATCAAACCTGCTATATTTTGATGCAATATGTTGATATATCTATTAGAGAAAAAACAGTTAATTCTCATCAGTAACATTGCTTTTTACAGAGTGAGGCAAATCTGTCACTTTATCACAAGAATTACACGAATTTAAGTCACTATGCAGTGTAAATTCATTAAACTTATATTATGCATATATTGGCGAGTGGCGAGTGGCGGAGTAGTGCTTAGATCTGTTGTAGCAACAAGTTGCGATAAGTTTTTCTTTTTTGAAGTATTATTTACAAAGCCAGTTGTAAGTTATTTGTAATTTTTCCTTTTTTGTTAAGTTTTCGATGGTCTTTTTGTGATTTGTTTTGTCCATATTTAGGGATTCAACTTCTCTGTGTACAGTCTCCACTAGTTGGGGCGTCAATGCTTTAATTTTGTTTTTTAGTTGAAGAATGTCCTCGTCGTCTGATATGTTTGGTAGACTATTACTACTAGTGGTGCCATCTAATTCACTCACTTTTTGTTTCGGAGACTTTTCGATTACGACGTTGTGTGATGTTATGTTCCCAAAGAAGTTCATGTTGATTTTGAGATTTTATGAAACAATATATGTTTTGCAGTTCATGGGAATCCGAACCAGCACTCAGTGACTTAGCAATCCTACACTGTATTACATCCGCTATTCGAACACTAGTTAAGTATGTGAAATTTGGAAGTGGTTACGGAAATATCATTCAAATAATTAAGAACTCGTTAAGAATGATTCATCGCATAAATATTTTTTCCACACAACACCAACATTTTAACTTCTTACATAAGTTTTTACCGGTTATTATACACTTGTCACTTAGTTTTTAGCGTATTTCACGTAGCTAATTGTTTATCACAGTGCTATTTAATGTTTATTTACGTTATAATCTGTTTCGTCACTTCACTTATTTGTCTTTACTTATTCGAAAATATATCAAATAGTTTATTTGGATAACGTTTGTGGACACCATTCACACCGTAATGAACTTATTCAACACAATTTAATGTACGATTTTATCTGTTTTATAATTTTAAAGTCAATAATAGATCAGAGAACTACACTTCTGATATTTACTTCATCAGCGCCATCTAGCGTCTCTTGCTCTCGCGCCTTTGCGTGAAGAGTCATTTGATGATCTTCCCACCCAGAAAAATAAGACGGAGCGACACAACAGTTCGATGTTTTCTGATGTGAAAATAGTTTAAGGGCTAGATAGTGACATAGGCTTATAATTATATTTATTTATTATTTTTATTACCTATATACTTTTAAAAATGTGCAATTATAAGTTTTTTTATTACTGTTGGGCCCACTCTTGACGTCGATCCCGCCTGATGGTAAGCGATAGATGAGGTCTAAGATGGGATGAGCGAGTCCTGAAGATGCCTATTTACTCGTTCTTTAAGACTGAAAGGTCATAAGTGGCAGGGAACACAGAAGCCGGCAGAGAATTCCACAGCTTGGCTGTGCGCACAATAAATGTGGAGGAGAAGCGCTTGGTACGACAAGACGGTATATGAACCAAGTGTGGGTGGTACCCAGCCGTGCGTCTGGTAGACCAGTAGTGAAAGGGAGACGGAGGAATCAGGTCATGGAGCTCCTGCGCTCACTCCCCGAAGTACAATTTGTAGGAAACCGACAGGCAAGCAACGGTTCGCCGATGAGCCAGGCTATGAAACTTGTCCACCAGCACCTCGTCGCCTATAAGCATTTTAGCTCTGCGCTCGATCGAGTCCAATGCAGCAAGTTGGTACTTTGCAGAGCCATCCCACAAGTGGCTGCAATACTCCACGCAGGAACGGACCTGAGCTTTATACAGATTTAGAAGCTGTCCAGGCGTGAAGTACCGCCTCACTTTGTGTAGGATACCCAGCTTTTTTGCTGCAGTCTGAGCTCTGGACTCGATGGTTGAGCCGAAGTTGAGGAAGTATTAGATACTAATTATGTAATGTAGGTAAAATCTGATGGAAATGTTTAAATAAATAAATACTGGGGTGGACAGTCATATAATAAAACCTTTTGAAGCGAGTGAAGCCGCGTCTAGAAGCTAGTTTTGAATATGTACTTACTTAGATGACTTACATTTTTTGGTGATTTATAATGAGTTAAGTTCTCCTAGGTCAACAAGACAACAAAGAGGTCAACTCTCACAATGGATGAAAATTATAATTTATGGCATTGAATACAATAAACTAAAATATTTCAAAATTAACATTTTGAAAATCCTATTTGGTGTACATAATTAATTCTAGGCTTTTACATAGATTAAGCGAAAAAAAAAAAAATTAATTTAGCGGTACACCAAAGGAAAATGTAAAGAAGTATGTTAAGTATCAAAATATGAGACAGAATAAAAAAAAATTGGCCAAGTGCGAGTCGGACTCGCACATGAAGGGTTCCGTAGTAACTATAATAAATATAATATACAGTAGAATCCCGATTATCCGAACATCGATTATCCGAACATCCGATTATCCGGACTCATTCGTCTCGGCTCTAATTGTCAACTTAAAAATTAAAAATGTTTTGACGGCGCAACGATACAAGTTACCATCAGTTTATTCCCACCTCTAAGTTTCGACCGTGCTCTCATTTGTTTGTGGTAAAGTGTTTGTTATTGTTTCATTTTCTTTGATAGCATTCAAGTGAAAGATAAACATCATTTATTTAATTTGAGAAAGAATACAATTTTAATTTAAATAAAAACCCTAAACCTACCCTGCTTCCCTTCGATTAGGTGCTCCCTGCTGTTCTGCTCATCGCTGCCACTGTGGCGAAGTTGTCAACAGCCTCGGTCACCACGGCCTTTCACGCGGCCGCAGCGCGGGTCGCATAGCACGGCACGCGAATATTAACGACATTATCCGACGAGCTCTTGTCACTGTCGGCGTTCCAGCTATTTTAGAACCCAATGGCCTGGCACGCGACGATGGCAAAAGACCGGACGGTATGTCTTTATTTCCTTGGAAGATGGGTAGGCCTTTAGTGTGGGACGCAACTTGTGTCGATACTCTTGCGCCATCCCATCTTCCTAGCTCATCTTGTTGTGCTGGCGCTGCCGCTGCGGCTGCTGAGAACCTCAAGCGGCGGAAATATAATAACCTTGTTGGTAGTTATATTTTCGAGCCGTTTGGGGTTGAAACCTTGGGGTCGTGGGGTCCGAGTGCTCACAAATTATTTAAAGATCTGTCCAGACGCCTAGTTGACACTTCGCGTGACCCAAGGGCTGGCTTTTACCTTAGACAGAGGTTAAGCATTGCCATACAACGTGGCAATGCCGCCAGTCTTTTGGGCACATTACCAGTGGACAGCGATGCGCACGAATTTCTGGATGCAATATTTTAGTTTATTTTTAGGTGTGTATATGTAGTGAAAGATTGTCTTTTTTGCCCCCTAACGTAACATCGATATTGCAACCTATGGACCAGTGTCATTGAAACTTTAAAGCGTTTATACAGAAAGCAGTTACTGCATCGTATAGGTTTTTTAACGAAAATAATTTAATCGGATGTGGAATCGCAAACATTAAAAAGGACATCGAATAAATTATTAAAATTAACTCTATCGAATTCTTTGAATGAACCGCATGATGGTAATTCTTTAATTGTACCGCACGACGATTTAAAAAAAAATATCACAGAAGCAATGAAAATTTTTAGCATTGGTGAAGGGTGCGATGAAGAGAATATTAAGGCCCTGAATTGGATTCCAAATATTAACTGATGAAGAAATCATTGACGATTTGAATTAGAGAGAGAAGAAGAAGAGACTGAAACTGGGGATGTATGTCAAGTACCATCTCACGCAGAAGCTTTTGAAGCTCTAGATGTTGGTTTAAAGTGGTTTGAAAAACAGGACGAATCGGATCCCATATAGTTGTTACAACTGAAGCGCATCAGGGACTTGGCCGCAATGAAAAGATGTGATTCATTACGTCAAAAATCAATAGCATAACAAGTTATAGATCGTTTTCTTATATATCGTATTATCTAAATGACGCATGTAAAACCAACGCACGCATCGCATCGAAATAAAAACTGATTTAAATTTAAATATTGTTTGATTTGACTTTGAAATCGATTATCCGGATTTTCGATTATCCGGAATACCCCTGGTTTTAATTGATCCGGATAATCGGGATTCTACTGTACTTAATATATTTATTTGAAAAAAAAAAAAAAACAAAAAACCTTACAAATTTCTTAAAACTAGATTATTTACAATTTTTACAACTACGCCAAATAATTTTGTTTTTCATAGTATTTGTATGAATTACAAACTTATATTTGCGGTTTTATAAAATATACTGTATCTCAAAAACTGCTAACTCAATCTCGTTCAAACCAATTTTGGTTGAAAGCTTACATTAAGATATACAACATATGGTTTTTATAGATTTTTCACTTCATTATTATAGAAGTTAGAGGGGGGGACACACATTTTACCACTTTGGAAGCGTATATCTTTTAAACAATTAACTTTATAAAAAGTCATTTTAGAAACCTTAATGTCATTTTTAAAGACCTGTCTACAAATACCACACACGTATAGGTTTCATGAAAGAAAATATTTTCAGTTTCAGTTCCATGTATGGGGAGCCCCCTTTATTTTAAATATTTTTAAAATTTTCTCTTAAAATCGGAAAGTAGTTCACAGAATACATCTACCTACCAAGTTTTACATGTATAGTCCTAATAGTTTCGGAATAAAATGGCTGTGACATACGGACGGACGGACAGACAGACAGACGGACAGACATGTCGAAACTATAAGGGTTCGGTTTTTTGCCATTCGGCTACGGAACCCTAAAAACGAGGAAATTAGAAAGAGAACCAAAATAACTGATGTCCTGAAAAAGATCAGGAATCTGAAATGAAAATGGTCGGGTCATCTATGTAGAATGCCATACGACAGTTGGGCCAAAAATTAGTAGTGTGGGTACCTAGAGATAGAAAAAGAAACAAAGGAAGACCAAATAAAAGATGGGAAGATATATTTAAATTAAAATGTGGACCAGAGTGGAGAAGACAAGCAAGAGATAGAGAGACATGGAGAAAACTGGGGTGAAGGCCTACGCCGCAGAGGCGACTTCTACATGTGCTTAGTTAATTAATTAAATAATATCTAAATAAATAATTTAGTAATTTAATTTGTAGTTTAATAAAATCTAAATAATCAAATAAAAACAAAATGCTTTATTTTTCATTGACACATTATACAGTCGGTGTTTTGTTGATGTTCAGTTTGTACAGTCGGTGGCGTCTCCTTTTAAGCATAATTATATATGCCTGTGCCAGGAGGCGCTGCTCTTTTATAACTTACATTAAAAAAAAAGCGTAACCTTAAAGTAAAAGAATATTTTGAAAAAAAAACAAACTAATAATTATTGTCTAGATTTTAATAATAATAGTACAATACATATGAGAATAATACATGAATCTATATTATAAGTTGTTAATAAAAAAAGACTGAAATTGTATTTAATAATAATGATACAGAATGAATTATGCACGTGGTAGAATAAGGGACATTTTTATTATTTTATTTTATAAAGTAAAAAAAAAGACAAGTGTGAGTTGGAGTCGCCTACCGAGGGTTCCGTCCGTTCCCAGGTCACTAATATTATGTAGTTATGGAATCGAATCGAGTATGAATCAGTAATACTTTTAGTAATATTATACTGAAAAAAGAGACTGTAAGAATTTATGAGTTGAAAAAATAAATAAAATATGTTTTTGAATATGCACATCGTTTCCTTTCAGGAATATCAGTTGAATCAGTAGCTGCAATTATAAATTTCTACCCTACAAGGCTATATTTTTTATGATTTAATTACAAATGTATAATTTTAAATTTTTTCCTTGAATTTTACCATAAAACGATGATACTTACCAAATTTCATAGATCTAGGTGAACGGAAAGTACCCTATTAATTTTAATTCCCTTGAGAGTGTCGACATTTATACGATTTTTTTGCAGTTTATACGATCGTATCTTTTTTTACGTGAATTTAGAAGTGTGATTTCTACATGAGTTCCTGAAATAAAGGGTCTTGACAGACAGACAAGCAGACAACAAAATGATCCTATTAGGGTTCCGTTATTTTCCTCATGAGATACGGAACCCTGAAAAATACTACCCATACATAAAAATGAAATAACAGGGTATCTGTGTGTTCACAAAAGAAGTAAGGTGACCAATGGAAATTATACATTTTAAATTCTTTACTGCCTGATTGTTAGCCACATATGGGAACCATATTATTGAACATATTATTTATGGTGGTGTGGATGATCGAAATAATGAACTTCCCTAATACTCCTTTATTTTATTACCTTCTTACAATAATTTAACGTCCAACTCTTTTGACTCGTTCCCCGCTCGCACACAAACTCTCTCATTCATTCATCGCTGCGTTGATATACAATTAGTTTCTAAATTTTATTATGCGTCGTCATCCTACGTACATTATGTAATGCATCTATTACCCGTGGTCCCGGTGGGTCGACCTATTACCGGGTGTATCGGGAATTTTAATTACCCGTGGTTCCATGGCATTAGGGATTGTCCCTGGGCTTTTAATTCTATCGATATAAAATGAAGACCACCATTTACGTACACTAAAGTTCACTCACTTAATTATAAGCAAATAAGCGACAATAGCCTGATGGCTAAGGCCTTGTGATCGAGAGGTTCCGTGTTCGAACCCCACCCTAGACTATTGTCGTGAACCTATTCCAGACACAAGCATATTTAGCTTAGTCGGAGAGGTTAACGCTGCCAGGTCTCTTTTAAAAAAATAACTATCCTCGGGCCATTATTAGATACCAAGAAAAAGAACAGAGAAGAAAGACTTTTAGACAAGCGAGAATATTTTAAATCCCAGTGCAACACCAAAAACTTACTACGAGTAATGAGGAGATTCGTCTGTACCAAATTTAATTGCAATAAAACATGATTATTGTGTTTCACAGGTCATCTGAAGATTCCTTCAACCAAATTTTTTGCAATATTGTTATTTAAGTATGTTTCAATTATTTGTGTACAGTAAAATATATTCTATTTATCTATTTAGATTGTGAGTGAGAAAGTGAAAAATGGAATATTGGCGAAAAATGTTCCATTTTCAGATATGCGAACAACCCCGTAAATAGTAGCTAGTAGTTAACAACAACAGTTATTCCAAATTATTCAAACACAGGAATGCCAATATAAACATTTACTTAGGTACGTTTGAAAAGAATGGAGATTTAAATAATTTTAAGACTTAAAAACAATAAATATTTATGAATAAAGATTGACGTAAATCAACTTTAACATTGTTAGGATAAACTGATAAATATTTATACGATTTATTTGATACAGAACTTTAGGTAACGTGCTATTTTCGAGGTCTTACTAAGTACGATCTGGAATGTGTCTGTTGAAAAAGCTATTAGAAGCATATGCCCAAAGACACATTGAATTAGTGAATCTAGGAACCAAGGAGTCTTTTAAGTCAAGAGTGAATAGGTTACTTTTAGGTAAGCGTGCTCCATCTTCGACCACATCATCACTTACCATCAGGTGAAATGGTGGTCAAACGCAAACCTATTTTCATTAAAAAAAATATATAACAGGAAAAAGAAAAAAAATACAAAAGCAGGAAAACCAGCATTTATATTATTATAATGGGGCGTGCAAGTGAAAGCTAATCGCAGATGGCGCCACCACCGTAAGAACCTTTGTCACTGTCAGTGTTAGTTAGATTGTGAGATATTATATAGTTATCTGTATCATCTATGGTTATCTGTGGTAATATTTTTTATTTTCATTTCATTGATTTCAATTGATTTCTGTACAATTTTCCGATTAAAGAACATAATACATGTTCTTTAATCGAAAAATTCTCAATAACTGTCTCTAATTTAGGAATTCATTACTGTCCCAATAGAGAAACTGCTTTGATATTGGTAAGTGTGCTAATAGCGCCACTTTGACAGTTGCACGCCCCATTCTGTGGTTATAAAATGCCATAATCCCCTTTTGTGAGCGTTTGTTGCCCGTGGTACTACCGGTGGTACTACCAGTAGTACCACGGGTAATTTTTTTTACCCGTGGTACTACCAAGCAGTGTAGTAGTACTACGGGCAAAAAAAAATTGCCCGTGGTACTACTAACATTGATGTAAAATATTATTATTTCATGTTTTTGTTTTCGTTAAGCCGTTGCTCCCGGCTATCATTTGGACATCGTTGACAGCCGTTACGGGTAGTAAGAAGCCAGTAAAACTGATACTGGTCTAGCCAAGGGGTTACCCATCTACTGGGTTGTGGAGGTCAAATAGGTAGTCGCTCCATGTAATACACTAATACTCAGCTGCATCCGGATAGACTGGAAGTCAACCCCAACATAGTTGAGAAAAGACTAAGCAGGTGATGAAAAAAAAAAAGAACAGGAACTACTCATATTTTAATAAAACTAACTACTTAAAACATAAAAAAGAAACTGTAATTACCATTGGCACAGGTGTCTTTGGAGAAAAGCCAAAAAATTCGGGATTGATAAGTGTAAAGCAGAAAGGCGTATTGTTGCATTATATACTGCATTACCACTTTTGCCAAAAGAAAGGATTTTTAAAGGTTGGGGTTACGTGCAGGCAGAAAGTATACACCTTGATTTTGATAAATAACTGTCTTATATCAAGCGTACATGGATGAAAGAAAAATACCTCAACATACTCAGCGTTTATGGTATGAGACATCGAGCCAACAATGTTTTGGAGGGCTATCATTCAAAAATAAACAAGCTTGTTAACAAAAACACAGTAACATTAATGCGGTTCCTGAGCGTGCTTAACAAAATTTCTACCAGAAGTTGGATTTTCGTCCATGCCAATTCAAAAAATATCACCCACAAAAGAAGAGATAGTGATATTAAAAATGATGAAAATATACAGCATATTTTAATGCAATTGATCTCCGGTGAGATCTCGGCAGGTTATGCACAGGAAAAATTGCGGTAAAACACGAAGTACTAGGTTGATCACTAATATTGTAAAGCGGAAAATGTAATTTTTTTGTTTGTTTGAACGTGCTAATTTTTGAAACTCCCAAATGGATTTGAAAAATTCTTTCTGGTTATGATAAGTAGGGTCATGTGAAATGCTATAAGTTATCTAGCATCACAATTTTTGGATAACTAAGGGTAGTACCCTAGTACTACCCTTAGTTATCCAAAAATAAGGACATTGGTAAAGTAAGTCGGAAGAAATTTCGCCGCTAAATTAATATAATCGCATGCGCTGGCGAAATACGTAAAGATCATGTACGACAAAAATGTAGGGTTTAAAAAGACCTAAAAACTAATTCTGGGTACTAGGTATCTAATTATTAAAAATAATGTACAATAAGGCATATTATGTAACACATTTTTTTTTAATTGAAAATGTGTTCGCGTTTGACTACTATTTCCTGACGGTGATGATGTGATCGAAGATGGAGCACGCTAGCGAGCAAGCTACAACAATCTGTAAAATTTCTTTAATAGATTTTCAACTTTATTGTTAAAGAAATTAGGTTCATGGTTTTTTTTATTATTTAAAATAGGTTCGCATTTGACCACCATCTCACCTGATGGTAAGTGATGATGTGGTCGAAGATGGAGCACGCTTACCCTATTCACTCTGGACTTAAAGACTCCTAGGTTGTAGCTGTCGGGAAACACAGACTCCGGCAGGGAATTCCACTCCTTAGCCGTACGCACAATGAAGGTATTCAAAAATACATATTAAAAATAAGACATGACTTTGTAGTATTATGATTATGCGGCTATATTAATACTCAAGTTGGAAAATTATGTCATCATCAAGACAATTTTATGAAGGTGAACTTTGGCTTTACAGTATATAATATGGACGCAACGTTTAGGAGAAAATGTAAAATTATAATTATTCAACAACGTTATTAACCGAACGGGCGCGCGGATTGTTGGTACTTTTGCAGATATGCTGAACGGAGTTTCATTTCAATAATTTGTTAGATAATGTAGGTTAGTTTATTCGTATTTGTTTTATTTTGGTACCATTTATATATACAGTTATTAACTTTTATTAACAATTTACGGTACAAAATGTTGTTTCTTGCCAATTTTTTTTATGATATGTCAATAAATAAGTTTTTAAATAGTTTAAGCAATTTAACGAGTAAGTGTATATATAAGTTTTTGTATTTAGTACCTGTTACAGTTTCTTTTTTATGTTTTAAGTAGTTAGTTTTATTAAAATATGAGTAGTTCCTGTTCTTTTTTTTTTTCATCACCTGCTTAGTCTTTTCTCAACTATGTTGGGGTTGACTTCCAGTCTATCCGGATGCAGCTGAGTATTAGTGTATTACATGGAGCGACTACCTATTTGACCTCCACAACCCAGTAGATGGGTAACCCCTTGGCTAGACCAGTATCAGTTTTACTGGCTTCTTACTACCCGTAACGGCTGTCAACGATGTCCAAATGATAGCCGGGAGCAACGGCTTAACGAAAACAAAAACATGAAATAATAATATTTTACATCAATGTTAGTAGTACCACGGGCAATTTTTTTTTGCCCGTAGTACTACTACACTACTTGGTAGTACCACGGGTAAAAAAAATTACCCGTGGTACTACTGGTAGTACCACCGGTAGTACCACGGGCAACAAACGTTTTGTGAGCGGTATCTGTGCATAAAAACTGCATAGTCGAATTTATTATCTGTACCTATAATATTTAATTTGAATTAAGTATCCAATTAAACTTCAAACTAAAGGACACAGTCTTTGTTTTGGAGGAAAATCATCGAAAGACTCTTTCCGCTTGTCGAACTAGTACACTATTTCTTCAGGTGCTCACGCGTTCCGAGACCTTCGTGTCTTATCACAATCCCGAATGGCTATAATATTTCTTATGCCCATGTTCATTACCAGTAAATCGCTAAGTCAATGTAGTACGAAAACGACGACGAATGAACCAACTGCTTATCTGACCACTTGGCAATACTGGCATCAGATTATCTGTTTTCTAACTCTCTGTAACAATTGTCAAAAATGTGTGAATAGCTGGGATCATTGACTTAAGACCAGGCACTCTAAAATAATTTTCTCGCAAGCTCCTCCCCCATGCACCCCGGTTAGGCCGTTGTGTACTAAACGCTAACGCAGCAGTAATAAAGTTGGATTTTGCATGCGCTCTTGCACCATGTACGGGTTCAGAACTGCCGTTGTGTACTAAACGCTAACGCAGCAGTGATAAAGTTGAATATCACGTGCGCTCTTTCACCGTGTTCGAGTTCGAAACTAAATGTCGTCTGTCTCAATTCTTATTTCGTTCATTACTACAGTAATAATTGATCTCGAGCAAAAATATCTTATATTTGGATAATAAACTATATTTTCGTACTGTCAATACTAATTTAGACATAAAAGACGAGTAATCTTGATTAAATTTTGAATAAACTTTAAAAAAGACATGATTTTCGATAAAAAAATGAATCGAGCGAAAATGTTCCAATTACGTAACTGGTCTTAGACATGTAAAGAAAAAGATCCAATAAATCATATACTAAAGTTCCATTTTGATTGTATACGTGATTGTTTCAGAGTATTAATGCAAAGTTACATACAATTTAGGGAGCCTCCTCTTAACTTGCTTTCTTTGGTAATATTTTTAGGCAAGAACACTTTTCCACAGGCAGACTTCGGCATGCATTGGTTAACGCTTATATTATACGTGTAGGAAAACGCCTGTTAATGCGTGTTTCCTAGACCTTTCTAAAGCATTTGACCTGATGTCGTATGACTTGTTGGGGCAGAAAATAATACAAGATACTACGGTAGATAGGGGAGTTATATCAAAACTAAGGTATTGGTATAACAACCTGATCAACTGTGTAAGGTGGGCAGGCTCGTTATCGTATAGTATCGTTATCGGTATCGTTATGTATAGGCGGAGTCAGACTGGCCAGCCTAACTCTCTTCGCCTCTTCAGTCAGTACATACACCAATTGATATTTCAGCTCAGCAAAACTTATCAAGGTTGTTATGTAGAGGGAATTTATGACAACAGTGTTAGTTTAGCTGATGATATGGTGCTGCTAAGCGAAGTGAAGTAATGGTATGAATGAAAATGGTAAAAGAGAATTGAAATTGTTACAGGGTAATGTATTTAAAACAAAATTGACATAGATGCTACAAAAAAAAACTATTTTTATATTATTAGGGAATTTATGGAATTTGGAAATAAAAGTGAATAATTTAATTAGTAAAATAATGTGACGATAAAATTGTATGTAATAATTATATTAATCGAATTTATGAAAACTGTACCTATATGATAATAATAATTTAATTGCATGGAGTAATAATAATTTAATGACATAAATATAAATAATTTGCACGCTTGCTTGCAGGTAAAATACAGTGACTTTTAGGATATAAGATCTTTCCTTATAAACAATGTATTTCTTGCAAATAAACATTTTGATTTGATTTGATTTAGTATTCAAAGCAGGCACTAAACCCTACCCGATTGTGTCCCAGCTGAAACTTTGCGGACAATCCTTGAATATAAGATATATCTTTTAAGAGTCTGGGCCAATGGGTTACCGATGACTAAAAACAACCAGGATATTGAACGTGATCGCAGGGCGTTGGCTGTCCCCTGTAAAATGTTGACTCACCGATTTGCGAAATGCTCTACTGACGTTAAGACTAAGCGTACTGTCTGCTTTTAGGGTGTTACTGAGGTTGTCGCGCTACTGTAGTACCTCTGGCATGTTTGCTGAGGCGGGTATAGATGGCTTCCATGCCATCATATGCAAACGATGCTCTTAAATCATGCGTAGGGTATGCGTCAGCCCCGATTTTTGTATGAGTTAATATGCAGTTAGGAAAAACCCATAAAAATTAAAGTAATTGAGATGCATAAAAACAGTGCTTTCAATTAACCCGGCGAGGATGTGGTGAAAATAGTTACGTGGAGGTTGTCGAGGGACTTTTTGACCCTGTATGTCATTGGGTCTAAAATAGCTTTTCTTATTTTTAACCAACGTTTCAATAAGTATTATGTATTGAAACGTTGAAATTAAATACTATTTTTATGACTTGATAGATAAAACACGCATATAATAATACAAAATATTATAATTAAAACAGTTTTGGCAAAGTACTACAAAATGATCAACTTTTTCATAAAATTACTCAAGTAAAACTAAAATAACAAAAAATAAAAAACTTCTTTTATAAATAACCATTAATTTGGTACATATGTAGTAGAGATCAATCAATTTCAATTACAGTCTTATAATCACTTATAAACTACATGTTATCATTGTCTGTCATTGCAGCATAATTCTGGCAGAACGAAACGGTGTGTTCGGGACAAATATATGAATGGCATTCGTCACAAACATTTGCTGTCTTGCGATGGCGAGCATACGGACATATTTGGTACCTTTTACATACACCTGGAACTCTGACAGGTGCTTCAGGTTCAGATTCTCGTCGTCGCTGTCAAATTCACTGCTTGTAGTTTGCACAGTATCACTGTCCTGACTGCGTGTACTCACATGATCTTCATTTTCGCTACCGTCGGATAACAAGTCGTCTTCACTGTCGGATTGCATTAAAATATGACGTATGCGCTCATCCTCAAGCTCCAAGTTACCCATTTGTATAAAAACACCTGAAAACATTTTTAGGTAAAAAACATTTTTGAAACATCGCAAAAAATGTAACGCCGTGGTTGTGGCGGGGTCATATTTACCCTTCTCGACTCCGCGCACGTGTTGCTCCCGTCGCAGGCGGTGGCCGACTGAATATCGGTGCGTGGCGCACGCGCGGGTTCTTTAGCAACAGCTACTAAGACGCCCAAAACCCTACGGTCGCGGGAAAAAAAACTACACACGACTAAAAATTGTCAGGGTCAAATTGACCCCTCCACATCCTCGCCGGGTTAATAACAATTTAATCATACAAACCTTTTTTTTTGCGTGTGGAAATTCTCATGGATGTCCTCCGCTTGGGATTGAACGGAGGGGTCTGTCAGACTCTTACTGACTAAAACCACACGGTGTTTCTCTTCCTCACTTCTAGCTGGGGTGCGGGGACACGTTAGTATTCTCCACAATCACCCCAGCAGTGACAGTTGACGGTTGTTTACCCCATTTAAGATGAGGGGAGGAGTGAGCATCAGTCTGACACCCAAAGGCCACATTACGAGGGACGGAAGAGGGCATCGTCAGCCCACCTCTGTCACCCAGTCCTTCGAACGCGGCTCGGTACATTTAAGGACGTCTAACTCTCCCTCTCTGCCGCTTCTTTTGCCTCCATGACCCGCTCTGCGAAATCGGACACTTCTTGCCATGACCTCTCACTCCCAACCATAGATTTGATTATGGCCTGCAACGAGAGATCACTCCCCACCTCAGCAATCAGTGCATTGCGGTTTTCAACCCACCCTGTACATTCGCCATGCTTATGCTGTGCTGTATCCTCGCTGTTGTGGCAATGATGGCAGCTGAGTGTCGGTTCCTTCCACGCAATGTGACACCTAGGTACTTTCCGAAACAGCCGTGCCCCGAAAGCACCTGTGTCAGCCGAAAAGTCAGCACTCTGTGGTGCCGTTCTACCCATTCTGCGAGTGCAGGTTGGAGAGCGTCAATGGTTCTGACACCAGCCCTACTTCACTCCACTCTGCCACCACTTCATCTCGGAACAGGTTGTTTCAGCCTTTATAACTCTAACTGGGACCTGTGGCCCCACTTCCTTGCGCCAGCCGTAAAGTGAGGCTAACAATTTGGCGTCTAAATTCCATGGCAACGACCCAGCCAGAACACAAGCTGCCTCTCCGGATATTGTGTGATATCCGCATATTGCTCTGACCGCAATCACTCGCTGTGGCTTGCGCAATAAGGTGGCACTTTTGTTTGTCAAGTCATAGGCCCACACGGGTGCCTCGTAGAGAGCCATTGACCTCAGGACTTCCATATACAGGGTTAATTGTAAAACACCGAAAACCTCTCAGGACTATGTTACTAACATCATAATCAACAACTTTTGTTCTATGACTTTTCAAAATTCGTCATATTTTAGTTCACCAGATTTTCATACAAAAATAAAAATATTTAAATTGAACGCCCTAAGTGTTACGGAGTCTATGCAAAACAAAAGAAAGTGATAGTATAAATCGTTTTCTTTTGCTTCGCATAGACTTCGTAACATTTAGGGCGTTCAATTTAAATATTTTTATTTTTGTTTGAAAATCTGGTGAACTAAAATATGACAAATTTTTAATAGTAATAATTTAGTAGTAGTAATTTTTAGTAGTCAGTGAGTGGTAATTTAGCTTTATTATTTTATAATATATATGATAAGATAAAACAGTCTCCCACCACCGCGTCTGCTTGTCGGTCGCGATAAATTCTGAAACTTCAGAACAGCTTTTGTAGCGATTTTCAACCATTTTTTAACATACTATTATTAGGTCGACCTGTATGTAACTAACTATGTAATGAAATCTAAGGTAACTAATTTAACCATCTTCCAAGGGTCGTAGCGTAATGAAAATTGGCAGCTGTATGTAGTTCTGATGACAATATAATAATATGGTACTATTGAACTGATCTGATGATGAAGCTGGAAGATAGGCACTGGCATTCCATGATGGAATATCGTATCATAGTCGTGTTTGCACATGTGAGAAAGGCCACGTAATGGACTTGGAACATGATCAGGTTTCAAGATTATAACCAACCTAAAAAAAATCCGTAATCGGTTTTCTTAACCTTTTTGAATTACCGCGTAATCCATAGATTTTTTTTTATAGATGTCATTTTCAAATTCTCTGGGGCAATCGACCGTTTAATTGTTCACTTTTTTTGTTTTTACGTGCATTTATAAAAGCGTGTTTCTCTAGTGTTTTTGGATAAAGCAATAATGATTTATTCATGAGGAAGGTTCTAGTATAGAATTTATTAACACGTTCGCTGACAGTGAGCACTTACCCTGACACCACATTACGATAGTAGAATTTTTCTCGACGTACTCTTAAAAATAAGTAGACCGTCCCTCAACGTACTTTCATAACGCACTATTTTAATATCCCGCCTAACGACGTGCTGTCAGCGAACGTGTTAAGTTTTTGTAGGAATTAGTAGAATGCGAAATGCCCATGCGAACTCAGGCCGAATCGCTAGTTAACGATAAATACATAAGAGAGAATGCAGATGTGTTTCACGCAACCCAAACAAGTTCACATCCGTGTCAAAAGCTTGGAATTTTAAACAACCAATTTATAAATAACTTCCAAGTCATTATAACTATGTTAAAAAAATGTTCAGTGTTTTTAATACAGTGATTATCCCTAATTTCGGAGATAATAATGTCATCTTCTTTGAAAACGTTCGCGTGACTCAATAGGGATTATTATTGCTTGTTAGTTTTTAATAATATAAGTAATATAGACACTTATAGAATGCGGTGTGGCTTCCTTGACGCAATTCAAGATTTTAGTGACTTACTGGTACTGTTGGAAGGTCCCACGCAACCTGCTGGTTATTTTTTAAAGAATTATGAAGGACTAGCTATTGCCGCAATTTTGTTTACACGAATGGTTTATCAAACAATCTTTGGGCCCTCATGGGTTGAGCTGAAGGAACAGAGTGGGTTTTTAGTCAGTAAAAGTCTGACATTTCCTTCCGCTCCACCCAGAGCTAGAGAAGTCATTCGTTTTCCCACCAAGAAAACAAAAAAAAACAGGTCTTTCCTTAACTATCTCCATAATTTCATTAACCTCTCAAGGACCGCCATTATTTACTTCAACCATCCGTCAAGCACCGCGGGCGGGCTCTTATCGTATGCCAGCGGGGCTCAACTAATACTTGTTTACTGGCACGTATTTGTGCCGTTGGGGCTCTAAAGGTTAAGATGAGTCCAGCAAGGAGCAGTGGTGGCACAGTCGTAACAGACTCAACTTTAAGTTACTAGTCGTGGGTTCGAACTCAGTCAGGCACATTACTTTGTGTAAGCTATATCATCACAACTACTCTCAAATCCGTGAAAGACAACACCGTGAGGAAACCGGCATGTTCTCAGACCATAATCCTTAGATATTCGAGACATCCACCAATTCTTGGCGCTGGAATACGGTCCATCGCCCCTCATAAATTGGAGGCCTTTGTCAGAGCAGTGGGTAAATTATAGACTGCATTAGTTCAGCAGTTTCGTTTGTAAACACATCCACAATACAGTAGAGTCGTCAAAAAAACTTTTTAGCAAAAAATAAAATCGACTTCCATATCAAAACACTACAAAGCCAAAAATAACTTTAATTTTGGTAGTCGGTGTTATTGGTTTTGCATTTTCTTTTTTTTCAAACAGCGCCTTCCAAAATTAAAGTTATCTTTGGCTTTGATATGGAAATCGGTTTTATTTTTTGCTCAAATGTTTTTTTTTTTCACGCTTTTTAGTGGATCGGTTAATAATGTATCTAGTTACAAAAGCCAAAATGTCAACTACTTATCACCTTTTACAAAATGTTGCTTTTCCCGATGCAGAGCCGTTAATTTTTGAGGAGTTCTCTTGATACTTCACCATCTGCTCTACTTCACCATATGCCTTGTGACGAGCATAAAGTGCTTAACATCCATGTTCAAGTAATCAAATCGCAATCCACGAAATACTTATTATTGAGTAGTATCGGTGGCCACCTGTGGTCACTTCCCCAAATTGTGTATTTCGAGAGCAACTGCACAAGGTACTATAAGAAATATCTACCCATAACGCTATAGATGTACTGTAGAAAGTATACCCTTTCAAACAAAACAAGAATGTACCAAATCGGTCCAGCCGTCTTCGAGTTATGAGATAGGTACATAAAATTTAAAAAAAAGTTCATGACGAACTGAGAACCTCCTCCTTTTTTTGAAGTCGGTTAAAAAAGTGCAATTTTCCAAAATTAAAAACATTATTGTAATGTCGGTGATAAAGCACATAAAAGCAGTGTAGCTGCTTATAAAATATTACTATTCTAAAAATAATTTAATACTCAAACCGGATCGCAGCCTAAATCTGACCCTAAAATCGGTGAACACTCCACAATTCTCTAACTTCGTCTTGAGGCCTAACACCTGTCAATATTTGTAGTCTTACCAACTTTCAACGCAATATATTCTTACCAAGTTCAGGATTTTATAAAATAAATTTGTTTTGAGTCGACGGCGTTGGGTGTGCAATGGTAAAATAAGCTGAACTTTATGACAGTATAAGTTCAAGTTCAAGTTCAAGTTCAAGTTCTTTATTTCATAACAAAAATACATTTGTGTTGAAATATTTACACAGTAAGTACACACAAATAAATAATAAACAATTATTATAGGTAACAAAACAAATTCCCTAGAAGATAATGCTACAAAAAACATTTAATGTCAAAATTTTAATAAAAAAAAAGTAAAAATTATAAAAAAAGATAGATAGGTATACATATTTAAATTAAGTTTAATTTTATACTAGTTACAAGATTTTCTGTCATTACAATATTCGTCAATGCTGTAATAGGCTTTATTGATTAACAAAGCCTTGAGTTTATTTTTAAACATGTTCACATTCTGAATATTCTTTAATTCTGCTGGTAATTTGTTGAACAAAATGACAGACTGCACACGTGACGAGTGTTTGACAACGTTAAGCTTTGCCTGCAGAATAGTAGGAAGATCTTTTCTGCGAGTACCTACTCTGTTTTTTCTGTCGTCGTCTGTTTCAAACTCGTTTAAGTATTTGTTAAAATGAGTTAGGAGAACTAAAATATAAAGACACGGCACCGTTAAAATTCTAAGTTTAACAAAATGATCCTTACATGATTCTGTTTGTTCTGTTTGATATCAGATGTAAGCAATTTTAAAAGCTGAGATTTAGTCGAGGGAATGTGTACCTACATAATATTTTATCCTGAGAGGTTATGAGTGGCTTTTACATTTAGCAAGAACGTGATATTATTTTTAATTTGATAAATGCATTTATTTTGGAAATTAGTAATAAATAAAAACTTTTTACCAAAAAATTAAACCGACGACATCCAAAAATCACTGCAAAGTGAAAAATACCTTTAATTTCGGTAGTCGGTGTCTTTAGTTTTGTATTTTCGTTTTTGGCACCGAATTCCGAAATTAAAGATATTTTTCACTTTGCAGTGATTTTTGGATGTCGTCGGTTTAATTTTTTGATCAAAAGTTTTTATTTCACTCTTTTTAGTTGGTTGATGTATAATTTACCTAGTTACAAAAGCCTTAATCTCAACTACCTACTTATATTAATTTACAAAATATTGCTTTTCCCAATGTTGGGCCATTAATTGTTGAGGAGTTCTCCTGACACTTCACCATCAGCTTCACTTCACCATATGCATTGTGACGACCATATTGTGCTTAATAACCATATTCAATTAATCGAAGCGGAACCCATGAAATACTTATTATTCCTACTTATATATTGAGTAGTTCCAGTGGCCATCTGTGCTCTTCATCATCAGGTCCACTTCACAAATGGTGCTTTTCGAATGCAACTACACAAGTTACTATAAAAAATACTCAAATCACTATAGGTGTGCCTATAATATTTGAAGAGTTCCCTCGAATTCTCCAGAATCCCATCTGATGATCGAAGGACACCCTTTCAAACAAAAAGAAAAAGAATTTTCCGGATCGCTTCAGCCGTCTTCTAATAATCGGTGATCATAGATAAAAAAATATATATGCTTCGAATTGATAACCTCCTCGGTTTTTTTCGTCGGTTGAAAAACACGTAATGTTTTTCGTAAGCTATATGAGGCTGGTGTTTCCAACTAGGAAAATACCATGAGAAGATATTAATACCTTTCTGTACAAACAAGCCTTGATAATATTTTTGACTGCCAGGTTGGTTTAGAGCTAGCAAGCACGACTGCTGAGCAATAAATAGGTGTCGGATTCGAATCCCCTGTCTGTATGTATGTAATATTCTTTACTACCTCATATCTCTAGAACAGCTGAAGGGATTCACATAATTGAGGTATCGTTAGATTCGTCTTAGCAGCCAAAGTGTTCTTAGATAAGAGACATTTGAAAAAATCAAACATGGCGGCTGTGTGAAGCCATTAAACATAGTGAAAAATTCTACAATATGGGTATCAAATTAAAGGGCTTAACACAAGGATTTCAAAAAGTATATCATGTTTATCATTAGTGTAATGTGACACGACCGAGAAAACTAAAAAATTGTTAATTAATATTTTAACTAAAAAGATTTAAATAAAAAGTTATTTATAAAATCTAAAAAACCCGACTGCTCAACTGAAATGCAAGAAAAAAGTGACAAGCAGGCGTACCCACCCCATTAAAAAAATAGACATGTTAACCTCTGAGTTTGTTTCGGTGTTTCTTCTCTGGGTAGTCAGTGAGGAAATATCAGCCTCATCTATCCAATTTAAATTTAAGAAAAAAATAACATGTAAAAGTGTTTAACTTTTGGTGTACAATAATAGTACATTGTTCATCGAGGGGAGAAAGTGACCGATTACCAACGAGGGTGTAGTTTGAGGCCCGAAGCGCAGCTGAGGGTCTTAATACACACGAGTTGGGAATCGCACTTTCTTCCGAGTGACACATAGTGCTTTATATGTGTCACTACTACCTACGAGAAAAATAAAAGTACTTTTCAACTTAAAATACAAAGCCCACAAGGTACTTGGCTTATATTTTTGCGCTTTTTCACTAAAATAGGACAGTAAAACATTTTTAGAAAACGATGGCGCATTTTCTCGCTTTCCACTGTAAAAAATCTTCATATGTTTAAATAAATAAATAAAATTAAATAAAATTGTTTATTTCATCAAATGGTATTTGTACATGATGTTAGCAAAATTTATGTTGTTACTATTACAAATCGACAAATTTTTTGGGTGACCAGCTGTTCTCCTAGCTAGGTTGCTGGGCAACCTGTATTAAGGAGAGACAGTTTGCCTCCCCGGTTGGTGTTTTCCAAAATTAAATTAAATTAAATTATTCACTAAGATTATGTTATACATTATTATTAAGTAATAGATTGTGAGCAAAGATGAAGTTTATAAAAGAAAATTAATGTTTCTTTTTTTATGTATTGTAAGTGAGTCGTGTGAGTGTGAAAGTGAGGAGGTATGTGTGAGTCGGATTTGTGTGTGCGTGTATGTTAGTGTGTATATATGCGTGTGTATGTGTTTGGGTATGTTGGTGTCATCGAATAATTCGTTTGCAATGGATTAGAAATAGAGGACTTTTTAAGACAGTGTTAGTAAGATTTGTTCATTCTCACTATATGTTTTGGAGAGAAGAAACGAACGAACAGTTGTTTTGCATTTGGAATATGGCAAGGCATGGATTGGTAAACTTGCATTAAGCTTATTGTACAGATACGGGCCAATGTAATAACAGAATCTTTTGGTAAAGCTGTAACTCGGTGGTGGAGTGGTACATATAATGTCCTGTCGTCGTTTCGAGATTTTAGTAAAAGGGGTCTGTCGGTGTTGTAAAAGAATGGTCTGCAAAACAAAGTGTTGTCTGACGTTAAGCACATTCCATTCCTTGTAGAGAGTTGTTGTAGGGTAAAGTATAGGTTTAAATGTTGATACTTTCAATATTGCTCTATGAGCTATTTCCAATGGCTTCATCGTAGTTTTTGCAGC
Source organism: Tholera decimalis (assembly GCA_943138885.2). Taxonomy (NCBI): domain Eukaryota; kingdom Metazoa; phylum Arthropoda; class Insecta; order Lepidoptera; family Noctuidae; genus Tholera; species Tholera decimalis. Next base: position 5,876,769 of record OW964552.2, on the reverse strand, counting down.
GCCACCCCAACAGGTAATACAGTAAGTTACGATAGATTGACAAAGGGCATGATTGACTCGGCGTATTACAGTTAACTTGGCCACTTATCGTAGATTTTTAAAAATATAGATAAGTTTCCTAACCCGGCTTGTAAGAAGATTAATATGCGTTTTAAAGTTAAGAAACTTATCCAGAGTTATGCCTAGATATTTTATATTGTCAACGGGAGTTATAAGAGGACACTGACAGGGTAATGATATTTGAGCATGTGTGTGACAGGAATGAGCTTTTATAGTGATTGGAGTTTTCGGTTGTGATCGTGACGATATGGAAAAGGTTATAAGCTTTGTCTTGGAAGTATTTAATGTAAGGGTATGAGAAATAAGCCAGTCGAACGCGGAATTAAAGCCATCTTGCGCTACCTTCTGCAATTCCAACCAAGAATTTGCAGAAAAAGTAAGGGCAGTATCATCTGCGAAGGACACGATTTTAGCATTGGAGATAGGTAAGTTGCAAAGGTCGTTAATAAAAGCAAGAAACAAGGTAGGCCCAAGAATAATGCCTAGTGGCACACCGTAACAAATTGGAAGCTCGCTGCTTGTGTGCTCACCAACCTTGACCGTTTGTGTCCGATTTGTAAGATAGCTTCTAAAAAACTGTAACTGTGTGCCTCTAACACCTAATTTTTCGAGTTTGTTTAGAAGTGCTGAAACCGGGATTGTGTCGAAGGCTTTAGCGAGGTCAAGGAATATGGTGAGCACCCTCTTGTGAGAGTTAAGATTACTCACAATAAATCCCGTTAGCTCTTGAACCGCATCGGTTGTACTTTTGTTTCTCCTAAAGCCGAATTGTTGGGGCGAGATAAGGTTAAATTTTTCAAAATAGTGTACTAATCTTTTATTGATTAATCGTTCAAGGACCTTTGATAAGGCGGTAAGAACCGCTATGGGACGGTAATTATTGACGGACTTTTTATCACCACTCTTGAAGATCTGATGAATGATCGCCTTCTTGAATGATGTTGGAAAGAATGCAGTCTGGAAGCAGAGGTTAAAAATGTAGCTTAATACAGGTGCCAAAATAGGCGAGTACCTTTTTAATATAGAAGTTGAGATACCATCCCATCCGGTGGCTGCGTTTACTCTAAGAGAGTTAATCACCAGTTTAATCTCCTCAGGATCCGTTTCCTCGAGAACAAATGATGTAGACGGACGCGAACTAGTTTCTAAGGTGACTGGCTCAATAAATGTGCGGTTGGGTGTAATTTTATCGGCAAGATTCTTACCTATTTCAACAAAAAAACTGTTTATGGCGTTGCAGGACTCCGTGGGAGTGGCAGCATGTGATAGTAGTTGTGTGGAAGAATTCGATTTTTTGGGAAGGTTTGTGATACGTTTTATTGTATCCCATAAAGTTTTTGGATTTTTTTCAGCTTTACTGAGTTCTTCAGAATCAAATTGTATTTTAACTTTTTTTAAGATTCTGTTGCAAAAATTTCTGTATCGCTTGTAGCTAATTTCAAGTGTAGTATTGCCGGGTGATCTTTTAACTTTCTTATGCAGCGAATCCCTGTGCTTCATACACCGTAGCAGCCCAGGAGTGATCCAGGGTTTTATAATTCTTTTTCTTGCTGGTACTTTAGTAGCCCTCGTACTCTCAGAAATGACTTTATTTAGAACATCCACCAGAGTGTCAGCTGCAATATTTGCATCTTTCAAAGAGAAGTATGCGTCAAATCCATTTCTTTCATGGATTTATCTAGTTTGTCAAGGTCTAATTTTGTAATGGTAGTATTCACATCAACTTTATTTTTTTTGACAAACAAGCCCAGTAGGGATGAATAGTGATCTGTTGCAGTGGTATCGAAAACAAGTGAAACTGATGGAGATTTTGTCTTCAGTATTATGTGGTCAAGACAGTTAGGGCCTCTGGTGGGTACTTACCCACCAGAGGCCCTAACTGTCTTTCTCCCCTTTCTTTTCTTTTTTTTTTTCTTAACTGTTTTTCTTTGTCTAATTGGCTATCTTCCCGCTCATAACTTTATGAGCGGGAAGAAAGCCATGGAATGCCAGCACATTAAGATAATCCTGAGAGCGAGAGTCAAGCGAGGGCGTTTTTATATCTAAGTTAATGTCGCCGGTCAGAATAACAGATTTGAATTTAGAAAAGGTGGGTAATATATCGTTAAGAGTAGAAGTAAATCCATCAGTGTTTCCATTTGATGGCGATCGATAGATGCAGAGTATGGCGATATCTGATCCTACCTCCACAACCAGACCAGTAGCGCAACTATTCAAAACTAACTCTTTGCATGTGGAATTAAGATCGTTTTTAACATATACGACGACCTCGTCACTTTGGTTTAAATTGTTCTTAGTACTAAACATTGAATAATTATCTAAGAATGGAATATAAGTATTACTGGAACACGAGAGCCAGCATTCCGTCAATACTATAAGGTCACAGTCTACGGAAATTCGTTGAAGAACTGTTTGGAAACCTAGAAAATTACAGCATATTGATCTTATGTTCTGTGTGAAGATTTTTAGATAGTTTTGGGGCTGCTTAATGAAGAGCTGCGCCTGCTCTGGACTACATGAGTACGATTCTGATACAGATATTTGGTCGATATTATCCATATGTACATTGGAATTATCAACCATTTTTAATATTTTGGGTCTGGGTCAAAAGGTTTTTATAAAGCTGAAATAGTTGTTGATATGTTGTGAAGGAAAGGCATGTGTATGGTGTGAGTGCAGAGTAAAGATGTGTAGTATGTGAGATATGTGTGTATGTTTGAGTAAAAGTATCATAATTTACAGACATATTAAAATTAAAATTTAAATAATAATTGAGAATAAGCAAAACAAGAAACGAATATTTACAGTCTACTAGTCATGGATTTTTTTGCGACGACAGCTGCTTTAATTGTTGTTCATTTTTAATAATAATATATTGACTATCTGCGTTCTTCTTAATCATGACCCGTCCATTTGATGTCCAACAAAAGGTATAATTGTTTATTTTGGAAAAGTTTCGTGCAGCGTAAAATAGTTTCCTCGAGAGCGATGTGAGTTTCTCGCCGATGTAAACAGGTGTGTAACAGGCAATAGGTTATCAATAACAGCCTGGGCCGTTTCTTTTAATTCTGGCGGCGTCATTAAATCTTCACTATCACTAGACGACATTTCGAGTAGATCGTAAACACCATAGTAAACATTAATTGAAAATTCAGATAAATAACACAGGAACATACACTCATAACAAAAGAAAGCTATCCGCGCGCGCACGCGGTTTTCACTAGTTTATTATTTTATTTTTAAATCAATTTTCAGCCAAAGTATGTGGCCAGTATCATATTGCACTCAGTGGTTTTTTTTTAATTTCGGTCACCTCGATAAATGACGATTGTCAGAAATCGATAGTTGTAAATTGAAATAAAATATTTTTAAGTATTAAATACAATAAGCAGTGTTTTTGTTAACGATTTATACTATTCTAATGTAATTTTAATAGCTTTTTGTACATTAATAATTGAAACCGAGTTAAAAGATAGGACCTATGGCCATAGACAGTAGGTACCTCATTTATTTTTCACGCCAAATTGTTACTCTTATTGTTCGAATGCTGAAAGTTGATGTGAAATCCTGAATTTGTTCAGCAGCGTATTGGAGTAATTTTAAATCAATGTTGAGCAATACTATGTGGCCGGTATCATTTTCTCTTGGTGATAAAAACTTTTTGTCGTTTGGCATTATAAGTACTTTTAAGTTAGCTACTGAATTGGTCTAAATTAAAAAAAAACAGCGCGTTAGTAATGGATTTTCAAACACTTTTCCCTCCCTCTCCAGTGTCTCCGGCACGTTAGTAATGAATTCTCATACACTTTTGCGCATTAAGATAGGAAAAGTACCTATAGGTACCTTGCGACCCGCATATTTGGTAAGTCCTTTCTGTCAAACTTTTTAAAAAGTAATAAGGCACTTTCCGAGCAGGTATCGTATGAAGTATATTCTATTCTATTCATTATTTCATTTTTCATTAGGAGCCGACTCCAACACTGTTGGAAAGAGGCTAGGTAAACAATTTTTTTTATTTAATACTAACTTCAGCGACTTTAATCACGTGTGTGCCGAATCCTGTTCCAAGACAAGGTCTACCACTATACCTACTAAGTTTTGTCTTAATCCATTCAGCAGACAGGTTACAAACTGATATAACTACATATATTATACAGATTGATTGTTAGACTTTTGGTGCAAATTATAATTTTTTCAAGCTAAGTAAGTAATCGCCAATCTCAATTGATTGATTTTATTACTTAAAATCCTAATTCATTTGAAATTACCTATACGCAAAGATTTTATCAACGTTTTCAGATAGTACGATCGTCACTCAAGAATACAATAACACAATTGCTTTATTTTGTTTAAGATTTCCTTTATTCGTATATTGATTTTTGTTGACAACAATTAAGTATATATATATAAACTATATATAAAAATGAACAATTTTTTTTGTATATCTTTGACATTCAATAAACTTATGAATTCTGGTTAAAATATTATATTATGCATATCCTAGACCAAAACTACTTACAACAAAAATATCAAAGTTCAAAACTGATTCAAAACAAGTAAGTGGCACCTTCAGACTACGTCGTGTTTCATTTTAATATTTAAAAAAACTTAAAAACATAATAATAAATTATAAAAAGTGAGAAAATTATGTTTGATTTTTTTTTTCGAATACCAAAATAAGGGATTTACAATTACAAGGATTTCAAAAAGGTATATCATGTTTATCATTAGTGTAATACTAGCAAAAATTATACAAAGAGAAAGTTTTAAATATGGACTTAATAGCTCTTTCTCTTTCTGAATCCGATGAGGTGCCAATGTGCCACGACCGGAAAAATAAAAAATTATTAAATAATATTTCAACTGTAAAGTTGAAAAAACAAGTTATTTAAAAACATCTAAAAAAAACTCGACTGCTCAACTGAAATGCAAGAAACAAGCACATTTTTATTTTAAAAACTGACAAGCAGGCGGAACCAATTGAACCTATTTTTTTTATATGGGTTGGGTCCGCCTACTTGTCACTTATTAAAATAAAAATGTGCTGGTTAAAAAAAAACGTAAATTAATAATAATAAATTCATTTATTTTCTCACCACAATATTTAAAGAGATTACAAAAACTGCAATATTGTGGGAGACTGGTGCCTAAGCTAGGCTAATAGCCTGTGTTATAGGACACCAGGTCTCCACCCCGATTAGCAATGTCAGGTCGTACTAGAGCAATACACCTTTAGTTGCGGCGAGTTCAGTGTTGTTGAAGGTAAGGAATATGAGGGATGTATTAGGTGTAAGTGAAGTATGTGTGTGTGCATGTGTATATATGTGTGTATATGTGTGTGGTTTGTTTTGGTGTATAAGTTATTTAAAAAACTTTATTTTTTCATAGAGCAACACTAAATAAATTAATATCAATAAGAATATTTATTTGGAATAGAATATAATTTTTTTTACCACTAATTAATCTCCTACACCTGCCTACGAAGGATTCTGGATTTTGCCACCACATAACACGGAAGGATGGCGGCATACTCGCGGAAATGATGGTCACCAGCAAACCGGTAGTCAAAAGGCTGCGATGACGTAATCTTATTAGGTGGTCTGAAGAGGTTGGCACAATGCTGGATACCAATCAGTACGACATTTTTCACATCACCAAGTTTTTATTTCAGTTACAAGACCCTCGCGTTTGAGCACTATCTCACCTGATGGTAAGCAATGATATGGTGGAAGATGAAACACGCTTACCTATAAGTAACCTATTCTCTCTTGACTTAAAGACTCCTAGGTTATAGATATCAGGAAATACAGACTTAGTTGTACGCACAATTAAACTATCCCAAAACGTGTACGTAGGCCCACCGTGTAATGATGGCGCAGCGCCGTTCGTATTGTAGTCCGATGATGGAACGGGCTTAGCGAAATTAGATTGTGTAATTCCATCGCACACTCCCTGCAACGTAAGCGATAGACTTGCAACGTACGACTTACAAGTACAGGCACAGGTAGCGGAAGATAATAAAACTAAAACTAAATTGACACAGGGAAGTCATGACCCTCATCAATGAGGAACACGACGCGAGGACATAAAACATTTAAAAAACCGGTCAAGTGCGTGTCGTGCCACGCGCAGTGTAGGGTTCCGTAGTTTTTATAACAGCCAAGTGCGTGTCGTATTCGCTGACTGATCGTTTCGTACCATGCTCTAACTAAAAGCCAAACATGACTACTTAACTAATTTGACTTCCTATACAAATCCTCACCTGATCCGACAATTTTGCACGAAAAGTTTTAATTTTTTTAGAGATTTGTATAAAACTTGTCATAGCCGGTGTTTTGAATTTAAATACGGACACAGAGCTATACTACTCAATCGTCACATGAAGCTAGCACGATACAACTGGCGCTTAGCGCCATCTATCGACATTTCTATAGAGTTGTTCGAAATTTTCGAGTCAAATACAATTGGTCGACTATTACTCGTAAACTTGTAAAGCCCACTTATGCGTGATAGTTTTCCTTTAAATTTCGTTATATATAGGTACTACTGCCGTGACATTTGAATTTCTAACTACAACCGTTTAGTTGATAGAGGGGGGAGACACTTGACTCTAACGAAAATTGGTATTTTAAAGCTTGATAAGTCACGAACGGTTTACTTAATCAAAAAACGGTCTTACTAAACCCTTAATATTTTTGAAAGACCTATCCAACAATATCCCACACTATGGGAATAACGAAAAAAAAAAAATTATCATCCCACTTTACATGTATGGGAGGTACCCTAAATAATTGTTTTTTTCAAAAAGTTATTTTACCACTTTTTTGGCGTCATTAACGTGTATACTCATGCCAAAGTACAACTTTCTAGTACCAATAGTTTTTGAGCTAAACCGCGGACAGACGGACAGACAGAAGGACATGGCGAAACTATAAGGGTTCCTTGTTGACTACGGAACCCTAAAAAAGACAGTAAAATAGCGCGTCGCATTCACAAAAAGAGTACCGTACTGACAAATGAGACGTTTCTGTATTTAGCCAGTTAGATCCATTTTAGTTCTAGCAATTTCAGGTTATGGGTTTGTTACATTACAAACTTTGTGTAAGTAATCTCATCATTTTTTTTTTATTATTAAAAATAGGTTTGCGTTTGACCACCATCTCACATGATGGTAAGTGATGGTGTGGTCGAAGATGGAGCAAACTTACCTAAAAGTAACCTATTCACTCTTGAATTAAAGACTCCTAGGTTATAGCTATCGAGAAACACATACTCCGGCAGGGAATTCCACTCCTTAGCCATACGCACAATGAAGGTATTCCCAAAACGTTTTGTGCGTATGGGTGGAATGTCCACCATGTAACGATGGCGCTTCGCCGTTTGTCTCGTAGTCTGATGATGGAACGGGCTTGGTGGAATTAGATTGTGTAATTCCATCGCACACTCCCCGAAATGTAACCGATAGAAAACCGATAGACATGCAACTTGTTAGTACAATGGCTTAAATTTTATGTATTAGGCTAAGGTTTGTTTATTGTAATAATTAATAGCGTGGTTAAACAATTCTGCAAATGTCTGCTCATAGATTGATTTAAATTTTTACAGTAATCTGAGGAAAATGTTGTGGGTTGTGTATTAGATAAGTTTATAGTTTAAGATATTTTTGTTATTTTTAATACGCAACTGTTAATTTTCCCTACATTAATAAATCTATACTTATAATAAATCTGTAGAGAGGTCAATTCTGTACATGAAATATATTTCCAAAATAACTATGAGGGGGTGATTAAGGATCGATACTGATGCCAAAAATGCAATCTGTAAAATTTTTGTCTGTCTGTCTGTCTGTCTGTCTGTCTGTATAACCATTATAGAAACAAAAACTACCGACGGATTTTAACGAAACTTGGTACAATTATTTATCACACTCCTGAGCTGGTTATAGTATACTTTTCATTACGCTACCTTTAATAGGAGCAGAGCAGTGAAGGGAAATGTTGGGAAAACGGGAGAAGTCACTCCATTTTTTAAGCTTTCGTCGCGTGTATACCTTAATGGTTAAAGCTACACAGAAATCATTTCATGACGGAAATGTTCTCCTTAAAAATATATAAAAAATATCCCACGACAGCTTATGTCTATCTTTTATGGTTGACTCACAATAACACGTGTAACTCCTGATAGCTTAGCAGTTCGAAGCTTTCTGATTATAATATTTGTCTACTCTTACGTTTATAACACTCTCAGTCACCCCTAATTGAAAAAGTTAACATTATTAACTATTCCATAAAAAATAATCATATAAATCGGTATAGAAACACCAAAGTTATACATGAAATACGCTAATAATAAGCCATCGCGCGTGAATATTGAATCATGCTATAAGGATTAATTTTGAGAATCAGTCGCCGCGCTCGACGCGTCTAGCGGGCGAAGGTATAAAATTTCGTTCTATAGGTACTTAAGCCTCATGTGAACGTGATCTAAACAATATTACCAATACATTAATTAATAACACACAAGGAGTTACACGCTGACGGAGTCGCGGGCACAGCTATTAACAATAATATTGTGAGGTTCCGTATTGCGATATTTTTCAACAGTATTATAGATTGACATATTATATTTCCCTACTAAATTACGAAAGTTAATCTGTCTGTTACATCAAAATCACTGAACCGTGAGGAAGGACATAGGCTACTTTTGTTTTACGTAAAAGGACGGAAACGCGGACGAAGTCGCGGGCAACAGCTATCTATACTAATAATATAAGGCTGAAGAGTTTGTTTGTTTGTTTGAACGCGATAATCTAAGGAACTACTGGTTTGAATTGAAAAATTATTTTTTAATTAAATAGTCAATTTATAGAGAAAGGCTATAGGCTATATATCATTACGCCAAGGCCAATAGGAGCGGAGCGCCAATGGAGAATGCTTCCAAATCGGGGTTGAATTTAACGTTAGCCCAAAGTAACTATTCCACGCGGACGAAGTCGCGGGCAAAAGCTAGTAAATAAATAGCTAATAAGCTTTGACTCGACCAGTGCATTGTTGCCAATGAGTCTCTTGGCCCGCTTCTCGATAGACTCAAGCGCGTCCAGTTAGTATTTAGCAGATCCATCCCAAAGATGAGAGCAGTACTCCATACACGACCGAACCTGGGCTTGATAGAGATTGAGCAACTGCTCGGGTGTGAACCACTGCTCTCAAAACGGTGAAGGAAAATATCGGGAGGAAACCGGATATCTTAGAACCAACAATTTCGAAGTCATGGCAGATTCAACAAACCCGCACTGAGCCTGCGTCGTGGATTAAGGCCCATTCTCTCTCATAGGCCCCCCTGTGTCCCTGCAGTGAAAACGTCATATTAGAATGATTGTTTATGTGTTAGAGCCGGGGCACACGATGCGTTGCGGCGGCGGTGCGGCGCCGGAGCGGTGTCGCTGCGTCGTCTTACATAGAAATATCTGTGGCATGCACACGATGCGCTCCAGCGCCGCACCGGACTTGCAACCACCAGGACGAGGCGGGGAGGGGTGAATGCGTTGCGACGTCGGAGCGGCACCGCTCAGTTGTTTTGCGTCACAAGGAAGGACACACGCTCGCTCGTTTCGATTGTCTGTCAACAGACTGTCCAACGCTGCTACGGCGCCACTGCGACATAACAACGTTACGGCGCCGCACCGCTCGTGTGCCCACTGACACGGTGAAATCTTTGCGGTGCGGCACCGCAACGCATCGTGTGCCCCCGCCCTTATTCTTTAATATACAACACATAATTCATCAACATGGTGTTTAGCTTATTAAAAATAATATCTAATTGCCAGCTGGTGAAAACAAAAAAAAAAGGTTTAAAATAAAAGCAAAAGTAAAAAAAGCGCCTGACGTATCCTTCAAATGTCTAAAACCAAAACGGAAAACTTGAATGCAACAAACATATTTCTTTTCGATTACATACAGAGTTGATACGACAGAGGGGCATTAAATTACACTACGTATACTATACGTGTTTAGTGTTAATTTGATACAGTTCAAAAATAAAAATAGCCAAAAAAAAATTTCTTTTTTCAAACAAACTAAATAGCTTAAAAAGCAGAGTAAAACACAACCAGCCTTTGTAAATAAATGTGACTGACCTTAAATACCTAGGGAACAAAGTGGCAACGTAGCGCGGCGTGTGTTATCTCTTGTCTTGGTCAGATTTATCGCTTTAAGGTGCATCTCATCAAAATCATTTGCGACTAAACTGCTTCTCCTATTTAATTGATTTTTGGTACAAAGCTTGAAAATGGTACCTAGTATACGCAGTTTAAAGGAAAGCCCCTCGGTCGTATCTACTCTGTATATTTAACGATATTATACTTAATCATCTATCTATTCAGTGCCATGTTTGTACCTATTCAATGTTTAAATCATTCGACTTATTTTAATATATAGCAGGCACATACATTTTTCTTTTTTAAATTCCAAATGATATTGCGAAAATCCACAGAAATGAAATCGGGGGATAAGCTAGTATTTTAATTGAATGATATCATTCCAGTCATTATTTCAAAAATAAAACCTTTCAATTATAATTTGCTATAGATTAGCGGTCACTTTAGGAGACGTCATCCTCTTTATTTAGTCATGGATTTTAATGGTTATTGTGATGATTCGGTTGAACACTAATTACGAGTAGCTCCGATTTCGTCATCTAATAATAAAGATGAAATGCACCTCAAGTATGCAACTTGAAGCCTAATTTGACCTATCCAAACTAATCTAAGTTACATTTTCTGGCTGTCATGGGGCACTACAATTCTACAAAATGTCCAGACGCTGATTCGCATTAATTATGACAATGGCAAGACAATCTGTCAATAGAAGGAGTTGGCGGGAGATCGTACAGTGAGCTGTGTCCGCCTCTACCACCGACGCAGGCACCTCTACGTGACCACGAACCCTTTGCCAAGAGCGAAACGAAAAAAAAAAGAAGATTTATTTCCCAACATGTTTCTTCGTCAGCAATTGTTAGTGAATCAAATTAAATAAATAAAACCTTCCAAATATGTCTCCGCGCCGAAACTGTTGGTTCTACCAAAAATCATGTATTGTTATGCATTTGCAAATGTGCCATTTTGCTGTGACAAAATCTATTTGTTTTTTTTTTATAATCTAAGGAGCTTTGTACGTCTGAAAGTTAAGATTTTTCAAGGATTTTTTATGATAAGACCGTAGAATATGATTACTACCTCACCGCTGACTTTAAATGGTGACGTTGATTAAAATATGGGCTTTTTTCAGCGGATTTTCTTGCTTGAAGTTTGAAAAGTAACCCAAACAGACATATTTCCATTGACACATGGACACCGTACCGACCGACGCCACATTCGATAATTGGACTGATTTCACCTTCGTACGTTCGAGAGTGGCGAAACGCATCCTGTATTCGGAACTTCAGAAGGGCAAGCGAAAACGGGACGAACAACTCCTAAGATTTAAGGACCGACGTGCTTAAGCGACATATGTAGGGTTGTGACGTAGATCCATCTCAGCGGGAAGAGCTAGCGTCTAACCGCGGAGAGTGGAGGTCACTAGTACAACAGAAAGTCTTTGACTTTGAGAGTCGTCGGCTATCGGAATTGGAGACGAAGCGCGACGATCTAAATGCCCGACAACCAGCGGCAATTAATTACAATTACATCAATGGTGCTCTCACATGTCCACTTTGTGCAAGAATTCTTGAAAACAAAGGCGGTTTTGCTAGCCACATGAGAGTCCATGAGAGACGCCAGTAGGTAGCAGAAGAAACGGTCGCCGTAGCCGAAATCGGCATGGAGGATTATTATTTCCGTTGACTGCCTCGTTCGTCTAGACTCTAGTGATTGCAAGCGGAACTGTGAAGTCTCGGGTTTGACATCCGGGTGGGGCAAAAAAGTGCTATATATTTATTTATCAACCGACGACAAAAAAGGAGGAGGTTATCAATTCGACGCGTATATTTTTTTTTTTATGTATGATCACCGAGTACTCGAAGACGGCTGAACCGATTTGGAAAATTCTTTTTTGTTTGAAAGGGTATACTTCAAAATTGGTCCCATTGTTACCAAGTCAGGATCTGATGATGGAATCCTGGAGAAATCGAGGGAACTCTTCAAATATTATAGGCACATCTATGGCGTTTTGGGTATTTCTTATAGTAACTTGTGCAGTTGCTCTCAAAAAGTACCATTTGGAGAAGTGTAACTGATGATGAAGACCACAGACGGCCGCCGAAACTACTCAATAATAAGTATTTCGTGGATTGCGATTCGATTACTTGAATATGGATGTTAAGCACTTTATGCTCGTCACAATGCATATGGTGATGTAGAGCTGATGGTGAAGTACAAAGAGAACTCCTCAACAATTAACGGCCCAGCATTGGGAAAAGCAATATTTTGTAAAAGGTTATAAGTAGTTGACATTTAGGCTCTTTTAACTAGGTAAATTAAAAATCAACCAACTAAAAAGAGTGAAATAAAAACTTTTTACCAAAATATTAAACCGACTCCCAAAAAACACTGCAAAGTGAAAAATAACTTTAATTTCGGAAGTCGGTGCCAAAAATGAAAATACAAAACTAAAAACACCGACTACCGAAATTAAAGTTATTTTTCACTTTGCAGTGTTTTTTGCTAGTCTTTTTGTTTTGAAAAGTTTTTTTGTACACACATGACACTTACAAAATAAAAACATATAAATACAGACAAAAGAACACAAAGGTGCTGCTTATTTCCTAGGAAATTTCTTCCAACCGACTTGCGACAGGACAGTTGAAGAGGAGATGATAGACACAGTATGTATAAATACTAATTACGATAAATAGTCATAGTCATAGTAGGTAATTTATTCATAAACAAGTAATTTGTATCTGAATTTACACACATAAATAAATAACAATATTACAGTTTTACAATAAAATAAAATAAGTAAATTTTGATTTTTCTATGTATGTCAACAATTTAAAAATAATAAATTTTAGTGTAATCAAAAAATTAAACAGGTTCAAACCATAAAATTTAAAATAAATTACAATAAAAACATTAATTACACATAAATTAGCAAATAATGTCAGAATGAATTAAAAATAATAATTATAAAATGTACAACTAAATTAATGAATAAAATCGAATAAAAAGTTACACAATTATACACCAATAAATAACTTAGAGTTCTTCTACAGCATATAGAGACTTATTCAATAGGAATTGTTTTAATTTTAATTTGAAAGCGGTACTGTAGACAGCACTTTTTATGTCTAAAGGCAACCTGTTAATTAATCTCACGGACTGGTATCGTGGACAGGGTTTGACAATTCGTAGGTTATGATTAGTTAAATTTTTATTATTCATATCTAGTATACGGGTACCTTCCCTAATCAGCCGCTCTTTTTCTGTAAATAAAACATACTTAGCTAATAAACTATAATGATATAATAAACAAATATATACATACATAGAGTTAAAATACATATTTATATTAATGCTACAAAAATATACAACGTGTAACGGGTACCCCATATCTATCCAAAAGGACTGAAGATAACATCTGGTATGGAGTCTCTATGCAAAGTTTCAGCACAAAATAACTGACTCAAAGAATTGATACCAAATTATTGGTTTCGTATATTTCTCGAATACCAATCATAACAAACGTGTCACAGCACTACGAGGGTTAATAATTTTCTACGTCGCTTGCCAATAATACGACAATTCTTTTCCTTCTTCTTAATTTGAAAAATTCGGTCTCTGGTATCAGTGTATTAGAATTTGTAATAAGTTCTACACACGTAGACTTAGGATTACAAAACCCTTGCCTTATCGTTTGTTATCATCCAAAGAAGCCATGCACTTGGTATGTATATACACTTTAAATTACACGTTGTATCCCTATCCCTACCTACCTATAATAAATATATAAAATTATGGGATATTAGATCTTTATGTTAGAGCTATTGGGATTTTCAATAAGAAATTACTGAGTAGTAGCGCAGAGTTCGGAAGTTGGTGGTGTGATACTCCCGTGCCTCAGAAAGCACGTTAAGTCGTTGGTTCCAGCTGTCATATCGACAACTTTGAAAGTCATTACGGCTAGTCAGAAGCCAGAAAACCTAACACTGCTCCGGCGAAGTGGTATCGTATTACCTAGCTATTGGGAGGTCAGATAGGACCGACCTCAACATGGTTGGAAAAAGGCTAAGCAGATAATGATCTATTGAAGTGAAAACTTCTTTAGCATCGTTGTGATTTAAAAGTTTATGAAACGATAAAGCGACAGTAAAAAGAGACAGACACATAAATTGCTGAATTTTGGAATTATGTTGAGGCCAAGTGGTAGAGCTTTTGATGCCCTTTAAAATGAGCCCAAACTCGGCTATCTTGCGACCACGGGAACGATGTTAGATCGCGGGGGTGAGCTAGCCCTGAGAGGGTGGCGGGGAGGGGGCGGGGTGGTCTCGTGGGGAGTTCAGGGGGGTGAAGGGTAAGGGGGGAGACAAATTTTTAAAGGTTTTTTTTGATGGTTTCACTTCTACCACGTGTGAATTGCACACATGTTTTTTTTTTATAATAAAATGATGACAGAGCGGAGAAGTTTGCGCGCTTTGGCAACGCTTTTCTCTCTACTCAACTCTCCCAGCCCTCCTTCTTATCTAATGTCTCACTTTCAATGTCTATGTTCTTCACACAATAAGAATCTACGTACATCCAATAATCTTCTCTTACTCTGTCCTTCCCATCCCATCCTTTTCATTCCCTTCTGACTTTGTTCATTCTTCTTTTCATATCTAGTCGATTCTCCTCTGGAGTGCGATTCCTTTTGAGATCAGGACGGCAGACAATCGCTACGCATTTAAAAAGAAATTGCGGATCCACTTTCTACACCAATAAGCAGAATATCCACATTTAATTTTCATTTGCTTCTTAAGTATATATGTCTGTATATGTATTTATATAAGTATTTATTCATATATATTATTTATGTAGAGTTCTATTTTATGATAGGTACTAGGTTTTTTGTGTTGTCACTGTTATTTCTTTTTTCCAATGTCATTTTCACGTACATATTTTACTTGCCACACTATTTCTTCACCACTCATGGTTGACTGGTAGAGAATGCCTACGGCATTAAGTCCGCCTTTGTACCTATGTGCATAAAGTGTAAATAAATAAATAAATATTTACGTGATGGTAACTATCCGTTGTCCAAGTTTACGCGTTTGCCAAGTTTCCGTTACGATGTGATGTAAAGAGACAGACAGTCGACAAATACTGTCACTTTTATTATATTGGTGCGAATTTTCTTTTATTTATTTAAATCAATCTTTGCACTAACAGTTGACAGATACATTACGAAATGTTAGGTTAAAAAGCCCATTTACCACTTAACTTTTTTAATAAATTGTAAGGTCAGAAATGAAAAGTTCAAGTGCGTGTTTCTTTATTTGCAATAGGGTAACTTTTTAATAAACAAATTATTTACTTCTGAGTTATTTTCTCGGATTTTACCACCGCAACGATTTCCTTGAAGATATTTGGTGTTAACTAAACGTTACCACAGGATGGCCCTGGGTCTGTTAGCTTTTAATATTATTACGTAGTAAAAATATTAAAAAATCCCAATTGTAAGCAGAAGTAGTCATCGTTGTCATCACCGTATCAAAAAAATAATCAAAATTTTTGGATAGCTATATATTTTTGCAGTGGCCTACCTATAAAAACAATCTATAAAAACCTCTGCTTACGTCGTCAAGCGCAAGAAAAATTTTTTCAGAAAAAAATTTAGGCTATGTCTATCAAATAACGTAGCATTGTCATGAAGAAAAAATCGGCTCATTTGTTTTGGAGTTTATTTGAAAAATTATCAAATTGTTGACAGTCTATGGCTGTGAGACCATCTTAAGATGCTATAACATAATACAGTATGTTAACTAACAGAGGGCGTTCCCGTTAACCCGCAATAGTATAAGCATATCAATTACAACGCCGTACACGCGGCCCGTCATTCGTAAATAAATTGCGACATTGCCGTCCTTCAAATACGCGTGTACAGCGTGTTTCTTTTACGTATCAATTTAAAATTTTTAGTGAATATTTTAATATAAAAAAAAAACATTTTGGTTTCGAATGAAAATATTTTTTTAGCATGTATGGATGCTATACTATTGCGGGTTAACGGGAACGCCCCCTGTTAGTTAACATACTGTATATCGACATTTCCTCTTTGCCTCAAAAAGCACGTTTATCACACCGGCTATTACATTCACATCTCAGAAGAAACCAGGAGCCATAAAATCTGACACTGGGCTTGCTGGGTTATCGTGTTACCCAGATACTGGGTTGTGGAGGTCAAACAGGCAGTCACTCTATTCTCAGCTGCATGCGGTTAGACTTTCCAGTCTAACCGCATGCTAACCCCACTATAATTGAGGAAAAAGTCAAGCCGTAGATGATCAAGTGGTTGACACACAGATCTTGAGTAAATCTTTGACCAAACACTTTCAACACGGATTATAAAGAAGTCGGAAGGTCAATAGAACTGTCGAGTCATCATTGGTCAGCCAACTTTGAGTTCAGCACTCATCAATTAATATACTTGAGGCATAGTACCTACTTGTAAATCGGTCACGGCCATTTACATATTTTGCCGTGTCATGCCTTTACAAATTTGACCTAGTCCAAAAGTTCAATTAATTTCAGTTCTTTTTTTTTTTCAGAAATCTTACACCGTTTCGATGGCAAAAAACTAAGTACCTATCTACTCTACTTCTTTATAGCTTCGCTCCTGGTAGAGCGGTCGCAATCACGTTCTTTGCACTTTCTCCCACCATCTCTTTCTATTGGCAGTCAGACACGCAGCCTCCTACAGCGGATTTTACTTGGTCAGTCCACCGCACAAGCGGTGAGCTAGCTTAGTTATCTAATTATGTTAAAAAAATGCTTACTTTTGAAGGAGTACAAATTCTCAACTACACACATCAAAAGCGTCTAGGGATCAACATATATTTTTGCAATAACTTTTCTCCTGATTGATATTAATTAAAATTTTCTTTAAGGATTCATCAAATAAAGTGTTTTCGTTTGTTACAGTAACGATAAACCAAGTCACCTTTGCATTAATAAAGAAATTTGCCATTTTCCTAATAAAGGGATTTTTGACATTTGAACCACTAACATTAAAGTTCGAAAAAAAGACTGAAATAACAGTTTTCTTTAAAATTTTATTGGGTAACTTAAACAATTAATAATCCGTGTTTCTACCGCGAACACTAACAACACAAGAACATCGGTTTGGCATACTCAAAATGAGTTCATCCAAATCACGCTGTGGAATGGCCGCCCATGTTCGTTGCAACAACAAAAAAAGGTCTTCTTGCGACTGGATACCCTCCATATTCGGCAGAGCTCTTCTCTGTAGCATATCCCATGCATGCTCAATCGGGTTCAAGTCTGGCGACTGAGCAGGCCAGAGCAGGACATTGATGTTAGCTGCGGCGAGAGTCTGTCTTATAACTCTTGCGGTGTGCGGTCGTGCATTATCATGCATTAACTGAAATAAGGGACCGATTTGCACTTGTAGAGGAACGATGACGTCAGATACAATCGTCTCAGCATAAATTTGAGCGTTGAGGTTGCCTCTGATCCAAATCAACTCAGTTCTTCCGCCGATCCAAATACCCGCCCATACCATGATGGTTCCACCACTATAAGGATGGACTTCCTGGCAGGATTTTAATCGCTGTTGGCGTCCAGGGGTTCTCCAGTGTCGTATACGTCTTGTATCCGGTCTCATACCAAAACGAGACTCATCAGAAAAGCACACGAAACGCCATTGTTCTTCTGCCCAATTTCTGTGTTCAAGAGCCCATTGATATCGAATCCTACGATTGTGCATTGCTATAGGTGGTACCCGTAGCGGTCTTCGGGAATGAAGGTTCACTTCATGCAAGCGGTTTCTGACTGTTTGGTCGCTAATTAAGTTCCCTGAAGAGTGATGAAGCCTCACGGCTAACATCATGGCGGTTATTGTTGGAGCTCTTCGAGTTAAGATTTGAATGTATCGGTCTTGTCTCCGTGTGGTGCAGCGATACCGTCCTCCATGGCGCTCAGCCACGGTACCAGTGCTTCGGTAACGTGTCCAAAGTCGACTGATAACACTCTGACTTGTATTCAGAGCTAAAGCCACAGTACGTTGCCGGGAACCAGCTTCTATCATTCCCACGGCTCTGAGCATTTCTTCCCTGCTTAAATGACGTCGCCGCTCCATAATAACGTTGGTTTTAATCAGTAGTAGGGAAACAGTAGCACTAATAATGTCTTCAATGCGTTGTATGTTTTTATAGGGAAAATATTGACAGCTGATTTTCATCTTTTACTCGAATTTGATTAACAGTTCCTGTTTCAAATTATGAAATGCACCAAAAAGGATCCATATAAATTTATAAAATCATAAATTTATTACAAAGCCACATCTCAATCTCAAGAAATCCGCATAAAAATGCTTGATCCCTAGACACTTTTGATGTGTGTACATACCCTCACGTGTACACTCTCTAATGCATTCAAAACCCAAATTAGCCAGCATAACAAGGAAAGCACTTCTGGAAAAATTAATAAATTGAAGGGGTAACCTGTTTATAATTAAAATTGACAGATTAAGAATAAAATTCGAGATAAAAGTTTTGAAATGCCAAACATTTATGTATGTACCAAGTATGTAATCTATATTATTTCATATGTCAATTATATTGGTCTCAAGACTGTAACATTTATGTTTAATTTAACTAACTTCCACTCGTGGCTTCACTCGTGAAAGGTTTTTTTTAAGGAATGAGATAATATAGCCTGTGTCCTTGTCAAAATCGGTTTAAAGAAGTTAAAACAATTTTTCTGCCCAGTCGCAATAAAAATTAGGTACCTACGCACATGCATACTGGTTTTTATTATGTCTGGGCTGCTAACCCCTCTAGTTCAAAATTTTACATTGCACAATATTGGATTCGTTACAAACAACCTAAAGTATACTTCAAAAACAATTCATTGTTTTGACTTGGGTCCGAACCATCGCCATCGAATCATCAAATGTCGTCATGCCCATTCAGGCTGTTTGACAAACTAACTAGGGAGCCCGTAAGAAAAGTTATGAAATTGTAATTATGATTTCCGAAGTATTAGTTTCCTATGAAATTGTTATTTCATATCGTCCGAGTTACTGCGTCTTTAGGTCTCTGTCTAACCGTTAGATGTTTTATATATTTATTTAAACTTTATGTACAATAGTGATACAAAGGCGGACTTAATTCAACCAGGCATTCTCTACCAGTCAACCTTTGGGTTAAAAAGACCACAATGTGGTAGATGTATAAGTAAATGAAATGTCATAAATTATCGAAAGAATGTACAAATAATAGTTATATTTTAATGTGTTCTTTATAAAATTAAGATAAAACTACAACGTACAAAATTATAGTGAAATGTTTTTGCAAATTATAATAACCAACTTAAGCCTCTAATCTTGAACGCACATGTATTTTAGGGGGTTACCACTAAATAGAGCTGTATGTACATGCTGTGTTACCCTACTAATCGAAAAATACTACGCGTTTAATTATTAGTAAACAAGAGAGAGACACTAAATAAATAAGAGATTGTTTATTTAGTATATCTTAAGACACGGGCGTAGGCCTAGTTTAAGAGACAGGGTTCATAACATTTTTCTTTCTGCAACTACCGACTATGTACTAGTTAGTTATATTTAAATGTTATAATTTTAAATTGTAGTTATATCACCATGTTGTAACTGTTTGTCTGTATTCGTTTTTGTTTGGTAAATAAATACATTTATTATTATTATAATTTTTATTAAAGTATATTGATTATTTACTACAAAAATGTCTATTCAAATACATTAAATATTTAAATTAAGTGCCATTACGTTTCCTCGTTAGTCGTTGATACGTACCTACGAAAATTTTTCATTCAAAAGGACAGAATTCATTCGCTCATTAGAATAGCTTATTGAGGAAGAAGTGAATAACCAAGCGTAAAATAGCAAAACTATCTACATAAATAAAATGAAGATTTATTTAAGACCGCCCATTGTACACTAATTTTACCTTTTGTATATTATAAACTAGCTGTTGCTCGCGACTCCGTTCGCGTGGGAGGTTTTTCCCGCGTAAATTCCGATCGCGTGAGAATTTCAAGATAAAAGCTTATGTATTATTCCAAGGTTTCATCTATCTACACACAAACACACACAAAATTTCATTCAGATCTCTGCAGCAACTTTTGCGTGGAAGAGTAAAAAACATTCGTTCATTCACCCTCACAAACATTACAATCATTTATGCAACTTCGCGACTTTTTTGAGGAAATTCATATATTTTTATATTTTTTTTTATCAAAACCAGTTAAGTAGGTACCTAGTTTAAAAAAAATTAGAAATTCATTCAACACACTTACTTTCTTTTGGTTGGAAAATCATCAAATGTAGATTACTTATTTTTTGCTATTTAGTAGTGTTGTAGGTATTTGCAAGACAGTTTTTATTGAAATAATTGTTTGTTTTATTATTAGTTGCTAGTATAAACAGGTTAGAGAGGAGTTGACTTGCGAGCAAATCTATGTTGTCCAGTTGAAAGACACTTTATTTAAATTCGGACCCCCTTTTTATTTCCAAATATCTTGCTACTGCTTACGCCTTCTCGGGGGCTCTGGGTGGAGCTGAATGGAGTTTTTATTTTTTTTATTTATTTATATTAAGACTGTTTACATTTGGATACATACATATATCTTCTGCCAAACTGCAGTACAGTTTGTCGGCAGTGTTCTCGTGGATTCCTTGCATTATTGTTATACGGGTATTTATAAAATACTTAATACTATTTATTACTATACTTAAATACTACTTAATCTATATTTCAATGCAAACATAAAGTACACAAAAAAAAAACGAACATGTAGTTATAGATCTAAGTGTGTTCCAATTATTGGTGTACAACAAAGTACACTCTATCTATCTATTTATATCTATACATATAATAAAACATTTAAAAAAGTGTGTATGTACATTTAAATTTTATACAGAAACGGTAACACGGCAAAGAATTTAAAAATAAGTCTGTCTGTTTGTCTGTTTATACACGCCAATCTCCAACATACTGGATTGATTTTAATGAAGTTTGGTAAGTAGGTAGTTGACATCCTGAGTGTCAGACTCCTTTTGATTAAAAACCCACATTGTTCCTTCAATTGCCGTTACCTTCCGGGGTTGCGGGGTTTCACTTTAGGAACCTAAGTACAAAGTTTCAAGTATCTCCATTGAAAAAATAAAAAGATCCACATAATCTCGTACCCCCTTTTTCACTCTCTTAGGGGGAGGGGAATTTTCAAAAATCCTCTCTTGGTGTACATTCATGCCTTTTGAGGAATCTATGTACCAAGTTTCAAATGAATTTGTTGAAAAAATAAAAAGGTTTAATATAAACTCGTACCCCCTTTTTCCTTTTCGGAGAGGGGGGATGTCCAAAATGCTTTTTATAGTGCTCATTTACATCATTTGAGGAACCTTTGTGTAAAATTTGAAGTGAAAATGTTGAACAAATGAAAAGTTTCGTGCAAACTCGTGCCTCCTTTTTTGTCCGTTAGCGGGGAAAGTCTTTAGAGCTCACTTATGTCACTTGAGGAACCTATATACAAAATTTCAAGTGAATCTATCGAAGAAATAAAAAGTTTTATATAAACTTTGACCCCCTTTTTAGGGTTTCGTAGCCGAATGGCAAAAAACAGAACCCTTATAGTTTCGTTATGTCTGTCTGTCTGTCCATCCGTCCGTATGTCACAGCCATTTTATTCCGAAACTGTTAAGACTGTACATGTGAAACTTGGTAGGTAGATGTATTCTGTAAACCGATTTCCGATTTTAAGAAAAAAATTAAAGAACATTTAAAATAAAGGGGGGCTCCCCATACATGGAACTGAAACCTTTGCGTGTGTGGTATCTATAGACAGGTCTTTAAAATGATATTGAGGTATGTAAAACCACTTTTACATAAAGTTAATCGTTTATTTATTTATTTATTTATTTTATTATTTATGTACACACAGTAAAATAAAATAGGACAACATAATTATAATATTTGAGTACAAAGGTACCGCTTATTTCTTTAGAAATTTCTTCCAGCAGACCTGCAAAAGGAGAAGTGAAAAAGAAATGTAGACAATAGTGTGTGAGAACAAGAAGAGAAATGAAAATTAATATGTGAAGTCTAAAACTAAAATATTAAATATACCTACACATACTTATAATGCAATAAAATAACATATACTTAAATAAATACATAATGTTAGAATATACATACATACATAATGTTAGAATATACGTACATATAAAAAAAGATATACGCTTCCAAAGTGGTAAAATGTGTGTGTCTCTAACTTCTATAATACTTAACGGAGCAAAAAATTTTAAAAAAAATTTGCTGTAGAACTTAATGTACAGTTTGAACCAAACTTAGTTGGAACGTGATCGGGTCAGCAGTTTTTGAGATACAGCATATTTTCTAAAACCGCAAATATAACTTAGTAATTCATACAAACACCATAAAAAACAAAGTTTAGTTACCACGGAACCTTCATGGGCGGGTCTGACTCGCACTTGGCCAATTTTTTATTATACCCTTAGGGAGGGAATTTCCAAAAGTCCTTTCTAAGTGCTCATCAACGTCATTTGAGGAACTTATATACAAAGTTTCAAGTGAATCCATCGAAGAAATAAAAAGTGTCATAAAAACTTTGACCCCCTTTTTAACCCACATTGGAGAGGAATTTCCAAAAATCCTCTTTTAGTGCTCCTTTATACTCCTGAAGGAACATACATACCAAATTTCAGCTTCTTGCTCCCAGTAGTTTCAGCCGTGCGTTAACTGTCAGTCAGTCAGTAATGAAAGCGTTTTATATCATCAATTTATATATACAACGTGTAACGGAAACCCCATATCTATCCAAAAGGACTGAAGACAACATCTGGTATGGAGTCTCTATAGCTCAAAATAAGTGACTCACAGAATTGACCCCAAATCGATGATTTCGTATGTTTCTTGAATACCAATAACAAACGTGTCACAGCACTCTGAGGGTCATCACTTTCCACGTCACTTGCCAATAAAACGTTAATTCTCTTCGTTCTTCTTAATTTTAAAAATTTGGTCTCTGGTATCAATGTATTGAAATTTCTAATAAGTTCCACACATGTACACATAGGATTATAAAACCCTTGCCATATCGTTTATTATCATCCAAAGACGCCGTGCACTTGGTATGTATAAGTATATACCTTTTAAATTAAACGTTGTATATACATATTGATGATAAAATTGAGGAGTCTGTCTGTGATTTCAAAATAAATATGTTCATACGATATTAAAAGAGGCTGTAGGACCCTACGTTTTCCATGGGTTTTTGCGTAACTTTGTGACCAGTTCCGCGTATCTGGATAATGTATGTAACTGTACTGGAGAATAACTAATTGGCAATCCGAACCAATAGGTATTTTATCTTCGATGTGGCAGATGATATTCATCAATCTTAACACTTTACAATGTGCAATATTTCTCTCTTATTTTCCTAGATCATAAAATAAAATAAATAAGTAT
This sequence comes from Tholera decimalis, assembly GCA_943138885.2. Taxonomy (NCBI): domain Eukaryota; kingdom Metazoa; phylum Arthropoda; class Insecta; order Lepidoptera; family Noctuidae; genus Tholera; species Tholera decimalis. The sequence continues at coordinate 5,853,033 of OW964552.2, read as the reverse complement.
CAAGTTATTAATAAGCGCATTAAAAGTCTAGTCAGGTACGGATACCTAACCACATATTATCTCTATTCTTGAGATACAGAGTGGGATCTTAAATCAAAGTCACAAGTCATTTATTCAAACTCGTTCGTAACTACTTTAATCTCGGTAGTAGGTGTCTTTTTTAATATTTTGGATTTTTCTGACACCGACTCTACTGAAAAAAAGTTATTTTTCACTTTGCAGTGTTTTTTTAGGACTCGGTTTAATTTTGTGTTAAAAAGTTTTTTTTTTTCTTTTTTGTAGTGGGTCAGTTTATAATTAAAGCCTAAATTTCAACTACTTACCACCTTTTTACAAAATATTGCTTTTCCCAATGCAGGGCCGTTAATTGTTGTGGAGTTCTGCTGGTACTTCACCATCAGCTCCACTTCACCATATGCATTGTGACGAGCATAAAGTGCTTAACAACCATATTCAAGTACCTAATCGAATCGCAATTCATGAAATATTTATTATTGAGTAGTTCCGGTGGCCATCTCTGGTCTTCGCCTTCAGTTTCAATGATGCTTTTTAACTGCACAAGTTAATATGAAAAATAATCAAATCGCTATAGGTGTGCCTATAATATTTCTAGAGTTACCTAGATTTCTCCAGGATTTCATCATCAGATCCTGAGTCCTGACTTGATGACACTGGGACCAACTAGAAAGTATGCCCTTTCAAACAAAAACTATTTTCTAAATCGGTTCACCCATGTTCGAGTAATCATCATCATGAAGGAACTTACATAAATAAAAACAAGATTCCGACGAACTGAGAATCTAGGGGAGATTCTCAGTTTTTGAAGTCGTTTAAAAATTAAATACCAATCTTTTCAAACTCAACAATAATAGCATTTTAATAAAAAAAATATATATAAAGAAAATTAATTAATTCGATGAAATTAGCGATTGTAACAAAACTTACAATTTTAAAGTAAAATAGTCATAATATTAAATAATAATATTTAAAATTTAAATAATTTTATTTAAATTTAATTTAATCAGATCACATGTGAGATCAAAGTCCAATGGATTATTCCCGCAAAAAGCATTACATAAAATCATATGATAAATTATTATATATTATCATTCAATCATGCATTACGTAAAATTCAGAGAAAATGGAAAATATTGGTATATGAGGTCTAGCTCTCGATATCTTTAAAGACTACCTTTCTAACCGTAGGCAATGCGTCAAAATAGATAGTATAATAAGCGCAGAGATACAGATAATCTTCGGAGTTCCCCAGGGAAGTATTTTGGGCCCCACCCTTTTCCTAATCTATATAAATAACCCCTGTAATCTGTCTCTCGTCAACTGTGATATTTTCACTTCGACACTGCACTAGTGACATAATTATGGTAAAAATTGGAATCATGCCAAATTACACTCGGAAGATGCATTACGGAGACTAATGCATTGGTTACCAAAAAATCTGTTAACCTTAAATGTTAAAAAGACCAAATTCTTACGCTTCATTCTACCGCATACATCAAAACCGGCTGTAGAAATCGAAAATCTAAAAGCCCATACCTGTCCGCAAAACATTGAAGCTTGTACCTGTCTGTTGTTGACGATGGTAGAATACATAAAATATCTGGGAGTATTCGTTGACAAGAAACTAGCCTGGACTACTCAATTGGAGTCATTAACATCTCGCACCAGAAGACAATGAGTCTTCAAAAACCTAAGATTTTCAGTGGACAAAGATACTCTCCGACTGATTTACCTGGCTCTGTGTCAATCTATCCTGACGTACAGTGCGTTATGTTAAAACTAATTCACTTTAAACCACGAGACTACCCAACATACATGTTATATTCAGAATGCAATGTCCGAACTGTTAGCAAATTGTACATTTTCAACCGACGACAAAAAGAGGAGGTTATCAATTCGACGCGTATATATTTTTTTTTTTTTTTAATGTATGATCATCGATTACTCGAAGACGGCTGAACCGATTTGGAAAATTCTTTTTTTGATTGAAAGGGTATACTTCGATATTGGTCCCATTTTCATAAACGTCAGGATCTGATGATGGGATCCTGGAGAAATCGAGGGAACTCTTCAAATATTATAGGCACACCTATGTCGTTTTGGGTATTTATTATAGTAACTTGTGCAGTTGCTCTCAAAAAGTACCATTTGAGGAAGTGGAACTGATGATGAAGACCACAGATGGCCGCCGAAACTACTCAATAATAAGTATTGAGTGGATTGCGATTCGATTACTTGAATATGGATGTTACGCACTTTATGCTCGTCACAATGCATATGGTGATGTAGAGCTGATGGTGAAGTACCAGGAGAACTCCTCAACAATTAACGGCCCAGCATTGGGAAAAGCAATATTTTGTAAAAGGTTATAAGTAGTTGATAATTAGGCTCTTGTAACTAGGTAAATTAAAAATAGACCAACTAAAAAGAGTGAAATAAAAACTTTTTACCAAAAAATTAAACCGACTCCCAAAAAACACTGCAAAGTGAAAAATAACTTTAATTTCGGAAGTCGGTGCCAAAAACGAAAATACAAAACTAAAGACACCGACTACCGAAATTAAAGTTATTTTTCACTTTGCAGTGTTTTTTGGGAGTCGGTTTAATTTTTTGGTAAAAAGTTTTTTAAGTTCCATCATCCGCCAACACTCAATGATTTCCTTCGATAAGCAGCTTGTCAGTCAGCGGCAACGTGGCTTTCCTTTATGTGCAACTATCTCTTGCAGGACTGCTTTCACAAGACGACAGTTTAGTGGCCTAAGTGCTAGGCTTTGTAATAAAGCCCACAAACAATTAAACATCTACACCTTGACTAAGTGCAAGTAAAACACGTGCCTTATTCCTGGCTGCAGAAATTAACATATTGTGATGCCGAAGAGCTTATAACCGCTGTGCAGTAAAGTTAAATAGGTTTACACACACAATAGGCTTAAAAACAATCAATCAAACACACACACGCAAATTCACTCTCACATACACACACACACACACGCGCGCTCACAAACTGACACACGCACGTACACACAAATATCAGCCGCACACACAGAGACATATACATATATATATATATATATATATCTTTTTTTTAAGTTTATTATTTAATGTATCAATGTACTTTGTTCGCCCACTGCACGCACCGATATTTTTTGTAACACCAACTAGACCCATTATAAGGGCTCTCTTTCCTAAGATACAGACAGGTTTTCTGCCTAGTTTAGGAAAGGGAGTCCAATGCCTCGTCTTATTATTTTCTATATGATATCTAGACTAATATTATAAAACTGAAGAGTTTGTTTGTTTGTTTGTTAGCTTGAAGCTTGAGGAAGGTTATAGGCTACTTTTTACGCGACTGCAAAAAAGGAGAGTTATGTTTTTACCGTGATAGAATCCACAGTAGCGAAGCCCCGCGTGAGTACTAGTCTAAGTATAAGACAACTCTGTACTTACATTGATCATAAATGTACAAATAATTTTCACGCTTGTTACAAGCAAAAAATGTTGTACAAATTTTATAATTTTATCACCTTTTATACCTACCATGTTTTTAGCAAGAAAAAAACCTCATTCTTGAAATTTCACCTGTTTCGTGAGTTCGTTTGCAAACTTTTAAACGCACATGCACAAACAGCCAGATCCAGGACAAATATCTGTAGACCAGAAAAACAGTTTGCTCCCTGCATGATTCGAACTCGTGACATGCAGTGGCGCAGCCAATAACTCAACCACTACACCAACAGTGCCGTTGAAATAAAGTCTTTTTGTCGACAAAATTGTATGAACTTTAAACTAAGCTCGAAGTCTATGAAGGTAAATGAACTCGATTCAAGAACATTTTTTGTTAAATTTAATGCAGAGTTGTTTAGAGCCTTGTTTCATTTATTAATTCAAACACTCGGAAGTATTTTTTGTAACCATAATGTATCGGTGGTTTGAGAGATAAACTTGTTAGCTTATTAGTAGGTCGGTATGTCAGGAAGCACTGATTATATTGCAAAACAAATTGTATCTGATTGAAAGTTGCACTATTGCTTAGTAGTCTTGATAAGGTTTTATTCCACAAAAATGAATCGTTTCTATTGGATTGACCACAAGTGAAGCCGCAGGAAAGCACTTGTTTAAAATAAACAAGCTGTGCACGCGGCTTTATTCGCATGGACGTTAATATTATAGACTTACGCAATTTACTAAACTAATCCCCAAAACACAGGCCTAGGCCTGGTTTGGGAGTTAGCACCAGTTTTTGTGATGATACATTTATAACAACTTTCTAAAATAATTGATTGTGTTATTTACTAAACGTGTATCCTTGCTTAGTGTCTAATAAACATTTTTATTTTTTAGTTTTTTCGCGTAAACATCGATCCCGTGGGAATTCTAGGAAGAAAGTAGACTCCGTGTTTCTCTATAATTCTCTCTATCTTCCAATAAAAGTCCAATTAAAATCGGCAGAAAACAGCCAATCCCCAGAAACAGAAAGACAAACAGAAAAATAATCATAAAAAAGTTCGTTTTTGTTTTAGTATCAAACTACTAGAAGCACTTGAGAAAACAAAACACAACAAAATCGATAAGCTAAGAGTAATGTCGAATGTAAAGAATAAAATCGATAATCAGTCTAACCGGATGCGGCTAGTATCTGGGGGCATGGCAGTGCCCCCGCCAAGTCGAGCAAAAAAGCGGCACGGCCATACCATCCTTAATGTTTTACATGGAGTGACTGACTATCTGACCTCCACAACCCAGTAACTGGGTAACACGATACCCTTGGCTAGACCAGTGCCAGATTTACTGGCTTCTGACTACCAGTAACGGGTGAGATGATCAAATGACAGCTGGAACCGACGGCTTGATGTGCACACCACCAATTTATAGCCAATAGCACATTTTACCCGACCCGGGAACAGAAGTAAAATTTTAATTATTATAATTTTCTGCATACTTTATAATTTATTATAATATTGTACCTACTTGTTTGTAACTGATCTCAATAATTATAAGTAAATATTGTTTCTTTTTGACGTGACAACGTCTTATAATTCGATGAAGCTGGCTGCACGCACGAAAATACATGACTCATGCGGCGTTACCTCGCTCTGAGGCGTTCCATCTCTCTGAGGCGTTCCAAAGCAAATCAAATTGGATCTACAAGTTGACATTTATGTATGACTCAACGAGTTAAGTACTAGGCTATCATAAAACGCTAAGAGATGACGTCACTGTGTAGGGATTCTTCCATTGTCATGAGAAGTGCAGTAATAGTGATGAAAATTAAAATTTTCTTTTGAAAAATGCAACCATTCCATCAGTATTTTCTTATGACGTTGTCACGTTCAAATATCGTCAGTAAACCGACTTTACAGACAACTGATTTTTTTCTTTTTAAGTAATATTTTTTATTATTTTTTTCTAAATCTTTTATTCAAACAATAAATTTTAAATAATGTTATGTTTCAGTTTTAAGTTCTAGTTTTCTATTTTATATTATTGCTGTGCCCTAACAGGGTCCATAATTGTTCCTTTTATTTATTTATAACAAATTCCACAGCTCTTATAACAATGTTTTATAGTAACTTATATCTAATCTTACAGCCAATTACGAATTTACAATTTATTCACAAGTAACAAACATGTAGGAAATATATTTTTTTAGATTAACATTATTATGCAGTATTAAGAAGTGTGGATGGGGAGTATTAAATGAATGTGTCTTGGTGTGTGTGCGTGTGTGTGTGTGTGTAGGTTTATAACTAAACTAAACTTTAGTTTAAGACTAAACATCTACTGTATATACATTGTTGAAAGCAAATAAATGAATATGAATATGAACCCTCGTGCTCAGTAGTCGTGTTTGCAACCACTCGACTAACGAAGCAGTTTTCACCACCCGCTCTCAATACGGTAAAGAAAATCAAACATCGTGACGAAACATGTCTTAAGATCAAAAATTCGAAGACTGTGGCATCCACCAACCAACCAACCCTGGGTAACGGCCACAGAAATCTTAATAATAAGGCAATAGAAATGCTATCTACTGTCATTTAATACTGGGACGCGTGTCGCTGGTTCGCAGCTACCACCACATAAACAAATAATAGATATAGACTTTCGCCTACACATGCATTTTGCATTATTACAACAAAATTAAACTTTAAGCCATGACATTACGGAATATTTTCTAAAAACGCATAATCTCAGGTGGCGTAACGTGTGCGAAAAGCAGAGAAAGATATCGCGCGCTCACTCTCACTTAGGAATAGTGCAGTGCAAAGCTCGTAATGCTCATATTATTATCGATAATTTTCTGTTGAGCGTTAATAGCCAAGATGTCTCGTAACAATAGATAATTAATTTATTGAAAGTTTTTCATTCCTCGACGCGCTTTTAGACGATTTATTTAGGAGAAAAGGGAATACAATAAAACGTTAAGTGTAAGTATATTTTTTTTATTATTTAGTTATAGAAATCTTAAAGGCTCTCCAATACTTCACCTTATGGAAAAAAAACAATGACCAAATCAAATAGAGCAATAATGGTACAACTTAATACCAAACAATGAAGAATATACTTTATTGTTCATCAAAATAAATTGTTACACAACTGTTTTACGTAAATTCTTTAGTTACGATGGCAGTCTTATCGCTTATAGCGATATTTTCTAGACAATCTTAGGATGGATTGATGATATCCGGATCTTTCGGAAACCTGTAATAATAGCATTGGATAAAGTAAAACAGATGCATAAATAATATGAAAACGTATCGATCCGATCCAACTTAATCCATTATACTTAAAATATACACAATAATATGTAGACTGACTTCTCTGAAATTTGTTTTTTTTTTTTTAATAAGTATTGAATGTCGGAATTTGTATAAAATTGTAATGTAGCTCTAGCTATATAATAAATTAAAAAGATTAATTACTTTGATTTACGGTCTATTTCAGTTCATTTTGACTGTACAGTTTATAGTGTTGTAATTTACGTAGATTTACTAAATTTTGGGATACAAATTTTATAAAATCATGTTTGTATTACATAATTTCAAGTTCATTCATAAAAATCTACACTAATATTACTAGATAACAGGTACAATTTGTTTTTAAGTTTTGGAACGGGGAAGGAAGTTTGTATCTTCGGAACTAATGATTTCGGAACCAATTTGAAGCGTCAACAGCCCAATCGCTAAGGCACGGTAATATATGATAATATTACCGTGGCTAAGGTGTTGGAACTGTGAATCGAGAGGTCGCGAGTTCAAACCCCACCATTACACTATATTGCCGTGAACCCACTCCAGACACAAGCATATTTAGCTTAGTTAAAGGGGTTAACAAAATTGCTAGTAATGTGGATTCTACCTACATTGCTAGTTTTCTTTATTATAAAAACAAATTCTTAAAAATTATTTCTTTAGTAAACGTTACGTTACGTCGTTACGTCGTAAGTTGTATTATTGGTGAGTGCTAGGCTATAAAATATTTCGGAATCCATGCACACGTGTTGTATAATCAGAATAATCATCATTGTGCAGTATCCATCGACCTCAAGCCAAAATCAAAAGCAATCAGCAAGCCATAAATATCACTTAATGTATTGTGTTTATTATTAATCAACTCTTTTAATTATTGTACCGTACGTGATGATCATTGGTCATGACCGTGAGACGCGACTACGACGTGCGACGTGCGTCTGCGCATCGTGGGATCTGTGAAGAATGTGCTTGCACCAGTGTTACAATGAGCGAGTTGAAGCGAAGTGCTGTCTCTCAGTTATCTATACTAATATCATAAAACAATAATGGTTTCTTTGTTTGTTATTGATAAACTAAAAACTACTGAACCGAAAATTCTTTCACCAATTATATAGAGCTACATAAACAGTAATAAGTAACAGTAAGCTAATGGTTAATAAGGTGTCGGACTTGTAATCGAGAGCTTGTGTGTTCGAACCCCACCCATTACACTATTACTATGAACCCACTTCAGGCAAGCATATTTTGCTTAGTTGGAGGGGTAAACAAGATTGTTAGTAACAAATTATTCTACCCACATTGCTAGTTCTATTAGCCACTTATGACCTTGCAGTCTTTAAAGCAAGAGTAAACAGGCATCTCCTGGATTCGCTCGTCCCAACGTAGACCTCATCTATCGCTTACCATCAAGCGAGATTGAGGTCAAGAGGCTCATACCGAAAATAAAAAAACTTTTTTGCAAAAAATAAAACCGACTTCCACGACAAAACACTACAAAGCCAAAAATAATTTTAATTTCGGTAGTCGGGGTTTTGTATTTTCTTTTTTTCACACCGCCTTCTAAAATTAAAATTATTTTTGGCTTTGTAGTGTTTTGTCGTGGAAGTCGGTTTTATTTTTTGCAAAAAAGTTTTTATTTTCGCGCTTTTTAGTGGGTCAGAGAATTTTCCAAATCGGTTCGTAAATGACGGAGTTATGCGCGAACAAAAAACGCAATGCAGAGTGAACGAAAAGATCATCAACGTAAATATTTTTTTTAGACTTTTGTTGATTTTTCAGTACCGCTTGTCCGATTTCGATAAAATTTTCATGGGACCATTTGGGAACTATACCCTTTTCAACAAAAAAAAAGAATTTTTCATATCGGTTGGCAAGCGACGGAGCTATGCCCGAACAAACATAAAAAAAAAAACAAACAAACATCCGAATTGAGAACCTCCTCCTTTTTTAGAAGTCGTTTAAAAAAAGAACAAAACAAAAATCTGCTGCTAACTCCTTGGCCGGACCAGTGTCATATTGGCACTGACCTTGATTAGCCGTGACGACTGTCAAAAATGTACGGTCTCCCATCCACGAAGGGACCTTGGCAAACGTTATTTAACCTTGAAGATCGACCCGTGCTGCAGCTCCTATTAATAAAAATATTGTTTATTTTTTATTATTATACGAACTGGTTTTTACCTGCACACAACATATTTCAGTTACATCATAGTTAGAAAAAGGTTAGGTAAATTGCAATAAATTATGTCATTTAGTTAAATCATAATAATCGATCACAGTCAGAATTTATCAGTGCAAAGCTGTAGATACCTACCCGATAGCAATATTTCATGTTATTTAAATTAATATATAATGTCCAGCTCCAGACATCGCATTGTAATAACCGGCTTTAAAATGTTTTAAAAACTGCATGAGACAAATAAAGACACTATCAACAGTCTGAAGAAATGTGGTGTGTTTAGGGTTTCGTAGCTGAATGGCAAAAAACGGAACCCTTATAGTTTCGTCATGTCTGTCCGTCTGTCCGTCCGTATGTCACATCCATTTTATTCCGAAACTATTAGGACTATACATGTGAAACTTGGTAGGTATTCTGTGAACCGCATTCCGATTTTAATAAAAAATTAAAGAAAGACAGTTCTTTCAAAATGACATAGAGGTTTCTAAAATGACTTTTTCATAAAGTTAATCGTTTAAAATTTATACTAACATACTAACTTCTATAATGATGGAGTGAAAAATCGAAAAAATACATATGCTGTAAGATCTTATTGTAAACTTTCAAGCAAAATTAGTTTGAACGAGATCGGGTCAGCAGTTTTACAGATAAAGCATATTTTCTAAAACCGCAAATATAACTTTGTAATTCATACAAACACTATGAAAAACAAAGTTATTTCGCGCAGTTGTAACTATTGTAAATAAGCTACTTTTAAAAAATTTGTAAGGTTTCTTTTGTCAAATAAATATATATCGGCGCAAATACAATAATTTGTCTATTAAAATAATTGAAATGATTAAAATTTAATAATTTGATTGTTTTACATACTATTAATTGATTTTTAAGATGTAAAATTAACGTTTAACATGTTTCAACTTAAAGCATTGTAATTTAAGTAGTTTAATATTTAACTAGAAAATGTGGGTACATGTGTGACAATCCCTCTATATAAAGCCGCACTGTGAGCATTCAGATTGGACTCCCTGATCGTATCGGCCGCCCGATACAGACCCTCCAAGATTTCTCGGGTTCGTCGCCCGCGTAACGTCCTAGACGAGCCTGACGACCCCACCACCATCCGACAAGAGAGCAGTAGGGAAACTAGCACTCTTAGAAAATACAGATACAAAACGCGTTCCGTATTCCGGCCTCGCCGACGAGGCCCATCGCGACGTCCGCGTACTTGTAATGAAAATCCTCCCCGACCTTTGCCAAACGAGCCAGCCCGCGATGCTGAGCCAGTAGCAATAAATACTTCCGTAAATAATATGACCCAGCCTGTCCCTTTCCTGCCCTCCCAAAATGACCCCGCTATGCCGAGGCCCGTACTCCACAGGGAGTGCCCTTAGCGTGCGGTCATTAGCTGTAAGTAAACTTTAGTTTGTAAGCCCTGGCTGGGGGCTTTAATTTATTAGAGGTCACCACAGGACAGACCGGTTAAGTAGTACATTAGCCGTATAGAGCTAAACTACGAGTGGCCCTACATAAAAAAAAAGCATTCAGATTAATTCTTGTTCTAGCCGCTGTTCTCTGTAAAGTTGTTACGCTGTCAGTTGAATAAACGAGTCTCCGGTAATATTAACAAGTGCTTTTATTTGAAAATCAAACATGAGTGATCACCAAGAGAACATTCGTGACGTCAGCTGAACTGATGTCACACTTTTGGAAAAACACATACGACGCTGTCTCTCCGTCATCTATACTATATATATTATATATAATATTATAAAGCGGAAAAGTTTGTTAGTTTGTTTGTTTGTTTGTTTGTTTGCTTGAACGCGCTAATCTTCGAAAGTACTGGGTGGATTTGGATGAAATTTGGTATGGAAGTAGCTTGAAGCTTGAGGAAGGTTATAGGCTACTTTTTACCCGACCGCAAAAAAGGAGAGTACTAGTATAATATACTAGTACTCTCGCGGGGCTTCGCTCCCGTGGATTCTATCACGGTAAAAACATAACTCTCCTTTTTTGCAGTCGGGTAAAAAGTAGCCTATAACCTTCCTCAAGCTTCAAGCTACTTCCATACCAAATTTCATCCAAATCCACCCAGTATTTTCGAAGATTAGCGCGTTCAAGCAAACAAACAAACAAACAAACAAACTAACAAACTTTTCCGCTTTATAATATTAGTATAGATTTATTATAGTTACTACGGAACCCTTCAGGACGAGTCTAACTCGCACTTGACCAATTTTTTTCATCTTAGTTGGTAGACTGTTAATATTTTGATTGTGCATACAGGTAAGGAGTGGAGTTCTTTACTGGAGTATGTGTTTTCTTATAGTATAGATGAAGAGTGAATCAATGGCTTCTCGTCTGACCAATTGGCTATTAATGCTGGGATCTCTCAGGGCTCGGTTCTCTCAGCAACTTTATCCTTGTTGCACATTATGATCTGCTTATGCCCGGTACCTTTGGGTATGCAGACGAAAGCACAGTTGCTGGGAGATATACATCCAGTGCGCGTGCTATTAGGTCACAGATCCAGTCTCTCCGTGAAGCCATGGTTGGGCACTTGAATATCAAGATTAAATAGGTTACTTCTAGGTAAGCATGCTTCATCTTTAACCACATCATCGCTTATCATCAGGTGAAATAGTGAACAAACGCAAGCCTATTAACAATCTATAAAAATGATTGCTCAAGAGTAAACTCTTGCCGAAGCTGGTTTCTCCTCAAACATGAGGTGATCAGGTTACCTTCACCGCGGTTGACCTCGACGAAATTCTTCCTCATGCCTCCAGTAACTGACAATCTCCACCCACTGACTGGTCCTGTTATATCTTGCTAATATTATAAATGAGTAGTGAGGATGGATGTATATTTTTTTTATGTATTATAGATATATGGATTTACGGATGTTTGTTGCTTTTTCACACAAATACTACTGAACGGTTATGAATTAAACTTGTTAGGTCATCCTGAAATAACACATTTTATCCAGGCTTTCGAAAACTCTCCTGCGCGAACGAAAACCGGGCTGAAGCTAGTAAATTATAAGATTAAACCTACAGACATTAAGTTCGTGTAAAAATAGTTTATCTCATAAACTATGTTTACACAAATGCGCTGTAGGTTAGGTTCTTTATGCCGATCCCGTGGTAATACCGGGACAAAAGTATCCTATGTGTTGTTCCAGGATGTCAATAATCTACTTTCCAAATTTAATTCATATCCGTTCAGTACTTTTTGCTACAAGAAAAAAACAAGATCGAATAACGAGTAAGCTTTTAAGGCTTCTCGAAAATGAATAATATTATGAAATTATTCAAAAGTATTAACACACTATGCAGTCAGTCGATACGCTCTGCCTTCCAGATTTTTCCTGCGATTGCATTAAATTACGGAACTGCAATTCTGGAATTACAAAGTACGTCTTACAAAAACCAAGCGTTATTGCTAGACTTTAATCACTATTTTATTAGCCAAAAATACTTTAAGATCAATAAAACTTATCAGTCAAATCCTGAACAACTTAATTACATGCCCAGAGAAGCTAAAGTGGCCATTAAACACCATATAACGTAAATAACATGTTATTTACTAACACGTAATGTAATATCAAACGAGCAAAAACTCTAAAATTGTGTCTTTCATGAATTTATGATAGTCATTGATACTGTGAACTCTTTAATAGCATGTGTTGTATTAGATGTGCAATACCATTATGCTAGTGATGATGTAATTTTTCAAACAGTAAAAAAAAGTCTCAGTCAAAATCACATGCTCACTTTTTAACCGACTTCTAAAAAGGAGGAGGTTCTCAATTCGGATGTTTGTATTTTATTTTATGTTTGTCCGCGCATAACTCCGTCATTTACGAACCGATTTGGAAAATTCACTGACCCACTTAAAAGCACGAAAATAAAAACTTTTTTGCAAAAAATAAAACCGACTTCCATATCAAAACACTACAAAGAAAATAAAAACACTACAAAAAAAATTTCGGAAGGCGGTGTGAAAAAAAGAAAAGAAAATACAAAACCAATAACACCGACTACCGAAATTAAAATTATTTTTGGCTTTGTAGTGTTTTGATATGGAAGTCGGTTTTATTTTTTTTGGTCACATTTTTCGGCGCCGCGTAACGATTTTCTTGAACGCCTGGTTGTGCAGAGCATGGTTGAAGGTACCAGAGTACGTGGGCGATCGATGGCGATCAACACCATTTACGAGTACCGCAGGAGCATATGTCAGGGAAGAATGGCGGCGGGTGATAGAGCGGGTCACTCAACACAAAAATACCACGTGACAACCACGACCACTTTGTCAAGAATGAAGCGACTGAGAAGAAGAAAATAAAAAAAGCATTTCATTTTCTTAAATCGTACAAAAGACACTTATTCTATGCAGCATTACAATAGGGCAAATAATGTTTTAATGAACTCTGGCACTTAATATAAGATCTGACTGCCAGCTTCCTCGGCTTTGATTTGTCAATATACAGACTTGTAGACGAGCACAGTATAAAAATTATTTCATAATAATATATTATTTACCTTATGATTTTGAATAAACATTTTTCATTTTATTTTTACTTTATTTAAGACTTAATTCAACTATGCCTATTTTAGGCCTATTTATGTAGGTTCATAAGTATGAGTGTGTGTGTGTGAGGGAGGCATTAGCCGTCTTTTTCTTGCCTTCCAATCTGTTTACAGATAATAATGATATAAAGGTGCGTCGCTCTAATCTTGACGGCAAAAATTTCAGGTAAGGTTTTTAAAATTAACACTCATTTATTTTATTTTTTTTATTTATATTACCTCATAACTCGGAGACGGCTGGACCGATTTCTCGAAATTAAAGTTATTTTTGGCTTTGTAGTGTTTTGATATGGAAGTCGGTTCTATTTTTTGCAATTTTTATTTTATTTTATTATGTTTGGAAATCTTACAGCTAGACAGAGAAAATAATAAGGATAATAAATACAGTATGGCCAATTACAAGTTTTCAGTAATAACTAGATATACAATATAATAATAGGTACAGACAGGGTAGCTGAGATACAGAGAGTGAAGAAAAAAAAACTAAATTAATAACTACTATTAATTATATCAATTATTATTATAATTATTATTTATTAATTACTTTGTGTCTATAACGATATGACCCATATGTACGACCCATACAAAAATGTCATCCTTCAATTATTTTAATCGTATGATACCGGTTTTTAAAACTGCCCGCGGCGGAGGAATCGTCAGCGATTAGAAATGTCATTATAAGGTGACACAATATCTATTTGGAAATGAATTCTAATCTAAGGCGTCACCATAGTTAGCAATCTATCTCTCGCCCTCCGTATTTTTAAATATTCATTCAACTAGTTATTTCTACTGTAAGCCGTTTGCCATGAGGAATTGCAAAACTCGTTAGACTTCCAAATGTTCTCATTGTAACATTTATGCGAAAAGAATGATCAGTCTACTTTCAAGGTCAACATTTCGTAAGTGAATACCGAAGATTTAATGAACTGAGTGATAGTTTTTTTTAATAAATTTAAATTAAAAAAAAATGGAAAAAAGCAAAAGCTAGCTCGTATTTTTCCCCTTACTGGGTGAAACCACCGGTCACATTAGCGCTTATAGATACATATATTTAGTTTTTTTTTACGTAATAAATAATTATTTTAATAAACAAACACAGAAAAGTTCAACTGTGACACTTGAAAAGAACAGCATAAGTGAGTATGATTAAAAAAAAAACTAAAAATCCGGACTGCTCAACTGAAATGCAAGAAACAAGCAAAATTTATTTTTAAAAGCGACAAGTAACCGGGACCCAACGCATTTAAAAAAAAAAACATATTATTATGTTCAATTGGGTCCCACCTGCTTGTCGCTTTTAAAAATAAAATTTGCCTGTTTCTAATTAATATTAACAATTTTTTTGTTTTCCCTGTTGTGTCACATTGGCACCCCACCGGATTCTGGAAGTGAAAGTAAAAATATGAACTTTGCTAGTTCATATTTTTAAACTTTCTCATTGTATTATTTTATTACTATTACGCTAATAATAATCATGATAAGTATACCATTTTGAAATTCTAGTATTACATTTTTTTTTTAACTTAGCACAATGCCGTCGCACAGCCGCCATATTTGATTTTTTAACGTCATCTATCTAAGAACACTTGGGCTGCTAAGAAAAATCTAACGATACCTCAATAATGTAAATCCGTTCAGCGGTTCTTAAGATATGAGGTAATAAAGAATTTTACATACATACATACAAGATACGCGCGAAAAACATAACCCTTCCTTTACAGTCGGGTAAAGAAGCGAATAGGTACAAAATACGCTCACAAATAAAGTCTACAGAGTCGATTTGATAAAGACGACGACGCCACTTCAAACATTTTTAAGAAAAAACTTTTTACCAAAAAATTAAACCGACTCCCAAAAACACTGCAAAGTGAAAAATAACTTTAATTTCGCTAGTCGGTGTCTTTAGTTTTGTATTTTCGTTTTTGGCACCGACTTCCGAAATTAAAGTTATTTTTCACTTTGCAGTGTTTTTGGGAGTCGGTTTAATTTTTTGGTAAAAAGTTTTTATTTCACTCTTTTTAGTTGGTCTATTTTTAATTTACCTAGTTACAAGAGCCTAAATGTCAACCACTTATAACCTTTTACAAAATATTGCTTTTCCCAATGCTGGGCCGTTAATTGTTGAGGAGTTCTCCTGGTACTTCACCATCAGCTCTACATCACCATATGCATTGTGACGAGCATAAAGTGCTTAGCATCCATATTCAAGTAATCGAATCGCAATCCACTCAATACTTATTATTGAGTAGTTTCGGCGGCCATCTGTGGTCTTCATCATCAGTTCCACTTCCTCAAATGGTACTTTTTGAGAGCAACTGCACAAGTTACTATAATAAATACCCAAAACGTCATAGGTGTGCCTATAATATTTGAAGAGTTCCCTCGATTTCTCCAAGATCCCATCATCAGATCCTGACTTTTATGAAAATGGGACCAATTTCGAAGTATACCCTTTCAATAAAAAAAAGAATTTTCCAAATCGGTTCAGCCGTCTTCGAGTAATCGGTGACCATAAATTAAAAAATTAAAAATATATATATATACGCGTCGAATTGATAACCTCCTCTTTTTGTCGTCGGTTGAAAAAGATTTTGAGATTGATAATAGGTTCGCGTTTGACCACCATCTCACCTGATGTTAAGTGATGATGTGGTCGAACATGGAGCACGCTTACCTAGAAGTAACCTATTCACTCTTGACTTGAAGACCCCTAGGTTATAGCTATCGGGAAACACAGACTCCGGAAGGGAATTCCACTCCTTAGCCGTACGCACAATAAAAGTATTCCCAAAACGTTTAGTGCGTACGTGTGGGATATCCACCATGAAACTGATGGCGCATCGCCGTTTCTCTTGTATTCCGATGATGGAACGCGCTCGGCGGAATTAGATTGTGTAATTAATTAATTATCAATTTAAAATAAGCAATTAGCAACGTTTTTATAATATTGATTATTAAAATTTGAAGATAATTAAATGGTAGTTAAGTGATTGTGAATCACACACTGACGTTTATTTCCTAATTGGAATAAATAATCACAATACGACAGAGGTAATAATAAATACGACTTAGGTATATAGGGCTACCCCACAGTTTGGTCCAATATAATATCTTTCCTCCGTAGTGAGGGAAAATTACCTGTGATACGGTGCATTATTTTCACAAGTTCGAAGGGCGTCAACATACTATAGTATCTTAGCTTCTTGTACCACTACCGATAATGTAGCTCATCACAATACGTTTTTAAGTGAATATGTAAAAGAACCATTATTAAAACTAAAGGGAATTAAAAAGAACATGAAGAAAGATGGCGCGTGGTATTTGCTCGTGAAGTCGTGAGTCGTGACACATCTAAAGCTCAAGGGTAGACAATACTTCAAGCCAAAAAGATTTTATTTATTTTTTGACAGAGAACTAACAATATGGGTAGAATTCACATTAGTAGCAATCTTGTTAACCCCTCCAACTAAGCTAAATATGCTTTTGTCTGGAATAGCTTCACAGCATTAGTATAATGGGTGGGGTTCCCGTAACCTCTTGATTATAAGTTAGACACCTTAGCATTAATTAAATGAAATGATGTTTATTTTGCAAATAGGTTATAAATAACACTTTCACACGTCTTTTTTTTCGTAAATGTAAACTAGATGAGGCCAGTGTTTCCTAACTGACTACTCTGAGAAGAAACACTGAAACAAACTCAGAGGTCAACGTCTCTTTTAAAGTCTAGAAAATCTGTAGTGATTTAATCATATGAGAGCCATGTAGGTTAATGTCTATGGCGCCCTTTAGAGGACAGAATCAAACAGATTTGAACAGGCCCGTCCAAGCAGTGCAAGCATTTGTCAAATATCGCGTATTAGGCCATTAACGCTTGAATTCTTTCCATTTCTTCCATGCATATGTACAACACGCACATTTTTTACTCATATCTCTACAGTACAAAGTCACACATTTCTTTCTTTCGCAAGCAGAACTGCCGTAACCGAACACAAAGGCACAAAGCATGTATTACTATGATGCCATGATTTATGGCGTAAAAATGGCGACTGTAAACATAGCAAGGACAGACCTTTCACTTGACAAAGTAATCACAAGCTGTACCGCAGATTTAACGTCTTTGTTTTAAAAAGATGCAACCGTTAGAGTGACTGCAAACAGTGCTCCTTATAAGAATATGCAGTTTTAGCGTTTGACCACCATCTCACCTGATTGTAAGTGATGAAATGGCTGACGACGAAGTACGCTGACCTAGAAGAAACCTATTCACCCTTGACTTAAAAACCCCCAGGTTATAGCTATCAGGAAACACAGACTCCGGCAGGGAATTCCACTCCTTAGTCGTACGCAAAATAAAAGTATTCCAATAACATTTTGTGTGTATGTGTGGGAAGTCTAACATGCAACCATGGCGCATCGTCGTTTGTCTTGTAGTCCGACGATGTAACAGGCTTGGTGGGATTAGATTGTGTTCCATCGCACACTCCCCGAAATTTTACCGATAGACTTGCAACTCGTCGCCGATGTTTATAGCTCTGGAGCTTTGACTCGACCAGCTTTTTTGTGATGAGGTGGAGGAAATCCTCGAGGATGTCTTGTGGAGTAAAAGAGGGGTCTGTCAGTCTTCTACCGAGTGTTTCTTTTTGTCACTTTCTCTTTTTTTTTTCAGGATGAGCTCGCTCTTGACCTCGACCTAGCCTGATGGTCAGCGACAGATGAGGTCAACGATCGAACAAGTGACTCTAGAAGATGCCCGTTTATTCTTGGGTTAAAGGATAACAGGTTATAAGTGGTAGGGAACACAGAAGCCGACAGAGAGTTTCACACCTTGGCTGTGTGCACAATAAATGTGTGGCAGAAGCGCTTAGTACGACCAGACGGTAAATCAACCATGTGTGGATGGTATACTGCAATGCGTCTAGTAGACTGGTAGAGAAAAGGAAATGGAGGACTTCTTGCTGGAATACAAGGACACGTAAGCATTCTCCACAATCAAGTCACAATAATGCTACACCAAATAAAAAGGGCTTTTGCCTTGTTGGAAAAATTTTCTCATCATTCAATTTGATCCGTCAGTAAAATTTTCGATGGGATAAGATGGGAATAAGGGATGATTAGGTCACTTGCTGGTAAGAAATTATTTTATTGGTATTTTAGTGTCACTAAATGGGACTATTTGATAAAATAAGACGAATACTTTTTAGTTATCTAACGGACTATATTATAGTTTTATTTAAAGAAAATACCCTATTAGTAAAGATGGTGTTCGTTGCCATTCAAGTTTAGGCCATGATTCCACCTGCAACCAGTTCGCATGCAAGTTCCATTAATGGTTTGCTACTGAAGTGTATTAAGGAAAACATAGTGAGGAAACCTGCATGTCCAAAAATTCTAAAACATAAATATGTGACATTCATCAATCCGTGTGCGTTACCCCAGCAAAATAATGTCGAAAATAGTCATTTAAATCTTATAGATAATTAGTTGCCCAGCTTCTGTAAATGTTAAGCACATTTTTAAATTTGTTACACATATAGTTTTTTAGTTATTACACAAAAACATATTCGCAGCAAAACTTTTTTTTTAAATAATGGGAAGATTGAAATAAATATTAGCGATACATTTAGTTGTCTAGACGAGGTAAATGTTACACGTTATTTTGTTTTTGTTCTTTCTTCGGCTGCGAAGTTATTCGAGATTTTGCTGGAGTAACGTTTGTGGTTTTGCTGGATCTCTGAAACGGTTAAGCGGATTCTTATCATCTTTTGTACATGACTTTTTAGGAATTAGTTTTAATTTGTTTCGCAATAAAAATAACAAAATGATATACCGTTTAAAAGTTATTTAATGAAATACAAAAACACTTCTTTAGGTCGTAACACTCTGAATATGAGCTCTAAAGACTTACTTTAAACGTTATTTTATAGCTTTTAACAACCTTCAAATGTATATGAAGTTTCATTAGTATCCTGGTGGAAATTAACAAATTATGATGATATTCAGTTCTCCACGTTCACAGTCACAATGTGCGCGGAGTTATTTGGCCACCGATAAACCTGTATACGGTTATATAAACTGAATGTTATATCAATATTTAGTTGTTTAATTCAGTTATATACCTGTAAAATTTCAGAGTAGTACATATAATAATTAACGAGATAATTAAATAAAAGTCATTAGGAACTTCAAGACCGTGGTAATCCGACCAAGTTTAGGTGGTTACAAAAAAGCGACCGCGTAGAACATTATTCTATCTTCTAAAATATGTAGGATAATACACCTTAAAATTTCGGTACAGACGCGTACACTGTTAAATACATAACAATATTATAATATCTGTACTATAAACATTATTATTATTATTACCTTTCAGCTACTTATTAGATAGGTATATATTGTATTATGTGCACCAGTTCAATGGCACAGTTGCACGGGTTCCTTCTATTTGGCAGAATCTTGATACTCCGAAATTCATTTGACATAACACACTTGGTATAATCTTCCTTAAACGAATATTTTTAAGGCATAAAAATTATTTAGTATGTATAATTATTATTTAGCCGAATGTTATATGTTCGGATTCACAATGGCATAAATTAGTTTTGGCAGAGTTCAAATTCTGCATAATTTCGTTTAGCATAACTGCATGTTTGCTTGCATGTTTACATGTTTCTTACAGGGAAATAAAAACCACGTATGTTCACAATCAAATGTTTTATTTTTTAATGTATGCCAAAAGATGGTTCTAACTGTAAACTTTCTGAAAGAATGATGGTTCTACGTTTTAATTATTATGGATATGAAATTTATGCCTAAAGATGGGGCCGAGTCACCCGCGTCCGTAGGAGAATACCCCTTTGAGAATCCCTACACGTGGTCCCCGGGTGGTGCTAATCAGGTGACATTAAACTGGTGGTAGGTTAAAACCGCAGGCTTGTGACCACCCACAGGGCAAAGACGTACCGCCAAACGGCCTAGCTGTGTTCCGGTATGATGCCCTGTGTAGCCTTTCAAGGAGTTGGGTCGAAGTAGTTGCTTCACTGCTGAAAGTACAATCTGGCTCGCACTGGTGCGGACGTATCGGGAGACTAGTCGCGGAGGGTAGCGGGATCCGAGGCACCGTGCACCGCTGGCCGACCGCAGGTAGTTGGGGGCCCAAGAAGTGTGCCAGCCACGCATGAAAGGCTGCCCCGCCAACTGTTGAAAAATCCCGGAATGCACCATCGTGCTGGTTGGCGACCAGATGAGAGGGCCCGATGGACATTCCCGGGTGGGCTCGGGCGTCCCCGCAGTCTCCAGACTAGTCCCCCAATCGATACCATCCGTCTAGTGCGGGTCTGGGGGTTAACAGCGTGGAGCCTCACTTCACTTCCTTCTCCTCTCCTCTTCACTCTCAAAAATTTATGAAATGGAAAAAACAGAGCAGAGTTAAACAGCGGCTGCACTCCCTCTCTCTCAAAGTGCACCTCAGTAACATCCGAGGTCTGCACTCAAATCTCGTCGCAATCCACCACCACCTTGAGACTGATAAACCTGCTCTGCTGTTTCTTTCGGAGACGCAGATCAGATGTCCGTCAGACGTGTCGTATCTTTTATACCCAGGGTTTACCTTGGAGCACAACTTTAAACCACGTGCGGGTGTATGTATGTACGCCCGCGACGACATCTGCTATCGGCGTCTCCGGAACCTTGAGGACTCCAGGTTCTCTACGCTTTGGGTTCTGGTGGACACGGGCATAGACAAAATTATTTATGCCTGTGTCTACCGCTCGCACAGCGGAGATCATGAGACAACCAGGCTCACACAGTACATCAGTGAGGCGGCAGATGCGGCCCAGCAGCGGTACCCTTCAGCTCAGCTCGTGTTACTGGGGGAATTTAATGCCTATCACCAGGAGTGGCTCTTCACATACCAGTGCACGGACCATGCTGGGCGAGAAATGCACAATCTTGCACTTGCATTAAATCTCACTCAGCTGGTCCAGGGAGCAACGAGAGTGCCGGATGTTGAGTCGCACACAGCCAATTGCTTGGACCTTCTGCTGACTACAGATCCAGACCGCTACTCGGTAACGATATCTTCACCGTTAGGTAGTTCCGACCACTGTCTGGTGAAGTCTGTATCCGTCTACTCTCCGCCCGATCTCAGCCTTAAAGGAACTCGGCGGGTTTGGCGATACAAGTCAGCGGATTGGGATGGCATGCGATCTTTCTTTGCATGCTATCCTTGGCAGCCTACTTGCTTTTCTTCAAATGATCCATCGTCGTGCGCAGACGCCGTGGCAGATGTTTTGCGACAGGGGATGGAGTACTACATTCCGTTCTCTGACCTAACAACGGCAAAGCTCGACCTTGGTTTGGCGCCGAATGTGATCGCGCTGAAGCGTTTAAGCACGCGGCGTACCTAGCATGGGTCGATGCTTGAAACTGCAAAGCAAATGACGTGGATCAGAAGAAGAGAGCCTTTAACAGGGCTGCCAAGTCCAGCAAAAAGGTTTTGCGGAGGGCTCGGTTTGACCACGTTAGCCGAATTGGGAACAAACTCGCTTCATATCTTGCTGGAAGCAAAGCATTTTGGTCCCTGGCAAAGTCGGTCGAATCGAACTTCTGTCGCCCCTCACTACCACCACTGCTCAAACATGACGGGTCTCTGGCTCACTCCGCTGAGGAAAAAGCAAACTTGTTTGCCGCTCTCTTCGCGGAGTCTTCGCGTCTGGATAGTAGTGGCGCTCACCCTCCTGATGCTCCTATTGGATGCGAGACGTGTATGTCGGACATTCGCATCCATCAGAAGGACGTCCGTAGAGTGCTGCGTAATCTTGACGTGAACAAAGCTAGTGGCCCCGACGGGATACCAGCAATTATTCTTAGAACTTGTGCACCTGAATTGTCTCCAATCTTGACACGCCTGTTTCGCCTTTCGCTGGAGACTGGAAAGGTGCCGAAAGCATGGAAGCTGGCTAACGTACAGCCTGTACCCAAAAAGGGCAGTCGTGCTGACCCGGCCAACTATAGGCCTATTTCAGTCACGTCCATACTCTGTAAGAATATGGAGCGTGTACTTAATAGTAAGCTCCTGGCATACCTAGAAGCCAACGACATCCTCAGTGATCGGCAATACGGCTTTCGCAAAAACCGGTCAACTGGGGATCTTCTAGCGTATGCCATTCATATCTGGAGTGAGGCCATGGAGAGGCAAGGGGAAGCACTTGCTGTTTCCCTTGACATCTCCAAGGCTTTTGACAGGGTCTGGCACGATAGCCTTATTGCTAAGCTTCCTTCTTTCGGTTTACCCACTCAACTTTGCGTTTGGATTGAAGACTTCCTGAGGGATCGGTCCATTCGAGTAGTCATTGATGGCTGCTCGTCTGGCCAATTGACAATTAATGCCGGGGTCCCTCAGGGGTCTGTTCTCTCAGCAACTTTATTCTTGCTGCACATTAACGATCTGCTAATGCCCGGTACCTTTGGGTATGCAGACGACAGCACAGTTTCTGAGAGATATGTGTTCAGCGCGCGAGCTGGTAGGTCACAGATCCAGTCTCTACGTGAGGACATGGTTGGGCGCTTGAACTTGACCTTGAAGGCTGTCTCCGAATGGGGCGATGCCAACCTGGTCAAGTTTAATGCAGCTAAGACCCAGGCGTGTCTCTTCTCCGCCAAAAGGAGCCAATTCAAACCAGCTCCTACTTTCGATGGTGTAACCGTGCCGATAACCGATCATATTGAGCTTCTTGGGGTGACTTTAACATCCACACTCAATTTTGGCCCGTATATCGAGGCTAAGGCTCAGTTAGCATCACAAAAGTTGGGAATCCTAGCCAAGGTGAGACGGTACTTCACACCGGAACAGCTGCTCAAATTGTATCAAGCCCAGGTTCGGTCGTGTATGGAATACTGCTCTCATCTTTGGGATGGATCTGCGAAATACCAACTGGACGCGCTTGAGTCTATCGAGAAGCGGGCCAAGAGACTCATTGGCAACGAAGCACTGGTCGAGTCAAAGCTCCAGAGCCTTGAACACCGACGACGAGTTGCAAGTCTATCGGTTTTCTATCGGTTACATTTCGGGGAGTGTGCGATGGAATTACACAATCTAATTCCGCCAAGCCCGTTCCATCATCGAACTACGAGACAAACGGCGAAGCGCCATCGTTACATGGTGGACATCCCACCCATACGCACAAAACGTTTTGGGAATACCTTCATTGTGCGTACGGCTAAGGAGTGGAATTCCCTGCCGGAGTCTGTGTTTCCCGATAGCTATAACCTAGGAGTCTTTAAGTCCAGAGTGAATAGGTTACTTTTAGGTAAGCGTGCTCCATCTTCGATCACGTCATCACTTACCATCAGGTGAGATAGTGGTCAAACGCGAACCTATTTTCAATAAAAATAAAAAAGATGATTCTGACTTATATAATTATTTGACTGCAGTTTAATATTTTATTTTTGATGTGTGATTTTTACATAATTTAAGTTAGTCTTAGAATACAACTATCTGTAATATATATCTAGGAAGAAATATTGTGATAATTAAAATTTGTCTACAAAATAGTAGGCCTTACTGTTTTTAAGTTTAAAAATTATTAGTTTACCTGTAAATAAAAATTCTTTAAGAAATATGTAGTTTTTTTTAACACTTGTGTACACATCTCTACTAAACTTGTAAGACTATCCTACATATTTTAGAAGATAGCATAATGTTCTACGCGGTCGCTTTTTTGTAACCACCTAAACTTGGTCGGATTACCACGGTCTTTCCTAATGACTTTTATTTAATTATCTCGTTAATTATTGTACGTACTACTCTGAAATTTTACAGGTATATAACTGAACTAAACAACTAAATATTGATATAACATTCAGTTTATATAACCGTATACAGGTTTATCGTTGGCCATATAACTCCGCGCGCATTGTGACCGTGAACGTGGAGAACTGAATATCATCATAATTTGTTAATTACCACCAGGATACTAATGAAACTTCATATACATTTGAAGGTAGTTAAAAGCTACAAAATAACGTTTAAAGTAAGTCTTTAGAGCTCATATTCAGAGTGTTAGGACCTAAAGAAGTGTTTTTATATTTAATTAAATAACTTTTAAACGGTATATCATTTTGTTATTTTTATTGCGAAACAAATTAAAACTAATTCCTAAAAAGTCATGTACAAAGATGATAAGAATCCGTTTAACCGTTTCAGAGATCCAGCAAAACCACAAACGTTACTCCAGCAAAATCTCGAATAACTTCGCAGCCGAAAAAAGAACAAAAATAAAATAACGTGTAACATTTACCTCGTCTAGACAACTAAATGTATAGCTAATATTTATTTCAATAATCCCATTATTTAAAAAAAAGTTTTGCTGCGGTAACGTTTCAAACGTTACCCCAGCAGAATATGTTTTTGTGTAATAACTAAAAAACTATATGTGTAACAAATTTAAAAATGTGCTTAACATTTACAGAAGCTGGGCAACTAATTATCTATAAGATTTAAATGACTATTTTCGACATTATTTTGCTGGGGTAACGCACACCATCAATCCGCACTGAGCTCGTATGTTGGATTATGGCCTATTCGCAAGAGCAAGCCTGTGTGTCGCAGCTGTGGGAACGTAGTAAGCTGAAATCATAGACAATATAAAGTAAATATAACGTATAATTTTATCATTATTTGTATAAAGTATTACTTTTAAGTGGTTTTTAGGGTTCCGTAGCCGAACGGCAAAAAATGGAACCCTTATACTTTCGTCATGTCTGTCTGTCCGTCTGTCCGTAGGTCACAGCCATTTTATTCCGAAACTATTAGGAGTATACATGTGAAACTTGGTAGGTAGATGTTTCGAATTTCCGATATTTCGGCACTGTTGCAAGCGCTAACTCGAAACAATAAGTACACATGGTAAATATCCCGTTTTAAGTTCTAATGATGAAGTATTTACTGTTGTAAATCTAGCCAGAGCTAGCTAAGAACCTACTAAAATAGAAAAAAAATGAGAGAAACATAGAAATGTTTCACATTCTTATATTTAGGTACAAGCTTTTGCCCGCGACTACGTTCGCGTGGGAGGTTTTTCCCGCGCAAAAACCCGATCCCGTGGGAATACCGGGATAAAAAATATTATATGTCCGTCTCCTGGTTGTAAGCTACCTCCCTACCAATTATCAGTCAAATCAGTTTAGCCGTTCTTGAGTTATAAATAGTGTAACTAACACGACTTTCTTTTATACACCGTGAAATTTTAATGATTGTTTTCCAAGATCGAAATGGTTTTGTCTTGGTAATACAATCGTTTTATAAACAAATAAAATAACGGAAACAAAAAATGGCGCAGTGTAGTTAATGCATTATCACCATGCTTGAGAGCTTATTTTGCTCTAAACATTTATTAATCACTTTTTCCTTTGTTGGAAGCACGCGGCGGTGCGTGTTTCATGTAGGTATCTACGTTACGTCTACTGAACTTCTAATGATTCTCGCGCTTTCGAGATCATGAATATTTTTTTAATAATTTGTAAAATAAACATTCGTTCTTTTTTTAAGTTTAACTGTATGTTTCGATACTACTACTGATGGGTAACCGTCCTGCCGTGGAAAAACAACCATTTAAATTTCACGCTGTATATAGAGATAAATATTTCTGCCAAAGACTATATTTATTTATACTGTTAGTGACCATGTTAGCTTAAAAACTTATATAGTAAATACTTCGCTGAATGAGCAACAGTTTACAAATCTTCGCGTATTCTTAAGCACTTAAAAGCTGTGGTTAGAAAACCAATTATGAGCAGGCGGTTATTCATACTTGACACACTAATCGGTGTTGCTGCAGGTTTTAAACAAAGCCTCCAAGCTATAAATTTTGTAGGCTGACACGATTCTGTTGTAGTTATAAAAGATGACTTTATTCTAAAGAAAAACTTGCATGCTGGAATGTTTTTTTGGCTTGCATTATGCTTCGAAGTCATTCTGATGGGATGACTAAACTAATCAAATAAAAAGATCTCAGCTTGATTACGCGTCGGTGACCCCTTTGGGGAAACCGAATGTTTTGTCTGTGCACTGCATAACGAACAACTACTGAAAATTCATTGACAAGGATGGCATGGTTTACAAGAAAATACCGGGAAACGATCAATAATACACATTATATTATTAATTAAAAGTTATTTTATTGCCTTTAAAGTATGCTACTTCAGAAACGATACACTTACGCTAACTAATATTCTCTGTATAGATAACGAATATACACATTTTCAAGAAACGGAAATATAACTTGTAATTGATACACACAGAATGAAAAACGAAGTTATTTTGCGTAGCTACTATGGCACCTTTCATGAGCGAGTCCCACTCACGCTTGGCTAATTTGTTGTTAAAGTTTTTCAATTGACCTACTTATGTTTTTTAGCGGTTGAAGTTTCCATTAAATATATAATGTAATCCCAGGTGGAATCATGCACTAAGAAGGAGTTAAGCCAATGATATTTCATAGGATTTCTAGAGACAGTTGAATCACTCAATAAAATGAGATATTTACCAAGTAATTGGCACACAATCACTAGAGAAAACCAAGATATTATAGTTGAAAAAAACAATGTCATTTCAGTCAATTTATGATTTGGCGAGCCTTAATTACCTAGACTTACTATAAATCATACTAATAAAAGGACAGCGTGAGATATTTGTATTACAACTCGTTATTTGAAGAAAGAAAATATTGCTTCAATGATTGAACAATTCGGTAAGGATATAAATACCTTCTTCTAATCTTTTCTTTTACTGGACTAAATAATCAATTTGTTTTTAAATGACAAACAATTTCTGAAACACCATTTGTATTGGGATCTGCGTCCAGCCCTACTGCATAACTGGTGATATCAAAATATAGCTACACCTACCAAAAAATATATTACATGAGTGCATTGATGTATTAAAAGGAGGAAGGTGCGGTACTAGACACAGCGTTTGGTCCTACTAAACTAAGCGATTGCCCGTAGTTGGCGCTCAGTCACATATGGAACGTTGGTGATCAGTTCATGGGATCACTTACTACTAGAGATGGTCGTTTTTGTAAAAACGTTTTTGAGCATTGATGCCAGTACACGATGACGGCATTGGATGCCGATTTATAACGAAAACGGATGACCACAACACCCGATGCGAACATCAGCGAGTGCGAGCGAGACACCATTTTACCGCGCAACGAAATAACGCGACGTGGTGCCGCTGGAACACAAACCAAAAACTCGATATATCGCTCGCTCGCTCACCCTCGTTGCGATCGGTGCAGGAAGGTATAGATAAAATTAATATGAGTTTGGTATAGTACATGCCCACTACGTGACTACAATACCATCTATTACGAATTTAAATGAATTTTGCCAAAACTTTCATAACATGCAATGTTTACTTGTTTTCAGTGTGGAAGTAGAGGTTTAGTCATATTTTGTCAAAAATAAAGACTGATTTGATTGTAACTTACTAACGTAGTATGGACGTTGGCTATTATTGGCTTATGTTTCATTTTATACACTATTTATGAATACTAGCGAACGACCTACATATGGTTATTAAAATTCTTTGCTCAACCCGCGGGAACACTATTTTTTTTAAAATAAAAGTATGTCCAGTGTGCTACCTCCATACCAGATTTCATCAAAATTGGTCCAGCCCTTTGAGCGAGAAGAAATAAAAACAAACACACACACACTCACAAACTTTCGCCTTTATAATATTAGTAGTCGTACCTAACGTTAAATATCGTATCTGATTATTAACAAAATTACAGTAAAATAGACAACAAAAGTTATCGTTATGGCACTGCACCGTTACCGAGTACCTAACTATGAGTAGACATCAGCCGACACGGCAGTTATTTTATCAAATCGCATCCATGACAGTTTGCTGGCATCGATACCAGAAAAACGATGCCGGCTTGGGATGCGGTTTACTCATTATCGGTGCGCATCGATGACAAAAATTAACGAAAACGCCCATCTCTATCTGCGAAGTATAATGTGTTGTTACGCCATCTGTGATACACAATGTAAACTATTGACGTTCTCTTCTAACTAGTGGACCAGAGATTTCTTACTCGAAGAGCAATTTGTTTGACTATTTAGTACATACATAAACATTAAGATGGCGCTGATCTACATTTCAGTTTTAAATTTTAATCACAGTATAAAGACTAGACTGTGTTTTAATTATGTATGTCAAAAGATTGTTGTTAGAGCTTGAACCACAAATATTTTTTTAACTAACTTTTTTAATGAACTTCGTTTTTGTTATAATATGTTTATCGTTGGAAAGTTCTTTGCTTTTCTGGTATGACTTGAGGTTTAGGGCCCGATTTACGTATTTATAACGTTAAAACTGAGATGTACCTATCTATTAAAGCTAATTAGGTACCACAAGCAGATATTAAATATTAATAAAAAAATTAAAACTAATAAATTCCATTGGCTCATACAGCAAACAAACCGGTGTCATTAAAATGTAAAAACTGTATAAAATCTTAATGCTGTAATATCTCCTATTCGATGTAAAACGTTATGTCACGCCATCTGTGATAAACTCTGTAAATTATTAAAGCAGTAAGTTGTGCAAAGGCAAATCACTCCATTCTAGAAGTTTTCTCATTCGGGAAGCGGGTGGTTTGACTATTTAGTACATTCAAAATGGTAAAGATGGCGCTACACTAAACTACATTTTACATTTACGAATTGGACAAGTATAATAAATTGTTTAAGCTTCAACTTTTCATTCTTTATGGAAAGAAACAATCACAATTAAGACATATTAAGAACGGGAGTTACATTTTTATTTGTAGAAATATATTTTTAATTAAATTTTGCCTTTTTTCTTTATTTATTGTATGTAAGATACAAAACATCATCATGATATACGATGCAGTTTTGAAATAGACTATTCTAATATTTATATAAGGATAAGTAAAGACAATGTAAAGACATAATATAAAATTATTATGATGTGTCGTCAAAAAAAAACATTCTTCATATTCTCAGGAGTTCGGATTGACATCAATCACCACGATTACGCCACTATTTACGTATTATATCACAACTTAGATGTTACTATTCAAGCTAAATAGCACAAATACATATTGAATTCGTTTTTTTTTAATAGAAGTTTTTGTTGTGCAACGGATTGCCATGGTGCAGAAAATAATCCAAATTCGAAGTTAAACGTTTTGTAGCGTCATCTTATAAACTCTGAAAGCACTTCAACTCCGAGTGAGTGATTTGACTATTTGGTACGTTATGAAATGTAAAGATGGCACTGATCTACATTTCACCTAATATGAACTAGACCTTAGAACAACAACGCATAGAAGAGGCGTCTAGAACAAAACACGAGCGATTTCGTGTGTCTACTTTATTTTCTTTGTGTGCGTGAGCCGAATGTGTCTACGTTCTTCAAACGCACACAAATATAGCTTTCAGTGATACCATTACCAGTACCATTACCACAAAAATGGGAAAACGCACTATTATGTTGCTGGATCAAATCAAGTATTTTATGTTATGATACTAAATAAGATGATGTTTTTTCATGTAATATGACTTATATGACATATATTTACGGAAGGTAAACGAAATGAGATATCGTTTATTGCGTTTAGAATGTTTGATGTGAAATGTGTTATAATGATATTATAGAAATGTATTAATTGCTTGAAAAATCTCGTTTGATATCAATTAAAAGTATGTGTTGTATTTATGAAATAGAAAAATATTATTGAAAACATTACTTAAATGAAAAAAATCTTAATCAATAAAATTATCATCTTTATGATGCCACTCTTCGAACTAACAGTAACTTTTAGTTATAAAACACTGTAGGTAGTAGCTGTAAATAAATATAGTTTAGTTTGACGCATACATAATTGCCGCCAAAACTATATTTTTTTAAACAAAAATAAGCACAAAAGAAATTAATATGGGTATTTTTTTCCTCACGGATTTTGAATTGTGATAAGTTAGGTTATTAGAATTTTTGTTTGATGGTCGATTTACTTAAATATAATGTATTAAATGTAAGTATTTAATATTATATTATAAATTATTTACTCGCGAGCTCTGTTCGGTAGAATGTGACCTTGAGTACTGACGGCTCGTCGAGCAAAGTTAGCCAAAAATGGCTAAGTTTTAGTTGCCTCACTTTTTGCACTCGTACTATCCTTCTATGCGTTGTTGTTCTAAGAATTAGACAAGATTTTTTGAGCTTTAACGACAAATATTAATTAATATGCTTGCAATTATTTTATATGCATTACAGATTGTTAAATATATTTTAATTATTACAATAAGAAGATAGGATTTAGAGATTTCTTTGTAGAAAAAACAAGTTATTTAAAAAACTAAAAAACCCAACTGCTCAACTGAAATGCAATGAACAAACACATTTTTATTTTAAAAAGTGACAAGCAGGTGGGGCACAATATTGAACAATATTTTTTTTTAGATGATGATCTCCTTAGACTAAGGAGATCATCATCTATCGTAGAAAAAATGTATTCAGGATATTTTTTCTATTTTTACATTTTTCCATAGGCTCTATTTGGCTATTGTGCCAACAAAGGGTCAAATATCCTGCGTACTCTCACACCATGTAGGTTATAAGTCAAATTCAAAGCATCTTGCACTATAAAACGGAAATTTCATACTTTTACCCGTATTATTTAGATAAATTGAATTTATTTATTATTATTATTTGGATGTCACATGTTATTTTATCCACACTATAGTTTCCTCGGGATTAGTATAGTCAGTGTTTTCATTTATTGTCGTATCATCTTTCCCACCTTATTTATGTATCATTATTCATTATATTATGATATATTATGTTAGGAACTAGGTAATAAATATCCAAATATATGTTAAATGCCTATTTATAATTTATCTCATTTTATAATGTTAAAGATCATTTTAATATCAAATCTTACTTATTAAGAAATAAGGTAACACGTCACTTCCTTCATTCATAAGTCTAATGTTGGCTGCGCTGGTGCTACCCTCCCCCCACTATGACATACGATTGTCAGACGGAGGACGTAGCACCAGCACAGACACTAGTGTTGGGTAGGCCGTAGGACACGACTTGAAAAAGAGTTTGTAAGAGTAGCCTCTTTTTTGTACTGAGCCGGTACAATGTCCCACTTCAAATGAGGCGAGGCGTACTGAAGCTCGGCGATACATTTGAAGTAACCAGTAGTGTTGGGTAGGACACGACTTGAAAAAGAGTTTGTAAGAGTAGTCTCTTTTTTGTACTGAGCCGGTACAATGTCATAATACGTCATTGGTCCCACTTGACACTTCAAATGAGGCGAGGCGTACTGAAGCTCGGCGATACATTTGAAGTAACTAGTACGAATATGATATTTGATGTTATTGTGTTAGTATTGTTATAATATTACACTCTGTTTTTCTCTCAAACCAATATAAAAATAATAAACCACTCCAAAATAATAACACAAACAGAATAATTACTAAAACTTACATGAATACTTATACATACTTAGATAGAATACTTATTTCGCAATGACAAACAATTAAAAACAATAATTTATCAAAAATTTTGCATTAAAATTTTGAATGCTGATTCAAAATTTTAAATTTAGATCGTACCTACACGTTTCAATTCACGCCTCATCGTAGTACATTTATTTAGCATTAGAGTGTCGCGTCTTGTTTCGTCCCTCGGTTCATTGAAAAATGTCGTACTATTGCAGCATGTACCGCGCTTTCTGTCTCTCTCACCCTTACGATGAGTGACGAGCGTGCACCGCGACCGCGACATAAAATTTGAAGTAGTACATTTTATAGAGCCGAGCCGCTCTTACATTTTGACGTCATGTACGGGACAAATGTACTGCCTCTTGTAAGTCCTACTCAACACTAACAGACACAGTATTGCAACGAGAGCCGAAGTGAACGGTCAGAGGAATAAGAATACGGTAGTGATAGTAGTATTGTACCTATTAGTTAACTAAGGTATGTACAAATGTGTAATTACTCTAAAGTTTGTAAAAATGTAATATCTGTAACGATACCAATAAATTAGTCTGTTTTTTAACCGACTTCTGAAAAAGGAGGAGGTTCTCAATTCGGATGTTTGTTTGTTTTTTTTTTTTTTTTTTTTTTTATGTTTGTTCGGGCATAGCTCCGTCGCTCGCCAACCGATTTGAAAAATTCTTTTTTTGTTGGAAAGGGTATACTTCCCAAATGGTCCCATGAAAATTTTATCGACATCGAACAAGCCGTTTCTGAAAAATCAACAAAAGTCTAAAAAAAATATTTACATTGATGATCGTTTCGGTTACTCTATATTGTGTTTTTTGTTCGCGCGTTTTTAGTTTTTTGTAGTTGACATTTTGGCTTTTATAACTAGATTAATTACAAATTGACCCACTAAAAAGCGCGAAAATAATAACTTTTTTGCAAAAAAATAAAACCGACTTCCATATCAAAACACTACAAAGCCAAAAATAATTTTAATTTCGGAAGGCGGTGTGAAAAAAAAGAAAATACAAAACCAATAACACCGACTACCGAAATTAAAATTATTTTTGGCTTTGTAGTGTTTTGATATGGAAGTCGGTTTTATTTTTTTGCAAAAAAGTTATTATAAAAGGCACGAGATACAGATAATGTAAATTATTTCATTTATGCTAATGTGATACCAAATAAAAATATCTGAGAATCAATCGAGTGGATTCCTTTCAATTATTTAATTCCATTTTCTTTTACACCTTCCCCAGTGTGTTTTTTTTTAACCCAAACGTTGACTGGTAGAGAATGACTTGCTGCATTAAGTGCGCCCATGTAACACTATTGTACATAAAGTTTAAATAAATAAGTATCAAGATTCCCGAGTGCCTTTGAAGCACGTCAAGCCTTTGTTCCGGGCTACGATTGACATTGATGACAGTGGTTCCGTAGACACGGGTTCTCAGACGCCCGAAAATCTGACACAAGCAATACCAAAGAGGTCAGATAGTCAAAAAGCTCAACTGCATCCGGTAAGACTGGAAACGAACCCCAACATGATTGGGAAAGGTTAAGCAGATCATGAACTGAAATAGATCATTATATTGTACAGACGCCAGCAGCACATCAAGATAGATTTTCAACTTCATTGTTAAAGAAATTAGGTTCAAGGTTGATTGGGAAAATTTGACAGTTTCGGGTAGCTTAATGTGCGGGCGTCTGTACATTACAGCAAATTAGGAAAGTGTTGGATAGCTGCTTTGTGGACAGTTTTTATTCGTGAAACAACCCTCACCGTTGCCCATTAAATGAACGAAATTTACTTAGAGAGGAAACATAGGGGATGGAAATATCATTCTAACTGTTTGTTATTAATAAACTTTTTGATTATTTGTTAGCATGTATTAAACGCCGCGAGATCTGGGGGCACGGCAGTGCCCCCGCCAAGTCAAGCAAAAAGCGGCACGGCCGTACCATACCTTCCTCGAACCAATTCAGGCCATTTTAACTAGAAGCCTATCAGTAGCCAAGCAGGCATTGTATAAACACGGTATATTTTAAATTTCATTCAATTTGAACCAGTAGTTTAAGAATTATAACGAGTCAAAGTTTCCTAATTCCCACTGACTGACCGATCATCAAAAGTCTAAGGCACTTCTAGCAGACATAGAAGCTTCAAATTTAGAATACAATTAGTGTTTAGTGTATGAATCAAGGAAAAACTAAAATATTTTTCAATTTCGGTCCAGTTTTCTAGATACATCATATACTGCATAAATAACTTTGTAATTCCATATAAATATATGGGATTACAAAGTTACATTTACAGTTAATTAATCAGTGTACCTGTATATAATTATGTATAATATAATGGAATAATATGTGTAGATAGGTATCTAGATATAATTATGTTCAAAGGTAACTTGTAAAATGGTCAACGGAATAAAAAAGCCAGAGAGAGGGCTTTAAGAAAATTCATTGTTGGTATACAAGAAGTAGAAGGTACTGGAAAGGAAAAAATTGGCCAAGTGCGAGTCGGACTCGCCCATGAAGGGTTCCGTAGTAACTATAATAAATAATATACTTAGGTACTATATTTTTATTTGAAAAAAAAAAAAACAAAAAACCTTACAAATTTCTTAAAACTAGCTTATTTACAATTTTTACAACTACGCCAAATAACTATGTTTTTCATAGTATTTGTATGAATTGCAAAGTTATATTTGCGGTTTTAGAAAATATACTGTATCTCAAAAACTGCTGATTCGATCTCGTTCAAACTAATTTTTGTTGAAAGTTTACATTAAGAGCTACAACATATGGTTTTTGTAGATTTTTCACTTCATTATTATAGAAGTTAGAGGGGGTGGGACACACATTTTACCACTTTGGAAGCGTATATCTTTTAAACGATTAACTTTGTGAAAAATTCATTTTAGAAACCTTAATGTCAATTTTAAAGACCTTTCTATAAATACCACACACGTATAGGTTTCATGAAAAAAATTTTTTCAGTTTCAGTTCCATGTATGGGGAGCCCCCTTTATTTTAAATACTTTTTTAAATTTTCTCTTAAAATCGGAAAGCGGTTCATAGAATACATCTGCCTACCAAGTTTTACATGTATAGTCCTAATAGTTTCGGAATAAAATGGCTGTGACATACGGACGGACGGACAGACGGACAGACATGTCGAAGCTATAAAGGTTCCGTTTTTTGCCATTCGGCTACGGAACCCTAAAAAGTAGGACTATCTACAAAAAGAAATGAGATCCCATAAAAACAATACTTGTCAAAAAACCAAGTCTCGCAACTCAGTTCTTCTACCGTAAAAAGTTGTGAGATCCATGTAATACTAAGTCGGTTATTAGATTATTCAGTCCCTACTTAAGGGACCTTCTGTCTTAAGTTGTTACGTAATTATCTAACCTAACAACATCTTATAGTGACCATATCAATACTTATTAATTTTTTTAATTTAACGTTTTAAATAAATAGATTGACTCGGCCATCGCATGAAAACACAATGTATCTCACAAGTAATAATAGATAAGTTTGAGTTGCCTTTTTTTTCTGGGTGGGAAAATCAAAATAAGTTTTCACTTTAAGATTTTCCTAGCTCTGAACGTGAGGTGGCTCATTGTTTACTGTGTATTTATACATATACACCAATGAACATCCTGCACTGGGCTAGCGTGCTTGATTACAGCTCATTACCACTCACAGAGAGGAGTTCTGTGTTTCACCGCGAACTTCATAGGCTTATTGTATTCTGATTAAGTCCAAAATATTTGTATTTCCCACAAAATACTGGTATTTAAGTAGATACAGCGGTATGTTTCCAGAATTCGGACCGAAAACTGAAAACAATTTTCGAAATACCTCTAACACACCGCCAAGCTTTGCATAAACAGCCTCTTTATCAAAAGTCCGGATTATATTTCACTAATATAATGCAGCAAGTATTAATTCTGGCAATTCGTTTTAATATATTTGCAATTTACAGAGCAATATTTCCCGTCCCCGGCTATAAGTCGGCTTTGTAACACAAATATAAATTGCGCCTACGATAAAATGATTAGCAATTAGTTGTAAATGTGCTACTGTTATTTTTCCACAGGCGCTTAAATGATTTAGGCTTTTTGTTTAGTTTGTGGCAATTTATGAACACAAGTGCTTTTGAAAGGGCCATAGATAACATTTTAGTAAAGTTAGAAACCCAAAATTGGACTTACGCAAGAAATAATCACGTTTAAATGTTTCAAGCTTCGGCTTTCGGTCTTGTTTCAATATTTCTTTACTTATTGAGTAAATTATATTTAGTTTGAAAATCGGTTATTAAATAACACTTTAACACGCAATTTTATTTTTATAAACTTTGACTATGTGAGGCCGGTCGACCAACATGTAAAGCTCAATAGAAATATGTTCATGGCTCCTAGACTTGTTATCATCTTCGTATTTGAACAACTTGATCAAATATACGATGGGAATTTAAGAGAATGGTGGAAATAATCGAATGCCTGTAAATTGATTGTTTATTGATTGATTGTGTATGGTACTTACTACCATATACAGTCAACATAAAAGGTTCCTACGGCTGGGATAACAGGCTTCCTCTCTTTGAGAGGGCATAGACTGTAATCAACCACGACAGTGCAGTCCGGGTTGGATGTCTTATTTTTAGTCCTAGGACATCCTGTTTGAAGCAGTTATGCTAGCGAGGGAAGAGGCTGAACGCGTGAGGGAGAGACAACTCTCTTCCTCACGCCACAGCCGCTGAAGGAGACCGATCTCCGGCCACTGTAGGCGCGAGTTTGTGGGCGGCCGAGCAGGGATAGCTTACCGTCCTTTAAGGACCAGGCTCAGGTCGTCGGCACGTCGTGTTCCACGCGTGCTTCAAAAAGCAGTCAGCAGCACTGACGGGACCCGATAAGGCCATTGCAATCGCGGCCCCGGACTACAAGGGCAACTGAAGATATAGGTGGTAGTCAGTTGAAGTCTGTAGATATTCCCTCTGCTCCTCCCCGAGCGGGAAGAGTCATGACTTTCGCACCAAAAAAAATACATGCTGGTTGACTCACGTGTGGTGAAAAATGAAAATTATCATAGTGAAAGGTAAATAATTTTACAAAAAACTCCAATTTAAAATCACTAAAATTACAAACTATAAAAAAAAAAACTTTTGATACCATGCACAAAAAGCTGAATAAATGAACGAGCGATCAATCTTCCTTAGACCTAAGAAATCTTCAAGCAGACCAAATCAAGTTAACACCATAGAACAAGAACATTAATACGAAATTTCTTAGGTGAATAATGGAATCCTCTAATAAATGATGTTCTGAACAAGAAGCGAACAAATGGCTCTACAGAGCAGAGGCCCTCGCGGCTATATTAATCAGTTATAAACCGCACGACAGTTTGTTAGCAGGAGATAAAAACTACGCTTAATTTAATTGAAATTGAATTCTGCCATTTTAATTCGAGACACATAAAAAAAGCTCAGAGAAATCAGTTTTTCCGGATTGGTAACAGATCTTAATATAACTAAAGAATACTCTTATACAACGTGTAACGGAAACCCCATATCTATCCAAAAGGGCTGAAGACCAC
The DNA here is from genome assembly GCA_943138885.2 of Tholera decimalis. NCBI lineage: Eukaryota > Metazoa > Arthropoda > Insecta > Lepidoptera > Noctuidae > Tholera > Tholera decimalis. The sequence continues at coordinate 5,815,354 of OW964552.2, read as the reverse complement.
ATCTGGTATGGAGTCTCTATGCACAGTTTCAGCACAAAATAACTGACTCAAAGAATTGATACCAAATTATTAGTTTCATATATTTCTTGAATACCAATCATAACAAACGTGTCACAGCACTACGAGGGTCAATAACTTTCTACGTCACTTGCCAATAACACGATAATTCTCTACGTTCTTCTTAATTTGAAAAATTCGGTCTCTGGTATCAGTGTATTGGAATTTGTAATAAGTTCTACACACGTAGACTTAGGATTACAAAACCCTTGCTATATCGTTTGTTATCATCCAAAAAAGCCATGCACTTGGTATGTATTTATACCCTTTAAATTACACGTTGTATAGTAAACTATGTATAAAACAACAAACTATGGAGCAGCAGTGGTGGTTCAGTAATTACAGGCTCGACTTACAAGTAGTTGGTCGTGAGTTCAAACCAAGATAGGCACATTATTTTGTGTGTGATGTCCTGCACCTGATGTCTCATCCGGTCATGTGGGTATCTCATCGAACAATGAGAGTCTAAAGGAACAGAGTACACTTGTACCCGCACGCATACTTGTGGACTATAGTATCTCTGGCGCAGACGGCTAATTACCGCTGAAATTGACCGCCGTGGTCGTAATCGGTATAGAAATCTATTATTAGTTCCCATTTCATTCGCGTCTTTTCAACGTTACTAATTTAATACTAGGACAAACAACTTTAGTACCAACATTACATCATAACTTCAGTCAGCTTCCAAAACTGCTCATTTTTACAACAAACTTGGCGCATGACGATTCGCGACAAAAGAGTAATAAAACCATACTCTCAAAATGATTGTCTTCGCGGTGCATTACCGCTGTAAACACGCTTAAGACGTAAGTAAACAACTTTTATACCCACTACATTACTCCAAGCGTTCCCTGATGCAAACTTGCCATAAGAAAAACAAGTTATGTTCAGCAAAGTTTTTAAACTGTCGAAGTTTAGCTGTTGGGAATGATTGTTGGTGTTTTATTTGAGTTAATAACCGTAATGGAGCTTTATATTGTCAAATAAAGTAAGCTACGTAATTGATGAAGTATCAACGAGCCTACGGTCGTTGACGGCTCCTTCAAGAATATTATTTTCGTAATTCCCAAGACTGACAGCAGGCCGGGTCTTATATCAAATGAACAGATATTGATCTGGCCACAGGCTTGGAGCCTCTACGGATCATGGATCAATCGTAATCTACTCTGTCGATAACAAAAGAGACCGAGTATACAAAATATTGTAACGTTATTTTGGGTGTTTAAGCGATGAGCCTAAAGATGGCTCAATTTACACCGCCGCGGAATGGAATGTTTGATAATCTTGACATATTGAGATTCATCCGTGCCTCGGGAAACACGTTAAGCCTTTCGTCCCATCTTTTATTTGTACATCTATGACAATTGTTACGGGTAGGTCAGAAGTTAAGTTATTACATCGAATGCGAAGGAAGCTGTACCATTTCTATTGATTATGTAGCTGCATAGCATGCACAGCTGAAGAAGAAGTCGAACGCAGGGTAAATATGAGCTGGAGGAAGTTCTGGAGCTTAAAAGAAATTCTGGGAGGGCTTTTTCCTCTCCACCTGAAAAAGACTGTTATGGACACCTGTATCCTACCGACTCTCACGTACGGCTGCCAAACATGGACATATAACAACAAAATAAAAACAAAAATAGTAACCTGTCAAAAAGCAATGGAAAGAAAAATAACGAAAATAAGAAAAATTCAAAAGATAAGAAGCGAACACATCAGAAAAAAAGACAAAACTTACAGATGCTCTCAAGTATGCTCTTACTCAAAAGTGGCGTTGGGCAGTCCACCTAGCGAGATACACGGATGAAAGATGGACATCAGAAGTGACAACATGGGCAGGACCAACGGGCAAAAAAAGAAGAGGCCGTCCAAAGACCAGATGGCTCGCTGACATCATAGCAATAGCTGGAAATGAGTGGAGAACTAGAGCGAAGAACAAGAAAACATGGATTAAGCTGGAGGAGGCCTATACCCAATATGGGGTTCCAACAACAGAATAAAAAAAAAACAGACCAGAAAAACAAAAAAATAATTGTAAATAGTAAGGTTGCTGGAAATAAAGGGTTTTATTATTATTATTATGTAGCTGCATTTGTCAGACTAGAAGCCGATCTTAGCCTAGTTGGGAATGGGCTACACAGTTGTATTATTTATTATTCCTAGAACTGTCACTTTTGGTGACTGCAACCAGCCTTGATTGATTTGATTTCTAAAGCTTTCTACATTCAAAGCCATCCAGTGGATTGTTTCTGTTTTACTCTAAGTCCTTTATCAAAGGCCTGTTGCAGCGTTAAACTCTTATTGGTATAAACCTAGGGTGCATTTGAGTGCGTCTGTCTTACCACAATCAATCATCAATTATATCATTTAGATTTGGATCTTTGAAAATTTATCCTGTCCTATCCCATTGAGGTAATATGTACCTCAATGTCCTATCCTAAAAAAACTGTTACGAAAATTATGAGATTGGAGGTGCATGAAATTTAGCGTAGCTAAAGATTCAATAGACATGGAGTACAGAAAGCTAATATTTTTCTACATAATGAACGAATCTTAAATTTCAACGAAAAATAATAAAACCTTTACACACGTAAAGGTTTTATTATTAAAATAAATAAAACCTTTACAAAAAAATTATTATTAAATTTCAAATCGTCATACGCAAAAAGACAATATATCAGGCAATCTGCATCTATTTATAATAAGTTGAACAACATTTTAAACATTTTTCCTATGACGTATGGAGAATGTAAAAAAGTTTTAATAGAATGGCTAAAGTGTAAAAGCTATGACTGTATTGAAACCCTTCTAAAAATTGTTTGATAATTTTTATGTGATAACCAATTACATAGACAAAAAACTTTTTACCAAAAAATTAAACCGACTCCCAAAAACACTGCAAAGTGAAAAATAACTTTAATTTCGGTAGTCGGTGTCTTTAGTTTTGTTTTTTCGTTTTTGGCACCGACTTCCGAAATTAAAGTTATTTTTCACTTTGCAGTGTTTTTGGGAGTCGGTTTAATTTTTTGGTAAAAAGTTTTTATTTCACTCTTTTTAGTTGGATGATTTTTAATTTACCTAGTTACAAGAGCCTAAATGTCAACTACTTATAACCTATTACAAAATATTGCTTTTCCCAATGCTGAGCCGTTAATTGTTAAGGAGTTCTCCTGGTACTTCACCATCAGCTCTACATCACCATATGCATTGTGACGAGCATAAAGTGCTTAACATCCATATTCAAGTAATCGAATCGCAATCCACTCAATACTTATTATTGAGTAGTTTCGGCGGCCATCTGTGGTCTTCATCATCAGTTCCACTTCCCCAAATGGTACTTTTTGAGAGCAACTGCACAATAAGAAAATACTATAAGAAATACCCAAAACGCCATAGGTGTGCCTATAATATTTGAAGAGTTCCCTCGATTTCTCCAGGATCCCATCATCAGATCCTGACTTTGGTGATAATGGTACCAATTTCGAAGTATACCCATTCGAACAAAAAAAGAATTTTCCAAATCGGTTCAGCCGTCTTCGAGTACTCGATGATCATACATAAAAAAAAAACAAAAGTATATAATATCGATAATATAGATAACCTCCTCTTTTTGTCGTCGGTTGATAAACATTCAACAATGCATTTCGCATACACCCACACACAAATATACATAAACATACCCACACATATATACACGCGCGCACACACACACACACACACACACACACACACACACGCATACACAGACAGACCCATGTCACCATTATTTTAGAATTTCTTATTGTTTATTATTATATTCCTTTAGTTATTAAGTTTTCATATACTAAATGCAAGCACACTCCTACATAATATTGTAAGTTCTAGTTTAAGAAGAGCAGGGCCTCCTAGCACAGGTTTTTCACAAACTTAAAAGGAGACCCTAACGTAAGACAAACTGTAGTAGTTCTAAGTTAATGAAATAAAGAATTTATTTAAGTTAATGAAATAAAGAATAAAGGATTTATTTATTATTAAAAAATAATAAAACCTTTACACACGTAAAGGTTTTATTATTTTTCTATAAAAATCGTAAAGTGGTTCACAGAATGAATCTACCTTCTTAGTTATTGTAAGCGTCAGTAACCCAAAGGCTAAGGTGTCGGAATTGTGATCGAGAGGCCGCGGGTTCGAAGTTTCGAACCCCACTCATTACCTACACTATTGCCGCTCACTCACTCCAGACTACAGATGCTGGCGGGAAACATTCCGAATCATTCCCGTCGAATACTTCGGAAGTATTCTGAAATATTCCGAAACTTTGGGAATATTTCAACTGTAAAAAAAAAACAGGAAAATCGACCTTTGAAGTCTGTTAATATACCAAAACCTGCTCCTAAGTAGGTAAGAACAAATACTGTTCTGAAAACCGCATCAAAACGTGTTTGCTTGCAAGGTTTGCCTTTATTTGCTTTTATTGACTGGGCTATTATACGCGTTAAGTAGGTAGGTAATGATTAATACCTACCTATGCGACTCGCGAATACTCGCGATGCGTACAGAGCTACATACAAACTAACCAAAAACATAGGTAACCCTTTTTCAAATAGCAAATCAAATATGCTTGGCCTGGTTTTTTTGTTTTACAACTGACATTTAAGGCTATAATCGCATAGCACGACTTACAACTCGATCGCCTAATGCATGTATTTTGACCAATAGGATGCACGAAGCGTATTTTAGTAGTGTTCGTAATAGTAAGTATTAATATAATGTTACACGCCCTGTACTCACAAAATGCATATTATTTCTAATTGGGCGAAAACAGGAAGGGATGTGGTTTGTCACCAGCTGCGCTTCCGCAGAAATATTTTCTTAAGCAAGTATGCGTATCTTTGGCTGATAGTACCTACCTAAAAACAAAAGAATAAAAATCCTGTTAATCGCAGGCTAATAAATCTACCTATAAAAATATCAACATATACTTAATCAATCCCATTTATAATAAAATAAACATTTATATTTTACTCTCGTAGCGTACATACGTACTCTCGCAGTGAACAATAATTAACTCACCCACCACACAACAAGCAAACACATTTATTCCCATTGAATTATTCGGGCGAAATATTCGGAAACATTCGATTGCGGGGTACGAATCTTTCTCGCGCGGGTGAAAACTTCTCCGGGGAGCAGCATCCCCTCCCTCTTACCGCACCCCGCACCACCATCGCCTGCACGCACGACTCGTGGCCGGTGGCAGTCGGGTGCGCGCGTTGCGGTGCCAGCGCGGCGGCAGCTGCCGGCGCACAGAGATCGACGATCGATGCAAAATACGATTTTTCAGCAAAAAAAGTTGAAATCTTAATAAATAATTAAAAGTTTCTTTAAATCAGAATGATTCAAAATTAATTTATCATTTTGAATAATTCCCATTGAAAGAAACTTTCCCCGAAGTATTCCGGAATTATTCAGAAGTTTTGCAACTATACTCCAGACACAAGTATATCTAGCTTAGTTGGAGGGGTTAACAAGATTGTTAGTAATGTGAATCATACCCACATTGCTAGATTACTTTTTCAAAAAAAGTTATTTAAAAAATCTAAAAAACCCGACTGCTCAACTGAAATGCAAGAAACAAGCACATTTTTATTTTAAAAAGTGACAAGCAGGCGGGACCCAATCGAACTTTTTTTTAAATGGGATAGTTTCGCCTGCTTGTCACTTTTTAAAATAAAAATGTGCATGTTTCTTGCATTTCAGTTGAGCAGTCGGGTTTTTTGATTTTTTATTATTTTTTTAGTCGGGTAAAAAGAAACAATAAAAATGTAAAACTATTTCAATTACGGCAGAATTTCTTCGACTGGGAGACGATTAGTTGGTTATTATAGTGCTTAGGTAAGTTGGTTTTATCATAGTTGTGACTTGTTACACCCGGACGCGACATGGCTTTTATTCATTACCACGACACAATGTGGTCTTATTATTATAAGATCTTTTTTCGGTGGGAAAATCCTCTAATGACTCCATCCGCTCTGAGCGGAGCGGAAGGGAGTATCAGACTTCTACTGACCCACCGTGTTCCTTCAACTGTCTTTCCGTCCGGCGCCGCGGTATCTTGTTAAAACATTCCTCCAACCCCGGCAGGAATATTATAAGCACACACATTTTCTTACAGGGCTTCTAGTGCTTGTAACAGCGCGTTATTATGGTGTTCTTAAGAGTTTTGCCATTTGGAAGATGTCTTAGCTCATTGTGATAAATTATATATATATATATATATAATTTATATATAAATATAATATATATATAATATATTTAAATAATATATAAATTAAAATTATATACATATATAATTTTAATTTAGAACATGTACCTGTGTATAACTCCAAAAATTGGAATGAACAGCATTATTTTTAAAACCTGTACCTATAGTTAAGAGCGCGCCTAAAGCCAGCAAAATTTTAGAATTCACCCGCACTGTCCTACCCGCTCCTCACATCGAATACGATCGCGCGTGTACCTACGCGCTCGCTCGACGCGTATCTTCTGTAGTAAGTATACGTATAATATTCAGATGAAACAACTGTATTCAAAGTATGACTGCGTTATACAATATTACGAAATGTTATTATGTGTACGCGAATAATACGTAAATAGTAAGTTAGTAGGAGGTGACTATACCACTGATACTGAACACGAATCAATATAAAATCAATACCAAAAGGTAATATTATATTATGTATAATATAATATTATTTTGGCGCGTGATTTTGGTGTGGCGTAAATAATGGATAACTCTGAAACTGTCGATTGGCCGATAATATCTATCATTTACCCCACTTATATCGTCATATGCCCATGGATGACCAAATTATTGATATTTTTAATATTTTAAATAAAAATCGTACTTACTCTTACAAAATTAGGTACCATTTCTAAAATTGGTGATATTTTTTTCATTTTGTTTTTTTTTTATATCAGTCCTGAATATTTGTATTATCAGATCAGTATCAAGATTTTTTATTACATTCTAAATCAATATTGCAAAAAATAGTTATTCTTAAATTTTAACATTTTTTTCTACGGAATTACGCAATTTTGGGCCCCTGTATCTATAGTTGCAAAACTTCTGAAAAATTCGGAATAATTCCGGAATACTTCTGGGAAAGTTTCTTTAAATCAGAATTATTCAAAATGAATTTAAATAAAGCCCTCTGTGCGCCGGCCGCTGCCGCCGCGCTGCGATGGCGGTGCGGGGTGCGGTAAGAGGGGAGATGCTCCCCGGAGAAGTTTTCCCCCCGCGAGAAAGATTCGTACCCCGCAATCGAATGTTTCCGAATATTTCGCCCGAATAATTCAATCGAAATTAACGTGTTTGTTTGTTGTGTGGTGGGTGGGTTAATTATTGTTCAGTGCGAGACTACGTACGATACAAGAGTAAAATATAAATGTTTATCTATACTAATATTATAAAGCGGAAAAGTTTGTTTGTTTGTTTGCTTGAACACGCTAATCTTCGAAAGTACTGGGTGGATTTGGATGAAATTTGGTATGGAAATAGCTTGAAGCTTGAGGAAGGTTATAGGCAACTTTTTACGCGACTGCAAAAAAGGAGAGTTATGTTTTTACCGTGATAGAATCCACGGGAGCGAAGCCCCGCGTGAGTACTAGTTTTATTATAAATGGGATTGATTAATATATGTTGATATTTTTATAGGTAGATATGTTAGCCTGCGATTAACAGGATTTTTATTCTTTTGTTTCTAGGTAGGTACTCTACTTATTTCGAAATTGAATGCTATTTTTATAAATGTCAGTAGTTGAATAAAAAACCAGGCCTAGCATATTTTATTTGTTTTTTGAAAAAGGGTTACCTATGTTTTTGGTTAGTTTGTATGTAGCTCTGTACGCATCGCGAGTATTCGCGAGTCGCATAGGTAGGTATTAATCATTACCTACCTACTTAACGCGTTTAATAGCCCAGCCAATAAAAACAATTAAAGGCAAACCTTGCAAGCAAACACGTTTTGATGCGGTTTTCAGAAAAGTATTTGTTATACTTAGGTAGGAGCAGGTTTTGGTATATTAACCGACTTCAAAGGTCGATTTTCCTGGTTTCTTTTGGCAGTTGAAATATTCCCAAAGTTTCGGAATATTTCGGAATACTTCCGAAGTATACGACGGGAATGATTCGGAATTATTCCCACCAGACTATATCGAAAAAAAATGTACTACACTGCGGTGGCTCATTATTTTAGACTAGCTTTTGCCCGCGACTTCGTCCGCGTGGAATAGTTACTTTGGGCTAACGTTAAATTTAAGCCCGATTTTGAAGCATTCTTCATTGGTGCTCCGCTCCTATTGGCCTTAGCGTAATGATATATATAGCCTATAGCCTTTCTCTATAAATTGAGTATTTAATTAAAAATATTTTTTTCAATTCGAACCAGTAGTTCCTGAGATTATCGCGTTCAAACAAACAAACAAACTCTTCAGCCTTATATATTAGCATAGATAACTGTTGCCCGCGACTTCGTCCACGTTTCCGTCGTTTTTCGTAAAAAAAAGTAGCCTATGTCCTTCCTCACGGTTCAGTGATTTAGATGTAACACACAGATTAACTTTCGTAATTTAGTAGGGAAATATAATATGTCAATCTATAATACTGTTGAAAAATATATTTCATGTACAGAATTGACCTCTCTACAGATTTATTATAAGTATAGATAATTGCCTATTTAATGCAAATTCTAAAATGGTATAATAATAACCAGTATCTTGATAAAGTACAAAGTTATTGCTGTTCGAATCTTAAAGGAGAATTTTTATACGAATTTGATTTCAAAATTAAATTACTTTAACACTGCTGTAACTAATTTTAGACTCAAAGAGAATGAGAATTTCCTTAAAATTTGATCACTATGGGTTTGTTGACACCATAAAAGACATTAGTAATTAAACAAATTTATTGAAACAGAAAATATACAAGATGTTCGAAGTGGGCTCCTTCAGCTGCTTTACACGCTCTACACCTTCTTATGAAGGACCGTCTCAATCGGCGCGCAAATCCTGCCGACGATATTTCGTCAGCAGCCGAACGTATGCGTTGTCGCAGCTGTTCAACTGAAGTGATTTCTTCTTTATAAACTACCTCCTTTAAACAGCCCCAGTAAAAAAGTCCAATGGGTTTAAATCTGGCGAGCGAGGTGGCCACATTCTGAAAATAAAATATTATTTCAAAACAAATTCCTTGTTATACAATCACGTCCACAATAAATTGATCTACAAAAATAGGGTTTAAATACCTAATGGGCATACTTAAATAGGTTCGTAATCGATATAAATATATTTCATCGAACAAACACGGATACCAACTAAAAGCTTGTGTTTATTTTGCATATACTATTCTGCCCGCGTTACCTACGACTACGAGTGACCATAGAAATATTAAATAAGAAGTGGTATAGGTAGATAATTTTTTTTTTATATAGGATACTCGCAAGATCATTATTGTTGTCCATCCGTGTATCTAGATTTTTAGAAGATCTCATAACTACCTACATTATGGGAAAATGATCATAAAATTGTATCGTGAAGAATAACATAACAAAATAGCAAAAGTAAATAGCTACCTATTATGAATGTAATTTATTACCTATTATCCTAATAATCTAATAAAGTACCTACCACGAATTTTTGATATCGTCGTGTCTGGGTGTTGTTTATCTATATATGTATGTATTTAAAAATATATTTGTCTATGTATATCAGCTGTCTGACACCCATAGTACAGGGTCTTCCTAGTTTGGGGTCAGACAGCCGTGTGTGAAATGTCCCCACATATTATTATGTCTAGTTACCTACTCGGCCCACGAAAGTGCGTAGGTAAACGAATTTAGATCTTGTGTCTCTCAAAATAAAATCTAAAATCACCTGCATAAACTTTCTCGAAAGTATAAAATGTATTTTTATTTTTTCAGTATATAACAAACAAGTAACTCACAAACTTACCTTCGACAATTAGCCATCCTGTCAATTTGTAACTTTTTTAGTTCTCTTTCAATGTTTTTTTTTGTTTCCCATTTCACTATTTAGTTCGAACAACAATTACGATTGAAATGATTATAACCCGGCGCAGCTAAAACACTTGAGCGTAGTCCTCTCGTCTCAACAGAGCGGTAGCGACTGATGTGTGAAATAGAAATATGCTTGAAGCTCCCGCAACGAGCGACGGAAGATGACTTCTTGCGCGGAATAAAAACGTAGTATGCGCCAAAAGTGTTTTATCGTAATAAATCCAAAACTAAAAGGAATTACATAAAATGCCTAAGCAAAGCCTTTACTCTTGTTTAAATATAATTATTTATCAAATTTTTGTCGCAATAGGCATTACCATATCGAGTACAAAACGGAAAAACATGAGAATTAGAGGTTATTTCGTGATTTTTTTCTACCAAGGAAATGTTATTATTTTATGTTTTTGATCAGAGAGAGCCCTTGAAAATATGATGTAGTTATTCATATATTTTTATTTTAAGATTTGGTCTGGAATTTTTCATGTAAAATCAAATAGAAAATTGGTAATTTTGCTTTATACGCGCTCTTAATTGACAAAGCTTGAAAATTCAGCTTAAATGTTCGGGCTTAGTCTAGATATAAGATCTAACATTTAAGCTGAATTGTGAAGTTTTAACCTTTTTTATCATCGTATGAAAATGTTATTTCAATTTATTTAAGACAATGATTTGGTAGTAGTAGTTAATTAATTGAATAAGTGGTTGATTGATTAAGTATAACCTACCACTCTTGATTTTTTCGTCTAGCTTGATAGGTAGGCTTTTAAAAATTACGAGCTTAGACCAAAAAGTTAAGCTCAAGTTATTTTAAAGAATCATAAATTAGCTGAATATTGATTAATATTCCTATCTCCGCCATTTGATCCACACCCCTTGTTACACCCTGTATATCTCCGCCATTTGATCCGCACCCCTTGTTACACCCTGTATATTTTTCCTGTTTATTTTTTTTCTATTGTCATTTATACGATACGATTTAAAAAACTTAATCCTATATAAAAACTTTAATTGAAATTAACAATAATTTTATTACACATGGCTTACATGGGCACTTATAAAACGTCATAAGCTAGTGCACGGTTCGAATCGGTCGTCTACGGAGAAGAACCCACAAGAAACTCCATGGTAACTCTTTTCAAAACGTGACTGATTTTCACAATGTTTCCATCTTCTTCTTATCGTGTGGGTAAGTGAGGTGAGTTTCTAGACCGCCTCTAGGGCCTCTGACGTGGTCTATTTTGACGACCGCCATTTGGCGACCGGGACCACCGGCTTATACGTGCCTTCCGAAGCACGGAACCATCTTTTTATCAGACAGTCAGGTGATTCAGGCCTGCAATGTCCTAGCCAAACTGGAAACAACTTTACAAAGTATGCTTCCCGCGGGAATCGAACCCACGACCACCGGGTCACAAGGCAAACGCCTAAACCACTCGACCACGGAGGCAGTTTCCATTAAAGTTTATATTAGTACTAGTATTTGCGTGTTGCGCGAGGTGCAAGCACCTCGCGTGCTTGTGAAAAAATAAAGTTTTTGCGTGTTGCGCGAGGTGCAAGCACCTCGCGTGCTTGTGACAAAAACTAAAGCATTGCCCCTCTAAATCAAGTATTTGCGTGTTGCGCGAGGTGCAAGCACCTCGCGTGCTTGTGAAAAAAAAAAAAAAAAAGAGGGGGGGGGGTGATGGGGGGGGGGGGGGTTGCACAAGTATTTCGACTAAAGCATTGCCCCTCTAAATGAATCTGAAAAAAAAATGTTCCAAGTCTCTTAGATTCCGAGATCCGCCTAAAGGGGGGAGAAGGGGGGCGGGGGGGGGGGACTTTGAAAAATGGTTTTTACTTTACCGAGCCTCCTCAATACGAATCCGTAAAAAAAAAAATACGGGTCTCGTAGTTTCCGAGATACGATAGGGAGGGGGGAGAAGGGGGGTGAAAAGGGGAGGTTTGGCACTTTTCCCGTAGGTTTGAGAGTTACTTGTTTACGAATCTGTCAAAATATACCCACCTCCCCATCCACCATCTGGGAGAACAATTATGTCAATGAGTCAGTGAGTGAGTGAGTGGTAATTTAGCTTTATATAGTATAACTAGTATTTGCGTGTTGCGCGAGGTGCAAGCACCTCGCGTGCTAGTGAAAAAGAAATGGGGGGGGAGACGGGGGGGTTTAGTATTTGCGTGTTGCGCGAGGTGCAAGCACCTAGCGTGCTTGTGAAAAAAAAAAAAAAGGGGGGGGGAAATGGGGGGGGGGTTTGCACAATTATTCCGACTAAAGCATTGCCCCTCTAAATGAATCTGAAAAAAAAAATGTTCCAAGTCTCTTAGATTCCGAGATCCGCCTAAAGGGGGGGAGAAGGGGGGCGGGGGGGGACTTTGAAAAATGGTTTTTACTTTACCGAGCCTCCTCTATACGAATCCGTAAAAAGAAAAAAATACGGGTCTCGTAGTTTCCGAGATACGATAGGGGGGGGGGGAGAAGGGGGGGGGGAAAAGGGGACGTTTGGCACTTTTCCCGTAGGTTTGAGAGTTACTTGTTTACGAATCTGTCAAAATATACCCACCTCCCCATCCACCATCTGGGAGAACAATTATGTCAGTGAGTGAGTGGTAATCTAGCTTTATATAATATAACTAGTATTTGCGTGTTGCGCGAGGTGCAAGCACCTCGCGTGCTTGTGAAAAAAAAAAAAGGGGGGGGTTGATTGGGGGAGATGGGGGGGTTTAGTATTTGCCTGTTGCGCGAGGTGCAAGCACCTCGCGTGCTTGTGAAAAAAACTAAAGCATTGCCCCTCTAAATCAAGTATTTGCGTGTTGCGCGAGGTGCAAGCACCTCGCGTGCTTGTGAAAAAAAAAAAAAAAAGAGGGGTGGGGTGATGGGGGGGGGGGTTGCACAAGTATTTCGACTACAGCATTGCCCCTCTAAATGAATCTGAAAAAAAAAATGTTCCAAGTCTCTTAGATTCGTAGATCCGCCTAAAGGGGGGGAGAAGGGGGGCGGGGGGGGGACTTTGAAAAATGGTTTTTACTTTACCGAGCCTCCTCTATACGAATCCGTAAAAAGAAAAAAATACGGGTCTCGTAGTTTCCGAGATACGATAGGGGGGGGGGAGAAGGGGGGGGAAAAGGGGGGGTTTGGCACTTTTCCCGTAGGTTTGAGAGTTACTTGTTTACGAATCTGTCAAAATATACCCACCTCCCCATCCACCATCTGGGAGAACAATTATGTCAATGAGTGAGTGAGTCAGTCAGTGGTAATTTAGCTTTATATAGTATAACTAGTATTTGCGTGTTGCGCGAGGTGCAAGCACCTCGCGTGCTTGTGAAAAAAACTAAAGCATTGCCCCTCTAAATCAAGTATTTGCGTGTTGCGCGAGGTGCAAGCACCTCGCGTGCTTGTGAAACAAAAAAAAAAAAAAAAAAAGAGGGGGGGGAGTGATGGGGGGGGGGGGTTGCACAAGTATTTCGACTAAAGCATTGCCCCTCTAAATGAATCTGAAAAAAAAAATGTTCCAAGTCTCTTAGATTCCGAGATCCGCCTAAAGGGAGGGGAGAAGGGGGGCGGGGGGGGGACTTTGAAAAATGGTTTTTACTTTACCGAGCCTCCTCTATACGAATCCGTAAAAAAAAAAAATACGGGTCTCGTAGTTTCCGAGATACGATAGGGAGGGGGGAGAAGGGGGGGAAAAGGGGAGGTTTGGCACTTTTCCCGTAGGTTTCAGAGTTACTTGTTTACGAATCTGTCAAAATATACCCACCTCCCCATCCACCATCTGGGAGAACAATTATGTCAGTGAGTCAGTGAGTGGTAATTTAGCTTTATATAGTATAATATAACTAGTATTTGCGTGTTGCGCGAGGTGCAAGCACCTCGCGTGCTTGTGAAAAAAAAAAAACAGGGGGGGGGTGATGGGGGGAGATGGGGGGTGGTTTAGTATTTGCGAGTTACGCGAGGTGCAAGCACCTCGCGTGCTTGAGAAAAAAAAAAAAAAAATGGGGGGGGGGTAATGGGGGGGGGGGGGTTGCAGAAGTATTTTGACTAAAGCATTGCCCCTCTAAATGAATCTGAAAAAAAAATGTTCCAAGTCTCTTCGATTCCGAGATCCGCCTAAAGGGGGGGAGAAGGGGGGCGGGGGGGGGACTTTGAAAAATGGTTTTTACTTTACCGAGCCTCCTCTATACGAATCCGTAAAAAGAAAAAAATACGGGTCTCGTAGTTTCCGAGATACGATAGGGGGGGGGGCGAAGGGGGGGGAAAAGGGGAGGTTTGGCACTTTTCCCGTAGGTTTGAGAGTTACTTGTTTACGAATCTGTCAAAATATACCCACCTCCCCATCTACCATCTGGGAGAACAATTATGTCAATGAGTGAGTCAGTCAGTCAGTCAGTCAGTCAGTGGTAATTTAGCTTTATATAGTATAACTAGTATTTGCGTGTTGCGCGAGGTGCAAGCACCTCGCGTGCTTGTGAAAAAAAAAAAAAAAAAGGCGGGGGTTGATGGAGGGGTTTAGTATTTGCGTGTTGCGCGAGGTGCAAGCACCTCGCGAGCTTGTGAAAAAAAAATAAAAAAAAAAAGAGCGGGGGGGGGGTGATGGGGGGGGGGTTGCACAAGTATTTCGACTTAAGCATTGCCCCTCTAAATGAATCTGAAAAAAAAAATGTTCCAAGTCTCTTAGATTCCGAGATCCGCCTAAAGGGGGGGAGAAGGGGGGCGGGGAGGGGGGACTTTGAAAAATGGTTTTTACTTTACCGAGCCTCCTCTATACGAATCCGTAAAAAGAAAAAATACGGGTCTCGTAGTTTCCGAGATACGATAGGGGGGGGGGAGAAGGGGGGGAAAAGGGGGGGTTTGGCACTTTTCCCGTAGGTTTGAGAGTTACTTGTTTACGAATCTGTCAAAATATACCCACCTCCCCATCCACCATCTGGGAGAACAATTCTGTCAGTGAGTCAGTGAGTGGTAATTTAGCTTTATATAGTATAACTAGTATTTGCGTGTTGCGCGAGGTGCAAGCACCTCGCGTGCTTGTGAAAAAAGAAATTGGTATTTGCGTGTTGCACGAGGTGCAAGCACCTCGCGAGCTTGTGAAAAAAAAAAAAAAAAGAGGGGGGGGGGGGGTGATGGGGGGGGGTGATGGGGGGGGGGGGTTGCACAAGTATTTCGACTAAAGCATTGCCCCTCTAAATGAATCTGAAAAAAAAAATGTTCCAAGTCTCTTAGATTCCGAGATCCGCCTAAAGGGGGGGAGAAGGGGGGCGGGGAGGGGGGACTTTGAAAAATGGTTTTTACTTTACCGAGCCTCCTCTATACGAATCCGTAAAAAGAAAAAATACGGGTCTCGTAGTTTCCGAGATACGATAGGGGGGGGGGGGAGAAGGGGGGGAAAAGGGGGGGTTTGGCACTTTTCCCGTAGGTTTGAGAGTTACTTGTTTACGAATCTGTCAAAATATACCCACCTCCCCATCCACCATCTGGGAGAACAATTCTGTCAGTGAGTCAGTGAGTGGTAATTTAGCTTTATATAGTATAACTAGTATTTGCGTGTTGCGCGAGGTGCAAGCACCTCGCGTGCTTGTGAAAAAAGAAATTGGTATTTGCGTGTTGCGCGAGGTGCAAGCACCTCGCGAGCTTGTGAAAAAAAAAAAAAAAAAGAGGGGGGGGGGGGGTGATGGGGGGGGGGTTGCACAAGTATTTCGACTAAAGCATTGCCCCTCTAAATGAATCTGAAAAAAAAAATGTTCCAAGTCTCTTAGATTCGTAGATCCGCCTAAAGGGGGGGAGAAGGGGGGCGGGGGGGGGACTTTGAAAAATGGTTTTTACTTTACCGAGCCTCCTCTATACGAATCCGTAAAAAGAAAAAAATACGGGTCTCGTAGTTTCCGAGATACGATAGGGGGGGGGGAGAAGGGGGGGGAAAAGGGGGGGTTTGGCACTTTTCCCGTAGGTTTGAGAGTTACTTGTTTACGAATCTGTCAAAATATACCCACCTCCCCATCCACCATCTGGGAGAACAATTATGTCAATGAGTGAGTGAGTCAGTCAGTGGTAATTTAGCTTTATATAGTATAACTAGTATTTGCGTGTTGCGCGAGGTGCAAGCACCTCGCGTGCTTGTGAAAAAAACTAAAGCATTGCCCCTCTAAATCAAGTATTTGCGTGTTGCGCGAGGTGCAAGCACCTCGCGTGCTTGTGAAACAAAAAAAAAAAAAAAAAAGAGGGGGGGGAGTGATGGGGGGGGGGGGGGGGTTGCACAAGTATTTCGACTAAAGCATTGCCCCTCTAAATGAATCTGAAAAAAAAAATGTTCCAAGTCTCTTAGATTCCGAGATCCGCCTAAAGGGAGGGGAGAAGGGGGGCGGGGGGGGGACTTTGAAAAATGGTTTTTACTTTACCGAGCCTCCTCTATACGAATCCGTAAAAAAAAAAAATACGGGTCTCGTAGTTTCCGAGATACGATAGGGAGGGGGGAGAAGGGGGGGAAAAGGGGAGGTTTGGCACTTTTCCCGTAGGTTTCAGAGTTACTTGTTTACGAATCTGTCAAAATATACCCACCTCCCCATCCACCATCTGGGAGAACAATTATGTCAGTGAGTCAGTGAGTGGTAATTTAGCTTTATATAGTATAATATAACTAGTATTTGCGTGTTGCGCGAGGTGCAAGCACCTCGCGTGCTTGTGAAAAAAAAAAAACAGGGGGGGGGTGATGGGGGGAGATGGGGGGTGGTTTAGTATTTGCGAGTTGCGCGAGGTGCAAGCACCTCGCGTGCTTGAGAAAAAAAAAAAAAAATGGGGGGGGGGTAATGGGGGGGGGGGGGTTGCAGAAGTATTTTGACTAAAGCATTGCCCCTCTAAATGAATCTGAAAAAAAAATGTTCCAAGTCTCTTCGATTCCGAGATCCGCCTAAAGGGGGGGAGAAGGGGGGCGGGGGGGGGACTTTGAAAAATGGTTTTTACTTTACCGAGCCTCCTCTATACGAATCCGTAAAAAGAAAAAAATACGGGTCTCGTAGTTTCCGAGATACGATAGGGGGGGGGCGAAGGGGGGGGAAAAGGGGAGGTTTGGCACTTTTCTGTAGGTTTGAGAGTTACTTGTTTACGAATCTGTCAAAATATACCCACCTCCCCATCTACCATCTGGGAGAACAATTATGTCAATGAGTGAGTCAGTCAGTCAGTCAGTCAGTCAGTGGTAATTTAGCTTTATATAGTATAACTAGTATTTGCGTGTTGCGCGAGGTGCAAGCACCTCGCGTGCTTGTGAAAAAAAAAAAAAAAGGCGGGGGTTGATGGAGGGGTTTAGTATTTGCGTGTTGCGCGAGGTGCAAGCACCTCGCGAGCTTGTGAAAAAAAAATAAAAAAAAAAAGAGGGGGGGGGGGGTGATGGGGGGGGGGGTTGCACAAGTATTTCGACTTAAGCATTGCCCCTCTAAATGAATCTGAAAAAAAAAATGTTCCAAGTCTCTTAGATTCCGAGATCCGCCTAAAGGGGGGGAGAAGGGGGGCGGGGAGGGGGGACTTTGAAAAATGGTTTTTACTTTACCGAGCCTCCTCTATACGAATCCGTAAAAAGAAAAAATACGGGTCTCGTAGTTTCCGAGATACGATAGGGGGGGGGGAGAAGGGGGGGAAAAGGGGGGGTTTGGCACTTTTCCCGTAGGTTTGAGAGTTACTTGTTTACGAATCTGTCAAAATATACCCACCTCCCCATCCACCATCTGGGAGAACAATTCTGTCAGTGAGTCAGTGAGTGGTAATTTAGCTTTATATAGTATAACTAGTATTTGCGTGTTGCGCGAGGTGCAAGCACCTCGCGTGCTTGTGAAAAAAGAAATTGGTATTTGCGTGTTGCGCGAGGTGCAAGCACCTCGCGAGCTTGTGAAAAAAAAAAAAAAAAAGAGGGGTGGGGGGGTGATGGGGGGGGTGATGGGGGGGGGGGTTGCACAAGTATTTCGACTAAAGCATTGCCCCTCTAAATGAATCTGAAAAAAAAAATGTTCCAAGTCTCTTAGATTCCGAGATCCGCCTAAAGGGGGGGAGAAGGGGGGCGGGGAGGGGGGACTTTGAAAAATGGTTTTTACTTTACCGAGCCTCCTCTATACGAATCCGTAAAAAGAAAAAATACGGGTCTCGTAGTTTCCGAGATACGATAGGGGGGGGGGGAGAAGGGGGGGAAAAGGGGGGGTTTGGCACTTTTCCCGTAGGTTTGAGAGTTACTTGTTTACGAATCTGTCAAAATATACCCACCTCCCCATCCACCATCTGGGAGAACAATTCTGTCAGTGAGTCAGTGAGTGGTAATTTAGCTTTATATAGTATAACTAGTATTTGCGTGTTGCGCGAGGTGCAAGCACCTCGCGTGCTTGTGAAAAAAGAAATTGGTATTTGCGTGTTGCGCGAGGTGCAAGCACCTCGCGAGCTTGTGAAAAAAAAAAAAAAAAAGAGGGGGGGGGGGTGATGGGGGGGGGGGTTGCACAAGTATGAAAATGTTATTTCAATTTATTTAAGACAATGATTTGGTAGTAGTAGTTAATTAATTGAATAAGTGGTTGATTGATTAAGTATAACCTACCACTCGTGATTTTTTCGTCTAGCTTGATAGGTAGGCTTTTAAAAATTACGAGCTTAGACCAAAAAGTTAAGCTCAAGTTATTTTAAAGAATCATAAATTAGCTGAATATTGATTAATATTCCTATCTCCGCCATTTGATCCACACCCCTTGTTACACCCTGTATATCTCCGCCATTTGATCCGCACCCCTTGTTACACCCTGTATATTTTTCCTGTTTATTTTTTTTCTATTGTCATTTATACGATACGATTTAAAAAACTTAATCCTATATAAAAACTTTAATTGAAATTAACAATAATTTTATTACACATGGCTTACATGGGCACTTATAAAACGTCATAAGCTAGTGCACGGTTCGAATCGGTCGTCTACGGAGAAGAACCCACAAGAAACTCCATGGTAACTCTTTTCAAAACGTGACTGATTTTCACAATGTTTCCATCTTCTTCTTATCGTGTGGGTAAGTGAGGTGAGTTTCTAGACCGCCTCTAGGGCCTCTGACGTGGTCTATTTTGACGACCGCCATTTGGCGACCGGGACCACCGGCTTATACGTGCCTTCCGAAGCACGGAACCATCTTTTTATCAGACAGTCAGGTGATTCAGGCCTGCAATGTCCTAGCCAAACTGGAAACAACTTTACAAAGTATGCTTCCCGCGGGAATCGAACCCACGACCACCGGGTCACAAGGCAAACGCCTAAACCACTCGACCACGGAGGCAGTTTCCATTAAAGTTTATATTAGTACTAGTATTTGCGTGTTGCGCGAGGTGCAAGCACCTCGCGTGCTTGTGAAAAAATAAAGTTTTTGCGTGTTGCGCGAGGTGCAAGCACCTCGCGTGCTTGTGACAAAAACTAAAGCATTGCCCCTCTAAATCAAGTATTTGCGTGTTGCGCGAGGTGCAAGCACCTCGCGTGCTTGTGAAAAAAAAAAAAAAAAAGAGGGGGGGGGGTGATGGGGGGGGGGGGGTTGCACAAGTATTTCGACTAAAGCATTGCCCCTCTAAATGAATCTGAAAAAAAAATGTTCCAAGTCTCTTAGATTCCGAGATCCGCCTAAAGGGGGGAGAAGGGGGGCGGGGGGGGGGGACTTTGAAAAATGGTTTTTACTTTACCGAGCCTCCTCAATACGAATCCGTAAAAAAAAAAATACGGGTCTCGTAGTTTCCGAGATACGATAGGGAGGGGGGAGAAGGGGGGTGAAAAGGGGAGGTTTGGCACTTTTCCCGTAGGTTTGAGAGTTACTTGTTTACGAATCTGTCAAAATATACCCACCTCCCCATCCACCATCTGGGAGAACAATTATGTCAATGAGTCAGTGAGTGAGTGAGTGGTAATTTAGCTTTATATAGTATAACTAGTATTTGCGTGTTGCGCGAGGTGCAAGCACCTCGCGTGCTAGTGAAAAAGAAATGGGGGGGGAGACGGGGGGGTTTAGTATTTGCGTGTTGCGCGAGGTGCAAGCACCTAGCGTGCTTGTGAAAAAAAAAAAAAAGGGGGGGGGAAATGGGGGGGGGGTTTGCACAATTATTCCGACTAAAGCATTGCCCCTCTAAATGAATCTGAAAAAAAAAATGTTCCAAGTCTCTTAGATTCCGAGATCCGCCTAAAGGGGGGGAGAAGGGGGGCGGGGGGGGACTTTGAAAAATGGTTTTTACTTTACCGAGCCTCCTCTATACGAATCCGTAAAAAGAAAAAAATACGGGTCTCGTAGTTTCCGAGATACGATAGGGGGGGGGGGAGAAGGGGGGGGGGAAAAGGGGACGTTTGGCACTTTTCCCGTAGGTTTGAGAGTTACTTGTTTACGAATCTGTCAAAATATACCCACCTCCCCATCCACCATCTGGGAGAACAATTATGTCAGTGAGTGAGTGGTAATCTAGCTTTATATAATATAACTAGTATTTGCGTGTTGCGCGAGGTGCAAGCACCTCGCGTGCTTGTGAAAAAAAAAAAAGGGGGGGGTTGATTGGGGGAGATGGGGGGGTTTAGTATTTGCCTGTTGCGCGAGGTGCAAGCACCTCGCGTGCTTGTGAAAAAAACTAAAGCATTGCCCCTCTAAATCAAGTATTTGCGTGTTGCGCGAGGTGCAAGCACCTCGCGTGCTTGTGAAAAAAAAAAAAAAAAGAGGGGGTGGGGTGATGGGGGGGGGGGTTGCACAAGTATTTCGACTAAAGCATTGCCCCTCTAAATGAATCTGAAAAAAAAAATGTTCCAAGTCTCTTAGATTCGTAGATCCGCCTAAAGGGGGGGAGAAGGGGGGCGGGGGGGGGACTTTGAAAAATGGTTTTTACTTTACCGAGCCTCCTCTATACGAATCCGTAAAAAGAAAAAAATACGGGTCTCGTAGTTTCCGAGATACGATAGGGGGGGGGGAGAAGGGGGGGGAAAAGGGGGGGTTTGGCACTTTTCCCGTAGGTTTGAGAGTTACTTGTTTACGAATCTGTCAAAATATACCCACCTCCCCATCCACCATCTGGGAGAACAATTATGTCAATGAGTGAGTGAGTCAGTCAGTGGTAATTTAGCTTTATATAGTATAACTAGTATTTGCGTGTTGCGCGAGGTGCAAGCACCTCGCGTGCTTGTGAAAAAAACTAAAGCATTGCCCCTCTAAATCAAGTATTTGCGTGTTGCGCGAGGTGCAAGCACCTCGCGTGCTTGTGAAACAAAAAAAAAAAAAAAAAAGAGGGGGGGGAGTGATGGGGGGGGGGGGGGTTGCACAAGTATTTCGACTAAAGCATTGCCCCTCTAAATGAATCTGAAAAAAAAAATGTTCCAAGTCTCTTAGATTCCGAGATCCGCCTAAAGGGAGGGGAGAAGGGGGGCGGGGGGGGGACTTTGAAAAATGGTTTTTACTTTACCGAGCCTCCTCTATACGAATCCGTAAAAAAAAAAATACGGGTCTCGTAGTTTCCGAGATACGATAGGGAGGGGGGAGAAGGGGGGGAAAAGGGGAGGTTTGGCACTTTTCCCGTAGGTTTCAGAGTTACTTGTTTACGAATCTGTCAAAATATACCCACCTCCCCATCCACCATCTGGGAGAACAATTATGTCAGTGAGTCAGTGAGTGGTAATTTAGCTTTATATAGTATAATATAACTAGTATTTGCGTGTTGCGCGAGGTGCAAGCACCTCGCGTGCTTGTGAAAAAAAAAAAACAGGGGGGGGGTGATGGGGGGAGATGGGGGGTGGTTTAGTATTTGCGAGTTGCGCGAGGTGCAAGCACCTCGCGTGCTTGAGAAAAAAAAAAAAAAAATGGGGGGGGGGTAATGGGGGGGGGGGGTTGCAGAAGTATTTTGACTAAAGCATTGCCCCTCTAAATGAATCTGAAAAAAAAATGTTCCAAGTCTCTTCGATTCCGAGATCCGCCTAAAGGGGGGGAGAAGGGGGGCGGGGGGGGGACTTTGAAAAATGGTTTTTACTTTACCGAGCCTCCTCTATACGAATCCGTAAAAAGAAAAAAATACGGGTCTCGTAGTTTCCGAGATACGATAGGGGGGGGGCGAAGGGGGGGGAAAAGGGGAGGTTTGGCACTTTTCCCGTAGGTTTGAGAGTTACTTGTTTACGAATCTGTCAAAATATACCCACCTCCCCATCTACCATCTGGGAGAACAATTATGTCAATGAGTGAGTCAGTCAGTCAGTCAGTCAGTCAGTGGTAATTTAGCTTTATATAGTATAACTAGTATTTGCGTGTTGCGCGAGGTGCAAGCACCTCGCGTGCTTGTGAAAAAAAAAAAAAAAAGGCGGGGGTTGATGGAGGGGTTTAGTATTTGCGTGTTGCGCGAGGTGCAAGCACCTCGCGAGCTTGTGAAAAAAAAATAAAAAAAAAAAGAGGGGGGGGGGGGGGTGATGGGGGGGGGGGGTTGCACAAGTATTTCGACTTAAGCATTGCCCCTCTAAATGAATCTGAAAAAAAAAATGTTCCAAGTCTCTTAGATTCCGAGATCCGCCTAAAGGGGGGGAGAAGGGGGGCGGGGAGGGGGGACTTTGAAAAATGGTTTTTACTTTACCGAGCCTCCTCTATACGAATCCGTAAAAAGAAAAAATACGGGTCTCGTAGTTTCCGAGATACGATAGGGGGGGGGGAGAAGGGGGGGAAAAGGGGGGGTTTGGCACTTTTCCCGTAGGTTTGAGAGTTACTTGTTTACGAATCTGTCAAAATATACCCACCTCCCCATCCACCATCTGGGAGAACAATTCTGTCAGTGAGTCAGTGAGTGGTAATTTAGCTTTATATAGTATAACTAGTATTTGCGTGTTGCGCGAGGTGCAAGCACCTCGCGTGCTTGTGAAAAAAGAAATTGGTATTTGCGTGTTGCGCGAGGTGCAAGCACCTCGCGAGCTTGTGAAAAAAAAAAAAAAAAAGAGGGGGGGGGGGGGTGATGGGGGGGGGTGATGGGGGGGGGGGTTGCACAAGTATTTCGACTAAAGCATTGCCCCTCTAAATGAATCTGAAAAAAAAAATGTTCCAAGTCTCTTAGATTCCGAGATCCGCCTAAAGGGGGGGAGAAGGGGGGCGGGGAGGGGGGACTTTGAAAAATGGTTTTTACTTTACCGAGCCTCCTCTATACGAATCCGTAAAAAGAAAAAATACGGGTCTCGTAGTTACCGAGATACGATAGGGGGGGGGGGAGAAGGGGGGGAAAAGGGGGGGTTTGGCACTTTTCCCGTAGGTTTGAGAGTTACTTGTTTACGAATCTGTCAAAATATACCCACCTCCCCATCCACCATCTGGGAGAACAATTCTGTCAGTGAGTCAGTGAGTGGTAATTTAGCTTTATATAGTATAACTAGTATTTGCGTGTTGCGCGAGGTGCAAGCACCTCGCGTGCTTGTGAAAAAAGAAATTGGTATTTGCGTGTTGCGCGAGCTTGTGAAATAAAAAAAAAAAAGAGGGGGGGGGGGGTGATGGGGGGGGGGTTGCACAAGTATGAAAATGTTATTTCAATTTATTTAAGACAATGATTTGGTAGTAGTAGTTAATTAATTGAATAAGTGGTTGATTGATTAAGTATAACCTACCACTCGTGATTTTTTCGTCTAGCTTGATAGGTAGGCTTTTAAAAATTACGAGCTTAGACCAAAAAGTTAAGCTCAAGTTATTTTAAAGAATCATAAATTAGCTGAATATTGATTAATATTCCTATCTCCGCCATTTGATCCACACCCCTTGTTACACCCTGTATATCTCCGCCATTTGATCCGCACCCCTTGTTACACCCTGTATATTTTTCCTGTTTATTTTTTTTCTATTGTCATTTATACGATACGATTTAAAAAACTTAATCCTATATAAAAACTTTAATTGAAATTAACAATAATTTTATTACACATGGCTTACATGGGCACTTATAAAACGTCATAAGCTAGTGCACGGTTCGAATCGGTCGTCTACGGAGAAGAACCCACAAGAAACTCCATGGTAACTCTTTTCAAAACGTGACTGATTTTCACAATGTTTCCATCTTCTTCTTATCGTGTGGGTAAGTGAGGTGAGTTTCTAGACCGCCTCTAGGGCCTCTGACGTGGTCTATTTTGACGACCGCCATTTGGCGACCGGGACCACCGGCTTATACGTGCCTTCCGAAGCACGGAACCATCTTTTTATCAGACAGTCAGGTGATTCAGGCCTGCAATGTCCTAGCCAAACTGGAAACAACTTTACAAAGTATGCTTCCCGCGGGAATCGAACCCACGACCACCGGGTCACAAGGCAAACGCCTAAACCACTCGACCACGGAGGCAGTTTCCATTAAAGTTTATATTAGTACTAGTATTTGCGTGTTGCGCGAGGTGCAAGCACCTCGCGTGCTTGTGAAAAAATAAAGTTTTTGCGTGTTGCGCGAGGTGCAAGCACCTCGCGTGCTTGTGACAAAAACTAAAGCATTGCCCCTCTAAATCAAGTATTTGCGTGTTGCGCGAGGTGCAAGCACCTCGCGTGCTTGTGAAAAAAAAAAAAAAAAAGAGGGGGGGGGTGATGGGGGGGGGGGGGTTGCACAAGTATTTCGACTAAAGCATTGCCCCTCTAAATGAATCTGAAAAAAAAATGTTCCAAGTCTCTTAGATTCCGAGATCCGCCTAAAGGGGGGAGAAGGGGGGCGGGGGGGGGGGACTTTGAAAAATGGTTTTTACTTTACCGAGCCTCCTCAATACGAATCCGTAAAAAAAAAAATACGGGTCTCGTAGTTTCCGAGATACGATAGGGAGGGGGGAGAAGGGGGGTGAAAAGGGGAGGTTTGGCACTTTTCCCGTAGGTTTGAGAGTTACTTGTTTACGAATCTGTCAAAATATACCCACCTCCCCATCCACCATCTGGGAGAACAATTATGTCAATGAGTCAGTGAGTGAGTGAGTGGTAATTTAGCTTTATATAGTATAACTAGTATTTGCGTGTAGCGCGAGGTGCAAGCACCTCGCGTGCTAGTGAAAAAGAAATGGGGGGGGAGACGGGGGGGTTTAGTATTTGCGTGTTGCGCGAGGTGCAAGCACCTAGCGTGCTTGTGAAAAAAAAAAAAAAGGGGGGGGGAAATGGGGGGGGGGTTTGCACAATTATTCCGACTAAAGCATTGCCCCTCTAAATGAATCTGAAAAAAAAAATGTTCCAAGTCTCTTAGATTCCGAGATCCGCCTAAAGGGGGGGAGAAGGGGGGCGGGGGGGGACTTTGAAAAATGGTTTTTACTTTACCGAGCCTCCTCTATACGAATCCGTAAAAAGAAAAAAATACGGGTCTCGTAGTTTCCGAGATACGATAGGGGGGGGGGGGAGAAGGGGGGGGGGAAAAGGGGACGTTTGGCACTTTTCCCGTAGGTTTGAGAGTTACTTGTTTACGAATCTGTCAAAATATACCCACCTCCCCATCCACCATCTGGGAGAACAATTATGTCAGTGAGTGAGTGGTAATCTAGCTTTATATAATATAACTAGTATTTGCGTGTTGCGCGAGGTGCAAGCACCTCGCGTGCTTGTGAAAAAAAAAAAAGGGGGGGGTTGATTGGGGGAGATGGGGGGGTTTAGTATTTGCCTGTTGCGCGAGGTGCAAGCACCTCGCGTGCTTGTGAAAAAAACTAAAGCATTGCCCCTCTAAATCAAGTATTTGCGTGTTGCGCGAGGTGCAAGCACCTCGCGTGCTTGTGAAAAAAAAAAAAAAAAGAGGGGGTGGGGTGATGGGGGGGGGGGTTGCACAAGTATTTCGACTAAAGCATTGCCCCTCTAAATGAATCTGAAAAAAAAAATGTTCCAAGTCTCTTAGATTCGTAGATCCGCCTAAAGGGGGGGAGAAGGGGGGCGGGGGGGGACTTTGAAAAATGGTTTTTACTTTACCGAGCCTCCTCTATACGAATCCGTAAAAAGAAAAAAATACGGGTCTCGTAGTTTCCGAGATACGATAGGGGGGGGGGGAGAAGGGGGGGGAAAAGGGGGGGTTTGGCACTTTTCCCGTAGGTTTGAGAGTTACTTGTTTACGAATCTGTCAAAATATACCCACCTCCCCATCCACCATCTGGGAGAACAATTATGTCAATGAGTGAGTGAGTCAGTCAGTGGTAATTTAGCTTTATATAGTATAACTAGTATTTGCGTGTTGCGCGAGGTGCAAGCACCTCGCGTGCTTGTGAAAAAAACTAAAGCATTGCCCCTCTAAATCAAGTATTTGCGTGTTGCGCGAGGTGCAAGCACCTCGCGTGCTTGTGAAACAAAAAAAAAAAAAAAAAAGAGGGGGGGGGAGTGATGGGGGGGGGGGGGGGTTGCACAAGTATTTCGACTAAAGCATTGCCCCTCTAAATGAATCTGAAAAAAAAAATGTTCCAAGTCTCTTAGATTCCGAGATCCGCCTAAAGGGAGGGGAGAAGGGGGGCGGGGGGGGGACTTTGAAAAATGGTTTTTACTTTACCGAGCCTCCTCTATACGAATCCGTAAAAAAAAATACGGGTCTCGTAGTTTCCGAGATACGATAGGGAGGGGGGAGAAGGGGGGGAAAAGGGGAGGTTTGGCACTTTTCCCGTAGGTTTCAGAGTTACTTGTTTACGAATCTGTCAAAATATACCCACCTCCCCATCCACCATCTGGGAGAACAATTATGTCAGTGAGTCAGTGAGTGGTAATTTAGCTTTATATAGTATAATATAACTAGTATTTGCGTGTTGCGCGAGGTGCAAGCACCTCGCGTGCTTGTGAAAAAAAAAAAACAGGGGGGGGGTGATGGGGGGAGATGGGGGGTGGTTTAGTATTTGCGAGTTGCGCGAGGTGCAAGCACCTCGCGTGCTTGAGAAAAAAAAAAAAAAATGGGGGGGGGGTAATGGGGGGGGGGGGGTTGCAGAAGTATTTTGACTAAAGCATTGCCCCTCTAAATGAATCTGAAAAAAAAATGTTCCAAGTCTCTTCGATTCCGAGATCCGCCTAAAGGGGGGGAGAAGGGGGGCGGGGGGGGGACTTTGAAAAATGGTTTTACTTTACCGAGCCTCCTCTATACGAATCCGTAAAAAGAAAAAAATACGGGTCTCGTAGTTTCCGAGATACGATAGGGGGGGGGGCGAAGGGGGGGGAAAAGGGGAGGTTTGGCACTTTTCCCGTAGGTTTGAGAGTTACTTGTTTACGAATCTGTCAAAATATACCCACCTCCCCATCTACCATCTGGGAGAACAATTATGTCAATGAGTGAGTCAGTCAGTCAGTCAGTCAGTCAGTGGTAATTTAGCTTTATATAGTATAACTAGTATTTGCGTGTTGCGCGAGGTGCAAGCACCTCGCGTGCTTGTGAAAAAAAAAAAAAAAAGGCGGGGGTTGATGGAGGGGTTTAGTATTTGCGTGTTGCGCGAGGTGCAAGCACCTCGCGAGCTTGTGAAAAAAAAATAAAAAAAAAAGAGGGGGGGGGGGGTGATGGGGGGGGGGTTGCACAAGTATTTCGACTTAAGCATTGCCCCTCTAAATGAATCTGAAAAAAAAAATGTCCCAAGTCTCTTAGATTCCGAGATCCGCCTAAAGGGGGGGAGAAGGGGGGCGGGGAGGGGGGACTTTGAAAAATGGTTTTTACTTTACCGAGCCTCCTCTATACGAATCCGTAAAAAGAAAAAATACGGGTCTCGTAGTTTCCGAGATACGATAGGGGGGGGGGAGAAGGGGGGGAAAAGGGGGGGTTTGGCACTTTTCCCGTAGGTTTGAGAGTTACTTGTTTACGAATCTGTCAAAATATACCCACCTCCCCATCCACCATCTGGGAGAACAATTCTGTCAGTGAGTCAGTGAGTGGTAATTTAGCTTTATATAGTATAACTAGTATTTGCGTGTTGCGCGAGGTGCAAGCACCTCGCGTGCTTGTGAAAAAAGAAATTGGTATTTGCGTGTTGCGCGAGGTGCAAGCACCTCGCGAGCTTGTGAAAAAAAAAAAAAAAAAGAGGGGGGGGGGGGGTGATGGGGGGGGGTGATGGGGGGGGGGTTGCACAAGTATTTCGACTAAAGCATTGCCCCTCTAAATGAATCTGAAAAAAAAAATGTTCCAAGTCTCTTAGATTCCGAGATCCGCCTAAAGGGGGGGAGAAGGGGGGCGGGGAGGGGGGACTTTGAAAAATGGTTTTTACTTTACCGAGCCTCCTCTATACGAATCCGTAAAAAGAAAAAATACGGGTCTCGTAGTTTCCGAGATACGATAGGGGGGGGGGGAGAAGGGGGGGAAAAGGGGGGGTTTGGCACTTTTCCCGTAGGTTTGAGAGTTACTTGTTTACGAATCTGTCAAAATATACCCACCTCCCCATCCACCATCTGGGAGAACAATTCTGTCAGTGAGTCAGTGAGTGGTAATTTAGCTTTATATAGTATAACTAGTATTTGCGTGTTGCGCGAGGTGCAAGCACCTCGCGTGCTTGTGAAAAAAGAAATTGGTATTTGCGTGTTGCGCGAGGTGCAAGCACCTCGCGAGCTTGTGAAAAAAAAAAAAAAAAAGAGGGGGGGGGGGGTGATGGGGGGGGGGGTTGCACAAGTATTTCGACTAAAGCATTGCCCCTCTAAATGAATCTGAAAAAAAAATGTTCCAAGTCTCTTAGATTCGTAGATCCGCCTAAAGGGGGGGAGAAGGGGGGCGGGGGGGGGACTTTGAAAAATGGTTTTTACTTTACCGAGCCTCCTCTATACGAATCCGTAAAAAGAAAAAAATACGGGTCTCGTAGTTTCCGAGATACGATAGGGGGGGGGGAGAAGGGGGGGGAAAAGGGGGGGTTTGGCACTTTTCCCGTAGGTTTGAGAGTTACTTGTTTACGAATCTGTCAAAATATACCCACCTCCCCATCCACCATCTGGGAGAACAATTATGTGAATGAGTGAGTGAGTCAGTCAGTGGTAATTTAGCTTTATATAGTATAACTAGTATTTGCGTGTTGCGCGAGGTGCAAGCACCTCGCGTGCTTGTGAAAAAAACTAAAGCATTGCCCCTCTAAATCAAGTATTTGCGTGTTGCGCGAGGTGCAAGCACCTCGCGTGCTTGTGAAACAAAAAAAAAAAAAAAAAAAGAGGGGGGGGAGTGATGGGGGGGGGGGGTTGCACAAGTATTTCGACTAAAGCATTGCCCCTCTAAATGAATCTGAAAAAAAAAATGTTCCAAGTCTCTTAGATTCCGAGATCCGCCTAAAGGGAGGGGAGAAGGGGGGCGGGGGGGGGACTTTGAAAAATGGTTTTTACTTTACCGAGCCTCCTCTATACGAATCCGTAAAAAAAAAAAATACGGGTCTCGTAGTTTCCGAGATACGATAGGGAGGGGGGAGAAGGGGGGGGAAAAGGGGAGGTTTGGCACTTTTCCCGTAGGTTTCAGAGTTACTTGTTTACGAATCTGTCAAAATATACCCACCTCCCCATCCACCATCTGGGAGAACAATTATGTCAGTGAGTCAGTGAGTGGTAATTTAGCTTTATATAGTATAATATAACTAGTATTTGCGTGTTGCGCGAGGTGCAAGCACCTCGCGTGCTTGTGAAAAAAAAAAAACAGGGGGGGGGTGATGGGGGGAGATGGGGGGTGGTTTAGTATTTGCGAGTTGCGCGAGGTGCAAGCACCTCGCGTGCTTGAGAAAAAAAAAAAAAAAATGGGGGGGGGGTAATGGGGGGGGGGTAATGGGGGGGGGGGGTTGCAGAAGTATTTTGACTAAAGCATTGCCCCTCTAAATGAATCTGAAAAAAAAAATGTTCCAAGTCTCTTCGATTCCGAGATCCGCCTAAAGGGGGGGAGAAGGGGGGCGGGGGGGGGACTTTGAAAAATGGTT
Source organism: Tholera decimalis (assembly GCA_943138885.2). Taxonomy (NCBI): domain Eukaryota; kingdom Metazoa; phylum Arthropoda; class Insecta; order Lepidoptera; family Noctuidae; genus Tholera; species Tholera decimalis. The sequence goes on along the minus strand of OW964552.2, from coordinate 5,785,433 downwards.
TTTACTTTACCGAGCCTCCTCTATACGAATCCGTAAAAAGAAAAAAATACGGGTCTCGTAGTTTCCGAGATACGATAGGGGGGGGGGCGAAGGGGGGGGAAAAGGGGAGGTTTGGCACTTTTCCCGTAGGTTTGAGAGTTACTTGTTTACGAATCTGTCAAAATATACCCACCTCCCCATCCACCATCTGGGAGAACAATTATGTCAATGAGTGAGTCAGTCAGTCAGTCAGTCAGTCAGTGGTAATTTAGCTTTATATAGTATAACTAGTATTTGCGTGTTGCGCGAGGTGCAAGCACCTCGCGTGCTTGTGAAAAAAAAAAAAAAAAGGCGGGGGTTGATGGAGGGGTTTAGTATTTGCGTGTTGCGCGAGGTGCAAGCACCTCGCGAGCTTGTGAAAAAAAAATAAAAAAAAAAAGAGGGGGGGGGGGGGTGATGGGGGGGGGGTTGCACAAGTATTTCGACTTAAGCATTGCCCCTCTAAATGAATCTGAAAAAAAAAATGTTCCAAGTCTCTTAGATTCCGAGATCCGCCTAAAGGGGGGGAGAAGGGGGGCGGGGAGGGGGGACTTTGAAAAATGGTTTTTACTTTACCGAGCCTCCTCTATACGAATCCGTAAAAAGAAAAAATACGGGTCTCATAGTTTCCGAGATACAATAGGGGGGGGGGGAGAAGGGGGGGGAAAAGGGGGGTTTGGCACTTTTCCCGTAGGTTTGAGAGTTACTTGTTTACGAATCTGTCAAAATATACCCACCTCCCCATCCACCATCTGGGAGAACAATTCTGTCAGTGAGTCAGTGAGTGGTAATTTAGCTTTATATAGTATAACTAGTATTTGCGTGTTGCGCGAGGTGCAAGCACCTCGCGTGCTTGTGAAAAAAGAAATTGGTATTTGCGTGTTGCGCGAGGTGCAAGCACCTCGCGAGCTTGTGAAAAAAAAAAAAAAAAAGAGGGGGGGGGGTGATGGGGGGGGTGATGGGGGGGGGGGTTGCACAAGTATTTCGACTAAAGCATTGCCCCTCTAAATGAATCTGAAAAAAAAAATGTTCCAAGTCTCTTAGATTCCGAGATCCGCCTAAAGGGGGGGAGAAGGGGGGCGGGGAGGGGGGACTTTGAAAAATGGTTTTTACTTTACCGAGCCTCCTCTATACGAATCCGTAAAAAGAAAAAATACGGGTCTCGTAGTTTCCGAGATACGATAGGGGGGGGGGGGGGAGAAGGGGGGGAAAAGGGGGGGTTTGGCACTTTTCCCGTAGGTTTGAGAGTTACTTGTTTACGAATCTGTCAAAATATACCCACCTCCCCATCCACCATCTGGGAGAACAATTCTGTCAGTGAGTCAGTGAGTGGTAATTTAGCTTTATATAGTATAACTAGTATTTGCGTGTTGCGCGAGGTGCAAGCACCTCGCGTGCTTGTGAAAAAAGAAATTGGTATTTGCGTGTTGCGCGAGGTGCAAGCACCTCGCGAGCTTGTGAAAAAAAAAAAAAAAAGAGGGGGGGGGGGTGATGGGGGGGGGTTGCACAAGTATTTCGACTAAAGCATTGCCCCTCTAAATGAATCTGAAAAAAAAAATGTTCCAAGTCTCTTAGATTCCGAGATCCGCCTAAAGGGGGGGAGAAGGGGGGCGGGGGGGGACTTTGAAAAATGGTTTTTACTTTACCGAGCCTCCTCTATACGAATCCGTAAAAAACAAAAAATACGGTTCTCGTAGTTTCCGAGATACGATAGAGGGGGGGGAGAAGGGGGGGGAAAAGGGGGGGTTTGGCACTTTTCCCGTAGGTTTGAGAGTTACTTGTTTACGAATCTGTCAAAATATACCCACCTCCCCATCCACCATCTGGGAGAACAATTATGTCAATGAGTGAGTGAGTCAGTCAGTGGTAATTTAGCTTTATATAGTATAACTAGTATTTGCGTGTTGCGCGAGGTGCAAGCACCTCGCGTGCTTGTGAAAAAAACTAAAGCATTGCCCCTCTAAATCAAGTATTTGCGTGTTGCGCGAGGTGCAAGCACCTCGCGTGCTTGTGAAACAAAAAAAAAAAAAAAAAAAGAGGGGGGGGAGTGATGGGGGGGGGGGGGTTGCACAAGTATTTCGACTAAAGCATTGCCCCTCTAAATGAATCTGAAAAAAAAAATGTTCCAAGTCTCTTAGATTCCGAGATCCGCCTAAAGGGAGGGGAGAAGGGGGGCGGGGGGGGGACTTTGAAAAATGGTTTTTACTTTACCGAGCCTCCTCTATACGAATCCGTAAAAAAAAAAAATACGGGTCTCGTAGTTTCCGAGATACGATAGGGAGGGGGGAGAAGGGGGGGGAAAAGGGGAGGTTTGGCACTTTTCCCGTAGGTTTCAGAGTTACTTGTTTACGAATCTGTCAAAATATACCCACCTCCCCATCCACCATCTGGGAGAACAATTATGTCAGTGAGTCAGTGAGTGGTAATTTAGCTTTATATAGTATAATATAACTAGTATTTGCGTGTTGCGCGAGGTGCAAGCACCTCGCGTGCTTGTGAAAAAAAAAAAACAGGGGGGGGGGTGATGGGGGGAGATGGGGGGTGGTTTAGTATTTGCGAGTTGCGCGAGGTGCAAGCACCTCGCGTGCTTGAGAAAAAAAAAAAAAAAATGGGGGGGGGGTAATGGGGGGGGGGTAATGGGGGGGGGGGGGTTGCAGAAGTATTTTGACTAAAGCATTGCCCCTCTAAATGAATCTGAAAAAAAAAATGTTCCAAGTCTCTTCGATTCCGAGATCCGCCTAAAGGGGGGGAGAAGGGGGGCGGGGGGGGGACTTTGAAAAATGGTTTTTACTTTACCGAGCCTCCTCTATACGAATCCGTAAAAAGAAAAAAATACGGGTCTCGTAGTTTCCGAGATACGATAGGGGGGGGGCGAAGGGGGGGGAAAAGGGGAGGTTTGGCACTTTTCCCGTAGGTTTGAGAGTTACTTGTTTACGAATCTGTCAAAATATACCCACCTCCCCATCCACCATCTGGGAGAACAATTATGTCAATGAGTGAGTCAGTCAGTCAGTCAGTCAGTCAGTGGTAATTTAGCTTTATATAGTATAACTAGTATTTGCGTGTTGCGCGAGGTGCAAGCACCTCGCGTGCTTGTGAAAAAAAAAAAAAAAAGGCGGGGGTTGATGGAGGGGTTTAGTATTTGCGTGTTGCGCGAGGTGCAAGCACCTCGCGAGCTTGTGAAAAAAAAATAAAAAAAAAAGAGGGGGGGGGGGTGATGGGGGGGGGTTGCACAAGTATTTCGACTTAAGCATTGCCCCTCTAAATGAATCTGAAAAAAAAAATGTTCCAAGTCTCTTAGATTCCGAGATCCGCCTAAAGGGGGGGAGAAGGGGGGCGGGGAGGGGGGACTTTGAAAAATGGTTTTTACTTTACCGAGCCTCCTCTATACGAATCCGTAAAAAGAAAAAATACGGGTCTCATAGTTTCCGAGATACAATAGGGGGGGGGGGAGAAGGGGGGGGAAAAGGGGGGTTTGGCACTTTTCCCGTAGGTTTGAGAGTTACTTGTTTACGAATCTGTCAAAATATACCCACCTCCCCATCCACCATCTGGGAGAACAATTCTGTCAGTGAGTCAGTGAGTGGTAATTTAGCTTTATATAGTATAACTAGTATTTGCGTGTTGCGCGAGGTGCAAGCACCTCGCGTGCTTGTGAAAAAAGAAATTGGTATTTGCGTGTTGCGCGAGGTGCAAGCACCTCGCGAGCTTGTGAAAAAAAAAAAAAAAAAGAGGGGGGGGGGGGTGATGGGGGGGGTGATGGGGGGGGGGGTTGCACAAGTATTTCGACTAAAGCATTGCCCCTCTAAATGAATCTGAAAAAAAAAATGTTCCAAGTCTCTTAGATTCCGAGATCCGCCTAAAGGGGGGGAGAAGGGGGGCGGGGAGGGGGGACTTTGAAAAATGGTTTTTACTTTACCGAGCCTCCTCTATACGAATCCGTAAAAAGAAAAAATACGGGTCTCGTAGTTTCCGAGATACGATAGGGGGGGGGGGGAGAAGGGGGGGAAAAGGGGGGGTTTGGCACTTTTCCCGTAGGTTTGAGAGTTACTTGTTTACGAATCTGTCAAAATATACCCACCTCCCCATCCACCATCTGGGAGAACAATTCTGTCAGTGAGTCAGTGAGTGGTAATTTAGCTTTATATAGTATAACTAGTATTTGCGTGTTGCGCGAGGTGCAAGCACCTCGCGTGCTTGTGAAAAAAGAAATTGGTATTTGCGTGTTGCGCGAGGTGCAAGCACCTCGCGAGCTTGTGAAAAAAAAAAAAAAAAGAGGGGGGGGGGGTGATGGGGGGGGGTTGCACAAGTATTTCGACTAAAGCATTGCCCCTCTAAATGAATCTGAAAAAAAAAATGTTCCAAGTCTCTTAGATTCCGAGATCCGCCTAAAGGGGGGGAGAAGGGGGGCGGGGGGGGACTTTGAAAAATGGTTTTTACTTTACCGAGCCTCCTCTATACGAATCCGTAAAAAACAAAAAATACGGTTCTCGTAGTTTCCGAGATACGATAGAGGGGGGGGAGAAGGGGGGGGAAAAGGGGAGGTTTGGCACTTTTCCCGTAGGTTTGAGAGTTACTTGTTTACGAATCTGTCAAAATATACCCACCTCCCCATCCACCATCTGGGAGAACAATTATGTCAATGAGTGAGTCAGTGAGTGGTAATCTAGCTTTATATAATATAACTAGTATTTGCGTGTTGCGCGAGGTGCAAGCACCTCGCGTGCTTGTGAAAAAAAAAAAAAAAAGGCGGGGGTTGATGGAGGGGTTTAGTATTTGCGTGTTGCGCGAGGTGCAAGCACCTCGCGAGCTTGTGAAAAAAAAATAAAAAAAAAAAGAGGGGGGGGGGGGGTGATGGGGGGGGGGTTGCACAAGTATTTCGACTTAAGCATTGTCCCTCTAAATGAATCTGAAAAAAAAAATGTTCCAAGTCTCTTAGATTCCGAGATCCGCCTAAAGGGGGGGAGAAGGGGGGCGGGGAGGGGGGACTTTGAAAAATGGTTTTTACTTTACCGAGCCTCCTCTATACGAATCCGTAAAAAGAAAAAATACGGGTCTCGTAGTTTCCGAGCGTGCTTGTGAAAAAAACTAAAGCATGGCCCCTCTAAATCAAGTATTTGCGTGTTGCGCGAGGTGCAAGCACCTCGCGTGCTTGTGAAAAAAAAAAAAAAAAAGAGGGGGGGGGGTGATGGGGGGGGGATTGCACAAGTATTTCGACTAAAGCATTGCCCCTCTAAATGAATCTGAAAAAAAAAATGTTCCAAGTCTCTTAGATTCCGAGATCTGCCTAAAGGGGGGAGAAGGGGGGCGGGGGGGGGGACTTTGAAAAATGGTTTTTACTTTACCGAGCCTCCTCTATACGAATCCGTAAAAAGAAAAAAATACGGGTCTCGTAGTTTCCGAGATACGATAGGGGGGGGGGAGAAGGGGGCGGAAAAGGGGGGGTTTGGCACTTTTCCCGTAGGTTTGAGAGTTACTTGTTTACGAATCTGTCAAAATATACCCACCTCCCCATCCACCATCTGGGAGAACAATTATGTCAATGAGTGAGTCAGTGAGTGGTAATCTAGCTTTATATAATATAATAATGACAGGCTAGTATAGAGTAAGTAAAATAGAACAATGGAATAACTAATCAAAAACGAACATTAATAATAAATGTACCCATGTCCTTCTGCCTCAATGAATCTCTAAGCTTCAAACAACTGGTCTGCAATGTTTAATAAACGCCTAGTTCCACCCGTTTGATAGGGGAAGTTCGGTGGTACCGCAAGAAGTCATATAGAACTAAATTAGTGCAATAGTCCCGTACTAACACAAAGCGGGCCAAAGTGGCTTGGAGCTTCGCAAGGCAGAATTAATGAAGTCTATGAACTGGCAGTAAGCATTATCTTTGTGCAGGTAATTTTCCTGAGTTTGGAGATAACATAAGGATAATTATTATGGTCGTGTCCAACAAAGACTGGAAGCTCTAAAAACCACTATAAGTAATTGGAATTAATCGAAAGAAGGTTTTTGTTATTATTAACTTGCTGTGCCTCGTGTGCGCGGTTGTCGAAAAATAATATGCGTCGCTTTAATGAGAGTACAGTCCCTGTCACAGAATTCTTAATAATAAGATTTCTGTGGTCCCTGTGTTATCTTATCTGCGTTATGTGATCGCTATTGATCTTAAGAAGAGAGTAATGCAAGGCCAAGTAAGACACCACTTCCAATTACAATAAAGAATTTGTGAATAAAGGTCTTGCAAATATTGACGTTGTTTCCATGCACCCCCTTACGCAGTCGTTACTTTATCATTTTATTTAGCCACGAGCTCCAATTGTGTAAGATGTTATTAATAACCTAATCGCGAAGTAAATATCATTTCAACATAGTTTAGTCAAACAAAAAAGAATAAGTCTACTTCGTTACAATATAAAATTTTCGCCAAGTGCGACTAATACAAAAATGTAAAGGGGAAGATTGTAAAAATTATACCGTCCGAGTGCTGGACCAGATGGTACTGATGTCACTTTAACTCTAGTTTTTATTTTATTTCAGACTGTTTCATGTTATTAGACTCAAGTTTTTGAAGTTTCATCGCTTTATTAAGGTGGATAAAGGAAAGTATAAGATTCATTCATATTAATAACTTCCATATATTATATATATATCCGGGGTTACGGGAGTGTTCTAACGAAATACCGCGGCCCTGGTAGTTAAGAGCAGCTGAAGGAACAGGGCGCGTTATCTCCACAAGAAACACATCGATCCGTGTCTATATTTTGACGTAAAAGAAGGACAAATAAACAAATGCAATTTCGCTAATATGGATCATGAAACCTCATACTTGAATAATAGCACTCTGTATTATCTTATACTAGCTTCTGCCCGCGACTTCGTACGCGTAGGAAGGTTTTCCCGCGCAAATTCCGATCCCGTGCGAATTTCGGGATAAAAAGTAGCCTATGTGTTATTCCAGAATGTCAACTATCTACTTACCAAATTTCATTCGGATCCGATCAGTAGTTTTTGCGTGAAAGAGTAACAAACATCCATCCATCCTCACAAACTTTCTCATTTATAATATTAGTATAGTACGATACGAAGTACGATAGAACCACGGAATAGAAAATACAGTGGAAGTGCCGCTCAGATATCGCACGCGTGTCAACATTAAGCACAGATGCGCGACATTCAAAGCGACATTAGCTTATTCGCTGTCAGATTCATGTCGCGATTGGTTGTCTCTAAAATACACGAAATATTAGAAATTATGCCTTGCTGTGCGGTTTGGACCTGCAAAAACGAAAGCAGTAAATAAAATGTATCTTGTGGAGGCTTATTGTATCATCGATAAGTATTAAAGTTTGTTAATTTTAAATATATTTGATTTTAATGATAATACCACATTTCATGACTTCAATGCAAACTATTAACAACCTTATTTGCATCAACACAACGTTTAAATCTACTTGGTCGTTATCTAGAGGAACATACTATAAATTCTAGTAACTTCGACGCTACTCAATTAGGGATGGGACACATTCGTAAAGTAGGTTTGTATCGATATTTTTTATTTATTTCTAACTCTTCATTTCATAGCTGGCACCATCATTCAGAAAATTGATTTCGGACGGTTTATGTGTATAATTCATAAATGTTTAACTGAGATTGCACAGAAATGTCGACGTTTTAACCACACGTAGCCTGCATGCGTCTGTAGTAGATGCGAGTCGCTAATCACACCGTCTATTGTACACTCATTTTTATAAATGATTGTCCTGTGTTAAATTGAAGTGTACAATAAAGTATATAATAATAATAATATTAATATTTAAAAATGTAATCTATATGTATATATATTAAATAAATGGAATAATAATAATATAATAATGTAGGTACTGGGATCGGTCTATCATCACTGACAGGACTATTGTTGCCAATAAGCCTGATATAGTGGTAATAGACCGATTAGAGCGTCGCACAATGATGCCGTGAAAGCCGAGAAAGATAAGCAAATTAAGTATCTTGACTTGGCTCACGAGGTTGTTGACATGTGGGATGTGGATACAGCAATCATTGTGCCGATAGTCGTCTCAGCCAATGGCATAATAGCCAAGAGCCTCGACAAACATCTTAGGAGGCTCTCGTTGGGCAGCTGGATCAAGGGCTTGATCCAGAAAGCAGTACTTCTGGACACGGCGCGAATTGTTAGAAGGTTCCTCTCTCAAGAGCCCTGACCACCGGTAGCTTGGACCCTGTTCCCGATACCGGTGGGCTACTGTTTTTTTATATTTTTAAATGTTTTTTTGTTTTTATAGGAATATTTAAAAATGTAAATAATATGTATATAAAATGTAATAAAGGAAATAATAATAATAATTACACTAATATTATTAGTCAAAAGTTTGTGTTTGTTACTTCTTCACGCTCGAAAGGCTGAACGGATTTCAATGAAACTTGGTACACGGGTGGACCATGTCCTGGAATAGAACATATGATTTTTCCTGAGACTATGTTCCCTTGGGATAATTTTATATTTTGACGCGGGCGAAGCCGCTGGTAGCAGTTAGTAGTTAATAAAGAAAACATCACATAATGTAAACCGTAACAAATCAATTTCTGGATATTGACCTCAAAAAAAAAGTAAAAAAGTAATTTAAATATTTCAGTTTTCCCCAAGATCCTTTTATTAATGAAAATTGATGTTTATTGGGTCGTCAATATTCCAAAACATAATCTCAAAACCACAGAAATCTTAATAATAAGGCAATAGAAATGCTATCTACTGTCATTTAATACTGGGACGCGTGTAGCCGGTTCGCAGCTACCACCACATAAACAAACAATAGATACACACTTTCGCCTACACATGCATTTTGCATTATTACAACAAAATTAAACTTTAAGCGATGACATTACGCAATATTTTCTAAAAACGCATAATCTCAGGTGGCGTAACGTGTGCGAGAAGAAGAGAAAGATATCGCGCGCTCACTCTCACTTAGGAATAGTGCAGTGCAAAGCTCGAAATGCTCATATTATTATCGTTAATTTTCTGTTGAGCGTTAATAGCCAAGGAGTCTCGTAACAACAGATAACTAATTTATTGAAAGTTTTTCATTCCTCGACGCGCTTTTAGACGATTTATTTAGGAGAAAAGGGAATACAATAAAACGTTAAGTGTAAGTATATTTTTTATTATTTAGTTATACAAATCTTAAAGGCTCTCCAATATTTCACCTTATAGGAAAAAAAAGACCAAATCAAATAGAGCAATAATGGCACAACTAAATACCGAACAATGAAGAATATACTTTATTGTTCATCAAAATAAATTGTTACACAACTGTTTTACGTAAATTCTATGGTTACGATGGCGATCTTATCGCCTATAGCGATATATTCTAGACAATCTTAGGATGAATTGATAATATCCGGATCTTTCGGAAACCTGTAATAATAGCATTGGATAAAGTAAAACAGATGCATAAATAATATGAAAACGTATCGATCCGATCCAACTTAATCCATTATACTTACAATATACATAATAATATGTATCCTCAATTATTTTGTCATAAAAAAAGATAAATACTGAACACTTCAATGATACAAGGTTACCCAACGCAGACTGTTATTTAACTTACCATCTTATTAATATTCTGAATAAAAAAATAGTTAAAAAGTACGAATTAACAGATATATAATCGTTCAAAAACGACTTTTTATAAACTATTTAAACAGGAAAAAACATGTTTAATGAAAATACGTATTGAAATATTTAACGAAAAATTATATTTCATTTGAATTTCGGTAAAACTACGTATTAACTATTAAGCTAAAGGTAATAAATTACCGATACCAAATAGTAGTGGCACGTCACTAATTCGCGGCCAACTCGTGCGGCGTGTTCCTGGAATGTACGTAAACGACGATATTGTTTATTGCACATGACTATAATATTTCATTGCTGCTTTTAGTAGTTGTAACAGTAGGCATGAACAAGCTTAAGTATTAATGGTTATTGAATTGAGAAAAAAAAAAATTCTGTGATAATCGTAGTAATGTGGCGAAAATATTTGATTTGATTATATTTTTTAAAAACGACATTATTTCAAAAATTAAGTACTTACATATGAAATGTTATCCCTTTATTTGTAAAGTTACAAATTTTGGAAGAGTTTCCGCAGTTGGATATGCTGCAAAACACCATGTTTACCTCTCCGCGTCCCAAACAACACAAGTAACCGCAACAAACGCTCCACGCGCACTTATGGCCTACGTGTCACATGCGCGGCGACAAGGTCACGCGTCTTTGCGACTTCTATTGCCTTATTATTAAGATTTCTGTGCTCAAAACATAATCATATCATCAGTTAGGGAAGTTTCCTACGTCTAATCATATTACCAATTTAATAAAACCATCACGGCAAAATATATTAATATACGCTTTCATCACCTATTAAAATTAAACATAAAACTATCAAAACGGCAATTATTAAACAAATATGTATAATTTCAAGATCAATAAATATTTTTAATACTATTAACATTTCATTGAACACTAGCTTGTGCCAGCGGCTTCGCCCGCATGAAATTAATACTTTGTTATATGATTTATAGCCTATCTATAGCACTCAAGAATAATGCAGCTACATATTAGGGAAAGAATTTTCAGAATCGATTCAGTAGTTTCAGAGATTACCCCTACATACAAACTTACAAATTTTACCTCTTTAATATTAAAATAGATTCTATTTTTTTAATGATGATCAACCTTTTTCCATTACTGACCATTTGTATGATGTCGATAAATTATTACATTGCTCACACGAATAAAATACGTAACATCGATATTAAAATATCGATATTTGTCTACATCTCTATCTGAGTAGCAAAAGACATTACATCTGCATGCTTTTTTTTTTTTTTTTTTTAGTTAGGGCCACTCGTAGTTTAGCTCTATACGGCTAATGTACTACTTAACCGGTCTGTACATCTGCATGCAAATATGACATCTATTTCAAAGTTCTTAGCGTTCCGAATAGAATAAATTGGTTACAGTGCCATCTAGCGTTGAGTAGCTGAACTCGTTGCAAATTATTCGATTTATGTTTTTTAAACGATAAACGCCTTTATTGATTATGTCATGTCAAATAATAACAACTTTCGGTCGTTGTAATAAGACTCAATATTTTTGACAGCATTAAAAAGATGATTTGTTAAAGTTTCGTTTCAACTTTGTAGCCAATTATATCACTGTTTTTTTATGTGTGTCAAATGTCCTGTAATCAAAATGTCCATCATTTTGATTTGCAAATGTGTGAGTTTGGCGACACTGGTTCTCGTTTTGAGGGAGTGTAGGGGCACTTCTACTTAATTTTCAGTTCTGTGGATAGAACGAAGTACGACGACTAGCTTTGCTCGCGACTTCGTTCGCGTGGGCGGATTATCCCGCGTGAATTCCGATCTCATGAGAATTCCGCGATAAAAAGTAGCCAACTATCTTTTTACGTTCAGATCCGTTCAGTAGTTTTTGCGTGAAAGAGTAATAAACATCCATACATCTATACATCAATCCTCACAAACTATAGCATTTACAATATATTAGTATAAGAATAAAGTATTAGAATCTAGTAGTAGTATAAGTACACTTGAGAGCAATAAAATCGCACACCTCTTGTAATTTGGTTTATAACTATTTTTTTTTTTAATCTAAAGATATTGGGTACAAATCATTAGGCAAAATAAAGAATACAAGCTTAGCTTTAAAAAAACTCAAAATTAAAATCATTGACCTTCACGTAACTCACAGAAACCAGCCGTACACCAAATTCCCTAAATTTCCCAAATTCACCCGTTAGCATTGTCACTACTTGCACCCCTTACCCGCAGGTATAAAAGGGTCGCTTTTTTGGAATTCTAATGATCGAGTGAACGCCGTTCGCTCGTACAGGCGCAGAGGGCGTCACCCGTCGTTGATTCTCGACGTTTCGAGAGCGTCGTCGGTCGCGCGACGGTTGGGACTACCGACACATTAATTTTATTAGTGAAAAACTCTAAAGACGTTATTTTCACTGTGAACTAAAAACCGCGAAATATAAGTGGTGTGATGCCGAAGCCCGGCGCCCGCGGCTCTCCGAGCCGCGGTGGCGCGACATCCCTGGACGAGGAGGAGCTCGGCGAGAGAAGAATCCCGTCGCTGGATAGGGCCCCGTCGCTCCCGGAAATCGGGATCATGACGGCCGGCTCAGCCAGGACAGACGGCAAGAAGAAAACCCAGGGGAGGAGGGTTGCCGCCGACCCGCCGCCGCCGCCGGCGCCTGCGCGCGCTGCGGCCGTGACGGCGCCGAGTCGCCCGCAGCCCCCTACCAAGGCAAGTCCCGCGACGCAGCGCCCGGTCGCCACCGGGCCCGCCGCTGCCCCGCGCGCCCCCGCTGGCGCTGCCTCCGCGCTTGCCACCGCTGGCACATCACGCGCCCCTGCCACCGCCGCGTACCCATCGTTCGCGCGTGCCGTCGCGACCCCGTCAAGGGACCCGCGCCTACGCAAGGCAGCAGCGCTAGCCACGACCCAAACGCCGCCACGTATCGCCGCGTATGACGCGCCCGCGACATACTCGACCACATCATCGCGCGCGGGGTCGAGTATGTCGTGCGCGTCTCCCGACCGCGGAGCGCAAATCTCGTCGGACTCCGACGCCGACGTGCCACCCAAGCCGCGCCCCCAGAGGCGCCGCCGAAGCCCCGAGGAAAACATCATTGAAGAAAGGAAGAGATACCGCCCCGATCCGCCACCGCAACGTACACAACGCGAGTGTGCGTCACGGCGGCGGGACACCAGTGACAGCCGACGATCATCGGAGGACGAGGAGGACTCCACAGAGGAGGTAGGTGAAGTGCCTGCACCTACCCCCACTACTAACTCAGATGCGGCCCGCGCCACCACTTCTAACGGCGCGGCCCCCGCCACCACTTCCAATGCGACCTCAGGTCAGCGGAAAAAGCGCCCCCGCTACCCTCCGCTGGTAGTAGAGCGGCTCCCCAACTGGGCTCAGCACTTCAGAGCCTTAGCAACCAAGCTGGGTCGGCCTCCCAACGCCCGTCCGTACGGATCCGGCGTGCGTTTCTCACCAGAGTCGGAGGACGAATATAGGCTGATCCAGCGGTACTTAACCGAGCTAGAAAAGCAAAGCGGAATATCGTGGTTCGCATATTCCCTACCGGCGGAGAAGCTAGTGAAAGTGGCCATTCGGGGGTTGCCGGCTGACACCGAGCCACAGGAGATCGAGGAAGAGCTCCGCGTACTAGGTTACGAGCCGGAGTACGTGCGCCACATAAGGGCGCGCCAAGGACGACCCGGCTGCGTATTTTACGCCATGTTAAAGAGGACTCCGGATATCCGGACCATTTACGATACCTCCGTATTCCTAATGATGCGGGGGGTAAGAATAGAAGCATGGCGTGGAAAGCGTGGACCCGCCCAGTGCCATAGGTGCCAAAAGTTCAGGCACTCATCGCACCAATGCCACCGCCCGCTCGCCTGCGTGAGATGTGGGGAAGGGCACGCAGCAAGAGACTGCACACGACCGAGGGAAGAGCCGGCCACCTGCGCAAACTGTGGTGGCCCGCACCCGGCGTGTCACGTCAAGTGCCCTGTATTCCAGAGGGAGATACAGAACAGGCGGGCGGGAACTGTCGCCATCACGGCAGCCAACTCGCGCCGCCCCAAGCAACCAGTGGACTCGCAGGCCAACCAGGTGGAGGACGGCCACGGCGGCGCGTCCCTGATGGCGGCAGCGAACGGGCCCACGACACGCGGAGAGGCCACCTCTTCCAGGCGGAGGAGGAACAAGAAGCGTGGGGGGAAAGGTAAGGCACAACCCCCCGCCCCCCCCCCCCCCGCAGAACGCGAAGAGAGAAGAGAACGCGACCCAGGCAGAGGTCTCGCAGGCCCCCCCCCGCCCAAAACAAGGCGCAGGCCAAATCACAACAAACCACGGCGACGAGAGGCGCCGGTAAACAAATTAAGAAGCATAACCCGAAGGAACAAAAGACAAACACCGAGGCGGCCGGCGCCTCTGTGAATGTCAACAAACAGTTCATGACCTGCGCCATCAAAATCCTGATGGACCTGATACAGGCCATCGGGCGGGGGCAGGACCCACAACAGGTCATTTTAGATGGCCTAGCAACTCTATTAACACTCACCCATGGCTAGGCCATTGCGGGTGTTAAATTGGAACGCCCGCGGCCTGCGAGACAAGGTCGCTCCCCTCCGCCATCTCCTGAGGGATCAAGACATCGACGTGGCGCTAATAAACGAGACGCACCTGGGACCAGAAGATAGGGTCAAGTTCCCAGGTTACCTCGTTTATTGCCAAGACGAGCGGTCGGCATTCAACATCAGATATCGTGGTCTAGCAGTGCTGGTGAGGCGAAGAGTCGTCCATCAAGAGCTGCCCCCCTCCACGACTTCACTGTACACGCTGGGTGTGCAGATCCACGTGGCCGGCGAGGATCTCCGAATATACGCCGCCTACAAGTCGCCCGCATCCCAGATAGACCTGGCTGAGTTGCGGGCCCTGCTCTTCCCTCAACATCCTGCCATCCTCGCCGGGGACTTCAACTGTAAGCACCCAGCGTGGAATTCATATAACACAAACGCCCAGGGGAGACGACTCTTCGCGGACGCGGAAGCCTCTGGCTACACAGTGTCCGGCCCAGAGACGCCTACCCGGTACCCGGACGACCCTCATCACATGCCGGACGTGCTGGACATTGTGATCCACCAGGGGCTAAGCTGCCAGATCACTCAACACGTGATCGACGACGAGCTGCAGTCTGATCATCAGCCTGTACTCGTCGTCATATCTGAAATGCCGACCCGACTGAAGCCGCCAGCGCCACGTCGGTTAATCGACTGGTCAAGATTCACAGAAAAGGTTGAGGCCACGACGCCGACTCGGCCCATCACTACCGCCGTGGAGGTCGAACAGTTTGCAGCCGACGTCACTGCTTGCGTACAACAAGCGATAGAAGAGGCGGTCATACCGCCGCCGGCGCAGGGGAGAGGGCTATTGCCGCCCCTGTCGCCGAGCCTGCGAGCTATGATCGCCGAGAAGAGACGCCTACGCAAGCAGTGGCAACAGACAAGATGCCCCGTCATGCGAACGCAGCTGAATCGACTCGCGGAGAGGGTAAAGGCCGAGCTTAAGGCGTCGGCCACTGCGAGCTGGGAGGAACGTATTGACGCCGCGGTTGACAGCTGGCCGTCAATACATAGACTATGCCGCCAACTCTCGAATACCCCAGCCCCGGTGCGCCCACTACGAGGCACCGACGGGGCTCTTAAGTACATTGCGGAGGACCGCGCGGAGGTCTTCGCCGAGCACCTGGAGCGTCAGTTCCGCCCGAATCCAACCGACGAGCACGCACATGTCGCAGCAGTCGAGCAACACCTTGGAGCCTACTTCGCGACGCCGATAGCTCCCGAAGAAGACCCAGTGTTTTTCTCGCCGGGCGCAGTCAGACGCGCCATCCTGAAAACCAAGCTGAAAAAGGCTCCCGGGGCCGACGGCATCACCAACGCCGTGCTACGCCACCTGCCCCACCGTATGGTGGTGGCGCTGGCGCGCCTGTTCACGGCGGTGCTGCGCACGGGGGCCTTCCCTGCCGTTTGGAAGGAGGGGCGCGTCATCATGCTGCCCAAGGCGGGGAAAAACGTACTGAAGCCGGAGAGCTATCGGCCCATCACCCTGCTGCCCACCATCTCCAAGGTGTTCGAGTCACTCCTGCTGCGGCACCTCACCCCGAATATCACCCCAAGACCCGAACAGTTCGGATTCAGGGCGGACCACAGCACGACGCTCCAGCTGTCGAGGGTACTCTACCAGCTGTCCACCACGATGAACAAGAAAAAGTACGCGGTAGCAGTACTTCTCGACATGGAGAAGGCCTTCGATCGCGTATGGCACGACGGTCTAGTTTATAAACTGGCCACCTCCGCCACGCCCCGTCGCGTAGTGAAGGTGGTCCAATCTTTTCTGTCCAACAGGAGCTTCAGGATGGTGGTCGACGGAGCACTATCCTCACCCCGCCCCATCGAGGCGGGAGTACCTCAAGGCAGCTGCGTGTCACCTGCGTGTTACTCACGTTACACAGACGACATCCCCACCACGGCGGACGCGACGCTCGCGCTGTACGCCGACGACGCCGCGTACATCACCACCTCGATGAACGCGAAGTACGCGGCGGCGAAGATGCAGCGCGCGCTTAACATGCTCCCCGAGTGGCTCACCAAGTGGCGGCTCTCCGTAAACGTGAGTAAAACGCAGGCTGTTATCACAGGCTCAACCCCTCTGCCGCCACCCTTGGAGCTCATGGGAGCCGAGATCACGTGGGCGCCGCAGGTCAAATACCTCGGCGTCACCATCGACCGTCGGCTCTCGATGCGGTCGCACGCCAAGCAAGTCGCGGCGCAGACAAAGGTAGCCCGCTCACTGCTCTATCCAGTGCTCTCGTCCCGCCTCCCGGTACGTGTCAAGGTGGGCGTGTACAAGTCGTACATACGCCCCCTGCTGACATACGCCGCCCCCGCCTGGTACGTCCTCACAAGTGAGACGACCCGCAGGCCGCTCCGCGCGCAGCAGAACGCAGCGCTGCGGACAGCAGTAGGTGCCCCTCGCTATGTGAGGAACGACGTAATCAGGCGGGACCTCGGGATTGAGGGCCTGGATGAGTACGTGCCGACGCCTCTGCTTGGCCTCACATCCAGCACCTGGCGCCCCTGCACGCGCGCCCGCCAGACGCGAGGAGGCTGCCCAGAGATCTGCTCCCGACAGACGTCGCGGCCGCATCCCCCCCGGACTTGACTCCTGGGTAAGTCACCCCACTTTACACGCGGCTTACTCAAACAATTATACTATTCATAACAACACTTCACCTAGTACGTAACGTGTTCTAAGTTAATATAGGCACGTTACGTACTAAAACACTCATTCATGACTCTACATGCGCTATACATAACTAGCACCGAATAGCAGCGCACGCTATCCGGTGCAGACGCACTGAGCGGCGACACACAGTACAACGCCGCTCACACATACACTCTCGGCTCTGCGGTTCGAAACGTAACCGGCTAGATCTGGAAGCGGGACGAACGAGAGCCCCGCATTCACTATAGGTGCGTCAGAGTCGGCACCCTCGTCGCAGGTCGGCTCCCGCTGGGCTTCCCCCGTATGGGGGTTTCACCTGGCGGGGTCAGACCGCCAGGGTGTCGTGAAGAAACGACGCCGAAAATCGGCGTCGCGGCGCGCCTATAGTTACACAATAGCAATTAATCACGCGGGTGTGCGTTTGCCGTTCACTTTTGAACAGGCGCTTTCAACGCACACCCGAACATCTACGCCGCTACTAGGCAATCCGAGGACGGTCCCGTATTTACGGGACACGGCATGCTCCTGCGGGAGTGGGGCAAAGCCCTGTGACCGCTCGCCGCGCCCCTTGCGGGGCGCAGCGACCGCCCAGAAGCGCGAATTCTAATCAGTTGCATACCAAAGGTCAACGTGATAACATCTCTACTGAAAGCATACGGAAAAATATGGATACCACGCCCGCAGAAGCCGCTCAAGTTGTTGCCTTGCTCGAAGCAGGCCTTAATCATAGTGAAGTTGCTCGACGACTAAATTTGAGCCGCTACTCTATTCGTCGTGTATACCAGAGGTTTCAAGAGACCGGTGGCTACATTCGGCGACCAGGATCTGGCCGGCGACGAAGAACATCAGAGCGTGATGACCGCTTTCTTGTGTCGAGGTCTTTAAGAAATCGGCAACTGAATGCGGTTCAACTGGGACAAGAGCTTCGAGAAGTTCGCAATGTCAGTATAAGTCGGTGGACAGTCAGAAGAAGACTTGGTGAAGCAGGACTGACTTCACATCGCCCAGCAAATGGTCCCAAATTGACCATAGCTCACCGACAAGCCCGACTACAATTTGCCAGGGAACATTTAAATTGGACGTATGACCAATGGCGGTCTGTTATGTTCTCTGATGAGTGCAGAATGACATTACATGGTCATGATGGACGCTCTAGAGTCTACAGAAGGTCATCAGAGCGATTTTCACAATGCTGCATAAGCGAACGTGTGGCTTTTGGCGGTGGATCGTTTATGTTTTGGGGTGACATAATGTTGGACACTAAAACTGACATTGTATTCATCACTGGAGCGAATACCGGCCCGAGATCGAGAGGTTTGACGGCTGCACGATACGTCGAAGAAGTGCTCGAAGGACATGTGAGGCCGCTTGCGTGGCTTATGGGAGAAGATTTTCTCCTAATGCACGATAACGTGAGACTGCATGTCGCTAGAACAGTTTGCGAATACATGGAAGACGTTGGAATCACCGCGATGGAGTGGCCAGCTCGTAGTCCTGATCTCAATCCGATTGAGCATGTCTGGGATGAGCTAAAAAGAAGAGTTCGAGCAAGAAGCCCTGCTCCTACGCGCCTCCGAGAGCTTCAACTTGCCATTGAAGAGGAGTGGAACGCTATACCACAAGATTTCATGGTAAAATTAATACGGTCCATGAAAAACCGATTAAGAGCTGTAATTAAGGCTAGGGGAGGGAATACACCTTATTAATAAACAATTTGATCAAGAATTTTGAGTTTAGTTTTCATTATTTCTTAATCGAAATTGGGTAATTTTACCCGGTTGTTGGGTTTTGTGCCGTAAAACCTCTTATGGGTATTTTTTTACACTGTATTTGATATCATTAGAAAGGTAATGAGGTAGACTTTCAATTAATGTGTGTGTTTTTTAAAATATTTATTCAGATTCATAAAAAAAACTGCCTTAACAAAGAAAAGTTAAGGTGTGCGATTTTATTGCTCTCAAGTGTATATACAACGTGTAACCGAAACCCCATATCTACCCAAAAGGCCTGAAGACAACATCTGGTATGGAGTCTCTATACAAAGTTTCAGTTCAAAATAACTGACTCACAGAATTGACCCCAAATTATTGGTTTCATATGTTTCTTTAATACCAGTAATAACAAACGTGTCACAGCACTATGAGGGTCATCACTTTTCACGTCACTTGCCAATAAAATGATAATTCTCTTCGTTCTTCTTAATTTGAAAAATTCGGTCTCTGGTATCAATGTATTGAAATTTCTAATAAGCTCCACACATGTAGACATAGGATTACAAAACCCTTGCTATATCGTTTGTTATCATCCAAAGAAGCCGTGCACTCGGTATGTATATACCCTTTAAATACACGTTGTATATTAAATAGGTGTTTTTTTTTCCGGTTGGGAAAATCATTGAATGACTTCTCCCGCTCGCTTTGCCCTTGAGGTCCGGGGCCACAGTAAGTCTGCTCCTGGCACATCGTATCAGCCCCGTGTGTGCCCCGGAATACGGCACCGACTGCAACCAGATGAGGTACCCTGCCCTTGTTAAAAAACGAAATTAGAGATTCAGTCAAAGAGTCTTGTTTATAGTAAATTTTAATTATTGTTTGTTTTGAAGTCGATTCACTCGTTTATGTTTGTTTATTAAATCCATGAATAATTTCCTTACCAGAGCGATTTTTCATTAACATTTTCCAAACATCTCAAATACTTTGAAAATCATCACCAACATGAAAACAGGTCCCGATGAATATGGTACGTTTACATTTATGATAATCGTGAATACTTAATTAATTACAATTTGACTTGTAAAACAAGTAATATGAATAATTTATAATAGAATCACCTATGCGTATAACGAATTTAACATATTTGCTTGTAGTTATGTAGATGTATTGAGTTTAATCTAGTTTGACATGGGAATTAAATGTAGGTAGCCCGTACATTATAATTAAGAACAGTAGTGGTGCAGTATTTACAGGCATGATTATTATTATTATTATTAATTTATTGTTTGTAAGATATAAGAACTACTCTTATAATGTACAACCAACGGTGTCCCACAAAACTGAACAGACAGTTTGACTGTGGGATCAAATTATTTATTTATTTATTGATTAGACACTTCAACGACTTACTCACTAAGGCACGTAACACAGTTATCACGAACAGTTGTAGGTATAGTGAGCACGTTACCTGGGAAAAGGCTGTTTAGCCTTTGCGCAACTGATGATGATGATGTTGACATCACTGACACTGCTCTCAAATTTGTAAAGGAAATCATCGTGAAAAAACCCGATATGTTATAGGACCAAAAACTACTTTTTTTATTGTTAATAGGTTCGCGTTTGACCCCATCTCACCTGATGGCAGGGGCGTGCATAGGATTATGACAGGGCATGCGGCGGAGTAAAAACACACAAAAACTTCTTCTTTTATAGATTTTTAGCATAGCCACAGCCACGCATCGTAGCATGGTGGCGATGCGTTGCTGCGGCTATGCTAAAAATCTATAAAAGAAGAAGTTTTTGTGAGTAATCGGTCACAAAAACTTCTTCTTTTATAGATTTTTAGCATAGCCACAGCCACGCATTGTAGCATGGTGGCGATGCGTGGCTGTGGCTATGCTAAAAATCTATAAAAGAAGAAGTTTTTGTGTGTTTTTACTCCGCCGCATGCCCTGTCATAATCCTATGCACGCGCCTGCCTGATGGTAAGTGATGATGTGGTCGAAGATGGAGCACGCTTACCTAAAACTAACTTAAAGTGATATGCTGTAATTACAGTCCTTCTTAACAATATACGCTGTATTGGAACACCTAACCCAAGGTTAACCAATGACCTGCTGTCTAATTGCGAAACATTTTTTGCATCTCAAAATGGGTTGAACACGGTGCCATTTTTCTTGAATAATGCAGTTGAGCTTGCTTCCTGAAAACTTACATTTTATGAAGCAAGCTCATTACATTATTCAAGAAAAATAGTAAAACGAACTAGTCACTCATTCTTTCATCATTCATTAATTTACAACTTATAAACTACAACAATTACGTGCCGGGCCAATCTATTCAAATGAAGAAATGTACTATGTAGTTAAGTACTTGTTATAATAACCTTTATTAGACTTTTCTAGTTTTTATTAGTACACATTTTTAAGATTTACATCAGATATGGGTTGTTGATTTGGTTTTGACACAAGTAACTAAGTATTGTAATTACTATAACTGGATATAGAATACATAAGTTAGTTGGAAAATATGTGCAACCAAAATTAATGATAAATGAAGTCGGTATAAAAGACCTCTCAAATAATAACAAGTGTGGATTGGGAATAAAAATCCTTTGAATAAAAAAATGTTAGAGTACTTGTTTTTATAATAAAATAAATAATAAAAATTATATCTCTAAAAATTTTCATACTCAATCACGAGGTCATCGGAAAACTTGAGGCTAGAGGTACCGAGTCACTCCACTAATTTCTTTGGTAAGTCGTTCGCAGCTCAAGCAGTAGGACTGTGGAATACTCTTCACGTGTCAGTAAGACAAGTACAAACACTTCCTTCTTTGAAAAACATGGTAAATGATCTCTATCTCTCTCTTTAATTTGTTACTATTTTTTATATAACTCAGCTTTGTTCTTTTTACGTATATATATGTATTGAGTATGTAGGTTATTACTTATTTATTGTATATAAGTGAACAGTACACGAACTACCCGCGTATTTATTTTCTCCTGCTGTGTCAAATCCATCCAAAGGTTGTCTGTAAAAGATCTCTTTTAGCGATAAGACCGCCCATTGAACACCCTTTGTAGTTTTTAAGTCCTTATTTAATTCTGTTATGGTGTATATCTATCTATCATCTTCCGTGTTACTCATAAAACTGCTTGTAAAACCTATTTAGTATTTATCCAAGCACCTACCCAAAAGCAAAGTACATAACAAGGTTATATAAAAACTTTCAAATCCGTCCGCACGAAATAATATATTGAATTTAAAACTTGGTCGCTAATTCAAAACTAAGTTACTAGACCCGTAATTTTGTTTACGGATTTCAAAACCTGCCTCCAATTCAGTTATTTATTTGTTAAGTAGTATAGAAGTTTAAATAGAGCGGAGTCAGTGGATAAGACTCAGGAATTTTGAATTAGATAGAATATCGTAAATACTTGGTTACTATATAATGTCCAGACTACTAATAGACGGAAAGAATATCACGTTTTCTCGCTCAAGATTTTTTTTAACATTGCCCCACACTTTTACAAACACTCAGATCTAGAACAACAATTTGTATTGTAGATTATACAAAGTATAAGTATGTACAAACATTTGATCCGGTGTGGGAATCGACCCCGTGACACGCAGCGCTGCTGCCAATGACTCCATTACCACTGCGCCAACTGTGTTGTCAGACACACTGCTGGGTACCACACACACTTGATTTATATACCGTCTTGTCGCACCAACGCTTTTTTTCCATATTTATACGCACAGCGTGGTTATATACTCTCTGCGCATAGCCAAGTTATGGAACTCTCTGCCGGCTTCTGTGTTCCCTGCCACTGACAACCTTTCAGCCTTTAAAGTAAGAGTTAAGAGGCATATTCTGGGCTCCCTCGTTCCATCGTAGACGTCATCTATTGCTTAACATCAGGTGAGATCGACGTCGAGTAAGCTCTTCCAGAATTTTAAAAAAATCTTTTATTATACTGCATAAGATTGTCAATGGTGGCGACTGGATCGTGAAATAGATCATAAAGAATTAGTTTTAGATTAGATGCTAGGGTTGTATTTTGGACCACATCATCCCTTACCGTCAGGTGAGACTTTAATTGTGCGTACAGCTAAAGAGTGGACTTCCATGTTGGAATCTGTGTTTCCTAATACCTATAACCTGGGCTCCTTAACTTAAGAGTGAATAAGTTACTTCTAGGTAAGCGTGCTTCATCTTCGACCACACCATCGCTTACCATCAGGTGAATGGTGGTCAAACGCGAAACCAGCGACTTGTTAGTTGGGGACGAAACCACCAGTACAACCCTGCTTTCAAGTCATGTCACATGACACGGCGCTACGGTCAGTACCATGACCGGATAGCTGTAGAAGAGAGCCAGGTGGGAACTGCATGCTTACTGCTGGTTCAACAACGTTGGCATCTTCGTCACTGAGCATCCACCGGTAACTGGAGGTGGAACCTATCAGGGGGTGCAGTCGTGTGCCTACAGTATCACAAACAGGAAGCTACGCACATGAGTGTATGTGTGCTATTAACTTTTGAGTAGGCGCGCACACACGTAACATTATTGGCTTAGCATTTTCTCAATTATTTTGGGATTAGCTTCCAGTCTAACTGAATGGAGCTAAGTACTAGTGTTTTACACGGAACGACTGCTTATCTGACCTTCACAGCCCAGAATCTTGGTAACGCGATAGCAAGACCAGTGGGACGTAGTTATGCAAAAAGCATCCAATCCACACTTTTACCGCCCATAAGACCGCCCATTGTAACATCCTTTGTAGTTTTTTAAGTACTCATTTAATTCTGTTATGGTGTACAATAAAGAGTATATCTATCTATCTATCTTTTCTGAAATTGAGTTAAAAGCATCTTCAGAGTGATATATTAAAGATAATAATATAACTCAATTTCGTAAAAAGTGTGGAATGGATCCTTTTTGCATAATTACGTCCAGTGTTAGATTTCCTGGCCTGTGAGGACTGTCAAAGATGTACAAACAGCTGGGAACAACGGCTTAACGTACAGATACATCAACCTACCTCAATCTGTCAAATTTCTTTAATAGATTTTCAACCTTATCACCATAGTGGAAGGTTAATGTTCGATTGGTAAAATTTGACAGATTGGGGTAGATTGACGTGCTGCCGTCTGTACATTCTGAGGCACAGAGGAAACTAGATATTTTAAGATGGTTATCTACCGACAGACCAACCTTAGCAAGGGTTGCTTAACTTCGAAGATCGAGATGTACCTACAGTTGCTATTATTTAGCACTCGCGTATCCATAACACTAAGCAACCTATTTCTAACTTTTATTTTCTGAGATCTTACTACGATTTCATTATTTGGCTCTTTGAACACAACACAAATACATGATTATAAGTTTTCCAATATATCTTTTTCAGTTAACATTTATTTATTTATTTATAACAAAATCCACAGCTCTTAAAACAATGTTTTATAGAAACTTAAATCTAATCTTACAGCCAATTACGGATTTACAATTTATTTACTAGTGACAAACATGTAGGAAATATTTTTTAGATTAAAATTATTATACAGTATTAAGAAGTGTGCATGGGGAGTATTAAATGAATGTGTCTGTGTGTGTGTGTGTGTAGGTATGTGGTGTATGGTGAATGCCTGTAGTGTGCCATACTTAATCTCATACTATTTTACTTCTGTTAGGATAAATACCCCGAAACAACATATTTTTCTTCAAAATCGAATCATAGAGAATCAAATTATTTTTTAACAATATTCAATAGGAATGTTGTAAAGTATAAGTATTGCTCTCGTCATTATACTTTGATTCCCCAATTGCCCATCAACTTGGTTTTTTCATACAATAGAGATTTAGGAATCTCTAAGGTAAAAGATTTTAGAAACGGAAACTCAAAGACAGTTTATTCAAAGTGCGATGTAGAGAGCAAGACTTATGACTTTACAACATGTCTATTGATATTTTTCTTATAAAATGGATCACTTTGTGCAAAGCCATGCCATTCATATTAATATACCTACATAAACTATGAAGTTATATGACTTCATGTAAACCAGTGAATCGCTCAGCCGCTAAAAGGCAAATCAAAGGATACCCGTTTTTTGTGAGCAGCAGCTGTCGAAAGGGGGCGAAATCTCATCTCTAGTTCGCAAAAGCTCTTGGATTACGCAGTAGTATATTATATACATTTCAGGTTACATCTAGAGTTGTTTTCTAAACGGAAAATAAGAATAAAAAAGTAAGAATCAGAATAAAGTTTATTAACCTTTCTTACCATAATTTTGTTTATCCAAAATAATCAATATTTTAACAGACTATTAGGTACTTTGTAGCATTAAATGCTAAACAAAAGAGAGTAGGTATCAATGGTAATATTTTGGAGGTCGGAGTTGCGTTAATATTGAAAAATCATTTTAATTTTAAATAAAGTTATAGGTACTTATATAAAAATAACAAAAATCATTAGGTAGGTACCTAATTTAGAGAAAATAAAAAGTTTTTTCAAGAAATTTAGCCATCATTTTTATTAAGATCAATAATGCAGCTCACAATTTAGTACCCAATAGTCCCTACTTACAAAACAATAAGAAATGAAAGACTTATTGTTTTCTACTATGGGGTACCTATCTATCTTATATTGTAAGTTACGTGGTACTTACCTAATAATACCCGGTAAATGTACCTTAGTGACTATTGCCTAGTTCTGTTCAGTTTCCTGTTTGAACTAGAAGAAATCAATAAATATGTATGGTTTTTCTTAAGATTAATTTTCTTGTGGTTTCCAAGACAGTTGTATCATTTCTCCGGGACTCATCTACATAGCTTCAGAAATATCAAATGTAGAAAACATATGAATATACTGTCCTTGATTTCAAAATAACTGTGTTTTCTCAAATGTTTAAAGTTATTTTCACGTTACTTACTAATATAAGACCCGATTTTTTTTTTCATTTTGTATGTTCTTCTGTCTTTTTCCAGTCCAGGCTAATTTCTGGAACTCATAGAGCAATATTATAGGCTACCACGAAATTCTCAAGGAAATATGATTTACGAATAAACATTTGAATGATTGATTACACGGGAAAAACCTACAATGCGAACGAAGTCGCGGGTATCACTAGTCTTCTTTATAACTGTAAATGTAACTTAGTAACAGAAAGTATCGTCATATGCTCACTTTAAAGCTTCTCTATCTCTGTGCGTTATTGGTAGTACGGCGAGCGACGTGCTTTATCTGCTATTGGCGGGTGCGGCAGTCTTGATACTTGTCTTGTTTTAGTGAAAATATATACCCATGAAAAACCAAGTCTCGCAACTCAGTTCTTCTACCGTAAAAAGTTGTGAGATCCACGTTATACAAAGTCGGTTATTCGATTATTCAGTCCCTACTTAAGGGACCTTCTGTCTTAAGTTGTTACGTAATTATCTAACCTAACAACATCTTACAGTGACCATATCAATATTAAAAATCTTTAGCGTTTTAAATAAATAGATTGACTCGGCCATCGCATGAAAACACAATATATCTCACAAGTAATACATACATATATAAATTAGATTGTTTTTGCCCGTGGGCCCGCTTAGCGTGACCATTAATTTCATCTTGTAGTGACAGTCATACGCGTTGCGTGTTCACGGCGATTTGTAGGCGGCATCGCTAAGGTCAAGGTAAAAACCACGGTGGCAGTGAAAGTGTTAAATTCTTATTTATAACGAAAAATATATAACAAAAATTGCCAAGTGCGAGTCGGACTCGCCCATGAAGGGTTCCGTAGTAACTATAATAAATATAATATACTTAATATATTTATTTGAAAAAAAAAAAAATAAAAAAAACAAAAATACTTACAAATTTCTTAAAACTAGCTTATTTACAATTTTTACAACTACGCCAAATAACTTTGTTTTTCATACTATTTGTATGAATTACAAAGTTATATTTATAAAGTTATATTATGTTGAAAATATACTGTATCTCAAAAACTCCTGACTCGATCTCGTTCAAACTAATTTTGGTTGAAAGTTTACATTAAGATCTATAATATATGTTTTTTTTAGATTTTTCACTTCATTATTATAGAAGTTAGAGGGGGGGGGACACACATTTTACCACTTTGGAAGTGTATATCTTTGAAACGATTATCTTTATGAAAAAGTCATTTTAGAAACCTTAATGTCATTTTTAAAGACCTGTCTATAGATACCACATACGAATAGGTTTCATAAAAAAAAATATTTTCAGTTTCAGTTCCATGTATGGGGAGCCCCCTTTAATTTAAATATTTTTTTTAAATTTTCTATTAAAATCGGAAAGCGGTTCACAGAATACATCTACCTACCAAGTTTTACATGTATAGTCCTAATAGTTTCGGAATAAAATGGCTGTGATATACGGACGGACGGACAGACAGACGGACAGATATGTCGAAACTATAAGGGTTCCGTTTTTTGCCATTCGGCTACGGAACCCTAAAAATACCATTCCTCCTCGGTACGGAACCCTCGGTGAGCGAGACCGACTCGCACTTGTCCTTGTTGTTTTTTCTCTAAATCATGTGTCCATCTAAGATGCCAATTATTATTCGCAAATAAAAACAAATTAACCTACATAGCCCGCAAGTATCAAAACTGTTCCGTGAACACTTCTGCACAACGAACTGCTATTGTTAACCGCAAGGAAAAGATCAACTCACTTTTGCAGGCAGATGAGACAGAGTTTACTTTGTAGTCAGCGGTTTTATCGTTTGGTACCGCATATTCTTAGAATCCAGAGATGCTCTTGACTAAATAATAACAGCCGTACGCGTAAATCTAGGTTAAGCAACGCTTGTTGAGGTTGGTTTGTGGATGGGTGACCATTTTAACGTATCAAGATTCCTCCGTGCCTCGTAAAGCACGTTAAGCCGTTGTTCTCGGCTGTCATTTGTACATCCTCGACAGTCGTCACGGGTAGTCAGAAGTTTTAAAATCTGACACTGCTCTTACCAGGCGGTATTTTTTTTATTTTATTCTTTTATTGGCATAACATAAGAACACAAGTACATTGGCCGAGAAACACTGGTGCCTGTGGTAGGTAATCAAAACCTGTATTACAGGTCACCGTGGTGGTATCATGTTACCCAGTTACTGAGTTGTGGAAGTCAGATAGGAAGTCGCTCCATCTCAAACGCTAGTACTCATCTGCACAGACGTAAGGCACACGCAACGCTGTTTTATTTAATTAAGTTGTTGTTTTAGTTTTATTGAATTGCTTTTTTTTAGTATTTGTTTTATTTTATTAAATTAATAATATATTATTAAATATTATCGGGGTCAAATAAATTTTATTTTCTTTCTTTTCTTTCTTTCTTTCTTTCATCTGGTTAGACTGGAAGTCGACTTCAACATAGTTGGTAAAAGGCTACGCAGATAATGATTTTCAACCGACGACAAAAAAAGGAGAAGGTTATCAATTCGACGCGTATATACATATATATATTTTTTTTTTTTAATGTATGATCACCGATTATTCGAAGACGGCTAAACCGATTTGGAAAATTCTTTTTTGTTTGATAGGGTATACTTTGAAATTGGTACCATTTGTCACCAAGTCAGGATCTGATGATGGGATCCTGGAGAAATCGAGGGAACTCTTCAAATATTATAGGCACACCTATGGCGTTTTCGGTATTTCTTATAGTAACTTGTGCAGTTGCTCTCAAAAAGTACTATTTGGGGAAGTGGAACTGATGATGAAGACCACAGATGGCCGCCGAAACTACTCAATAATAAGTATTTCGTGGATTGCGATTCGATTACTTGAATATGGATGTTAAGCACTTTATGCTCGTCACAATGCATATGGTGATGTATAGCTGATGGTGAAGTACCAGGAGAACTCCTCAAAAATTAACGGCCCAGCATTGATTGGGAAAAGCAATATTTTGTAAAATGTTATAAGTAGTTGACACTTAGGCTCTTGTAACTAGGTAAATTAAAAATCAAGCAACTAAAAAGAGTGAAATAAAAACTTTGTACCAAAAAATTAAATCGACTCCCAAAAAACACTGCAAAGTGAAAAATAACTTTAATTTCGGAAGTCGGTGTCAAAAACGAAAATACAAAACTAAAGACACCGACTACCGAAATTAAAGTTATTTTTCACTTTGCAGTGTTTTTTGGGTGTCGGTTTAATTGTTTGGTAAAAGTTTTTTAGAATACAGAGTTTGTGACAAATTAACTGTTGTCCCGCTCTAGGGATTTCTACTGAAAAATTTTGCATTTACACAACAATAAACTACAATTATATTTATTTTTTCTATGTAAACAGAAAGACAGATCTGTAGACCAGTAGCGTATTATTTTGTTTTTTACGGGATTAGGACTCAGCGAAGCAGTCGGTTGTTATGCTAACCAGGTCGCCATGGTATGTTCGCAAAAATCTTTTGCGTGATGGTAGGTACTGAATTTTATTTATTAATAACAAAATTCACAGCTCTTAAACAAAGTTTTTACAATGTCTTATTGTATAGCCAATAAGGATTAACAATTTATTGGCTTGATAGTAACAAATGTGTTAAACAGTATTAACACGTTCGCTGACAGTACGTCGTTAGGCGGGAAATTAAAATAGTGCGTTATGACAGTACGTCGAGGGACGGGCCACTTATTATCAAGAGTACGTCCTGAAAAATACTACTGTCGCAATGTGGTGTCAGGGTAAGTGCTCACTGTCAGCGAACGTGTCAAGGAATGTGCATGGGGAGTTTTAAATAAATGTGTACGTGTGTGTGTGTGTGTGTGAACTATATTGGTGTGTGGTGAATGCCTGTAGTGTTTACCAGCTTCAATCTAATAGTTAAGAAAACTAGTTAGTATAATAGTTGTAAATGTTTGCATAATAATATTGTGACGAATTTATATTTTAATTTAATAGTATAATTTTTTTTGTAATAATTTGTATGTCAATAGACAAAACATAGCGCACTACCTAATTTTTTAAGATCTTGTATATAATTATCACCTATGTTTACGAATAAATGATCCTGATTCTGAAAAAAAAATCTGATTCAGATATTATTAGTTAGTACTATCCAATTCCGCCAAGCCCGTTCCATCATCGGACTACAAGACAAACGGCGATACACCATCGTTATATGGTGGACATCTCCCACCCACACGCACAAAACGTTTTGGGAATACTTTCATTGTGCGTAAGGCTAAGGAGTGGAATTCCCTGCCGGAGTCTATGTTTCCCGATAGCTATAACCTGGGGGTCTTTAAGTCAAGAGTGAATAGGTTTCTTCTAGGTAAGCGTGCTCCATCTTCGACCACGTCATCGCTTACCATTAGGTGAGATGGTGGTCAAACGCGAACATATTCCAAATAAAAAAAAATTATATACGCTTGAAGAAGTTTAGTTTTTAGACGAATCGTTTCTAATTCATAGTGAAATTAACGTTATATTTTAAAGTACATAGAAAATAAAAATAAAGAAATAACATAAAAACGAAGGTCTTAGACACATTTCTCATTAAAATTAATTTGTAATAAATGCTTCGAGAGATAACGGTTCCAGCAACATTGATTTCAACTCAATTAGTTGATTAGGGCTGATTAATATATATTAAGTCCGCCCATGTAACACAATTGTACATAAAGTTTAAATAAATAAATAAATATTAATATTGAAATAAGAAATAATCAATGGAAAACATGTTCCTAGTTGAAACTACAGCTTCATATTAACATACTATTTTTTATTGATAATAGGCTCGCGTTTGACCACTATCTCACTTGATGGTAAGTGATGATGTGGTCGAAGATGGAGCACGCTTACTAGAAGTAATCTATTCACTCTTAACTTCATGAAAAAATTCAGAGTTTTATTTAAAAAAAAAATTGATTAAATTTCCATTACTGCTTTTTATCATAATCGGATATCAAAATGGTAGGGCCTACCAATTGCATTCAATATACATTTCAAATGAAAACTGTCACGTCTTTGAAAGCTTGGTCGCATCTGCGCCCAAACTCTTTGACGAAACTACATTCCTTTTCGATACAACGTTTATATTAAAACTCGATGCGTCCAGGAAATTGCTATCATACTTGATCTCAAACTGTCACTGTTATGTGGCCGCAACGCGCGACAAGCGGAGCGGAGGACGGAGATTAATTTTGACAGAAGCGACAAATTAAAATGTAAAGGAGTTGACTGGGTACATGAAATCGATAGATTTGGTTTGAAACAGGTAGGACAATTGTAAAGAAATGTGATCGATAAATTGAATTGGTTTCTCAAGAAAACATATGATATAATGTAGATAATGATTTACTAATGACGAATTCTAATAAAGAATAAATTCAATAAAGAATATTAATCATATTTTTGAAACTCACTGAATGAAATAACCATTCTTTAACGAGTAAAAATTTTTTTATTATTTATCTCTTCTCCTTGCATCGTATTCCTCATTATTGAGGGTCGTGACCTCCCTTTTGCATCACTTGCTAACGTATGATGTTCCTCCAATAGTTTCTGTCTCGGGTTACGTGGAAGACGTGAACTGTAGAGCCGAGAGCACAGTGGATCTGATTGTTATTAACAGTTGATATTAAAGTTGATTTATCTATACTTTATTTAATTTTCCTTCAATACACAAAACCGCCCCGCTCCCGCTCATTACCAAACCCTCACCGCAAAAGCTTTGTAACGCATTTCAACCCACACACAACTGGAATTGAATTGCAACTCTACATGTCAAAACAGAAGATTGCTTTTCGCAAAACCCACACGTATCAATGGGGATGTTCATAAAATAGAAAACGTAAGCCCGTCGACAGATCAGAAAGTGTTTAGCTTTGTGTTGTATTGTGTAGCGTGAGAGGTATCTCAGATGCCATGACAAAAGCAACTGGTTGCCGGGCAATCGCTATGGATTTTGACAGCTTTGATAGTTTGAAACCTATATGTAAGTTTAGGAGTTTGGACCAATTTTGGGAGTTGTTATATTTTTACGCCTTTTTTGTCGGTGTGGAAATCGCCGAATTACTCCTCCCACTCTGGTTGGAACGAAAGGGAGTGTCAGACTTCTACTGACTAAAAATCCACCCTGTTCCTTCAATTATCCTTATGTTCCGGGGCTGCGATATCTCGTTAAAATATTTCCGCAACCCTGGCAGGCAATGGCCCTGTCGGGTCCCGTCAATGCTGCTAACTGCTCTTGAGACGCGCGCGGAATACAATGCGCCGTAGACGCGGGTCTGGTTCTGGTCCTTACTCGACGGTGTGCTACACCTGCTCGCTGCCTGCAAGCCCGTGTCTACGGTTGATTGATTGATTATTGATTATTTATTTGCATCAAAAGGGATTACAATATTAGGTAGTTAAAAACCAGCACATACAAAAAGTATCAGTAAAATAATATAGGATCATCTGCAGCTGAACTAGGTAAACATCTATATCTCAGCATACAGCGCCAATCCTCTCAGTCTATGACATTGCAATTTTATTAAATCAGCAAGTACAGTCTTTCTTTAAACTTAAAAAACACTTAAAAGTAATACTTTATACAAATAATGATAAAATTAGAATTAGGGTTTTACTTAAAATCTAAGTGAGTTATAGGTTTATTGCGTATGTGTATGAGTATGGAGTATGAGTATGCATGAGTGTACGTGTGTCAGTCAGTGTACGTGTGAGGGTGTATGTGCATGAGTAGTGTGTATGAGAGTGTATTCTTACCTTTTGCCAAAGAGTATCAATCTTTCGAGTTAACTATAGGAAAAAATTGAACACGGTGGCCCGATAAAGGCTCGCGCTCTCCGACGCACGGGATGTCTCCTGCCGCGGTTGGACATTTCGTACGCCCCGTGGTTTGATTGTGAATTTGTGACACGAGTGTATTTTTTTACAAGCTTTTTCAATTTTTCTTGATAGTTGGAACATTAATATGATTCAGGACAAATCTTACAAATGAAATTAAAATTCATTTGCATGTAGGTTTTAAACTGGCATGGTCACTAACAGTATCACTAGAACTTAAAACGGGTTATTTAACATGTGTATTCAGTAGAATATTTTCCGATAATTCGGCACTGTTGCATGCGCCATGATCACGAATGAACGTGGTTAGCTGAGGTACGTGATTTTAAATCTAATATAGGGATGGCTCAAGATTATTTTTCGTGCAATACCATAAAATGGGTACCAAATGAAAGAATAATCCAAATATAAACTAAATCTCAGCCAAGAATAAGAAAATAGTAAGGAATATATAGATAGAATATACTTTATTGTATACCAATAAAATTGAATCACACTTAAATATATACTTTTTTACTGTAATTCTTTTATAATTTTCATCCCTTGATATTATGAACAGAATTATATTATAAACAAAGCTTTTATATAAATATAAGTATACTAAGACCTACGTCATGAATCACTCTGTCCTTTATATTGATGAAAACGGCGTGATTTAATCAGTATTTTATGAGTTTATCATGAACAGGATTAATCACGTATTATTTTGACAGCGTCCGTCAATCCTTATATTTTAAGGTTTCAACAAATACCTTTTCGCAGTTACCGCTGACAGATATTACATCTTATTTCAGCTTCAAAGCAGTAACATAACTCATTAAATTCTGTTTCATTTCATAAGTTAATATGCTACTTTGAGGTCAAAGAAAATCTTGTGCCAACGTGAGAGAAGATAATAAATCTTTCCAACAGTGCTTAATGCAAAAAGTGATATCACGGGAGCAATTTATGTGCGTATTAATGTAGGAAACTTTATCAATATTCACGTTAAACTCTTTCAACTAAGTCGTACCTAACTCCTGATATTCATTGTTCTAAGTTCGCTTATGTTTGCAGTCATATAGAGTCAGTATGGTTTAGTATGGGATGGCTTACGCGATATTGAACTGTAGGGTGTGGTTATTATGATTTTTTTGTTTCAAAAACTATTAATGACTCTCTCTCTCTGACGACTTTATATCTTCAGCCGCCCTTGGTTGCCGGATCTGTGATATCTTGTTAGAACATTCTCGCAACCCCGCGTGCGGGATTTTTTAGTGATCGAAAGATTGTTTTTCAACTTCACTTACTAATTCATTTGTTTACCTACGACCGGATCAAATTTTGCAACTGATTTTTAAACCAGTAAACCCCAACCAATTACGCCGAAATTGTGTACACACGTTTAGTATGGATAACAATTGTAGTGTTGTCATAGATTTTAATAGTTATTTCTTATTTTTGGTAAGTGGCAACACTGTTCACACCGTCATTTTAATTGTGATAGCCATAGTTTATAAAAGGCGTACTTGGCCGAGAGAGCTCAATTTTGGTGAAGCAAGCAGTATGATCGTATTTGTAAATAAGTGAAGTGAAGAATAAAGTATCGGTAGTATCGTTATTCAGTGAGTTTTATTACACAATGCGTGGTTAAAACTACTGGACGCAAGAATCTGTAATTTGGCATTTATGTTTCTTAGAGAGTGTAGGGGAGCATTAAGAGAGAATTTTTGGAAATTACTCCCCATAGGGGGTTAAAAAGGGGGTCAAAGTTTATATGAAACTTTTTATTTCTTTGATGGATTCTGTAGCGTGGTAGTCGATTAAACTAGAATCGATTACCACACTCATCCCTAATGTCTATGGTTTCACTGAGTGACAACACTTATGCGGTGCCGGCTATAAATTCTAATCCCCGGTCTGCTGAGTTCTTTTTACACCGCCTACTACTACAAGTAACTAATATTGAAACCCCTCTGTGCCCAAGGGTAAGTGCTCAAACGTATCTGCCATTTTTTCTCCATCTTGCCAATCGCAATCCTCTTATTTCGCCATAATCTGCAGCATTTGTAAATTTATATAATTGCCCGGTTGACAAGATGGCTTCCGTCTAGAACATGACTGTGCTATTTCATTGTCATCTGTTTTCCACTAGTGATTCTAAATTTGTGAAGCGTCCGCAGGTCACAGCATTCCTTTCCTGCTGTGTCATAGCAGCTACGAGCTTAAACGCCTTGCCACGCGGTTACCTTCTATATTGTTGCATGCGCACGCTTATCTTTAACCTTTGTGAACCGCCACGATGGTGAGTTTCCCTTCGTTTCCCTGAATCTGTTCCTTGGGCTTACGGCTGGGAGACGCACGCATGGCTGGCGCTCACGAATCCTGGCACCACGCTTACGGAAGCACCCTTCGTGTTGATTCCAGGGTTTTTTTTTTTACTGCCTTCATCTCTAATATCAACTACCTCAACGTCTGCCACGCGACGGGTGTCACCGCTGCCTCCGCGTATAACCGATAGAGAGAGACGCCCTGTCGCGTGGTCTGCCTGCATAACCTCTGCGCCTGCCACGTGCGAGTTGGGTGTCAACGCTGCCTCCGCGGCTAACCGCAGGAGAGACATCCTCTCGCGTGGCCTGCCCTGCATAACCTCTGCGTCTGACACGTGGTCGCTGCCGGCTTCGGGGTCAGCCCGCCGGTCTGCGTGCGTCGCGGCCTAAGCCTAGGGCAGTACCTTCCACAAACCTACAACCAGTGGAGGAACACCTTGGTGAACTGAATCCACCCCTCTACCGAATAAATGCTGTAAACTTCTGTGGTCATCTTCTTTTAATTCTACCACCTAAACCCCCACGCCACAATTCCCTTTAAACTTTGTAGGTTCCTCAAATAACGTAAATGAGCACTAAGAAAGAACTTTTGGAAATTCCCCCCTAAGGGAATAAAAAGGGGTTAAAGTTTATATGAAACTTTTTATTACTTCGATGGATACAATAGAAACTTTGTACTTAGGTTCCTCAAGTGATATTGCCTACAAGGGTTGCTTGAATGCACTTAGGATATTTGAAAACTTGACAAAAAGGGGGTCTGAATTTGAATGAAGTTTCTCTGAACTGGACAACGATTTGCGCGCGTGTCGACTCCTCTCTAACCTGTTTATTATATTGGCAAAGAATAATTCATTGTTAGTTTTCCGCTATAAAACCGCATTCCAAATACCTTCAACACTATCTCGAATAGCTTCTGGAATATTCTTAGCAGTATAAACAGTGAATCGATTTTACAAGAATGTTCTAGACGTTGACCTCTGAGTTTGTTTCAGTGTTTATTCTCAGAGTAGTCAGTTAGGAAACACTGGCCTCATCTAGTTTACATTTACGAAAAAAACATGACGTGTAAAAGTGTTATTTATAACCCATTTGCAAAATAAATATCATTATTTCATTATCATTATTTCATTAGAACTCATAGACCGGGGTATAAATAGATCGCAGAGGAACGCACTATGGCAGTCTTATTTCAAGATATGAGATGATATAATCGAAGCTTTACAAGTGAATTTCGGTGCGACTTAAGTGTTGAGTGACAAGTATTGCACTGTGAATAACTGTGTTAATTTTGTTTGATTGGTGTAAATTATTTCTATCCGGAACCCCAGCTCGTAACAATATATATAAAACGCTTCCGGTACTGACTGACTGACAGACAACACACAGCCGAAACTACTGGGCACAAGAAGCTGAAATTTCGCGTGTGTTCCTTGGGGTGTGTAGGGGAGCACTAAGAAAAGATTTATGGAATTTACACGGGAAAAACCTCCCACGCGAACGAAGTTGGGGGTAACAGCTAGTTAAAAATAAATGTAAAGTTTATGAGGGTGGATGTTGTGATGATGTGATGTTTGTTACTCTTTCACGCAAAAATCAAAACAGGAATCTGAATGAAATTTTGTATGTAGATACCTGAAATCTTGGAATAAGTAGGTAATACATATGCTATAAAAGCTATACGCTTCCAAATTGGTAAAATGTGTCTGTCCCCCCCCCCCCCCCCCCCCTCTAACTTCTATAATAATGAGGGAAAAATCTAAAAAAGTATGTGCTGTAGATATTAATGTAAACTTTCAATGACATTGGTTTGAATGAGATCGGGTGAGCAATTTTTTAGATATAGCATATATTGCCCTTATTGCAAAAACCAACTAAATGCACCAAAATTTTAGTAATTTTTACGCGTTTTACCTCCATGGTGTAGTGACTCTCTAAGATAATAGGTGGCGCTAATGGTTGTAGAATATGGTTTGTTACGCGTAATAAATACGAAAATTTACTATATTCTTATTTATAAGTACAAAAACGGAAATATTTGGATTAACAAATATTAAGGGTTAAATTTAACTCGTTATATATTCACGTAAGGATCTTAAAATCCACATATAGAGATTTACAGGCACTAATTATAAGTTAAGTGAAAATTATAATAAAATGATAAAAAATTACCAGTTTCTGATTTTTTCCTTTGTATTCACCTAATTACCTATCTTCATGCCAAATTGGAACTTTCTAGGTCATCTGGAACTGGGTTATAGTTTTGATCTATAGGTCAGTCATAAAAATGACGATTTTTGGACGTTAATATCTAAATAACCGTTTGAGATAAGTTTATAAAATTTAGAGCACATATGTATCTTGCCAGTCTTAATATATGAGCCAAATTTGACAAGTTTAGGTGTAATAGTTTTTGAGTTATGAGGGCCTCAAAAGTGGCTCCAAATGGTTCGTGTAATATTACACACGGTGAGCTGCGCGCCAGTTCTTGGCTTGACACGCTCCCGCGTGTAAAGTTGACTGATCGCAAATGCCAAAACCAAAAAAAAATGGCCATAAAATAAAAACTTTTTATCATGTGCTTAGTCTGAATACTGATTAGTACATTCTTTATTCAAATTTTCTTAAGAGTATTGAATTTATAAGGGGGCGTCCATAAATTACGTGAGGTGTTTCTTTTTTATTTTTTTTCCAACGTAAGATTAGATGAGATTTGACTCGACCCCCTCCCCCCTTAAACATTTCACGTAATTTATGGACGCCCCCTAATCTTCTTATGTCTGCATTGAAATGAAACAAATTGAATAAAGGTTTAAATTTTTTATTTGAATGAGGTTGAAAATAGTAAGAACACTTGATATTTTATTTAAAGAAAGAAAGAACAATAAGTGAATCAAAATGATTGACAATAAGACAGACAGACGAGTAGCTACTAGATATTAAAATGTTTCCAATAAATTCAGTTTCTCCTCGATTTCAGTTTCACGAGAAAAACAGAAGTAAAAGTTAAATAAGTTTCGTCTGGTACTGATTCTATGCGCTTTGCTATCGCTTAAACAAACTCTTTCAATCTTGTATCTTTCGTCACAAACAAGATGAAATCGATCTTCATAGAAGATAAAGGGGAAATTTTTCAAAAATTCCAACTGGGTTTGCAAGTATTTTATATAAATCAGGCTTTATTGGCATCGAGAGGGCCGTATCATTTTAGTAGATATCTATTCAGGGGCTATGCCAACCGTACGTGGTTGGAATACCAACTATTCTAATGCAAACTTAAATTTACAGTCTTGAAACTGCAGATGCCAAACCTGAAAACCTTAATGGTAAAGTCATAAGGGTTATTATTGAATGGAAAGGTAACGCTGCAAGTGTATACGGTGCGAATGGATTTGCACAATGTACCCAACACTATCTGTCAAACCATGAAATAAAGTGAGAATAAATCGAAATGTTTTTACGATTGTTAAATTCTGAATGTTCTTTAATTTGATTCCGATGCGTGGAGATTTATAATGTACCTTTTATATTGGTTTGACATTAGAATGTGGTTTTACTAATTGATTGGGTGCCATCTATACTTATAATAAATCTGTAGAGAGGTCAATTCTGTACATGAAATATATTTACAAAATAACTATCAGGGGGTGATTAGGGCGATCCCTAATCACCCCCTGATAGTTATTTTGTTGATTGCATTTTTGGCATCAGTATCGATATACTGATGCCAAAAATGCAATCAGTAAAATTTTTGTCTGTCTGTCTGTCTGTCTGTCTGTCTGTATAACCGTTATAGAAACAAAAACTACTCGACGGATTTTAACGAAACTTGGTACAATTATTCTTCATACTCCTGAGCTGGTTTTAGTATACTTTTCATCACGTTACAATCAATAGCAGCAGAGCAGTGAAGGGAAATGTTGGGAAAACGGGAGAAGTTACTTCATTTTTTAAGCTTCCGTCGCGTGTGCAACCTTAATGGTTAAAGCTACACAGAAATCATTCATGACGGAAATGTTCTCCTTAAAATTATATAAAAAATATCCCACGACAGCATATATCTATCTTTTATGGTTGACTCACAATAACACGTGTAACTCCCGATAGCTTAGCAGTTCGAAGCTTTCTGATTATTATTCTGCTCCGAAATTTAAAACCACCACAACTTTGCAATGGAACTCGGCTAAAAGTAACCCAGTTGCAACAAAATATAATCGAGGCTCGAATTTTAACAGGTTGCGGTGCAGGAGAAACCGTCTTTATTCCCAGAATTCCCAAAATACCAAATCATTTTCCATTCCAATTTAAAAGAACGCGATTCCCAGTATCGGTGTGTTATGCAATGACAATTAATAAGGCTCAAGGGCAGACTTTTCGTGTTGCTGGAGTAGATCTCGGTATCAGTTGTTTCTCGGATGATCAGTTGTACGTCGCTCTTTCCCGGGTTAGCAGTTCTAGAAATCTTTATTTTCACGTGCCGGATGGGTCAACTTTCAACATAGCTTTGCGCTGAAGTATTGTCGTTCTATAGGTACTTAAGCCTCATGTGAACGTGATCTAAACAATATTACCAATACATTAACTTAATAACACACAAGGAGTTACACGCTGACGGAGTCGCGGGCACAGCTATTAACAATAATATTGTGCGGTTCGGTATTGCGATATTTTTCAACATTATTATAGATTGACATATTATATTTCCCTACTAAATTACGAAAGTTAATCTGTCTATTACATCAAAATCA
This sequence comes from Tholera decimalis, assembly GCA_943138885.2. NCBI lineage: Eukaryota > Metazoa > Arthropoda > Insecta > Lepidoptera > Noctuidae > Tholera > Tholera decimalis. Next base: position 5,745,904 of record OW964552.2, on the reverse strand, counting down.
CTGAACCGTGAGGAAGGACATATGCTACTTTTTTTTACGAAAAACGACGGAAACGTGGACGAAGTCGCGGGCAACAGCTATCTATGCTAATAATATAAGGTTGAAGAGTTTGTTTGTTTGAACGCGATAATCTCAGGTACTGGTTCGAATTGAAAAAATATTTTTAATTAAATAGTCAATTTATAGAGAAAGGCTATAGGCTATATATCATTACGCTAAGGCCAATAGGAGCGGAGCGCCAATGAAGAATGCTTCAAAATCGGGGTTAAATTTAACGTTAGCCCAAAGTAACTATTCCACGCGGACGAAGTCGCGGGCAAAAGCTAGTTCTGAATAAATCTATGTTATGTAGTGCGGCTTAGATCATAAATATAAAAACTGATTGTTTGAGCTAAAATATCTGACATGGATAAGTCTTACCAAGGGGTATTTCGTTACCTACCCAGATACTGGGTGTTAGCTGCATCCAGTTAAATTAATAGCCCATCGCAACATTGTTGGGTAAAGACATAAGCAATAATGATCTTAGAAAATGTATCGTAACTACTGCAGATGAACACTTTTGAGAGCAAAGGATTTGCTGAAATACGGTCTATATATAACCAGTTTTGTGTAAAATATTATACATACCTATTAGAATATATAATAACAGTTCTCTTTTCTGTTACTTATAGTTGCTGGCATAACATAATTTTTATCATAAATTTCAATTTTTCGTTCCTATAAACGAAAACAATATACAAGGCAATAACAGTTGGAATTCTTCCATGTAACATTATATGCATTTGCAGCAACACAGTCAAACTGCAGTATCAGCTAAACGCGGAACTGTTGGGAACTTTTCAGCTTAACACTTTATTGGTACGTGTATTTATTCGTTTTTGAAATGCGACATCTCGCTTTTATTTTCTGAAGGGTATAGCAGAAGTGTACCTCTAATTAATAAAGCCAAAGCTTAATAAAAGCTTTAATAAGGTATACCGGAGCTGCTATTAAATGAACTTATTTTGCAGTTTTATAGTAGGTAATGTGATAATTGTAAATTGTTATACTTACTTACATTTATGTTGAAATTTCAAATAGTTTTGTCAGCCCCCGATGGATTTTTGGTTCCATTCTTCATTACATAAGTTTTTTTTTTATTATAATAAATAATGTTTATTTCTTCTCACATAAGATTACATAAGGTTGCATAAATGTTGTGGTTACAGATGTGATGTTAGAGACCGGAAAAGACCTCTGTTCTTCAAACTAGGAACATCCTGTGTCTTGAAGAACAGTTACATGAATTAAATTAGGGCAGGTTGATACAATTTAGTAGCACTAATAGTTAGACTTAGGTATATTTACAACAAGTAATAAACATTTATCTTTATAAGGGTGAACTTAAGTTGGAGGTTTGAATTATTTTATCCTCTTTCAAATAAGATTTAACCGTCCTGGGTTTTTTTCAAAATTTTAAATTTTGTTCTTTATTTCAAACTTTATGAGAGCGTAGGTACTATTTACATTGTACTACATATCGATATTTAATAGTATTACGAGCCCATTACTGAAAACAAGACAAGTAGTTTTGGAGATCAAGAATATTGGTTTGCACAAACAAACAATCATCCTCTCACTCTAAATGCAAATATCATCTCCGTACCGTTACCGTGGTACCGTCGTGGGTAAAAATAAACACTAACAAAAATGTTAGTCTCAATATAAATTACCTTAATACTGAAATAAATATTTTATTATCGTATTCTCGCTCCGGATGAAGCGGAAACGAGTATCAGACTACTGACTAAAACCCGCCCTGTTCCTTTAGCTGCTTGTGTTCAAGGGATGTAATGCGGTAAGTTGTTAGAACGTTCTAGCAAACCCAGAAATATTGTATAAATCTGAATATCTAACTTTCTGATATAAAAATCATAACTAGCACCTGACCTCACGTCCCATAATAATATTAAACACCACGACAGTCCATAAGCGACGAAGATAACCCATTGAACAAGAACACCCTAAACCTTTGCCCAAACTCAAACAATTTGCACGATCCGAACATAGCAATTGTCCTTTATGGCTGCCGAAACCTTAATATTAAAGAAACTATATTACCTACTAGTGTGAACAATATTAATATTCCTCGGAAATTTTGTTAGGTAGGTAGTATGTACTGTGATTGTTTGGAACTACTTACCTAGCTTGTGGCTAAATAATGACAGCCACACGTGTCGATATTCAAAGTTAAGCAACGCTTGCCGCGGTCAGTTTATGGATGTGTGACTATCTTAACATAATTATAGAGATTTTTTCGTGCCTCGGAAAGCACTCAAGGCCGTTAATCCCGGCTGTGAGTTGTACACATTGATTTAAATACTAAAGATACGCTCGTCCGAGCATTTGACGGACGCGGTCGCGTCTCAAAAAACACTAACGCCATCTATTAGAACTAACATGAACTATGATGTCAATCAGCGTGGTCTGCTCCTAGGCGTAACCTTGTAAGAGCGGGGTGTAGTATTTTTCGAGAGTACAAAGAAATATAAAAAACCTTTTGATAAACAATAACAATTAATTTTGTAATGTAATATAATTAAAATTTTTATTTCATCGGCTACAGCACGCGCCGCAGTAAAGGTATGTCGCACTTTTACGCAGCTTCGCGTCTTCTTTGCCAAATTTTGAGACAAATAAGAAAGAAAATTGTTTTAAATAATGTTAGAAGTTGATTTAATGACATATTTTTAACTGTTATTGTTATAATTTTTTTATTTTGCTCTTTATCGTAGTTCACTCAACAATTCACGGCACAACTTGGCTTTTTGCTTGTAAAATTTACGACCACTCCCGAAGACAGCCGATCGCGTTCTAGTTGAGTTCGATAAAGGGAAGACCATTTTGAGACCAAGTTCGAGGCGTCATTGTAACATGCGGTCCGCCCAGTCCTTACGCAGTAATATATAATGTGTAACGGAAACCCCATATCTATCCAAAAGTGCTGAAGACAACATCTGGTATGGAGTCTCTATGCACAATTTCAGCACAAAATAACTGACTCAAAGAATTGATACCAAATTATTGGTTTCATATATTTCTTGAATACCAATCATAACAAACGTGTCACAACACTACGAGGGTCAATAACTTTCCACGCCACTTGCCAATAACACGATAATTCTTTTCGTTCTTCTAAATTTGAAAAATTCGGTCTCTGGTATCAGTGTACCTATTGGAATTTGTAATAAGTTCTACACACGTAGACTTAGGATTACAAAACCCTTGCCATATCGTTTGTTATCATCCAAAGAAGCCGTGCACTTGGTATGTATATGTATATACCCTTTAAATTACACGTTGTATATGTCAATGGTTCTACATCTTTGACAGTCGTTAGGAGCTAGTCAGAAGCCAGAAAATTTGAAGCCAGTCTTGCCTCGGGGGCTTGGGCTATCGTGATATCCAGTTACTGGGTTTTGGAGGTCAGATAGGCCATCAGACTGGAAGTCGACCCTAATATGGCTGGGACAAAAATAGCAGACGAAGATGGCTTGCCTAAGTGCATTGAAAACTATTAATAATTCAAAATTGCGCACTCTTTTGTGGAATATAGAGTAGTTTTCCGAACTAAGTGTGTAGCTGAAGGCTTTTAGTTGAATAAAATATTATATAGCTTTTTAATGTTTATGCAACATATACTACACTACATAAATTGTAATAATAAAATTATTAATGAAAGGATTTAATTTGAAGTGTTATTGAGTTTTAAAAACTAACCTAAATTCAGTCAAAAGTTCAAGCAATATATATATCATGTAAATTGACCTACATAGATATTGTAATTGATAAAGTTTTCGATGCTAGAACATATGATGTTTTCCTCCACCGTTTTGAAAACAGTGGAGATGAAAATGACGCAAAGTTGTGGGACATTTAGGGTTCAAACTCTCGAACATTAAAATTGTGCCTGTAATCACTGGACTATCAGTTCTTATAAAAATATACATACCTATAATACCTAAGTCTTTACTTAAAGATTACCTATAAGAAAACCTACCAAGCAGGAGTAGAACTCCCTGCTGGAGTCTGTGTTTCCGGATAGCTATAACCTGGAGGTCTTCAGGTCAAGAGTGAACGGGTAACTTCTAAGTAAGCGTGCTTCATCTTCGATTACCATCAGATGAGTTAGTGGTCAAACACGAGCAAATTATTCTTGTTATTATTCTGCAGAGACACAGGCCTCCTTGGTATGAGAGGAAATGTGGCGTAATCCACCACACGGGCTCAGTGCGGATTGGTTGGTGGGTATCGCATGTCTTCGAATTCTTAGTCGTAGCAGAAAAAAAAGACAAGCCGGTTTCCTTACGATGTTTCCTTCAACGATTTGAGAGAAGTGGTGATGAAATAAATTACACAAAGTGTGTGCCTGACGGAGTTCGAACCCACACTTTACAACTCGCAAGTCGGGCCCATTAGGTACAACTGGGCCACCACTGCTCTGAAAAAAAAAAGTTTATTTATAAATGAGTTGAAATTGAAAAACAAAATATATTCAGACGAAGACACACACAACAACATACAATACAAAATTACAAACAACATAAAAAAATAGTCTTTGAGCATGTCCATACCGAAAGGGACACCAACTCAGCATTTGCTGGGCGGAAGACACCCAGCGCTGGTTTTCAGTTGGCACCCAGCAGTAACACACAGACGGGGCAAGTAAATTAAATAAATGTTAAAGACTGTGTAGTGTTTTAAATATATTTAATAAATAAAATAATATTGAACAATGTAATATCGTGTGTGCAAAAACAAAACAAAAGGCAACAACAGTTCAACAGCACTCTTTGATAGTACCTATTAGAGATTAAAATATCATTACCTTGTATCGACTCTTTTTTACACACCAGAATGCTGGTGAAAAGCTGGAAAACAAAGAGATCTATCCTACTAATTGGTTTGTCAAAATGCTTCAGGCAGTTTCTGTTAGTGACGCTGAAATGAAAAAAACTGGCACCATTTCCAACTCGAAAAAGAATCACAGCCCACACAGGCCGAGCCGAAACAAACTGTACGCTTTTACTGAAAAAAAGCACTGTAATAAACTATACGAACATCAATAATAACCTTCAGAGGAGTAATAAAAGATCATCCCTATATCAAAGCCGGGAAGTGCATTTACAAAAATTTACAACGCATTTAAAATTTAACTGCACTCATTTGTTTTTGTGCCAAAAATACGCGGTAGCATTCCGCATGGCATTTCAACTTCGGTATGATTTCTTTGCTGAATTGCAAAGTTACGTTTGCGGTTGGGAAAAATCGTTGATTATTGTGTATTGCTTTCTCAAAGCAGCCTAAGTCTTCTTGATCAAAGTACTATCCAAGGTACCATAGGTTTGCATAACTTTGTACACAGTGTGCATTTAATGTTGTCTCTTCACCTCATCAGTAAAGACTCATGTGTTATGAGTATATTATGCGGTCTACCCAAAAGTCCCATACTTTGGTATTGGCTCTCTTGACTTATTGTGTTCCTAGCCGTGCCCGCGGTTTCACCCTCGTTAATTCGAGGAAAAAACAAAAAATCATTTGTTATACAAACTTTCATCTCCTATTTCAACTCTATACGTGTTGATTTTTGAAAAAAAAAGTACCTAGCCTATGTTTGACCCAGGTTCTTCAACTATTTTCATTCCACAGACACCGAGAGACAGACAGACAGACATTTACATTTATAATATTAGTAGGGATGACCTTAGCAAGCTATACGATGCCTGAGAAATGATTGCACTTTCAGGACCAAATATGTATGCTTATTTCTTCAAAATCACCTGAGACAATAATTTGCATGATTCTCATAAAATATTATGATTCAACCTCTATGTGTGTTTCGATATATCTTTTTCAAAACAACTTTTTAAATTTATGAAAAAAAATGTCGAATTAAAGCTTTAGTAACCTACTTGCCACTTAAATATAATTTAAATTTAAAATTCCATACTCAAATACCTCTTTTCTTCGACGTCAGGATCTCCCTTTCAATTCATCCACAACTACATACACACATACTCTTTTAGTCATAGTGTTTTTTTACTTAAAATAAGATACTTTACAGCCAGCATCATAACTTTGTTTTCTCGTATGTGCAACGCATTTCTGGATAAATACGGCATAAGGCAAGTAAACCGCGTTCATAACATTAAATGGTGCATCCACGAATACATTAGCAGTTTTATGGACCGGATACGAGGTGGTGATGTTATTGCATGACTTCTATATTGAAAGAGACGGAGGAATTGTAGTTTTTATATTAATAATGCTGGCTTTTTCAGCTGTTTTTTTAGGTTATGGATTATTCAAAGATTTATGTTGAGAATTATTGTGTCCAATTTATTTACTTTCTAGCACTTCGCCTGCTACTTCGTGGATTTCTATGTAATTTGTAGTCTATAATGCACCTTACTAACAAGTTTTGTTTTTTCGGATCAGGTCATAAGTTCCGAAGCTTACCCCCTACGTACAAACTTCAGTATTCAGTATTAAGCAATAAATTCAAATCACTTACCATCAAGTAAGATCAGCATCAATGATGAGGTGTTTCGTCTATACTGACATTATAAAGGTGATGTTTGTTACTCAGTCAATATGGCGCAATGGATTTTATGAAATTTGGCATACTTATTATAGTAGAAAGAAGCACATTCATATACCTAATAGGCGACTTTTGCTCTGGAGAAAATGTGCGGCATGTCCATGTGAACAACAGATTGTTAGACTTTCTTTATCTATAGAAGGTAAATACACAATCAGCACTTATTTTAAGATTGAGTAGCATACATAGTAAATGATTATGTTATTAACTTTTATCGACCAAATTATCTACATTTTTATTTATGTTCTTATTAAACCACGAGCTCCATTTGGTTTAATAATAACAAGTGCACAGGCTGATATTCAAGGTTAAATAATGCTTTTGAGATAGGTTCGTGGATGAGTGACTATCTCAATATATCGTATTTTTTTTTATTAACGTATGAGCCCAGTCTTGACCTCCATCTCGCCTGATGGTAAGCGATGGATGAGGTCTAAGATGAGACAAGCGAGCCCAGAAAATGCCTATTTACTCGTGCTTTAAAGGCAGAAAGGTCATAAGTGGCAGGGAACACAGAAGCCGGCAGAGAATTCCACAGCTTGGCCGTGCGCACAATAAATGTGGAGGAGAAACGCTTGGTACGACAAGACGGTATATCAACCAAGTATGGGTGGTACCCAGCCGTGCGTCTGGTAGACCTGTAAAAAGGGAGATGGAGGAATCAGGTCATGGAGCTCCTGCGCACACTTCCCGAAGTACAATCTGTAGAAAACTGACAGGCAAGCAACGGTTCGCCGATGAGCCAGGCTATGAAACTTGTCCAACAGCACCTCGTCGCCTATAAGCCTTCTCCTCTTGTCAGTCATTACGGGTAGTCAGAAGCCAGGAAATATGACACCAGTCTTGCTAAAGGTAATCTTATTACCCAGCTACAGGGTCTTCGAGGTCAGGCAGACAGTCACTCCATGTAAAACACCAGTACTTAGCCGCAACTGGTTAGACTGGAAACCGAACACAACAAAGTTGGGAGTAGATAGTAGATTATCTTTCCCTGTAGCTTTTCCCCTTCTTTCTCAATTGTGCATGTAATATTTATTAGTATATTATTTTTGTATTTTATATTATTATGTTTCAATTATTATTTATGATGTTTGTACACTGACAGCCCTAAATCTGTCTCCTTTTGTTTTGTCCATCCAAAGGTTGTCTGTAAGAGAACGCCCTAAGCGATAAGACCGCCCATTGTACACAAGTTTTAATTTTTGTATCCAATGAAATATTTTAAGGTGTACAATAAAGTATATAATAAATAAATAATTAGAGTCTTCAGTGATTGAGTGAGGTTGATTTTCAACTACGTCGTTGTATTTTAGTTTCGTTTTGTGGTAAAAGTTGAATAAAGACTAAAGGGTAAAAATCTGATCGTAATCCAAATATTTAGCTGTTAACACTGACGATATGTTTGGTTTAAAAATATATTAAATCTTACTTCTGTAAACGTAGGGTGACTATGTTAAATGATCATTATGTTCCTTCTGTGAAATGTCAAACTATCTTCAAAAGAAGCCCAATTCTATAAATATACCTATTTGTATATTGTAGATAATTTTTGAAGTTTTCGTATTCTAGTAAGAAATCTAATCATAATGATATTAGCCTATAGTATCTCATCATAGAACAAAAGCCTTCTTTTCGTCAATCTTTCTATTTTTATTTCATGCACATGTGTACAATAGTGGAATATGTCTTAAGGTTTGTCTACGAAACAATCATGGCTGGTGAGAGGATAACATGGCATGGCATATATATTCACCACATAATTTGTACTTACATCAATATCAATTTGTATTAACTAAAGTAGCATAAAAAAATCTATGCTGTTTTCAATATTGTCTTAAAGATTTACATAAATCATAGAATTAGTCAAACGTATTCAGTACATGACATGGTAAAGCAAATGAAATTAGACTACAGGACCCTTTCCACGCAAGTCTATATTACGAACATTGAACCATGGTTGCTTCTTAAGATATGCATGAAGCATTACGGCTTGTTGCCAGGATTCAGCAACCATCTGAGAACACTATTCCACCTTGTTCAGTGTTGTGCATCCTAGATAGTAAGTTTGTTGGCTCGAGCTGCGATTTCAGAGTAACGTTATGCATCTTTAATTTATGCGTAAATCTATTCGTATAATGTGCAAAACATAGTGAAAACCAATGTTTTCGTATTGTAATTATGTTGTTTTTTGCACAGAAGTTCTGAAAGTGAAGAAGTATTTGAAAAACTGTTGTTTTTTAATTGTGCCAGTTTATGGTAAAGAACCTGACAGTGTGTTGTAGAAAAATATATATTTTTATAAAACTGAAAGCTTATTCGAGAAGTATATAGAACAATATTACTAACAACTTAGCACGCAAAAGGTTAGTACTATTATTGTTAACCTATATTTTGAGTGAACTGTTGTGTTCTCATAAGAAATAAATTTCTTCGTAGGGTGGTATACAATGTTCAATATCTTCCAAGCACCAAATACCTTGACGAGTATGAAACAAGTTAGCGATGTGCGAATCGGACTTACCCATGACGGGTTCCGTAGAAGCTACGCAAAATAAATTTGTTTTCATAGTGTTTGTATAAAAGTTATATTCGCGGTTTTTGGAAATTGCTATCTCATAATCACGTTCAAATTCGGTTTGACTGGAACCTACCAAAAAAAACAGGTCGATGAAAAAAGACATATTTGTGAAATAGGACCGTTCCTGTCACAATAAAATATTTGGTAGCCCTAACTTAAAGTAACATCTTACCCATATAACCACATGTTCCGTTCTTGTTTTAACAAGTTTTTTGTGCATTTTTTGCAACGGTATCCGAAACAAATCTCTCACACATGTCAAATACTTAATTTTTTGAGGATTTATAACTGTCTGAGGAAAGGCCAGATAGATGGCTCAATTTGTAATATTGTGACTGGAACTCTTTGCCTTTTTAGTTGAATTTTAATACACATCTGTATACGAAGAATATTTGGTGTTGGGAATATTGTTTTGAATAGCGACATCAAAGTAGTTAAAAAAGTACTTAGTATTAAAGATAATTATAGACTATGTTAGTAAGCCTACAGAGGGCGACACATTAAAACTACTTAAAATAGGAAAATCACCGCTACACTATCCCGTAAAAGTTTGCACAGCAGCAACTGACGTAGGTACCTACAATCACTTCTCTCTGTTATCATCGTGAGTATGCTGTTGGAGTTAGCCCTCGTCCTGCACACCGGGGAAGCAACGTTTAAAAACAGTATAAAAACAATCCCATCCCTGATCCGCTACAGTAGCGAGGGAGCCAACAGCACCTTGAACGCATTATTGTATTGGGTACCTAGGACATTGTCGGATTTTTAAGTAAGTAAGTACATCGAGCCCACAGGCTGCAAGAATAAAAGAATGTGCAGTCAGTTTTAAAAAGAGTGACTTTCACATCCTTCTAACATCTTGCGAACCTGCGAGCCAACATGTTCGCTCTCAGTCGCTCGCATTGTCGTAACTGTTTGGGGTCGTGGGCCCACAGAGTGAGGACTCTGACCATCCACTCACATGACCCAGGCAGGGCGGTGGCACAGTAGTCATGTGCTACCAGTAAAGTCACCCATCTACCGAAAAACATTTATATATACATATGTCGCAGTGAAATGACCCAACCAAGGATTTTACGAAATCCCCAGGGATACCACGAAATCACGGAAGATGTCGAATACTCTTATTTATAACGTCTTCTTACTAAAAATATTTAGTGATATGTCGTTTCATTAAACTAAATTTAGTAAAATGCCAAAACCGCGGACGATAGCGAATAAGATTAGAGTTAAACTCAGATCGACGGAGCCCCGCTAAGCGTGGCTCCTATTTCCGCTTTAAAGATTTAAAGGAACCTAACAAAACCTAACGTCGGAGTGCCTTAAGTTCGAAATCTTCATAGTTTAACAGTATGGAAATTGCGAGTAGAACAACGAACATAACGCACTCCGACGCCGGTGGATTCATGGCACTTCGTGAGAACACGATGGTAGTCGAGCAGAAACAAATTCAACATTTCAATAGATTAAGTTGAGTGAAACGATATATCACTGATTATATATTAGTATTTTGTCATATCACAAATTTTTTTTAGTAAGAAGACGTCGTAAATGATAATATTCAACATCTACCGTGATTTCGTGGTATACTTGGTATATTTGGTATATTTTGTATATTTTTTTGTGGTATATTTGGTGAAATCTCTGATATCCTCATTTCTCTGCGACACATATAAAGTCCTCTTGGCCGATTTTGCAACGACGGCCAATGTCAGAGGAGATTAGCTATCTGCGCAGAAGATAATTATAGTGCAGGAGATAAAAGTATGTGCGTAGGTTCACTTTCTGTTCCTTTCTTCTTCTTTGTACAGGTTTCTGAACTTAGTCTCTGCACGAGACCATTGTGCGTGAGCCGTGTCGGCCGTCACCTCATCCAGCCAACCTCCCTCCAGAAGCAGATCAGGTCTCTTGATCTATTCAGGATGTCTGTAAGGGAATTCAATGACCCGAGGGTTTGCTTTCGTATGTCGGTGATTTCCGTGCACTCTAGGAGCACGTGTGTCACCGTTTCCTCCGTCCCTAGGCATGCCCTGCACAGGTCCGTTATACCTATTGTGTGATAGTGTTTGTTCCGTGAGCAGTGCCCGGTGATGGTCTCCGCCACCATTCGCAGGCTTCTTCTGTCCATGTGTAGGAGGCGCCTGGTTAGTTTTTTGTCTAGGTTTTTTCTGTTCCTTTACTCCCTTGTCCGATATTATGGGTCGGCAATCCGGCACGACCGGAGAGATCAGGACCAGGACTAACAGCTTAACGTGCTTTACGAGGCAACATGGCCTGCACTGAGGCAGTTATTACATTGAACATAGTGTCAATCGGTCGCATGAGCGAAAAGGTAAGGTCAATTACAAAAGAAATTGGCCAAGTGCAAGTCAGACTCGCCCATGATGGGTTGCGTAGTAACTACGCCAAATAACTTGGTTTTTCATAGTGTTTGTATGAATTACAAAGTTATATTTGCGGTTTAAGAAAATATGCTGTATCTAAAAAACTACTGACCCGATCTCGATCAAACCAATTTTGGTTGAAAGTTTACATTATATACATATTTTTTTTAATTTTTCACTCCATTATTATAGAAGTTGAGGGGGGACACACATTTTACCACTTTGGAAGCGTATATCTTTTAAACGATTGGCTTTATGAAAAAGTGGTTTTAGAAACCTCAATGTCATTTTTAAAGACTTGTCTATAGATACCACCCGCATAAGTTTTATGAAAAAATATATTTTCAGTGTCAGTTCCATGTATGATGGGGAGCCCCCCATTATTTTAATATTTTTATTTTTTAATCTGAAAGCGGTTCACAGAATACATCTACCTACCAAGTTTTATATGTATGGTCTTAATAGTTTCAGAATAAAATGGCTGTGACATACAGACGGATGACATGACAAAACTATAAGGGTTTCGTTTTTTGCTATTCGGCTACGGAACACTAAAAATACTAAGCAGTTCGCATCTATACAGCGCGTTTACTAGTCCAATAAATAAATGGGCTTACTACATCTTGTATAATTTAACCATTAGCTTCTTAAATCAAATCATCAAAATCACATTTTAATATTTCATTAAAATTCTAATAACTTTTCTATGTACCCCGATTATTACCCAACACTTACGGAAAACTATGAAATGAGCGAGAAAAACGTAACGGAAACTTCGTAATTAGTTTTACAGCAAGAAGTTGCACCTAAGTTAAACATCGGTTTCAGCAACGTTGACTGGCGCTAAATTGAATAAAACTTAGCAAAAGAAATAGGAAAGAGTGGATTTATTTTGATGACTTTGGAAAAAGTTTCATATCTTTAGTTGGAAAAGTGGCAGAATCTAAGTATCAAAGTTTAATGAAAAAATTCGATCCATAATTTGAAAAGCAATCCTTCTCCTACTTCGTATATCAATGTCTTAGATATTCATGCTTGTAGTTAAATTGATTTTTTGGCCCAATACCTAGGTATGCCATTTTCTAAAGCAGTTATTTGTTGCTTACCCAAATGTCCCATATCGTTATTGTACAGTAAATAATTCTAAGTAGAGCTACGCTATAACTGGCAAATGTTTGCACTGTTTGGACAGTTCAACTAAAACCTGTACATTTCTTTCCTGAAAATAGCATCACAGACATAAATCTACAATCTACTTCAAAATTGATGTTGACTTTGTTTCGATATTTCTTCTCAGGGTAGTCAGCAAACACCGGCCTAATCTAGTTAAAATTTATGAAACAAAATTGAAAAAGTGTTATTTATCACCGACTAGCTTCCTGCCCGCGACCTCGTCCGCAAACCTTAATAAATTATACACCTAAACCTTTCTCTTTAATCATTCTATCTTTTAAAAAAAACCGCATCAAAATCTGTTCCGGAGTTTTAAAGATACATTGCATACATAGGGACAGATAGTGTGAAGCGACTTTGTTTTATACTATGTAGTGATTAAACTGAGTAATTCGTTTTAATAGTAATTTATAACGAAACATTAGTATCATATCGGTAACAATTTAGTATGCATTAGTACTGGCCCATTTAAATAGGGCAGGAAATCATTTGACATAAAAAACATCGACATCGCTGTAATGGTAAAAGTACCCAGAATTCTGGGCACTTTTACCATTACAGCGATGTCCGCGGACTTAATGCAGCAAGGCATTCTCTACCAGTCAAACTTTGGGTTAAAAAAAATTGGCCAAGTGCGAGTCAGACTCACCCATGAAGGGTTCCGTAGTAACTACGCCAAATAACTTTGTTTTTCATAGTGTTTGTATGAATTACATAGTTATGTTTACGGTTTTAGAAAATATGCTGGATCTCAAAAACTGCTGACCCGATCTCGATCAAACCAATTTTGGTTGAAATTTTACATTAAGGTCTATAGCCTATACTTTTTAAAAATTTTCACTCCATTATTATAGAAGTTAGAGGGGGAGGAACACATTTTACCACTTTGGAAGCGTATATCTTTTGAACAATTATCTTTATAAAAAAGTAGTTTTAGAAACCTCAATGTAATTTTTAAAGACCTCTCTACGACGTGTAACGGAAACCCCATATCTATCCAAAAGGACTGAAGACAACATCTGGTATGGAGTCTCTATGAAAAGTTTCAGCTCAAAATAAGTGACTCACAGAATTGACCCCAAATTATCGGATTCATATGTTTCTTGAATACCAATAATAACAAACGTGTCACATCACTATGAGGGTCATCACTTTCCACGTCACTAGCCAATAACACGATAATTCTCTTCGTTCTTCTTAATTTGAAAATTTCGGTCTCTGGTATCAATGTATTGAAATTTCTAATAAGCTCCACACATGTAGACATAGGATTAGAAAACCCTTGCTATATCGTTTGTTATCATCCAAAGAAGCCGTGCACTCGGTATGTATATACCCTTTAAATTACACGTTGTATAAATACCACACACGCATAGGTTTTATAAAAAAGATTCAGTTCCATGTATGGGGAGCCACCCTTTATTTTAAATATTTTTTTCTTAAAATCGGAAAGCGGTTCACAGAATACATCTACCTACGAAGTTTCATATGCATAGTCTTAATAGTTTTGGAATAAAATGTCTATGACATACGGAAGGACGGATAGACAGACATGACGAAACTATAAGGGTTCCGTTTTTTGCCATTCGGCTACGGAACCCTAAAAACCACATGTTGATTCTCTGATCTAAAGTAATCATGAGTTGCGGGAATCCTGCCCAGGTCTCAGGAATGATCTAATGATATACCTAATACCGCGGCTCCGGAATTTCGGAGAAACAAGGTGGGTTATTAGTCGGTAAAAGTCTGACACGTCTTACGCTCCACTGAGAGCGGAAGAGTCATTTGATCATTTTCTTTCTGAAAAAATTTCATCTTAATGGGTTTTTGATAACTGATTGAAAATTCATTTGCAATGTTTGACCCGAACATACTTACATTACAAAATATTATTGACGCTAACAAGAAGTTGATCTGTTCTAGTTTCGATTCAGAACCATTTGCAATCGAATTGGAGCCAGTATCGTTTCCTCGAAGAACAGACTTGTAAAAAAGCACTGCAAAGTGAAAAATAACTTTAATTTCGGTAGTCGGTGTCTTTAGTTTTGTATTTTCGTTTTTGGCACCGACTTCCGAAATTAAAGTTATTTTTCACTTTGCAGTGCTTTTTGGGAGTCGGTTTAATTTTTTGGTAAAAAGTTTTTATTTCACTCTTTTTAGTTGGTCTATTTTTAATTTACCTAGTTACAAGAGCCTAATTATCAACTACTTATAACCTTTTACAAAATATTGCTTTTCCCAATGCTGGGCCGTTAATTGTTGAGGAGTTCTCCTGGTACTTCACCATCAGCTCTACATCACCATATGCATTGTGACGAGCATAAAGTGCGTAACATCCATATTCAAGTAATCGAATCGCAATCCACTCAATACTTATTATTGAGTAGTTTCGGCGGCCATCTGTGGTCTTCATCATCAGTTCCACTTCCTCAAATGGTACTTTTTGAGAGCAACTGCACAAGTTACTATAATAAATACCCAAAACGACATAGGTGTGCCTATAATATTTGAAGAGTTCCCTCGATTTCTCCAGGATCCCATCATCAGATCCTGACGTTTATGAAAATGGGACCAGTATCGAAGTATACCCTTTCAATCAAAAAAAGAATTTTCCAAATCGGTTCAGCCGTCTTCGAGTAATCGATGATCATACATAAAAAAAAAAAAAAAAAAAAAATATACGCGTCGAATTGATAACCTCCTCTTTTTGTCGTCGGTTGACAAAATACCATACACACATATACATTACACCGCAATAAATATGGTAGAATCTACACCGTCTAACCCAGCTATGGGCCAAGTCAAACAAACTAAGCTTTAGGCTGAGCCGGTAACTAAGCTGCTCCTATTTGCACAGACCGACACGTTTACAACGGATATCGTTTACTAATTGAACAAACAAGATTACTTATATGTACGTGGCGATGTAATTTTAGATGCAGAATGTGCTTGCAGCTTGCTATGGTAGGTTCTCTAAAAGTGACTATATTTAAAGTGACATTGAGGATTACACCACAGCGATTAGTCTTGCAGAGTGAGGTACCTATCTCTTGTCTCTTACCACGAATTCGTCTATTTTATTCATTTAATTTTTACTTGGTATGGTTGGGACATGCTCGTGAACGGATGCTTTGCTATTACCCGTCTGCGGCGAAGCAAGGAGGAGGGTTATGTTTAGATCGCGTATGTATGTATGTATGTATGTATGTCCGTTCCTTTGTTCCCTCGTAACTATTAAACTAATGAACGGATTTTGATAAATGATACGTCGTTGGATTTGTCTTAATAGCGCAAGTGTTACTGAATAAATTAAAATTAAAATAAATCACCACAATGAGAACCAAACGCCATATTGTCAAAACAAAAAAAAAAAAAAATTATTAATAAAGCTTTTTACGCCGCACCACTGTGCCGGTCGGAGTGGGGGGTGTTAGGTTTATTTTCGTTACGGAATTTCTCGAATCAGTCGCCGTGCTCAAAGCCTGCGATAAAAGCTATGCAATAGCTTAAAAAGTGACAAGCAGGCGGGACCCACCCCATTTTTTAAATTAAAATGTTCAATTGTGTCCCGCCTGCTTGTGAATTTTTAAAATTAAAATGTGCTTGTTTCTTGCATTTCAGTTGAGCAGTCGGGTTTTTTAGATTTTTGAAATAAGTTTTTTATTCTATGGTTTATTTGTAACTAGCTTTTGCCCGCGACTTCGTCCGCGTGGAATAGTTACTTTGGCTTTCTTCATTGGCGCTCCGCTCCTATTGGCCTTAGCGTAATGATATATAGCCTATAGCTTTTCTCTATAAATTGACTACTTAATTAAAAAATAATTTTTCAATTCGAACCAGTAGTTCCTGAGATTATCGCGTTCAAACAAACAAACAAACTCTTCAGCCTGATATTATTAGTATAGATAGCTGTTGCCCGCGACTTCGTCCGCGGTTCCGTCGTTTTTCGTAAAAAAAATTAGCCTATATCCTTCCTCACGGTTCAGTGATTTTGATGTAATAGACAGATTAACTTTCGTAATTTTGTAGGGAAATATAATATGTCAATCTATAATACTGTTGAAAAATATCGCAATACGGAACCGCACAATATTATTGTTAATAGCTGTGCCCGCGACTCCGTCAGCGTAAGTTAATGTATTGGTAATATTGATTAGATCACGTTCACATGAGGCTTAAGAACGAACCTATCACCTATAGAACGAAATTTTATACCATCGGCCGCGAGACGCGTCGAGCGCGGCGACCGATTTTCAAAAATAATCCTTATAGCATGATTCAGTATTCACGCGCGATGGCTTATTATTAGCGTATTTCATGTATAACTTTGGTGTTTCTATACCGATTTATATGATTCTTTTTATGGAGTAGTTAATAATGTTAACTTTTTCAATTAGGGGTGACTGAGAGTGTTATAAAAGTAAGATTAGACAAATACACACATCAAAAGTGTCTAGGGATCAACATATATTTTTGCAATAACTTTTCTCCTGATTGATATTAATTAAAATTTTCTTTAAGGATTCATCAAATAAAGTGTTTTCGTTTGTCACAGTAACGATAAACCAAGTCACCTTTGCATTAATAAAGACATTTGCCATTTTCCTAATAAAGGGATTTTTGACATTTGAACCACTAACATTAAAGTTCGAAAAAAAGACTGAAATAACAGTTTTCTTTAAAATTTTATTGGGTAACTTAAACAATTAATAATCCGTGTTTCTACCGCGAACACTAACAACACAAGAACATCGGTTTGGCATACTCAAAATGAGTTCATCCAAATCACGCTGTAGAATGGCCGCCCATGTTCGTTGCAACAACAAAAAAAGGTCTTCTTGCGACTGGATACCCTCCATATTCGGCAGAGCTCTTCTCTGTAGCATATCCCATGCATGCTCAATCGGGTTCAAGTCTGGCGACTGAGCAGGCCAGAGCAGGACATTGATGTTAGCTGCGGTGAGAGTCTGTCTTACAACTCTTGCGGTGTGCGGTCGTGCATTATCATGCATTAACTGAAATAAGGGACCGATTTGCACTTGTAGAGGAACGATGACGTCAGATACAATCGTCTCAGCATAAATTTGAGCGTTGAGGTTGCCTCTGATCCAAATCAACTCAGTTCTTCCGCCGATCCAAATACCCGCCCATACCATGATGGTTCCACCACTATAAGGATGGACTTCCTGGCAGGATTTAATCGCTGTTGGCGTCCAGGGGTTCTCCAGTGTCGTATACGTCTTGTATCCGGTCTCATACCAAAACGAGACTCATCAGAAAAGCACACGAAACGCCATTGTTCTTCTGCCCAATTTCTGTGTTCAAGAGCCCATTGATATCGAATCCTACGATTGTGCATTGCTATAGGTGGTACCCGTAGCGGTCTTCGGGAATGAAGGTTCACTTCATGCAAGCGGTTTCTGACTGTTTGGTCGCTAATTAAGTTCCCTGAAGAGTGATGAAGCCTCACGGCTAACATCATGGCGGTTATTGTTGGAGCTCTTCGAGTTAAGATTTGAATCTATCGGTCTTGTCTCCGTGTGGTGCAGCGATACCGTCCTCCATGGCGCTCAGCCACGGTACCAGTGCTTCGGTAACGTGTCCAAAGTCGACTGATAACACTCTGACTTGTATTCAGAGCTAAAGCCACAGTACGTTGCCGGGAACCAGCTTCTATCATTCCCACGGCTCTGAGCATTTCTTCCCTGCTTAAATGACGTGCCGCTCCATAATAACGTTGGTTTTAATCAGTAGTAGGGAAACAGTAGCACTAATAATGTCTTCAATGCGTTGTATGTTTTTATAGGGAAAATATTGACAGCTGATTTTCATCTTTTACTCGAATTTGATTAACAGTTCCTGTTTCAAATTATGAAATGCACCAAAAAGGATCCATATAAAGACGAACGGCAGATTTCGTACCGCATATTTTTTTCGTTGTTTTGTGGTGCAATGTATACCACTTATTAAGGCAACTTAGCTATTTATTTTCATATAAATATGCTATCTTTAAATAGTGGGATTCATTAATAATGTCAATAAAAAGATTTTATTAATTAAACGTAGCAAAATCGTGAACTAAACGCTCTTATGTTTTTAGAAGTTGCCATTTGTAAAATAAAACAAATATCGAAGTGTTAATAAATTATTTAGACATAGAAATAATATTAAATATAGTTAAATACTTATATATTAAACCAAAGAATGCATAATTGTTGCAAACAATCATAATAGTAAAGGATTTAATGATAGGAATGATTTTCGTCATCAATATTTTTCGTGCTTTTGTTCATATGGCAATTATTTATTGACTTTTATTTAGTTTAATGACTACGACTGAAGGACTTGTATCCATGGTTATGAATAAATTAAAAAAAAAACTGACAGGTGACAGTTAAAGAAAATCTGTCTTGCATTGCTGTTGTTTTGGATCGGTGTTTACTTTAATACTTTTTAAGTTTTCACCATCCAAAATACATTGCCAAACAACCTCCTACATTCGATGGTCTATCATTATACACGTGATATTGGCAAAAATGTGGGGGATCCTCCACAAAGACTGCTTAACAAAAGTTGAAGTTGGATTGGTGGTTTTTGACTACATCTGAGCAATTTAGCGGATTATGGGGCTGGTACTACGTTGAGTTGATCATCTCCTTCTCCGTATTCTAGCTCTTGATACCGTAGTCCTAGTGATAAGGCATAAAACTGTTAAAGTAGGTACTTTAATTACCCATTCCAAAGCATATATCTCTATGGAGAAGAACGGGCAGGAGAGTACATGGTCACACACAAGTCAGAATATTATTACAATACCTTAGTTACATAATAGGTACATCACCATTGTTTTTATTTATTGATTGATAAATAAATAAATAATATTGCCATAAAGTAAATGTTGTAAATTGCTTGGCGTTTTCTTGGTAGTTTTTTCCTTACTATTAAGTAGGTAGATTGAGATGAGGTAGGAATGTACCTACTTGGTGAGGTGCGTTACCCGTCTCCAGAAGCGGACTGTAACAGTTTAATTTTAATGTTCAGATGGGGTTTTGAGTGTAGATAAAATAAAGAATACTTTCTTTTGTGTAATTACATTTATTTTATTGTATGTATAATGAAATACGAAATAATGATTTTTAATTTGGAAAATACGTTACAAATAACACTTTCACAAGTAATTTTTTTTCATAAATGTAAACTAGATGAGGCCAGTGTTTCCAAAATAGGTATAACATTACCAAACAACCTCCTGCGTTTGATGGTCTATCATTATACCCGTGACATTGGCAAAATTGTGGGGGCTCCTCCACAAAATCCACTTAACATTAATATTGATACCTTATTAATACTTCTTGCCCAGTTTCTTCAGGCACAACATTTCGCTCGGGTTCCATGCATTCTTGGAAAATACAATGCCTTGTTGTTTCAGCCGCTCTTATTATATGTGGCAACACAATATGCTGGGCTCTTTCTTGTCTGTCGTCTGGAACACGTAAGCTCAAATCTTGAATATGCGCCCAGCAAATTCCACAAACTTCATTCATGGATGACATCTGTAAAAAATCATCTTATGAGATAGCTATAATTATCAAAGTAGTATTGTTGAAATATAAATCAAACAAAGTTCAATAGACACCAGTTGAGCCCAACATGCTCAAACAAATAAAATATACACAAAGAAAAACGAAATTCCCGATTGAATTTGACAATAATTGTTTTCCTTCAAAACCTTTACCAAATAGCTATTATGAGTGAATAAGTTTATTGCTCATTGTATTATGCTCGCCCACAGGTTTGCTCGTTGTTCAGTAAAAGTTTCAATTACTCTTTTCAGAGCGTACTGATCTACGTTCTATATGAGTAGCCTTTTTTTACAATAATGCTTTTAGAGTTCTGTTGAGTCATAGAAACTTGTAATAAATAAAATTGAATTAAATTAGAGAAGAAGGGCTCATGACTCATGACAATGGAAGGACCAAAATCCTTTTGTTCTTAGTAGAGCCAACCGCATGAGTGTCACAGAGTTAGCAACATATAATAATAATATACATTTTGCGTGGCAAATATTTTAAGCTGCTATGAATATATTTTCGCATATATATTATATGTACCTGCTGATGCTCCAACCAATGGGAAATGTTGTCGGGGTTCCACTCTTCCTCTGATGTTGTGGTGGATAGATTCTGACCACATACAGCACACATTAAAACAGACTGATCATCATCCACATGATCAGGTGCATGAGGTTGAACGTCTTTAACTAGTAGAGCAATTCTGGTTCTTCTTGCTCTTAGCCAACATGGCACATGCTTGGCACAAGCTTCATCTCCAGAATGAAGCTAAAATAAAAAATGAAAATAAAGAAAAGCTTGAATTCAAACATGCATGGTTATAATTTATATTATTTTATTTCTTAGTTTAAATCAAATAAGGAAAATTAATAATAGTTATAGTAGATACATGATTATTTACATACCTCTTGTGGTTGTATCCAAGTAGCAACTATATCAGCCACTCTTTGTTCTTCATCATTTGCCCCTTCAATCAGAATCCTGCATCGGCTAATTTGCAGTATGGACTAACTGCATGCAATACAAACACTTGTATGTCCAACCCGTCTTCTCGGCATATTATCAGACGAATGTGAATGAGAAGCTATCTGCCAGCATTAATGGCAAATATGGTCAGCAGGTGTTATCTGGAAATTAAGATGTGATTTGGAGTACCGTTCAACATTATTTTAAATACTTTTCTTTCCTTGTTATCATACTATCAGATTAATATCTATTCTTATACACATAAGCAAACCAAGTAAGATACATGTAATTATAATTTGTATGTTATACATACTATCATAGTTACACATAACCGTGTTTGTTAGTTTTTCGAATAGTACACTAAAATATGTAAGTCTCCTAAAACTAATCTCATTAGTTTTAGCAGCTATGCATATTTAAGTGTGGTACGATGTAGTTTTTAAATGATAAGGACAACTTTTCAACACGTAAAACTTATCACAGAGATCGTCACTGGCCTACTCATAAAAAATGCAGAATGTCTCTCGTAAACTACTTACCTCTCTAGGATGTGTCCACAGTCGAATAGTATTGACGAGATCTTTGCTCTTATCGGATAAGGCGAGCCTTCTTATTCGGGAGAAGCGAACGTTGCAATTAATACATTGCAAACTCGTCATTTTAATCAAAGCACGTACACCCACGGCACTGTCAATACAGCGTTTTTTCGCGAAACTGGTATCAAGAGATAGAGTACGGAAGAGTAAATGCTCAACTCAATGTAATAACAACAGGATAATCCGTTAAATTGCTCTGATGTAGAGAAAAACCACGATCCAAAACAACAGCATTGCAAGACAACGATAAGATAGATTTTCTTTAGACGTCAATATAATAATTGCCATATGAACAAAAAAGTATGACTACAAAAATCATTCCTATCATTAAATCGTTAACTATTATGATAGTTTGCAACAATTATGCATTTTTAGGTATGATATATTAGTGTTTAATTATTTTTAATATTATTTCTATACCTTAATAATTTATTATCATTTCGATATTTGTGTTATTTTACATATGGCAACTTCTAAACATATAAGAGCGTTTAGTTTACGATTTTGCTACGTTTAATTAATAAAATCTTTTTATTGATATTATTAATGAATCCTACTATTTAGAGATATTACATTTACATGAAAATAAATAGCTAAGTTGCCTTAATAAGTGGTATAAATTCCACCACAAAACAACGAAAACAGTATGCGGTACGAAGTTCCCATACAAGCCTGCCGATTGCCTTTATAAAATCATAAATTTATTACAAAGCCACATCTCAATCTCAAGAAATCCGCATAAAAATGCTTGATCCCTAGACACTTTTGATGTGTGTATTATAATCAGAAAGCTTCGAACTGCTAAGCTATCGGGAGTTACACGTGTTATTGTGAGTCAACCATAAAAGATAGACAGATGCTGTCGTGGGATATTATACTATATAAAGCTAAATTACCACTCACTGACTGACTGACTCACTCATTGACATAATTGTTCTCCCAGATGGTGGATGGGGAGGTGGGTATATTTTGACAGATTCGTAAACAAGTAACTCTCAAACCTACGGGAAAAGTGCCAAACCTCCCCTTTTCCCCCCCCTTCTCCCCCCCCTCTATCGTATCTCGGAAACTACGAGAACCGTATTTTTTGTTTTTTACGGATTCGTATAGAGGAGGCTCGGTAAAGTAAAAACCATTTTTCAAAGTCCCCCCCCCCCGCCCCCCTTCTCCCCCCCTTTAGGCGGATCTCGGAATCTAAGAGACTTGGAACATTTTTTTTTTTCAGATTCATTTAGAGGGGCAATGCTTTAGTCGAAATACTTGTGCAACCCCCCCCCCCATCACCCCCCCCTCTCTTTTTTTTTTTTTTTTTTTTTTTTCACAAGCTCGCGAGGTGCTTGCACCTCGCGCAACACGCAAATACTAAACCCCGCCATCACCCCCCTTTTTTTTTTTCACAAGCACGCGAGGTGCTTGCACCTCGCGCAACACGCAAATACTAAACCCCCCCATTTTTTTTTTTTTTTTCACAAGCACGCGAGGTGCTTGCACCTCGCGCAACACGCAAATACTAGTTATACTATATAAAGCTTAATTACCACTGACTCACTGACTGACTCACTCACTGACATAATTATTCTCCCAAATGGTGGATGGGGAGGTGGGTATATTTTGACAGATTCGTAAACAAGTAACTCTCAAACTTACGGGAAAGTGCCAAACCTCCCCTTTTCACCCCCCTTCTCCCCCCTCCCTATCGTATCTCGGAAACTACGAGACCCGTATTTTTTTATTTTTACGGATTCGTATAGAGGAGGCTCGGTAAAGTAAAAACCATTTTTCAAAGTCACTCCCCTTGCCCCCCTTCTCACCCCCTTTAGGCGGATCTCGGAAATTAAGAAACTTAGAACATTTTTATTTTCAGATTCATTTAGAGGGGCAATGCTTTAGTCGAAATAATTGTGAAACCCCCCCCCCATCACTCCACCCCAATTTTTTTTTTTAAATTGAACAAGCACGCGAGTTGCTTGCACCTCGCGCAATACGCAAGTACTAGTTATACTATATAAAGCTAGATTACCACTGACTGACTGACTGACTCACTCATTGACATAATTGTTCTCCCAGATGGTGGATGGGCAGGTGGGTATATTTTGACAGATTCGTAAACAAGTAACTCTCAAACCTACGGGAAAAGTGCCAAACCTCTCCTTCCCCCCCCCCCCCCCTTCTCCCCCCTCCCTATCGTATCTCGGAAACTACGAGACCCGTATTTTTTTTTTACGGATTCGTATAGAGGAGGCTCGGTAAAGTAAAAACCATTTTTCAAAGTCACCCCCCTTGCCCCCTTCTCACCTCCTTTAGGCGGATCTCGGAAATTAAGAGACTTGGGATATTTTTATTTTCAGATTAATTTAGAGGGGCAATGCTTTAGTCGAAATAATTGTGTAGCTTTAACCATTCGGTAAGACCCCTCTTTGAGGTGTGGCTAGATCTGCGTCACGGCGTCCTGACCTACCGCATGACGCAGGTCCTCACCGGACACGGAAGTTTCGGGAGGTACCTGTGTCTGATGGGAAAGGAGGAAACGCCTGGGTGTCACCACTGTGAGGGTCGCCCTGAGGACACCGTAGAGCACACGGTGCAAGACTGCCCCGCCTGGGCAGAGCACCGACGTGTCCTCACGGCGACAATAGGCGGAGACCTCTCGCACCCGGCATTGGTCGAGGCCATGCTGCGGGGCGAGAGGGAGTGGGAAGCGGTCGCCTCCTTCTGCGAAGCAAGCATGCTTCCGAAGGAGGAGGCGGGCCGCGTGAGGGAGAGGATGGCGTCCTCCCTCCAGCCCAGCCGCAGTGGTAGACGCCCACGGCGTCGGACGTCGGCCGACGATCTCCGGCCACCGTAGGCGCGGGCATGCGGACAGCGAGTAAAGGGCAACTCGCTGTCCGACAATGGACCATGCCCGGGTCGACGGCGCGTCGTGTTCCACGCGCGCCTCAAAGAGCGTCAGCAACATGACGAGGCCCCCTCTGCAGAGGGCCGAAGCCCGCCGGGGTCGTGGGACTCATCCCGTTACCGTAGCCCCGGTATGTAAAGGGTTATTGAAGGAACACCGTGGATTTTAGTCAGTAAAAGTCTGACAGTCCCTCCCACCCTGCCCGGAGTGGGAGGACTTATTTGATAATTTTACCACGTTAAAAAAAAAAAAAAAAGTTTTAACCATTAAGGTTGCACACGCGACGGAAGCTTAAAAAATGGAGTAACTGGCATCAGTATCGATCCCTAATCACCCCCTGATAGTTATTATGGAAATATATTTCATGTACAGAATTGACCTCTCTACAGATTTATTATAAGTATAGATAGATAATACTCGCTACTCTAACATACGTTACGATATTTATAAAAGCTGTTTTTTTCTTTTTATAATTTCGTTATAAGTTGCTTCTTACACCTGTTTCGTTTTTATGCGCCACAAGTCCTGATGGTAAGCGATGATGTGGTCGAAGATGAAGCACGTTATATAATTATATAAATATAAAATTTATTTCACTAAAAATTATTCAGAAGATAACATTATACTTTATTACTATCCTCTCATATCTATAAAACTTGTAATATGGATACATTATGAAAATCAGTTTTGTTTTGAAATCAGTAACCATGGAGTCTCGTTCCGGTTCTTCTCCATAGAAAATTACCAATTTCGAACCGTGAACTAGCTTCTATGATTTTATCAGTGCTCATATAAGCTTATGTAAAAAAAAAATTACTTTGAGTTTGAAATTCCCACATGTAAGTCACGCACAGGAACGTGTTAAGTTCCAGAAGGAATCGCCAATCTAAAATATAGAAGAAACCTATCTACTCTTCTTAAATACTTTAACTCCGTTTTAGAACTTCGATTAGATCGCCCATCTCAGAGGATACAAGGTGAATAACGTTGCATGTCGCATTTTTATTCATAGGCTGCGACCATCTCGGTTACTGGTTAAACCACGGGAGGAATTTTGGTACACATTAATTATTACACGCCAACCGGAGCGTTGGTTCATTTTCTCGTAGTAATTTCGGATAAATTGAACAAAAATGTACGGCAATGAAGCTATTATAGTTTATTAAACTATAACGTATGAGCAACTAAAATAGTTATGAATATAAATGTGGATGGATGGAGAGGGAAAGAGAAGTCATAGAAAGGGGAGCGATATGAAAGAAAAGGACAACAAAGAGTAATATTATATATAGCGTAGGATAAAGGGAGCAAAACTATGACAAATATCAAATCACGCCTGATTATTTGCAGCGTAGTCCCCAGGAATTATTACCAGGCTTTCCGTGCGAAACTATCACAGAAGAGTAACAACATAAATAAAAGGTAATACTTTGATCGAAAAAAATCAATTACATAATCATACTACCTCTATATACAGGTATGCTTCTTTATCTAGCAAATCATTTTTAAACGACTTCAAAAAAAGGAGGAGGTTTTCAGTTCGTCTTGAACTTTTTTTTTTATGTATGCGACCTCATAACTCGGAGACGGCTAGAACGATTTGGAATATAATATAATAATACAATATTCCACAACTTTTCACAAAACGCCATCTAGTCCCAAACTAAGCAGAACTTGTGGTATGGGTACTAGACAACTGATAAACATACATATATGTTTCTAAATACATACATATTATAGATAAATTACACCCAGACAAAGAACAAATGACCGTGGTCATCACAAAAATATTTGTCCTAGGTGGGAATCGACGGGCACGCCGCAATTGCGGCGGTGAGACCCCTCTTTGAGGAGTGGCTAGATCGGCGTCACAGCGTCCTGACCTACCGCATGACGCAGGTCCTCACCGGACACGGAAGTTTCGGGAGGTACCTGTGTCTGATGGGTAAGGAAGAGACGCCTGGGTGTCACCACTGCGAGGGTCGCCCTGAGGACACAGTCGAGCACACGGTGCAGGACTGCCCAGCTTGGGCAGAGCACCGACGTGTCCTCACGGCGACAATAGGCGGAGACCTCTCGCGCCCGGCCTTGGTCGAGGCCATGCTGCGGGGCGAGAGGGAGTGGGAAGCGGTCGCCTCCTTCTGCGAAGCAGTCATGCTTCCGAAGGAGGAGGCGGGCCGCGTGAGGGAGAGGATGGCGTCCTCCCTCCAGCCCAGCCGCAGTGGTAGACGCCCACGGCGTCGGACGGATCTCCGGCCACCGTAGGCGCCGGGCATGCGGACAGCGAGTAAAGGGCAACTCGCTGTCCGACCATGGACCATGCCCGGGTCGACGGCGCGTCGTGTTCCACGCGCGCCTCAAAGAGCGTCAGTAACATGACGAGGCCCCCTCTGCAGAGGGCCGAAACCCGCCGGGGTCGTGGGACTCATCCCGTTACCATGGCCCCGGTATGTAAAGGGTTATTGAAGGAACACCGTGGATTTTAGTCAGTAAAAGTCTGACAGTCCCTCCCACCCTGCCCGGAGTGGGAGGACTTATTTGATAATTTTACCACGTTAAAAAAAAAAAAAAAAAAACAAAAAAGGTGGGAATCGAACCCACGACCTTGCGCATAGCAGTCAGGGCCACTGACCACTATACCAACGGGCCTGTCAATATTCTTTTTTCAATATTCTTTTTTCGTTTAAAAAGGTATATTTTTTAGTTGGTCCCATTGTTATGAAATCAGGATCTGATGATGGGATCCTGGAGCAATCCAGGGAACTCTTCAAATATTATAGGCACACCTATAGCGTTTTGGGTATTTTTTATAGTACCTTGTGCAGTTGCTCTCGAAAAGCACCATTTGGGGAAGTGCAACTGATGATGAAGAATAAAGATGGCCACCGAAACTACTCAATATTAATTTTTTCGTGGATTGCGATTCGATTACTTGAATATGGATGTTAAGCACTTTATGCTCGTCACAATACATATGGTGATGTAGATCTGATGGTGAAGTACCAGGAGAACTCCTCAACAATTAACGGCCCAGCATTGGGAAAAGCAATATTTTGTAAAAGGTTATAAGTAGTTGACATTTAGGTTCTTCTAACTAGGTAAATTAAAAGCGACCAACTAAAAAGAGTGAAATAAAAACTTTTTACCAAAAAATGAAACCAAAAAACACTGCAAAGTGAAAAATAACTTTAATTTCGGAAGGCAGTGTCAAAACTAAGAAAAACAAAACCAATAACACCGACTACCGAAATCAAAGTTATTTTTGGCTTTGTAGTGTTTTAATATGGAAGTCGGTTATATTTTTTGATAAAAGGTTTTTTTAATACATTGATGAAGGAGGCATTTTTCATACTGGCAGATAAAACAGAAAAAAACCGACGAGAAATAGTTATTATTCATTTTGACGGACTTCATTCCACCAAGGCTATTAGTATTCAAAAGAAATTATTAGGTAAGTCTTCTTTTCTACAATTGAATTTCTCAAGTTCATTTTTTTTTTGCAATTTTAGTCTGTCGCCAATTTCAGGGTAGTTACGATTGTTTCCAATAATATCTTGTACCTACCGAAAGTAATTTTCATACTGTAATTTAAATTTTCCATTCGCATCAAAAATCGTCCACTATCGAACTGAATTATTCAACGACACTTTAATTTAAGGGGTTGGGGGTATAATAGTGTTGCCAAGCGGCTGGTTTTAACAGGATTAAAATTATATGAAAATAATTATTGCGGTTCATATTGTTACGAGCTGGGGTTCGGGATAGAAATAATTAACTCCAAATAGACCAAAATTAACACTTTAATTAAGTAAACACAAAATAAAAATTAACACAGTAATTCTCACCACGATACTTGTCACTAAAAACTTAAATCGCACTGAAATTCACTTGTAGAGCTTCGATTATATCGCGTATTCGCCTCGTAATAAGACTGACTCTCTGCCGTCTGGGCAGTCGCTGCGCCCCGTCAGGGGCGCGGCGAGCGGTCACAGGGCTTTGCCCCGATACCGCGGGAGCATTGCCGTGTCCCGTAAATACGGGACCGTCATTAGGTTGCCTAGTGATCGGCATAGTTGTTCGGGTGTGCGTTAAAGCGCCTGTTCAAAAGTGAACGGCAAACGCACACCCGCGTGATTGATTGCTATTGTGTTACTATAGGCGCGCCGCGACGCCGGTTTTCGGCGTCGTTTCTTCACGACACCCCCAGGTGAAACCCCCTTACGGGGGAAGCCTAGCGGGAGCCGACCGGCGACGAGGGTGCCGACTCTGACGCACCTATAGTGAATGCGGGGCTCTGGTTCGTCCCGCTTCCAGATCTAGCCGGTTACGTTTCGAACTGCAGAGCCGTGAATGTAAGTGTGAGACACACTTACATTCACACTTACATTCACTGACTCTCTGGGTTCCTTTGCGAGCTATTTATACCGCGATGTGTGTGTTCCAGAAAATTCATGGACAATCGACTCACTGCCAATACTGATAAGAATGTTCCAGAAGTTTCTCGACATACTCAGTAATGCTACTCGCCACCAGGTGGCGTTGGTGTCTCGAACGTTCTAGAAGTCGATCGAAGTTTCTCAATATACTCAATACTGCTACTCGCCGCCAGGTGGCGTTAGTGTCTCGAACATTCTAGATTTCGGTTGAAGTTTCTTGACGTACTTCGCTAAGCGACTGGCGTTACAATATTATATTTTATTGTATATCGAGATCACATACATATAAAGGAAATTAAACAAAATCGTTAAGTGTATTGTAAAGTGTACAACAATAAAGTATATAATAAACTAGCTGTTGGCCGGGACTTCGTTCGCGTCGGAGGTTTTTCCCGGGTAAATTCTGATCCCATGAGAAATTCCAAAAATCCTTTCTTAGTGCTCCCCTACACACCCCAAGGTTGTTACATGCTATGTATATTACATATTACAGGCAAATTTCATGAACAAATGAATTTCAAATGGATGATTTGATAACAGGCGCACAGGTTCTTTTCAAGGTTTATTAAATGCTTGCTGAGGTCGATTCGTAGATGGATGAACCACCACTAACACTTAAAATTTGCTTAAAATTACATATTCTTTCGTTTCTTTTTTCTATTGAGCTTATAACGTTCCCACTGCCTCCTTTGTAAAGTGAATAGGCCGTAATCCACCACGCCGGCCCAGTGCAGATTTGTGGATGACGCAAGTGTTCAGGTTACACCTTTGATTTCTGTGGGTTACACAGACCGACAAAATTATTAACCAGAAACCACACTATATATTTCCGAAGATATTCGATGCGCTGAATCCAAATCTGGCCTCAGAATTGCTCTATCACGTCAAGTTTCTGAAATGTCCTAACCTAAAAGTGCAAAAAGTACCGTTTTTGCACGATTTTGATTTTGATTTTGAGGTCACGAATTATTTTTTCTAAAAAATATAAAGGTTACCTTATTAAAGAACAAGTCTTCTTCTTTCAATGCCGTTGAGGTAGCTCAAATATTTTTTTTCGCTGAGATATCGTGTTTTGAAGTTCTCATCTTTGTGAATTTTCGTATGCTTGAGGTTCGGTAGGGATGGTTTTTAACCGACTTTTAAAGAAGGAGGAGGTTCTCAATTCGGATATTTGTTTGTTTTTTTTTTATGTTTGTTCGGGCATAGCTCCGTCGCTTTCCAACCGAATTGAAAAATTCTTTTTTTGTTAAAAAGGGTATACTTTCCAAATAGTCCCATGAAAATTTTATCGAAATTGGACAAGCCGTTTCTGAAAAATCAACAAAAGTCTAGAAAAAATATTTATGTTGATGATCTTTTCGTCTACTCTGCATTGCGTTTTTTGTTCGCGCGTAACTCCGTCATTTACAAACCGATTTGGAAAATTCACTGACCCACTAAAAAGCGCGAAAATAAAAACTTTTTTGCAAAACTTAAAACCGACTTCCATATCAAAACACTACAAAGCCAAAAATAATTTTAATTTCGGAAGGCGGTGTGGAAAAAAAGAAAATAAAAAACCAATAACACCGACTGCCGAAATTAAAATTATTTTTGGCTTTGTAGTGTTTTGATATGGAAGTCGGTTTTATTTTTTGCAAAAAAGTTTTTAGGGCTAAGAGTGGGTGGGGATTGGTGGGTAAGAAGTTTACTGAGTTAGCTCGCTTGTGGTGTGAGATTTCAAATAAAATAACACTTATTTCAAAAAAATATGCGATTTAACTCGCTTTCCCTAAATTTAGGTGGGTTAACCTGCTTGTTGTTTGGTAGGGGTCATGTCTAGTGGCCAGGGGGTAGATGGGGGTAGCTAGATGTGGGTTGGTAGCTTAAGGGGTTTGGGGCCCACTTATGGTGAGACAAAATTTTAAGAAAAATAAGACTCATTTGAAGAAAATGAGTAATCGACTGTATCACGTCTATGATCTCAATTGATTTTCAGGTATATGAAAATTCACAAACATGAAAACTTCAAAATGCGATATCTCTACCTCAAAATCGGGCAAAAACGGTACTTTTCGCACTTTTAGGTTAGGATATCACAGAAACCTGATGTGATAGAGCAATTCTGAGGCCAGATTCGGATTCAGCGCATCGAAAACCTTCGGAAATGTATAGTCTAGTTTCTGGTTAAGAAGTTTGGTTAAATTTTGTTGGCCTGTGTTATTCACCTCTAGGATATGCTGGATTCTTCACAATGATCCTTTACCGTTTTGAGAGAAAATTACACAAAGTAGTGTGCCTAAAATCACTAGGTCATCACCGCTCTCGATAACACTTACCAGAGAAAAAAAATGCTCCCTCAAACAATCACCATTTAAGTTGAAAACGAAAAATTCTCGTCACCTGGCCACCCAGGGTACCAGTTTAATTTACTTCTATACGCCGGATGGGCTCACAAAGAGCTTTATTGGATTTTTCTGGCGCCTTTAGAGTAAAAGGTAGGTTATGATTTAGATGCACAGTCCTCAGCGGAAAACCGTTTATGACACCCGTCGGGTTTCATTAAGAACTGGAAATTAAATCAGGCGTTTTCATCTTACTATGTAAGAATGTGTTTCAAAGGAAGTTTAAGCGGATTTTTGATTTTGTTACACTTTGCCGACTGGAGTTTTAGTGAGATAAAACACAGGATGAGTTATAGTTCACCAGTAATATAAAGTGAATGGTTATAGTAAGTAATAATGTGAATGATAAATGATATTTATTTTGCTAATTGGTTATTAAACAACACATTTACATGTCTTATACTAAATGAGGCCAGTGTCCCTGAGAACAAACACAAAATCAAACTCTGAAGTCAAAGTGTATTGTGCAGGTCAGATAATATTAGAACCGTGTAGGTTGGTGTCTGAGGTGATATTTAAGGCAAAGAAGCACATGAACGTTCAGGCTTAAAACTAGCGCACACTATATAACAACTTTATTTAACAGATACTTATCAGATAACAGACATGATACATACTTGATTTTCAAAATCGTTCTTACTAAGAAATTATTATTTTACCTAAGATGATCACTATTACTCCTAGTATCGACGTCAATTTGGACTACTGGTCTTTGGAGAGCGAGGACCATAAAATCTAATCTAGTAACTATGAGATTTAAAGATTTTTCCGACATATTTTTATCTTTTTAATTTCGCCTGCCAGTGAATGTTTACAACATATCAGATTTTATAACCCAAAACCAAAATTTACGAACCTTTTCAGTCACGTTCGTTTATTTAATATCCTAACATTAGCTTATTATTTTTTGCTCATACAAGCGAAAAACAAAGCTGAATAAAATATTCATGTATAAGGTATAAACCCGAAAAATATTCATATAAAGGCTGTTGGTAGTATGGTATAAAATCGGTGATAGTAATTGATCATTGGGTGTAAGAGCGTAACACAAAATTTATGTTACGGTTTTGTACCCGCTTGCGTTAATGTGTTTTTGAATGAATGAAATTCTCGTTCACTCATTCATATAAAATAAAATATTCTATTAAATATAAGTAAATAGCTTGTTTATATACTATTAGTACCTATACATATAGGTTTTTTATTTTTAAATATAGGTTAAATACGTTTCTTAAATTAACTTGTTCATAATTTAAGAAATTATTTTAAAAAGTACGTTAAAAATTTATCAATATGAAAAAAAATGGATAGATAATAAACAAATGCAGTAGGTACTAACAAATAGTAAAGTCACAAGCAAGTCACTCTATAGTGCGTTATTGCGAATACACTATCCAGTCCAAAGGACCTTTTAATTAATTTAATATGATTAATTTAACAGTACTACACAAACACAGGACATGACAATCTAATTAATGAAAACAAAGGCATAGCTAATAAGATGGACAAATTATGTAACGAGATCAACGCAATCCGAGAATCGAGATACATGCTTCCTCCTTGTTCGGATGCAGTAGGCCCCAATCAGTACTAACCGTACACACGCTGTTTTTATTTGTAAACTGTTGATTTTTCTTTTAAAATGCCAATTGTTGAAAAAACATTTTAGCAAAGAATAGAACCGACTTCCATATAAAAACACTACAAAGGCGAAAATAACTTTAATTTCGGAAGGCGGTGTCAATAAAAAGAAAATACAAAACAAATGACACCGACTACCGAAATTAAAGTTATTTTTGCCTTTGTAATGTTTTTATATGGAAGCCGGTTCTATTTTTTGCTAAAAAACTTTTTTTCACGCTTTTTAGTGGGTCGGTTTGTAATTTATCTAGTTACAAAAGCCAAAATGTCAACTACTTATCACCTTTTACAAAATATTGTTTTTCCGGTGCAGAGCCGTTAATTTTTGAAGAGTTCTCCTGGTACACCACTATCAGCTCTATTTCACCATATGCATTGTGATGAGCATAAAGTGCTCTATGTTCAAGTAATCTAATCGCAATTCACGAAATACTTATTATTGAGTAGTTTCGGTGGCCATCTGGTCTTCATCATCAGTTCCACTTCCTCAAATGGTGCTTTTCAAGAGCAACTGCACAAGGTACTATAAGAAATACCCAAAAAGCTATAGGTGTGGCTATAATATTTGAAGAGTTCCCTCGATTTCTCCATGATCCCATCATCAGAGCCAAACGTGACGCCAATGGGACTAACTAGAAAGTATACCTTTTCAAAGAAAAAAAGAATTTTCCAAATCGGTCTAGCCATCTGCGAGTAATGAGGTTACACAAATTAAAAAAAAGTTCAAGACGAATTGAGAACCTCCTCCTTTTTTTGAAAGTCGGTTAATAAAAGAAAGAAACAAATTAACTATAAACTATTTATTCATTCCGGACAACATAAATCCATATGTTAGTAAAGGTACCTCAAAAACTAGTGTTGGTAAAGAACAAATTGGTAAATTTGGAGTTAAATTTAGAAACATTTCGTGCAGAAGACAGACAGACAGACCTGACAAATCTCTAAAGGTTTTGTTTTTTCCGTTCGGCTATGGAAACGTGAACAGTATGTTACAATGGTGGTGTTACATAGGTGGGTGTTCTCATCGCTAAAAGCGATCTTTTACAGACAACCTTTGGATGGATTTGAAATAACAGTAGAAAATAAATGCGCGAGAAGACCATGGTCTACTATTTACTGAAAATTCCATAGAATAGTAAAGCGCTATCTAAAATAAAAAATATAAC
Source organism: Tholera decimalis (assembly GCA_943138885.2). NCBI lineage: Eukaryota > Metazoa > Arthropoda > Insecta > Lepidoptera > Noctuidae > Tholera > Tholera decimalis. Next base: position 5,711,470 of record OW964552.2, on the reverse strand, counting down.
TTTCAGCGCTCTTTCATGTAGATATTAATAAGATAACTCGTATCAAAACTCCACGTTCAAGTCACAGTACACGGGCTGAACAGACGTTTGTCAGTATCCGTTACAGGACTCGGGACTGTTGCGAAGTTTTCCCGCTGCTAACTTGGGCCGCTCACTTGCCCTACATTTTGTCTCTTACTTGTGACTTAGGGCCATAGAAACCACGAATCGACAGCGGCGGTGCGTCGTATTCCTCGCGCGCCTCAAGCAGCAGTCAATGACGGGGTCCCATAGGGTCATTGCCTGCCAGTATTGCGGCAATGTTCTAAGGAGATACCACGGCGCTGGAACGCAAAAGAAACAGTGTGAGTTCTTAGTCAGTAGAAGTCTGACTCTTTCGCTATTCAGACTCAGAGCAGGAGGAGTCATTTTGATTTTTAAGTGGTTGATTATAATTATCACGTAGTAGTGTAGTGTTCTTATAAGAAAGAATTACGCAAAATAAGATTGAAAACGGCACTTGAAATTGAATGGAGTAACAAAAATTGGCCAAGTGCGAGTCAGACTCGCCCATGAACGGTTCCGTAGTAACTATAATAATATAATATAATATGTATATTTATTTGACAAAAAAAAACCTTACAAATTTCTTGAAACTAGCTTATTTACATTTTTTACAGACGAGATGGGGGGGACACATTTTACCACTTTGGAAGCGTATATCTTTTAAACGATTAACTTTATGAAAAAGTGATTTTAGAAACTTCAATGTCATTTTTTCACCTGTCTATAAATATTACACACGCATAGGTTTCATGAAAAATAATAGTTTCAGTTTTAGTTCCATGTATGGGAAGCTCCCCTTTATTTTAAATATTTTTTTTTTTTCATAAAATTGGAAAGCGGTTTACAGAATACATCTACCTACCAAGTTTCACATGTATAGTCTTAATAGTTTCGGAATAAAATGGCTGTGATATACGGACGGACGGACGGACAGACAGACATGACGAAACTATAAGGGTTCCGTTTTTTGGCATTCGGCTACGGAACCCTAAAAAACGGTAGAACAATAGATGGCGATTTTAAGTAATTAAGGAAAGTCTTGATCAATTAGATTAATCTAGAAATAGAAGAAACTTGTTTATTCTGTTAATTGAAAACTAAAAACTCAATTTACAAAGTTGCTTAATCTTTAGAATTCATGGCCGAACATTTAAAGATATGGGCGCCTACAAAATTTTCATATTCAGTAAAGTAGAATGTTTTACGTAGCTAAATGTATTTCGTGGAGACTAACTTTCGAAGTTTTAAAAAGATCCCCATAATTTTTCGTAGTAAACACAAGTTGCGTATTTTTAACACTAAGTAGGTACTTAATTATTAGTTTATTGTCAAAACTAAAACAATTGATGTCGTTTCCTGTGGCCATAAATACTTTTGCTTTCTTTCTTTCTTTTCTTTTGTTTTCTTTCATTTCTTTCTTTCCTTTCTTTTACTTTTTCTTTCTTCTCTTTTATTTCTTTCTTTTCTTTCTTTTCTTTCTTTTCTTTCTTTTCAATATTTTCTTTCGTTTCTTTCTTTATTTCTTCAAACGCACGGGTCGATTCTTCAAAGTAAAGTAATGCTTGCCGAGGTGGTTCCATTAATAGATGATCATAACATACGGAGATTTCTCCATACCTCGGAAAGCACGGCAAGCCGACAAGTCCCGGCTGTCATTTATACATATTTGACAGTTGTTACGGGAATTCAGAAGCCAGAAAATCTGACACTCGTCTTGGCAAGTTCGTGTTCCTACTGGTTTGTGGAGGTCAGATAGGAAGTCGTTTTATGTATAACACTAGTACAGTCGCCAGCACATCAAGCTATCAGAATCTGTCAAATTTACCCAATTGAGTTTGAATGTTGTAATAAAGTTGTAAATCTATTACATTATTTTCGGCCACCGTCCTTAGCTGCATCGATTTGACTGGAAACCGACTTGAGTTTCTTACTGGGTCTTCTCCATAGGGAACGAAAAATTCGAACCGTGCACTAGCGGCGTTTCATAAGTGTCAAGTAGGCCTATGTGATATTTTTTAAAATTCAGAATAGGCTTTTATTTTTATTTTTAATCGGACAAAGCTGGGAAAGGGCTAAACAGATGACACTAGGAAGGTCTCTTCTTCTATTAGTACAACTCCTGCTTATTGACACATATTCTTAACTTATACTGGTATTAATTGGTAGCTATTCGCTCTTGACCTAACCTCATAACATTTGTACGTATTAGAAATATTCGGCAAATAGTCAAAATATTTGTTTAGACCACATCCTTTTCTCGAAACCGAATAAAATTTTCATAATGATGTCTTAATTTTTTTGCGGCTTTTCACCGAAGGAATAAAATTAGTTACTTTGTTTTTTTTTTTCTAAATACGTCTGAGCCGGCTCCAAGTTTAATAAGGATGCGTGACAAAAATATAAATTACTATGTAACCAGTGTGTCTATCCATCTCGTTCTTAATAGTATAACTAATACTAAGATAAATAATGAAATGAAATAATGATGTTTATTTTGCAAATAGGTTATAAATAACACTTTCACACGTCTTTTGTTTTCGTAAATGTACTCTAGATGAGGCCAGTGTTTCCAAACTGACTACTGTGAGAAGAAACACTGAAACAAACTCAGGTCAACGTCTCTTTTAAAGTCCAGACAATCTGTAGTGATCAAATCATATGAAGGCCATGTAGGTTAATGTCTGTGGCGTTCTTTAAAGGACAGAGTCAAACATATTTGAGCAAGCCCGTCCAAACAGTGCAAGCATTAAAGTTATGTCCAGAAAAAATATATGCATATTCACTATTAAATAAAGCTGCATTATATACAGCGTGAAATTTAAATGGTTGTTTTCTGAAGCAGTAGTAATAGTATCGATAGATACAGTTAAACTTAAAAAAAAACCGAAGTTTTTTTTTTCAAATTATTAAAATAATATTCATAAACTCGAAAGCGCGAGGATCATTAGTAGTTCAGTAGACGTAACGTAGGTACCTACACGAAACACGAACCGTTGCGCGCTGCCAACAAAGGAAAAAGTGGTTAATAAATGTTCAGAGCAAAATAAGCTCTCACGCCGTTTTTTCTTTCTAATATTTTATTTGTTTATAAAACGATCGTATTACCAAGACAAAGCCATTTCACTACGGGAAAACAACCATTAAAATTTCACGATGTATATACACTAGTACTATCAGAGCACGTAAGGCCGTTGGTTCTGGCAGTCATTTGTACATCTTTGGCAGTCGTTACGGGTAGTCAGAAGCCAGTAAATCTGACACTGGTCTAGCCAAGGGGTATCCTGTTACTCAGCTACTGGGTTGTGGAGGTCAGACAGGCAGTCGCTCCATGTAAAACACAGCTGTCTCTGTTTAGAATTTGAATTAGAATTTGATGATATACATACACTAGGAGTCGCTCGAGGCTTTGCTGCCGTGGCCCTTAACACGATAAAAACATAAACCGGGTAAAAATGCTACAACCATCTTCAAGTTTCAGCTTCATTTCATCCAAATCCATCCAGTATTTTCGAAGATTAGCACGTTTAAACAAACAAACATACAAACATAAGTACTAGAAACTGACGCGTATTTAACTATATTTAGGGTATGATGGGACTGTCATACGCCCAATAAAATAAAGAATAAAAAAAGCTTGTGTTGGTACATGTTCATAGTTTTATGTTCATTAATGCGTGTAATTTCCCAAAATATTTCATTTAGCATCACTTAGATTACCAAAAAATATTGGACACATATTTAATATTTTTTCGCGTAATTAAATCATGAAAACGATATAGTGAGTTGAAATTTCACGTGACGTCACGCCGTGTTATACTTGTTAGCCCTATGTGACGTCAGCAGCCCCCACTCCTGAATCAAAAAAAGTAGTTTTTATTGATTTGTAGGAGCAAAAAATAAATGTAAAATATATATTTTTTTAATCCAAGTAACGGAGTAAATAGAGTAGGTAATAATTTTGAAACACAGTTCGAAACCATATTAATAAATCAAAGGAAAACATTTGGTATCATGGCAAAATGGCGTCGAGAATTAAATTTGAAAATAGAACCTCGTTTACGCTCACGACTTAAACAATTGACGCCACGTCACAATTTACGACAAGCGTGTAAACAGCCAGTACCAGCACACATGTCTTCGGAGCTGTCTAATAGAATCTGCATAACAGAGAGTGTGCGTGTTACTAGCCTTGTCTGTGTCGAACTCGACTCGAAGTCACTGCGGCAATTTACCCGACTAGTTTTAAACGATGACACCGTCCAATGAAGCAAGTTTGATTGGCGTAGTTGGTAAATGGTTGGTATAGTTTTGAACAGTAATATATTAGGTGTGGTGTATCTGTAGAGGCAGGAGACTGTAGAAAGAAGACTTAAGACGGTCTAACGATTCTGATTCTGATGGTGCCCAATGTAGTTTTAGTCAGGTAAAACGCTAACATACTTCGGTCTTTCCCGTAATGGCTGAGCGCTTTATAAAGATTTTCCCCAGACAAAAAGGTGTGATTTCCAGAAGAGAAAATAATTATCATATCAATAGTTAGTTACCTACTTTGTGATTGGTCGAAAGGTGACCACTTTTTTTAAGTAGTCACTTGTTACTACTTCTTTCTGGCCAGAAAAAAAAAATTCAGTATAAAGAAACTTGATTTGTCATGGATTTATAGGTTAAATATGATATAATCTAAACAGAGCATTGAGTAATGTATTATTAAGATCAGCATCCTGCTAATATCATAAATATGATAAATTGTATATTTGTGTCTCAATAACGCATAAATAGCTGTAGAGATTTGAATGAAATTTGGCGCACATATTGATTACAGCCTCGAATAACACATAGGATACTTTTTGTCCCAGAAAAATGAACGAAATATCCACACAAAGTCGCAGGCAACAACTATTCAGTACTTTAAGTGAAATGCAAGCTAGCTAAGTGTGTCGCGAATTTCTTCAGAATATTGGCATACTTGCTTGGAGTTGAATTATTGTAGAACAATTTCAGATAGGTCCACTCTGCAATAGTTATTGCAACAAACTTTGTGGAGAATCACTAATCTTATCGTCAACGGTAGCTAGATAGTATTTCACATATTTTGAATATGTTCTACATGTTTCATGTCCATTATGCAATTTTCATAAGGTCCAGGCCCGGGTCGACGGCGCGGAGCGTCGTGTTCCGCGCGCGCTTCAAATACCAGTCAGCAACAAGGACCGGGACTCGTTAGGGCCATTGCCCGACAGGATTGCGGGAATGTCCTAACGAGATACTGCGTTTCCGGAAAGCCGTGGCAATAGAGGAACAGGCTGAGTTTTCAGTCAGTAGAAGTTTATTACGCCGCTCTAAAGTGCAGAATTATATTCTCCGATCTTTAAGTAAAATAATAAATAATATTTATTTAGCAAATTGGTTATAAATAGCCTAATGGTGAAAGTGTTGGCCTTGTGATAGAGAGCTCGTAGGTTCAAACCCCTTTATTGATTACACAAATGCATATTTAGCTTAGTTGGAGGGGTTACCAAGATTGCTTGTACTTTGAAGTCTACCCACATTTTTCTTTAAAAAAAATATTATTCTATTTAACAATCATGTAAAATGCCTACAGTATCACTCATCTTATGTATTCTGTCTTTGAAGCGAGAGTGTCTTGAGTTCACGATTATTCTCGGTTTGATTTATCAATCAATTTTCTATGTTTTGTGGGCAGAGATGGCAGAGTGGTTAATAGCACGACTTACTAATGGGCAATGGCCGGAGGGGGGTCCGGACGGTCTTTTAGAGGTACCGGGACACTTTCTATGTGATGATGGTAACCACCGGGGTGGTTTTAGTGAGGTAGACCACCGGGGTGGATTAAGTGAGGTAGAAATCCCACACTCCCTGGACTTTCCCCAAAAGTCCAGGCGCCTTTCCCCCCGTTAAGAAAAGGTAGTTGGTTCAAACCCAGTCAGGCTTATTACCACACTACTTTAATTATGTCTCAGCAGTGGGAACATTATATGTTAGTTTTGTGATGTTTTAACATTATTCACTAGTGATAATCCTCACCGCAGCACAGAGTAGCGGTCCTTCTTATCAACGTGCATTCAACAGACTGGGAATGCAAATTCACTACTCTTATTGGCGCTCTGTTGTCATGTTCAGCAGTTAATTATCTTTTAGAATTGTTTACTAGATATCATTTGGCTTTGTTCAGAAATATGATAAAGCTTTGGTTTCCTAGGATAGCGGTGCCGTCAAATAGCGGCCGTAATACAGCGGTGAATGACGTCACTACCACCACGTTGTCTATGTAAACAAAATGGCGCGGTTTCCTAGAAAGCGGTAACTGACACTGTAACGTCAAAAAGCGGTGCCGCCATTTGCATGACGGCCGTCTTGTCAGTGTCAGATGGTTTCGTGAACGTTTCCAAAGAGAATGTAATATACTAGATAGCGATGAAGCAGACAGTGTGTTAAAACGGCCGCGGAACTTTCCACATGTCGTCACCGTAAAGACGGCCGCCTTTTTGCGTCCGTAATATTACGGCCGCTATATGACGGCACCGCTTTCCTAGGAAAACAAAGCTTAACGGAGATTGGCTGGCGTTTTGTTATTTTATCTTACTGTGTTTATAACGTAAAGGGAGGTAAGGCTTTAATTTTTTTCTGTGTTGCAAAATGCAGATTATTTTTTCAGTGTTTTTATTCCAGATGAGCCGACTCCTCGATCACGCCTAATGGTAAGTGATAAATGAGTTCTACGATGTAACGAGCGAGCCAAGAAGATGGCTGTTCACTTTTGTTTTAAAGGATGAAAGGTTTTAAGTGGCAGGGAACACAGAAGCCGGCAGAGAATTCCACACCTTGGCTGTGCGCACGAAATATAGAGAAGCTCTTGGTATGACAAGACGGTACATCAACCAAGTGTGGAGGGTTTAAATAAGCGTTATTTGTAATTGTATTTTTAGTAAAGAGCAATGGTAGCACAGTGTACGAGCTTTCGAGCTGTGTGTCAATGTAAAAATTTTATGTGACTTTTCCTTGTGTTTCCCATACGCACAAAACGTTTTGGGAATACTTTCATTGTGCGTACGGCTAAGGAGTGGAATTCCCTTCCGGAGTCTGTGTTTCCTGATCGCTATAACCTGGGAGTCTTTAAGTCAAGAGTGAACAGGTTACTTCTAAGCAAGCGTGCTCCATCTTCGACCACATCATCACTTACAATCAGGCGAGATGGTGGTCTAACGCGAACCTATTATTAATAAAAAAAGTCAAGATCACCACTATTCTCAAAATGGTGAAGCAAAACTTTGAAAGGAAGCCGGGTAGTCCTAGAACCGAAATATCTGAAGACATGCAACGTCCACCAAAGCACACTGGTCCCTCATGGTAGATTAAGGGCCATTCAGTGTTATAGAAGGGAGGCTTGTGTCTCGTCTCACCTGTGGGATTTTCTTTTTATCACGGATGAGCCCACTCTTGACCTCAATCTCGCCTGATGGTAAGCGATAGATGAGGTCTACGATGTGACGAGCGAGCCCAGAAGATGCCTATTTACTCTTGCTTTAAAGGATGAAAGGTCATAAGTTGCAGGGAACACAGAAGCCGGCAGAGAATTCCACAACTTGGCTGTGCGCACAATAAATGTGGAGGAGAAGCGCTTGGTACGACAAGACGGTATATCAACCAAGTGTGGATGGTACCCAGCCGTGCGTCTGGTAGACCGGTAGTGAAAGGGAGATGGAGGGATCAGGTCATGGAGCTCCTGCGCACGCTTCCCGAAGTACAATCTATAGAAAACCGACAAGCAAGCAACGGTTCGCCGATGAGCCAGACTATGAAGCTTGCCCGATAGCACCTCGTCGCCTATAAGCCTTTTAGCCCTGCGCTCGATCGAGTCCAGTGCAGCAAGGGAATGTTATAGGCTGGTTATATTTTTATTGATATTCTCTGAATACAAGTGTTTCAGGTGTCATGGCTACCTATCTGTCCTTCACAACTCAATAACTTGATAACACAATACCATTTGGCAAGACACGTGTCATATTGTTCGGTTTCTGACTTCCCGTTACTACGCAATATGATATATTTATTTTATATGTGTTTACACCTAAGATTACTATAAATGTCTAGAGCCATATTGATGACGTTTCTACCGGTTCCACGATCTAACTAACGTCATTAATATGGATCCACGACAAAGGATCTGACAGAGCCAAGAAAATGCATGTTTTGTGGGTATTTGAAGTGGCAAATATCAGTCTAGATGTTGATTTAATACTAGCTGTGTCTGTGACTTTGTTCGCATGGTAGGCTTTTCTTATGTTAATCCCGAATTCAGGGATGAAAATATTTCCCTGTAACTTCTTCTATCTCCCAGTCAGTTTCTATCAAAATCGGTTCAGCCGTTCAGAGATTAGCCCGGACATTCCGAAAGACAGGTAGACAGATATAAATTTAATTACGTAAGCTTCGTTTATGTTTTATTATCGTGTAAAGCTATAAGCCGTAAGCACTTTAGAAAACATAGGTATTTTTAAATCACAGACAGTTGAGAGAGTCACTAAAATTTTACCACATGTATCGAAGTATAAGATAAGGCTTATACATTATAAAATAAATATTTCCAGACTTCAATACATGTTCTATATACAATTCGAGAGCATGTAATGTCACGTAGTCAATTGATCTTGTATTGTCCTTACATACAAGTTAAATAAACTTGAAGGAGGCTGAATGCCTTGAAGATTGATTACGCTATTGCTTGTTATAATATATTACAGTTTTGGGACAGGCAATACATGGATCAAAAATATATGGAAAAGGCCTAAGTCACGCATCTTGGTATTCATGAATTTCAATTGCGGCGAGAAGGTGGTCAAACGCGAGCCTATTTAAAGTTCAGTCGAAAAACCAGCGTTAGACAACTTTTTAGGTGTGGGACACTATGCTAAACTGGACATGTTTAGCGAGGCCACAATGTTATTGAAGATCTAGCAAGATTGGTTCACTGACTTATAGGACAGGCTAGGCAAGCAACTGGGGGATTGACTCACTGGAAATATTTTATACCGTAAAATCTGTCAATTACGTGTCATCATAACAACACAGAGTTATTGAAACCCCGGGATACACAGCCCAAGTAATATAATAATGTTCTGACGAGTTACCGTAGCCCTGGACGCAAGGACTGAAAGAATAGAGTGAATTTTAGTCCTTAAAAGTGCAATAGTCCCTGGCGATCCAACCAGAGGGAGCGGAGGAGTCGTTTGATTACTACCCCTTCTTATTTTTGCCCTGCACATATTGGGCTGAGCACTCATTTATTGCAGCTGGCAGGCACCCTCTGTACTAGTGTGGTAGAAAGTTTGGTAATTGTACCGAACACTGCAAACTTATACCATAAATATAGTGTAAAATTCAGCAGTTTTATTTTTCGAAATGTGTTCTAAATTTTTGTACGTTATCTAATATTTATCTTTTAGATGGAAATAACTGAGCTTTTGTATACTTTGTTTGTTTTCGTGTTTTTACAAATACATGTTACAATACGTGTTATGGAGCGCAATATTTTAGTTATTAAATGGCTGAAAAGGCAGCGCAACTTAAATGGGCATGGCAGGACAAGCTGTGGGCATTATACCTACAGAAGTTCCTATTATTTCCCGGAGCAAGTCATTGAGTCTTCCCACTCTGGATGAAAGGAGGAAGCTGATAATGTCAAACGTACTAAATAAAAATCCACTCTGTTCTTTCAGTTACTGCGGTATCTCGTTAGAACTTTTCCGCAACCCCGGTAGGCAACCTGGGGGCGCGGTAGATCGCAAAGGAAATGGTGGAATGGCGGGATGACATGTTGGCTTCCTTAAGAATTGGAAGGATGAGGCTCAGAACCGTGACCAGTGGAAGAAATGGAGTGAGGCGTTTGCCCAGAAGTGAGACAGTTTAGAGGTTCGATCAATGCATGTTATGTTTGTGAGTGATCTTGCATGTTGAATGTTATCGTCGAAACTACACATCCAATTTCAAAAATTCCTTCACTTGTAGAATACTACGCTATTACTAAGTATCTTATAGAATAGAATAGAATAGAATAGAATAGAATAGAATAGAATAGAATAGAATAGAATAGAATAGAATAGAATTTATTGTACACCTAAATTTAAACACACCTATTTAACATTATTTTTTTAATCTCAATCAATCAATCAATCAAAATAATTTATTTTCTCACCACAATATAAAACGGTACATTAAACAACAAATTTATTTTACAAAATATTGTGGGAGACTGGTGCCTAAGCTAGACGGAAGGTCTGTGTTTCAGGACACCAGGTCTCCACCCCTAAGGTAACAGTTACATTTATATAAATATGCAGGTGAAAAAATCTGTAACATGGTCAGTACAGTATGTTAAAAGTAGTAAATACACAATAAGAAACCAAAAAACAAAAACAAAAAAAAAACAAAAATAAGTTTACAATTTACAATATCATTTAACATAAATTATTCTAGTGTTAGTATAATTAGTAATTGTGTGTGCATGTATATGAATATGTATGTGTGTATAGTAGAGTGTGTTGTGTGTATGTAAGTAATAGTGTGTGTATAAACTTGGTATAAACTGATATAAGTGTAGCAGGGAATATGTAGTACCGGTGTTAATTTATAAGCTAGTTAAACTGGGGCAGCAAGTAGTTTCTCTGTATCATCGTAGTTCAATTCCAGGAGCCAACCCTTCAACTTGGTTTTGCACTTGGTATTGGTGAGATTATAAACAAAAAGTGACTTGTTGATTTTATTATATAGATATCGTCCTAAATAGCAAAAGAAGCGCTTCGAGAACATCGAGTAGAGCCTATTTTGACAACGGCCTACGGGTTCAAACCGTCTTCCACCACGTAGCAGTGTGGGGTTATAGGTTAGAAGTCCATGCTGTTTTAGAACCGCATGAAAAACAAAAAGCTGACGTACAGTCAGAACTTTGGTCTCTTTGTATAGTAGTTCAGTGGGATATCGAAAAGGTAGGTATGAAGAAACCTTTAGAATAGCTCTCTGTGCTCTTTCCAATATCAAGATTGTGCATTTTGGGGCACCACCCCATGATGTTATGCAATATGTTAGTAGTGATTGAACGAGAGCAAAATATACAATTTTTTTCATTCTTTCATCTGCAACATGTCTCAGTGTTTTAAAGACATATATTACTTTGCGCAGTCTATTACTAAGGTTGTTAATGTGCTCCTGGAATCTTAAGGTGTTATCTAGAATTATGCCTAAGTACTTTACACTGTTTTCTTTCTTAATATGGGAACAAGCGCACGTGTTGATGTTTGGGTTTAGACATAAGTGAGCTACAATGGAATACATCGCTGTCATTGAATCCGCTTGCGTGAGATTTTTTAAGGAAAAGGTAATATATTTGGTTTTGTCCGCGTTTAATGTGAGGACATTATTTTGAAGCCACTCTGTCACCATGTTGAAACCTATCTGTGCATACGAATATACTTCATGCCATGTTTTAGCAGAAAAGAGAAGGGCCGTGTCGTCTGCAAAGGTTATAATTTTCCCCATAGGAAGAGTAAGTTTACCCAGATCGTTAATATATATGAGAAAGAGACTCGGGCCGAGTACGCTACCTTGTGGAACGCCACAAGTGACAGCGCACTCTTCGCTTATGACGTCATCTATCTTAACGCACTGGGTACGATCACTCAGATAGTCTTCGAAGAGTTTGAGTTGAGTATCTCTAATTCCCATTTTTTCCATCTTCTGTATGAGGATGGGTACAGAAACCGTATCAAAGGCCTTCGCAAGGTCTAAGAAGATACCTAGGACCTTCTGACCCCCATCCATGTTTGTTACGACATAGTCTATCAGATCATGAACAGCATCGGACGTGGATTTACCAGCGCGAAAACCATATTGTGAAGGTGATAGTAAATTAAACTTTTCCAAGTAGTCCACGAGCCTACTGTTCATGATCCGCTCTAATATTTTGGATAGGGCCGGAAGTACTGCTATTGGTCTATAGTTATTGATACGGTTTCTGTCTCCATTCTTGAAGATGGGATGTATGAGCGATTTCTTAAAGGCTTTGGGAAATTGACCGGTTGTGAGTGCGAGATTACAGATATGTGTTAGAGGCGGTACCAATATGGCTCTGTGTTTTTTTAGAAGACTACTTGAGATCCTATCCCATCCCATAGCACAATCATTACGTAATGACATAATTAATTTCTCTACTTCTTTTTCGTCCGTAGGTAATAATGTCATAGACTGCAAGGCTCCATTGTTCAAAGTGTAGTTTGAGATGTTGGTTGACCGATTGTTGATTTTATCAGCCAGGTTTTTGCCGACGTCGGCAAAGAATTTATTGGCTATGTTAACTGATTGTAACGGGGTGGCTGCAATTTGTAATAAATGAGCTGTGGTGTCTTTATTTTTAACTCTGTTTGATATGGTATTAATAGCTGACCAAAGTTGCTTTGTATTATTACCAGCATCACTTAATTGTTTTCTCTCAAAGTAAGCCTTTGTCTTTCTCAATAGTTTGTTACAATAGTTCCTATATCGTGTGAAAGAGGTTTTTAGAATTTCATTTTCAGGTGATTGTTTTAATTTTTTGTGAAGATTGTCTCTGTGCCGGATACATCGAAGTAAGCCCGGAGTGAGCCATGGCTTGACAATAATTTTCCTATTAGGTATCTTTACTGTTTTTGAATTGGATTCAATTACTCCTCTAATAAGGTTGATCATTAACTCAGCTGCTTTATGAGGATCCTGGGAATGATAAACATCCTCAAAACTAATTAATTTTAAGTCTAAATCCACTTGTTCATGTTTAATGCGGATAGCTGTTCTTTTTGTGTTCAGTTTTGTCTTCTTCTTGTCCAGGAATAACAAAGTAGTATCATGATCAGTTAAAGCAGAATGGGCCACAAAAGTAAAAGCAGGTAAGTTAGTTTTAAGTATAAAGTGGTCAAGGCAGGCTAGTAAGCGCGTGGGCAGGGTATGAGCAGGCAGTAAACCATGTGAGGCTAATAGATTTAGATAACTATGTTTAGAAGTGTCAATACAACTATCGTGAATGTTTATGTTTAAGTCACCTGTGATAATTATGTTCTTATAGTGTGTTATGTTAGACAGAATAATGTTAAGAGAATTAAGAAATTTATTGATATCTCTATAACCCGGAGGACGATAAATTGCTAATAGAACAGTACATGGGTCAATTTTTGCTAGGAGACAGTTTGCTTCTACGATTGAAGGTTCTTCTACGGAAATTCTTAGACTTTTATTAACATAAATAACTACACCCTCATTTTGTGTCATATTATTTACAGTTTTGAATGAATTGTAATCTTGGAGGTCCGGGATGTAATGGTTAGTAGGAAGCCAACATTCAGTCAGCGTTATTATGTCCCACTCAATCTTAGTTCTACTTATAATAGTATGTAAACCTGCCATATTTTTTGTAATACTTCTAATATTTTGATTAAGTATTTTGAGTGATTGATTAGGCTTTAAGTTAGGTGGCATACAATTATCCAGGTCACAGGTGGATGAGGCCGACACAGAGACAGAATCTATGTTTTGTATATTATTATTAATTGTGTTATCGAATTTTATATTTTGTTAATAACTGTATTCATTTTTGGAGTTGTTATGCATTTTAAATGTGATTTAATATTTTTGTAACTTAAGGTATAAGTAACAGTGCTGTAGTAATATAACAAATCCAGCAAGCATAACAGTAAATGTTTACAATATATTGTACATTGGTTGTCCAAGTTAAATAATAATAGTATAAGAGTAATTAGTAAATTTATTCCTGCAAATTGAGTAACAGTGTACTTAATTGAAAATGTGTGTGGTGTGTAAGGGTGTACATAAGCTGCTTGTCTGCTTAACATAGTTTTAAAACAGATAAGACTAAATTTATCAATGTTTAAATTAGTATTAGTAAGGGTTAGTAAGTCATTAACATTATTTCTTAATAGATAGTTGAAATAAGATATAAACAATATTTTATGAATTTGTAGAATATTTGCTAGTCATTTTTGTTTACGAAGGCTATCCAGGTCTGCCTCAGATTTTATTAGCCGACTTGGCTTACCTTCCCTTTCACGGACATATACTTTTCCATTTGTGGTCCAGCATTGTACATACTCACTGCTTTTTATAAATTCTCGGGCTAGATAGTACAGGCGTTTTGATGTTGATGTAAGTGCTTCTGATACATATATAGGTTTTGAAGGTCCAGTTGCTTGCAAGTGGTTGGTACTGAGGCGATTTTCCAGATTATGTTTATTGTACAGTCTAGTTGATCGTAGGAATTGCTCTTTTATTGTTGTTGATGAAAATTCTACAATGACAGTACCTACTGTCTCTTTTTTATCTCTTATGCGGAAGATATTTTTTATTTCAGATGGAGCAATAGGTTGGTTGATTATATCACAAAGTTTTTGCAATGACCCAATCAGTGTATCTCGGTTTTCTGGATTGGAAGATGGAATGTTCCTAATTTCAATTGTGGATGATTTCAGGTTTCGTTCCAGGTAGTCGACTTTGAGCTCAAGTGATTGTATAGTTTTTTTGTTGTTATTACACTCCGCCTGTAAATGATTTATTTCTAGTATGGCGTCATCATATTTATCTGACAAGAATTGTACAGATTTTTGTATTTCATTATTTTGAGTTCGAATTTCTGCGTTTTGACTGCTTATTAAGCTATTTTGAGATCTTATACCTTCAAGAGCTGAGCATAGAGAATCAATTTTACTATTGTGTGTGGTTTGTTTAGCAACGAAGTCAGTAAACATGGATTTCATTTCTTGCATCATCGTTTCCATTCGATACAACTCGGCGTCATCTCCTCGCTTTCTTTTCCTCTGAGTGACATTATGTTCCATGAATTCAGTAGTAGAACTAGTTGATAGATCTGGTTCCGAGTTATGTAGAGGCGAGGATAAAGTCTTTGGAGGTGACCGCAACATTGTGTAACTCGTAGGTAGTTCAGTGTAGTAGTCCGATGAAATAAATAATCACTTATTACAAATCTTGCAATCACAAACCTTATAAGTATGTAAACGGTATGTAGTGTTTATTTGTCAAAATGAATCAAAGAGTAAGGAAATATAAAATAAATTATGGCTGATGGCTCCGACTTCGCAAGTAAGCGCGTTCCGGTTACCAACCGAAGCTCGCCGTCTAGAAGTCGAGCGTGCCTTTCGTCTCTGAAGCGCACTGATGTGTGCGCTCGACAAGGACGAACGATGACAGCGCGGCGCACGGTGGGCTGAAAATCGGCTTTCATAGACTTAGGCATTTTATTTTGCAAGTGCGAGTTTTTTTGCCGGATATCACTTCTATTAGTTATAACAATATACAAAAATGACACCAGAATTGATTCTGCACAGAAACGAAGGAATTATAATTTTTTTACGAAAATTTTGTATGGAGCTAGTATGAAAAATCGAAATATCTCTAAAACGGCAGCGATAACCGTAATATCCTTATAGGGGGTTATAGTACTAATTATTTATGATTTTTTGACATACGTTACATAATGGTTGTAGATGCCTTTTTTTTTTTTAAATCGTCAAAATATTTTTATTTATTTTTACATATTTAAACGTTCCTTTTAGTGTTTAAGTTGAAGAATTCAGAGCTTTAACAACTCTTATCATAAAATAGCATCACCCCTATAGACCTGAAGGACTAGACAGAGGTGTGTAGTGTCTTGTTGATCTTGTAAGATTTCCAACAATACCAAATAGTTGAATATCAGTGTCAAAGTGCCCATGCTGTCGCTTCTTTTTGAAAGATAGGGGAATGAAATTGTTAATTGATCATACCCTAAAAGTATGATTACAACATAACCGGACACATAATAATAATAATATCCTTATAGGGGATTATAGTACTAACATTATTTATTTTAACATATGAAACTGTTCAAAACGATCCATGAACTGTGTCAAAGTTAAGAACATCGTTAGGAAGCATGCTTTTTCCCCAAATATTAAGAATATGTGAAAAAAAAAAGACTGTATATAAACTTTTTATTGATAGGTAATTTAAATAAAACAGAAGTAACAAAAATAATATCTAATAAATTCAATTATACAAAATACATATTTGAAACTATAATTTATGAAATTATTAACTAAACATATTGGTACAATAAACTAACATAAATAACAAAAGAACATAAAGAAAAATAATTAAATTTTACAAATTTTCTTTACAACTTTCGTTGTCGGACTCCAATTCCGAGTCAGAATCCAGATCGGATATACCTACAAACTCGAACTCAGTTTCCGGAAACTGTATTAGGTCGAGAGTTTCAGCAAAAAAGGTTGTCTTCCTTTTGGCATCTAACTTCGGCCTTTGTGCACTTAGAAAAGGATCCGAAGAAACAACAAGCATATTTAGGATATCTTGATTAGAATCTTGCCTGCTTCTTTTCCGCGAATGATGTTCCCGGAACCTCCTAAAATCTTTGTTTCGAGACTCTGAGGCTTCTTCCGAGAGAGTCCCAATCGGGACAATATCATTTTTTTCGATTATGTCAGCTCCGTGTATTAATAGTTTATGTACGGTTGATGACATGTAGTACCAGTCGTATAATTCCACGTACTTTTCTGCTGTTTTGCGAGCAAAATCTTTAAATTTGATGACATCGATCTTCTCACCAGATGTTATTGCTTGCAAAATAACAGCAAATCTTTTTATCAGGTTTTGATCCAACCCAGTAATAGCTGCAGTTTTATTGGGAAACTCGAAAAACTTCCTTGCGGTATTCCCGTCATTGGTAGTTCCCGAGCCTTGTTTTACTATATCAATTAACAGATTGAGCTCCTCTTTAAATTTATTTTGAATGTTTTTTTTTCTGTTTTGTAACATATCTTTATGCTCATTACTTCTTGCTGCCCACTGTTTGAAGTCAAGTCTGTACGCAATGTGTAACAGACATTCCATGCAATTTATACGGGCATGTAGGGATGATAGGCCAAATTCATATATGTCAGAACACACAGTTTTTGATGTTACAGCATCTAAGTGGTTCATTTCTGTTGGTTTTGCTAAGCACAGGTAGCATGATGCATTTGATCTAGCTTCAGAAAGGTACGTGCAGACTTTTGCGTCGATCATTGTCATCATTAGTTTATGAGTCACCCTGTTACTATTAATGCACTCTGTGGGGTTAAGGGCCTCAATTTCCTCATCCATTTTTCTTTTGTTATCAATGACAACTGCATGGCTTTCTTTTACAAAAGTGAACTGAACCGGACGACAATAAAAAGTTGAGCATGGTTTCGGGTTTGTCCATATAGTATTATCTCCATCTGTCAGTTTCAGTGGCACCAAGGAGGTCATGAAAATGCTTGAATCATCATGCTCGCCGTCCATTTTCTGCTTGTATCGGCTTTGATTGGAAGCACCATCAAATCCCCACTTCGATATCAGCTTTAACTGCTTATTTTCCACATTATCAGAAAGACTTTGAAGAATCCGCTTCACCGTGATGTCAAGTAAAGCTTGAAGTGTAATTCTAGCTGATGAATCCGTAACTGATACTGATTGATTAGGAGGGTAGCATGCAAGCTTAGTTTGTTGCAGTTTATAGTAGGATGGGTAAATATCCTTAGCACCTTCCCGAATGGCAGTCTCTCGCAACGTAATATATTGCCACTTTGAAAGCTTAAGTGAAAGAAGCAATCCAAGTGCTTTCTCTGGTGTAAATATTACTGTTTTCTTAATGCTTTCCTTGATTTTAACGGCAGCTTCTGGATTTTTGATCATATAATTGATTACAGATGCGATATCTTCATAACCTTCTTCTTTTAAACGTGCTGCAGCTGCATATGCCAATTCACAGGAATCCTCGCCTATGTGCTCACTAGATCTTCTCTTTTTCTGTTTGCTTCCCAGATCTTTGAATGGTTTTCGGGACCTTTTTGTCATTGTTCCAACAGTCGATGATGTCGAAGGTTCTGGAGAGACTGAGCGTGCCCTTGGTATCTCATCAACAGTTGGTTCTTGATTTATTAAAGTTTGCACGCAACTCGGCCAATCAATATTTGCTTGCAACCACTCTCCGTACGTATTTCTAAACTTATCAAAGAATCGTTTAGATTTCTGCCACCTGTTTAAAGCAGCTCGCGTGAATCTCCGGCAAAATTCTTTGAGAGTTACTTGATCTTCGGCAGAAAGGCAATCGCCTATGCGGGACACAATTGCACTAAACAATACTTCATGATTAAATGAAGGACACTCACTTTTTAGAAGAACAAACAAATCTAAGTTGGTGATTAAACTTTCCATTCTAAGATTTTGTAGTCGCAAAGCAAATAGTTTTAGTGTTAGCAGTTACACGGTTGTGAACAATCTAAATTATGGAACAAAATTATAGCCCTTTTATTGTATAAAGTCAATAATTAGTTAACTACCCTCATTAAAGTTATAAAAGGTATGATAATAAAAATTTATAATCGTCAAAAACATTTCGTAGAACTCATAGTAGAACTAATCAACATTAGCAAATCACATTAGCTCACTAATTATAAAAAGGTGAATGCAGTTCTTAGTTGGTATTGTTGCGAGATATTTCAAATCATTTAATCACTTAATAGGCTCATTAGAATCAGAAGACTACAACCATCATTCTAATTACTTAATTACTTGTCATCAGACTCATTAGATGACTACACAATATGTTATTTTGTATTTTGAACGTATGCAAGGTTTTAAAATTCCTTTTGTGTCGATATTATTATGTGTCCGGTTATGTTGTAATCATACTTTTAGGGTATGATCAATTAACAATTTCATTCCCCTATCTTTCTAAAAGAAGCGACAGCATGGGCACTTTGACACTGATATTCAACTATTTGGTATTGTTGGAAATCTTACAAGATCAACAAGATACTACACACCTCTGTCTAGTCCTTCAGGTCTATAGGGGTGATGCTATTTTATGTTAAGAGTTGTTAAAGCTCTGAATTCTTCAACTTAAACACTAAAAGGAACGTTTAATATGTAAAAATAAATAAAAATATTTTGACGATTTAAAAAAAAAAAAGGCATCTACAACCATTATGTAACGTATGTCAAAAAATCATAAATAATTAGTACTAAAACCTCCTATAAGGATATTACGGTTATCGCTGCCGTTTCAGAGATATTTCGATTTTTCATACTAGCTCCATACAAAATTTTCGTAAAAAAATTCTAATTCCTTCGTTTTTGTGCAGAATCAATTCTGGTGTCATTTTTGTATATTGTTATAACAAATAGAAGTGATATCCGGCACAAAAACTGGCACTTGCAAAATAAAATGCCTGAGTCTATGAAAGCCGTTTTTCAGCCCACCGTGCGGCGCGGCCGTGGCGTTCCAAGTTCGTTTCGCTATGATTCACACACCTCACAATGACAAGTCAAAAGTTTTGCACATTGATAAATTAAAAACTGTTTCACTTATCGTTCATATAAATAAGTAAAAAACGGTTTAGTGATCCAAGTAGTCCATGCACTGGGGTTCACAACAACCTATACTGTATGGTTAATGACTTGTTTATTCACCGACAGCGAATTAATATAAGCGAGCACATTAGATTCGTGTGTTGACGCGTTAGGGCCCGCGGGGGGAGAGGAATCTATGGTTATCTTACTAATATTATAAATACGAAAGTTTTTTAGGGTGGATGCCGAGATGTATGTTTGTTATTCTTTCACGCAAAAAGTACAGACCGTATCTGAATGAAATTTGGTAAAAAGATAGTTGAAATCCCGGACTAACGCATACGCTACTTTTTATCCCGGAATTCCCACGGGATCGGGATTTACGCGGGAAAATCTCTCCATGCATACGAAGTCCCCGGCAGAAGCTAGACATATACGAGTATGTATTTGTACATAAAACCTTTTAACCCGAGTGAAATCGCGGGCAGAAGCTAGCAATGCTATGGAACATAAAAACACACATAGTCACATCTAGCAGCTTTTCATCCCAGTTCCATCTACATCTGTATGCATTGGCTCACCGACACTATTTGTTCGGACCGTGTCGATCGCCATATCTCACGTTGACGCGCTATTGATCAAACTACTTGTACAGCATGTGCTCCCAGTATTTTTGATAGATAACTTTCAAGACTTTAGGTTATAAAGCTTTAATATTTATTGATCATGCAACATAACACTGAAGTTCTGAATACACAACAGCAAGCAAGATGTTGTAAAACTTTATATTAAATCGTAATTTTTGTAATTTATGTATATCATAGTTCTATAGGTACATATTGTTTGTCTTCCTCACGCCCCAGCCACCGCGAGAGACGCCCCGGGGCATCGGGGACCGCGAGCCGATCTCCAGCCACCGTAGGTGCGGGCTTGCCGATGGCGAGCAGGGGTAGCTCACCGTCCGGTGAGGACAAGGCCCGGGTCGGTGGCGCATCGTATTCCACGCGCGCCTCAAACAGTCGTCAACACTAGTGACGGGGTCCCATAGAGCCATTGCCTTCCGGGGTTGCGGGAATGCTCTAACACGATACCGCGGCACCGGAACTTAAGAGCAGCTGAAGGAACAGGGTGGGTTTTTTAGTCAGTAGAAGTCTGACACTCCCTTCCGCTACCCTATTTAATAAATTTGAATTGTTTTGGTATGGAAGAGCGGCGGCTTCCCAAAACAGACATTACTTGCTTAAAGGGAAGCTCCATACACTAACGTTTATGTATACTTATGAAGCAATAAATAATATTTCACTTCAATAATTATAATTATATTTTATTTAAAATTTAATGCAATGTTTTATAACTGTAATTTAATGTAGTGTTTTATAATGTAATTTAATGTAATGTAATGTAGTTTTTGTTTGTGTGTGTTTTTGTAATGTAATGTAGTTGTTATGATCCAAAGACATGTCATTTTTTATTTTATTATGCTTGAATAGATGTAAGTTTTTATACTTTTGCATGCCGTAAGGTAGAGTGTGATGGAACTATTATTTATTAAAATATTCGACATCTTATTTTGTATACCCACATTCTTCGCAAAATAAATGATTTGATTTGATTTGAATAGTTCTAACATGTAGGTTTTGCTGCCTGAAATAACTTTTTACAAACAAACAAAAATTTAAAAAATAATAATTAAATAACAAAGTAACTTTTTAATTTTTGTTTTCAGAAAGCCAAGAATATCTTATTCAGCCTTGGGTTAATCATACAGTTCGAAACATTCACACTCTATCTCTTTCCCGCCATTAGAAAGAGAGAGAGACAAAGACCAGCCCTTTCGAAGTTCCGATTTGGAATTTGACCTCAAAGACAAACACGTTCGGAATTTCGTACTAACTAAAGAAATTTATTGAATTTTTAACTTATTGTTGTATTTAAACGAAAAAAAGTATTTACTGCAAATAAAACTGATATTTAATCTGTAAATTTCTAGTCTCAATAATGTTAACGTAATATATTTTGAATAATAAAATATCATGGGTGCTATTTCCGAACACGCCTTAATTTAAATAAAAGAGCGGGTATAAAATTTCGTGGCTGGCGTAAAGAGTTGAATAAGTTAAAAAATATTTAAATAATCGTAAAATATGAGTGAAACTAGGGACCAGAACAGTATTTTAACACCGGAAGAATTAAAACAAGTTATTAATGCAGAATTAAGTTTAATACCTGAGAAGTCTCGCGAGAAATATCTGAAAGCATGCCATATCTTCAATGAATGGAGATTTAAAAAGGGCACAAGCAGTTTTTCAGAGACGGTGTTGCTATCTTATTTTTAGGGTTCCGTAGACGAATGGCAAAAAACGGAACCCTTATAGTTTCGACATGTCTGTCCGTCTGTCTGTCTGTCCGTCCGTCCGTATGTCGAGCCATTTTATTCCGAAACCATTAGGACTGTACATGTAAAACTTGGTAGGTAGATGTATTCTGTGAACCGCTTTCCGATTTTAAGAGAAAATTAAAAAAAAAATATTTAAAATAAAGCTCCCCATAGTCCCCATACATGGAACTGAAACTGAAAATATTTTTTTTCATGAAACTTATACGTGTGTGTTATCTATGGACAGGTCTTTTAAAATGACACTGTAGTTTCTAAAATGACTTTTTCATAAAGTTAATCGTTTAAAAGATTATTAAATTTATCACAGACGAGGCGATCATCTACAATGTGGAGTATTTCTCAATGTTGAAAGCTAGGTTCTTTTAAAACATAACGTGCATATTGAACATACGCAAAACTCGTATCTTTTCTATAAAGAATGTATGTCGGGCATGAGGCTAAAAAGTTCAAAATTTCCACGGCCCTTAACATAGAAAAATTTGTTAATGAATCTCCGGACTGCAATTTTCTTGCCGCTTAAGTAAATGGTACCTATAAATCAATGTTGTTAGTTATTAAAATTTGTGTGTAGACTGTTATGTATAAAGGTACTTACTGCCTACTAGGTACTAATTTTTGGAGGCGCAATGAATCCTAGTCTGGCTTAGCAATACTGTTAAAATATTTATTACGATATGTAAAAGATGCTGTAAATGTTAAATTATGCATATTAATTATGTAATATTTTCATTACAGGTTGTACTGATCATAGGAATTAGTGGAGCGTGTCGCAATAACGAGCTATTACAGCTAACAGTTAATAATATCGAAAATCATTCAGATAAATTACTGTTAGTAAAATTGAAAAATACGAAGACAAACCTTGACAGGTCTTTTGTGGTACGCGAAGAATATGTAACTATTGTAGAAAAATACCAAAATTTACGTCCAATATAAAAACCGACCGAATTTTCATACAATACCATAATAATAAATGCTCAAGACAGCCTATGGGAGTAAATAAAATAGGTGCTATACCGCGAGAAATTGCCTCTTTCTTAAAACTAGAAGAACCTCAGCTATACTGCTCACCTCACTGCTTTCGGAGAACTTCTGCAACGCTCTTGTCTGATTCCGGAGCTGATCTCACCACTTTAAAACGTCACGGCGCGTGGCGGGTGGAAGTCCAATACGGTTGCAGAATGCTATATTGAAGACTCAATAGAAAATAAGTCGAAAATCTGTAAGCGTATAGTGGAAACAATAAGTCTGAATTCGACCTCGGATCCTTGGTCTCACCCACGCCCATCCACTTCCAACGACGCACAGTGTACTTATACAGAAAGCTGATCAGAGTCACCAACGTTCACCGTTATTCCTTCTCAATCCACCACCAAAACAGAAACCTTAACCCCAGATAATCAAACTCAACTCAATGCAACTATAACGTTGCCAAATAAATCTGTTACTTTTAATTTGCAGAATTGCAGTAATTTTACTTTTTGATTTACAATATATACTTATTTCAATCTATTCCTGATTATTATTTTATCTCCTAAACAGAGCTGGATTAACCCTGTCAGAGGCCCTAAGGCAATGGCATTCTCGGGGCCCCTTTTCTTACTTTGACTGACCAAATCGTGTGTGAACTGAGGAAACGCACATTAAGTACCTAAGGGCTGTGGTTTTTAATATATTTGTTTACTTATTCCCCGATTTGTTCTAAAATTGTTTTAATTCTACTACTAAATCTAACGATTTGTATTTTGTGAAATAACAGTGAGGTCCCTAAGTTCACACGCACATCAAATTCTCGTTCGAAGAAACATGTTTTCTTGGTGCGTGTACTGGGCCTGGGCTCCTAGTTGATGCGGGGCCCCTAGGTTATATTCCGCCTAATGGTTAATCCGGCCCTGCTCCTAAAGTGTTCTCGCTGCTGAAGTGAAAAGTTATACAGTTACACGAGAGCAAAGTTTTTTGCATCTCGTACCTTTGAATCCCTCGCCACACTCAGGATTCAAAATCAACACTCGCAGCAAAAAACGACTTTGCTCTCTTGTTGCACAAATAACTATTGTATTGATGCAACTCTTACGTCTTTATACATATAAACATACCCATTCTACACAAAACACGATTTTTTACCGCGTGTTTTTTTTTCTCGCAATTCTGTAATCCTATAAGATTAGCCGCGCTGAAGATTTGAGCGGAAAACAATGATTTGTAATAAATTGAGCGCTATCCGATACGCTATGGTGAAATATCGCAGTGCGGGCTAGGCCTTAACATTTCCAGGTTGTCGCTTGCCGAGGTTGGGCCATGGATGGTCGACCATCTAAACCTTGAATAGCTTGTTAGCCTGGTCTTGGCTATCATTTATACAACTTAGACGACGTTACGGGTAGTGTCAGAAAACCTAACATCGGCCTTCCCAAAGGGTACAGTGCTACCTTTTTTTTCTGGGTGGGAAAATCATCGACTGATTTCTTCCGCTCTAGGTTAAGCGGAAGGGAGTATCAGACTTCTACTGACTAAAAATCCACCCTGTTCCTTCGGCTGCCCTAAAGTTCCGGGGCCACGGTATCTCAATAGAATTTTCCCGCAAACCCCGGCAGGCAATGGCCCTATGAGGCCCCGTCACTGGTGTTGGCAGCTCTTTGAGGCGCGCGTGGAACACGATGCGCCACCGACCCGTCCTGGTCCTTAACGGACAGCGAGCGACCCCTGCTCGCCATCCGCAGGCCCGCGCCTACGGTGGCCGGAAATCGGCTCGCGATCCCCGACGGCGGCTAGGGCGCAAGGAAGAGAGTTGCCTCTCCCTCGCGCGTTAAACCTCTGGCAAGCATGACTGCTTCGCAGAAGGAGGCGACCGCATCCCTTTCCCTCTCGCTCTGCACCATGGTCTGAACTAGAGCAAGGCGTGAGAGGTCGCCGCGTTTCGTGCTACCTAGCTACTGAAGTGTAGAAGTCAGATAGGCACTCGTTCCATGTCAATCATTAAAACTCAGCTGCTGCCGGTTAGACTATAAACTGAGCCTGACATACCTACATACTTGGAGAAAGGCTTAGCAGATGGTAAGTTTTAAAAATATTACTACGCAATATGAATCAAATTTAAAGTCTGCTTCTATCTCCATACCATGATCAGAATCGCTATTCCACCATATCTCATGCGAAGTATAATTTTCTATTCGATTGCTGGCACATCGTTATAAATTACCAAGAACGATGTGTTGCCAACAAAATGTGTGCGGACGTAGGTAATGCATACGGAATGCACAAACATCATAAATATAGGAGTTATGAGGAGGCTTCCTTGCAAGCTTGGGAGTTTAGACTAAGTTAGTGCTGCCGGTTTAGCATTTTCTTGGTCTATTGACTGGATTATTCTACATTGTTTGAGGTTCGTGACCTGAATTCAAGAAACTCATGCATTCCTGGTACGTTTTTCTTCTGTGCATTTTATTTTCTTGTACGATGAAACACTACACTACGTACCTGAATCAATTACAATTCGAACATTCAAAAATTAATATTTATCATACTATTGCCGTGAACTCACTCCAGACACAAGCGTATTTAGCTCAATTGGAGGGCTTAGGGCAGGATTGCTAATAATGTGAATTCTACCAATTCTACCCAGATTGCTAGTAAACTTTAAAAAAATTAAAAAAAGTATGCCAGCTTCTATGTTACCTACCGCATATGACCCATCAGCCTTTACAGCAAGAGTGAACAGGCATCTTCTGAGCTCACTCGGATCATCGTAGACCTCATTTAACCATCAGATGTAAAGAGCTGGCTCATCCGGAATAAATATGTAATACATTTTTTTTTTCAAGATTTCAATGTACCATGCTTCACCGAGGCTATGGACACCTGGAGACATGCTTGCCCGAATTTAAATCCACCCGAGAACGAGAAAGATGAGCCGCACTGTAGAGCAGTTCAGAGTGACCTTATTGCCACATCTGCTACTGCTGCAGAGCGTGCGCGCCTGCTGGCTGTGGGTGAATGGAGATCGGGTCTTTGGCTTCATGCACTACCGTCGTTTAACATAGGCACCTTGTTCGATGACACTACTTTTCACCTCGCTGCTTCTCTTCATTTAGGTGCTCCCTGCTATTCTGCTCATCATTCCCACTGTGCCGAAGTTGTCGATAGCCTCGGCATCACGGCCTTTCATGCGCAGCGCGGGTCGCATAGCACGGCACGCAAATATTGACGACATCATTCGACGAGCTCTTGTCACCGTCGCTCGGCGTTCTGGCTGTATTAGAACCAAAAGGCCTGGCACGCGACGCACAGTAGTCTGAAAATCGAGCTCCATACTCATAGAAACTTAAAGAGGCTGCAGAGAACCTCAAGCGGCGGAAATATAATAACCTCGTTGTAGGTATATTTTCGAGCCGTTTGGGGGTGAAACCCTGGGACCGTGGGATCCGAGTGCTCACCAATTATTTAAAGACCTTTCCAGACGCCTAGTCGATGCTTCGCGTGACCCAGGAGCTGTCTTTTGCCTTAGACTGAGGATAAGCATTGCCATACAACGTGGCAATGCAGCCAGTCTTTTGGGCACATTACCAGTGGACAGCGATGCTCACGAATTTCTGGACGATATATTTTAGATTATTTTTAGATACATGTAGTTTAGGGTTTTTATTAAAGAGTATATTTTCTAATTTGAACTAAAATCAAGATTTTTGTAACAAAATTAGCTTATAACGTTGGGAACGTTAGAAGCTAATTTTGTTGCTGGGACACAAACCTGAAAGTGAAAAATTACTTTAATTTCGGAAGGCAGTGTCAATAACGAAAATATAATGACATAAACGATCGAAATTAAAGTTATTTTTCACTTTGCAGTGTTTTTTTGGGAAGTTGGTTTTATTTTTTGTTAAAAAGATTTTAAGAAATAAATATTCTATACACCAAAAATGTCTACAGTGCTTAACTCACTTTAAATTATATGAAAATTTTCTAATCCTAGAAGCAACAGACTCTCACGGAAAAATATGACGCAGTCTATTTTCCGTAGAAACCACGTGCATGTATTATATTTTCATTCTCACCCTGGTAAAGAATATTTCGCGAAAAAATCCCCACTGACGGTAGCACGTGCAGTCTTTATTTCCCGAGCATAACTTGTGTCTTAAATTGGAGAAAAATCTTAACTCGAGAGCGTACCCCAATAAATTCCTTTTCTCATTATAAAATTGACATTTAATTTAATATTATTGCAGTTTATAGTTAGCTGGTACGTTGAAAAGTTTCTTGTACAAAGTATGAAACAGTTTTATCGGTTTACAATAAACTTGACGTTGCAAATTGAAGTTAAGCTTGTGTTGTTAGAAAAGCGCAACGTGGAAATGTGGAAGTTTTGGATGAACTCGAATTTTGTATTGAATTTTTTATTGTTAGTGGTCCATTTCGAGTCTTTCATCTTGTGAGGTTTGTCTATGCCTACATTAAAGTCAATTACTGTAATGCAATCGTAATGACCCAAGTAAAAATTTTAAAGGTCTTTTAACTTCTTCCAGCAGTGGTAATCCAGTAGTTCACGGCACGACTTACAAATTTGAAAACATCGTAGGAAACGGTATATTCTAGGACCGAAAAACTGAACATATGCAACATCCGGCCATCGCCTTTTCGGCTCATTCCCTCTCATACAAAGGAGGCTCATGTATAGGCTGATAATTATGATATTAAATTAAATTAAAATTGTTTATTGGCACATGTAAATACATTCAGTCTTGGTATAGTGAATTGACTCATTTAAATGTATTTATACAAAAACTACTGATGCTGATTCCCAAACTAAGCTAGAGCTTGTGTTTTGGGAGACAGTCATTACGAGCGATACAAATTGAGTGAATACCGAATTGACTGTCACTGCGGTTTACATGGACTATACTATGACTAAAAATAAAGTTATTAATTATTTTATTTTACTTCATATTTACTTACAAAATTTCAAAGAATATAATCTAGTGTACTATGAGCGGTCTTATCACACAGACAAACATTTAATGGTCAGTTATTAAAGAAAAACACAGATAAAAAACTTTTTAGCAAAAAATAGAACCGACTTCCATATAAAAACACTACAAAGGCAAAAATAACTTTAATTTCTGAAGTCGGTGTTATTGGTTTTGCATTTTCTTTTTTTTTCACACCGCCTTCCTAAATTAAAGTTATTTTTGCCTTTGTAGTGTTTTTATATGGAAGTCGGTTCTATTTTTTGCTAAAAAGTTTTTTTTTTCACGCTTTTTAGTGGGTCGGTTTGTAATTTATTTAGTTACAAAAGCCAAAATGTCAACTACTTATCACCTTTTACAAAATATTGCTTTTACCGGTGCAGAGCCGTTAATTTTTGAGGAGTTCTCCTGGTACATCACCATCAGCTTTACTTCACCATATGCATTGTGACGAGCATAAAGTGCTTAACATTCATATTCAAGTAATCTAATCGCAATCAACGAAAAACTTATTATTGAGTAGTTTCGGTGGCCATCTGGGGTCTTCATCATCAGTTCCACTTCCTCAAATGGTGCTTTCCAAGAGCAACTGCACAAGGTACTATAAGAAATACCCAAAACGCTATAGGTGTGCCTATAATATTTGAAGATTTCCCTCGATTTCTCCATGATTTCATCATCAGATCCAAACCTGACGACAATGGGACCAACTAGAAAGTATACCCTTTCAAACAAAAAAAGAATTTTCCAAATCGGTCCAGCCATCTCCAAGTTATGAGGTAACATACATAAAAAAGAAAAAAAAAAGTTCAAGACGAATTGTAAACCTCCTTTTTTTGAAGTCGGTTAAAAATAAGCGAATCTGGCATTAATTTGCGAAGATAGATACATACTCTTTATTATACACCATAACAAAAACAAATAAGGACTTAACAACTAAAAAGGCTGAGACAGTGGGCGGTCTTATTTAAGGTCCATGGCATATTTTAAGATAGTATTTAAATATGAAATTCTTAAAAATCACCTTGAATGTGCGGAGCAGCACAGCCCTCCCTTCCGTAATATATAAAAAAAATAGGTGCGAATGTTTTGCAAAACACGATATGTTCTACTGTTCTACATTCTAATTACTCTGTGGCTTAGAGCTAAAGCATGGTGTTCAAAACATAATTTAATCCCGTAATCTATCTCCTTCTCCCAGTATACAACCATCTTTATCTGTCTGTGCTTTTCCTCAATGTTTAAGTGCTTTCGACATTAATGTTATCTATCATGAATCCTTGTAACTTTCCTAAGAGTACTTTGAAAGCCTTTTACTTTGAGAATGTTGAGATCAATATGTACGTATGCTTTTAGAAATTATACGATGTAAATTGCTAATACGTAGAAACTTTAGCATTTCGGTTATGTATGTATAAAAAAATAAGTGATTAGGTAATTTTTTGCAATATTTATATTGTGAAAATTTTGATGTAGGGATGTTTGTTACTTTATGATGGCAAGGTAACCGAATGGGACTGGACAAAATTATTATAATTAATTATAATTTATAATTTAATTATAATTTAATTTATAATTTAATTTAATTTATTTTATTACTAACATAGATTGTAAGGTGTTTTACTAACAAACTTTGTATGGATTTCTTTTCTGAGATAAATAAATAATAATAATAATAATAAAAAATTCCCACTTCAGGACACAGACATCCCTCACGCGGGCCCAGTGCGAGTAGGTGAATAATATTTAATTTTTTTATTACGGATGAGCCCGCTCTTGACCTCGATCTCGCCTGATGGTAAGCGATAGATGAGGTCTACGATGTGACGAGCGAGCCCAGAAGATGCCTATTTACTCTTGCTTTAAAGGTTGAAAGGTCATAAGTGGCAGGGAACACAGAAGCCGACAGAGAATTCCACAGCTTGGCTGTGCGCACAATAAATGGGAATTGAAAAAACTAAATCGTTGTTTTGTATCATAGTACCTACTATATATACCCAATCCACCAGTATATACCAATGTAACCAGGGAGTGACAAATACTACAAAACCGAACGTACAAAACCAGAACATAGGTATTCATTTTTCCTTCCAGGGTTGCGGAAATGTTTTAACAAGGTACCGCGTCCTGGAACGTAAGGGCAACTGGGAACTCTGTTCCTACATTTGCCCTTGTTTTTAGCCAGAGCATCATTCTTTGATGATTTCTGCACCTAAAAAGGTAGGTACCTAGTTTTTATTTTGATCTGCTGCAAAACATGCACATACTTTTTATTACTTAGTGACTTGGTAAATAAAATCTATTCAAGGATATAAAAAATATGAGTATGACATATAAAAATTACAGCTATCCTAGATAAGATTATTTTAATTTCAGACCTAAATAATGGACGCAAGTGATAGATTAGTCGCCTATCTTCGAACTGGGAGATTCTTACAACAGTGACTATCTGACGCAGAATTCTCTTTCACTGGTAAATCTAGAATATCATCAATCAAGCAAGATTAATCCCTCAGGATATCAATAAACAAAAACCTTTATTATACCCGCAAAAACTCTTACGATGTCCGTTTATAATCAGCGATTGGTCTTGACTTATAGTACGCATTCAAATACAAGTGCAGAAGCTCCACTCCGAATCAACACTAAAAGGCCACTTTTTTACATACAGCATATTTTTTTAAATGTTTTATTACATTGTGCGTACAGCTAAGGAGGGGAATTCCCTGCCGGAGTCTGTGTTTCCTGATTGCTATAACCTAGGAGTCTTTAAATCAAGAGTGAATAGGTTACTTCTAGGTAAGCGTGCTCCATCTTCGACCACATCATCACATGCCATCAGGTGAGATGGTGGTCAAACGCGAGCCTATTATAAATTTAAAAAAAAATGTATGGCATCATAACTAAATATATGTATAATCTATATATTTATATTATAATTAAATTGAAGTGTCTGTATGTGATCTCAAAATAACTGTGTTTTCACAAGTCTTTATAGTCATTTTTACGACACTAAGACACAAACAACGTGAGTGATGCCACAGGCCTTACATAACTTTTGCTTAGTTACTCAGCAATTACAAACTTTTACCATTGGACTGTCGTGGCCGTTGCAGCCTTGAACATCGAGGATTTGCAAGTTTATCGGTTTTCTATCAATTACATTTCTAGGAGTGTGTGATAGAATTGCACAAACTAATTTCTAGACCATTCCATCGTCGGACTACAAGACGAACAGCGATGCGCCATCGTTACTTAGTGGACCTCCCATCCATACATACAAAATATTTTTCACCTTCATTCAAACTTTCATTATGCGTACAGCTAAAGAGTGGAATTCATAGCCTACCGGAGTTCTACTGGAGTCTGTGTTTCCTGATATCTATAATTCGGGGGACGTGAAGTGGCTTGCAAGTATTTAGTTACTTAGTCACAGGTCAAACAAGCAAGCATTTTAAAAATACTAATAAACTGGTGTATTTGGTTAGACTGGAAGCTAATCTAACCATAGGTCGTAAGAACATTAGGCAGATAGACCAGTAGTCGCCCGTAGTCTTTCACACATCGTGGACATCACAATAAAAACATAACCTCATTATTATGCAGTCGAGTAAAAATACTACAACGTCAAGCTTCAAGCTACCGCCATACCATTTCGAAGATTTAGCGCGTTCAAACAAACGAACTAAGTTTTCCTCTTTAAAATAATTTAGTATAAACAACAGATCAAGCGCAATACCTCAGACACCCCGATTAGAATATTAAATTACAAGTCTAAAAAACATCCGTAACTAAATAAATTTAAACCATACCTAGACATTTTTTATAAAATACTTATCCTTACTAAACGAAAAAAATATCTGCGTCATACAATATCCTTACGCAGACGCATACACTCATGCAATTTTAGCGGCTGACACGCACACGAGCGCATTTCCTTGAATTAAGAATTGTATTAATTTGTCATGATACTGTGTTTACATTTTAAGTTAAATGAAAAAAATTACCGTTAAAATTTAACACCTATGTTTTATGACAGAAATCGATTCAGAAGCCGATTCTGAACCAACTGCTTTCAGGAATTGCGTTTATTCTGTTACACGTTGTAGATATTCTGCATCTATCTATAAACTATGGTACGTCGCCTGACTAGCCAAACAAGACAAATGTTCGGCTGTCGAGATCGCCGCATCGATACGCGATGTCCCATCCCATTACAAGATGTTAGAAGTTTCGCAGATAAGCCTTCGATATTTATATAGTGTTTGGGAAGACTTTAAGTAGCTGATTAACGTTTTGACTTTTATTTATTATTAGCAAAGGTTTGCTATGTATGCCTATTAACAGTTCATAATCTAAATAAATCCAATATAATGGTACTGGCATAACATCTTTAAATAAAAGATAACTTTTTAAAATACATACTTTGAATAAATATTTTGTTTTTATGTCGACGAGTGCAATAATTATGAATAAATATAAAACCACGATATATCTATTTAATTTTACCAATGTAAAACATTTAAACCAATTATTTTCGACGTCTTCAATATTTTTCATTAAACCAAACGTATATTATATATTTACGAAGCGCCATCGTTACATGGTGGACATCCCACCCATACGCACAAAACGTTTTGGGAATACCTTCATTGTGCGTACGGCTAAGGAGTGGAATTCCCTGCCGGAGTCTGTGTTGCCCGATAGCTGTAACCTAGGAGTCTTTAAGTCAAGAGTGAATAGTTTACTTTTAGGTAAGTGTGCTCCATCTTCGACCACATCATCACTTACCATCAGGTGAGATGGTGGTCAAATGCGAACCTATTTTTAATATAAAAAAATATATTACAGAAAACGTTTTTGATTTTGATGCTGAAATCATATAAATAGAATTCATCGTGATTTCTTTTCATTTCATTTTACAACATGTACATCGAATCAGAATAAGATTACAAGTTCTAGATTGGACCTTAAAATAACAGCAATACGTTTTAAATGTATCCAGAATTACTAACATAACAGTTGATCAGTCGTTCTGTTCATAACGTTTCTAGTGCTGGGATACAGGCCTCTTCTCTATGAAAGACCAGGATCTACCAAGCCGGCCCAATGTAGTTAGTGGACGTCGCACGTCTCTCGGGGACTCTGGGACTCACAACGTTTCCTTTCACCATTTTAAGAACAGTGGTGATGATGAAATGGACACAGAGTTATACAGGGTGGCAGGGATATCGACGCGCAAACGCTTACCATGGATTCAGAATATGATTCTGAACCCCCTGCGTTGAAATTTTTCGTCGGATTTTTCTTAATTTAATTAAATTAAGAAAAAACCGACGAAAAATCCGACGCAAGAAAAAAACAGTAAATTCACTTGTTTCATTTAAAACAGTAATGTAAATAAAACTCGGAAGGGCTACCTGATCAGCTGTGTTGACTTCGCAAATTAACTCTAGCAAAACAGATCAGGTAGCCCTTTCGAGTTTTATTTACATTGCTGTTTTAAGAGAAACAAGTGAATTTTATATTTAACCGACTTCTAAAAAAGGAGGAGGTTCTCAATTCGGATGTTTGTTTGTTTTTTTTATGTTTGTTCGGGCATATCTCCGTCCCTAGCCAACCGATTTGAAAAATTCTTTTTTTTATTTAAAAGGGTATACTTTCCAAATGGTCCCATGAAATTTTATCGAAATCGGACAAGCCGTTTCTGAAAAATAGACAAAAGTCTTAAAAAAATATTTACATAGACGATCTTTTCGTTTACTCTGCTGGTGAAGGTGATTAGTAGTCGACATTTTGGCTTTTGTAACTAGATTAATTAAAACTGATCAACTAAAAAGCGTGAAAATAAAAACTTTTTTGCAAAAAATAAAACCGACTTCCATATCAAAACTCTACAAAACCAAAAATAATTTTAATTTCGGAAGGCGGTGTGAAAAAAAAGAAAATACAAAACCAATAACACCGACTACCAAAATTAACATTATTTTTGGTTTTGTAGTGTTTTGATATGGAAGTCGGTTTTATTCTTTGCAAAAAAGTTTTTTTAATTAAAATCTCATTGGGTCAGATACAAACAATGATTTTACACAGTTTTCAGTAAAAAAATTGCTGAAAAAACCTGAAAATTAAGAAAAAGCCAGAATCATATCCCGAATCCCTGGTAAGCGTTTGTGCGTCGATGTCCCTGCCACCCTGTATGTCTGACTGGTTTCGAAATTACAACCTATAATCGTCAGATACTAAGGCAAAAATTGAAAGCAATGTTACAGAAAACACAAAAAAAAATGACATTAATGAAGTCAAAGGCCGAAAAGGCAACCAAAAAAGCCTCAATGAAGTCATACATCTGAAATCTTAATTCAGGCCGGAGTCACCAGTCTTCCGTCCTCGCCCCGAACTCATCCTGTGATTAGAGGCCCGTGATTGATGAGGGCGTCACGACTCGCGACGAATGGATGATCGATTGCGCGGCATCTGCGACCCTAGGTAGCTCATTGTCGCTAGCGTCTATTCAACTTAATTTTGGACTTGTTGATTTTTCGCTAAACGTTCGGTAATTAAATTGAGGTTTGACAGCGGTCTTCAGGAAACTGAAGTAAAATGCTTGATTTTTAGTCACTATAATTCTGATACTCTCCCTTCCGCTCATCCAGAGCGGGAAGTGTCATGTGAAGATTTTACCCTCGATAATACAGGCAACTTTAGTTATGTGACATTTTACTGAACTAGACCTGTTTGGCGCAGCCGTAAAGCACACTAGGTATGTTATTGCTTTAATTTTAGAAATTAAGTCTCCTTATTCTTTGTTTATATATTCTGTATGTGTGCCAAATAAATATGTTATCTTTCTTTCTTTACTTTGCATACAAGCGCCGCGATATGATTGAGAAATTAACATCATTAACGATCAGCGGCCTAGAAGATCCCGGTCCTGCTTATACGAAATATGGACAATTCAACCCGTTCCTTTTCTCAAATAGAATAGGTGACATAGCCTACATACATAAATCCGAGAGAGCCAAACCACTCCATAATAGAACGGACCCCCCCCGTCAGCATAGGCTTTGACTCGTAGAGTCACTCCTAGTTTATAAGTAACTTCAGGTCTAGGACCTGATGGGATCCTAAATCCAAAACTTCTCACACTTGCTTTATATAATTTAACAGCGTGTGAAAAGAATTACAAAGTAGGTCGCAAAAGATCCCCTCCCGGACAAACTGCGCCAAAAAATTCATCAAATGCACTGTAATGTATAATACTGATTTGTAAGTGACATGTAACCTTTTTTTTTAATAACTAATGAAATAAAAAAAAAAAAACTAAAAAAAAAATAATTCTAATTCTAATTTGCATACAAGTACAAGATTTGGTTTCCATTTGAAACCAAATCTTGTACTTATCCAGGGTCTGCACGCAATAACAAATATAATGTGATCTAAAGTTCCTTAATTATTCTTATAGCAGTCGTATAGGTTAATTTTCAACACAGACAATCCTAAGAACAGGTATCATTAATTAATGAGACTCACCCATGCCTCGAAAAGCACTTTAAACTTTTGATCCCGGCTGTTATTCGTAGTTTTTTGGCTCATCACACCCGTAAAGATAAGACAATCATGGTATCAGATTTTGGGCACCTGATTGGGCCGACTTCTTAAGGATTTTGGCGGTACCCAGTAACTGACTTGTGAAGGTCAGATGGTGAGTTGTTTTATGTTAATTACTGGTATCCTGCTCCAGCCGGTTAGACTGGAAGCTGATAGGAATATAATCATGTGTTTTAGTCTTGTGTTTCCATTTAATTCTTTAGCTGTACGCACAATGAAAGTATTCCCTAATCTTTTTGTGCGTGTGGGTGGAATTTCTACCACGTAGCAATGGCGTATCTCCGTGTATCTTGTAGTCCGATGATGGGACGAGCTTGGTGGTATTAGATTATGCAATTAGACTTCACTTATCCCGCATTATTTGGTAGGATGAGTAGGTCTGTCATTCTAATTGCATGGACTTCTCATTAACAGAGTCATTACCGGCTTTAATAAGATCATTACCATCAATACTAAACATTCATCCGTCCCTGTAATTGTATTTGGCAGGTCAGTCTATTTGGATGAACTGTTTAATCAAGTTTAATGTGCAATCAAAATCAATTCACTTGTAACAGAGCATCGAGCATTCGCCGCACAGAGCCACACATCGCTCCGAAAATTTTCATGATCTTTCTAGCGAACGCTTTAGTCAATGCTCGTCGAAAAAATATTCTCCACGAAGATGTCAGACTTGACGGTCGCGTGTGCTGCAAAAGCTTGGCTCGGCATAAATCTCGAAGCAAATTTACTGTCCTTTCGCTAGAATGTTCGTCAGTAGGTATGCTCGATAGAATGCTATCGCTATCGTTATTTTTCCGTGATTTGACCATTCGCAAGAATGCATCTCACATGAAAGATGCTTTGAAATAAGATTTCAACCCTGTAGCGACAATTCGATTGCCGAATTGTATTTTTGGATATTGTAACGGAACGCCAGCTCGGTGGCTCACTAGTCGCTTACATACAACTTACATAATAATTTTCTAAATCGGTCTAGTCGTCTTCGGGTTATGAGGTAACATACATAAAAAAAAGCAAGATGAACTGAGAACCTCCTCCTTTTTTTGAAGTCGGTTAAAAACTAACAACAGCTGTCAATGAATCAGTGTCGATTATCAGCCGTGTCGGGCAATATTGGGTTTTAATTTTGCTACCTTCTTTGGATTTATTATGTATTCTACATAACATCTCATAACGCTACACAATACTCTGAGTTTAGCTACCTTTTGCTTGACAAAAAGATCTGCTCGGTGGATGAAAAGTTGACAGTGAAAACATTTACCCAGACAGAACACTACATAATTTTCTCCACAAAACAAACTCATATAACACTTCTTTATCCTGTTATGTAACAAATAATAATGTCCTGAAGCTGTAATGAAGAATCCTTACGTACTGTCCAGTCCTTTAAAACATTTTTTTAAGATAGGACATTACTGTAGGTAGGTTTTATAATAATTTCGAAAACCCAAATTCAAAATCTCTTAAATAGTTAGGAAAAGGCTAAATTGATATAAGACATTTTTTTTTAAGAAAAGTTTTATCCTTCAGTTTTCGAACACATACATAATAAAGTTATTAATTATTATTTTTCTCAAACTCTTTAAAAAAGATAGTGGATGTTAGAAATATT
Organism: Tholera decimalis; assembly: GCA_943138885.2. Taxonomy (NCBI): domain Eukaryota; kingdom Metazoa; phylum Arthropoda; class Insecta; order Lepidoptera; family Noctuidae; genus Tholera; species Tholera decimalis. Next base: position 5,674,392 of record OW964552.2, on the reverse strand, counting down.
AGGGGACAACGCCATGGACGAAGTATTAGTATTTCATACCATTTAATGGTGAAATGAGTTCAACGGCAGATTAAACGTACCCGATCTGTGTATTCATGTATTTTAATTAAGCCCCATTGTGCGATTAATTACAAACTTCGACAATAGATTTACCATATAATGTTTAGGACAATTTAGTATTATGATTAGAGACTGCCTTGTCGCTGAAAGCGATTAGGAATGGCTCGTGTTTTGGACTATTTTGGAATGTATAGTCTATGCCAATGACTAGTTATGACGAGGGATGGGGGCGCGGGATGACGTCGATGATGACACCGCAGCCACGGCGACTGCTATTCCAATACCAACACTATCTTGTACGATCCAACTGCATTCTTCCAGCGTCGCTCTAAGCCTAGGTCCACACCCCACACGGGTGCCCTTAGCGTGTGGTCGCCTATTTTATAAGTCTTAACATAAGGCTTGGCTTTCATTACTTAATTAAAGCCGCCAGAGGCATGGCTGGCTAAGTTGTCGACATCCTCATAGGTTGAGCTGAGAGAGGCCTCTGACAAAAAAGCTACCATTCGCGATGTTACCATCGTGCATCGGCGTATTCGTTTAACAATCGGAAGCTGTACCTTCTTGACTACTTATTGTAATTGCTTGAAATTAATATAACTAAGGGGGTATGAAATTGCCGATTTAAACTGAAAAATATTATTAACGATTTTCTAAAATGTAACATACTTATTTATTTATATATACATCCGATCCCACGGGAATACTGAGATAATAAAGTATGCTTATGTGTTATTCCAGGATGGTAACTATCCACTTTCCAAATTTCATTGAGATCCGTTCAGTAGTTTGTGCGTAAAAGAGCAACAATAACATACATCCTCCCAAGCTTTCAAGAGTTCACGAGATCTAGATTCGACAAACTGTTTGAAAGCTTCTTGGGAAGAAAATTTTTTACCTCGGAGAAAATTGTTCAAATCACGCGAGTACGAAGGATGTCGTAGGGTTTATAACTTCATCTCCGGTAGAGGTACAACGTTTCCTCGTGCAGTGTGAGGTCTTTCGTTATCATACAGTGCCCCCTAAAAATTTTATAGATATTTACACACTTTAATTTACTTAATCCTTATAGTATAATTAACCAGTGTTTGATTCTTAACCAGGCAGATATACATATGTAGGGGTACATGACAGTCGAGAATTTTGTTGATACACTGTAGAATATATTTTTATAAATTATATATTTACAGAGCATCGAGCACAGTCGGCCACCTTATATTTTACAAATGATTTTACTTTTCTTTTATTGTATTCAGGGTACCTTCTTACGATGCAGATCACTTGTGTGTCTATCTGAATATCCGTCTATCACAGGCAATTGGTTTCAAACTGAAGGACCAATTGGTGCACAACTTGTGATCCAAGGGCGATCTCCGTAAATTAAATAACATTAATATGTTAATCTTGTTTTATACCGAAAGTTAATTGAAGTAATTTATACCTATTTGTAGTATAGTAGTGTTATTCAATTCAATTCATTTATGCGCCGTTCATTAACATGATTAATTAATAAAGGTCGTAAATTGAAAATATTTTTTGAACATATTATTTACCGGTAGACTTTAAAGTTGTAGGTCATGGATTCGAAGCCTGATAGGTACATTACTTTATGTAATTTGCATCATCACCACTGGTCTCGAAACGGTGAAGAAAATCATCCGACTTGTCCTAGGACCGAAAAATCCGAACACATGCTACATGCGACCACTGGGCCCGCGCGATGGGTAATTATCCCAACAGTAGGATCGCTATAGGGATTGTGTTATAATTTTTTACGTTACCATGATCACTAGAACTTAAAAGGGATATTTACCATGTTGCAAACGCTATGATCACGGATGAACTGAAGTTATTGCGGGTGGACGTTTAGGCACAGACGAATCGGTCTACCCTCTTTCTCGTTCGTTTTTGTGATCGACATCGCTACTGTCACATATACAACTCAAAATTCGAATCTATTCCAGACACACAAAACTCACTGTGTCCACTCTACGAAATTATTAGGGCACTTTTTCATTGGCAGCGGTGTCGATCACAAAAATCGAAAGAAAAAGAGGGTAGACTGATTCGTCTGCTCATAAACGTCAATTACTTCATTTCATCCGTGATCATGGCGCTTGCAACAGTGCCGAAATATCGAAAACTCGATACAATAAATACACATGGTAAATATCCTGTTTTAAGTTCTAATAATACTGATTATGGTTGCTCACTGATTTTAAATCATTATAGATTCTAAATTAACACACGAAATTATACAACGTATAACAGAATAAACGCAATTCCTGAAAGAAGTTGGTTCAGAATCGGCTTCTGAATCGATTTCCGTCATAAAAACGGAAACACAGCATCATGAAAAATTAATACAATCCTTAATTCAAGGAAATGCGCTCGTGTGCGTGTCGGCCGCTAACATTGCATGAGTGTATGCGTCTGCGTAAGGATACATGAGTGTATGCGTCTGCCTATAAATGTCTAGGTTTACTATTTTATAAAAAATATCTAGGTTTGGTTTCAATTTATTTAGTTACGGATGTTGTTAAAGACTTATAATTTAATATTCTAATTGGGGTGTCTGAGGTATTAAGCTTAATCTGTTACACCTTGTATAAATATTATGAACAGAGAAACCTGTTAGGTTTTCAAGAACTATTCAATGACACCCCTGAACTATGTACACAGTTCAAAGACTTTCAATTTCTTATATTTTTGAAGCAGAACACCCCGACCAATAAATTACCTTTTTGGTGCAAATAAAATTGAATGTAAATAATTTTCGTAAAACACACACATGATATTTTACTTTCAGAAAAGTTCAAAAGCAAATTAATGCTTGAACTTTTGCAAATGTAAATATTTAATCAATTATGTGCATAAATTGGAATTGTTATGGTTGAATTGAATTTTAATTGTATTTCTTTGTGTTTCTTTTTATATGGACCCGCAAAAAAGGATTATTTTTTATTTATTTTTTTATTACCAATATGTTGTTAATTAAAAATAGTTTTATTATTACAAATTCCTTATTTTAGGTAGAGTTGGCGAAACGGCTCAGCGATTGGTTGGCATGCTGAAGTTGGTGACAAATTTTCTGTCTCATAACTACCCGTAACAATATAATTGTCGTCAGTCACGGTTAATGTCCTTTTTGAGGGTCGGAGGAATTACGATATGTCATGATTTGTCACCCATCCGTGAGCCGTTCTATAATAAAGAGAACTGGCAATGTGGGTAGAATTCTATATAATATTATATAGTAATATATTGTTACGAGCTGGGGTTCAGGATAGAAATAATTATCGCCAATTAAACCAAAATTAACACTTTAATTAAATAAACACAGAAACAAAAATTGTCACAGTTATTCACACTACGATATTTGTCACTAAACACTTAAATCGCACTGAAATTCGCTTGTAGATCTCAGATTATATCTCGTATGATCCTCGTATGTTGTAATACTTACTCTCCGTGTTCCTTTGCGAGCTATTTATACCGCGATGTATGTGTTCCAGAAAATTCATGTACAATCGACTCACCGCCAATACTGGCAAGAATGTTCCAGAAGCTTCTCGACATACTCAGTAATGCTACTCGCCGCCAGGTGGCGTTATTGTCTCGAACGTTCTAAAAGTCGGTGTTTCTCGACATACTCAGTACTGCTACTCGCCGTCAGGTGGCGTTAGTATTTCGAACGTTCTAGATGTCGATCTAAGTTTCTCGACGTACTTAGCTAAATGACTGGTGTAACAAGATTATGCTTGTGTCTGGAGTTATTGCAACATATAAACATCATCAGACCTTATTAGACTATAGGTATTGCCCCCGTATTGTCAGCCGGAGTCATATTGTTGGTGCAGGAGCAGGAGCAAACCTAGGAGTCAGGGCTTCAACGGCTAATGTACCTATTTTTATGACAATAAACAAATTATAATTAAATTTATTAGTATCGATGGATGCCTATGACGTCATAATAGCGCGATATCGATGTGCAAAGGAGACGGCACTATACAAGATGAATAGCACTATCCTTTTCAGACGACGGAATCATGATACCATTTGCATTTGTGCTAGTACACTTTGATTGCGATATAACAACAAGTATTTCAGTTGAATAACTGAATCATTAATGTTTGAATTAGTTAATGACATGTTTGGCTAAATAATGGTAGTTGAGGTTTGGATTGGATGCTGATTAGAGGGGTGTGAATATAAAATCGCATGTTTTAGGCGAATGAGGGTTGTCTCACCTAAACCGCGTTATTTTATACTCGCAATGGAGTGTCATAATCTTTTAAGCCTCTTCCCAAGCATTGAAATTGAAATTGAAAATCATTTATTCGGTGATAAACACACACAACAACAGAAAATTACAAACATAAAAAATAACACTAAGAATTTCGTTGAGCATGTCTACACCGAAAGGATTACCAACTCAGCATTTGCTGGGCGAAAGACACCCAGCGCTGGTTTTCAGTTGGCACCCAGCAGTGACACACGAACGAGGGTAAATAAAGTAATGTTAATGAATGTGTAGTATATTAAATACATAAATAAAATAATATTGTTAGGTTAAATATCGTGCTACGTGCTAAAAAATACAAATAAAACTTTTAAATAGTAATTAGAAACTCGCCACCAAAAAGCGCGTTAGTTGCCCTGTATCAAACTGCCCGCAAGAGGAAAAAAAGTGCAAAAAAAAAAAAAAAGTTATTATTGAAATATTAATTGATTAAAAAAAAATTATAACAGGTGTTGAGATTTCAAATAACTGCCCTAATACTAAGTTTGTCAAACATAAAAACTTTTTACCAAAAAATTAAACCGACTCCCAAAAAACACTGCAAAGTGAAAAATAACTTTAATTTCGGTAGTCGGTGTCTTTAGTTTTGTATTTTCATTTTTGGCACCGACTTCCGAAATTAAAGTTATTTTTCAGTTTGCAGTGTTTTTTGGGAGTCGGTTTAATTTTTTGGTAAAAAGTTTTTATTTCACTCTTTTTAGTTGGTCTATTTTTAATTTACCTAGTTACAAGAGCCTAAATGTCAACTACTTATAACCTTTTACAAAATATTGCTTTTCCCAATGCTGGACCGTTAATCGTTGAGGAGTTCTCCTGGTACTTCACCATCAGCTCTACATCACCACATGGATGGTGACGATCATAAAGTGCTTAACATCCATATACAAGTAATCGAATCGCAATCCACTCAATACTTATTACTGAGTAGTTTCGGCGGCCATCTGTGGTCTTCATCATAAGTTCCACTTCCTCAAATGGTACTTTTTGAGAGCAACTACACAAGTTACTATAATAAATACCCAAAACGTCATAGGTGTGCCTATAATATTTGAAGAGTTCCCTCGATTTCTCCAGGATCCCAACATCAGATCCTGACGTTTATGAAAATGGAACCAATTTCAAAGTATACCCTTTCAATCAAAAAAAGAATTTTCCAAATCGGATATATACATACGCGTCGAATTGATAACCTCCTCTTTTTGTCGTCGATTGAAAATTGAATAATTAATATATTTTATTAGAATAAAATACCTATATCATATTTTGACTAAATAAATGATTTGTCAATATTTATATTATTAAAATTAATTTACGACTGAAGGACTTCTTAAAAGTATTTAAATTCTTTAAGTCCCTAATATTTTACATGGAGCGACTGCCTAGCTGGTCTGCATAACCCAGTGGCTGAGTTACACGATACCCTTTGGCAAGACTAGTCGGGTTTTCTGACTTTTGACTACCCGTTACGACTGTCAAAGATTCATTTTTAGACAGTCCAAATTACAGCCGGGACCAACGGCTTAACCCGCTTTCTGACGCACGGGGTATCACACCACCAATCCTAAACTTTGGCCTACTACTGAGAAATTTCTTGCAGAATAACTCAAAAACACTTTTTGCTCAACACGGTAATTCAACCCGAGATCTCATAGCAGTACCGCGAGCTTTAGGCCAACAAAGCACTCTCAATGGAGAGTATCAACATGATTTATCTGGAGAGAACCACTGCCTAGTTGGTCTAGTGGTCACAAACACAACTGCTGAGCAATAGAAATCAGATTCGATCCCCTGGCGTTTGGACAAAAAGTATTATTGAGTTTTTCTATTACAAATTTCTCAGTATGGACTCGGAATTTGAAAGTAGCCGGTGTGATACCACGTGCCTCAGAAACCATGTTAAACTGTTGGTACTGCGGCTGACCTATCTCCGGTCAAGTCGGATTGCCGCCTCATTGGACTGGGAGTACACCATTTCTCACACATACTAGTGCAGTAGAAATTGGCCGCTGTCACCGAAATCGGTTAGGAAGTATTTGGTATTGTTACGAGCTGGGGTTCGGGATAGAAATAATAAACGCCAATTAAACCAAAACTAACACTTTAATTAATTAAACACAAAATAAAATTTAACACAATTATTCGCACCACAACACTTGTCATTTAACACTTAAATCGCACTGAAATTCACTTGTAAAGCTTCGATTATATCGCGTATTCGCCTCGTAATAAGACTGACTGTCCGCGTTCCTTTGCGATCTCTTTATACCCCGGTCTATGAATTCTAGAACATTCTTATAAAATCGACTCACTGTTTATACTGCCCAGAATATTCCAGGAAGCTACTCGAGATACACAGTACCACTATTCGCCGCTAGATGGCATTAGTGTCTCGACTAGATATACTCAGTCCTGCTACTCGCCGCTAGATGGCGTTAGTGTCTCGAACATTCTAGATTTATGTCAAAGTTTCTCGACGTACTTCACTAAGCGACTGGCGTAACAGTATTATTATTCTGACTCATGATTGACTATAATCTCAACCGATGGGAAACGATGATGTGGCTGGCGATGGCGCACGCTTGCTTAATAACCAACATATGTATTACTTTCCCACTGTTGAAACACAGGTTGAAAGGGAATGGGCCGCAATCAACCGCGCATGCCTAGTATGAGTTGGCGAATGGCAGATCTTCGAATTATTGGTCCAATGGCATGCCAGTTTCCTCAAATTGTTTCCTATCACCGTTTTGAGAGCATTGGTGATGATGAAAATTACACTAAGACCTGCTTCGGTTCGAACCCACCGTCGAACCAACATCTACTCAACGATCTACAGTAATAATATACCTCTTCACGAAGAGCAGCGTTCACACTTTATGCCATATAAACGTTACGACTAGATCCGTGGACACAAGCAGTAAAGTTAATATCGATGAATATTCAAGAAGGTTATAACTTTGTTGACCTCTGCTGGTCATGAAGTTCTGGCCATTTTTTTATACAAGCTCAAATTACTTGGTGTCAAAGGTTTGGATCATACCAATCTGAATTTTTATGATGCATGTATGTTGTGTAGATTTTTAACAGTGTATAAACGGTTCGTGGTACTCAATCTTCAAGGTGAGGCAGCGCCAAGTAGCTGAGTTAGATCTGGAGATGGGGTAGGAGTAGCAACCATCGGAAAGTGTTTTAAGTTGTGAGTTCCGAATGTTATTTTTAGATTCCCCTAATAATAATAATGATCCGATCCAGCCTGTCCCTAGCTGCTCTCCCCTCGCGACACCCTATGCCGAGGCCTGTACCCCACAGAGGGCGCCCTTAGCGTGTAGTCACCTAGTTTGTAAGTTTTTTAATAAGCTCTGGCTGCAGGCTTTCATTATAATTAATTAAGGCAACCACAGGCAAGTCTGGTTAAGCAGCCGATAACGAGTGTCAAAGGATAACCTGCGAGATGCCACTTAAAAGAAAGTTATTTTAATAACTGTAGTAAAGTAAAGTTGGAGGCATTTAATAAAGATACGAATTAAATTTTCAAGCAGTCAGAAGCAGCAGGCAGCAGATTTGATTTCACACCTACAATTGGTAGTCTCTCTCTTTCTTTCTAAACAGACAATTTACGCTTAAACATCTGGAAATAATATGGTCTTAAACTAAGAAGTTTTTTAGGGGTTTTACATGTCCTAATGAAAGAGTGGAAGCCTTATCACTCATGTGTTTGTCTGTCTCTAACAATTTTGATCTGCATGTATGGAACCAATTTAGAAGACGAAAGAAAATTATAAATTGTACCGTGAGCTATCCATATAAAAAGACTTACCGTTGTAAGTGTTTTGAGGTTTTAATGTTTTTTCGTACATGTGTAGGATGTTTAATACTATGATGATCTTCTCTATATGTTGATCACTAGTATGTTAAATACTATGGCTGTAAGTTGCTTTTGTCGTTCACATCTGTGAAATATATGTCAACTTCTTTATTGAATTAAGAAGGTACCAAACCTTATTTTTGTTTCGATTATAAATCTATTTATTTATTTTGGTACATGAAACCTTCCTCAGGTTTCATATATTCATTCAATTCAAATTATTATAATGAAAGAAAAATCAAAAGATTTTAAAGAAAATAGTATACCATCTTATAATCATCGCTTCTCACTTCTTACACAAGCGAACTATAATGTACATTTGTATAATACTCAATATGTATCTATATTAAAAGATGAATCCATCTGCAATTCACTAAAATAGATTTTTGTCATACAACCATATTATTTACGGTACAGTCCAACAAACAGATTGGTATACTAGCAGCTTACGTGTAACTTTTTCACAATGTTCTTTGTGGGAGTGCTGAGCAATCAAGTCTTTCACACTTATTAAAAAGATATTACACGCGAAATGGCAAAGTTACGGACTGGTGATCAAGAGGTCGCGGGTTCGAACTTTACCCATTACACTATTACTGTGAACCCACTCCAGACACAAGCATATTTAGCTTAGTTGGAGGGGTTAAAGAGGTTGCTAGTAATGAGAATTCTACCCACATATAAGTTACTAGCTTCCGCCCGCGACTTCGTCCCCGTGGAAAAAAAATCCCCCGATTTTGAAACATTCTTCATTACTGCTCCGCTCCTATTGGTGTTAGCGTGATGATATATAGCCTATAGCCTTCCTCGATAAATGGGCTATCTAACACTGAAAGAATTTTTCAAATCAGAACGGTAGTTCCTGAGATTAGCGCGTTCAAGCAAACAAACAAACAAACAAACAAACAAACAAACAAACAAACAAACTCTTCAGCTTTATAATATTAGTATAGATACTAAAGAACAGTCTCTACGGCTAAGGAGTGGAATAGGTACTCTGCCGGAGTCTATGTTTCCTGATAGCTATAACCTGGGAGTTTTTAAGTCAAGAGTGAATAGGTTACTTCTAGGCAAGCGTGCTTCATCTTCGATCACATCATCGCTTAACATCAGATGAGATGGTGGTCAAACGCAAGCCAGTCATGAATAAAAAAAAATCTATCTGTTACATCTCTCTGCTTTCATCCCTACACCTGTTAACTGTTTTTAATAAAATATGGTTCAGATATAGACGGACTTACTAGATTAGAGAAGGACATCAGCTAAGTGTTTTCGCTGAAAAAAAAACTATTCACGCGAGCAAAGTTGCAGGCAGGAGTTAGTATTTTGTAATGCAGTGTAGTATCAATAAACATAAATTTTTGCCTGTATACCAAATGATCGACCGTACAGTACACTGTGCGTTATTATTTCACTCCCCCCATACGTGGTTAGACAGTCACCCCAAACAAATACGTCATTAGTATTACAATATATGATTGATATTGAAATTACAGCTGGGGCGATGACTTGGGGCTGCTGACCCCATAATAATAGCTGGCCTGAATAGTGTCTGATTCGATGATGCAAAGCCCATTGATATTTGACATCTTGTTGGTAAGGAAAATTATTCTAGAGGACACGAAATAATGTTTTTATTTTGATGTTGAACAAATATGTATGTAAGTACGTGTTCCTCGAAATACCACATATCTGTATTTTTATATAACATTGATATAAGCTACATACTAAATATGTGCTTACGGTTAATTCGAAACTATTAAAAAAGTTTACAAGAACATACGAATTTTTTTTTGTAATACTGAATAATCAAAGTAAAACGTAAACAGGTTTGTTAAAAACGGACGATGCGGACGAACGTAGCGTGAATTTTGTTGTTTTAAGGTGTACAACCGTAGATAACTATGTCTAATCCGCATTTTGACCACTAGTTTATACAACGTGTAACGGAAACCCCATATCTATCCAAAAGGACTGAAGACAACATCTGGTATGGAGTCTTTATCCAAAGTTTCAGCTCAAAATAAGTGAATGATTGGTTTCATGTTTCTTGAATACTAGTAATAACAAACGTATCACAGCACTATGAGGATCATCACTTTCCATGTCACTTGCCAATAAAACGATAATTCTCTTCGTTCTTCTTAATTTGAAAAATTCGGCCTGTGGTATCAATGTATTGAAATTTCTGATATGCTCCACACATGTAGACATAGGATTAGAAAACCCTTGCCATATCGTTTGTTATCATCCAAAGAAGCCGTGCACTCGGTATGTATATACCCTTTAAATTAAACGTTGTATATCATATATATATCATATATGTTGTGATCCAGCTATGCATAATATAGATATGATTTTATGTAATAATAATTTGAATAAAACCTCATCCGTCGGACGCTGGGTACAGATAGTAAATCAAAGCAAACTGTTCTGTCATCGGACTACAAGACGAACGGCAATGCGCCATCGTTACATGGTGGTCCCTGCCGGAGTCTGTGTTTCCTGATAGATATAACCTGGGGTTTTAAGTCAAGAGTGAATAGATAACTTCTAGACAAGCGTGCTTTATCTTTGACCACATCATCGCTTACCATCAGGTGAGATGGTGGTCAAACGCGAAAAAGTCAACAAAAAAAAGTTAGAGGCAAATGCATCTCTCTTTAGTAGGTCCATCCTATCTGAGGATCGTGGCCTGGAGCAAATGATCTGCCTCTACTAGCCCTTTCACCCAGCGCATTTCTTACGATCGTGTAGAATTTAAAGGACTTTATCGGTCAACCTTGTAGGGCAACGACCGCGCGATCTTTCGCCTTCAGTGATCCTGAACAGAATAAGTTTTTACAAACTTTCTTCGCTTCTGCGTAATGTGTGGCTGAAATAGGAAAGGATGATTTATTATCGTGGGAAATTATAAAACAATCCCTCTAGTTTTGGGTCAGACTTTCAGACTTCTAGGGACTAAAAACCCACCCTGTCTTTCAGTTATCTTTCTATACTAGGGCTGCGGCATCCTGTTAAACATTCCAGCAAACCCAACAAGCAATGACCTTATCGGACCCCGTCACCAGTGCTGACTGTTTTTTGGAAAATGATGCCCCCTCGACCGGGGACACTGGGACCCTTTTTTGTGTTAATAACATGCGATAATTAAATAATTGTCTGGTTTATCAAAATTATAATTATAATTACCACGTATGCAAGACAAAAGCTGTCAGTTCTGATTAAAATGAATAATGTTGAAAGCTGGTGATTTAATTTGATGGACAGCTCGTTAATAACTGTTCATATATTTTCGGATTTATGTGTGTGAAATGTATGGCTGTTTGGATAAAATTAGTATTGATTTGGATACTTTAAATTAAGAATTCTTTTTGTGTGTCCCAAATATCCAAAAAAGTAATGATATTAATTAGCTTACAACATCCCTACTGGAATACAGGCCTCCCTCTATGAGAGGGAAATGGCCGCAATCCACCACGTAGTCTCTGTGTGGGCTGGTGGATGTCGCATGTCTTCCGATTTTCGGTTCTAGCATATACTGGTTTCCTCACGATACGTCCTTCATCGTTTTGAGAGCGAGAATGAAATCATGAAGAAAATTATACAAAGTAAGTTGCCTCCCTGGGTTCCAGCCCACGACCAAGTAGTAAGTCGTGCCTGTAACTACTAGGCCATGTTTATTCTCCAAAATAAACTGTCAGCCCTAAATCTATCTCCTTTAATTTCTGTCCACCCAAAGGTTGTCTGTAAGAGATTGCCCTGTGCGATAAGACCGCCCATTGTACACTTGTTTTATTATTTGTATCCTTAAATGTATTGTAAGGTTTACAATAAAGTATATATTAATAACTAGCTTTTGCCCGCAACTTCGTCCGCGTGGAATAGTTATTTTGGGCTAACGTTAAATTTAACCCCGATTTTGAAGCATTCTTCATTGGTACTCAGCTCCTATTGGCCTTAGCGTAATGATATATAGCCTATAGCTTTTCTCTATAAATTGACTATTTAATTAAAAATATTTTTTCAATTCGAACCAGTAGTTCCTGAGATTATCGCGTTCAAACAAACAAACAAACTCTTCAGCCTTATATATTAGCATAGATAGCTGTTGCCCGCGACTTCGTCCACGTTTCCGTCGTTTTTCGTAAAAAAAAGTAGCCTATGTCCTTCCTCACGGTTCAGTGATTTTGATGTAACACACAGATTAACTTTCGTAATTTAGTAGGGAAATATAATATGTCAATCTATAATACTGTTGAAAAATATCGCAATACCGAACCGCACAATATTATTGTTAATAGCTGTGCCCGCGACTCCGTCAGCGTGTAACTCCGTGTGTGTTATTAAGTTAATGTATTGGTAATATTGTTTAGATCACGTTCATATGAGGCTTAAGTACCTATAGAACGACAATACTTCAGCGCAAAGCTTCCGGGTAAACTATGTTGAAAATTGACCCGTCCGGCACGTGAACATAAAGATTTCTAGAACTGCTAACCCGGGAAAGAGCGACGTACAACTGACCATGCGAGAAACAACTGACACCGAGATCTACTCCAGCAACACGAAAAGTCTGCCCTTGAGCCTTATTAATTGTCATTGCATAACACACCGATACTGGAAATCGCGTTCTTTTAAATTGGAATGGAAAATTATTTGGTATTATGGGAATTCTGGGAATAAAGACGGTTTCTCCTGCACCGCAACCTGTTAAAATTTGAGCCTCGATTATATTTTGTTGCAACTGGGTTACTTTTAGCCGAGTTCCATTGCAAAGTTGTGGTGGTTTTAAATTTCGGAGCAGCAGAATAATAATCAGAAAGCTTCGAACTGCTAAGCTATCGGGAGTTACACGTGTTATTGTGAGTCAACCATAAAAGATAGATATATGCTGTCGTGGGATATTTTTTATATAATTTTAAGGAGAACATTTCCGTCATAAATGATTTCTGTGTAGCTTTAACCATTAAGGTTGCACGCGCGACGGAAGCTTAAAAAATGGAGTAACTTCTCTCGTTTTCCCAACACTTCCCTTCACTGCTCTGCTCCTATTGATTGTAGCGTGATGAAAAGTATACTATAACCTGCTCAGGAGTATGAACAATAATTGTACCAAGTTTCGTTAAAATCCGTCGAGTAGTTTTTGTTTCTATAACGGTTATACAGACAGACAGACAGACAGACAGACAGACCGACAGACAGACAGACAGACAGACAGACAGACAAAAATTTTACTGATTGCATTTTTGGCATCAGTATCGATCCCTAATCACCCCCTGATAGTTATTTTGTAAATATATTTCATGTACAGAATTGACCTCTCTACAAATTTATTATAAGTACTAGCTTTTGCCCGCGACTTCGTCCGCGTGGAATAGTTACTTTGGGCTAACGTTAAATTTAACCCTGATTTTGAAGCATTCTTCATTGGCGCTCCGCTCCTATTGGCCTTAGCGTAATGATATATAGCCTATAGCCTTTCTCTATAAATTGACTATTTAATTAAAAATATTTTTTCAATTCGAACCAGTACCTGAGATTATCGCGTTCAAACAAACAAACTCTTCAACCTTATATTATTAGCATAGATAGCTGTTGCCCGCGACTTCGTCCACGTTTCCGTCGTTTTTCGTAAAAAAAAGTAGCATATGTCCTTCCTCACGGTTCAGTGATTTTGATGTAATAGACAGATTAACTTTCGTAATTTAGTAGGGAAATATAATATGTCAATCTATAATAATGTTGAAAAATATCGCAATACCGAACCGCACAATATTATTGTTAATAGCTGTGCCCGCGACTCCGTCAGCGTGTAACTCCTTGTGTGTTATTAAGTTAATGTATTGGTAATATTGTTTAGATCACGTTCACATGAGGCTTAAGTACCTATAGAACGACAATACTTCAGCGCAAAGCTATGTTGAAAGTTGACCCATCCGGCACGTGAAAATAAAGATTTCTAGAACTGCTAACCCGGGAAAGAGCGACGTACAACTGATCATCCGAGAAACAACTGATACCGAGATCTACTCCAGCAACACGAAAAGTCTGCCCTTGAGCCTTATTAATTGTCATTGCATAACACACCGATACTGGGAATCGCGTTCTTTTAAATTGGAATGGAAAATGATTTGGTATTTTGGGAATTCTGGGAATAAAGACGGTTTCTCCTGCACCGCAACCTGTTAAAATTAGAGCCTCGATTATATTTTGTTGCAACTGGGTTACTTTTAGCCGAGTTCCATTGCAAAGTTGTGGTGGTTTTAAATTTCGGAGCAGAATAATAATCAGAAAGCTTCGAACTGCTAAGCTATCGGGAGTTACACGTGTTATTGTGAGTCAACCATAAAAGATAGATATATGCTGTCGTGGGATATTTTTTATATAATTTTAAGGAGAACATTTCCGTCATGAATGATTTCTGTGTAGCTTTAACCATTAAGGTTGCACACGCGACGGAAGCTTAAAAAATGAAGTAACTTCTCCCGTTTTCCCAACATTTCCCTTCACTGCTCTGCTGCTATTGATTGTAACGTGATGAAAAGTATACTAAAACCAGCTCAGGAGTATGAAGAATAATTGTACCAAGTTTCGTTAAAATCCGTCGAGTAGTTTTTGTTTCTATAACGGTTATACAGACAGACAGACAGACAAAAATTTTACTGATTGCATTTTTGGCATCAGTATCGATCCCTAATCACCCCCTGATAGTTATTTTGTAAATATATTTCATGTACAGAATTGACCTCTCTACAGATTTATTATAAGTATAGATAGATTAATAAACAAAATATAAACTTAAAATTGTATAACCGCAAAAAGTCCACCAAATACATTCAATAATTAATTCACCGTAACAAATATTAAAGAAAAATGACTTGTTACAAATATAGCAACATGCCTGGTCCATAATCTTGTGTAATAAATGGAATGGTACCCAGAATCTGTCAGAACACATCAGTGGCTTGGAGGGTATCATACGATATTCCTCCTTAGTCCCTCTTATTTTCTTATTATCTGGGTTGATGATTTCGTGAGGGCCATCCGCAAATTTTTGAAAGGCTCTTAATTAAATGTCAAGATACTGGAGATATGTAAGTGAAATTGGATCAAATTAAAAGTAAAATCAATTTATTAATTCAGTAATATTTTCTTATATTTTCAAGGAGAAGATTCTTCTAAGAATTCCATCTTGTACTCTATCGGTGTAGGTTTTGAAAATAATAGTGTTGTTCAGGTTTTGTTTCATAAGATCTGGACACAGCGACTAACAACAGGTATTTAAAAGACAGACATGAGTGCGTCGCACAGAAAGAAATACATACTTTTAATCTTATTGGTATTTTTTCGGCTGAGCCTACTCTTAACTTCAATCATGCCTGATGGTATGCGATTGCAAATACTGCACCCTTACTGGTGGTTATAGCTGTGAGCCGTTTGGAATCGAAACACTTGACGCGAGTGCGCTCCTACTTTTCAAGTATGTGTTTCAATGGCTGATAGGTACCTTGCGTGACCAGAGGACTAGTTCTTTGCCTACAGAATAAGCCATTCAACCTTACAATGCTGCTAGTCTTTTAGGCACGTTTCCGGACTACAGAAAAATGGTAGATTACATCGACGACTAAGTGTAATTTGTTTTGTATTTATGTAGGTGCGTACCTACTTAGGTTTAGTAGATGTAAGTAGGTGGTAATTTTTTTTTTGGTTACTGATATAATATACATATTTTTACAAATAAATTACAATGCACACCAAGTGTCTTAAACATTTTTATGAAATAATGTAACTGACCTGAATGCCTCTGCCATAATATCCAGTAAAGTAGTGAATGGGACAATTACCCTTCGCCATTTCCGTACCGCAATCAAATTCCTTTTTGTGAAGGAAAAGCGGCGACTAAGACCTTAGTTTATGCAGCATAATGTTATAAGGGTAAATTTATGTAATATACCGAATTCATGCTTGATTGACAGACGCAAATTTCGTTTATAAACATTATGCACCCTTTGCACGTTAACTTTGAATGAATTATTCCGCGGGGAAGTACTATCAAGATAATAGTAGATTATGCATCGAGGGGATAAAGGTGTCTTATATCACCGACGCCATATTGTATACCGTGAGTAATGAAGTATCCCAAAGTTAACTTCCAAACAGATTGACGTTGTTCGTAGTTTAACTCATGAGCAAGGCGAGGGAATTAATACTAGAACTCCAAATGGAGCTAGGAATGGATTTTGATTTGAAAGATGCCAAACCTCGGACAGACCCACTCAAATCTTTCCATATTTCCTCAAAAGATCGTCTCAGACTGTAACCTACAAGGTTCCCATATAATTTGACCAGTGTAGATTGTATGGACTTCAAAAGAGACGGACCCCTGAGTTTGTTTCGGTGTTTCTTCTCAGGGTAGTTAGTTAGGACACACCGGCCTTATTTAGTTTATTTTAAGTAAAACATTACGTGTTATTAAAGAATAAATTTGCAAAATAAAGATCATTTATCATTAAACGATTAGCGCATTTTGAACTTGAAGAACACTACATGAGGAGAGTCTCATTAAACGCCTACCCGTCGCCACTTTCTTGTGTTTTAGATGGGAAAAGAATGGACGCAACAAAATATCCGGCAAATGATACACTATATTGCCCGTCGGAAAATATAGTATTAAAACTAGCTAGAGTATTATACTAAATTTCATTTTCGCTGGTCAATAATGACTTGCTTTAACTCAGGTTTGCGTGACATAGGGTAAAATTGGGACAGTTCCTACACTTTTAGAAATATGTCTGTCCGGTCTGGTGTATTGTCCACATATTTGTGAAAAGTAAAAATCATTGTCTTTGATATTTCAAAAGTATTAGCAATTGTTGCGGTCCTCTACAGTCCTGAGTTAAAACTTAGGTTTGCATGACAGAGGGTAAAATTGGGATGGTTCCTATACTTTTAGAAATTGCTTTGTCAAGACTAGGTAGTACCTATTCATCTGGTTGAAGTCTGGGGCCGGATTCCACACGCTCAGTAATGTGATATGGCAGGAGCGACCTTATCTATACTAATTTTATAAAGTGGAAGAGTTTGTTTATTTAATTGCGGTAATCTTCGAAAGTACGGTATGGGTGTAGCTTGAGGCATGAGTATGGATACCTTCTTTGTACCCGATTGCAAAAAATGGAGAGTTATGTTTTCATCTTGACTAATTTATTTATTTAAACTTTATGTTCAATAGTGGTACATTGGTGGACTTAATGCAACGAGGTGTTCTCTAACGTAGCCCCGCGGGACTACTAATTGTTGGCTCATTTCTGTGAACCTTAGTTATTTAATCGACTAAAACCTATATAACTCATTTGACAGCTCGTATAACTTGTCAATCGGTCATGACGTTTGGTGTGATTTGCTGTGATAGAAGACTAACGGTGGGCCTTCTTGATAAAACATAGTGTATTACATACTCTTTGCTTCTTGATCGAGACAGCGAATAGAAAACACGCCTGCAAAGCCACTGCTATAGATCTATAATTTAAATTAGCAGTGTAAGTACAGGACTTATGATTATAAACTTATTTAAGTGATATATCTGGATATTTTTCTCAAACATTATGGAAAAGGCATGAAATATATTTATGTTGTAATGATGAAAAAGGTCCCACGGCTATAATATTTTTTATTATTAAATAATTTTAATTATATATTGTAAAATACCTAATATAGAGTACGTGGGTTCAATTAATGTGATAAACTAATCGCCACGCTGTATAAAGGTACATAGAAAAGCTGAGACATACACTTACTAATAATATACAATTTGAGGAGAGAGAGAGGCATTGTAACATGTTTCCAAAAGATTCCGTACAGAATGAAGCACGTTAAGCCGTTGGTCCAAGCTATCATGACAGTCGTTACGTAGTCAGAAGCCACAAGTCTGACACCAGTATTGCCAAGTGGTGTTCCCCCGATTCTGGGTAGCGGAGGTCAGACAGGTGGTCGCTCCATGTAGAATACAGCAACCGGTTAGGAAGCTGACCCCACCATATTTGGTATAAGGTTAGTCAGACAAGGATGATAAACAAAATACAGTCTGCCAAAACAGCAATTCCTTTTAAAACGTTGAGCAAGAAAACAGTATGTGCTGTCTCTAAGAAACTCGCAAAGACCAGTGTTTATACTAGAAACAATGTAAAAAAACATTAAACTGCTTCCGTAATGCGTTAAAATCTGGGAAAGAAAATCCATTAATATGGGTATACATTTCCTTTCCTCATAATAATTGTAGGTAAGAACACTAACTGTCACTGGCTGACTACTACATACAACGGAGCGCAGGCGCCGTCCAACTCGTACTGTATTCGTCACAAGACTGACGTTTGACAGCTAGCCCCCTCCAGAGTGGTACGTGAGACAATGTATTGTATCTACTTTATAAATACAAACACTACAATAATGAAATTTGTTATAAAGATATTCTAGCATTATTAAGAAACCATGATGGAATGGAATTAGATTCTGACTGATTACATTAAATCTTATGAAAGATATAACGAGTACCTCAGACTTAAAAACAATCCTAAAAAAAAACAATTTTTTATTTGTTGTAGGTACATAATATATGCGTTCTAAGATTTTATTCATTAGATATATGTACTGCAAACATTGATTCTTGCTAAATTTCATGATTTTAGTTCAGCGGAAATATGCGGCTTTAAATCTTGTTACAAGTTCGATTTTTTTACAGCTTACAGAGACCTTAGACCCGAGTATCTGATATTAATTTCATTAGTTTGATATCTTTTCCCGTTTCTGGGAATAAGGCTTTGACAGACAGACGGACGGATGGATAGATGGACAACAAAGTGGTCCTCATGAGTTCCATTTTTTTAGGAGTCAGAAACCCTAATAACGGACATTGTTGATGAAAGTAAACTGCAATCCATTAAGCATTTCTTTCAAATATTTTTAAATTGTGTTTGAATCATCGTTTGACACATGGTAACTGTCATTTGTCGCACTATTGTTGACTCGATTATTTATTTATTAACACTTCATGCATAGAGACACAGGCGGATTTTATTGCCGTAGGCATTCTCTACCAGTCAAGTAAGAGTGGTGAAGGGAAAAAAAATAGCTTAACAGGTTTAATAATTAGCTTATTTATTGTTTTTAGGCTCACGATTGATCACCATCTAACCCGATGATGTGGTCAAAAACAAAGCACGCATGCCAAGAAATTACCAAATGGCTCTTGATTTAAAGACCCTTATTTAAATTAATATAAAATATTTTTAATTAATTTAGGTTGCGTTTGACCACTATCCCACCTAATGGTAAGCTTCGAAGATGAAGCACGCTTACCTAGAAGTAACCCATTCACTTTTGACTTAATGACCCCAGGTTATAGCTATGACAGCTTTTTTCTTATTTTTTTTTCTTTTAAATATTAATTGTTTAATCCTGAATTCTCATTTTTTTAATTTATTATAATTTTAAAAATCGTAAATACATACTGATCATTTGATACCATAATCTGCTGTAAGTGAAAGCCATTGTTTTATTATATGTAAATGTCCCCTCTGTCGGTCTGATCGCTGTTTTCCAACATACAGGCTCCACAACAGGCAACACGAAGGGCATTTGATGGAACACGGATGGGTTTTAGTCAGTAAAAGTCTGACGCACCCTCCCGCTTCGCTTAGATCGGGAGGCAATCATAGGATGATTACACATCGTTAGAAAAAAGCCTTATTTGGGATTCAGTCACTCAGTACTTTTGGTACTACAGCTCATAATGTATATTACAATTTTTAAGTACAGGAATGTGAAAGTGTATGTATTTTTTTCTGTATCAAATAAAAATTTTTCAAAACACAGACACGGAAATCCACTCCTTGACTGTAAATTTAGTGAATGTATTCCCAAAACACGTGTATGGGTGGGATTCATGATTCATCCATGAGATCAGCTTATTAGGTACAGAATTAGTTGAATACCGAGTATTTTAATCGATTGAGCTGTCGATACCGGGCAGATTCGAGCACCACTCGACTACACGTGCGGAGTTACCGGCACAACGGTGATTTGATTACTGTATTGGAACTTGAAAAATATAAAAGTCGGTCAGGCGGCACATTAGACTTTTATTAAATTTTTCATTAAAGTCTTACTTAGGACCGATATTACGAAACACGGTATTTGTATTTTTCTTTTGTTAAGAACTTATTGTGTAAGATCGGTGTTTGAATTGTAACGAGTTTTTACACACCAAAGTTTTAATTTTGTACCTACCTAATAAAGGTATTATTATATATAAAACCTATGTTCAGGACTGCAATAGGCCAGCCAACGGTAACTGGACGTGTCCGGAACTTTTCCACGATACGTGGAGTCATAAACGTTGCTTTCAATAAACAAGGTTACTTAATAATGATACCACTAACCTGATGTGCTGGGTTCGCCAACTTCGACCTTCAAAGGTCACGCCCTAAGTGTGGTTTGTATGTACAATGGGGTGAGTAATTGAAAGGTGTGATGTAAGTCAAGTGTTGTAGAACGTTCACAAGGCGCCAATCTCCAGATGGCGCGGTCACAACAGCAATCACAGCACAACTCGTTCCCACCAAGCGCGTGCCACACGAGGTGACGCAATAAGGCGATATGTTCCAAGAAATATCACTGTATTCTAGTCAATTTGGAATTACAAAGTTCAACCAAACACTGTTCACAATTAATCTGTTCATATCTCGTGAGATCCAATCCGATTTCCAACAAATTCCGCGTGCCAGCCCGACCGACGACAAGGCGGCGTATGATTCAACAATATCCCGGGGTTTTCGGCAAATGGGGAATACACTTCAACAATTAGATAATTCGCGACCCAATTATCGGTCTCAACAGGCGAATCCAACAATATTTTACCAATTATATTTAGCTCAAGAGGGCCCGATGACCGGCATTTTTTCCAACAACGGAACCAAAGTCTATCTGTCAAGTCAGAGAGGTTATGTCAAGTCCACAGATAATTAATGTTGCCGGCCAAAAGATGCGTTCTGTTTCACGTGGGACCGAACATCTACCCCCCCCGGACGGGCCTACCCGTCCGCTAATCAATTGGAAGTCTTGACAAGGTTGCAAATTCAACACAGCTTCAATGCGGCCAAATACCGTAGCCAGTTCATTAAAGGTGAGAACGGTGTCTCCCAACAATCTCCGCCAGCGTCCCTTTGCCGCTTTCACCGCGGCCCCCAAAATACCCCCCCAATGGGGGGCAGGCTGGCGGGTCAAACAACCAAGTGACCCCTCGGCGGGCCAAACCATTACCAATATCAACCTGGTTCTCATTAAGGAAGGCGTATACCTCCTTCAAATAGTTACTTGTACCCTTGTAATTCGTACCGCAATCAGACCTAATCAACGAAGGTAACCCACGGCGAGACACAAATCCTTCCAAAGTCGCCTCAAAGGCCTCTGTCGAGAGGCTCCAGCTCCAAATGTACTGCCTTGGTTGACAGGCAGACAAACACACAAATAAGCCCTAACAATCTTGCTATTACGAAGGGTGGACGTCTTCAACAAAGGGGGACCAACAAAATCCGTTACGACGCCAGCAAAGGGCCTCGCCTCATTGACGGGATCAGCCGACAAAATCCAAAATTTCTCGCTGCAGAATGGCCAACAGCGCATTGCAACCGGCATGCGAGTTCTTAGTGTGACGATCAGTCACCAACAATTGAACCAAGTTCAGTTATAACAAGGGCAGGAGCACCAATTTTAGGGTAAGGACAACTCACAAGGGTGACCTCAAACCAGGTCCTTCCCTCAACAGTGGTGACAGCCGTTTCGCCAATTCCCCAAATCCTGCCTGAAAGGTCGTTCACCTTCAGGCCAACCTGTCCCGCTAACCAAGACGACAAAGGCAACCCCGGACTCCCGTGCCCAAAATGGCACGGACCACAATTGAGTCACCCAAGGGCCCCCAGACCTTGACCGAGGCCGTTGGCAACAAAACCGTCTTGATCGGGGGGGTCTTTTAGCGGGCAGGCGTCAATCTCTTAATGATGCCTGGGCGGCGACCGATCGCCGCTTCCAGGCTGCCTTCGTTCACGACGAGGCCAACAATCCAAATATTCGTCTGCGCGGTGTCCCGAGCCGCTCGCCATCACTGGAGGGGCATATCCCACCGGATGCCCGAATGGCGGAGGGCGCGACTCCAGCCGGGGACGTTCCGCCAACGGAGGGGAAAGGCAGCGGCGCCGACCCGGCCACTGCTGCCTAGCAGCCAATGCGCGTTCTCCCTGACGAGGGAAGACGTGCGGACGTACGTGGAGTGCGGCGTACAGAATCGCGGGTCTCAGCCCGGTGCTCGTCTCCGGGGTACCCCCCCCTGCGCGAACCCTCCTCAGAAGATGGTCTGCTGGAGCGGTTCGCGTTGGCGCACAAAATCTCCAAGTGGGACCCCTTACAAATTCTACACGGGCGGGGGTCGGGGCAGTCCCGATGAAAGTGGGCCCCCAGGCACGAGAAGCACAAACGGCGTGCGTTGACAATGCGGCGGCGGGAACTTACGTGCAAATTCAAAAAGTCCCGGCAACGCGCCATGACATGCCCCTTTGCCTTACAAAAGTCACAATGATGAGGACTCCGGGCACCAGCAAAACGGGGGGCGGGGCGATCATCAACAGGCCCCCTGGCCCGAGGACTCCGGGCGCCAGCCAAACGGGGGGCGGGGCGATCATCAACAGGCCCCCTAGCCCGAGGACTCCGGGCGCCAGCCAAACGGGGGGCGGGGCGATCATCAACAGGCCCCCTGGCCCGAGGACTCCGGGCGCCAGCCAAACGGGGGGCGGGGCGATCATCAACAGGCCCCCTAGCCCGAGGACTCTGGGCGCCAGCAAAACGGGGGGCGGGGGGAACATCAACAGGCCCCCTAGCCCGAGGACTCCGGGCGCCAGCAAAACGGGGGGCGGGGGGAACATCAACAGGCCCCCGGGCCCTAGTCCGTCCCTGGTCTCTGGGCTGAGAAGGTAGTGGGGGCGACCCCGTAGCGCCACGAGTGTTATCCGCAAACCGACACTCGTCTTCCAAAAATTTGAGGAGGTCGTCAAAGGGGGGAAGATGGGTGGCACTATCCCCACCATACTTCTGCTCAAAACGTGACCTCAACTCCGCGGGGAGCAACTGCAGCACTATGTGCACCAACAAGTAGGACCAATGTTCCACCGGTAACTCCAAGCGTCTCAAAGCGTTGGTTGCTGAAACCAACGGGTTCAGCAAGTCAGTGCGCAACGTCGACGTGCTGACAATGGCCGGTAGCCCCAAAATCTGGTCGATGTGCACATCAGCCAGGCAGCGCTTGTTCTGATACCGTCGGGAGAGAAGCTCCAGAGCGGTCGGGTAAGAGGAATCCGTCACCGGCAAGTGCTGCACCAAGGCTCTGGCTTCGCCCTCCAGGACAGACAATAAATAGGCCAGCTTCTGGGCAGGTCCGAGGTCCGAGCGTGCATCGACAAGACTCTCAAAGAGATCTAGAAAGCCCAGCCAGTGGTCCAAGCGACCGTCAAAATGTGGCAGCTCCAGGGTGGGCAGCCTACTCAATAGTCCAGGGCCTGCAACAACAGGGGTCTGCGGCTTGGCCGCATCAGGCACCCGGCTCTTCAAAATTTCCCGCGCTCGTAGACATATGACATCCCCCAGGTGGATAATCTGGTCATAGTCACCCAAAATCTTATCGCGGGCTGTCTGATCCATCACCCCCAAATCCACGTCCATGATGTACTCGTTGAAGCGTGTGAGCGCAGCATCAGCTGACTTGATCCTCTCAATCACTTGCCCATACCGAGCAAGGGTGAGCTCTTCCAATTCCACACGCTCAACAGTTGCAGCTGCCGATGTGAACCATCTCAACTGTGAGGTCAATCCCGCAGCAGCCTCCCTGACTGCCCTTAATGAGGCCATTGCAACAATCAAATATTAATACAAAACAACAATCAATAACCAACAATCAAATATTAAACAAACAGCAATGACTTGTTAGCCGGCCAAGTAATCTCAACAAAATAAAAATTCAATTCAATTATTTCAAGCCCAAATCCGACCCTGCACTTATTCCAAGTATGAATCTAGCTTGCTAAGGATGGCTAGTTACAAAATAAATAACAATTGAATGTATAATACAATACTGGATCAACCTCAAATTAAACATCAATAAGCACAACAATTGTCTGCATAATATTGAGCCGGAGAATCTCTATCAACACTCCAATAATTACTATAAATGCAATAACCAATACACACAATTCAAGTCCTATTATGTTAGACTATGTGTAATTATTATTTAGATAACCTTTCAAATTCAGATCAATGACATTCAATTATTAATTGCAACAAATACCAAATTATGTACCAAATTATACCAATAATTCCTAATACTTCCCAATTTCACAAATAAATCTTACCTGTCAATGCAATAAAGGGCTACAGTACAAATTACAAATACAACTTCAATTGATTCAACTTCAATTAGATAGCCCGGATGACATGGTAATATATTCAAAACTTATTAAGTTATAAGTTGTGTTAAGTAATTAAACTCAAGTTTTAAGTTTTCAACAATATTCAAAACTTCCAATTAAACCAGTGGATCTTATAAAACCACGCTCTGCTACCAATTTGTTCAGGACTGCAATAGGCCAGCCAACGGTAACTGGACGTGTCCGGAACTTTTCCACGATACGTGGAGTCATAAACGTTCCTTTCAATAAACAAGGTTACTTAATAATGATACCACTAACCTGATGTGCTGGGTTCGCCAACTTCGACCTTCAAAGGTCACGCCCTAAGTGTGGTTTGTATGTACAATGGGGTGAGTAATTGAAAGGTGTGATGTAAGTCAAGTGTTGTAGAACGTTCACAAGGCGCCAATCTCCAGATGGCGCGGTCACAACAGCAATCACAGCACAACTCGTTCCCACCAAGCGCGTGCCACACGAGGTGACGCAATAAGGCGATATGTTCCAAGAAATATCACTGTATTCTAGTCAATTTGGAATTACAAAGTTCAACCAAACACTGTTCACAATTAATCTGTTCATATCTCGTGAGATCCAATCCGATTTCCAACAAATTCCGCGTGCCAGCCCGACCGACGACAAGGCGGCGTATGATTCAACAATATCCCGGGGTTTTCGGCAAATGGGGAATACACTTCAACAATTAGATAATTCGCGACCCAATTATCGGTCTCAACAGGCGAATCCAACAATATTTTACCAATTATATTTAGCTCAAGAGGGCCCGATGACCGGCATTTTTTCCAACAACGGAACCAAAGTCTATCTGTCAAGTCAGAGAGGTTATGTCAAGTCCACAGATAATTAATGTTGCCGGCCAAAAGATGCGTTCTGTTTCACGTCGGACCGAACAACCTATATAATTTAATTAAAAGAGTACCTTTAAAATTTTTCCTTGACTTGGGACCTGATAAGGGCACGTATTCATTAGGAAGGTAGCGGTCGCCTGTAACCTAAAGACTTGTGTATGATTTAAGGTTTTTAAAACACCAATTTATCAATAATCGTAAATAATATTTTAATATAAGAGTTACAAATCAAGTTTTGTTACCTACATTGAATATCTAGTTTTTTTTTTTAAGCTATAAATATGAGATCGTGTGATTAGTATCAAATAACATATTTCGTTTGAACTGCAGCCCGACAGGCAATTGCGGGACCCGTTAATGCTGCCTACTGCCATTGAGGCGCATGTGGAACACGACACGCGGTCGACTAGGGCCTGGTCCTTACCGGACGGTGAGCTACTCCTCGCAAGCCCGCGCCTACGGTGACCGGAAATCGGCTCGCAGTCCCCGACGTCCGGGGATCTATTTCACCCTGGAAGTACAAAAAATAAAATGCTGAAGATTTTAAACGAAGTGAACTAAAGACGGGTGTTACTGAAAATGAGGATTACTTGTTACTAGCATGGGCGGGCACATGATTATGACACTGGTAATGCAGCTAAGGTTGCCAACTTTTTTTGACGAAAAAGACGTACGTCTACATACCTGTTGTCATTAAAACTACTTCTTGCACAGGTGTTGTAGTCGGTTGGGTGCTAAATGGGCCGGGTTCACTTAACACTTCCTGCATCAGTGTGTCTTGGCACTCTTGAATGAGTTGGGTTCTTTATTTTTTAACAAATACATGTCTAGAAGTACTAGCATCACTCATCCTTTTTCTGCGGTCTTCCTGGCAATAAAATTTTGTAAGCACAACTCCATCTACCATGATTATGCTCTTGCTTAATCTCATATTATATTGATAGCCATATCTTTCTCAATCTGAAATATTTTTAAATGTTATTTTAAAGCCCTAAATGTTGATGTATTTAGTGATAATAAATTCATTTCAATTCATTGAATATTGAAATATTTGTGGCTATTCAGGTATAATACAAAAAAACATCTCAGTTATCTAACCTTAAAACAGTAGAATAACTATATTGTAAAAATGTTTTAAGTTAGTAATAATAACATGTTTACTTACATCAAAATGATCCTGACAGAAGAAAATTACCAAACTATCCTTTATTTCTTTAGTATTTCTGCGATTATTATAACGAACTTTAACATTTTTTGGAACGGTTATAAATAGCTTCTCTCGCGGTAATAGCGGGTATAAATAGCATCTTTATCATTATATTTGAGCACCCTGGTACTGCACACCATTTATATCTCATTTTTTTCCAGTAGATTACAGCCAGAAACCTTATTAAACTACATAAAACGACAAACTTCGATTTTACTTCCCCAATGTTGATATACAAACGTGTGACCACAGAACACATATACTTAGGAGTATATAATGCTGAATGTAATGCTTTTGTTTTAAACAAAATATTTATAAAATATGAAAATAAATATTATTTGTAGGGTCCTTATACACCAATAAATAATATGAGACTGTGTTTTGAAACCAGTCAAATAGCCTATTCTGTCTATTATTTTTACTCGGAATGCCAACGAACATTTCGAACTTTGGTATCATGCATGTCGTAGTATCTCTATGTAGTCTGTGGTATCATGCCGCAGGACCGGCGGGTTTTGACATTCATGGGTGTGTGCGTTTGCGAACTTGTACGGACAGTAAAATTATTTCACACATGTGAACAATTTTCCTGCGAGAATCCGCGGCATGACTTGGGAATTAGGTACATTAATTCGCAGCGCCTGGCAAACAATGTTTGTGTGCTTGCAAATAAATGCTATTTATAAAATATTAGGCGTTTTTAAGTTATTATATTTTGTTTATTCATTTATTTACTATTAATTAAAGTCATCTAAAACGTTCGAACGTTTTATTAAAATATCTGTGAATGGCAAGTAAAGCACTGCATTTCTGCATTCAAGGAGCGCACGCCCCTGGTTACTAGATATCTGGATCCCACCAAAAACATCCTGGAACAAGCAGCTTCGGCGAGACTTGGCTAATTTATTACAGGATGTTTTTGGTGGGATTTCACTTCTTTTTGCAGAAAGCTATTTTTTACTTGATTAGTTTCTTAATGATTCAGACTCCAGTTTCATATTCAATTATAAGAAGAGGCTCGTCACATTGAATAACTTTTGTCAAGGCGCATTTCCATATCTCCCATAGTTCAGCTGAGCTCTAAAGGTTCTTCATCAGATACTTCAACCTTCAATTTTTTATACACATCAGTAAAAGGGACTCGTCACTCTGAATAACTTTTGTCAAGGCGCATTTCCATATCTCCTATAGTTCAGCTGAGCTCTTAGGGTTCTTCATGAGATACTTCAGACCTTCAATTTCTTATATACATCAGTAGAAAGGGCTCATCACACTGAATAACTTTTGTCAAGGCGCATTTCCATATCTCCCATAGTTCAGCTGAGCTCTTAGGGTTCTTCATCAGATACTTCAGACCTTCAATTTTTTAATTTCAAAAGAAAGGGCTAACCACGCTCAATAAACTTTGTGAACATAGCATGTCGATAATTTCAATAGTTTGGCTGGTCTCTTACGGTTTCTCCTCAGGGTCGTAAGATACTCCAGATCTTCCACGATCCTAGTTTTGATAGTTTTCCCTTCATATAGGCACTAAACCCTACTAAACCTTAACTCATATAGGTACTAAACCTTACCTCTATGCCAAATTTCAGCTCTCTAGGTTTATGGGAAGTACTAGTTCTATTTTGATGATCAGTGAGTCTATATATGTCGAAATAGTACAACTTTGCTTTTGCATAACTTACGAAATAAACAAGCTACAAACATCAAATTTTGTGGTTTAAGTGTGTGCTGGTAGCTTACTAGATAACGATAATTTCAGCGTTCTAAATCTATCTAGAGGGCCTGGAAATACGCCGAAATGGTTCCAGAAAAGGATGGTACGGCAGTGTAAAGCAAACTTTGCGCTCGACTTGGCGGGGGCACAACCGTGCCCCCAGATAAGGTACTTATACAAAAAGAAAGTTGTCAAGCTTCAAAAACACTTTCCTTGCCTTATTTTATAGGTACTAAAAATATTTCCAGAACAGCTAATTAGCATTATATCATGTAATTTAACGCGTATCCGAGGTTATTAAGCAGTTGATCCACGTTACGAAGGAAAAGTGATTAATTATGACTCTATATTATTATCCAAAGTTAATTAATCCGAAAGCAATTTTTATTCGTTTCAAATTAATTTCAAAATTCGTTATTTATAGCTCATACATGGGGCTGTAACATGCTATGAATTAAGCTATGGTATGACTACCTATTAAGTTAAATACATCTTTTAAATGACTTGAGCCGCTAAGTTCTTTTAAACCTATTTTCCTATTTAGGTTTTTATTTTTACGCAAAATACGCTCTTGATCGTGAAGTTGCGGGCACAAACAATAGATCTTTATTTTTTAACAAAGAATCAACGTAATGTATATGTTACAGTTAAAACCCATAAATTACAACGCGTTTTCTCTAGTTAAATCTAGTTTTTAAATGCCTTTGTTACAATTAGACTTTCCTGGTACATAACTAGAACTTACTGCTTAAAATATTTAAATTTTAGTCGAAACGACGATGAATTTTAGGGAGTGTGCGATGGAATTGCGCTGTTTAATTCCACCAAGCCCGTTCCATCATTGGACTACAAGACAAACGGCGATGCGCCATGGCTGCATGGTGGATCTCCCACCCATTACGTACGGTTTCGGGAATACTTTCATTGTCCGTACGGCTAAGGAGCGGAACTGCATGTTAAAGGTGATCTCGAGCCGACTCAATTGTGCGTTCGTGAACCAGTGCTGCAAACTTTCTGCTGGACTTGTAACATTATATCGGTGTACTGTTGTAATGAGAAGTTTTAATTTATAATTTTTGTACAGAAGACGCCTGTTCACTCTTGCATTCCATCAGACCTCATCTATCACTTACCATCAGACGTGATGGAGGTCAAGAGCGGGCTCATATGAATAATTAAAAAAAAGTTATTTAAAAAATTTAAAAAACCCGACTGCTCATCTGAAATGCCAGAAACAAGCACATTTTTATTTTAAAAAGTGACAAACAGGCGGGACCCATTCAATTTAAAAATATAATTATAATAAATATAATCTATACTAATATTATAAAGCTGAAGAGTTTGTTTGTTTGTTTGTTTGTTTGTTTGCTTGAACGCGCTAATCTCAGGAACTACATTTCTGATTTGAAAAATTCTTTCAGTGTTGGATAGCCCATTTATCGAGGAAGGCTATAGGCTATATGTCATCACGCTAAGACCAATAGGAGCGGAGCACTAATGAAGAATGTTTCAAAATCGGGGGATTTTTTTTCCACGCGGACGAAGTCGCGGGCGGAAGCTAGTTATATTATATATTCAACTAGGCTGAGCAGTCGGGTTTTTTTAGATTTCTTAAATAACTTTTTTTTTCAACTTTTTACTCAAAATATTAATAAACATTTTTATAGTTTTCCCGGTCGTGTCACAATGGCACCCCACCGGATTCAGAAAGTGAAAGAGCTAAGTTCATATTTTTAAACTTTCGCTATGTATTATTTTTGCTAGTATTACACTAATGATAAACATAATATACCTTTTTGAAATCCTTGTGTTAAGCCCTTTAATTTGATACCCGTATTGCAGTACTCAAAAAAAAATTTTTTTTTTCGTTATGTATATTGGCTTCGCACAGCCGCCATGTTAGATTTTTTCAAATGTCATTTATCTAAGAACACTAGGGCTGCTAAGACGAATCTAACGATACCTCAATTATGTGAATCTGTTCAGTGGTTCTGGAGATATGAGGTAACTAATAAAAATATTACAAACATACATACATACATACATACAAGATACGCGCGATAAACATAACCCTTCCTTTGCAGTCGTGTAAAAAACGTAAAAACGTTGTTAGTCCGATAATATTGAACTTATTAGGTACATACAACATACAAAAGTTCTTAAAGAACCTTCAATTTGCGAGTCTAAATCGCACTTGGCAGGTTTTTCTTAGATATCACAAAGCATTGCTCAAATCAAACCAGCAGTTTTTAATATTAAAGTTCATATCACGCAATGTATCATGTTCCTAGAATACAGAGGTTTTATTTCTAGCCTGACCCATCACTCATGCATGTTATACGATATTGCAGTTTTTGTTTATGAATAGAATATTAACAGCAACATTCTTCGGTTCAAAATGTAGCTTTTGTTGTGTATAAAGCTGTTCTTTTTTTTATTCAGAAAGAGCTCACTCTTGATCTCGATCTCGCCTGATAGTAAACGATAGATGAGGTCTACGATGGAACGAGCGAGCCCAGAAGATGCCTGTTTACTCTTGCTTTAAAGGTTGAAAGGTCATAAGTGGCAGGGAACACAGAAGTTGGTAGGGAATTCCACAACTTGGAAGTGCGCACAATAAATGTGGAGGAGAAGCGCTTGGTATGACAAGACGGTATATCAACCAAGTGTGGATGGTATCCAGCCGTGCGTCTGGCAGACCGGTAGTGAAAGGGAGATGGAGGGATTTGGTCATGGAGCTCCTGCGCACACTCCCCGAAGTACAATCTGTAAAAAACCGACAGGCAAGCAACGGTTCGCCGATGAGCCAGGCTATGAAGCTTGACCGATAGCGCCTAGTCGCCTATAAGCCTAAAAACCTGTAACAATTTCTATGAAAAATTATAGTCTATGTTTCTTTCTGATAATTTAGCTTTCTATTGGTGAAAAATGGTGGAAATCGGTTTAGCAGTTTCGGAGCCTGTTTGTGAAAACAACAAAGGAAAAATCTTTCCTCTTTAAAATATTAGTAGGTATTATTAACTATTGTTTAATTATTAACTACTACACCCATTTCAAAAAATCTTTCACTTTTACGTTTATAGAGGTGGAAGGATTTTTGAAATATCGGTACTACTATACGTATATACTTATACGTTATTTACTTACTATGATTTTGAAGAATTGAAGATGAGGATGGTTGAAGTCAATAAGGGCTACCTTTATTAAGTCAAGCATTTTAGTCAGTCACTCGCTACTTTTAAAAGCTCGGTTGCTAATTATTTTCTTTCAAATTTATGATTAATCTTTTGTTTTCTCGCCACATGTATATATGTATTGTATTTATATACAGCGTGTAACGGAAACCCCATATCTATCCAAAGGGGCTGAAGACAACATCTGGTATGGAGTCTCTATGCACAGTTTTAGCTCAAAATAAGTGACTCAAAGAATTGATACCAAATTATCGGTTTCATATGTTTCTTGAATACCAATCATAACAAACGTGTCACAGCATTACGAGGGTGAATAACTTTCCACGTCACTTGCCAATAACACGGCGATTCTCTTCGTTCTTCTTAATTTGAAAATTCTGCTTCTGGTATCAATGTATTGAAATTTCTATTATACTTCACACATGTAGACATAGGATTATAAAACCCTTGCCATATTGTTTAATATCATCCAAAGAAACCGTGCACTTGGTATGTATATACCCTTTAAATTACACGTTGTATATAAATATATATTTATTTTAATAATTTTTTATGAGTATATGTAGTAAGTACATTAATTTAGCCCTCCCTACTTTAATTATAGTTTTTAAAGTCATTCCAAAGGTTGTCTGTATGATAAGACACCCATTGTAACCTTATATATATTATATAAATAAGCAATATTGTTAAATAGGTTTATTTAAATTTGGTGTACAATAAAGTATATTCTATATATTATTATAGGTTCGAAATAGGGGAAGAAAAATTGTGTGAAATTACGAATTCGCAGATAACAGCTTTATCATATAGAGTGCAGTATCTACATATGTTGTAAAAAATATTATTCGCGTGCAAACGAGTCAGACTTGCACTTGCCGATTTTGTAGGGTTCCGTAACCGAATGGAAATAACGAAACAGTTATAGATTCGTCATGTTTGTCTGTCTGTCCATTCAAAGGTCATAGCCACTTTATTCCAAAACCATTAAGACGTGTGAGTGAGGTCTTTAAAAATGAAATTGAGGTTTCTAACACCGTATTTTCTGAATCCTTTGAAAGATAAACACTTCCAAAAAACTATTTTTCGCTAATCTATGCTTGCTGCTACGGAACTCTTTATGGGCACTCGCCCATAAAGAGTTCCGTAGCTGCTCACACTTTGCCACTTTTTATTATTCAGCATAAAGTTATAACAGCGCAATCACCAATTCTCTGTGGATAGTAACAGTTGCTGCAACACGGTTCAATGCAATGATCGTTAGTATACTAGCCAGTATACTCGCGACCTATTGGAAGTTGCATTCAGGAGTAGACATTAATTGGTTGATGAAGCCAATCCAGCCTTGAAAGGAAACATAAATAGATACTGCAAAGATTCCCTAAAGGTTGTATTTCTACGTAGAATGATAGTGAATCATTTACAAGCATTTCGAGTACTAGATCTATACAGGGTTACGTAGAAGAATTAAAATTTTTGGTTCAATTTAATTTAAAAATTCGTCGAGCTTCGAGGTCAAGCAGCACTTGCCGAGGTCGAATTGTGGATGGGTGACAATCTTAACATATCGAGATCTCTTCGCCTCCGAAAGAACGTAAAGCCGTTGGTCCCGACTGCCATTTGTTCATCTTTGACAGTCGTTACAGGTAGTCAGAAGTCTCAACAAAGAGTACCCAGCTACTGGGTTGTGGTGGTCTATGAGCAATCGCGCCATGTAAAACACTACTACTCAGATGCAACCAATATGTATACCTTTTTTTTCTGATGGGCCCACTCTTGACCTTGATCTCACCTGATGGTAAGCGATAGAAGAGGTCTAAAATGAGACGAGTGAGCCCAGAAGATGCCTATTTACTCGTGCTTTTAAGGCTGAAAGGTCATAAGTGGCAGGGAACACTTCTGTGTTCAGCCGGCAGAGAATTCCACAGCTTGGCTGTGCGCACAATAAATGTGGAGGAAAAGTGCTTGGTACGACAAGACGGTATATCAACCAAGTGTGGGTGGTACCCAGCCGTGCGTCTGGTAGACCGGTAGTGAAAGGTAGATGGAGGAATCAGGTCATGGAGCTTCTGCGCACACTCCCCGAAGTTCAATCTGTAGAAAACCGACAGGCAAGCAACGGTTCACCGATGAGCCAGGCTGTGAAGCTTGTCCACCAGCACCTGGTCGCCTATACGCCTTTTAGCTCTGCGCTCGATCGAGTCCAATGCAGCAAGTTGGTACTTTGCAGAGCCATCCTACAAGTGGCTGCAATACTCCACGCAGGAACGGACCTGTGCTTTATACAGATTTAGAAGCTGTCCAGGCGTGAAGTACCGCCTCACCTTGTGTAGGATTCCCAGCTTTTTTGCTGCAGTCAGAGCTCTGGACTCGATGGTTGAGCCGAAGTTGAGGTCTAACGTCAACTCCATGCCCAAAAGCTCCAGGCGATTGGTAACTGGCACAGATGCACTTCGGAAAGTAGGGGTCAATTCAAAAGGGCTCCTTTTAGCGCTGAAAAGACAAGCCTGTATTTTCAGAGCGTTGAATTTGACCAGATTGGTCATTGGGAAATTGGGAAACGAGATTTAAGGTCAAATTCATGCGCTCTACCATGGCCTTTCTGAGAGTGGCAATTTCGTCCCTGTCAGCTCTAGAACTGGATAAGTATCTCTCTGAGACTGTGCTGTCATCCGCGTACCCAACTGCTCCCAGCTGAAGTAGGTCATTGATATGCAACAGAAAAAGAGTCGCAGAAAGAACAGACCCTTGAGGAACACCGGCATTAATTGCTATAAGATCCGATGAGCAGCCATCGATGACCACTCGGATCAACCGCTCACTCAAGAAGTTGGAAATCCAGTTGCATAAGCCAACAGGGACACCGAATGCGGGAAGCTTGCTCAGCAGACTAGCGTGCCAGACCCTATCAAAGGCCTTTGAGATGTCGGGGGATACCGCAAGGGCTTCACCATGTTTCTCAATGACCTCGCACCAACAGTGCGTGATATACACAAGAAGAGCCAACCCCAAAATAGTGAGGAAAAGGCTGAGCAGATTAAAAATGATTTATTGAAATTGAAATTGAAAAACATTTATTCGGACGAAGTCACACACAAGAACATACAATACAAAATTACAAACATTATAAAAAAAAGGATAAAAATAATCGTTGAGCATGTCCACACCTAAAGGGACACCAACTCAGCATTTGCTGAGCGGAAGACACCCGGCGCTGGTTTTCAGTTGGCACCCAGCAGTGACACACGGACGAGGGCAAGTAAATTAAATAAATGTTAAAGAGTGTTTCGTGTTTTAAATACATAAATAAAATAATATTGAACAATGCAATATCGTGTGCGCAAAAACAAAACATGTTTGATTGTACAAAAGGCGCGTTAATTGCCTTAAAATTATATCTATAAAATAAATTGATTCATAAATAATACATAACTACATAGTGGATGATACCATTTTAAATTAAAATAGCTGTGCAATTGGGTGCGTCTCATATCTTATAAAGTTATTTGGTATATTTTCATTTCAATAACGTTCACAAGATATAACAAACGTGAGTTATACCAACTGTTGTGATTATAATTAAATATAATTTCTAAGTAAATATAATAAAGTAAATATAATTTCTTTAGATATAACATTTACTTGACATGTACTCTAAAACTTATTCGTATAACGTTATTGGATTTAACGTTTATTTAATCGAAAATCATTAGGCCTATCTTTTAAAATATATAATATTACTATTAATTTGATTGAGCGTGCTGTGGGAGCGGCGTGACAGAAACCAATCGCGGCTAAACCGATTCCACGGATTCTTGTCTGTCCTACCCCTAGATTGTTATATAAAATCGCGTAGGCGTGGAAGCCGAAGCCGCGGTGGTGAACATGAAACACATCTACGACGATAAGCTCGCATGGTACCGCAGCGCGCCGGAGCCCTGCAGCGCCGGAGCCGTGACAGAAACCATGCCTGCTGCATGTTAAATGCTTGCTTGCATGCTGCATGTATGGTGTATGCATGTTTGCATGCATGCTGCATGTATAGTGTATGTTTGTTTGCATGCCTGCTGCATGCATGGTGTATCCTTGTTTGCATGTTTTTTACAGAGAAATAAAAACTAAGCATTTTATCATATTATAGTAAATAGATTTCTTTTGAGTGGTATCAAACGATTTCATATTCAATGTCTTTTATGCTTATAAAAAATTGTTGCTTTAAAACTATATCAATCATTTATTATATTAACTGATCATTATATCAAATAAAATTATGAATTCAGTTGTTATATCTTGTAAATATTAGATTTTGTAATTATATTATTACTTACCCTTAAAATATACTATGAAACCTGCTGTCTTTTTGCCTTCTGTAAATATAATTAGAAGAATGTAAAAGTTCAGGATCAATGATACTTATCGAAATTATCAACAAAAACTGGAAGAGAGAGACTTACTGACTTACTATCGCAAGCCAATTTTGGCTTAAAAGGATTTTCCTAACATTGATATCGTAAAATGCATAACTAGGTTGATGACGCAGATGTATTTATATTTATAATATATTTATCTGCGGTTTGTATAAGCGGCTCAAGTACCTATTACCTTAATGTATTATGAAAAAAATTTTTTAGCAAAAATAGAACCGACTTCTATATCAAAACACTACAAAGCCAAAAATAGATTTAAATTTCTGAAGTCGGTGTTATTGGTTTTGGATTTTCTTTTTTTTTTTCACACCGGCTCGCCTTCCGAAATTAAAGTTATTTTTGGCTTTGTAGTGTTTTGATATAGAAGTCGGTTCTATTTTTTGCAAAAATTT
Source organism: Tholera decimalis (assembly GCA_943138885.2). Taxonomy (NCBI): domain Eukaryota; kingdom Metazoa; phylum Arthropoda; class Insecta; order Lepidoptera; family Noctuidae; genus Tholera; species Tholera decimalis. Next base: position 5,637,853 of record OW964552.2, on the reverse strand, counting down.
TTTTTTCACGCTTTTTAGTGGGTCGGTTTGTAATTTATCTAGTTACAAAAGTCATAAATGTCAACAACTGATCACCTTTTACAAAATATTGCTTTTCCCGATGCGTAGCCGTTAATTTTTGAGGAGTTCTCCTGGTACTTGACCATACTACATCACCATATGTATTGTGATGAGCATAAAGTGTTTAACATCCGTACTCAAGTAATCGAATCGTAATCCACAAAATACTTATTATAGAGGAGTTTCAGTGGCCATCTGTGGTCTTCATCATCAGTTCAGCTTCCCCAAATGGTACTTTTCGGAAGCAACTGCTCAAGATACTATAAGAAATACTCAAAACGCTATAGGTGTGCCTATAATATTTGAAGAGTTTCCTCGATTTCTCCAGGATTCCATTATCAGCTCCTGATTTCGTGACAATGGGACCAACTAGAAAATATACCCATACAAACGCAAAAAGAATTTTTCAAATCGGTCCAGCCGTCTCCGCGTTATGAGGTAACATACATAAAAAAAAAGTTCAATACGAATTGAGAACCTCCTTTTTTGAAGTCGGTTAAAAATACGGTTACAGCAAACCTTGTAAAACAAATGCATGTGTTTATTTTGTTATGTTGAATTATTAAGTTTTGATTTAATCTTGTACAGTTTATACAGATATATACTACATACATATTTAAAATTTCGTTTGGCTGTTTAGGCTTGATGTTCAATTAAAAATCATACGAAGTCGTTTTTTATCCCCTGAAATATCTCTTTGTAATTGGAACGCAATTTATTTTTATCATACTATAAAATTTGAAAGCACCATTATAATGCAAAAAGAAAACCGTTAATAGCCGTTTTATTTTTTAAATTCCAATATTCATTCGCGTCGTCCTTGTGTCAAAGTTCAGTCAGCTGTGAAGCTCATCGATCAAAGAGTCATGTTTTGCGTATATTCGTGATCCTTTTTACAACCTTAATATATGAGCAAGATATAATCTATATTGGGTAACAAAGGTTTACTCACACCTGCTTTGTTGATGTAGATAGATAGATATACTTACTCTTTATTGTACGACATAACAGACAACAGTATTAAATAAGGACTTACATTTCAGTGGAAAAATCATCTAGTGACTGCTCTAGAACTAGATGGAAAGGAAGGGAGTGTCAGACTTTTACTGACTAGAAACCTACTCTATTCCTTCAATTGGGTCAAAATCCCGGGGCTGCGGTATCTCGTTACAACATTCCCGCAACCCCGACAGGAACAACTAAAACACAGAACGCTAAAAATACTTTTTTTCTAAAATTACGGATGAGCCCACTCTTGAACTCGATCTCGCCTGATGGTAAGCGATAGATGAGGTCTACGATGGGACGAGCGAGCCCAGAAAATGCCTATTTACTTTTGCTTGGCTGAAACGACATAAGTGGCAGGGAACACAGAAGCCGGCAGAGAGTTCCACAGCTTGGCTTTGCGCACAATAAATGTGCAGGAAAAGGGCTTTGTACGACAAGACGGTATATCAACCAAGTGTGGAACCCAGCAGTGCGTCTGGTAGACTGGTAGTGAAAGGGAGATGGAAGGATCAGGTCATACAGCTCCAGCAGACACTCCCCGAAGTACAATCTGTAGAAAACCGACAGGCAAGCAACGGTTCGCCGATGAGCCAGGCTATGAAGCTTGTCTTACCTACTTTAACCGTTCTGTGAGGAGTTTAATATTTGTGTTCTGAACCAAAGTATACCAATAAAAAGATAATAGAAAATGCTGTATTGAAATTACATAATTACCTAACTAAAAGATTAAAATTAAAGATGAGGTGAGAAAATGGGATACCTATGAGTCACGCGCACGTAGGGATCTCTTATGGTGAACTGAATTATTGCTCCGTAATTAGCAAATAACATAAATTACCGATCCGACCGTGTTATGCGGCTGATCGATGTATATAGGATACTCGGTATTTTAAAAGAAAAAGCACAGCTATTACCACAAAATCTTAACATGTGCTATCATCATTTTGCAGTATCACCTCAAGAGTATTAAGGTGCAAATCGGTAGCATGAGCCGCAAGCATTTATCGAGGATATTTACCAATATATCGTGAATGCATGAAACTCTTAGGCGAATGTACCGATACTGAAACATTCGCTCCCGTGAAAATGGCTACTATGACCGTTTTATGGGTTTTCCATACACATTACTTATTATGTTACAGACTTACAGTGCTCAATGGATTTTCTCTAAGCCCAATGCTAGGTGGGAAGGCAAAGCACCTAGGTACACCTTTGCAAAGCAATCTCATTTCTGTATAAGCTTGCTTTTTATGTAGTCGTTTGCTTGGCATAAGTATGGTTCCCATCACCAAATTTGCCGGCCCCAGACAAAGACTTATAAACCCCGGACATTTGGGTAAAATCACAGTTTTTCCCCGGACACCTTAGAAAAAGACATTTTTGAACTTGAAACTAAAACTAACAATGTTTAATTATGGTTTTTATTTACTGATAAAATGATGACATTTTAGAGCTTTAGAACTTTTTTAATAACAGTCTCTTCCTTTTCATTTAATCAACGTAACATACACAATGAGATGAAATACCATAGGAAAATAATAATAGAGGTAAGTAGTGATTTTTGGTACCCGTAAGATCAATGTGTGTCCGGGTTTTACCAGGACGCTTATTGGGAAAATCTCCCGGACGTCCCCTGAAGCTCTCCAAACTAGGACAAATCCGGGAAAACCCGGACGGATGGTAGCCCTAGTCTAACCAAATGCAGCTGAGTAATAGTGTGTTACATGGAGCGGCTGCCTATATGACCTCTACAACCCAGCTGGGTAACACCAAATCCCTAAAGCTTTGTTTTCCTAGGATAGCGGTGCCGTCATATAGCGGCCGTAATACAGCGGTGAATGACGTCACTAGAACGTTGTCTATGTAAACAAAATGGCGCGGTTTCCTAGAGAGCGGTAACTGACACCGTAACGTCAAAAAGCGGTGCCGCCATTTGCATGACGGCCGTCTTGTCGGTGACAGATGGTTTCGTGAACGTTTCATTGATAGCGATGAAGCAGACTGTGTTAAAACGGCCGTGGAACTTACCACATGTCGTCACCGTAAAGACGGCCGCGTTTTTGCGTCCGTAATATTACGGCCGCTATATGACGGCACCGCTTTCCTAGGAAACCAAAGCTTTAGCAAGACAGATGTCAGATTACCTGGCTTCAGAATACCGGTAACGACTGTCAAAGATGTACAAATGAAAGCCGGGACCAACAGCTTAAGCTTTGGTTTCCCAGGAAAGCGGTGCCGTCATATAGCGGCCGTAATACAGCGGTGAATGACGTCACTAGAACGTTGTCTATGTAAACAAAATGGCGCGGTTTCCTAGAGAACGGTAACTGACACCGTAACGTCAAAAAGCGGTGCCGTCATTTGCATGACGGCCGTCTTGACGGTGTCAGATGGTTTCGTGAACGTTTCATTGATAGCGGTGAAGCTATTTTAATACGTATTTGTGTTTTCTTTTACCGGAACAACGTATAAAATGAGTTCCAACTCTTGGAGCAGCGAGGATGACGAAATTTTAATAGATTTCGTACGTAACCATGAAGCTATTTATAATATAAAAAGTAAAGAATACAGAAAAAGTCAATTGAAACAGAATTGGTGGCGTGAAATTGGAGAAATATTAAATAAAACAGGTTAGCAAGTATATACAAGTTACAAAAAGTTTATAATTATCTATTTTCATTTCACATTACAGTACTTAATTAGCTACATTTATCTTATTTAAGAACAGCCTAATGTTGTGTCGCATAATTATGTTGCCACTCAATAGCCCCTGGTCCATTGAAGTATTTTTTCAATGTTTCTCGTATTTGAATAGGATTCGTTTGGGCTCGAACGTATCTTGGATACTTTTCGTTTGACGTTTGCTTTAAAAAAATGACTGACAGTGTGAAAAAACGGCCGTGGAACTTTCCACATATCGTCACCGTAAAGACGGCCGCCTTTTTGCGTCCGTAATATTACGGCCGCTATATGACGGCGCCGCTTTCCTAGGAAACCAAAGCTTTAACGTGCTTTCCGAGTCACGAAGGAATCTCGATATGTAAAAATGGTCACCCATCCAAGGACCGAACTCAGCAAGCATTGCTTAACCTTAAAGACCGACCCCAATCTTACAACAACACACAAAAATAATGATTTTGGTACCACAAAAATATCATCAATTTTCGATACTTTTAGCTGTGGTTTTAAGTTTATATATAAATGTAGATGGGTGATTTTCAGAAAAATTGACCCCGTGACGACCAGGAAATATAATTTTGGGATTAAATGAAATTGCTTAAATTTACTCTGGTATCAAAGAATATGTAATTAACTAGCTAAATATGCTATTTAAATTAAAATTTAAACATAAATATGAGAAATATTCAAGTTTTTCGGTCAACATATGAGGCAAACTGTTCCTGTACGTCACACAATATAATCAGTCAGAAATAAAACAGCCAGGTATTGAAACGAAATCAACTTATATTAGCATAAAGATATGCTTAAAATGTTTCCAAAAATAACAAAAACTTAGCATAATTCTATCGCAATATTAAATAATCAGCCAAATAGCTTCATTATGGTCACTTCTTAGACACATAGCCCTAGAAAAGTTGTTGTTTACTAATGATACGTGTTACAAATTAAAAAATCAAACAAAGTGAGGAATTTTCGGCAATAACAAAATTCTAATAGTGACAAAACTTAATACTCTAAAGAAATCTAGACACTTTTAAAACTAGTTTTGTACAATTTAGGATATAGGACAGTGACTATTACGAAAATTGCGTGACGAATAGGAATAATTTGAGCAGTATCCACACTGCCAATTTAAAACACAATCACAAAGAGCGTAAAATTAATATTATTAATCTTTAAGATTCATTAAACCTTTTGTTATACACATAAAAGTATTAAAAGACATAACATTATCAATTTGAAATCGCATAACTTATATTACGAGAACCAACTTAGTAGTCGTTGGTGATTATTTTATATTTTTACTTACACCTACAGGATTATCACAATTACTTTGGAATCATAGGAACTTTAATATTCTTCTCGACAAAGATAATAACGTTTAATATTACTGTGTACTCATTTTAGAGATCATCATCTTACTTCAATCAACTATTCAATCATAATTTAAACGAACGTTCTACGTACACATTTGAATAATTGTATTATTCAGATCCATAACATAAAATATCTATATATATAAGTCGCAAATATAGTCGATAATTGAGAGATAGCCACAACACAAGCTGCAAACCCAATTTTTACATGCAACACAGCGAGTCATATCTGTAGGTACAAAAAATTTTCGACGTTTACATAAATTACATAAAAAGTACCTTGAAACTAAAGTTTTTAGTGATCCTGATTTCCTGGTGTCTCTACCGGTCCTGTAACTATCGCTCTTTACTGGTGTCATTACCTTTGCCCGTTGTCTAGGTACATTTAAATTCTCCGAATCAATATGTTGTTTCAAGCCCGTAGAAGTACTAGGTTCTTCAATATTGTGTTCAGGACTACAGTATAAAACCTCATTTTGTGGTAGTGTTGATACATCTAAAGCTGCTAGGTCAATTACATTTGTAAGTTCAATCAAAACAATTGAGTCAATAGAAATAATTTCACTGATCAGGGAACTATCATCAGTCTCAATGGATTCAAGGCAATTTTGTTTTCTCGTTTCACTGGGAAATAAATTCGCACTAGTATCCATAATTTGAGCCAAATCTTCCTCTTGAGTCAAACTATCTTGATCGAAAGACATTTCACCAGCTTTCAGTCTTTGGTCTGTTTCAATATTGAGTTTCTGATCTTGCGTTTGAAAGTTAGATGCATGACTGGTGTTCTCAAGAAGTGCATGCAGCTTCTCAATTTCGCGATTCTTTGTTTCATGCAAAAGTTTTTCGCGGTAATAACGTTTGCGGCTGGTTTCTAACATCCTGTGTAATTTCTGTATTTTATCTAAAGCTCTCTTGTAATTGGCGCACAAATTTTTATATCTTCGTCGAAATAAGTTGCTTACGTGAGTTTGGGGTTTCAACGCTTCTCTTGTCAGTTTTAAGTTTTCTTTATTACTTTTTTTAAGTTTTATTTTCCTCTTCTCATCTCTCCATAATTTTCGTTGTTTTATCTTTTCTTCTTCTGTAAGTTCTGATATCTTTTTCCGATTCTTTTTTAATCTTGCCAACTGTTTTTGGCGCTGGACTTCATATTTTTCAGGATTTTGCCTAAATTTTTCACGATATCGTTTCGCTCTTTCTGCTGCGGTAAGCGCCATTCTCTACCGAACGAAATAGTACTTTCTCCAATAACCATTAATTATTTCCTCCCAAACAAACCTCACACTCGTCTTCGGGAAAATGATCATAAATAGAATGCATACAAAAAGAACACCAAAAAATGGAGCACTGCAGTAATTTTCTAATATTGCTTTGACTCATCGCAAGAGTAAAATGCTGCAGTTTTATACTCTTGCTGATTTTTCGCTGACATCCGAAACACTTCTCAGTGATTATGAAATGTGTAACAGGCCAGGGCCACCTGGCATTATTAATGTAACATTGATTTAAATCAAAATATGTTAGGATTTTGTCAACGTCCCAATATACTACCATATCGGCTCGCAGAGTGATCATACATACGAGTCGATATGCTAAATGCGAACTTATATCTGAAACAAGAAAAGTATAACTTTTTGTAGTGAAATGGATAGTAAGTACTCTATAGCAATTTTTACAGTCAATTTAGATTCAAATCCAATGAGTCGTCGCGGATATTACGTGCGTACAAACAAACAATACGAATTTTACCTCTTATCAAAATTAGGTATCACATAGGTAAGTATCTATTACAAGATTAAATATTTCGTTGTACACTAAGCTTTATAATTCAAGTTCGTCACTATTTTATTCCGGTAGTATGTCACATGACGTACAGGAGGTGACATATTCATACGACGAAACTTTTAAAATTAAAAATAACCAATACTCTGTTAAATTAACTTGTTTTAAGCTTTATTAATCTAATATAGGTTAGTTTATGTTTTAAATACAATATGCCAAAGTAAAGAAAATGAGTTTATATACCTTTTAAATACTGACACTATCCAGAAAACTTTTTCTGCACGCCGAAGACACCAACATTTTCGTCACAGATTTTGTCGCAACTGACGTTTAAACAGTAATAACGGTATCAAAATATAATCACAATATTGCCAGGAAAGTAGAAAAAACACAAATTAGTAGATTTTGTCTTATGTTAGATATCAAATTCACCGTGACGATACCGGATTTTCCGGTACTATGATTTTCGTAGGACAACGTTAATTTAATGATATTTCTTAAAAATAACTATAAATTAATCACATAAAGACCAAAAACACACTTTTAGACATAAAGAAATTATGTTCGAACACCTAAACATACTCAAAGCTCAATAGTCTACAAGTAAGAAGTATTCGAAATCTCCGAGTGCACCGTGGGACACACGAAATCTTCACCTCCTGTGGTGCTTTTTTTTAAATATAAATCTATCGTCTTTTTATGGTGTTTTTCAATTTAACTTGATTTTAAAATGTCTGCCTTAATCATATAACATTTCACATCTACATGTACCATATAAAAAAATAAAAAAAAATGTTTGAAGTTGTGGGACAGTCCAATTTTGCTAGGGTCATTTTTTGTGAAAAACACCCAGACATACCTACAGACTAGTCTGTTAAATTAAACAGCATTTACTTAAGTAGGTACCTCAGGAACTTCCCAGTCTTCATGCAAAAATTCAGCCGGCCGGATAGATAGGTATCATATTGCCGTACCGTACCTTTATAATCCAATACTCCAATCAGAAAAAAAGTACGTCCTACAGTCCGCTGCATGCTGTCAGGACAATATTTTTTATTTTAGCATTATATTTATTTACAACACGAATCGGTACAAATTTAAAATTAAAATACATGTTGCCAGCTCACTACTTAAAAACCTACAACAAAAAAGTTCTTGTAAATTAGTGCAAATTACACCTTATACCTTACGTATAAGAGTCATAAAGCGTGCCGTAAGAGTTAAACAAGAAAATGTAATAATACGAAATTGTTTGCGCACTCATGTCAATCGAAAATTAAAGGTGTGGGAAAGAGATAGTTTTATTTCTTTCTACTTTCGCTTTCTAGTCGGAAATTTTAGTTAAGTAAGTCAGTATAGAGTAGAGCTGGTGATTCTTTCCGATAGATTTTTAAATCGATTCGAATTGTTAACTCATAAATCGATTCACCAAAAAATTGAGGTCTAAAGATCGATTTCTAAAAAGTCTACTTTGGTTCAAGTCTGTACTTACAATGTAAGTATAAATCCATTTTATGTAAAACAAGAAAGATAAATAAATAACCTCTTGTGAGTAAATCAGGTTTTTTTAGTTTACTTGAAATAAAAAAAAAAAACCCAGATTTTGTTAGTTAGTACTCTTTCGACAATACCAATTATTTTTATCACCATATCAAAGTATCAGGTATAAAGAACACATTTATTTTTTAAATGTTTTTGTTACATAATAAGTTACGAAAATCTCACCAAAACATCCTGTAAGAAACTAGCCAAGTCTCGATGGAGCTGCTTGTTTCTCTATAAAAGTAATGAAATATGCGATCTTTTTCTTAATATAGTAAGATTTTATGTGACCGGCCGTTGAACATTCTTTATGCACCTTTACTTGTTGACACATCCAAGTCAACGGCCAAGTTAATAAATTTTGTTTAATAGTTTGGCTGGTCTGTTACGGTTTCTCCTCAGGGTCATCAAGTATTCCAGATCTTCCATGATCCTAGTTTTGATAGCTTTACCTTTATATGGGTACTAACCCTACTATTCTGTACCAAATTTCAGCTCTCTAGGCTTATGAGAAGTACTAGTTCTATTTTGATGATCAGTGAGTCAGTGAATCAGTGAGTGTCGAATTAGCACAACTTTCCTATTGCATAACTTAGTAAATACATAAGCTAAAAGAATGAAATTGTATAGTTTTAGTGTGTGCTTATAGCTTCCAGAAGACGATAATTTCAGCGTTCTAAATCTATGCAGAGTTCCTCAAATAGCGGCGTGAAAATACGCCGAAATGATTCCAGAAAAGCATGGTACGGCAGTGTTTGCTTCGCGCTCGACCTGGCGGACGCACTACCATGCCCTCAGATATATAGTATAGCTAATAGTTCCCAATGCTTAATATCTAAACTTAAAAAAGTCTACTATGTTGCCGGCAATTGAAAAAAGGCGCTCACAAGGAACAGATGTACCCACGGTACAAACTAAATATTTAATTCGCTAATCACAATTTCAATTTCAATTTATTTATTCAACCACTGTTACAACATTTCTTAATGCTACTTAATATTACGTACATGGATTATGTAACAAGATAAACATAAAATAGAATTGCACAGTGGTCCCCGAACTAGGCAGCGCCTGTATCTCGGGAGCCGGGGTTGCGTCATCGTTAATGTACATTTCAATAAAATAAATTAAGGCGATAAGTAAGGTAAGTACAAAGTGGTCAAAATTATGAGAACATAAATGCAATTTGACACTAGGTAAAAAGGAGTGTCTTTTAAATTAAAACTAAAATAAACGAAAGCACAATAAAAAATAAGATAATATCAAAATAAAAATATATTCTAATTCGTGTGTGGTGTGAGGGTTGTGTGTTGTTGTTAGTGTTGTGTGTGTGTGTGTGTGTGTAGTTTGTAAGTGTTGTGTAGTGAGTTTTTATCAAAACAAAGAGTTAAGATTGAAGCAAAAACCATTATCGAGTTGAGTAGGAACATGCTTATCATTTGACAATTTCCTCTGTTTCGTCATATGATAGTGAGATGAGTAATTTTTTGGTAATTTTCTTGCATGCACTGTAGTTAAAGCTTTTGATATCACAGCGTTTGTTTACTTTGTTGTAGACATATGTATGGGAATAGGAAGGGCACCGTCGGGCTAGAAGACTTTTTGCAGCGGGAAGAGGGGCATGAAAAACACGTTTTGATATAAGATTTAGGTCAGGTCTATTTTTTATTGCCTTGTGAGCATGTAAACTAGCACTAAGAATACATAGTTGCCGTACTCGGAGAACCGGGAATTCGGTGTAGAGCAGATCCGTCGAGATCCTGTACGGTTTTTTAACATCACTTTAATGATGGCCCTTTGAGCTCTTTCTATATCTATAAATGTGCTTTTGCCGGCGCTTCCCCAGACCGAGATACCATACTGTAAGACTGACTGACATAGACCTAGGTATTTTTTACGTAAAATTTCTATTGGTCTGCAGTCCCTTAATCTTTTCATGATATAAATAAGTTTTCTGACACGAGCGGAGAGCAGATATATATGTGGTTTATATGATAGGTGTTCGTCTATTATTATACCAAGGTATCTAATGGATGGAGTGCGGTCTATACAGACGCAAGTGCAGTCTATGGGTGGAGGTTTGCCGCATGTGTGTAATTTAAGCGTTAAGTGTTGTTGGGGGCCGGAAGCTATGCTTTTGAAAAAAGTGACGTACTTTGTTTTTTTCACATTTATTGTGAGAAGGTTTCTACTTAGAGTCTCAGTAATAGTCAGCAATCTATTCTCAGCGACTTGATAGACTTGATCCCAAGTCTTGGCATGGAATATGATTGCTGTGTCGTCGGCGTAAGATATAATTTCAGCTTTACCTAATGAAACATTTAGGACGTCATTCATATAAAAAGAAAAGAGGGTCGGGCCGAGAGTACTACCCTGAGGAATTCCGAAGCTGATTGGAAGCAAACCACTTGACGCGTTACCTACTTTTACCAGTTGCTGACGATTGGACAAATAGGACTTGAACCAGTCTAGCGCAACTCCTCGTATTCCTATTCCATCTAGTTTAGACAAGAGAAGGTCTATTGAAATAGTATCGAAGGCCTTAGCTAAGTCTAAGAAGACTCCTAGAACTTGCTCTCCATTTTCGATAAATGATGCAACAGAGTTGGATAAAAGCATTGCAGCGTCTTCCGTTGACTTACCTCTTCTAAAACCGAACTGTCGTTCTGATATCAGATTATATTTTTCAAAATAGTTAACAAGGCGGTGGTTAACTTTTCCAGCGGTTTGGATATAATGGTTAAGAGAGCAATTGGGCGGTAGTTCTCCACTAAATCTGTTGGTCCACTTTTGTGAATGGGGCGAACACAGGCAATCTTCCAATAGTCTGGGAAGATTCCGTTTTCTAACGATAGGTTGAATATATGAGCGAGTGGCTTAAGTAACGACTTTTTGAGTATTATAATTAATCTAGCACTGATTCCATCAAGTCCGGGGGCGCTATCGATTTTATGTTGGTCTATCAGTTTCTCTATTTCTGATTCTTCAGTAGGTTGGAAGAAAAACGAATGAGGAGGAGTTCCACTCATTCTGTATTTACAAGCTATTGATTCTTGCATTTCGGACAGTCTCGTCAAAATTACGTCTGAAAGTCTTTTTCCCAATGAGGCGAAGTACGCGTTATGTGTTTAAAGAATCATCAGGGTCTTGTGCTTTAGATATTAGTTGGTTGGAATCTTCATTTTGTTTATTTGGGTTGTAGATGGACTTGAGTATGTTCCAGAGCTTCTTCGGGTTGCTACTATTTTTACTTATGAGGTTGCTGTTGTAATCTGTTTTTAGTTTATGTAACAAATTATTGCAATAATTCTTGTACCTAGTATAAATTAAGCGTCGCATTTCGTCTTTTGGTTGAGACCTTAAATCTAGGTGTAGTTTGTCGCGGTGCCTTATAGATTTAATTAGGCCTGGAGTTATCCAGGGTTTGATATTGTATTTTCTACGACTTACATTTACTTTGCGGGAGTTTTTGGCGATTGAATTGGAAACTGTCTTGATTAAAAGGTTTACCGAGGAGTTGGTGCAATTAATGCTTACTACTTCAGATCAAACCGTATCATTTAATTCTTTAGCAACCGATTCTTCGTTAATTATGTATTTATATCGGGGCCTAGAAGTATTGTTGTGAGTTTTTCTGAGTGATACGGCAGCCATAACAACATCATGATCCGTTATAGAGGCTCTACCTATGATACCTACTGATTTGTTTCTTGACTTTATGAAAATATGGTCGAGACAAGTACGTTGTCTGGTGGGTTCGATGATCGCAGGTAGTAGACCGTGGGTGGCCATGAGGCACAAGTATTCATTGTTCTTATTATTGGTTTTGTTGCAAATGTCCATGTTAATGTCTCCGGCTACTATTGCTGTTGGGTACTTTTCTAATTGTACTAGCGCAGTGTCTAAAGATATTGTTAAATTATCATCTATATTTGGAGATGCTGGTGAGCGATAGATTCCTAATATTGCAATGTTGTCATCTAATACCAAGAAAAGGCTGTCCCCTTCTATGTCGGATTCTATTACAGAAATGTTCCAAGTGGTTTTGGTATAAATTACGACATTCAGTCACTCAAGGCATAAGTAAATAAATGGCGCTAAATTAATCGACTAATTAATAATAAGATTAATACAAAATGTCGAAGATTACAAACGTAACTTCTTTTTTAGGGTTCCGTAGCCGAATGGCAAAAAACGGAACCCTTATAGTTTCGTCATGTCTGCCCGTCTGTCTGTCTGTCTGTCTGTCTATCTGTCCGTCCGTCCGTCCGTATGTCATAGCCATTTTATTCCGAAAAGATTAGATTTAGAAAAAATGATTAGATTTAAAATAGTGGGGGGCTCCCCATACATGGAACTAAAACTGAAAGTATTTTTTTTTCATGAAACCTATGCGTGTGTGGTATCTATTAAAGTTAATCGTTTAAAAGATATACGCTTCCAAATTGGTAAAATGTGTTACCCCCCCCCTAATTTCCCCTAATTTCTATAATAATGAAGTGAAAAATCTAAAAAAATATGTATCTATAGATCTTAATGTATACATTCAACCAAAATTCGTTTAAACGAGATCGGGTTAGCGGTTTTTGTGATACAGCATATTTTATAAAACCGCAAATATAACTTTGTAATTCATACAAACACTATGAAAAACAAAGTTATTCGGCGTATTGTTTTAAGAGGTTTTTTCGTCAAATAAATATACATATTATATTATATTATTATAGTTACTACGGAACCCTTCATGGGCGAGTCTGACTCGCACTTGGCCAATTTTATTTATTGAAGAGAGAGAAAAGTAAGCACACAGCCATCCCGCGATTTTAGAGTACTTAATTAATCTTTTAACCGCCAATACCATAATATTACGGGTACTTTCAATTAATTATAAATCATTTTATGTTTTTTACCAAATCGAATAACGATTTTCTAGGATGAAATATCGATTCACTGAATCGATTAAGTGTTACAAATCGATTTAAAAATCTAATTTTAACCTGAATAATCGATTCTTCAATTAATCGATTTCAGATCGCCATCCCTAAAAGCTAAAATTCTTAAAAGTAGGTCAGTATACCACCGGCATTCTTTAATTTCGCGTGCGCTCGCGCATCCTCCTTTCTTGTCGAGCACTCGCGTTGTGCCTTCAAAATAGAGGTTCGCCGGGCGCCACGCCGCCGCGCCGCCCGCCCCATTTATGTTTTGTTTTCTGTGATGTTTAAAAATGCGAAATTGGACGATTTATTTTGGTGACAGGAAAGTAATATTTTAATAAATATGTAGTTCAATATGACGCTTAGCAGTGGTTTTAGTTTTTTTTTTAATAATCATGCTCACACGATGTACTGTTAATGGTTTTAAAAATAGAATCTTATCTTTGGGCTTGGGCACATTACAAACATGGCTGCTATTAGCAAATAGCAACTGCTAAATAAAAGTTATAAATAACATAAAACTGTGTGAATTATTAATTAAAAATCTAATAATTTCAAGACCTTTTGTCTTAGTGATTGAACAGAGATCGTGATTAATAAATTACATGCGTATGAATGGTGTTTGTTTATTCGGTTAATTATATGTGATTCAGTGTAATTGTTTATAGTGAGCATTCATTTATGCGGAATTGCCGTTCTTACCAGCCCCAGCCCAGGTGAGTGAAGCAGTCGTAATATAATAATACTAGCAAGCATTTATATTTTGTTTCAAATCTATATAACATGCAAATATAAGATTATATAATATTAGTGATTATGACTGATAATACTTATGTATCTGTGTGTATAGTTAAAGCTAGAGAGTGGTTTAGGCTACTTGACGCTGAAAAAGAACGTTTCACGCGAGCGAGTCTATTTATTTACTAAATGAAGATTTAGAAAATATAGATAACCTTTTATAGTTAAAACTTTTTTATGAAATAAAATCTTTGCCCCACACTAGGACTTTCTTCTGTATTGTACATGCGTTTACGATCCTTTAAATTCTCTTGCACAATCACTCAGACCCGTAACAAATATCTATTAACATGTTATATAGTAAGTATATTCGAGAAGGACGACAACGTGGGAATATGGTCTCACAATAGTTCTGTGTTGATCGTGGCTGTAATATCGAGCTGGCCTCATATCTGTAAGTTTACTTATTTATTTAAATTTACTTTACTTTTCTTACGGAGCTTTCTCGTCATTTTCCGTGGCAATAAATACTTTTATTTATTTGCTTTCTTTACCATAGCCACAGACCAATAGTTAACATATAATTTTACTATTTCTACGATAAGATACTGTAAAAATAAGTCGCTCACAGGCATGCACCGAGTACCGATACTTGCACATATTGCCCAGAGTTCTACTTAATTCGATAGACAGACATGACGAAACTATAAAATGAAATGACGATTTTCCATATAAACTTTCATCCACTATTTTATTGCTTTAGGGGTTTAAATTCGAAAAACCTTCTTTACTCCTTGTGTACATTATAAAAGAAACCTCTGTGCAAAATTTCAGCTTTCTAGGTTCAAGGGTTTGGGCTAGGCGTCGATGAGTCAGTCAGTACTTGTCTTTTTATTTACATATATAGATAATATTATACTTGAATGCAAAACTTTCTGACAATTTCACGCAAAAACTACTGATCGATTCTTCCTTTATTTATTGTTGATAGGCCCGTGTCTCACCTGCGGCCTTAGTATGAGTTTGCGATACTATTATCGTGTTCAAAAACTATTGCTTTGTCTCTTTCACACTAATCTGGTACGTGTGAAAGAGACAAAGCGATAGTTTTCGAAAACGACAAAAGTATTTCAAACTCATACTAAGCACACTGATCGTATTATAAGGTATGATGTGGTAGAAGATGAATCTTCACTCTTGACAACAAATTTTCGTACCTAGAAATACATACTTTAGCCGTTTCTGTACCCTTTTTTTTGTCAGGTGGGAAAATCATCGAATGACGTCTCCCGCTCTGGGTTAAGCGGAAGGGTGTGTCAGACTTCTACTGACTAAAAACCCACCCTGTTTCTTCTGCTACCCTTAACTTCCGGGGCCGCGGTATCTCGTTAAAACATTCCCGCAACCCCGGCAGGCAATGGCCCTATGGGGCCCCGTCACTGGTGCTGACAGCTCTTTGAGGCACGCGTGGAACACGACGCGCCGCCTACCCGGGCCTGGTCCTTACCGGACGGTGAGCTACCCCTGTTAACCGTCCGCAAGTCCGCGCCTGCGGTAGCCGGAGATCGGCTCGCGATCCCCGACGCCCGGGGCGTCTCCCGCGCTGGCTGGGGCGTGAGGAAGAGAGTTGCCTCTCCCTCGCGCGCTCGGCCTCCTCCTTTGCTAGCATTATTGCCTCGCAAAAGGAGGCGATCGCATCCCATTCCCTCTCGCTCCACACCATGGTCTGAACCAGGGCCGGGCGATGTCACCGCCGCCGATCGCTTCAACGAGGACACAGCGAAGCTCTGCCCATGCGAGGCACACCTCTACTGTATGCTCCACCGTGTCCTCCGGGTGGTCCACACAATGACGACACCCATCCATCCATCTATAAATAACAATCATGATCTGCTTAACCTTTTTACAACTAAGTATGTGGTGATCGGCTTCCAGTCTAACCAGATGAAGTTGAGTACTAGTTTTACATGGAGAGACTGCCTTTCAGACTTACAAAAACCAATAGCTGGGTGACCCAATACCCGTTGGCAAGTCTGGTGCCATACTGTCTGGCTTCTGACTAACCGTAACGACTTAATGGAGGCCATACACGTTAGGTTTTGCATAATGGTTTTAGCCGTACAGGCATAACCGAGTTTCATAGTGCACATACACTTTAGGGTTTGCATGCACAGTTTTGCCATTACTCTCAGTTGAGCTACGTGACGATGTGTGTAGGACGCCTATTAAGTACTGTGAACGGTGTATACCTACCAAGCTACAATGGACGACGACGATGTAATAGCTGTACTTGTCTAAGCACTTGTTCTGCAGAAGAGAAAAAGAAAAAGAGATCACACTGAATGGTCTAAACGCTGGTTATTGAAAAGAAAGCATTTCTCCTATGCAAATTTGATAAATGAGTGGAAATTTACACCACAAGATTACAAAAACTGAGAACTATGAGAGGCAAGCTCGCCGGACGCCACACACGCTCGGTTATGCTCACGCGCAAACATAACCGAGCGACATAAAATATCAATTTTGATATTTGCTCGGTTGCATGTACACATGCACCGATAACTGTACAGTTTTATCACATACACGCTAGGGCTTGCCTGTCGGTTATGCATGTACGGCTAAAACCATCATGCAAAACCTAACGTGTATGGCCTCCATTACGTGTTTTCCAAAGCATTCAGGAATCTTGATGTATTAAAATTGTCTCCCATCCATGAAATGACCTCGGTACGCGTCCCTTAATCTTGAAAATCGATCCGTGCGGCTGTTATTAGTTAGCCACGAGCTCCTCCACCCATAAATAACAATACAGGCTAATAACAAGCACTTAAATCCTGGACTTAGTTGCCAATTCGTGAACGGCCTTCAACCTTTTTTTATTGCCCATTATATTAAGCTGGCCTATGAGAAACGCCTCATTGGTCCCAAAGTGTCCATGGTTTGTTTGATTCAGCGGAAGATAACAGTAGACAGGATTTTGAGGCCAATGATCTTTGTAATGGCCAACCTTTGTAAGGTCTGTTTAAGAGGGCAGTATTTTCAGATGGATAGGGCTTTGGTCTCAATAACTATAGTCGTATATTGCGAGGGAGGCCAGACACTATGTAGGTTTGCGATTGAATTACGACTTCGAGAAAGCTTCAATTACTTCATTTTTATGGTTCCGTGCCTCTAAAGATAAACCTCTCTTTTAATATCAGGCTGGTAACCGTTTCTGTTGGCCTGCTCTTGTATAGTCTTTTCTCAGGATCACGCTAAGGTATCAGTTAGAAATGAACAAATCTTAACTTTCTTGTCCTATTTTTCTGAGTGAGCAAATCGTCAAATAACTTCTCCCGCCGTGGGTGGAGTGGAAGGGAATGTCAGGCTTCTACTGACTAAAAATCTACCTTGCTCCCTCAGTTGCTATAGCGTTCCAGGACCGCGGTATCTCGCTAGTGGTTAGAACATTCCCGCAACCCTAGACTCGTAAAACTGGTCAAAAAGCAAGTTTTTAGGCTTCCGTACCTCAATAGAAACAAGCAGGACTATCTGTCACGACCCTATATGTCAGGAACGCATGGAGATATCGAGTTGAAATTCAAACCATATAATTATGAACTCAGATCAACAGTTCCTTGAAGCTGTGAAACTTGTCCGGTTTTTTTATAAGTTGTATCTCATTTTTTGCGACTGCATAGTAATGCAGAAATTACGAATCTAAATTGAAGTACAACGTTGAATGTTTTATGTTTGTGCTTCATACTTACTTATCATGATAATATTCGTAATAATTTTAGGTGCTTTCATATATACATTTACTAGCTGTGCCCGCGACTTTGTCCGCGCGGAGTAGTGACTTTCGGCATCATTTTTAATTTTTTAGGCTATTGACTTTGAAAACAAAACTCGTACATAATTTGAATGTCGTATTTATTAATATCTAATCAAAAGTTTTAAAAATAAGTTTCAAGCTTCTAGCTTTAAAAATTACGTAATTTCCATACACACTTTCAACCCCTTACAGCCCTTTTTTCACATTATAAAGTAGCCTATGTACTTTTTCAGGCTCTAGACTATGTCCGTACCAAATTTCATTAAAATCGGTTCAGTAGTTTAGGCGTGATTACGTAAAACACAGACAGACAGAGTTACTTTCGCATTTATAATATTAGTAGGTAAGGATTTATTAGAACTTTCAACACAAATGGTGCAAATGCGGACTTATGCCTTAGGCATTTTCTACCAGTCAACCGTGGGTGGTGAAGAGATATGTGGCCCGATTCGCACTTCACCGATTATGTTATTTTTGACTTGGGGAGGGTGGTTCTTAAAAGTCTTGAGATCTACTTACGCAACAGCAGGTAGTTAAATCTCCAGTGGTAAGTTTAATTTAAAAATAAAACATAAAAGTGCTATATAGTATCAGATTTAAAGTTCCCGCGTGGTGTATGTGTGATGGTGGTGCGTCCTAGTACTCTGAACAATATAGGCTGATTATGTTAGATATATTATGGTGTTTCATTCCTGATTTAACGTTACTCTCCCTCCTTCCGATTCTTTTCTCCCATTTCAAACGTCATAGCATAATTTACTCCTTTTTCTTTGATATAATTTCTTGCACAATTCATCCATCTTTTTAGGGTTCCGTAGCCGAATGGCAAAAAACTGAACCCTTATAGTTTCGATATGTCTGTCCGTCTGTCTGTCTGTCTGTCTGTCTAGACAGACATACGTACACATACGGACATACGGACGGACGGACAGCCATTTTATTCCGAAACTATTAGGACCATACATGTGAAACTTGGTAGGTAGATGTCTTCTGTAAACCGCTTTCCAATTTTAAGAAAAATATTAAAAAATATTTGAAATAAAAGGGGGGCTCCCTTTATTATCCCATACATGGAACTAAAAATGAAAATATATTTTTTTTCATGAAATCTATGCATGTGTGGATATGGCTATGCATTTATAGACAGGTCATTAAAACGACATCGGGGTTTCTAAAACCACTTTTTCATAAAGTCAATCGTTTAAAAGATATTAGCTTCTAAAGTGGTAAAATGTGTGTGTGTCCCCCTCTAACTTCTATAATAATGGAGTGAAAAATGTAAAAAAAAATGTAAGTCTGTAGATCTTAATGTAAACTTTCAACCAAAATTAGTTTGAACGAGATCAAGTCAATAGTTTTTGAGATACAGCATATTTTCTAAAACCGCAAATATAACTTTGTAATTCATACAAACACTATGAAAAACAAAGTTATTTGGCGTAGTTGTAAAAAATGTAAATAAGCTAGGTTTACGAAATTCTTAAGGTTTTTTTTGTCAAATAAATATACATATTATATTATATTATATTATATTATTATAGTTACTTCGGTACCCTTCATGGGCGAGTCTGACTCGCACTTGGCCAATTTTTTTATATTCTTATAGTTACGTCTCATCCTTCAACATTCAAACCTATTGCACTGGATTAACTTAATATTTATTTTAAACAATAATGGAATATACACTTAAATAAAAACCCTAAACTACATAATCATATAAATCTAAAAATAAACTAAAATATGGCGTCCAGAAATTCGTACGCATCGCTGTCCACTGGTAATGTGCCCAAAAGACTGGCGGCATTGCCACGCTGTATGGCAATGCTTAACCGCTGTCCAAGGTAAAAGCCAGCCTTTGGGTCACGCGAAGTGTCAACTAGGCGTTTGGATAGATCTTTAAATAATCTGTGAGCACTCGGACCCCACGACCCCAAGGTTTCAACCCCAAACGGCTCGAAAATATAACTACCAACAAGGTTATTATATTTCCGCCGCTTGAGGTTTTCAGCAGCCGCAGCGGCAGCGCCAGCACAGCAAGACGAGCTAGGAAGATGGGATGGCGCAAGAGTATCGACACAAGTTGCGTCCAACACTAAAGGCCTACCCATCTTCCAAGGAAATAAAGACATGCCGTCCGGTCTTTTGCCATCGTCGCGTGCCAGGCCATTGGGTTCTAATACAGCTGGAACGCTGACGGTGACAAGAGCTCGTCGGATGATGTCGTTAATATTCGCGTGCCGTGCTATGCGACCCGCACTGCGGCCGCATGAAAGGCCGTGGTGACCGAGGCTGTTGACAACTTCGCCGCAGTGGCAGCGATGAGCAGAACAACAAGGAGCACCTAATCGAAGGGAAGCAGCGAGGCGGAAAGTAGTATCATCGAACAAGGTGCCTATGTTCGACGACGGTAGTGCATGAAGCCAGAGACCCGACTCCCATTCACTCACAGCCAGCAAGCGCGCACGCTCTGCAGCCGAAGCAGATGTGGCAATAAGGTCACTCTGAACTGCATTACAGAGCGGCTCATCCCACCGCCTCTGAGATGATGGGTTGTCGGGTGGATTTAGATTCGGGCAAGCGATTCTCCAGGTGTCCATAGCCTCGGTGAAGCACGGCACATTGAAATCAACCAGTGACGGAGCTAGAATATTCCTGATTAATTTCTCAGTACCGTGGACCGAAGATATAAAAGCCGGGAGACTAATGCTAGAAATTTTGCGGACGCCGAGACCTCCCATACGAATGGGAAGAGTAGCTTGTGCCCAAGTTCGGTCGTCCATAGCCACATTTAAAATAGCTGTCAGAGTATGCCGGATAATTTGGTCCATTTTTTCCAAAAGGTGAGGATGATGCCAAAGATGCGAAGCACGAAGAAAGTAAGTTAATTTAGGTCCACAGCAACAGTAACGAATTTATGTGATAGCCGAATGCATGTTAATTTGGTGTAATCTGTCCGAAATATCGTTAAAATTTTGTATTTTTTCTTCGACAAAATCGGGAAAGGAATTCTCAAAAATTGGAGACCCAAGAAGACGAAGAGAACTTTTATCCACAATTTGGATTTCTGGGGCTAATGCGTGGAATTTAGAAAGTGTCAGTTGTCTGTCAGTACTGTCGGATATGAATAGTTCACACTTCGAAAGGTTGAGATCCAGTCCTATGGTATGGAGTTGATTTCTTAAAAACTGTAGATCATCTAAAACTGTGTCTACATCGCCTCCCAGGGTTCCATCATCGAGATACCAAACATTGAATTTTGAATTTAGTTGTCGAATAATTGGGTGAATAGCTAAACTAAAGATCGCTGGCCCGAGGGGATCACCTTGTTGACAGCCAACAGCTGATTCCAAAAGGTTTTCCTTATAAAGTAATTTAGTCGGATGTCTGTAACATTGCCAAAGAAAACTAAAAATTTGTGGTACTTCTTTTTTAGTTTCTGCTAACAAAGTGTCCCTATTGACTGAATTAAAAGCATTTTTAATGTCAACCTTCAAGATGACCTCTCCTTTACCAGAATTTAAATAGGTCGACAAGGCGTGTACGGCAGCCTCACAACCCCCTTTGGAGCCGTAACCCAGTTGTAGGGGCTGAAATTTGGTCGAAATATCC
The DNA here is from genome assembly GCA_943138885.2 of Tholera decimalis. Lineage (NCBI taxonomy): Eukaryota > Metazoa > Arthropoda > Insecta > Lepidoptera > Noctuidae > Tholera > Tholera decimalis. Next base: position 5,616,308 of record OW964552.2, on the reverse strand, counting down.
TCACCAAAAAATTTAGAGCAAATCTTGGCTACCATACGACGGTAGGTAGTTCCCACAGCAATGGGACGAATGCCGCCATCCCTTTTGCGTAGGGCACATAGATTGGCCCCGTACAAAATATCGGTGACGGCTTCGTTCACCTGGCCCGAGAGCATAAGGTTAATCAGAGCCGTTAGCTCCTTCAAAAGCAACTCACCAGCCTCCCCAGCGCCTGAGCAGAGTAGGTCCTTCAGGTGCTGTGGACTCAGACCATCGAGGCCGCCAGCAGAGCCGCTTCGAAAGGAACAAACGGCAGTGACCACCTCTTGACCTGTAACGGTGAGGGTGTTTAATTCCTGATCGGGGGGGTCGGGAAAGGAAAGACCATCCGCTGGGGCAGGGTGTTTGCTCTCCAGAGCTGCGAGAGTATCTGGAGAGTACGGGGCCACCACATCGCTACTGAAAAGTATCCTGGCAGCTCCGCTAATGTCACCTTCCCCTAATTTAGTTTCGACTAGGTGGGATACACTTCTTGTGGAAGTAATCCTCTGTGTCGATAATTTTGCATCCAGATTATGGGCCGAAATATTACAGTTATCTTTAATTTGTGCAGTTAGGGTCTTTTTGGTTGCCAAATTCTTTTGAACATGTAAAATTCTATACGGGAAGGTGAGAAGATGTTCCCAAGCACTTTGGGAGTTCTCCCGAGCGGCAAGGCGAACGCATCCTGCTAGGTTTTGCGCCACTACAGGTCTGGCACCGCGGGGAACTCTCTTTAAAATCGAAACAGAATTTTTAAATTTAGAGATTGTTTTCCAAAACGGATCCAAAGTGGAAGAAGTTGGTGTAAGTGTTGTAGAAATGACGGGGACAGAAGAAGATACATTGGGTGGTTTATGTACCTTCCCAATATGTACTTTCAGACCCCGCTTACCTTTAAAAAACCGTGCCTGGGTGCACAGAGGACACCTCTCCAGGATATTTTGTGATGTCGAAGGTTGACCGGCACTATCACTCAACACACCACTGCTGCCATTAAACATTGGTCTGATTACGTTATAAAAATTATGCTTATTAACTAACTCTTAGTTACTAAAATAATTAAAAAAAAACCAACAAAAACACTGAATAGAAAAAAAAACGTCAATCGTTGACACTTCGCGTCAGAAATTAGCGCAGTCGCAGTGGTGATGGTGACATAGGGCGCCGCGAGGCCAAAGAAGACATTTCGGCGGCGGCGGCGGCGCCCTGGAACATTGCCGGGAGACACGCATCTGGTCACATCTTCGTTGTCATCTCATCCATATTGTACAGCGAAAACGTCCTTGATTGCTTTTCTTTTATTCACGATAAAAAGTGTGTCGCACTTAGTTACATGCGTGTCATCCCTCTCATCGCATGTTCATACCGAGATAGGCGACTTTCTTAAAATTATTGACGCCCAATACCAAGCACCTAATAAAAAGTATTAAGTTTACCGCTGTTTCTTTTAACTTGCGGCACACCACATCTTCAAAGATATTTCTCACGTGCCGCAAGTGAATTCTAATTGCATTTATTTGCGAACCCGCGGTGACGAGTCGCGGCGTATTTTTGTGTGTGTGTGTATGATATGATCCTTTGTGTTGCACTTTGTGAATCTGAGATTTTGAATAGCTTTGTGTGATTGTTGGAGAAATTGTGGAAAGTATTGTTGTAAAGCGGTGTGCCTGTTTAAGCCGCAACTTGAGTCTTAAAAAATTTACAGTATTTTTGTTTTGTCTGTACGCTTTCTAATGAATAATAACACTATCTCCTATTTTCTATTCTCAAAAGGGAATATGATTCAATAGGATGCCTTCCTGTAAATTGTTAGGAAGAGAAGAATAGTCATGATCGTTGGAGAGAAGCGAGGGATTTTCTCAACAGTGGAATATTAGGGGCTATAATTATAGAAAGATAGATAGATATATAATGTTTTGTAAATGATTATTTTTACTTCTACTGAAAATAGTCTTTCATAATGATACTGAAATCATTGTGTTAATACGATTATTCTTTCATCCAATTTAATTAAATAGAAAGCCTTCAATTGAACCCGCCTATGTTTGTAAATTTTCCTGTTCCCAAATTCTTTGCAAATTTAAAGTATATTCAATTAACGCGTTAAAAAGGGTTTTTTAAGATAAAATATTAGAGATTATACAGTGTAAAAGGTAACTTCAAAAGGTTCTGAACCCATTTGTGAACTTACAAAATATAAGCTTTTTAAATAATGGGTAAATGCTTACCAAATTTACTAAAACAAAATATTGGGTTGGGTTATTTGGTGAGCATTTATACATTCTGGCAGGTATTTCGAATTTTTTGGTAGTAAAATAGGTACTTTTCTGGTAGGCGTTTAAACACAAGCCAAAAATATACAGGAATTCAGAATTTAAATTAAACTGTTGGATTTTAATCCTAGTAAGTGCTGAGTACTCTATCTCGGTTTTAGATCTTGAAAACTACGCACCAAACCTGTCCTTTTATCATTGGTTATCTCAGCTTATAAAATTAGAGGCTGATCATGAATATGAGGTTCAAAACACGTGTTCAGTGGCGTTCGGACCATCACCGATAGAAGTACAGCTTGAGGTTAAAGACGAAAATAGGAACCTTTATAGATTCGTCATGTCTGTCTTTCCGTCCGTCCGTATGTCACAGCCACTTCTTCCGAAATTATTAGGATTAGATAGTTGGCACTTGGAGGTAACTAGATGTAATCTGTCAACCGTTTTACGATTTTTATACAAAAAGAAAATTAGGGGGCTACCCATACAAGGAACTGAAGTTATTCTGTCAGTACTTTTTTTAAATCTAACCTGCACTTGCGCTGTGACTATACTCTATAGATAAGTCTTTAAAAATAACATTGAGGTTTCTAAATCACTTTTATTAATTTTCAATCGTTTGAGACAAAGACACTTCCGAAGTGGTAAAAAATGTGTCCTCTAACATGGAAATAAAGAGAGTAAAATCTAAAAAAATTAAATTCATTTCAATCAATTTAAAAAAAAAACTGTATTTCAATAAACAGTAACTAGTTAATTATTTGAACGGGATATAGTCAGCAGTTTTTGAGATGACATTCTCTGAACCGCAAAATACACTTAGTCATTTATACAAACACTATGAAAAACAAAGTGAGTAAATTAAAGCTTGCGACTACGGATCCCTTCATGGGGAAGTCCGACTCGCACTTGGCCACTTTTTTTAAAGTTGCTAATTTTGTCTTCAGGCTTTATGTCTTCCCTAGAGATAACCAATTGAATAATTGAACAAAATCTTGACCAATGAAACTCCACTAGTTTCTCGAAGCTTAAATTCCTAGTTTCACAGACAACGATTTAATAGTATTTGCTAAAACTCCATCCTGCCATTAGCAACAAGATTAACAAAATAGTTAATGCCCATCGCACTTACACTGGCAAAGGGAACTAAAATTATAAAGTGAAGATAGCATTATGAGCTGCTAGTGCTGTAATTGCCGCGATATTCTTCTAGCTGAGTACTCCGCAAACTATTAGGTTTTATATTAAAAGACTAGGGCAATGCACTGTCTGGACAGCTCCGCTTAAATCTGTGTTTTTTCGTCGAAATTTCTCCACAGAATGTATGTAGGTATATCAGAACCGTGTAGGTTTATAAATCTACTAGCAGTTTCTACTAGCGCGAGGTTTCGATCATGGATCACGATAAAAACAAAACCCTCCTTTTTGCGGTCGGTAAAAAAGTAGCCTTCATAGGTTTAAAGACATTTATTTTTCATAAGAATATTATGGTTCACTTAAAAAGATACAAAGTATTGATATATTTGACTATTAATTATTAAGTAGATAGCGTTCACTCTCATATTCATACATATAAGACTATATATTTTTAAACAAATACATTCGTAAATTACAAGCACTTGTGTCGCAATCGCATGTGTAGCTATTATTTAGATATTATGTGTTTTTTTTTAATTTTATATGTAATATAGTTCCATTTCGTTTGTATAGTTACAATATCCTCTCCATTAAGGCATTCTCACTTCTAATTTTAACTCAGCAGGGACAACGGGCATAATTTGAAAAGCATATACAGGGTGGCCCGTTTACAGTGGTTCAAAGATTTTTTTCAGCTTGAGAGCATCATAAGTGATCATTTAAAACATTGTTTTTTTTTTAATTACCCGTAATTTCAATATTTTTGACACAAAACCACTCTGTTATGAAAAGTACTGGACCGAATCGAATGTAATTTGGTATAAGCATAGTGGAATAATCTACATATCGCGCTATAGGCTCATCTAGTGTAAATAACTAGACTAGATTATTTAAATTTCATTCAAATCCACCCAGTACTTTTGAAGATTAGCGCGTTCAACCAATCAAACCAACTTATCTGCTTTTTATAATATTAGTATAGATATTAGTATAAACATATTATGGTACATTAAACTTACATGGTTCTCATACAATTTGACCAGTGCGGATTGTATGGATTCCAAACTTCGATCAATTATTGTTGATCGAAGATTCCAAAAGAGATATTGACTTCCGGTTCCAACGTTCTGTTTGTTTCGGTGTTTCTTCTCAGGGAATAACTGGCCTCGTCTAGGCAAAGTGTACGAAAAAAAATGTCTCTGTACGACATCCTTTATCATCTTTCCTTTAATCTGAACAGCCGTTCCAGCAATTAGCCTGGACCGGAGCATATCCGGCCCAGACATGCTATCGAAGGAGAAGTCTGAACGCGTGAGAGAGATCCTTTTTACCCGACTGCAAAGGAAGGGTTATGTTTTACGCGCGTATCTTGTATGTATGTATGTATGTATGTTTGTAATATTCTTTATTACCTCATATCTCCAGAACCGCTGAACGGATTCACACAATTGAGGTATCGTTAGATTTGTCTTAGCAGCCCGAGTGTTGTTAGATAGGTGACATTTGAAAAAATTAAACATGACGGCTGTGCGAAGCCATTACTTATGCATGGTGAAAAAAAAATTTTTTTTTCGAATACGACAATATGGGTATCAAATTAAAGGGCCTAAAACAAGGATTTCAAAAAGGTATATCACGTTTATCATTAGTGTAATACTAGCAAAATAATACAATGAGAATGTTTAAAAATATGGACTTCACTTTTTGATTCCGGTGGAGTGCCAATGTGATACGACCGGGAAAACTAGAAAATTGTTAATTAATATGGGTCATTTTCATTTACAAATTCCGAGCGTGAGAGTGTATTTTCTGAATCATGTTGGGATTTTTTTTTAATAAAATGTTTAAGAGACGTATCTTCAATGTCTTTGTAAATGTGAGCAAAAATAATAGCAGAATCTGTAATCTGTCTAAAGTTAAACAATATTTTTCGTCAAAATGTCACGCAACATGGTGTGTGAAATCACCATTTTTAAACTTATATCGTCCGCCATAATTTTATTCTTCGTAAATAACTGTGGTCTGCATTTGTAAATGTAAGATTTATATGCATTCTATAATAAAATTGTGTAATAACAACAAAACCTGACCATATACAGCAATTTTACGTTTATTATGTTTTGTGAAAAAATATTCTGTCACAAACGTGGGTTCGAACTTTTTGGCCAATATCTTGGTATCCAAACTGAGTCATTGTACTGGTAACACAGGGATTAAAAAATAAAGAATCGGCCATTTTCTCTGTGACGCGGAGGGAGTACAGGAGCTGTTGCAAAATAAGGTATTATATTTTTTTTGTTTCTTGACTGATGTACTTGTAAAGCATAACACGTCAAAGACGTGGTTACTATTATCAGTTTAAACAAATAATTGTGCGGTTGATTTTTATTATATTGGGTAGAGAATGTTGTGAAAATGTTTAAAGCTTGATGGCGTGTGAATGCCGAAACTTTGAGGTTATGTTATGTTCGAAAAATGTCACAAACGTGGTTACAAATTAAAGTCACAAACGTGGTTTTTTTTACCACGTTTGTGACGCGTAACCACGTCTGTGAACTATATATCGTATATCAATCAATCTTTGCGGAATATAATGGTGTTATTGTTGCTCTGTAGATGGGGAGAAAGAAAAAGACTGAAGAACAGATAAAGAGTGCTAAAAGAGAGGCGGAAAGAAAAAGGCGTGCTCGCATTAAAGCTGATCCTCTCAGATATGCCCTACATAAAGCAAAAGAAAAAGAGAGACGCCAAAGAAGGAAAGAAGAAAAGAAGACTAAGAGTATAGCTGATTTAACGCTTAGAGAACAGCGAGTACAAAGAAAGGAATGGCGTGAACGAACAAGGAAAAGTAGATTAGAGAGAAAAAATAGGGAAAGACTTTTAGAGCGACTTCGGGAAGACTCTCCGCCAACTGACAGCGACGCAAGTATGGTTGGTGATTTAGCACAAAATGTTCGAGAACAATCAGCGTCCCCAAGAACGCCCGCTCAACAAGCTCCGTCTCCATCAGTATCATCTGTGAGTAGCTCCAGTATTCTTAGCAGACAAAAAGTCACTGGCCTGAAAATAGCAAGACAAAATAGAACGGTAAAGGATAAAATTATAGAAAGGCAGAAAAAAACTATAGAATCAATGGAGAAAAAGATTCATGCTTTATCTATGAAGTATGCAAGACTGGATAAGAATAGTAAGCAAAACAGGGTTTCACTATCGCCAAAGCAGCTGCGATACTGAAGAAACAAGATAGATGTTCAACGTTTTTTAGAAAAGGAAGAAAACAGCAAATTATGCCCTGGCAAAAAAGATACAATCACACGAAGAGGCAAAAAGAAGCAAAAACGCTATTTGTGTGACACACTAGAGAATCTCCACAAAAAGTACAAACTAGAGTCTAACAAAAATATTAGCTACACAACATTCACAAGATTCCGTCCATTTTGGATTGTAAAGCCGAAAGTTTCCGAAAGAGACACGTGCCTCTGTACCTTACATGAAAATTTTAGTTTAATTACTGAAAAATTAAGACTTAAGCTTAAGCTTAATTTGATTGTAGAAAAGGCAGACGAGATTATAGACTCAGTAGTTTGTAGTAAATATAACTTTGAATGTATGATGGAAAAATGCAAAATATGTATGAACAAAATGTTAAACTTTGCAACATTTGACAATTCTGACAAAATAATTTACAAACAATGGATGGTGAAAACAGAAATCAGAGAAATTAAAGGTAAAGAAAAAAGTATTAAAAGAACAGTCAAAGGTTCAATTGAGTGCACTAAGAAGGACTTAATTGAAAAATTCCTGAACATGTTACCAAAGTTTCTAAAACACAAATTTAACATTTGGCACCAATATCAAGCAATAAGTCAATTAAAGAAACATTTGACATCGGAAGAAGCTTTGCTGCATGTGGATTTTTCGGAAAATTATCAATGCAAGTATGCATCAGAAACTCAATCGGTTCATTTCGGCGCGTCAAGACAGCAGCTCTCCTTACACACGTGTGTCTTATATTACTGTGATGCTCCTGGGTCTGTTCAAACTATTTCTTTCTGTTCCGTGTCTGAATGCTTGCGTCATGACGCCGCAGCGATTTATGCCCATCTGAAAAAGTCACTGAAAGAGCTCTGTCGTCATAAAAACTTAACGATCCGTAAATTACATGTGCTTAGCGATGGTCCATCCACTCAATACAAGAATAAGACCAACTTTTACTTATTCACCCAACATTTAGTTCATGGCCTAGGGATAAAGAGCGCTACCTGGAATTTTTCTGAGTCAGGTCATGGCAAAGGCGCTGCCGACGGGGTAGGTGCAGTCGTCAAACGAACAGCTGATTCTTTGATTGCTCATGGGGAAGATATACCGGATTTTTTGACGTTCGTTACTAAAATGCTTACTCGCACAAGTATAATCTTAACCACTGTGCTAGAAGCGGACATCAAAGAAGCTGATTTATTGATCCCAACGAACTTAAAGACGATTCCTGAAACAGTTAAAATACACCAGGTCACATGGAGCCTTAATGAGCCAAGAAAACTATTTTTAAGACAATTGAGCTGTACAGAATGTTCTTTGCAAACCATGTGTTCTCATTTTCCAACAGCCAAAGGTTTCTTTGAATATCCAGACGCAACTAGCACTTTCGATCTGGATTTGGTGAACGCAGAATCTCTTCATAACAATGAAGCTATCGAACAATTGACCGCATCCCATTCCGCATTCACGAAAAATGGAGCTTCCAGCACTTTGGCTACAAAAAGTTGCCAAGAAGATGACATCAAAACATCTGTTAAAATAGGTTCGTGGGTATTAGTCCAATTCGAAGGAAAAAAACACACACTTCATTTTGTTGGACAAATAATGTCAACGGAAAACTATAATCAGCGGGCTTAAAATAGCCACTTTGTCCGAATCGTATTCGGAAAACAATATGAATCATATTGCAGATCGTAAAATGGTCACAAATTGGCAATTCATAATATGATCTGCGCTCAATTCATATCCCGCAAATCATCTGTTTGACAGTTTTGTATGGAGATTCGTAAAATGGTCCACTAATGATGAATTGATTTAGTGTCAGTTAGCAGAATCATACGGAGTTACGCAAGACCAACATCTTTCGATTCATTTCGCAGATATTTTTTAAGAAAAATAATATAATGGCAGATTTAGGACCTTTGAGCACGCGCGTTACGGAAAGAATTTTATATCGCCGCCGAAACGTAGCTCTTCGGAAACTGGAACTGGCTTTTGAAATACCAGTCTCAGAATTTATAGGACTATATCGGCTAAATAACAGTGTGTGTCGTGCATCGTCCTCATACATGAGTTGGAACCGTACCTTAGCCGAGGAGGTGGAATAAGTGCTGTCGCTAAGGTAGGGGAATCATTAAGAAGGTAGTTATTATTTACTAAGTACCATTACATAATATAGAGGTGAACAACATAATATAGCCATTTATTTACCCCCATTATTTGTATTTTAGGTGTTGTGCGCACTAAGCTTCTGGTTCATAGGGGCTAGTGCACACCATAAGATGCATCAAGTGAGTGTATCTAATTGTGTGAGAGCTGTCTCATAAAAAAAAAATATCCACTTTCCACAAATTCGGGAAGAACGGAGCGTCATTAAAAATGGGTAAGTTAAATAAATCCTTTATTACATTTAAAATACGCGGGACAGCCCAGTGAATAAAGATCGTGGACATCGAGGCAAATGGTTACATACATACATCACATATTTATTACAAACTAGCTTTTGCCCGCGACTTTGTTCGCCAGGGAGGTTTTTCCCGCGTAATTCCCGATCCCGTGGGAATTCCTTCCCAGGGTCCTAAACTATTCCCATGCCAAATTTCATCTAAATCGATTTAGCGGTTTAGGCGTGAAAAGGTAACATACAGACAGAGTTACTTTTGCATTTATAATATTAGTATGGATGGATATAACCATGCTGTTCCTGACCATTAATGGTTTACAATTTTCAGAATATGAAGAGATGTTTTTTAACCGAAAACGATATCTCTCTTTAAATACTCAAATAGTAAGTATATATACATAGGCACTTGCCCCAAACACACTGCTGTTGCTGCTGTGTTTGCTCTCATAAACATAGTTAAGTTCACTTTGCTGTTACTAGGTCCCTTTAAAATATTATACTTACCATATAACCAGGGAATGCTAAGTACTTCAATTAAACAATAGGCATTTTTAGGCAAAACTATTTATTAATTAATCAATTTTTAATAACATAAATCTAACAATCATTTTAATATAACTATAATTTAAAACTAACATTTATTTACTTCTAGGCTTGTGACTCTGATTTGAATATAATTATTAAGTGTGAATGCTAGCCATGGAGGGGCAGACCATGACTCCTTTATATGGAACCACCATATACTCAAGTCCCACTTAGAGGATCTTCACCAGGCTGAAAATGAAACAGTGTGGTTTTTAGGTCAGTATTATTTAACATTACCATCCCACTATGGCTGGTTTTATAACTAATGCTTGTGTATTGTTACACAATATTGCCAACATTGCTAGGCTTCCGGTAAAAACATTATCACCTCAAGATGAACAACATGAGGCAAATATGCAGGTCAGTAATTTACAAAGAAATCAAATTCAACCATTGTGAACATACAAAACTATTGACAGATTCTGATAATAATAACACTAATAAGCCTATGAAAATTTAACATTGAAATTTATGTTTCAGATAACTAATACACAGATTGGAACTGCATCACGAAGAAACCACCACCTAGCTGCTGGTGAAGCAATGAGAGATGGTCTTGTACAGCGACTTTGGTCAACATCATGATGGTTTAGATTACATTTATTTCACTTTGTATTTTTATGTTTTATTTGGCTAGGTAAATGTTAAGAATATAATTTATTTTCTGCATTAATATAGTGCAAAATAACATAACCCACAAACCTAATTATATCCAATATGTTACTAACATACTGTAAACAAATTTTAAAACATAAAAATGTGATATTGGAATGACATTAAAAGAACAATGTAAATAATTATATAAATACATAAAATGGACCATTCTTTTGAAGTCCTAGTTGTCCCACTCCCCTCAGCATTGAGTACTTCAGCCACCTCCGTCCACAAGCGCAAAGGTTCTGCTCTTCCTTGGGCGCTGTTGTTATAACCCTGAGCCCTAGCCAGGTTAGGGTTATGCTCCATAAAATCGAGCAAGATATTAAATTGAGCCTCGGAAACTCTTGCTACACGTCTTGCCATTTCTACAAAAGGGGTAAATACAAATTAATTGATTTGCATAATGATGATTAAACATTCATCAAAAGTAAACTTAGTTAACACTTACTTTCTTATAAACAGTCCGACTCTAACGAAATCCGCTAGGAAAATAATCGAATGCTTTGTAGAAATGCATTCACGAAATTTACAAGAGGTGCAGGCACAATCAGTTTTTTTAAACAGCACGAACTCTTGAGTTGTTGGATATGTAGAAAACCACTTGAAACCATCATTTATAGTTTCTGACTCAGCCAAATGTTTTGAAATTTGAATTAACATTGCACAACTCTTTAAATTTAAGTTGATGTTGACGAATAAGGGACAGGGGAACCTAATTATTATTTATTTATTAATACGGAGTTACGTTACGGCATGACATTGACAAGCTGCCGATATTAAGAATGTTGCCAGTCTACCAAGTTAAATTCTAAGATCTAAGAGCTTATTTGCCATATTTTGTTGATTATTTGCATCCAATACCTTAATTATGTACTAATTACAGAAATTCTGCACAAATAACTTACTCGGCTAATAAAAACTGCAAAGGAAAAATAACCGGTAAAAATACGATCTTTACTTTTTTCCTGCGACAACATTAACACCAAATATGATTCTGCTTTGCGTACGATTCTGCTAATTTTGGTAACCATTTTACGAATAATAGAGGAATTGCTTAGGATCTGCCGGGAATTCATAAAGTGATTCACTTTTAGCGGAATTGCTCTATGTGGCCTTTTTAAGCCTGCAGGTTTTCGTTGTTAAATTTTTAAGAAAGAAATGCTTGGAGTCTGGCTTATTTGTCTGGCAAGAACCCGAGGATGTGTCGTTGACTATGATAAATGATATTGTTTGCATATTGCCTGATCCAACACCTACCCGACGAGGTGAATTAGTTTTTCAGTTTGATTTTGGCAAAACAAAATATTTTGTTAAGTAAGTTTTTTTTCCATCATTTAAGTAAAATGTTATTATGATTAGACTGATTAGTCATTAAGTTTTAAGATCTCAGAAAAATAAATAACCTAAGAAAATTGTTGCTGATTATAACAAAGTTTATGATTAATAATAAAAAATGATTCAAATGCACTAGTTTTAATTAGTAAGTCCTAGAAATAACAGTCGTGCTCCAGTAATTTGCCTTGATAGTCACAAACGTGGCGACGTTGTCACAGACGTGTGCCCCAATAGTCACTAACGTGGCGAGGTTGTCACAGACGTGGGAGCTCATTTTTTCAGACGTGTTTTTTCAGGCTTTTAAAGGATTCTAAGGTCAGTCATTTATGTCAGTAGACATATAAAGTGATCATCTATATAATGTAATTAAAAAACTTCAGATTTTAATTCGAAATCTTTTTTACATCCAAAATGAAAATGACCCATATTTTAACTAAAAAGTTGAAAAAAAAAAGTTATTTAAAAAATCTAAAAAACCCGACTGCTCAACTGAAATGCAAGAAACAAGCAGATTTTTATTTTAAAAAGTGATAAGCAGGCGGACCCATCCCATTAAAAAAAAATATGTTCAATTGGGTCCCGCCTGCTTATCACTTTTTAAAATAAAAATCTGCTTGTTTCTTGCATTTCAGTTGAGCAGTCGGGTTTTTTAGATTTTTTAAATAACTTTTTTTTTACTTTCTTCCTCGCGCCCCATCCGCCGCGGGATATGCGCGGGCCTGCGGTCGGCGAGCAGAGGTAGCTCACTGTCCGGACTCCGGATAGCGCGGGTTTTTAGTTAGTAGAACCGTGACACTCCACAAGGAGTGGATTTTCTTGCTGGTTCTTCCGTTAGTCCGGTTCTTCTCGATAGAAAACGACCAATTTCGAACCGTGCCCTAACTTCTGACTTTTTATAAGTGCCCATGGAGGCCTATGTGAAAATAATACATCATTCTGCTTCCGACGCTCGCCCGCGACAGTCGTGCCGCTCCGCGCTCTCGATCGTTCCGTGCCTGAGTCATCGCTCCGTTCGTCACGCCCGCCGTGACGTCACTCGTAGTCGCCGACTACGACGCCTGGTCCGGATCCGCCTTTTTCGAGGCGGTGAAGGATATCGTGCTTCTCTAACAGAGATTGTCAAAACAATTTGGTTTGGCCCCTTCAGGGTAAAACCACAGTTTCGTGGTCCTTGGTTGGAAACCTCACGGTGTCAACAATACCAAGGGGGTGCTGACCCGACGCACCCGCTGATCCCCTTCAGGGTGAAGCAGTCAATTGGAGTCGAGTGCTAGGTTTTGGCCTTGGGGGATCTCCTAGTCAAACCTAGTTACTGAGTTCTCTTCACAGCATACACACCTAGTGTCGGTTGGGTGTATCTACCCCTTCGCACTAGACCCAATAGGGCCCGGTACGCACATTAAGATTGGCGACCGGATTACAAGCTTAGGGCACACCATTAGGCACACACCTCCCTGCTATCCCCGCAGGGAGCGAACTCACCTCCGGGTCATTCCCGCCCGGAGGGTTAGGCAAATAGGGCCCCTCAGGCCACATCAGACGGCAACACAGCTACCGAGTTTGTCTGGGTTTCTCTTCTCGGTAGCGAAGTGTTAGGAGAAACTCCGGGGCAGGGCTCTTTGGGGACCGTCTGCTCGGGGAGCTCACGTTTGACGTGTCTCCTCGAGGCGCTTATGTTAGGTTTAGGAGAATAGGATCCCCACTTTTACGCCTCCAACATGGAGACCTTAGAGACTCTATCCGCTCAGGTAAAGTACCTATCCGATAGGCTACTTAAAACCACCGAGGTTTTAGGGCTTATTATATTTAAAAACCCCGACTTAAAAAAGGAGTTTGAGGAGGAGATTGACTCCATCAAAATCAATCCCATGCTCAAACACCACCCCGCGCTGCCACCCATCCCGCAGCCGGAGATAGATCCCACCCCCGCGCCCATCGCAGATAGGTCCCCCTCCCCCCCAGACGTCGAAATGGACTCTGAGGAGGAGGAAAAAGAAAAAGAGAGCTCGGAAGGCGAGCGCTCGGAGCGCGCAGAGAGCATGCACTCTGGGCGCTCGGAGCGAGCGGAGTCCGAGCACTCCTCCTCCGATCAAACCTCTTCCTCCGACGATTTTATCCTCGTCGAGGGAAAGAGGAAGAAGAGGTCGCAGGCCTCGTCCTCCACTCAGGCCCCTAAGGCCAAGAAACCCTCCCCTCCCGAGCCAGCACGCTTAGTGCAGAGCCAGCCCTCCACTTCCTCGGCCACTAGGCCCAGCCCTACCCAAACCCCAGTCGTCAGCGCCTCAGTGCGCAAGACCATCCCTCCCCCACCCATATTCATCCACGATAAGGGGGCTTGGACAAACGTGTCCAAAGCGTGTGGCGAGCAACGTATCGCCTACACGAATGCCCGCGCCGTTCAGAACGGCATAAAAGTAGGGTTAGCGACAGCTAACGACCACCGCGCGCTTTCGAAGCTTCTCAAGGCTCGAAATATCCCCCACCACACTTATACGCTCCATGAGAGCAAGCCCGTTCGGGTGGTCCTCTGCCGGATCCCCAGTGAGATCCCCACCACCGAGATCGTCTGCGACTTAGAGTCACAGAACATCCCGGTGATTGAGGTGCACCGTATGCACGGCAGAGGTGGCAGGGCGTCTAACAACGTCCTCGTCATCTGCCACCCCGTCTCCGAAGGTCCCCACCCCATCTTTGCGCTGAAGACTGTATGCAGTCTCTCAGGAATACTCATTGAGAAGCCACACAAAAGTGGCACAGTAGGCCAATGCCACCGTTGCCAGTTGTATGGGCACGCGCAACGGAATTGCTTCGGCAAACCCCGGTGCGTAAAGTGCCTGGGCGATCACGGCACTGCGGAGTGCAGTCGCCCAAAAGATAGGTCCCAATGCCCAGACCCGCCCAGCTGCGTGCTGTGCGGGCAATCGGGCCACCCCGCCAATTACCGAGGCTGTCCGAAAGCCCCGAAAACCTCCGCCCCTAAACTGGCAACGCGCGCTAGCGCACGCCAGGGACGAGAGTGTCCTACACTCTCGTCTGAGCTCCCCCAGACCCTCAGTCCCCAGCGTCCAACTCCTTGGACGGCGGCGAATCACGCCCAAAACTTCCCGGCACTAAGGCCGAAAGTCCCTGGGCTGATGGATCAACCCATCATGCCCTCCGCCCCGGTTGTTGTGGCTTCTCAGCCCCCACCCCCTCCCCAGTCACTCCCTCGCTCGGATGAGCCGGAACTCGATGCGTTCCTCATCCTTGGGAATACTTTCAGTTTCTTTCAGTCCCCCCGCGCCATCCAAATGGCAAAGGAGGTCGTGGCCTGCAGAAGTGTTGAATCCCTGATTCAGGTATACTATAAGTATCCTGATGTAAAAAGCCATTTTAACAACCTTTTTAAACAGCCATAATGTATAACACGGCTAGTAAAAGATTAAAGCCCCGATCCCTAAAGCTAGGTTACTTCAATGCCAATGGCATCACTAATCAACGGGACGAGATCGCGACTTTCCTTCGCGATCATAGTCTCGACATCCTTCTGGTCCAAGAGACCTTCCTCAAACCCCACCTTAGGGATCCCAAGGTAGCCAACTACCGGCTAGTTAGGAACGATAGGACTAGATGCCACAGAGGTGGCACTCTAATATATTATAGGAACTCCCTGCACTGCATCCCTATGGATCCGCCGCCCCTTGCCCACTTAGAGGTATCCGTTTGCCGGCTAGGCATGACGGGCCACCCCTCTATCACAATAGTATCCGCGTATCTCCCACCGCACAGCGACGTAGATTCAAATTCTTCGATAAACGCCTCACTACGAAGCGACCTTACAGCCCTTCTTGACATGAGTGACTCCGTCCTTATAGCGGGGGATCTCAATGCCAAACATCCCGCATGGTGTAGTCGTATTACCAACCCCCGTGGGAAGGTACTATACGACCTTTGCACACCTCTCCACATAGATATCATAGGTCCTATGCGGCCTACTCACTATCCGTTCGAGCCATCCCACTTGCCCGACGTACTCGACATTGCCCTCCTGAAGAATGTGAACTTACGTTTGCACTCTTTAGAGACGGTAGACGAACTTGACTCTGACCATAGACCGGTGATCTTGGAGTTAACTCCGAGATCGGGTCCCTATGACCCTAACCGCCCCCCTCCCACACAGGTGATCACTGACTGGAGGAAAGTAGGCGAATTGCTGAAATCCAACACGTCTCCTCACCTGGACAAGATCCCCGACCACATCCAGTCCGCCGCCGACACGACGGCTGCGATCGACTCACTCACGGAGCACGTACAATCTGTCTTGAACGACTGTTCAAAGGAGATTCCGGTGTCAGAGCACTGGCGCCGGAAACTCCCGGACGATGTACGGGCCCTGCTGACTGAGAAGAACGCAGCAGTCCGTGCCTACAGATCTTTCCCCTGCCAGAATAACAAAACTTTCATGCGGTACTTACAGCGCAAAGTAAGTAACAGCATCAGAGAGTGGCGTGAAGCCGGCTGGGACAAGACCCTGAGCGAACTGGAACCCACCCACCATGCCTTCTGGCAACTTCAGCGGAATATGCGCGCCACTGAGGTTGCCTCAATGCCTCCCCTTATCCGCCCGGACAAAAGCATTGCCTTCGACGACGAAGACAAAGCCGAATGCCTAGCCGACAGCCTGGAGGCACAGTGCTCTCCCAGCTCCCAACCAGTCGACCCAGCCCACCTTGCCCACGTGGATGCTGAGGTCGAACGTAGATCTGCCCTACCCCCTGTCGAGGACCCTGATGCTCCCCTCCCCCCCGTCACGGAGGACGAGGTGGAGGAGATCATCAAGAAACTCAAACCTAGGAAAGCTCCCGGGACTGACAGACTGACCACTAGGGCACTTAAACTCCTCCCACGTACGATCTTAGTCCTACTGACTGCCATCTTCAATGGCGCCTTGTCCAACAACTTGTTTCCACAAGCTTGGAAAGAGGCTATAGTGATAGGTATCCCAAAACCCAAAAAGCCCAAGAACCTCCCGACTAGCTATAGACCCATTAGTCTGCTCAGCGCCCTCGGCAAGGTCTACGAGCGGATTATTCTTAATCGGCTCAAGGACTTTGTCGAGGCCAAGAGCCTAATCCCTAACGAACAGTTTGGCTTTAGAGCCCATCATTCCAGTGTCCACCAAGCCCACCGCATCGTAGAGCACATTAGCGGCCGTTTTCAACGCGGTCTGGTGACGGGGGCCCTATTCTTTGATATAGCAAAGGCTTTCGACAAAGTCTGGCACAATGGCTTAATTTATAAGCTTTACCAACTAGGTGTGCCGGACCGTCTCGTGCTCATCATTCGAGACTTCCTGTCAAACCGCTCCTTCAGATATCGTATCGAAGGAGCGCTCTCCACTCCCCGCCCTATCAGAGCCGGCGTCCCTCAGGGCGCCGTGCTCTCCCCCCCACTCTTCACGCTATTTACTAGTGATATCCCCAAAAAGCCCCCAGTAGAGTTATCCCTGTTTGCCGACGACACGGCCATCTACTACTCGGGACATAATCCCGTTAGCATCGCTCATACCCTCCAGACCTCAGCCAACGCACTAGGCGATTGGTTTAGGAAATGGAGGATTGAGGTAAATCCCGACAAAAGTCAAGCAGTCCTGTTTCGCAGGGCTCGCCAGCATAAAAAGTTCACCCCCCCACGCCCGATCACTATGTTCGGCAAGCCAATCCCTTGGGAGAAGCGAGCCAAATACTTAGGTGTGATCCTCGACCAGTTCCTGAATTTCAGTGAGCACATAAAGTCGGTTCGCTCGCGAGCCGCTTTCGCTCTCGGTAGGCTCCACGCCCTGCTGAATAAACACAGCAAGCTCTCCCTTAAATGTAAAATCCGAATATACACGACATGCATACGTCCTATCATGACGTATGCCTGTCCGGTGTTTGCTCATGCCAGTCCCAATCAGATCCATAGGATGCAAGTCGTTCAGAACCGTTTTCTCCGAAAGGCCACGGGCGCGCCCTGGTTCTGTAGGAACGAGGATCTCCACGTAGACCTCAAACTCCCGACCATAAAGCAAGTGTTGAAACGCATGTCAGTGCGTTACTTCACCTCTGCTGAGACCCACACTAACCCCCTGATCGTATCGGCCGCCCGATACAGACCCTCCAAGATTTCTCGGGTTCGTCGCCCGCGTAACATCCTAGACGAGCCTGACGACCCCACCACCATCCGACAAGAGAGCAGTAGGGAAACCAGCACTCTTAGAAGACACAGATACAGAACGCGTTCCTTATTCCGGCCTCGCCGACGAGGCCCATCGCGACGTCCGCGTACTGGTAATGAAAATCCTCCCCGACCTTTGCCAAACGAGCCAGCCCGCGATGCTGAGCCAGTAGCAATAAATACTCCCGTAAATAATATGACCCAGCCTGTCCCTTTGCTGCCCTCCCGAAATGACCCCGCTATGCCGAGGCCCGTACTCCACAGGGAGTGCCCTTAGCGTGCGGTCATTAGTTTTTAAGTATATTTTAGTTTGTAAGCCCTGGCTGGGGGCCTTTAATTTATTAGAGGTCACCACAGGAAAGTCCGGTTAAGTAGACTCACAGCCTTAGTGTGCTGATCTACAAGTGGCCCTACCTAAAAAAAAAAAAAAAAAAAAAAAAAAAAATATGTGAAAATAATATTTTGAGTTTGAGAAGTGTCACGGTTCCTCCAGGAGTCATTTGATGATTTTCCCACCGAAAAAAGCCCGGAGACTTATAAATATATTACATAAAAAGTTTGATTCAAATCCGTCTAGTAGTTGCGGAGATTTGCGTGTACAAACAGATGAACACACATACATTTTTTTTAATTTTGCTCTATTACTGTTTCTAAAATCCCCTCAACATTTTTGTTTTGGAAATATATTCTAATGAAATTATAAAACAGTAAAAATATGTCTGTATCACACTTTACTGTTTTATAATTTTATTTACATAAATTTATAGATATCATAGATAAATCACATAAATGATATTGTTGTATTTTAGTTTTATTTGTAATGATAGCTAGCGTAGTTTAAAAAACTAGGTATCAGCGATTGTTTTCGAGTTCCTGGTGCCAAAAACCGGTGACCCTTTTCGATCGGGTATCACGATGCACCCGCGTTGTTTGCCAACCTGCATAATAAAAATAAAGTTGTATAAATCAAGAGCTGTGATTTCACTTTTGGACAGTGATACAATGATAACAAACCCGCAAATGCATTTCAAATATAATATTTCAGTACCGACCTAGTAGTACGAACAAACTCATTAATTGTAATAAAAGTCACAAGTTTATAATTATGTATAAACAAATTGAAGCGTCTGTGATTTTAAAATAACTGTGTTTTATCAAGTGTTTCTATTTACAAGATACTAAAATATAAACGAACTTTTTAAATTTTTGTCTGTATTTCTGTTCGACCGGGCTAATCTCTGGGACGGCTGAGCCGATTTTAATGGAACCCTCACTGAAAGAGAGGAAGTTTTCGCTACGAGATCACGATTTACGTGGGACGTGATCAAAGTCAGGGGCAAGCTACTTCTTATTAATACTCTTTCAACAATATTCTTAAAGTTGTCACTTTTACAATAACTCAATATGTTCAACGCCGCCTTTGTTTCAATATTGTTCTTATAAGTTTTTATTTAAGACACATGCACATATCAATCTGAAATAAGAAGCAAGTGTAAAATTTCAACACAAATATACCTATCTATACACCATCAAAAAGCTAAATTAAATAAATCCGCTCTTCAAAGAGTAGCCGAGACTCATTTAAAACGATTAACTAATAAAACAGAATTCATTAGGGACTCGCGAAAAAGGACGCAAATGACAAATGCAAAAAGATGGTCGAGATATGGTGACGCAAAAAAGACTTTGACACTTGTCATATCACACATGCGAAGGACCTAGACGTCGCCGACACGGCTCTAGTGATGGGCTTATTTGTGTGTTAAAAGATAAATTAGATAACTAAGTTTATATTTATATACTAGCTTCTACTATCTACATACCTCGTGTGTCAATGATATTTTACTTATAATATCATTGTCGTGTGTTGTGTTCTGCGTCTGGTATTTCAATTTTAAATTAAAATTCAGCTTTAAATTTTGCTATTCAATTAATAGCTACATTATAACAAAACACATTTTTTTATTCTTGTTGAACTGTTTCTTAAACCCTTTCTGTTGTTTTTTTTTTGTAAATATATCCAATGCACAAACTTTAACGGTTTTATTGTGTGTATGTATTTTTCATTTTATTAATTTATTGCTTCTCACGTACAGTTTTTGCACCTGCCACGGTAGTTATGTCTTCACAATCATTGGTTGACTGGTAGAGAATGCAGCCTACGGCATTAAGATCGCCTTTATACCTACGTATATGAAGTGTGAATAAATAAATTCAATTAAACAAAGGTGGCGCTCAAACGTAGACGTTCGCCACATCAGACAGTCATTTGCGGTTTGTATTACGTAGCCATTGAAAACTTTGTCACTCGTCATATCATACTTAACGCAGCTTGAACTAGTTGCTGTCATATTTTAAGTAAAAAATAAGCAAATAATAGAAGCTAAACAAACAATAACATTAAACATAGTAGTTAAACATAAAAATAGTTATTTAATACTAAACCGTTACCCAAAATTAAAAACAGATCACTCGATCAACACTCGAACCAAAACGTGGGATGCTCCACATTTTTTATCCCCATTACTAATCACCGATCTACAAAAATTAGGAACCGGGGCAAAAAAAGTGGCCCCACACTTTATTCACACATGTCCCTAGCGTCGCCTCCCTAGCGTAATGCTGACAAATCGCCGGTGGTTTGTGCTGGGCGCGATGATTCATGTTTATTGGCGGTTTGCCAGACACTCCCCGCCAACCGATGTTTGGTCAAACATTTGACGTGGCAGAAATGTTTTATGTCCAACTATTTGTTTGTCGTATTTCGGGGACTTATGGAGTGGTGTTTGAGATTGTCGACAAATTTGATGGGTTGGATTCTGAGAGTCAAATCTTTAGATATGGCTTTTGCGGGGTAGTTTGTCCTCAGTTTTGCACTAAATCACAGCGGTTACATACTGTCTTGAACTGTATTTATTTATTAAAATAAGGTTCATCAACGGCTTCGGTATACTAATTTTTCGGTATAATAATAAAGAGAAAGTAATAACAATAAGAAACTAAGAAAGTAATACCTACCAATATTTATAAAAAGTTAAAAAAAAAATTAAGATTGCATGATATAGGTGCCTACTAAATAAACTTAACTTTTAGATTATACATAATTATTTATTGGGATTTTAGTATTTAGGTTTTAAAGATATTTCTGGTGACATGACTTTGAAGTGCTCTGAAGTAGTGTGAAGTTAAACATATAATGTCATTAACGTGCAGCCAATAGGTATATAAGTAAATAATAATAATGATAGCCTATAATGATAATTAACCTAATTTAGTTCTCCAGACTCCCACAACGAACTAATATTATCCCACCGTCCCATGAAATATCTATATCATGATCAGCTATAATCTTTCAAAGCTTTCCTAAAAAAGAAAAATATCACCCACATTTATTATGTCGACTGATGTAGGAACAAAATATCAATCAATGTATTGAATTTCGATGATACAATACATCTTTGTCACGCAGCGGTTCAGTCCTAACATGATAGATGGCGCTACCTATCAAACTTTTAGGGCACAACGCTAGATTAACTTAGGTAACCTCCTGTCTATTACGAATTTTTGATAGAAAAGGTTATTAGTCATGAAAAATAAGTTTTTTTAAATATGTTATACATAACATAATCGGCCTATAATTTTTCTGGGTCACAGACCTCTCTATCAGAAGAAATGGGCCGTAATCTATCACACGGGTCTATTGCGTGTTAGTTGAGTTCGCCTGACTTCAGATTTTTCGCTCCTAAGACAATTCTAATGATGGTTTCCTTATGATGTTTCTCTTCACCGTTTAATAAGCAGTGCTGATGATGAAAATTACACACGGTAATGTTCTCGCCTGGGTTCGAACCGACGACATACAACTGGTAAGTCGTGCCTGTAACCACTTGGCTATCATGGTTCCTTCATCTACTACTATTATACAGCAGAAAAGTTTGTGTAAAAAGTAGCTTGAAGCTCGAGTAAGTTTATATTTTTATCGTGATTGCGATAAAGATGAAGTCCACGGGGGTGAAGCCTCACGCGAGTGCTAGTCATTACATAAATAGCTAATTCTTATTTGCAGCACTAAAATAACGCAATATACGTTTTTTTTTCTTAATCGGTAAGATGTACCCTTAATAGTCTTCATTCATATTGCCACTACAGGAGAAAAATACTTATACACGGATAAAATAAAACACCAGAGCTAAAACGCTGTCTTGACAGGCGAGGCTAGTATAATTTATAATTTACTCTTAAAGGTCAACCTCGCACAAGTGCTAGTCATTACATAAATAGCTAATTCTTATTTGGAGCACTAAAATAACGCAATATGCATTTTTTTTTCTTAATCGGTAAGATGTACCCTTAATAGTATGTATGTAGACTTCTAATATATATTATATATATTCTACTACTGTTTTACTGCAGAAATATTGTACATTGCTAAATAAAACTTTTATAATTTGTATGTAAGATCATATAGGGTAGGGCGTAATACGCTGCATGCTGAGACACAGGCTATAAGCCTAGTTTGGCAGCAGATGCTATTAAATAGGCACAATTATTTTTGTTATTAAGCTTACCTTCTGTTATTAGAAAATTGTGTTAACATGTATAATTATTTTTGGTCTTAATAAATATTACTATTACTATTACTATACATAAAAATAACAAAGCTGAGATATATAAAAAAAAAAAAAAAAAAAAAAAAAAAAAAAAAAAAAAAAAATAGTAACATATTAAAGAGAGAGATAGAGATCTTTAATAGTCTTCATTCATATTGCCACTACAGGAGAAAAAAAACTTATACACGGATAAAATAAAACAGAGCTAAAAACTTTGTCATGACAGGCGAGGCTAGTATAATTTATAATTTACTCTTAAAGGTCAAAGTTGAAGACAATGGGCTATTAGGGAGATTTTTTGGCTCAAACTTAGCAGAGTTATGGATCAAGTTACTTCACATAGCTTCCTCGCCCCGCTGTGAACCGCCTTCCAAAGGGGCAAAAGACAGACCGTTATAAAAATAGTTTTCTATAAATACACCGGGTTTTATTAAGGATTTCGGCTTGCGAGTTCGTTCTTCGTTCGTGTTTTTGTAACGGAATGTTTGTGTGCATTGTAGTCAATAAAATTGTTTCAAGTAGGTAGTATTTGAACATGTTTGACGTTTGAAGGTAGTTTTGTACCATTGGGTTTCTTGTTACTTTTGTATGGATTCGTGTGATAATAAATAAAAGTTTCTCATCTATTTACGTATATTTATTGAATTATAGTCTATTCATATGATAGATTTAACATAAATGTTCGTTGTATTATATAGGCGTAACTAAGGTTATTGAAATATTCCGCCAACCAAACGATTACAATTACGGAATATAATAACCACCGACTAAAATTATTCATAGATATTAAATTCATCATTCCATCCTACAATCCAGAATGACCTCACCAACATTGCTCACAAATAAAAATCCGACGTTTATTCCCTCGATATTGCCTCATTTCGCTGTCAAAACGACCACCAGTTGTCGTTCTCCGTCAAAATGACTCGATCAATGCGCTTAATAATATGAAAATAAGCAGGACCAATACGACCATAGAGTTCAGAGTTAATGTGCCGCTAGAAGGGAGACGTAGGTACTCCGTACACTAAATAGTACTCCTTCATTAAGAGTCGATGCTCAAATTTCTTTAGATCGATATGTATCTGCACAGTTCTGGCGTTAGCCCCGTTTAAATCCTGCAAAGTACAGGTGCAGAAACTTTGACAGAAACTTCGTTACGGTGTTTCTTTCCAAGGTAGTCAGGTACTAGACACCAATGGTAATATAGTTTTTTATTACCAGTTTGCTAAAAAAAAAACATTTCTTATTTATTCGTCATCATCATTTCCTTAGCTGTTTCTCAACTTTTTATTTATTTATTTAATTCATTAAATAGAATGGCTGAAACTAATTACACTATTTAATATAGGTAATAATTTATTTAGCACATTCATTCATTCTTCTCACAAAAATTCAAACATTCTAACAATATTATCTTCCATTCATCCACAAACATTATCTAAATCTGTATTTGAGTCCAAGAGAGCGTTAATAGCGGCTAGAGTTCGAGGAATAGGTGTCTTGGAGTGTGTTTGGGTCAGCTAGAAAATCTGCCATCAGTCTTGCCAAGGGTTTTCATGTTACCCAGCTATAGGCTGTCGTTTCATGAAAAATTCTATTATTCAGCTACATCTGGGTAGCCTTGAAGCCGACCTAGATATAGTTGAGAAAAGGCTAAGCATGTGGTGACTGATAGTCTGATGATTCAAGGACTTCGGCTTAGAAGATACTAGCAGATCAGGTATGGATAATAGAAAGTTGACAGTCCTGTCATTACTAGACTTCAGCAACGCCTTTAACACTGTCAATTGTGATGTCCTGCTCGGTATAGTCTGCTCTCTTACCATATCTCCAACAGCAATTGATTGGTTTCGTAGTTACCTGTGTGGCCGCCGACAACGTATTTGCATTGAAGTTACATCATCTTCATGGTGCAATACTACTGCTAGCGTACCACAGGGGGTGTTCTCTCTCCTTTACTTTTCGCCATATTTATAAATTCTATTTCAAATGAACTTCTTTCATCCTATCATATCACCTTTATGCTGACGATCTGCAAATTTATTCGCAAGCTCCCGTTGAAGAACTGTCTGAGGCGGTGAAGATTGTGAATAAAGACTTAGCGTGTATTTCTGATTGGAGTTTAGATCATGGTTTGAGGGTTAATCCTGCAAAGACTCGAGTCATTATTGTTGGTAGCCCTAGGCTACGTTCCAAAATTAACTAGACGACCCTTTCCCAAATCGTTTTTAATGGAGCTGCTATACCTTACTCAGTAAAAGCCCTAGGTATTTATATTGATTAGGATTTGTCTTGGGGCCCTCAGTTGCAAGAAGTAAGCCGCAAACTGTTTGCCTCTGCGGGGTCTATATGCAGATTGCGCAATTTCCTGCCGACTGCCACTAAAACTGCTCTTACCCAAACCCTTATTCTCCCTATTCTCGACTATGCTGATGCAAGTTATCCGAATCTTGTGAAGTACAGCTAGATAAGCTTGAACGACTCCAAAATTTTTGTATCAGATTGATATTTGGTTTGCGCAAATATGATCATGTTTCTGAGTTTCTTATTAAACTCAAGTGGATGCCGATCCGCCTTCGCCGGAATGCCCATATTTTATCATTACTCTACAGTATTCTCTTCACTTTTAGAACTCCGTTTTATCTCAAAGAACATTTTAAGTTCCTGAACACATGTTAGAGATTTGAGATCATCGGAGAATTTGAGACTTTCAATGCCTGCACATTTCACTAAATTCTATGGCTCATCGTTTACGGTGCAAGCTATTCGTTTGTGGAATGCATTGCCGGTATCAGTAAGACAAGCTCAGTCACTCGCTACTTTTAAAAGCTCGGTTGCTAATTATTTATCATGTTTAGTGTGGATGGATAATTATAACGTATTTAGTGTGGATGAGTTGAGATATAAAAGGAAGGACAGTAGACACGTAGATATTATAATATGAAAAGTTAATTGCCGCCGCGAGGTTTAATAGCTCTATGAACAGGACTGTCGGTTTGCGAAGCGATCCGTCTGATGCTGTGGGACTTGGCGGGAGTATGTCAAGTGGTTGCAAGAGATCATGAGATATGTGTAACGTATGGTCTATAACTTTATGATTGAGTTGTGAACAAAGCAACGCTTGTTCAATTTGCAGTAAAGTGGAGGACAGGCTATAAATTCTGTATTAGGTATAGTTATCGCTTGCACTTATTGACGAGATTTTAAGCGTGTGTAATCTGGAGTTTAAAACTTAATTAAAAGTCATTATAAGCATACTGTAAACATTTAATGACATTCGTATCTTATTATTAATCCGTATCCAACTAGATAGTACCTACTTATTTTTTGTGAAAAATTAAAATACTTTTCATACGGGCGAAGCCGCTTAGAGAAACTAGTATTTAAAAAAATACTATGAAATAGAAATCGTTACAATAAGGCACTTTGAATATTATAATTTATGGATACACTTCTTAATTGTATATCTATTTTAGCAGTTATAATAATCAGTATAAAATAAGTTCACGTTCAACAAATTATAATTGCTTGCTTGTAATGAAATTAAATTTTCAATATGTTTTGTATCATTTTGCTAAATCTAATAATATAGAATAGGGAGCAGAATTTTTAATTAAATTCTTAATCGGACTCTTGGTGTGTAGGTTGATACCAAGTCGTATTTTAATTTCTCATTTCAGCTATGTCGAGTAACATTCTCTGTATTAAGTATGACGGTTGACAAAAAATTACAGGAATATTAATTTATTTAATAGATTTCGTGAGTACGCCGTCCCCATTTTGATCTATGGTGTGTTGTTGTTGGTGTGTAGAGTTGTTCCTTCACTAAAATATATAAGTACAAACTCAAGGTTTACCACCTTGCTATGAAGCACAGTAAGTTAAGTGTTGATGTAACAGACCGTATTAGAAACACCACACTGCATTCCAAAACGCAAGTCGTTGATATGGCTTAAAAGGTTTCGCAAATAGGCAGGCCATGACTGCCGCATGCAAGTTATGGGCCCACAAAAGACAAGATTACTTTTTTGTTCTTGTTAAGCTTTCGTTTGATCACCTTCTCACCTGATGGTAATCGATGATGTGGTAGAAGACGAAGCCCAGAGAACACGGGGCCGCAGTAGACTTTTTGAAAAGAATTTGAAAAGAATAAACTTTGCCCAGCAGTGCGATGGTATGAGCTGGTAAGAATGATAAAGAAATTGATTACATAGTTGTAATAGATAGCTTTCATACATTTTAAATTGACTTGATCAGTAATAATAAGTACAAAAAATAAATACAAGCAATAAGTTCTAATGATAGATTTTAATACATAATTAATTATTAATAATTAACGCTTTAAATCTCAACTTAGTTCAAGTGTCTTCAAAACTGTGCCTTCTATTTCTAATTTGTAGGGACTTATGATTATTTCTAAACTAGTCCATATTAATTATCATCTGCAATTTAAATTAACAACAAGTTTTCAAATTAATTTCTTCCTTCAAAGTAATCACAAAATAACCCTCAATTTCCAAACAATTTTCCTAAAGGACATCCAAAACTTGTTTGAAAATTATGCGAAAATGACAGATTTTATTCAGTAAATGAGATATTCCGAATTTAGTTTTGTATACCTCAGGTTTGCAGATGTTGAGACGAAACAGCGTCCAGCCTTGCTTGAATGATATCTTCGACAATTTTGATCGGATGCCCCTGAATTAGAGAAGATTCCTGCAGGTCTTATTTTACTGGTCTTTTAAATATTCTAATAAAATCACTACGAGATAACTTTCTCGGAGTTTTAAGCCTTTGAGAATGCGAAAGTTGAAAGGGTGGTATAGGAACCCCTTAAAGTTGAGATGTAATTGATCGCAGCCATTTCAATTTGGGATATCGTATCATTCTGATTGATTTGTTCGCATTTCATTTTGCTTTTGAGTTCTGTCTTGCAGATGCTATATAATTTTAAAAGGTCTATTAATTTAAATTGTGATTTCAATTTGCTTTCAGTTGTTTAGTCTGTTCGATATACACTCAGCGGCACGAATTTCTTGAAAGAGTCCTATAATAATAACAGAGAATGTAATTTAATTAAAACACATTCCATTGAATGAATATATACAGTCTTTTAGGGTTCCGTGGCCAAATGCAAGAAACGGAACCCTTATAGATTCGTCATGTCTGTCTGTCTTTCGTCACATCCACTTTATTCCGAAACAATTCAGACTACACTGTTCAAACTTGGTACGTAAATGTATTCTGTGAAAAGTTTTACGATTTTTTATCAAAAAGCTAAGCCTTCCCCCTTCCATAAATGGAAAAAAAATTAATCAAACCAATATGTGCGAGGTGTTGTAGATCTATAAAAATTACATTGAGGATCCTCAAACCATTTTTTCGCAAAGACTATCGTTTGAATGTTCTAACGAGATACCATAAGGGCAAATCAAGGAACAAGGTGGATTTTTAGTCAGCAGAAGTCTGACACTCCCTTCCACTTCTTCCAGAGTGGAATGAAATCATCCAATGACTCTTGTTATTGGATGATTTTCCCACCCGAAAATAAAGGACATTTGCAAAGCGACAAAAGTGGGGAACGGACTCTTTTAAAAAAATCTCTAATTTTTATAGTAAGAGATCTTTATGAAAACTACCTTATTAAAAAATGGCTTGAATGTAGGGTTGCCAGATCAAAAAATCGAAAATCCGGAGTAAATTCCGGACATTTGATAAAAATTCCTGACTGTCTTTAATTTGAAATAAAAACATTATATTTTTTTATGTTTCACTCTTTCATTCAATTGTAGAAATTCCGGACGGTTTAGGATTCCTTCCGCATTCCGGACAAAGACCTATATTTCCCGACATGTCCCTATATTTCCCGACATGTCCGGAAAATTCCGGTCGTATGGCAACCCTACTTGAATGAGATACGGTCAGCAGTTTTTGAGAAATAGCTCATTTCCTGAAACTGCAAGTGTAACTTTGTCATTCATACAAACACTATAAAAATAATCTTCTATGAAAGCTAATCTTTGCTTGCTACTACGGAACCCTTCATGGCCGAGTCCGACCCGCATTTGGGCGGTTTTTTAAATACACTCATTATGAAACTCGATGTTCCTACTTAAAAATTTCAAAAGCCAACCAGAGTATCCAAACCGATATTACGAGTTAAAATATACCACAGCACACGACGTTGCAAATAATAAGATGCCACTTCTTTCAACTTTACTGAAAGACCGCAAAATAAACTTTAAACGGCCAGTCCCTTAAATTTTTTTTTAAACAGGCCACTATTTCAGATCAAAGCATGTTTTAACTGTTTACATACACTACATATACGACTTTACAACCATATGACCGACCTAAGATTTATAGCACTATCCTGTTTATGCTTCAATAACTTTGCTGCTTGACTGAACCGACTTGAATCTTTGCCCGTTTTCGGTGCACTGTATGACGAAGTACGCGATTGAAGTCAGTTTGGTCCTGACCGCGCGCGGATCGGACGTGTGTCCCGTTCCCAGTTTTGTGACGAAAATAGTAACGTGCATTTGACGTTTATCTATATTTGTATCCAAAGTGAAAGTGACTAGTATTTTACGTTTAGTGCAACTTTAGATGAAGTGAAATTGTACAGTTCATCGAAGTTTTTCGAAAATACTTTTTGTTTTTTTTTGGAGAGGATTTTCTGCACGAGACGTAAGTGTTTTCATTACAAAATTTTATATACTTAGCTTGAAATAATGCCGAGTTTAGTCAATATTTCGTCTGATGACAAATATTAACTCGTTAACGTTGTTTCTAAGTTGATGAAATATGTTGATAGAATAATTTTCGTGACTGTAATTAATATTAATCAGCGGTTCTTCGCCGATACCCGTCCGGCGTCCCGCACCCTTTTCTCTTTACGTTTCGAAATTAGCGCGGTGTCAGTGATTTTCTTTCTGAGCTACTTTGTAATATTTATAATTACATATGTAATAGGTATTAATATTTTGTGGGTTTAAAATGTTTAGTTTCGATAGTCAGTTTCACTAAGATATGCTGTCAACTACATAAAATATATTTTAAGTTACAAATAACCAATATTCAGCTTTTTACAACTTGATGAAAAGATAAAAAGGACTATAATGCATAATTTAACACATCAACGGCGTATTTTCCAATAAGCATCTCCGGGTAAACAAGATTTATAGGATGCAAATGTCAATGAAAATATTCATGAAAATTCACCTATCAAAGGGAAGTATGTAGGTATTACTAAGGGTTCATAGCAAAGTTCGGACAGAAATGTTATTCGTGGGCACACCAGAAAGTGATTTGTTTTGAAATGTGATGCGTTTATTAGTAGGTTACCTATTATGGTGATATTTATATAGGTAGGTACATATTTTATTGGCCTCTTCATCAATGAATACGCTTTTACATAAATATAACTTTACGTAACAATATTAAGTTATAGTACCCCATCACTTAGAAAAGGCACTGATTTAAAAGCAATTTATCATACGCATAAACTCTTATAAATTTGTTCAAAAATTATAATTAGTTACAATTATTTTTTTGCTAATTACTTAACTACATTTTGTATTTCTATTACAGCGATTTGTATTTTCGACTTTCAACTGTTTTGATCACCGTTCTTTGTAATAGGTTTAATTTAAGCCCCTTAAAAACAACTTCCATTGTTTGTTTAATAACAAGTTAATCTCCTGTAAATAAGTTTTTGCAAGTTATAGATTTCATCACTAAAGTACGATAAAACATAACATTAAACACATAAAACATATCATTAAACATATTACGTATATTGTGTAGGCACGCTTGCGTAGTCATGACTGAGATGAGTGCTAGTAGTAATGATAACCCACGCTTGTAGGTACTTAAAAAAAAATGGCCAAGTGCGAGTCAGACTCGCCCGTGAAGGGCTTCTTAGTAACTACGCCAAATAACTTTATTTTTCATAATGTTTGTATGAAACAGTGATATTTGCGGTTTTAGAAAATGTGCTATATCTCAAAAACTGCTGACCCGATCTTGTTCAAACCAATTTTCATTGAAAGTTTTCATTAAGACCTACAGCATTATTATATTTATTTATATTTTACCACTTTGGAAACGTATATCTTTTAAACAATTGACAGAAACCTCAATGTCATTTTTAAAGACCTGTCTATAGATACCACACACGTAAAGATTAAAATATATTTTTAGTTTCAGTTCCACGTATGGGCAGCCTCCCTTAATTGTATCATTTTTGTCTTGAAATCGAAAACCGTTTCACAGAATACATCTATCTACCAAGTTTCACATGTCTAGTCTTAATAGTTTCGGTATATCTGTTAATAGTAATGAAGCTAAATCGATTAATCTGTTAATACTTAGTTATTATCTATCAAAAACATCTGATGTGGATAATCGCGGCGACTAAAGTCTAGTTTCATACAATAAATCGATCTTTGCCGTTGACACGACTGACCCGCCACAACAATTGTATTTTTATGATTGGAACAAATTGTGTGCAGCAGATTTCTATCGGGGGTGGTAATCGATTGTGATAAATTACTGCTTGAAAATATAATTCTGTTAACATATAATATTAAATCATATTTTCTGTACATAGTAAGTAAAACAAAGATAGATATAAAAACTTTTTAGTTTGGGAAAGGCTAAGCAGATTTAGTATGTAAAAGTCGCTGCCCGCCTCTGTACTTAAATTTAGAAATCTCGAACTACGCAACATGATAAAGCACAGGACCGTTCCTGCGTGGAGTATTGCAGCCACATGTGGGATGGCTCTGCAAAGTACCGACTTGCTGCATTGGACTCGATCGAGCGCAGAGCTAAAAGGCTTATAGGCGACGAGGTGCTGCTGGTGGACAAGCTTCATAGACTGGCTCATCGGCGAACCGTTGCTTGTCTGTCAGTTTTCTACAGATTGTACTTCGAGGAGTGTGCGCAGGAGCTCCATGACCTGATTCCTCCATCTCCCTTTCACTACCCGTCTACCAGCGCACGGCTGGGTACCACTCACACTTGGTTGACTACTGTGTTGTCGTACCAAGCGCTTCTCCTCCACATTCATTGTGCGCACAGCCAAGCTGTGGAATTCTCTGCCGGCTTCTGTGTTCCCTGCCACTTATGACCTATCAGCCTTTAAAGCAAGAGTAAATAGGCATCTTCTCGGCTCGCTCGTTCGATCGTAGACGTCATCTTACACTTACCATCAGGTGTGATTGAAGTCTAGAGCGGGCTCATTCGTCTTCTATCGGTTACATTTCGGGGAGTGTGCGATGGAATTACACAATCTAATTCCGTCAAGCCCGTTCCATCATCGGACTACAAGACAAACGGCGATGCGCCATCGTTACATGGTGGACATCCCACCTATACGCACAAAACGTTTTGGGAATACTTTCATTGTGCGTACGACTAAGGAGTGAAATTCCCTGCCGGAGTCTGTGTTTCCTGATCGCTATAACCTAGGAGTCTTTAAGTCAAGAGTGAATAGGTTACTTCAAGGCAGGCGTGCTCCATCTTCGACCACATCATCATTTACCATCAGGTGAGATGGTGGTCAAACGCGAGCCTATCTATACTAATATTATAAAGCGGAAAAGTTTGTTTGCTTGAACGCGCTAATCTTCGAAAGTACTGGGTGGATTTGGATGCAATTTGGTATGGAAGTAGCTTGAAGCTTGAGGAAGGTTATAGGCTACTTTTTACGCGACTGCAAAAAAGGAGAGTTATGTTTTTACCGTGATAGAATCCACGGGAGCGAAGCCCCGCGTGAGTACTAGTTATCAATAAAAAATAAAAAAAAGTTGTTTAAATCAAGAGCTGTGATTTTACTGTCCAAAAACAATTATGACAAAACCGCAAATGCATTCCAATTATAATATTTCAGTACCGACCTTGTAGTACGAACAGACTCATTAATTGTAATAAAAGTCACAAGTCTGCTGTATAGACTTATACAGCAGGTATGTGTTCCCTCCCAACAAGCAAAGTAATCCTATAAAGAAAGATTATAAGTCTATCACTACTAATAACGTTCTTGTAAAAGTTTACATACGAGTCTTCAGTCTTAAACAGGCATCTTCTGGGTTCACTCGTTCCGTCGTATACACATCAATCGATTAGCATCAGGCGTTATCGTGGTCAAGAACGGTCTCATCCGTGTTAAAAAAATCCCCAGCATTACAAAGATTTGTATTTTGATGTCTAATAATATAATAATATTATAAAGCGGAAAAGTTTGTTAGTTTGTTTGTTTGTTTATTTGTTTGTTTGCTTGAACGCGCTAATCTTCGAAAGTACTGGGTGGATTTGGATGAAATTTGGTATGGAAGTAGCTTGAAGCTTGAGGAAGGTTATAGGCTACTTTTTACCCGACTGCAAAAAAGGAGAGTTATGTTTTTACCGTGATAGAATCCACGGGAGCGAAGCCCCGCGAGAGTACTCGTAAAACATATTTTTGTGCGCTTACATTGCAAACGACGGCTTAACCTTACGGGTAAACGAGATTATCGATATATAAATTACGAGATAGGTCGGGCCGTACGTCCGTCCCGGGTGACAGCGGCTGGCTCATAATAATAATACTATTAGGCACTCTGGCCTGACATCACATAAGTAGGTATTAGTATCTACATTGCACCCGTGTGAAGCCGGGACTAGTCGCTAATATATTATTAATGTTAAATTCTGTTATACTTTTATGTAGAGTCATGGAGATTGGTGAAGATCCGGGGACAAACATTCGTACTTTTTAATTAAAGATCCCAAAAAGGTTTAAATTGGTGAAGGTAGTTAGTATCAAAGGCTTGGGAAAGAGCTGCTCCAGTGATAACTATACTTAGGTACTTATTGCTGAGTTATTATTGCTGCTTTTTAATTTACTTTGCTAAGTTAATGATTGATTGGTAACTTAAACAATTAATAATCCGTGTTTCTACCGCGAACACTAACAACACAAGAACATCGGTTTGGCATACTCAAAATGAGTTCATCCAAATCACGCTGTGGAATGGCCGCCCATGTTCGTTGCAACAACAAAAAAAGGTCTTCTTGCGACTGGTACCCTCCATATTCGGCAGAGCTCTTCTCTGTAGCATATCCCATGCATGCTCAATCGGGTTCAAGTCTGGCGACTGAGCAGGCCAGAGCAGGACATTGATGTTAGCTGCGGCGAGAGTCTGTCTTACAACTCTTGCGGTGTGCGGTCGTGCATTATCATGCATTAACTGAAATAAGGGACCGATTTGCACTTGTTGAGGAACGATGACGTCAGATACAATCGTCTCAGCATAAATTTGAGCGTTGAGGTTGCCTCTGATCCAAATCAACTCAGTTCTTCCGCCGATCCAAATATCCGCCCATACCATGATGGTTCCACCACTATAAGGATGGACTTCCTGGCAGGATTTTAATCGCTGTTGGCGTCCAGGGGTTCTCCAGTGTCGTATACGTCTTGTATCCGGTCTCATACCAAAACGAGACTCATCAGAAAAGCACACGAAACGCCATTGTTCTTCTGCCCAATTTCTGTGTTCAAGAGCCCATTGATATCGAATCCTACGATTGTGCATTGCTATAGGTGGTACCCGTAGCGGTCTTCGGGAATGAAGGTTCACTTCATGCAAGCGGTCTCTGACTGTTTGGTCGCTAATTAAGTTCCCTGAAGAGTGATGAAGCCTCACGGCTAACATCATGGCGGTTATTGTTGGAGCTCTTCGAGTTAAGATTTGAATGTATCGGTCTTGTCTCCGTGTGGTGCAGCGATACCGTCCTCCATGGCGCTCAGCCACGGTACCAGTGCTTCGGTAACGTGTCCAAAGTCGACTGATAACACTCTGACTTGTATTCAGAGCTAAAGCCACAGTACGTTGCCGGGAACCAGCTTCTATCATTCCCACGGCTCTGAGCATTTCTTCCCTGCTTAAATGACGTCGCCGCTCCATAATAACGTTGGTTTTAATCAGTAGTAGGGAAACAGTAGCACTAATAATGTCTTCAATGCGTTGTATGTTTTTATAGGGAAAATATTGACAGCTGATTTTCATCTTTTACTCGAATTTGATTAACAGTTCCTGTTTCAAATTATGAAATGCACCAAAAAGGATCCATATAAATTTATAAAATCATAAATTTATTACAAAGCCACATCTCAATCTCAAGAAATCCGCATAAAAATGCTTGATCCCTAGACACTTTTGATGTGTGTATAAATAGCCATTGCCACTTTGGCTAAAATACAGGAATTAACCATATTTGCCCAAATTATAATGTGTGTTCAATGTACATGCTACCATAATGTGCAATACCTACTAACTATAAATAATACCTTTGTTTTAAATGCACTACCTAGCATTACAATATTATTACAGCTTTGTACTCGATACAGTATAATTCTTGAAATTAGGTGCTAGTGGTCAGTGGCCCTGACTGGTATGCGTAAGGTCGTGGGTTCGATTCCCACCCAGGACAAATGTTTGTGTGATGAGCACGATCATTTGTTCTTTGTCTGTGTGTAATTTATCTATAATATGTATGTATTTAGAAATATATATGTATATGTTTATCAGTTGTCTAGTACTCATACCACAAGCTCTGCTTAGTTTGGGACTAGATGGCGTTGTGTGAAAGTTGTGGAATATTATTATTATTATTATAATAACAGCCAGTTCGATCTTGTAAGGTTAAGCAAAGCTTGTCGAGGTCGGTCCGTGGATGGGTGACCATCCTAAATATTGTTACAAGCTATGGTTCGAGATAGAAATAATGAACGCCAATTAAACCAAAATTAACACTTTGATTAAACATAAAATAAACATTAACAAAGATATTCACAGAACAATACTTGTCACTAACACTTAAATCGCACTGAAATTCACTTGTAGAGTTTCGATGATATCGCCTCGTATCTTCTAATAAGACTTCTGTCTGCGTTTTTTTTTTATTTATTTTTTTAGGTAGGGCCACTCGTAGTTTAGCTCTATACGGCTAATGTACTACTTAACCGGTCTGTCCTGTGGTGACCTCTAATAAATTAAAGGCCCCCAGCCAGGGCTTACAAACTAAAATATACTTAAAAACTAATGACCGCACGCTAAGGGCACTCCCTGTGGAGTACGGGCCTCGGCATAGCGGGGTCATTTTGGGAGGGCAGTAAAGGGACAGGCTGGGTCATATTATTATTTACGGGAGTATTTATTGCTACTGGCTCAGCATCGCGGGCTGGCTCGTTTGGCAAAGGTCGGGGGGGATTTCCATTAAAAGTACGCGGACGTCGCGATGGGCCTCGTCGGCGAGGCCGGAATACGGAACGCGTTTTGTATCTGTATTTTCTATGTATCTGTATTTTCTGCTGTCTGCGTTCCTTTGCGATCTATTTATACCCCGATCTGCGTTCTAGAACATTCTTGTACAATCGACTCCCTGCCTATACTGCCAAGAATGTTCCAGAAGCTACTCGAGATACTTAGTACCGCTACTCACCGCCATGTGGCGTTAGGGTCTTGAACATTTTAGATGTCGGTCGAAGTTTCTCGACGTACTTAGCTAAGCGACTGGCGTAACAGTATCGTGAATCCTAGTGCGCTGGATAAACGTAAAGCCGTTGATCCCAGTTGTCATATAATACCTACAGCTTTGATATAGTCATTATAATGAGTAGTCTGAAGCCGGAAAATCAGAAAGTGTTATCGCCCATCGTATATCGGTATAGTATTATCCAGGTACTGGGTTGAGTACATGGAGCAACTTACTTAAAGCGTTTATATCTTAATGGCTAAGATGTCGGACTTGTGATCGAGAGATCGCCGGTTCGAACCCGACTCATCACACTATTGCCGTGAACCATCTCCAAACATAAGCATATTTAGCTATTCCTTCTCCCGATGATGACCTTCGCTTTACATTGGATTCTGTAACCGCTTACAACGACGACACCGGCTTGCCAATGCAGGCCATACCTGTTTCTCACGAAGGAAGACACGATTATGGGACCTGATTTACGCGAACTTACCAGTTTACCACGGAGCCATATCTGTGTCAGCTGTGGCGTGGATACACGAATACTTAAGAGATTAACTTTGAGCAATGTGTAAGTTCGGTCTATATTTCAGCAATGGATTGCACCACAACAAGTAAGTTAACCATAAAAGCATACAAGTTACATACTCAACAACTCATATTGGATAGCTACTAAAATCTATAAGTATGTTTTTTGTTAAACTTGAATTTTATATTAAGATTTATAAAAGTCTAACCGAGTTCTATGTAAAAAAATGTGTTTGTTTCTTTATCTATGATGTCAACCCTAATGCCTCCAATTTTTTCTTTCGTGTGCGTCACGTGGCCTAAACTTCTTTATGAAACGGGCACTTCCCTTTTAATTCAATTGTAAAGAAATATAATAAATACGTAACTTAAAATAAACTTACATAATTATGGGAGAATTCTACCCACATTGCTATTTCTCATTATATATATTTAAAAAAAGCTGCCTGTCTAACTACAAGTACCTATGATGAACCACACGTTTTTATCTAAGTTTCTGCTCCAATCAAGCTCTCTTAATCCATGTCTTAAACTTACTCTACTCCACTAATAATCAAGACTTTATCACCAAATGCATAATTTAAACGAATCAAAATGTAAGCCGGCGATATGCAAATCTTTCACATACATACTGTAACAAATTAAATGTATGTAGATTCATACGGAATTTAATTACTGTTGTAAAGTTCATGTAGAGATTATAGTTGGGATTTATAGATCTAGCTTTAATTTGCACATATAAGTTATCTATAGAGCAGATAAGAGGGCCAGAAGGACCGTTTCAGATAGTGAAGGAAAACAGAAAAACTAGGCTCGCTTGCTTTGTGCGTATTAACCACCACCTGCTCCATTAATTAATTTATTTATGAACACACACAAGTTGAAAGACATACAGACAGAGAATACAATACATAAAACTGCAAAACACAAACGAATTAGCAATGAGCCCCAAACTAGGCCCAACCTGTATCATGGTGAACCAATATTGACAACAGAGGTTGACTGAATCTACTCATAACTTCAGTGTGACACAGCACAACTAGACAAAAAAAAAAACGTTAAAAAGTGCGTTATAAAATAATAGTACATTATGGTACAAGTGTGTAATGTTGGTGATTACCGCTGAGGCGCCATTGAGACCCGAGCCGTTAGGTGAGGGTCTTAAGAGAGCCGAGGACCGTAATCATCAATACGCACGTGTATCATACGACGTTTTTCAACACACTTGTGAAGAAAATAACTATAATTTCAACAGTGAAAACGAGTTGTGAAAATTTTTTCGCAATGTCGGGAAAAATTAATCAGTTTTCCTATGCGCGCGCATCTAACAGATGGGCCATAGACTAAAAGAATGAGGTATCTTTTTTTTTGGCTTTTCTCGGATAGCGTTTTAGCCACGTACATAATGGGTAATTAAAAGTTTTCTTTATCACAGAAAAAACAAAAGTTATATTTGAATGACAGTGGGTATTTATTAAAAAAAACTTATTTAAAAAATCTAAAAAAACCCGACTGCTCAACTGAAGTGTAAGAAACAAGCACATTTTTATTTTTAAAAGTAACAAACAGGCGGGACGCAATCGAACATATTTTTTTAAAATGGGACGGGTCCGCCTGCGTGTGTGTGCCCCTCCCCCCTCTAACTTTTATAATAATGAAGTGAAAAATCTAAAAAAACCATATGTTGTAGATCTTAATGTAAACTTTCAACCAAAATTGGTTTGAACGAAATCGGGTTACAAGGTTTTGAGATACAGCATATTTTCTAAAACCGCAAACATAACTTTGTAATTCATAAAAACACTATGAAAAACAAAGTTATTGGGCGTAGTTATAAAAAAATTTAAATATGCTAGTTTTAAGAAATTTGTAAGGTTTTTTTTACTAAGTAGTATAGTTACTACGGAACCCTTCATGGGCGAGTCTGACTCGCACTTGGCCAATTTTTTGTACTATTGAACACGATCTTTTTTTGTTTCGAAACTTTTTTAAAAACAAAGCAACTCAACCAATTTAAAAAAAACCTATAACTCACTTGTGAATAATAGTAAAGAAAAAGTCACAGTTTGATTAAAGGTGTCATTATGTGCCTCATTGCGGTGAAATTAGAGCAATTTTATGAGCAAGTGTGTTGAAAAGTTATTTATTATTTTCTTATAGTATTATGTTAACGAGCCTATTTCGCGAGATAGCTTGGATTGAAAAATCTTGTTATTGAAAAACTTATTACTACTAATAGTATACGATAAGTATACCTGTTTATATCGGCTAACCTAAACTTACAAATATTTTATAAAGCTAAATCTTTATACCACTTTTCTACGAAAATTAGTCTGTTTAGCAGAGTAAAATTAATATGTAGACTAGCTGTTGCCCGTGACTTCGTTCGCTTCGGAGGTTTTTCCCGTGTAAATCCCGATCCCGTGCGAAATTTAAAAATCCTTTCTTAGTGCTCCCCTACCCACCCCATAGCAGCTTCTTGCGCCCAGTAGTTTCAACGGTACGTTGTCTGTCAGTCAGTCAGTAACGGAAGCGTTTTATATATGTATATTGATGATGATTTTCATAATAAAATAAATTGTATAGTGTTTGAGATAGTCTCTTAAAAGCTTAAGGTAAAGCATGAGATATTATTTGTAACCTACTTTGTCCGGAACCCGCGCTATAGATGAAATAGGACGACCAAACTCAGAAGATGCCTGTTCACTCTTGCTTTAAAGCCTTACTAACGGGTCATAATGTGGTATCCCGAATATAGCGATTATTCCCGATGTCCACCACTTGTCTGGCCACCACTGGGGGACAGCGAGACAACTTTAAAACATTATTCTCGTTGTCCACCACTGGGGGACAGCGTCACAACTTTGTAAATTATTTCCATTCGCCACCACTGGTGGCCTCCACTCACCTATGGTCAGTCAATTCAAAGGCATACCGAGTTTGATTCAAAACATACCGTCATTTCAAAGCATCAAGTCAAATTTATACAGACATAGAAATACAATCGCTGGAATGAAAAGACTTAAATGCAAAAATGTGGAAGAATTCCATGTTCCAAAAGATTATAAGGACTTTCTTTTAGCAGACTATTCATATAACTGCAACCGAATTGTAGTGTTTTGTATTGAAGAAACCAAAAATGTAATGTGTGAGATTCATCATTGGTACCTTTAAAAGCTGCACAGATTCATAATTTACAAAGTTGTGACGCTGTCCACCAGTGGTGGACAACGAGAATAATGTTTTAAAGTTGTCTCGCTGTCCTCCAGTGGTGGCCAGACAAGTGGTGGACATCGGGAATAATCGCTAATCTAGAAGTCTTCAGAGTTACAAACCCAAGCTGCATTATAAAAATACATTATCTGTGAGAATATCAACTGTCTAGCTATCACGGTTTATGAGATGCAGTCTAGCCTTAGTAATAATATAATAATAATAATATTCCACAACTTTCACACAACGCCATCTAGTCCCAAACTAAGCAGAGCTTGTGCTATGAGTACTAGAGAACTGATAACATTACATATATATTTCTAAATACATACATAATTATTATAGATAAATTACACCCAGACAAAGGACAAATAATCGCTCTCATGACACAAACATTTGTCCTGGGTGGGAATCGAACCCACGACCTTGGGCATAGCAGTCAGGGCCACTGACGACTAGACCAACAGGCCCGTTTTTACTTTTTGGGTACGGAACCCTAAAAATAAAATGATATAATGCAATGGTATGTAGCCTTCTGTTCTTGTTTATCTCTTGTTACATGATAGCAATTTATTGCTACTCTACAACTAGGATCACACGTTCCAACTCTTGGGTTAATCCTAGAAGCGATGTTGGGTCGCAAATGTGATTTATTGGTGACTTCTCTTAGAGTTTTGGTATTAGACTCGCAATTAGTTGTGAAGTTGGCGAGTTAATCTTGCCTTCCCGCGATAATAGTTTTAGTCGAATGATTTAGACAAATAAAACCTGTATAATCTATCAATTGATATGAATAGAAATGTATCGCTGAAATTGATGTTCTCGTAAAACTAACGAATGCATGCACCAAATTGGATGTATTTTTTTTGGGTACGATATAGTAAGGTGAAGGTTTGTGTTACAGAAAATTTAATTATAATAATGTCGGTACGATGTTAACAAAAAAAGAAAACTTAGAAATAAAAAAAAATTAATAGGAAACCGGCATGTAGATAGATAGATAGAATATACTTTATTGTACACCAAAATTTAAACACATCCATTTAACATAATTTCTTAATTAAATGGCCGTCATATCGCTAAAAGCGATATCTTCCAGACAACCTTTGGAAGGACTTTCAAAACTTTAATTAAAGTGGGGAGAGCTACATTAGTGTACCACATAAATATACTCATAAAACCGAAAGTAATATATATTCAAATATAGAAATACATATCTATATTAATATTATAAAGCGGAAAAGTTTATTTGTTTGTTTGCTTGAACGCACTAATCTTCGAAAGTACAGGGTGGATTTGGATGAAATTTGGTATGGAAGTAGCTTGAAGCTTGAGGAAGGCTACTTTTTACGCGACTGAAAAAAAACGAGAGTTATGTTTTTACCGTGATAGAATCCACGGGAGCGAAGCCCCGCGTGAGTACTAGTAAGTCAGGGTGGGCCATGAATTAGTTAACATTTAAATGTAACTTACCGCGCAAACTATTGCCACGCGGGGCGCGGGCGCGGGCGGGGGCACTAGCTCGCTTCTTGGAAATTTAGTCGCAATGGATCGCTTCACGGGGTCGCAACGCGCTTACTGCGTGAAACAGTTTTATTTAAACAACTTTTCGCTCATTACTGTGAGACGCTTATTTCGCGTTGAATATGGTTTACACGACTTAAGTCAGTGTCCAAGTGCTCCTTTAATAAAGAAATGGGTGAAGAAGTTCGAAGAGACGGGATCTACACTAAATGTGAAACAAACCGGCGGCCCGCGGACTTCTCGGAGCGAAGAGAACGTGCAGCAAGTTTCCGCTTCTGTTCGACGTGATCCAGATTTATCGACACGCAAACGTTCGGCTGAATTAAGATTATCCCGCACATCATTACGCCGTATTTTGAAATTAGATTTGAAATTACATCCATATAAGATCCAGCTAGTGCAAGAACTAAACCCTAATGATTTAAATTTGCGTAAGTCATATGCCGAAACAATGTTAACTCGATTCAGTAATTTTCACAACATCTTATTCTCTGACGAAGCCCATTTCCACCTAAATGGACATGTAAACAAACAGAATTGCAGGTATTGGAGCAGCGAAAATCCTAAAGCTAAACATGAGAGGCCACTTCACTCTCCTAAGGTAACTGTATGGGCTGCAATTTCAGCAAAAGGAATCATCGGACCTTACTTTTTTGAAGATTCTCGAGGCCGTTCAGTTACTGTTAATTCTGCCGAGTATGTGAAAATGTTACGGGAGTTCTTAGCACCGATGCTACTGGAATTTGCTGGCTATAATCGTAACACATGGTTTCAACAAGATGGAGCCACGTGTCACACATCGAACGAGTCCTTGCCGGTGGTCAAAGACATGTTTCCGGAAAAGCTGATATCCAGACGGGGTGACATCCCATGG
The DNA here is from genome assembly GCA_943138885.2 of Tholera decimalis. Lineage (NCBI taxonomy): Eukaryota > Metazoa > Arthropoda > Insecta > Lepidoptera > Noctuidae > Tholera > Tholera decimalis. Next base: position 5,574,167 of record OW964552.2, on the reverse strand, counting down.
CCACCCAGAAGTCCAGATCTATCACCAGCAGACTTCTTTTTATGGGGTTATTTAAAGAGTCGTGTCTACATTGATAAACCGAATACACTGCGTCATTTTAAAGAAAAAATCATCGATGAGATGTCGGCGATCTCGCGGTCTCTTTGCAGAAGAGTATTCGAAAACTTTAGGACTCGCTTAGATGAGTGCAAAAACCGAAACGGTGGTCATTTAGACGAAATAATTTTTAAAAAATAAATTACAACTAATTAGCTTTCTCGTAAATAGACGATTTCTAAAATATGTTAAATGGTTTTTTTTATACGATTTTTTCAAATGTTAACTAATTCATGGCCCACCCTGTATATAAATACAATACAATACATAAGTAATATAATAATATTCCACAACTTTTTCACACAACGCCATCTAGTCCCAAACTAAGCAGAGCTTGTGATATGGATACTAGACAACTGATAAACATACATATATATTTCTAAATACATACATATTATAGATAAATTACACCCAGACAAAGAACAAATGACCGTGCTCATCACACAAACATTTGTCCTAGGTGGGAATCGAACCCACAACCTTGCGCATAGCAGTCAGGACCACTGACCACTATACCAACATATAAATATAATGTGCTCTTTAACATCATGTTGAGAGAAAATAAAGGAATAATACTCATGTAATTATAGATAAGTACCTATTTAAGAATTGTATGTTGTGGTTATCCTTAATAATAGATAAATAAATAAATTTGAAAGAAAATAATTAGCAAGCGAGCTCTTAAAAGTAGCGAGTGTCTGAGCTTGTCTTACTGATACGGGCAATGCATTCCACAAACGAACAGCCTGCACCGTAAACGAAGAGTGAAAAACCCTGAAGACATATGACAACCACCAACCCGCTCTGTGCCGGCGTGGTAGATTACAGCCCATTCCCTCTCTTAGAGAGGAGGCCTGAGTTCCAGCAGTGGGAACATTGTTTATTAGTTAGACAGGCCTGTTGGACTAGTGGTCAGTGACCCTGACTGCTATGCGCAAGGTCGTGGGTTCGATTGCTACTCAGGACAAGTCGCACCTTTAAAGTAAAACCGTTACTATACGAAATTATCAAATTTTACAGGAGAGCCAATATTTGAAACAGTTATCTTAATTTAGTCTAGGTAAGTCTAAGTACAAGTACTTTATGATTTCTTATGAGTTTATACGATAGATATCTGTTTACTGTATACATGTGCTTTAGAACAGTTTTTTTTTATTTACTTACAAAAATATTTTTTAGATTTATATTTTGTTTGGTAACGATATGATTTAACTCTAGATGGCGAAAAAAACGATATTTTGGAATAATTACAAGTTTAACCTGCAGTTTACGTATATTTTAGAATGATGGTATAAATAACTCAATTCGTGAAAATTTTTGTTTAGTAACGGTTTTACTTTAAAGGTGCGAAGTGTTTGTGTGATGAGCACGATCATTTGTTCTTTGTCTGGGTGTAATTTATCTATACTAATATTATAAAGCGGAAAAGTTTGTTTGTTTGTTTGTTTGCTTGAACGCGCTAATCTTCGAAAGTACTGGGTGGATTTTGATGCAATTTGGTATGGAAGTAGCTTGAAGCTTGAGGAAGGTTATAGGCTACTTTTTACGCGACTGCAAAAAAGGAGAGTTATGTTTTACCGTGATAGAATCCACGGGAGCGAAGCCCCGCGTGAGTACTAGTCTATAATATGTATGGATTTAGAAATATATATGTATGTTTATCAGTTGCCTAGTACTCATAGCACAAGCTCTGCTTGGTTTGAGACTAGATGGCGTTGTGTGAAGGTTGTAAAAAAAGAAAAAAAATTGTGTTTTATTTCAAATAAAAATTATATCATAATAAGGCTGTTGTAGGCTGATTATGCTATGTTAATAGGCCTCATTGAGTAGATACTCACAAAAGTAACCAAACAGTAAGTTCAAGAAAAGATCGACATTTCAATTTAGCTAAGGAAGCTTCAATATTTCAAGCGTTAATATTCCAATTTGGCCAAGGAAATATCGATATTTCAGTTGGCAATTTTCACCTACGTCAGACCTGTTTCATAACTTCGATAATTGATTAGCTGGCTCGGATTACTGAATAACCTTAATTTCTATAGTGTGCTAATTGGAACATTGGTAACATTAAGATATTGACCACAGTTTGAACTAACGTAGTATGTAGTTTTAATAGAATGTTAGTTCAGTTTAAACTGGTAGTTAAACATAAGCAATCCACCGGTGGCGGATTATGAAAATGATTAATTTATAAGTAGCGCGGGGCTTCACTCCTGTGGACTTTTACACGATACAATACACACAATTTAATATTATTATAGAAGTTAGAGGGGGGACACACATTTTTCCACTTTGGAAGCGTATATCTTTTAAAGGATTGACTTTGTGAAAAAGTGGTTTCAGAAACCTCAATGTCATTTTTAAATACCTTTCTATAGATACCACATAAGCATAGGTTTCAGGAAAAAAAAATATTTTCAGTTCCATGTTCCACAGCCCCTCTTAATTTTTAATATTTTTCTTAAAATCTTAAAGCGGTTCACAAAATACATCTACTTACCAATTTGCACATGCATAGTCTTAATAGTTTCGGAATAAAATGGCTGTGACATACGGACGGACGGACACACAGACAGACGTGACGAAACTATAAGGGTTCCCTTTTTTACCGTTCGGCTACGGAACCCTAAAAAGTAGCCTATAAACTCCCTAAAGCTTCAAGCTACTACAAAGTTTAATCTAAATCCACCCAGTACTTTCGAAGATTAGCACGAACAAACATTATTAATATGTATAATAATAGATTAGGATAGATGCTGAGAGCAGAAGTGGGTAGCAGACACATTTGGTCAAGAGGAAGGAGTGAGGTCTTTGCTCTTGTCTTTGAAGATATGCGACATCTACTAACCCGTATTGGGTCTCCGTGGTGGGTTACGGCATTTCCCCTCTCATATAAATAAATAAATATACAACGTGTAATTTAAAGGGTATATACATACCAAGTACATGGCTTCTTTGGATAACAAACGATATGGCAAGGGTTTTGTAATCCTAAGTCTACGTGTGTAGAACTTCTACAAATTCCAATAGACTGATACCAGAGATCGAATTTTTCAAATTAAGAAGAACGAAAATAATTATCGTGTTATTGGCAAGTGACGTGGAAAGTTATTGACCCTCGTAGTGCTGTGACACGTTTTTATGATTGGTATTCAAGAAATATATGAAACCAATAATTTGGTATCAATTCTTTGAGTCAGTTATTTTGTGCTGAAACTGTGCATAGAGACTCCATACCAGATGTTGTCTTCAGCCCTTTTGGATAGATGTGGGGTTTCCGTTACACGTTGTAGTGGGTGCCTGTCTCTCAGTAGTGGTAACGTTATACATGTTAATGTAACGTCATTTAATAATTTAATACTTTTTAAGCATAATATATTGTGACAAAGTCAGGAAAATTAAAATCAAAACACAAACAGTTTGCGACCTTGTCGTATTCTGCGATTTCTTCCAGACAACCAGGAAATGACAATAATTGCCTGTACATGATATGGAGTTGTAATTGATGTGATAATACACATTTTTATTGAAATAGAAAGATAGTTATATATATATTCCGTATTATATATTAACTAGCAATGCCCGGTGCTTAGCGTTATTGGATTTAATCACGATAAAAACAACGCTCGTTTTTTAGTCGGATAAAAAGTAACCACCAATCAATCTTCGACCACATCATCGCATACCATTAGGTGAGATGGTGGTCAAACGCGAACCTATTCTCAATAAAAAATAACTATTCCTCTTTATAATGTTAGGATAGATGCGTTTCAAATATATAAAATGAATATACATAATTATATGAAATGCGACCCCTGGGTTCTGAGCGTGCTTACTCTTAAAGGTAAATAGGTGTGTTTAAATTTTGGTGTACAATAAAGTAGGTATATTCTATCAATCTGTGTAGCTGAAATTGTTTACTGAAAAACTGTTTAGCATAAACAATGTTTGAGGAGAACAATCAAGAAGTTTTTTATAAAAGGAGGCACGTCACCAGCATGTTCTGTTTGCTTAATCGGTATTGGCAATCTTTTTCGTGAAATTGTATTTTTTTTTAGTTTTTTTCCTTAAGGCTTTTAGAGTGAACGTAACATACATTGTGTCGTCGGCTTCTTGTCAAAAACTGTAAAGATCAAATGGGTGCCTGTTACTTTTTGCCTTTTTCTGTTTTTTTTTTTTGGGGTGGTAAAATCATCGAATGACTTCTCCCGCTCTGGGTTAAACGGAAGAGAATGTCAGACTTCTACTGACAAAAAACCCACCCTGTTCCTTCAGCTGCCTTTAGTTCCGGGGCCGCGGTAACTCTTTAGAACATTCCCGCAACCCCGGCTTTTCTATAGTGTTAGTTTTTGAAGTTCTATCTTTCTATCTTTTAGTTTAAAAGTGCTGAAACTATTAAATAGGAGCTTATAACAAAGTTAATCAATATACATATACTCATAATGTAACAGTAAAATAAGTCTGCTGGACATTGAATATATTTACTAAACAATAGTTGAAGAGGTTAAGGAGCCGTCGGTCTGTTTGTACAAGCTCCGGAACTACTCGACAGATTTGAATGAAACTTTTTTATATAGTGTTAAGTGTGGGCAACATGTACCTACCATAATATTGTTTTCGAAAACTGAAATACCTGATACAGAACATTACACGCAATCGAAGCCGCGGGCAGAAGCTTGTAGCAATAATTATTGTCAGAAAAGCCGGGTTGCCATGAATACAGAAAGAACTAGAAACCGCGTTCAACTGTAATTGCAAGCCACGCTCTGTGTTCAAATACAAGACAAGCGTCCCCCGCTAGGCTCCCTTCCCACCCGTGTAATGTTGCTAGCTGAGAAATTTATAATAATCAATTAAGTTCGCCTTTGTACCTATGTGCATAAAGTGTAAATAAATAAATTATTTGTCCGTTGAAGGGGTAAATTCTTCAGCAGGGATGCTAAAATTTTAGATAGTTATAATGTTACATAGAAACATAATTTCGTACACCCCTCCCCTTCCTCTCTCACACACACCAAACACACTACAATTTTTGTAAATTTGTTTTGTAATCTTAATAGGTACTATGTTAGTCACAAAGCACCATTTGGTGAAGTGTGGTCATCTGTGGTCTTCATCATCAGTTCATGAAGACCACAGATGACTACTAGAACAACTCAATAATAAGTATTTCATTGGTTGCGATTTGATTACTTGGATGGTTGTAAAACACTTTATGCTCGTCACAATGCATATGGTGATGAGGAGCTGATGGTGAGTACCAGGATTACTCCTCAAAAATTAACAGCTCGGCATGGGAAAAAGAAATATTTTGCAAAAGGTGATAAAATGGCGACATTTAGGCTTTTGTAACTAGGTAAATTACAAACCGGCCCACTAAAAAGCGAGAAAAATAACTTTTAAACAAAAAATAAAACCAACTTCCCAAAATAAAAACACTGCAAAGGGAAAGGTATTAGGCGCGCACACGGCTTCTAGTTCTTACTGTATTCTAAGGATTTACCGTAATGACGAATTTTCATATTCGTATAATTGGTTAGAAGCGTTATGACTACCTCTTTCAAACTACAATCTTCGTCAGTGCTAAATTTTTTGCCATAATCTAATAATCTAAATATTCGCAAAATATTTGTATTGGTATTATCACGGCGAGACTTTAAAAATCTGTTCGAAATTCAAACGGTGTCGAACTAACAAAAGAAAGACTTTAATAGTGTGCTAGTGTGCTCCGACTGTCAATTGTTAGATAATCAAGTTTTTATTTTATCTCAATGCCAAATTTTAGCCATCCAATAATCTAAACTTTGCGCAATATTTGTTTAGATCTTAGAATAACAACGCATAGAAGGATAGTACGAGTGCAAAAAGTGAGGCAACTAAAACTTAGCCATTTTTGGCTAACTTTGCTCGACGAGCCGTCAGTATTCAACGTCACATTCTGCCGAACAGAGCTCGCGAGTAAATAATTTAAAACGACCGTTTGTAGCGTAAAAGGATGTCATAGTCCTTCAGGAAAACAAAAAACGTGTAATTAAATTACATTTCACAAGTAAATACTTACATTTTATACATTATATTTAAGTAAATCGACCATCAAACAAAAATTCTAATAACCTAACTTATCACAATTCAATGTTGCTATACGTGAGGAAAAAAATACCCATATTGATTTCTTTTGTGCTTATTTTTGTTTAAAAAAATATAGGGTAAAACTTTCCTTTATGGCCCGTCGATTTTTGGGTCGGGGTGGGAGGGGAGGGGTGGGGAGGGAGTAGTGCTACTCCCCTGTACCATCCCCCCCCCCCCGCGCAAACCCATGGTTATAGTGATATCCATGGTTAAAGTTTTTAGGTTAGAATAAAAATTTCGGAAAAATTTAGTATTGTTTGGCAGGAGGAAGGCAGCGGGAGTGGAGTGACGGGGCAGGGGGTGCTCCTCTCCTCCAACAAAAAGGTTTTCAAAAAACTCAAAAGTTGGCTAAAAGGTGTAGTCGGAGCCCCGCTTCGCGGGGCTCAATGGTTTAAAAAAAAATAAGAGAAGTCCGAGTCGGGTTGCCCCAAGTCCCGAGCTCGCTTTGCTCGCTATTGCATCCTAACTTCTCCTAGTAACGGTTGGAACTACCATGAATATTATTTATCATATATTGCGTACTATTTCCCAATTTGTATGGAAACTTTACATATTATATCTCACTTTCACATTATTATCACACTTCACTTTCCGTTCCACAGTGTAAACAAAAATTCGTAATATTTTTGTGTAAAAACGTCAACGCAATTACATAATACAGCACAGCTATAATGCCCACTAATAACACACCAAATTTAATACGTGAATATGTGAAAAGAAAATTATTTTTACATAAAAATATGACATAAAATTGAACAAAATACACTTCTTCTGTCAATGGAACGTGAAATGTCAACTTTGACGTCTACCATGACAATAAACAACCTAAAAATTTGCAAATGGCGTGCTATTAAACGAAACTTTAAAAACTTATATCTCGTAAACAGTGAATTTGCGCAACTTAACAATTCGTAAAAAGCTTTCTATTTATGAGTACTATTTACAGTAAAACTATGAACTTCCAACTCAACGGGCCATAAAGGAAAGTTTAGCCAAATATAGTTTTGGCGGCAATTATGTATGCGTCAAACTAAACTATATTTATTTACAGCTACTACCTACAGTGTTTTATAACTAAAAGTTACTGTTAGTTCGAAGAGTGGCATCATAAAGATGACAATTTTATTGATTAAGATTTTTTTCATTTAAGTAATGTTCTCAATAATATTTTTCTATTTCATAAATACAACACATACTTTTAATTGATATCAAACGAGATTTTTCAAGCAATTAATACATTTCTATAATATCATTATAACACATTTACACATTACACATCAAACATTTTAAACGCAATAAACGATATCTCATTTCGTTTACCTTCCGTAAATATATGTCATATAAGTCATATTACATGAAAAAACATCATCTTATTTAGTTTCATAACATAAAATACTTGATTTGAACCAGCAACATAATAGTGCGTTTTCCCATTTTTGTGGTAATGGTACTGGTAATGGTATCACTGAAAGCTATATTTGTGTGCGTTTGAAGAACGTAGACACATTCGGCTCACGCACACAAAGAAAATAAAGTGGACACACGAAATCGCTCGTGTTTTGTTCTAGACGCCTCTTCTATGCGTTGTTATTCTAAGGTTTAGATATTATCACAGCGAAATTTTAAATATTGTTCGAAATTCAAACTATGTGGAACCCCAAAACTTAGAAAAAGAAAGACATTTGAATAGTGTGCTATTTCCGACTGTCAATTGTTTTATGTGCAAGTTTTATTAAAATTTGGCCATGTTAACGCAGATGTATCAATTGGAGTTCGAACAGTTTTAACTGTAGTCAAACATCGATCGCGGTGCGGGCCCTTAGGGATGGGCAATCAATCTATCACTATTTGCGAGCAATTACGATATTTAATCTAGATGGACACGCGCGATGTGTTGGTCTATAATTCTGTCGATTTAACGGCTTTCGGGGAAACGTCACATGTGAATTATTCGGGGTTATAGTCATTGTCATTAAGTTGTGGTTTGCTGTGCAATAAAAGCAATGAGTCGTAATGGCGTTTACCTATTACAGACACAAATTGCTCTTCAAGAACTTCTTTCAGCTATTGTTTAACATAAATAATTATTTTAAGAGTTTTGCACCTTATATAAACGTATTAATAAAAATAAAAAATTTCATTATCTTACTTTTGAAGAGTTCTTGGGTACAAAATAATAGCGGCACGGGTTCGATGATGATTTAATGTTTCTCTTTCACAATAAATACCATCTAAAGTTAATATATTTACGTTCTTGACTTTTACAAGTCACAATTCCACATAAGCCATTCTATCTTAACAAACACAAACGAACCATATACATACTGCTTCCAGCAATTTACATCGCAAGGAAAATTCTCTAAACAATAATAAACTTATTCCACACAAATGTCACGATGACAGGAACAAGAAAAAATATTAGAACATACGACATTTTATCAAGTGATAATTTCCAGTTTAACCTGAGCTGTCACTGTACGGAAAGCGCATTAAATACGAGGTCTGTTTTTATTGGATTGTAAACTCTGGCTGCGTGCAATACACGTATAGTCTGAGTGTACACACATAAAAGCCACACGCTTCCATCAGTCACTTCGCAGACTCTCAAGCGTATTGACATCCCCCTTCTCTTCAGTACAAGTATTTGAAATGCTTCTAAAGTATATACTTATATACAAAGATGTTTATGAATGTAACATTCAGTTCTGAGTATGTAGGAAGGTGATATTGTAAAGATGGGCAGCATTGTTGGTTTATTTTGTTCGTTACTTTTTTTATTGATTTATAGACTAGCGTTTGACCACCATCTTACCTGATGGTAAGCGACGATCTGGTCAAATATGGAGCACGCTTACCTAAAATACTTATTCACTGTTGAATTAAAGAACCCAAGGTCATACCTAGGGCTGCCATCACCAAATTTGCCGGTCCCAGACAAAGACTTATAAACCCCGGACATTTGGGTAAAATCACAGTTTTTCCCCGGACACCGTAGAAAAAAAAACAATTTTTGAACTTGAAATTAAAAACAACGATGTTTAATTATGGTCTTTATTTACTGATAAAGTGATAACATTGTAGAGCTTTAGAACTTTTCTAATAACAGTTTTTTTTTTAATCAACGTAACATAAACAATGAGATGAAATACGATAGGAAAATAATAATAGAGATCGTGCTTTTTAGGTACCCGTAAGACCAATGTGTGTCCGGGTTTTACCTGGACGCTTATTGGGAAAATCCCCCCGGACGCCCCTGAACGAACTTTGGTACTAGGACATACCGGTTTCCTCACGACGCGATGTTGTGATGATATAGACTACCTAAAATAATTTGCCTGAATATTCGTAAAATACTAATATGACCAGTGTCAACTTGGTCTTTATCTAGCATCCAATAGTCCGAAATCAAGGTTTGCCAATCGTGCTATGGGGCTTATGGGGCGTAGTAAGTTAGGTATTGAACTATCGGAGCGCGTTCGAAACACCACACTGCGCTCGAAAACGCAAAACATTGATGTGGCTCAAAAGGCTACCCAACTTAGAGGAGACTAGGACACGATTGCCGCATGGCAAGCTGTGGGCCTCCAAACGTCAGCAAGAATCGGGCGGCGGCGAACCACGAAGAAGATGGTGGAACAATCTAGATGGCTGTCTTAAAAATTGAACGGAAAAGGCTTAAAATCAAGAGATTTGAAGAAAGGCTTAAAAGCAAGAGAACTGGGGCAAACCGGGCTAGTAATAAAGTGTTGAACTAATCGGCACATTTGTCTATCAGTCCATTAGTCTTAATGAGACTATGCAACGGGAGTCTGTGTTTACTGTCGTTTCTAGTTCATTGTCAGTGTAGCAATCCTTGTGAATTGTGTCCAAAATTTACGACCGTTTTCCAACTGAGATTTAGATGTGTGTTCCTTTGCATTCGTGTCGCGGATAAGCTTGATTTGTGATTTCAAAATACTGGAATCGAAATTGTTGTTGTTTAAGTAATAAATACTTTCGGCTATGAGATTGTTTTGGGGGAATAGTAATGAGATTAGTCTATTTATTGTTTTCAGTTACTCTGTTGAATTCATAATTGTCTATCAGTGGAGCGAAACATTAATAGACGTGACGGTTTATAAATCTACTTTTCGTTTTGAATGTCCTTAATTCAAAATAAATCCGTAAGTACCTTTACAGTTTCAATGAATATTAAAATATGGTCTCAGTATGAGACTGCGTTGTTAAAAATATTGCGTGCTCGATACAAAAAATAATGAATAGAGATTATTGACTACTTTTTTTGCAACACTCGAGTTTTATAAAAGCCTGGCACTGCAGCTTTATGACCAGATGCTTCAAATTAACAGGAAAATAGTTGAGATATGTAGAAAACTCAAAGGACAGCGTTAATGGTTTCACGGGAGTGAGTAATTTGTAGCTAAGAGACTACTCAAATAGATGATCCACTATAATTATGAGTTTCCATTAGCAGAAGCAGTTATTGTTAAGTGAAACTTTATTTCAGGGAATATTAAGTGTTAATTCGGCCAAGAATCAGTTGTTCACGTTTGAACGCCGTATGCAGCATGACAGTGCATAAACTCACTTCCTATATTTGTTTAAAATATTAATCCAATCTGTACTACATTGGATACTGTCTTTCGCCTGTACATTCTTCCGCGTTGTTTTCCCTTTTTTTTCACGCCATAAGAACCTTGCTCGTCCCTTAACGAAAACATGAAAGAAATAAGCCGATTTAATTGAGTCACTCTCGGGTTTTGTGCTTTGAAACACATTTGGCGATTCATTTTTATTTCTACAGATTCCCACCAGTTAAAATTTTTGTAATATCTTTTTTATTTACAGTTCCCATAACGACTTGAATCTTACCGTAATATTCATGCATTTCCCAAGAGATTCATTGAACAAAACTCGTTGTACCATCGCCTAAAGTTCATTCACCTTTAAATCATTACAATTCTGACGCCTTGCCAACTCTTCACAGATTTTATCAGAATTAAAACTATCGCAATCTCAAGACTTATTTTCCACCCTGAAATTTTTGAACACAAAAGATTAACGACTTGTTTTCTGGAATCACTAACAAGACTAATAGCTCTACAACATTAAGTACATTAAGAATGGCTAACCAAGCATGAATGTTAAGTAAACTATAAGTTGGTTAAGTGGTATCTTGACCCAAGTATGTTAATATGTCTTTTAAAAACCTACTTGTCTTGATTAAACTTGTTACTTAAAGCATTCATGTTTTACTGGAATTGTGAATTGTCTGTCAGTTTACGGTCTAACACGAGAATGCGAGGACGAGCAGTAAATAAAAATAAATATCGATCCGGTCCATCACCATCTCGAGACTGATAAGCCACACTTACTCTTTTTGACGGACAAAGATAGCGACTCCCGCAGATGTGGCGTACCGCAACTACCTAGGATACTCACTTGAGCGTAAGTTTAAGAAGCAGGATGGGGTCTGTGTGTACGTCCGCGATGACATATGCTGTCAGCGTTTTCGCTGCTGCGAGGTTGCAGGGTTTTCTACTCTGTGGCTTATAGTTAACACCGGCACTTTTAAAACCGTATATGTCGGTGTCTACAGGTCACATAACGGTGATTAGGAGACAAGTAGACTTTTCGACCATCTTGTGGAGGCGGAGGCAGCTGAACTGGCCCTGCTCAAATACCCGATGGCGGAGCTTGTTTTTCTGAGGGATTTTAATGTTCATCACAAAGAACGGTTGTTCCCGTAACAGAACACAGACCATGCTGGTAGAGAGGCGTGCAGTGGTTGATCAAACTACCCGCATTCCGGATGTCAGTGGCCACACACCCAATTGCTTGGACCTTCTGCTGACAACCGATCCAGATAGGCACTCTGTTTCGATCTGGGCCCCACTCGGATCGTCTGACCACTGTCTGGCGAAAACTGTATCATCCTACTCTCCTCCAGATAAAAGCCCTAGGGGCACTAGGCGAGTATGGAAGTACAAGTCAGCAGATTGGGATGAGATGCAGCACTTCTTTGCATCCTACCCATGGCGGTAAGCTTGTTTCTCATCGTACAACCCATCGATCTGCGCTGATGCAATTGTCGATGTGGTACGTCAGGCTATGGAATATTTTATCCCATTTTCTGACGTCCCACTTGATTATGAGGCTCGGCCTTGGTATAATGCAGCTTGTGCACAAACCAAAATGCGCAAGGAGCAGGCTTACCAGGCCTGGGCCTCGGACTGCAGTTGCGGCAGCGCTAGTATTGGTGTTCACGCATTGAAGACAGCGTTTAACCGTGCCGCTGCCTTGCTTTTGCCGTGCTGCGGCCTGCAAACGAGTGTTACGGAAGGCTCGGTTTGACCATGCTGGACGAATTGGGGCCAAATTGGCAACCTACCCTTCGGGCAGTAAGCAGTTTTGGTCCCTCGCCTAATCTGTTGAGTTGAACTTCTACCATTCTTTGCTGCCTCCCATGGTAAAATCGGATAGAACACTGGCTCATACCGCGCAAGAGAAAGCAAATTTATTTGCCTCCCTCTTTGCGAAAAATTCGCGTCTTGACACAAGGTCTAACTTTAACTACAAATCTAACCACCTAACATACCTCACTGCGACTCAGTAATGCCGGAAACCGCAATACAAGTTAAAGAGTTCCATAAAGCCCTTTATAGTCTAGACGTGAACAAGGCCAGTGGGCCGGAGGGAATACCTGACAGAGTCCTAAAAAGTTGTGCTCCAGAGTTGTCACATGTATTGACTCGCCTGTATCCGCCTTTCCCTCAAAACCGGAGTGGTATCAGTGTCCTGGAAGTTTGCTAATGTGCAACCAGTACCCAAAAAGTGTACCCGTGCCGATGATCCTGCTAATTATAGACCAATCACCTTAACCTCCATACTGTGTAAAGTAATGGAAAGGGTACTCAACAACAAGTTGCTGGCATACGTTGAAGACAATGAGATCCTCAGCGACAGCCAGTATGGCTTCTGCTGTGGTCGGTCTACCGGAGATCTTCTTGTGTATGTCTCGCACTGTTGGGGCGAGGCCATTGAGAAACACGGAGAAGCCCTTGTGGTATCCCTCGACATCTCAAAGGCCTTTGACAGGGTCTGGCACGCTAGTCTGCTGAGCAAGCTTCCCGCATTCGGTGTTCCTGCTAGTTTATGCAACTGGATTTCCGACTTTTTGAGTGAGCGGTTGATCCGAGTGGTTATCGATGGCTGCTCATCGGATCTTATGGCAATTAATGCCGGTGTTCCTCAAGGGTCTGTTCTTTCTGCGACTCTTTTTCTGCTGCATATCAATGACCTACTTCAGCTGGGAGCAGTTGGGTACGCGGATGACAGCACAGTCTCAGAAAGATACTTATCCAGTTCTAGAGCTGACAGGGACGAAATTGCCACTCTCAGAAAGGCCATGGTAGAGCGTATGAATTCGACCTTAAATCTCGTTTCCCAATGGGGTGACGACAATCTGATCAAATTCAACGCTCTGAAAACACAGGCTTGTCTTTTCAGCGCTAAAAGAAGCCCACTTCAAATATCTCCTACTTTCCGAAGTACATCTGTACCAGTTACAGACCGCTTGGAGCTTTTTAACATGGAGTTGACATCAGACCTCAACTTCGGCTCAACCATCGGGTCCAGAGCTCAGACTGCAGCAAAAAAAGCTGGTAATCCTACACAAGGTGGGGCGGTACTTCACGTCTGGACAGCTCCTGAATCTGTATAAAGCACAGGTCCGTTCCTGCGTGGAGTATTGCAGCCATTTGTGGCATGCTCTGCAAAATACCAACTTGCTGCACTGGACTCCATCGAGCGCAGAGCTAAAAGGCTTATAGATGACGAGGCGCTAGTGGACATCTTCATAACCTGGCTTATTGGCGAACCGTTGCTTGCCTGTCGGTCTTCTACAGATTGTACTTCGGGGAGTGTGCGAAGGAGCTCCATGACCTGATTCCTCCATCTCCCTTTCACTACCGGTCTACCAGACGCACGGCTGGGTACCATCCACACTTGGTTGATATACCGTCTTGTCGTACCAAGCGCTTCTCCTCCACATTTATTGTGCGCACAGCTTAGTTGTAGAATTCTCTGCCGGCTTCTGTGTTCCCTGCCACTTATGACATTTCAGACTTTAAAGCAAGAGTAAATAGGCATCTTCTGGGCTCACTCGTCCCATCGTATACCTCATTTATCGCTCACCATCAGGCGAGATCGTGGTCAAGAGTGGGCTCATCCGTAATATAAAAAAACAAGTCAATTCTTAGAAACGCAGTAGAAGCTAAATACTATCGGTCTTTGTTCTTATTGAAAACTAGCTTCTGTCCGGGGTTTTGCTCGCCTTAAAAGCTAATTTACAGCAAAATGAAAGTTTTTTGTTACTTGCTGCAAATGTAGCTTCACACTGGTAAAAGATTCTTTGGAATCAGTCCATAAGTTTTTTAGGTTATCCATTACAATCAAACAAAAAAAAACGAATCTTTCCTCTTTATATATTTAGCCAAACATGTTTTAGACTGCTCTGACTTTGCCGTTATTTACTTTGAACGTTACCAAACTCATGTACGGGAAAATTGCGGAATATCCGCAATTCATTTTGCTATTGATTATGAATATGTTTTTTTGTAACTTTTAAAGATCAAAAGATGAAAGAGAAAAAATCAATTATGGATACTTGGTTAGAAGTGGTTTCAGTAATAAAGCCAATACCAGGTCCACTGTTAATCTTTCAACAGAAAACGGCTTCAAATAGGCATCGAGATTTTTCCTTATGTAGCAAAATTTCTGCTATACGATTTTATTTCCGCCTCATGTGATTTTACGGATTGGTGAACCTCCCGTAATAACTAAGTTACATCACTCTTGTTGCCAATATCGATAGGGATATTGGATTCTTGTTTCGGCAACATATTGATTTATATTAAACTTACGGTCTCTTACTAGAAAGTAGGTGAAAATACTAAAACTCGGACTTTTAGGTAGGTAACTGAAATTCGGACTTTATCATTTCATAATACATTCTACAAAGGCGGACAGTCTACCATAGGGTGGAGCAATGACAGAACTTGATAGGTGCAACTCTATAGAAATATAATAATGTGCTATGAAAAATAATACAATAGAAAGTACATACATTCATTTTAGTATACCTAAACTAGGAAAAGCTATTGAGAATAAGGAAATCTACATAGCAAAGTTAGTTAATTCCTCCTGATGTACGTAATTTCACGTACAAGACTGAAATACTATCAACGCATGTTTTGACCATCCAAAATAATGTGATATCTAACACAGTTCCCAGTGGCAGACCTGAGTATTCTATTCTTAGTTAGGTTATTATGTGGCCAAGATACATTTATGGTTAATATATTATATACGGCTATACACGGTTTTAGTTTCACCATGTCCTTTGGGATTACTCTATGCCTCCGGTTATGCAAAGTTGAGTTTATACTGTAATCCCTCTGAGCTTCAGCATAGTAAAGCCAATCCCTTATATTGACACCAGCAACAGCAGTGGTTTCTTAGAACTTTAAATTGGATAATTGACAATTCACAGCATTTCAGGTTTAAATTTTAGAAAGAAAACCGAATCATGCATCAAAATACAGACAAGTTAGGTATTATAGAATGACTACTAGACTTAAAAGTCATCATCATTTGTCCGCTTTGTGTGTCAACTAATACATAATATATGTCGGGAACCACTATCAGTGGATACTGTCCTCTCATACCTAATTAACCTGTATTATAGATACATTGTAAGAATGATATTTTGATTTGAAAAGAGTAACTGTGGAGTTTCTTGCCGGGTCTTCTCCATAGAAAACAACCGATTTTGAACTTTGCCATGTAGGCCTATGTGAAATAAAACATCTTGAGTTTGAGTGTGATCAGTATTTAAATAGTATTTCAGGAGCTCTTTACTAAGTTTCAATTTTAGAATAAACAAAAATTGGCCAAGTGCGAGTCAGACTCGCCCATGAAGGGTTCCGTATAGGGCGTCCAATCCCGCAGCCTGAATTCAATCTCGGTATTTGCGGGACTACGAATTTTCAATCCCGCGGGATCTCGCTATTTGCGGGATCTCGCATATTGAAAATATTCACATTTATATAAGACAAATAAAACAATGAATTAATCAACTAACTCCACGTTTATTTACGTATTACTATTAGTATGAGATCAATCAAATTACACCGTTTATTTATGACAAAAAACAGTAACAAATACTGAATAAAAACTTTACTGATATCTTAAGCTACATACTTAGGCTACCATTGACTGAAATTCGGCTATATTAGGCTACATAAGCCGTGAAAAACGGGCGACATCGGCCCCCACGTTGTTTGCAACACTGCCGGCTGCCAGTCACCGAGCGATCGCGCTCGCGAGAGGTCGTATGCATGCTTTTTTCAGTTCCGCAAATCCCGCGGATCCCGCGCCCGTAATCCCGCATTACGCGGGATTGGAAAATGACGCGGGATCCCGTAATACCGAGATCTCGGTATTCCGGGATTGGATGCCCTAGTTCCGTAGTAACTATAATAATATAATATAATATGTATATTTATTTGACGAATAAAACAAAAACCTTAAAAATTTCTTAAAACTAGCTTATTCACATTTTAACAACTACGCTAAATAACTTTGTTTTTCATAGTGTTTGTATGAATTACAAAGTTATATTTGCGGTTTTAGAAAATATGCTGTATCTCAAAAACTGCTGATCCGAATTCGCTCAAAATAATTTTGGTTGAAAGTTTACAATAAGATCTACAGACATATATTTTTTTTTAGATTTTTCACTACATTCTTATAGAAGTTAGAGGGGGTGGGACACACATTTTACCAATTTGGAAGCATATATATTTTAAACGATTGACTTTATGAAAAAGTGGTTCGAGAAACCCTTATATAATTTTTAAAGACCTGTCTATAGATACCACACTCGTATAGGTTTCATGAAAAAAAATATTTTCTGGTTCAGTTCCATGTATGGGGAGCCCCCTTTATTTTAAATATTTTTTAATTTTTCTCTTAAAATCGGAAAGCGGTTCACAGAATACATCTATCTACCAAGTTTTACATGTATAGTCCTAATAGTTTCGGAATAAAATGGCTGTGACATACGGACGGACGGACGGACAGACAGACGGACAGACATGTCGAAACTATAAGGGTTCCGTTTTTTGCCATTCGGCTACGGAACCCTAAAAATGAATCGCTAAATGTGTTGCTAAGCGCAAAACACGAAAACGGCTGGACCGATTTGGCTGATTCTTTTTTTCTTGTGTTTGGTTTTGTCAGGAGAAGGTTATTGTGAAACAAAAAGTAAGAAAGGTCTCAAGGGTAGGTAGAGGTAGGGTAGGGGTAGAGGTAGGGTAGGGGTAGAGGTAGGGTACGGTCCGGTAGAGTAGGGTAGGGGAAGGGTGTTGGCGGAATAGGGTAGGGTACGGGTAGTGTAGGGTTTGGGTAGGGTATCCGTAGGATAGGGGTAGTGGTATCGGTTGGGTAGGGGTAGGATACCACGCGGACGAAGTCGTGGCGGGTCAGCTAGTTATATATATAGATGTGATATAGATGTGATATTAACCACCATGGTTTCACCGCGGCACGCGATGCTTAATTTGAATAACGACTCGTGCAGCTATAATTATTTAGCTATAAGTTTCTCAAGAAATTTTATCAAACAATATCAATGCCACAATTTGAAAAGCAAAGAAAGGAAGTTGCAACGACTATTTAAATTATAATACATGTATCGTTTGATTTAGAGCGGTCTTTGTTCACTTCAATAGCTGACGACACAAAGGGATCGCCAACGTTTGAGCTTTTCTTAACTTCGCCAGTATATCTCTCTATTGAAGTATTGAAATCGAATGAATTTCGAAATAGAAAAATATGCGGGTATTTTGCTAAATTGATTATTAGGGTAGTCGTGTTAACGTTTCTCGGATAATCTCCGTTATCTTTATCTTTAGGCTACAATATAGAAGTTTGTAGTTGAAAAGATTTCTTATTACTTTGCCAATTAACAAAACTACGTAACTTTCGTAGTTATTTCTTTCAAGGATTCTTTCATACTTTCATTGTTATTTAATCATTTTCTTTTTTGCTTCTTTTCATGTAAAGTTAAATGTATTTTTCTTCTCAGAATTTCTATTCACACCTTTAGCTTAATTTTCTTTCTAAATAACATACACATAATATACTATTTTCTTAATCTTTGTTGCCGAAATTGGTTTTCTCTTTATCTGTTATGTTGATATTCCTTTTTTCGTTTAGCCGTTGTGTTGAAATTTAATTTTGTATGCTTGCTTATTTATTCAGTCGCTTCCAACTATTCCAAGTGGGTATAGTGTCACGTTGTCAACCCTTATCAGCTGAATAGGTGTTAAGTTAAGAGAGCACCGCGGGCTCATAGATATTTTTAACTTTTTTATTTTATAGGAGTATATTTTTTTGGATGTTGTTTTGTCCTTCTTATGTTATAAAGCGGAAATCTTTGGTTGTTTATATACGATAATCTTCGAAAGTACTGGTTGGATTTGGATGAAATTGGGTATGGAAGTAGCTTAAAGCTTGAGGAAGGTTAAAGGCTACTAGGTTTTTGCTACCGAGTGCAAAGTTGGGTTATGTTTTATCGTGATGTAGTCCACGGAACGAAGTCCTGTGGGAGTACTAGTATTTTCCTAATTTTTGACGTAGGGTTGTGTGTCGCATTTAATAGTTTTAAAAATTGGTTTTATATATTTAAACTAGCTGTGCCCGCGACCTCGTTTGCGTGTTCGAAATTAGCTACGCAGGTTATCCCACGTAAATCCTGATCTGGTAGGGATTCCCGGATAAAAGTAGCCTGTATCCTGCTATATAACTTTCTTTATTCCCAATGAAAGTCTCATTACAATTGGTTCAGCCTTTCCAGAGATTAGCCCGGTCAATAAGATATTTAAAAAAAAAAGTATTTGTTATTATAGGTTTTAGTTAAAACTGTCCCACCAAAAAAAAAACCTCACCAAAGCCTCACCAAACCTAGCCAAGTCTCGATGAAGCTACTTGATTCTCTATAAAAAGTAATGAAATCTCTAAGAAAAGGCAAGCCAAGTCTACGGTTCTTTACTGCGATTTCTTTATTAATATAGTTAGATTTTATGTGACCAGCAGTTGAACATTTTTTATGCACATTTACTCATTTACACATCCTATTCAACGGCCAAGTTAATTCAAGTCAAGACGCTTAATAAATTTTGTGAACACAGGATGTCGATAACTTTAATAGTTTGACTGGTCTGTTACGGTTTCTCCTCAGGGTCATCAGGTACTCCAGATCTTCTATGATCCTAGTTTTGATTCATGAGTTTTTTCTTTATGTGGACACTTAACACTACCTCTGTGCCAAATTTCAGCTCTCTAGGTTTATGGGAGGCACTAGTTCTGTTTTGATGATCCCTGAGTCGATAGTTAGCACAACTTTGCTTTTGCATAACTAAGGAAATAAATAAGCTGCAATTTAAGTGTGTGCTTATAGCTTACTAGATGACGATAATTTCAGCGTTTTAAATCTATCCAGAAGTCCTCAAAAGGATGGTACGGCAGTGTTTGCTTCGCGCTCGATCTGGCGGGAGCACTCCCGTGCCCCCAGATAAGTACTTGATAAATTACAGTTATTTCGAAATTACAGACATTTCCATTTTATTTATACGTATGTATGTGGGTGTATGTGTATAAATCCATATTATGTAGTGTGGATTATGTACATATTATAAATTGGTTTGGGTAATAAAACTGTCACTTTAACAGTTATGTAGTGTACCCATTCATCAAGTCTAATCCACCAATATTTTTGTTTTCTGGCACTATTTTCGCTGTCACCCTCCTTTTAAAACGTTTCCAACGTGTCATCCCTTGCAAAGCAGGCAGGGACACAAAAATAAAGTGTATAATACTAGTGTGCCGAATAACATTACGGTGTCCTAGAATTGTGCTGCTACCAATTGTAAAAGCCGTTTGCTTTTCGGCCTTCTCATCTAAAGGGTCATCTCGAGATCAAATTGAATGCTTTAAGTCGTAATTCGTAGGCAGTAGCCGGCGGGCTAAATTATAATTTTAGGTAATGGAAAAGGGGGCTCTTGGGAGTTTCCGGTGAGGTGAATTTTTTTTTTAATATAGCAGACTAGCACTTCGTCCGCGACGTCTTCTGCGTGGATTTTGGTGTTGCCCAAAATCAGTCTTGGTCTTGTTTTTGCATTTTCTAGACCAAGACCGCCTAATTTTAGCAAGACCAAACCAAGACTTACCCTGCAAGATTTAAGAGGGCAAGATGCAAGAACAAGACTAAGCCTGCGAGACTCTTGCGTCTTGCAGTTAGTTCAGACTGTCGTTTTGTTTGTGTTATTATTATTAAAATGAGTAAACTTACAATGCAAAGCACTGGGGTAGGGCGGGCGATGCGGGGGAAACAATGAAACTTAGGCAGCTCTGAAAAAAACTATTTATGTGTTCTTCGAGTTTGGATCGTTTGTCCAGAACCGAATTATTCGGTGAGAACGTTAATGCGCTGGCTGTGACGGAGGCGCTGCTTAAAGTTACTCCCACCAACAGCCGCGCAGCGCTCCCATTTGAGATATATTGTAAATACTTGTGTGTAAAAATTGTCAACAATACTAATCAAATCAGTGATGTCACGTCGCCCATTTTGTCTTTTAAAATCACACACATCCAAAAATTGTTGTTAACATTGTCTGTTGTTAACATTGTCGGTTTATCAACTTCTATCATACTCTAGTAAAAGCCTAGGCAAACCTAGGTATTTTTTATTTAATTAATGTAAAAAATGTACATTCATTTCATCAAAAAAGAACATAATACATACAATAATATTTACCTACATAATATCTACATTTTATTGTTACGTAGGCACACTATACCTATCTGGTAACGTATCTGTTTTATGAATCTTCCAATGAATTTTTATCAAAGAATGCCGTCCTTTATCGGTATTTCGCTTATAAATAGGAGTTTATTTCAATTTTAGTAATTCCAAATTAAGCTTCGTGTTTGTGTTTTTTTATTCTAATCCTTGTTGTTCTCAGAGTGATGAGTTTACAATTTGACATGAGTGACGAATATTCAAATTCAGTTAAGTTAATGTCATTCATTTGTTTTTTATATGTTTTAACCATATTTTAGCACATGTAAGCTTATAAAATGTAAACTTTAATTAAGAAACCGACGGGCTTTCGTGGGACACGGTAGGTGGCTCAGTTGGTTAGAGAGTTAGAGCATCGGCACAGATCGGTTCAGACCTCATCTGTGTTAGTTGATATTTTTTGTTTGGTTGTCCTTTACTATGCTTATGCTGACATAAGCATAGTAAAGGCCAAATGCTCAAGCTCAAAATGCACCTACTCTGTTACGTTGTTCTAAGATCTAAAGTAACGTTTAATAAATAGCAATAGGATAATAGTTCATTGCAAGACTCTTGCGCAAGATCAAGACCATGTGTATTGATGCAAGACCAAGACTGGCTAAGTCTCGTCTTGGTCTTGCATTTGGGCAACACTAGTGGATTTTAAAATAATGTATAGCCTATAGCACTCCCCAATAATGCAGCTTTTTACCAAAGAAATAATTTTTAGAATTGGATCATTAGTTCCGAAGATATCCCCTATATACAAATTTACAAACAAATTTTAACTTTTAATTATATTAGTATAGATATTTAAAAAGGTAAGCACTGGTACCCTAGTGGTTTCAGGCAACAAGTTGTAGGTCGTGGTTTCGTTACCCAGGCGGGCAAATAACTTTGAGTAATTTTCGTGGTGAAAATTATAGGTATCGTGAAGATACCGGCCTGTTTTAAGACCGAAAAATCTTTAGTCATGATAATGAAATAATGATGTTTATTTTGCAAATGGGTTATAAGTAACACTTTGACACGTCATTTTTTTTTTTTTCGTAAATGTAAGCTAGATGAGGCCAGTGTTTCCTAACTGACTACTCTGAGAAGAAACACTGAAACAAACTCCAGAGGTCAACGTCTCTTTTAAAGTCCATACAATGTGTAGTAATCAAATCATATGAGAGCCATGTAGGTTTATGTCTGTGGCGCCCTTTAAAGGACAGAATCATACAGATTTGAGCAGGTCCGTCCAAACAGTGCAAGCATTTGTCAAATATCGTGTAGCTCAACTTATATCTTAAGGAGCTTCAACGATTTGACGAAAAATACCAAAGTTAGGACATTTGGGCGGGCCGTATAAAGCACTCAAACTGCCAGACAGTGCGGTAATCTAACATTGCGGTAATCTATTAATAATATTTGTTGTTATCCCACATTGCCCTCACATTCACAATAAAGCTTTTGCTATTACAAAAAATATAAAAAAATATTGTCATTTTATGCAAACAAAAATTAAAAACTATAAAGTAATAAAAAAAAAAAATTAAAAGTATATTCTATTACTTGAAAAAGTAAATAATGTTGTCAAATAATCATTAAAATAAAATAAAATAAAGAAAAATGTAATGTAAAAGTAATAAGAAAAAAAAAACAAAAAACAAACAGAATTACAACATAAATGTAATTGGAGCAGCTCAATCCCAAGCATTTTTGTCAGCAAGATAGTCTTTGACAGAATAAAAAGCTTTCTGGCAAAATTTCTGCTTCACAAACGATTTAAATTTATTTAGGCTTAGTTCTTGGATATGACTGGGAAGCTTATTGTAAAAGCGTATACATTGACATCTAAATGAGCCCCCAATTTTTCAAATATCGTGTAGCTCAACTTATATCTTAAGGAGCTTCAACGATTTGACGAACAATACCAAAGTTAGGACATTTGGGTGGGCCGTATAAAGCACTCAAACTGCCAGACAGTGCGGTAATCTAACATTGCGGTAATCTATTAATAATATTTGTTGTTATCCCACATTGCCCTCACATTCACAATAAAGCTTTTGCTATTACAAAAAATATAAAAAAATATTGTCATTTATTTATTTATTTATTTATTATATACTTTATTGTACACCTTACAATACATTGTCATTTTATGCAAACAAAAATTAAAAACTATAAAGTAACAAAAAAAAAATTAAAAGTATATTCTATTACTTGAAAAAGAAATAATGTTGTCAAATAATCATTAAAATAAAATAAAATAAAATAAAGAAAAATGTAATGTAAAAGTAATAAGAAACAAAAAACAAAAAACAAACAGAATTACAACATAAATGTAATTGGAGCAGCTCAATCCCAAGTATTTTTGTCAGCAAGATAGTCTTTGACAGAATAAAAAGCTTTCTGGCAAAGTTTCTGCTTCACAAACGATTTAAATTTATTTAGGCTTAGTTCTTGGATATGACTGGGAAGTTTATTGTAAAAGCGTATACATTGACATCTAAATGAGCCCCCAATTTTCTTGAGCCTAGTTGAAGGAACAATAAATGTGTGCTTATTCCTAGTATATATATTGTGGATATCGCTGTACTTTTTAAACATAGTTTTATTTTTATGAGCATATAAAATATTTTCATAAATATATTGACAGGGCACAGTCATTATATTAATATCTTTAAACTTATCTCTGAGGGAGCATCTAGGACTTAATTTATATATTGAACGAATAGCCCTTTTTTGTAAAACAAAGACTGTCTGAATATCGGCGGCATTTCCCCACAAAAGAATACCGTACGACATTACACTATGAAAATAGCTAAAGTAAACTAAACGAGCTGTCTCTAGATCAGTTAAATTTCGGATTTTTCTAACTGAATATGCGGCAGAACTCTGTTTTTTGGATAGTCTATCTATATGTGGACCCCACTGAAGCTTAGCATCCAGAGTAATGCCCAAGAACACTGTTGCATCCTTCATGTGCCATCTTCTAACCCGCACTGGAACAGCGTAGTTGATTACAGTCTACGCATATAGAGGGGGCCTATGTCACAGCAGGGGACATCTTACAGACTCATTGTTTTTTTTGATACTTAGTGAGCATCAAATTTTATAGTCATTTCATTCTATGGCAGAAAACGATGTCATGTAGATACATAATACCAATTTCTTTTTTCAATATCGGCTTCATCTGACTTATATTAAACTAAGTTTCTGCCCGCGGTTTCGATCGCGTGTAGTCTTTTTTTTCAGCGAAAGAAAGTAATATTCTGTACCTGTCACTTTCCAGCCTTTTGACTCTGCACACAATAAAATCATCGATCTATTGCCTTGATTATTTCATCTGATATCCATTGATTATTCTTTCTCAGCATAACTTTATGATAACGGTAATTTTAAAAGATTTAGAAGAATGTTTTGTGTATGTTAATTAGTTTTCCTGTTAAGTAAGTGTCCTATAAATAAAATAACATAATGCAAAACAAAGATTTCAATAGAAGATGTGAAGTGTCATGGGCCATAAATTGCAGGCATGCACAGCTTCCTGGCGCCTTAAGTCTGAAATGGAATTCTGCTAATTAATTTGTAATTCAATTTATATTAAGATTCTCTATGAACGTTGGCAATTAGTTTTATTTAATGCTCTTGTTAATTTTTGTATCCGTTTTTGATTACAGCATTTAAAAAACAGTAATTAATTTCTTGCATTTTTTAATACCTGCTGGCAAGAAGAACGTTTATTTTGCTCTATTTTGTATAAGGATTTACTGTTTACCTTAAACAGAAAAAGTTACAAATAGGTATATTAAATAGATCTGGGTTTGCGGGAATTTTCTATCGAGATATCGCAGCCCCGGACCACAAGGGCCACTGAAGAAACAAAGTGGGTTTTTTACTGACACTCCCCTCCACTCCACCATGAGCGAGAGGAGGCATTAGATGACCTCCAAAAAAAAAGGGTTCCTTGTATGTACAGACGCCAGCACATCAACCTACCTCAATCTGTCAAATTTCTTTAATAGATTTTCAACTTTATGGTTAAAGAAATTAGGTTCAAGATTGATTGGGAAAATTTGACAGTTTCGGGTAGCTTCATGTGCTGTCGTCTGTACCTACTACGGTAACCATTCTTTTACTTCGTTTCAAATTAAAATATATTTTTTAATGAAAACGTACCTCATCCAGTAAAACAAAATCTTGCAAGAAACAGGTGACCGGCACAGCAGTATCTGCTCAGGTTAACTTTCAGTGTTCATTTCTCGGGTTACCAGAGACATCTATGTGACATTTCTTGTTCCTAACTCGGCCAGGGAGCGGTTTAATAAAGCGAATCTCTCCACTTTGCTAGACAATACTACGTTACGATGTACTTATTTAACTTTACTTGTACTTCAGTAGTTTCCCATACCGCAGCTAGATAAACAAACGTTATTGAGAACGATATAACAGTAGAATTTAGATGCAGGCATATTTGAATTTGTTTAGAGTCACTCACTTTTTTTTTAAACTTTAGTTTAACCGTTAACCTAGTATCATAAATATTTGCTACTCAAAACACTATAAAAACTTTTTACCAAAAAATTAAACCGACTCCCAAAAACACTGCAAAGTGAAAAATAATTTTAATTTCGGTAGTCGGTGTCTTTAGTTTTGTATTTTCGATTTTGGCACCGACATCCGAAATTAAAGTTATTTTTCACTTTGCAGTGTTTTTGGGAGTCGGTTTAATTTTTTGGTAAAAAGTTTTTATTTCACTCTTTATAGTTGGTCGATTTTTAATTTACCTAGTTAAAAGAGCCTAAATGTCAACTACTTATAACCTTTTACAAAATATTGCTTTTCCCAATGCTGGGCCGTTAATTTTTCAGGAGTTCTCCTGGTACTTCACCATCAGCTCTAATTCACCATATGCATTGTGACGAACATACAGTACTTAACATCCATATTCAAGTATTTGAATCGCAATTCACGAAATACTTATTATTGAGTAGGTTCGGTGGCCATCTGTGGTCTTCATCATCAGTTCCACTTCCCCAAATAGTATTTTTTGAGAGCAACTGCACAAGTTACTATAAGAAATACTCAAAACACCATAGGTGTACCTATAATATTTGAAGAGTTCCCTCGATTTCTCCAGGATCCCATCATCAGATCCTGACTTGGTGACAATGGGACCTATTTCAAAGTATACCCTTTCAAACAAAAAAGAATCTTCTAAATCGGTTCAGCCGTCTTCGAGTAATCGGTGATCATACATAAAAAAAAATAAACGCTTCGAATTGATAACCTCCTCTTTTGGTCGTTGGTTGAAAATGGTGATAAAACTTGGCTCAGAGAGAGATACATTTATACTCCAGAATGAGGAGAAAGAAAGGAGGTTACATGAACCTCCTTTAACCCGGTAAAATGGGTGTCGTTCTCGTGTTTCTCTCGACGGGCCCCCCTGGGGTGGATATCAGGATTGTTGAAGGATCAGAGTGAGGTTTTAGTTAGTAGAAGTCTGACACTCCCTTCCGCTCCACCCTAAGCGGGAAAAGTCATTCGATGATTTTAACACCCGGGAAAAAAATCGAGTAGACATCAGAACTTTCTTTAAATTATACAGTATGTTAAAAAACAGAGGGTGTTCCCGTTAACCCGCAATAGTATAGCATCCAAACATGCTAAAAAAATATTACCATTCGAAAACAAAAAGTTTTTTTTTTTAATATTAAAATATTCACTTAAAATGTTAAAATGATACGTAAAAGAAACACTCTGTACACGTGTACTTGAAGGACGGCAACGTCGCAATTTATTTATGAATGCTCCTACTTATTTATGAATGAATGAACCTACAGCATATAGTTATTTATTTTGGATTTTTCTCTTCATTAAATGATTGACTTCAAGAAACCACACACACGTATAGGTTTGATGAAAAAAAAAATAGATTCAGTTCCTTATTTTTTTTTTGAGAATACAAACTGAATACGTCTACCTACTAAGTTTCACACACCTATATGTAGTCTTAATAGTTTCGGAATAAAATGGTTGTGACATACGGACGGACAGACTGACCGACAGATATGACGAAACTATGAGGGTTACGGTTCCATTATGACGTTGTCAAAATTATTTAAAAAAGTTCAGGCAGGCGTGCGGCAGCCCACTGGCGGTAGTACCGACGGCGATACGCGAAGCGGTAGGCATATAACGCGTGGTCTTGAGCAAGTGACGGACACCTGCTTTTGCCCCCGACTTTGTTCACGTGGGAGGTTTTTCCTGCGTAAATCTCGATCTCGTGAGGATTCCGGGATAAAAGTAGCCTATGTGGTATTCCAGGATGTCAACTACTTACCTTTCATTGGTATCTATTCATTAGTTTTTGCGCGAAAGAGCAACAAACATACATACATCCTCACAAACTTTCGCATTTATAATATTAGTGTGATATTTTGCGTAATAGTATTGCGCGTGTCCGTGTATGTGGGTTCGAGGTTTATTGAGTGTACCTGTTTGTTCAAAACAACTGTTACCGCATCTAGTTTTTAAATATCGATGATTGATGATGTGTCAATAATTTCCATTCTTTGCGTGCACCTGTATGTGATTTGGAATGGAAAATGCACGAAAATGTATGTGTTCCGTGGCAGGTAATCTTTTCTAGAGGTCTATGCATATTCGTCCTTTTAAGGTTGGTCGATTTTTCTACCTGAGGCTCGGCGCTCCCTTAAATAAGAATACCGCAGTGAAGACATGAATTTAAACATTACCTGTTTATGGAAAAAATATCTGTTTAAAAAATTGTATATGCATAAGTAAATATTATTTTATGGTTTTACGATTAAATTTTAAATTTATTAATCGTAAAAAACTAGTGTTGAAACACAAAAGCGGTTGTACATCAAAAATCTAAATGCATAATGTACTATGAAGATTACTTAATATTATATTTCATCTTAATTTAATTTTAATAATGTTACTTCATAACGTGACATTTTAATACACACATCAAAAGTGTCTAGGGATCAACATATATTTTTGCAATAACTTTTCTCCTGATTGATATTAATTAAAATTTTCTTTAAGGATTCATCAAATAAAGTGTTTTCGTTTGTCACAGTAACGATAAACCAAGTCACCTTTGCATTAATAAAGAAATTTGCCAATTTCCTAATAAAGGGATTTTTGACATTTGAACCACTAACATTAAAGTTCGAAAAAAGACTGAAATAACAGTTTTCTTTAAAATTTTATTGGGTAACTTAAACAGTTAATAATCCGTGTTTCTACCGCGAACACTAACAACACAAGAACATCGGTTTGGCATACTCAAAATGAGTTCATCCAAATCACGCTGTGGAATGGCCGCCCATGTTCGTTGCAACAACAAAAAAAGGTCTTCTTGCGACTGGATACCCTCCATATTCGGCAGAGCTCTTCTCTGTAGCATATCCCATGCATGCTCAATCGGGTTCAAGTCTGGCGACTGAGCAGGCCAGAGCAGGACATTGATGTTAGCTGCGGCGAGAGTCTGTCTTACAACTCTTGCGGTGTGCGGTCGTGCATTATCATGCATTAACTGAAATAAGGGACCGATTTGCACTTGTAGAGGAACGATGACGTCAGATACAATCGTCTCAGCATAAATTTGAGCGTTGAGGTTGCCTCTGATCCAAATCAATTCAGTTCTTCCGCCGATCCAAATACCTGCCCATACCATGATGGTTCCACCACTATAAGGATGGACTTCCTGGCAGGATTTTAATCGCTGTTGGCGTCCAGGGGTTCTCCAGTGTCATATACGTCTTGTATCCGGTCTCATACCAAAACGAGACTCATCAGAAAAGCACACGAAACGCCATTGTTCTTCTGCCCAATTTCTGTGTTCAAGAGCCCATTGATATCGAATCCTACGATTGTGCATTGCTATAGGTGGTACCCGTAGCGGTCTTCGGGAATGAAGGTTCACTTCATGCAAGCGGTTTCTTACTGTTTGGTCGCTAATTAAGTTCCCTGAAGAGTGATGAAGCCTCACGGCTAACATCATGGCGGTTATTGTTGGAGCTCTTCGAGTTAAGATTTGAATGTATCGGTCTTGTCTCCGTATGGTGCAGCGATACCGTCCTCCATGGCGCTCAGCCACGGTACCAGTGCTTCGGTAACGTGTCCAAAGTCGACTGATAACACTCTGACTTGTATTCAGAGCTAAAGCCACAGTACGTTGCCGGGAACCAGCTTCTATCATTCCCACGGCTCTGAGCATTTCTTCCCTGCTTAAATGACGTCGCCGCTCCATAATAACGTTGGTTTTAATCAGTAGTAGGGAAACAGTAGCACTAATAATGTCTTCAATGCGTTGTATGTTTTTATAGGGAAAATATTGACAGCTGATTTTCATCTTTTACTCGAATTTGATTAACAGTTCCTGTTTCAAATTATGAAATGCACCAAAAAGGATCCATATAAAGGAGATGGCTAAACGACTGCCCCCAGCATGAATAGGAATTTCACACTAACCAGTAATATTGAAATATTCATTCATAAATTATTTAGTGTTTAATAATTTCTTATAACTTTCGTGAACTAATAAACATAAAAAAGTTTCATAATTGATTTTATGCTTTGTTTTGGTTTGATATGACAAGTTCAAGTACTGCAAGCTAGGGTTGAGACATATCGCATTTCCAGAATGTCAAATCCAAATAATTGAAGTAACATCGATTCTTAACATCGGTTATCAAAACGATTTATTTTCAGAAACTACATAAGTATAACTGGATAAGTGTGTTACTAACACTTCGGACGCACAATCTTACTACATATTTTGTGTCTGTCAAGGTCAACAACTACAATTTTTTTTTCCCTCAACTTTTTCAAGTATTTTATCGATTTTGTCTTATTACATTTGGAATCTGATCCCTCTATGAAAAAAAAAAAACAAACGTCAGACGTCGTTTGAACGCTCTGCCGTTTATTCTTTCGTTGTGCTTTTTGGATTTGGATTTTTTCTAGTTTAGGCAGAATTGTTTACCTACCTACCTCAATACAGAAATTATAAATATTTGGCTCAGTTAATCTTTAAGATCTTTTTCAATACGTTCATCATTTCAACCATAATATTATTCACATTGTTTGTGAATACTGTCTTTATTTTAAGTCATTTGGATAAGTAGTTTAGGTTTTACAACAGAAAACTTATATTATTATGATTTTTGTGGAGATTATCTATCGTAAGTCCGTTGTATTAAGTTTTTTTGGTACAATTACCACTTTGTAGATATTTAACTCAAGTTCCTTAGTCAAAATCCCCAATGAAAATCACAATTATCGATTAAAATCGTCGCAGAAATATTAAAACGCCTAGATAAAAGTTTATAGCAATGTCATTGTTTGAAGTTTTTGTACCTTTGTCGTAGGAGTTACGTGATTTTATTTTCAGGATTGTGCAGATATGAAAAGTTCCTGAAGATTTTTAATTACAAAATACTCATTTTCAGCTACTCAGTAGTATATATTGCTAGGAATCATGTTTATTCATTGCTGGGGCAGTCGTCCATACTTCAATTTAGCCATGTCCTTTATAAAATCATAAATTTATTACAAAGCCACATCTCAATCTCAAGAAATCCGCATAAAAATGCTTGATCCCTAGACACTTTTGATGTGTGTACTTATGTCAGTTTAATAAAACGACATAAACAAAAGTAAAATTAATAAAAGTCTGAAATAGTTTCAATGTACACTGCGAGCCATTGTGGTGAGGCCAACAAAGAGTTTAATATAACTCAGTGGCACAATAATAAAGAACTAAAAACACAATATTCAATATGACTGGACAATAAGAAACGTGGCCCATTCACTTGTACTTGCAGTGTAGTTTTATGAGTAATTTTGAAATTATTAGAACTTTGCTATACATAGATTGAGTGGTTTTGTTTCGGTAGCAAAATCATAAAATGACTCAAACCGGACTCACCTCGGGGTGGAGCTGAAGGGAGTATCAGACTTCTACTGAGAAAAAACCCACACTGTTCTTTCAGTTGCCTTTACGTTTAGGGGCTGCGATATCTAGATGAAAAATTCTCGCAACTTTGAGATAGATTTTAGTGGTGGGAATTTACGTTTGAGCTCATTTCTAATGATGATTCATATGATTTTATGTCATGATTTATATTACCTACTGAAAGAGTAACATAAGTGCTTTTTATAATTCGCTCAAAAATAAACCATTCCATCACGTTGGGTACCACGCAGTGTTTTAAATAGCATGTCAGGATCTGAAGCACTTAGCGAAATTAATCGAGACTAATATGATTAAAAACTATAAAAATATATGATACATTATTATTTTTACAGTCTTCGAAATTACATAACGTTTGCAAAATTTCACTAATTCGCACTGAGCCCAAGTGGTAGCTTAGGTTACAGCTCATCTAGGAGAGGGATCTCCTAGAGGGGAGGCCTGTGGCTCATCTAGGAGAGGGATCTCCTAGAGAGGAGGCCTGTGTCCTAGCCGGGGAAAAGTTGGCTGGTTAAGGGGAGATTATTCTTTGTCATCTAAATGATATTGATTTTGGTTATTAAATGACATTTTTCTCCTTTTTTCTCGTAAAGTTAAGCTAGTTTAGGCCGTCAATATCGTTGAGTAGGATATTGTTGGATAGGTTTTTGATATGCTTAGTAATAACGGATCGGTTGGGGTCAGTGAAATGTTATATAAATATTTTACGAAGGCATACGTAAATTGAAATAATTTCAGCTAATCCGCAAAATATTTAAAATATCTTTCCTATCCAATAAACCCGTATGAGACAGAAAAAATAAAATTCGGTACAACCTAAATAAAAAGGTATATTAATATTAGTTAGATTTTAACGTTTTGTTATATACCTATACTAAAATTATACAAAGGCAAGATTAATTTTTTCAAAGAGAATTAGCAATGTGTGTCGAACCTGTCCAACTAAGCTAAATACGCTCCTGTCTGGAGTGAGTTCACGGCAAAAGTGTAATGGGTCCCAACTAGCACAGATGGGCTGCATTAGTGCTTTGGAGCGTATCCGATTATTACTTATGGTATTAGACGTAAGCGCTAGAGCTTCTACTACAGACTTAAAGCAGCCGCTTTAGCGCTATTTGGGCGCCATTTTATGCAGCCTAAAGTTCTATTTAACCTGCACAACGGTTGCATAAAGGCTCCTCAATAGCTATAAAGATTTATTAACGCTATACTAAAGCTCTCGTAGCGCTGCTTTTGAATGATCTTGAACTACTTTGAACTGAATGAATTGATTACAGTTCTTTATTGTATATCTTCAATTGACATTATTTGTAATATTTTGGTAAAGTGTTTTCGTCGCCATCATGAAAATAAAACAAAAGTAAAAGTTTGTATTCTGTATTAGCAAAATATATAAAGATACTTAAAACGCTGTCCAGTTTACTGTAGATATATAAGATAATTTTCGAGTAATTTTAACGCGCTTTTATAATATTTAAATAATTAACAAAAGATATGTGATATTTTTTATTTGCTATACAGAATAAATTTTATTTCCGTATTTTTACGTGTCGATAACTAACTATTCGCAAGTGGTCGATTGTTTATCGGTACATTTAATGCACATTTAGCTGAAAAACCACTGTATATCAACTCAATTTTGCAAGTGAATTATGAGTTTTCTTAAAAAAATCATGGCTTCATTGTAATGTAGTCATAATCTGCAGTTTTAGCTGTAATAATTCCCTTTTGAGAATTACAGCGCTAATTTTCACCCTTCTAATGCTTCCAGTGATTTTTGTTTCCTTAGTGCAATTCACAGCCACAAAAAGCTCCTATTTTCCTGTTTTTGTGGTTATAAGATACTTATTCGAATGGTTTCCATTTTGGAGATCACATTTTGGTGAACGTTTTTAAGGGTAGACCACGGATGGTCTACCCTTAAAAACGTTCACTTAACATAGAAATTGTACGCTTCTCAACTTTAAAAACAAATCCAAGATTACGGTGTTTTAATTACGATACTTGAATTTACATCCGATATTTCTACATAAACAATTAAACATGATACAGGTTATTTTTCAAATAGATAATCATCAAACGTCTCAATAATAGTTTACACTATTTTGTTGTCGGTAGAAATAAGATCCAGTTACTTTATAATATATGTTTTGTTATAATATATGTTTATTGTCATAAAAATTGTTACAATAGCTGTTGAAGCCCTCACTCCTGAGCTAGGTAATAACCTGTGTCACAGGAGTCAGTGTCTTCTCCCATTTTTGTTATTTATTTACATTTTTACAACATAAAATATTTATAAGTATTCGTAAAACCATATAATTATAAAAACGTGTCTGCATGCGCGCGTGGCGTGTGTGTGTGTATGTGTGTGTAGTGTGAGTGTATGTGTGTGTGTTGTGTGTGTGGGGCATGATTCTTGAATAGTTGTATATAGGTAGGTATGTATGTATATTACAATTGCTGATTATTGGAGAGTTTGTATTAATACGTTTTCGGTTTGTGTATAATCTAATGTTTGTAGCCACATATTTATTTTTTTCTTAGCTTCATTTTTTGAAAGGGGATTGATAAGAAGCAGTTTGTTAATTTTATTATAGGTATACACTGCCAGAAAGTGGTGTTGTCGTCTAGCCGCGGCAGTCTTACATTTTACGGCTTTACATGTGTTAGTTATAGTGCGTTTATTTTTGTTTGCTTGATTACCATAATATGAAGTTTAAACATTTCAATTAACTGCATTGTTTTATTACAGAATGCCTTTTAAAATAGTTAAAACTATAAATGCAGACAAGGAAGAGCTGTCAATCTGCCCTTCAGGATGGGAAATATCGCTAGATCAGAATAAAGAAAATTTGTCAAATGAAGATAATATTCCTATTCAAAAGACATTGCCTAATGATGATGAGAACGTTGCACAAAAAAAAACGTAATTTGGCTAAAGAGGATAATGGATCCTGTGATGGTACTGCGCCAAATCCAAATGTTGAGACTGATATCTTTATACAATAAGAACCCAAGAAGAGGTTTTTTAGGGTTCCGTAGCCGAATGGCAAAAAACGGAACCCTTATAGTTTTGACATGTCTGTCCGTCCGTCCGTATGTCACAGCCATTTTATTCCCAATCTATTAGGACTATACATGTAAAACTTGGTAGATAGATGTATTCTGTGAACCGCTTTCCGATTTTAAGAGAAAATTTAAAAAATATTTAAAATAAAGGGGGCTCCCCATACATGGAACTGAAACTGAAAATATTTTTTTTCATGAAACCTATACGTGTGTGATATTTATAGACAGGTCTTTAAAAATGACATTAAGGTTTCTAAAATGACTTTTTCATAAAGTTAATTGTTTCAAAGATATACGCTTCCAAATTGGTAAAATGTGTGTCCCCTCCCCCTCTAACTTCTATAATAATGAAGTGAAAAATCTAAAAAAACCATATTTTGTAGATCTTAATGTAAACTTTCAACCAAAATTGAACGAGATCGAGTCAGCAGTTTTTGAGATACAGTATATTTTATAAAACCGCAAATATAACTTTGTAATTCATACAAATACTATGAAAAACGAAGTTATTTGGCGTAGCTGTAAAAATTGTAAATAAGCTAGTTTTAAGAAATTTGTAAGGTTTTTGTTTTTTTTTTTTTTCAAATTAATATATTAAGTATATTATATTTATTATAGTTACTACGGAACCCTTCATGGGCGAGTCCGACTCCCACTTGGCCAATTTTTTTATTAAGTTTGTGATTTATGAAATGTTGAGATTAATCTTCTTTAAAATTAAAAGCTTAAAAATTAAAATACTTTAGTACTAGATGATTAGCAGGTTCACTGGAATGTTCAGCCATGTTTGACGATTTTAGGACGTTTTCATAAACCTTGCGTACTTTCCTGCGATAACCTCCACTTTTATTTATTAATTTCTATCGTTTAGTATATGAATGATACAAAAAAAAAGTTTTTTTTTGTAATATTTACAAAAGCGGCTGTAAAAATGGCGAATGGATTGATCCTGTAAGGAAGAAGTTATGACTATTGTATTACTAAAGGCAGTTTTTGTTTCTTTTTAGGGTATTTAATGTAGTTTTTAGTCGCACTAATGAATTTTTTGTAACTATAGTATGCATAAGAGCATTTATTATTTCTATAATAAAACTTGTAGTAGTATAATAGTGGTTACTATAACTCCTGTACAGGTGCTGCAAACAGTCTACAATTAACTCCTTTTTGTAGTAAAGTAATCTATAAAAGTTACAATGGAAACCACTGTACAGCTGTAAGTGGCAGAATGACCATCGTAATTCTCATATAAAGGTGTAAGTGGTAAATGAGTTCTACAGTGAACTACTGTGAAGGCTAGGGTAGTATTTGATTCAGCTTGTAGCACTTTACAGCTTGTAACTTTTATAGCTTTAGACGTTTACGGATGCAGATATGCAACTTTGAACTGCTTGTTGAACCCTTATTTACCCTTACCGCTATCATATTTTGGGGAAATTCTACCAATGCTAACACGGCATTTAAGGCCCAAAAGAGATGCATTAGAGCGATGTTTGGACTAAAGTCGGATCATACATGTAAACCATATTTTAAAAAATACAAGCTACTGACTCTTCCTTGTCTCTACATCCTCGAAACCGCAATGTTTGTTAAAACAAACCCCAATTTGTTTCCACGTCTCCAGGACGGGGTACCGCGTAACAGACGGAATATGACCATTCTTCGAGTCTATCCAGCTAAAACGAAACTCATGCGCAAAAGTATCGTCTGCATGGCGCCCACTATATTTAACATTTTGACTAAACGTTGGAAGGAGCTAAATAGTAAGGCATTCAAGCATCAACTAAAAAGGTTTCTTTCGCAAAAGGCATACTATTGTGTCTCTGAATTTGTAAACGAAAAAGTGTTTTCTTTTGACTGATCGACTTAACTACTGAGACTTTTTCCTGACATTAATATTATTATATTTTTTCTGTTGACATAAATACTATTGAATATGAATGTAATTAATATAGAATCTGGACATTAATACTAAACTATATTTGACATGTAATACTAAATTGACAATGGAAATTTTGGATAAGAATGATTTTAAATTTATATAATTTTCAACTTTGTAGATGCCTATTTGAGTTAATGTTTTGATTATTTGTAATTACTGTTATCAACTATGTGAAATATTTGTACGCCGATACTGACGGCTAAACATGACTGGACTCAAACAAAATAATATCTTGCATGCTCTTGTATGTATCATCTCATCATCTCTCTCTCTTAAACCGCTATTTTACGGCCGAAAGTAACAAAATAGGCTGCTATTTCCAGTAATGTGCTCGTTGGGGTGAGCTTCGAACTCGCGCCTATGGACTATAAATTTTCGCAGGGTCCTCTAAGGGCTTCCGATTGGTCTTTTTTGGAGGTGACGGAGTTCTTTCTATGTGCTGTTGGTGAACACCGGGGTGGTTTTAGTGAGGGAAGAGACCCACACTCCCTGGTCATCTCGCTGAAGGTCCAGGCACCTTTTAAAGGTTTGCCCCCGACAGCAAAAGGTGTTCTGAGGACGCGCTTAAGGGCTTTTGACCAAAACAACTTTCCTCAAGAGCGAATTCGCGCCGAAGCTAGTAATCTTAACGTTAGAATCAAATTAATCTAACACCGCAGACTTACCGATGAACGTGAGGGATCTATAAGTTTTCCACTCTTAAAAGAAAAGAATAAATGCCCAAACGAAGAATATTTATGTTCAACCATTTAAAAAAAGGGTTATATTTTTATGATTACAATCGTAAACCTTATGAATACGGGGTTACGGTAGATTTTTCAAGCTCAATTTAACACGTCTTATAACTGTTCTCACAACATTACACCCATTATTTATTGTGTGGGTAATGTTAAGAATCTCGATGGTTCTTTTAATATTTTGTTTTGTAAATAAATCTTTGTTTGTTCCTGAAACCAAGTACGATAAAAATGGAACAATTGGGTAATAATGAGATGCTAGGGTCAAAGGATCATAAACGATTTAAAGTCAAACTAAACTTTATTTCAACACACTTTACTACCCTAGATGCACTGTAAGAGAATGCCTAAAACATTAACCTTGTTGAATCGACCGCATTCAATACATTTCCATGAAATATCCAGATTGCTAGTCACAATTTTTTGTTCCTTATTTCCGGTAGTTTATAATTTGTTCACTACGTTCAAAACTCGATTTTCTAGAACTTCTAACGATCCTATATCTTGAATGTCTTCGTAGCTCACTTCCTCAGTGTTGTCAAGCTGTTTAAAACTGGAAACAGGTTTTATCATGTTTTCGTACTTATTTTTAAGTGATGTTTCCTTCGTAAGACGCTTCGTGAAGAAAGGTGTGATATTAGATTTGCGATGCGTTCCGCTGAGTAGGTTCTTCTTATTATGT
The DNA here is from genome assembly GCA_943138885.2 of Tholera decimalis. Lineage (NCBI taxonomy): Eukaryota > Metazoa > Arthropoda > Insecta > Lepidoptera > Noctuidae > Tholera > Tholera decimalis. The sequence goes on along the minus strand of OW964552.2, from coordinate 5,536,610 downwards.
AAGGATATAGTTTTTATTATATTCGTATTAGAAAAATATGTGCTTACATACACATATTTTATATATATATACACTTTAAAAATAGGTACATATTTTTATTTTTACTATTGGTTTTAGACTTTTGGTGGTCATAGTCGTAACTCTATCTCCACACTGCTATTTTAGTAGTCGGTCGTCCTAGTAGGTCGAGCTGTAACAAACTAAGTAACTATGTAATAAAATCTAAGAATCGGAATTACACGCAATTCTAATTCATGTGTCATCATGAAACTTAGCAATTATATTATGTAGATTAGATGACAGTACAACATTATGGTACCATCGAGCTGGTCTAATGATGGAAGGTTACTTCTAGGCAAGCGTGCTTCACTTTTAACCACATCATCGCTTAACATCAAGTGAGATAGTGGTCAAATGCGAGCCTATATACAAAAAAAAAAACTATATTGTATAGACGTGAACACGTATTAGACAGATATTATAAATGTGGCAGCTAGTGTTTGCGATTTGGTGAATAGTTATGTAGTTTCTGCCTAGAATTTTTTAAGTCTTGAGTGTAGTGTATAGATTACCTACTTCTAGGTAAGCGTGCTTCGTTGTCGACCACATCATCGCTTACCATCAGGTGAGATGGTGGTCAAACACTATAGTTAACTAAATAAGTCAGGCAGAAAACAATAATTCGTACTTTATTGCATAACAACAAACAAGTATGTTCTTTGTTTCAATACATCTAATATGAATATTTATAAATAATTTCTTGTAGCTTCTGCAACAATGTATTGGTTCATTATAATTATTCTTGGAACTCGGTATTTATTATTTATTATACTATATAAAGCTAAATTACCACTGACTGACTCACTCACTCATTGACATAATTGTTCTCCCAGATGGTGGATGGGGAGGTGGGTATATTTTGACAGATTCGTAAACAAGTAACTCTCAAACCTACGGGAAAAGTGCCAAACCCCCCCTTTTCCCCCCCCTTCTCCCCCCCCCTATCGTATCTCGGAAACTACGAGACCCGTATTTTTTTCTTTTTACGGATTCGTATAGAGGAGGCTCGGTAAAGTAAAAACCATTTTTCAAAGTCCCCCCCCCCCGCCCCCCTTCTCCCCCCTTTAGGCGGATCTCGGAATCTAAGAGACTTGGAACATTTTTTTTTCAGATTCCTTTAGAGGGGCAATGCTTTAGTCGAAATACTTGTGCAACCCCCCCCCCCCCCCATCACACCCCCCACTTTTTTTTTTTTTTTTTCACAAGCACGCGAGGTGCTTGCACCTCGCGCAACACGCAAATACTAGTTATATTATATAAAGCTAAATTACCACTCACTCACTGACTCACTGACATAATTGTTCTCCCAGATGGTGGATGGGGAGGTGGGTATATTTTGACAGATTCGTAAACAAGTAACTCTCAAACCTACGGGAAAAGTGCCAAACCCCCCCTTTTCCCCCCCCTTCTCCCCCCCCCTATCGTATCTCGGAAACTACGAGACCCGTATTTTTTTCTTTTTACGGATTCGTATAGAGGAGGCTCGGTAAAGTAAAAACCATTTTTCAAAGTCCCCCCCCCCCGCCCCCCTTCTCCCCCCTTTAGGCGGATCTCGGAATCTAAGAGACTTGGAACATTTTTTTTTCAGATTCATTTAGAGGGGCAATGCTTTAGTCGAAATACTTGTGCAACCCCCCCCCATCACCCCCCCCCCTGTTTTTTTTTTTTGTTTCACAAGCACGCGAGGTGCTTGCACCTCGCGCAACACGCAAATACTTGATTTAGAGGGGCAATGCTTTAGTCTTTTTCACAAGCACGCGAGGTGCTTGCACCTCGCGCAACACGCAAATACTAGTTATACTATATAAAGCTAAACTAGATTACCACTCACTCACTGACATAATTGTTCTCCCAGATGGTGGATGGGGAGGTGGGTATATTTTGACAGATTCGTAAACAAGTAACTCTCAAACCTACGGGAAAAGTGCCAAACCTCCCCTTCCCCCCCCCCCTTCTCCCCCCCCTATCGTATCTCGGAAACTACGAGACCCGTATTTTTTGTTTTTTACGGATTCGTATAGAGGAGGCTCGGTAAAGTAAAAACCATTTTTCAAAGCCCCCCCCCCCCGCCCCCCTTCTCCCCCCCTTTAGGCGGATCTCGGAATCTAAGAGACTTGTAACATTTTTTTTTTCAGATTCATTTAGAGGGGCAATGCTTTAGTCAAAATACTTATGCAACCCCCCCCCCCATTACCCCCCCCCCACTTTTTTTATTTTATTTTTTATTTTCACAAGCACGCGAGGTGCTTGCACCTCGCGCAACACGCAAATACTAGTTATACTATATAAAGCTAAATTACCACTCACTCACTGTCTAACTGACTCATTGACATAATTGTTCTCCCAGATGGTGGATGGGAAGGTGGGTATATTTTGACAGATTCGTAAACAAGTAACTCTCAAATCTACGGGAAAAGTGCCAAACCTCCCCTTTTCACCCCCCTTCTCCCCCCTCCCTATCTTATCTCGGAGACTACGAGACCCGTATTTTTTTCTTTTTACGGATTCGTATAGAGAAGGCTCAGTAAAGTAAAAATCATTTTTCAGTCGCCCCCCCCCCCCCCTCTTTTCACCCCCTTTAGGCGGATCTCGGAAATTAAGAGACTTGGAACATTTTTTTTTTCAGATTCATTTAGAGGGGCAATGCTTTAGTCGAAATACTTGTGCAACCCCCCCCCATAAGCACGCGAGGTGCTTGCACCTCGCGCGACACGCAAATACTAAACACCCCCCCCCCACTTTTTTTTTTGGTTATTTTTCACAAGCACGCGAGGTGCTTGCACCTCACGCAACACGCAAATACTAAACCCCCCCATCTCCCCCCATCACCCGCCCCCTTTTTTTTTTTTTTCACAAGCACGTGAGGTGCTTGCACCTCGCGCAACACGCAAATACTAGTTATACTATATAAAGCTAAATTACCACTGACTCACTGACTGACTGACTCATTGACATAATTGTTCTCCCAGATCGTGGATGGGGAGGTGAGTATATTTTGACAGATTCGTAAACAAGTAACTCTCAAACTTACGGGAAAGTGCCAAACCTCCCCTTCCCCCCCCCCCCCTTCTCCCCCCTCCCTATCGTATCTCGGAAACTACGAGACCCGTATTTTTTTTTTACGGATTCGTATAGAGGAGGCTCGGAAAAGTAAAAACCATTTTTCAAAGTCGCCCCCTTTGCCCCCCTTCTCACCCCCTTTAGGCGGATCTCGGAAATTAAGAGACTTGGAACATTTTTTTTTTCAGATTCATTTAGAGGGGCAATGCTTTAGTCGAAATAATTGTGCAACCCCCCCCATCACCCTCACCCCCCCATTTTTTTATTTCATTTAAAGAAAACACGCGAGGTGCTTGCACCTCGCACAACACGCAAATACTAGAACTAACTCTCAAACCTACGGGAAAAGTGCCAAACCTCCCCTTTTCACCCCCCTTCTCCCCCCTCCCTATCGTATCTCGGAAACTACGAGACCCGTGTTTCTCTTTTTTTACGGATTCGTATAGAGGAGAATTGGTAAAGTAAAAACCATTTTTCAAAGTCGCCCCCCTTGCCCCCCTTCTCACCCCTTTTAGGCGGATCTCGGAAATTAAGAGACTTGGAACATTTTTTTTTTCAGATTAGTTTAGAGGGGCAATGCTTTAGTCGAAATATTTGTGCAACCCCCCCATCAACCCCGTCCCCCATTTTTTTTTTTCACAAGCACGCGTGGTGCTTGCACCTCACGCAACACGCAAGTACTAGTTATACTATATAAAGCTAAATTACCACTCACTGACTGACTGACTGACTGACTGACTCATTGACATAATTGTTCTCCCAGATGGTGGATGGGGAGGTGGGTATATTTTGACAGATTCGTAAACAAGTAACTCTCAAACCTACGGGAAAAGTGCCAAACCTCCCCATTTCACCCCCCTTCTCCCCCCTCCCTATCGTATCTCGGAAACTACGAGACCCGTATTTTTTTCTTTTTACGGATTCGTATAGAGGAGGCTCGGTAAAGTAAAAACCATTTTTCAAAGTCGCCCCCCTTGCCCCCGTTCTCACCCCCTTTAGGCGGATCTCGGAACTTGAGAAACTTGGAACATTTTTTATTCAAATTCATTTAGAGGGACAATGCTTTAGTCGAAATAATTGTGCAACCCCCCCCATCACCCCCCCATTTTTGTTTTCACAAGTACGCGAGGTGCTTGCACCTCGCGCAACACGCAAATACTAGTTTAATTATAATATTAATTGGACACTGCATGATCTTCAAATTACTATAGTTTCATTGTTCCAATAATTTTATACAAATAAAAACCACAAATTGTTCATGTTTTCGAGCAAATGTCTAAATATTTACGCAGCCATGTTTTGACATTATTTTATTGGATATGCTTATGCATATTTATTGCATAGGAAAGTCTAATGTGTTTTGTTTTGATGCATGTTATTCATCAAACAGATATGTATGTAAAAAAATATTCGTTTATTTTAAGACTGTGCAATAGTCATTTATAGGCGGTTTTAATGTATTGTTAAAACTGCGGTTGGGGTAAAACATAAATATAATCCTACTAATTCCTACTAATAATATTATAAATGCGAAAGTTTGTGAAGAAGTATGTATGTTTATTGCTCTTTCACGCAATATCTACTGAACGGATCTGAATGAAATTTGGTAAGTTTATATCCTAGAATAACACATAGATAATTTTTTATCCCGGAATTCCCACGGGATCGAAAACCCATCCACGATCGACGAATCGAATCCCACGAACGAAGACGCGGTCAGAAGCTAAGATTAAAGAATAAATAAAATAAGTTTCAAGGATAGTATTGTTCTTAAAACTTATTTTGAAAAATCTTTTTAGTTTTGATGATTGTATATTTTTTTATTCTTCTTTTATTTAGGGCTATATATCTCCATGGACATGCGAGCCCCAGCGTTCCCTAATTTTGATCTCTTATTAGGGAGAGAAAAATCTTATTTCCTAAAAAGAGTGAGAGTCATTGGTGCAAAATCATGTTTTCTGTCAGATTATGGTTCTGCAGAAATACTTAAAAGGCCCTTTGATTGTAAGTGTTTATATGAAATTTTTGCACGAATACCTCTCTCTTTCACTCTTTTATATTTTTTACATTCTGCAAGAATGTGCTTCACATCATTCACCATGCCACATACATCGCAATTGATTGTATAATAATCATCTTAACTAAAATTATTACTTGCTTTTTAATGGAATTTCCGATTTTAATCGTTATAAAAGTAATCAACAGTTATTAAAAAACCGTTGAAGGCAATGATAGAAGGCATACAGAACGTGAATAAACACAAACAGATTTTTGTTACCTTTTCTCGCATCTTATTATCAAAATCCGCATCATTTATAAATAACAATATCGAACCAACAAAGGCTACAATCTCAATATTGAAAGTTAATATTTCAAATCTGGATACGAATATTGAATTACCGGCCCGCTCATTCTTTTTAATCCATGGATCAGACCCGAAGCCCAGACAAAAGTATTCATTACATAAATGGAATTGTTATTTTTTCCATCTGTATTCCCTTGCTCTTTCGGGCGTTACGTTTTGTTAAAAAAATTCCTTTATCATGATAAAGCATATTGGGTCGGGACTGATAGCACTTTTGCATTTTCTTGAAATTATCATCAGTATTCCTATGGCCTTCTTCATTACTTGAAGGTCTTGTCTTATTGTCTTTTTCTAGACCAATATGCAGGATTTCCACATTTTGTATTCATTTGCTTCTCAAGTGTATATATTTATTATTTATAACGATTTATATTTTAGGATACTAGGTTTTTTGAGTTATTACTTTTTGTTACTAATTTCACTTTTCACGCACATGTTGCACCTCCCACACTATCTCTTCACCACTCATTATTGAATGGTAGAGAATGCCTACGCCTGCTAACCACTACGCTACATCCTGTGTTGCGTCAAATTAATCTGGAAGCTGAGACCAAAATATATTGAAAATGACGAGAGAAACTTTAAAATAACAATAAACACCAAATCAGATCCGTTATAACAAGGCTTGCTGTATATTACTGTATGGTGTATATACGATCATACATTTAATTATAAATGTCTGGCAGCTCCGATTTCTACTAATAACTTAGACAGAACTCTTGAATGGAGATTAATCTTACTAAGCACATATTGCAAGCTTTATGAACATTCTGTTCCTAGTTACAAGACGGTAAGAGTGTATAATTATGTTATTTAATGTTCATATTAATAATAATTATAAGCTTGTTTTTAATTTTAACTTCAGAATGTTACACCTTTTTCTAGTGTCATTGTTCACAAACTAAAATTGCACGTTCCTAAATAAAACGGAAAAAATTCTAACGTGTGTCATTACGTTCTAGTTTTTACCAGCGAAATTGTTCTAGTATCCCATGATTTATTCTATATCGAAGATTTGTCCAATTCCGCGAGATTTACTACAATTTCCTTCTACCTATTCCACATATTTGCATATTTGTAAAAGCTAGTTAGTGGCTGCTCAATAGTTGAAATTGGAACATAATTTAAATGCATTATTGTTTAAAAATATTAGCTTTAGGCACACCGTCTCCACAAAAATTGTAACTGCCAAAATTCCGTCAGCGTAATTTTTTTAGAAAGGGGTACAAAGGTTTTGCTTCACTTACTGATATACATGCAAACTTTCACATTCATAATACTAGTAGTACAGCGCCGGGTATTAATCACCTCAAATAAAAAAGAGTCACGAAAGCAAAAATAGATTAAAACCACCATTTTGATGACCGACATTTAAAAAACAGTTACGCACATAAATCAGACTCGATTTATTAAATCGAACATCGGCTAACGCTGCGTAAAGTTTTAGTGACAAATAAAACATTTTCGTACTAAAATAAACCGTTTTTAGTCCATAAATGTTCGGTATCGCCCACTGGTATTGATTGGAATGCACCCGCTCACTATTGCCGTCAAATGTCCAAGGCTTCTCACTGGGGTTTCATCCCCCACGTGATTCCAAATCCTGTTTTTGCAGACATTTAGAATCCAATTGATAGTAGGGGAAGAGTGTCCTCGTTGTCTCAAGTACTATTTGTCACAAGCCCAATATTTAATAAAGTAAAAGGATTTAAGGAACGCGAATATTGACAAACTGGAACGCATCCCAGTGCTTCCAACATTAGAAAGTGTCATGACCGCTAGTCTATTGCATCGCTGTGTGTTGTGAAATTTATAAAAATACGTTTGGTGAGTAAATTTTACTCTATACTTTTAACTTAGTTATTGACTATGTTTAGTTATGTATTATGTTGTTTCTCATATATTTTGACTAAGAAAATAGTAAATTTTAATATAACATCAAAAATGTTTTCATTTGTGAACATTTAGAGTTTATTATTTGTGTGTTTATATTTTTTTATCTCCGGTACATGTTGTCTCAATGTTTTTGGGGCTAGTTGTCACTGTGACAACAAACCCCGAGAAACATTTAATTATTCTAACAAATGTTATATTTTTTGTTTCATGTTTTCTACATGTATGCCTAGAAATCATAATTAGTTTACCACCAGCCATAACTCCCCAGAACATAATGTCTGGCTTTTAAGTGAGTAGCATATGGCCCTATAATCGTAATACCTTCACTGACATAGACTTTGCACCATCTTATGTAACCGATAGACCTGAAGTTGACCAGGAAATCGATCAGGCTATACAGAGCGAAGGTGGTTTTGTTCCAAACACGGAACATACCCCAGTTTCTTGTGGGACACCCTCCCCAATTCCTGGAACCAGTGCAGCTACTCCTCCAACATTAGATTTACCAACGCCTGAAATTTTACGACCATTTACGAAAGCTCCAGCTAAGAAAACGACTTCCAATCCAGAAAAAGGACTACCGCAATTTTTACAGAAACCCCGGCTTAGAATGCGTTACCAGAGTAACAAAACATGAGAAAAACCAAGCCAAAGGTACCTACGAAGAAGAAAAATAAGAAACAAAAGCCAGTGAGTAGCGAAGAAGATGACGATTTGGATGATACGTCATGTTTGATATGTTTTGAAACCTGGTCAAGCAGCAAGCATAATGAAGAATGGGTTCAGTGCACAAAATGCAAAATGTGTGCATGAAAAATGTGGTGGGAACAAACATTTATTTTATTGCTGCGTAAATTGTGCCTCAGACGATGACAGTGATGTTAATAGTGATCTGTGACAACGAGGACGTTCATCTGAGACAACCTACCCCGTGTCGGGGGTAATTTGTCACACTCGACTTTATTATTTTATTGTCAAATTATTCGTCCAAATTTTGTTATTTTTTAAGATGTAACAGCAATTAATGAAGGCTGAAATACCAAATATATGATTAATGAAGAAAAATCGTTAGTTTTATTTTATTTCTCTGAATTAAAAATGTTTATTTAAATTTTGAGACAACTAGGAACCTGTTCCCCTAGTTCTTGTTCAAGCCTGAATTATTTGGATAGTACGTCTATTAGTTGTTTGGTTAAGTGATTTGGAATTGTTTGTCCACATTTTTTTGTGTTAAACGGTGTGTGTGAATGTGGGTAGAATTAACTTTTTTATTTGATAATTTTGGTTCGCATTTGACCACCATCTCACCTGATGATACGTCGAAGATGGAGCACGCTTACCTAGAAGTAACCTATTCACTCTTGACTTAAAGACCCCCAGGTTATAGCTATCGGGAAACAGACTTACTAGCAATTTTGTTAACCACTCTAAAGCAAATATGCTGGTGTCTGGAGTAGTTTCGCGGCAATATTGTAATGGGTGGAGTTCGAACCCGCAACCTAACGATCACAAGACCGACACCTTATTATTATTAGGCTATTGATGGCTCCTTATATTTATGATGACCTTATAGTATAGGTACTAGATGTGTCTGGAACTGGTCGCATAGAAGGTTTTTCCATGTAAATTCCGATACCGTGGGAATTTCAGGATCAAAAATAGCCCATAATGTATGTGGCCTACAACGTAACGTCCTTTATCACGCAGTGAATTTGGTTCCCATTAAACTTGGTCCATCACTTCCAGTTCCAGATATTGACGGGGAAAACTCCCACGCAAACGAAGTTGCGAGCACAGCGAGTAATAATAAGTAATCAATGTTTCAATTCGAGGTAACAAAATCCAATGCAGAAACGAATTTCTTCATCTTAAAGAATTGCAGCTTTAACTAAATTGAATCAAATACCAGGACCACTGTCAGCTGAGTACGTTCTATAAAAGCTCCTACATATGAAATGAACTCTCCTCACAATGGAATCTGGACATGTGAAAGAATATCACGTTTATGAAGACTCTCGATTGAATATTGTATGCAGTGGAATTATTTAAAAGGAATCTGTGAAAGCATTCGATTGGGTAGTGCTAGAGAATAAAAGCGAGGGTTGAAATGTAAGCTCGATAGGATAGTATGTATTCTATCTAAGATAGTAGGTAACTATTCTTTTGCAGCTATCATTTTTTATAGTTTATTGTATGGCATATATAGCACACGTGAAATTTTTGGCTTAAGTTTTATTACATAATGTAGGTATATAACATTCAAAATTTTCTTTGTTGGGGCTGATTATGTCATATGCATTATCATAGCTTGTAACTCCTTTAATGGTATTTCTTCTGTTTCTGCCGCGGGAACGTAAAGATACGAGTAAAAACATAACAAATTAGCAATATACTAATGTTTTAGGTATGTTGTTTGTTTATATTGCTTTGGTATTGCTGAGTTACTATTTTGCCTGGTTTTGTCAATTTGTAGATACTATTTAATAAATGTGAATTGTTCTTTTTTTATCATTTATTTCGAGCACAACTACTTTAAAAAAAATCTAGTTTTAAAACACTCAAAATTTTATAACCTACCTACTTGATGATAACTTTATAAGCTGAATCGTTATTATTCTGTAAAATTATAATGATTCAGCGTATAACATAGTTTATAAGTCATGTGTAATAAAATAACTAACAAAACTATGGATCTTGTGGTCTGAAATAAATTATTTTATTTTATTTATTTAGAGTTACCGCGGCCTTGGAACACGAAGGGCATACTCGTATGATGGAACACGGATGGGTGTTAGTCAGTCAAAGTCTGACTCACCCTCCCGCTTCGCTCAGATCGGGAGGTAGTCATTGGATGATTCCCATCCTTAAAAAAAGCTAGGATGCTCCTCTTCGTCTCTCTATGAGGAGCAATCCGCCACGCGAACCCAGTTGGGATCGCTGGATGTCACACACATGATTTTCGGTTCTCATACATGCCAGTTTCCTCACGATACTTTACTACATCGTTTTAATGGGAACGGTGATTATATAAATTACACAAAGTAATGTGCGTGCCTCGGTTCGAACTCACGACTTTCAACTTTTAAGTCGTCCCTGTGACTACTAGGCCACAATTGCTCCACACATAATGCAACTGGTGGATTTCTCTACAAAATTAAAGTAGTGGTAGTAACACACATAACTCGTTCTTAGGATCTGTTAAAAATATTTCCCTGCCGGAGTCTGTGTTTCCTGATAGCTATAACCTGGGAGTCTTTAAATCAAGAGTGAATAGGTTACTTCTAGGCAAGCGTGCTTCATCTTCGACCACATCCTCACTTAACATCAGGTGAGATGGTGGTCAAACATAAGCCTATCAATTCTAAAAAAAAAACAAAATAAAATCTGGAAAATAATCAACTGACTCCTCTCGCCCTCGTTGAAGTGGAGGTGATTGTCAGACATATGAATTGAAATTTGAAATACTGATTAGATACCCACCCTGTTCTTTCAATTTCCCTTTTATTCCAAGACCGTGGTATGTCATTATAACATTCCTACAACCCTAGCAGGCAATGGCAGCAAATGGGTTTACAAAGGACACTAAACTGTGATCATCATCCAAACGGGCGAGACAGTGCTCTCGGCCGAGTACTCGGTAGGTATAAACATGGTGCCGAGTGCTCGGCCGAGCGCTCGGCCAAACGAAGCGGCGAGACAGTAGCTCGGTGCCCGTTCTACTTACTAAGCCGAGTGTTAACCCTCCCGCTTCCCCGCACTGTCTCTATCGCTCACTCGGCAGGTCTGAACGTGCACTGTCTCCGTGTCTCCCCACTCGGCCGACATGATTGTTTTCACTTCGCTTCGTTCAAATCTTTTTACGATCCATCGTGTCCGAATTGTAGTCTCATTAGAACTGAACTCACTGTACTAATTTCAAATGATGTGTGAACAGCTACTCGCTTATATCACTGTCTCGGCCGAGAAACATTTTACTGTCTCTCCCGTTTGCTCGGTACGTGTGATCAAGGCATAAGGCTTCTCCAAGTGTCTCCACATCCAACCAACGAATGGCTATCTAGCTGATACCCGTTGCTTTTCTCAGGTCATTGGTCTACCTTAAAGGAGGCCTCTCAACTATACGTCAAACTGAACGTAGTCGTCAGTCTAGAATCTTCTGACCCTATTGATTTGTTGTTCTGTGAGCAATGTCCCATGCTCACCACCACTTGAGTTCGGTAATTATTTGGGTTTTTTCGGTAACCTTCGGTATTCGTTGTGCTTTTTCCAATTGAAAGTAAGGACTTTTTCATGAATCGATTTTTATGCTGCTTTTTTCCACCAGGGTTTAAACTTGGGCCATCAGTCATCTCACCCCACGGTGAAACGCGCTATATCATTTAATTTGATACTAGATCTGCCCGCGATTTCGTTCACGAGGTTTTTCTCGCGTAAACCCCGATGCTGTGGGCATCATGTGGAAGGATTATATGTTGCCCTATGACCTCCTATGTTCTAGTGAAAGTGCTATTAAAATCGGTACAGCCTTTCCAGAGATACCTCCATCATTGGCCCAGACAAACAGAAATACAGGCAGACTGAAATTTATAAAAAGTTTGTAAATGTTTTAGTATCGGATACAAGCACTTGAGAAAAACCTGGTTATTTATACAGAATGACTATTATAAAGAATATATATAGGTAGACTACATAGAACTGCACGAACAGCTACGGATTTTGTTTCTCAGAAAACATCGGAGAATAAATTGGTAGAACTCCGACTCACTTGCGTTAACTGCATTTAATTTCACTTCGCAACCACAAAAAGAAGTGCAGCGCACATATGTATCTTTGAAACTAAAAAGTTTCTCGAAGATGCGAGCAGTGAGTATAAACTTCTTTCAAATACGAAAAAAAAAACATACTACCGTCTCAAGTGCTTACTTAATTTAAGTTTGGAACTCGTAATAGCCCACAAGGCTCGTGGAAAGAAAAAAAAATTAGATTACCGATTCATATCAGAAAAATAATCATTTCGATGTAAACTCAGAAATTATGTTTACTCCCTGATGTAAACGTCGGATCATATTAGTTTTGTGGCCTTCGATGTTATCCCGAGATTTTTAATAAAAATACTGTGTAACTAAATTGGTATCTGGATCAAGAAGTCTTGCATATTGTATATTGCGACGTTATAATGTTTATTTAGAATGTTTGATACTGAAAATTTTAACTTAAAGTTCGTGTCGATTATTATCTTTTGGTAATTCTATGGAAAATTGGGAGGAAAACTGATATGTTTTAGATTAAATTGGGTTAAGTTATAGGTGCTAATTTGGTGTCTCTATATTTACATAAATAATTCCTTAATATGTGTGTAAGGTGTATTTAGAATAAGTGAACAATTATCATTTGTTCATCAGTTATTACGGCGCTTGGAACAATGCAGAAATATAGAAAACTCGAAACAATAAGTATACATCCATGCTAATATTATAAATGCGAAAGTAACCCTGTCTATTTGTTAATTTTTCACTCCTAAACCACTCAACCGATTTAGATGAAATTTGGCATGGGATCAGTTTAGGACCCTGGGAAGGACATAGGATTGTTCTTATCCCAATATAAGGTTCCCGTGGGATAGTTTTTCAATTGCACGCGAACGAAGTCGCGGGCGAAAGCTTGTGGTAAATATACGGTGTTAAGTTTGAATGATGCAAGGAGCTCGTGGCTAAATAATAACAGCCGCACGGGTCGATCTTTGAGGCTAAGATAAGGATGGGTGTTCATCTTAACATATCGAAACTTCTCCGGACCTCGGAAAACACGCAAAACCTTTGGCTGTCGGTTTTTTTTTAATGATAATAGGCTCGCGTTTGACCACCATCTCACCTGATGGTAAGTGATGATGTGGTCGAAAATGGAGCACACTTACCTAAAGGTAACCTATTCACTCTTGACTTAAAGACCCCTAGGTTACAGCTATCGGGTAACACAGAATCCGGCAGGGAATTCCACTCCTTAGCCGTACGCACAATGAAAGTATTCCCAAAACGTTTATTGCGTGTGTGGGATGTCCACCATGTAACGATGGCGTATCGCCGTTTGTCTTGTAGTCCGATGATGGAACGGGCTTGGTGGAATTCGATTGTGTAATTCGATCGCACACTCCCCGAAATGTAACCGATAGAAGACATTACACATAAATACATAGGCACTACGTAGTATTTGTACATAGTAGGGTAGTCAGAACCCAGTAAATCTGACACTGGTCTTACCAAGGGGTACCGTGTTACCCCGCCACAGGGTTGGCTTGGTTATATTATTAAAATATACACTAGCCGTTGTCCGCGATTTTGTCTGCGCGATTTTTCATAAAAACTATCATCCCTTATTTTAGCCACTTTAAGGTATATTTTTGATTTAAAAAAAGTCGTAAAGTAACCTTTGTTGGACCCCGGGTCTTCAACTATGTCGATCTCGAATTTCATTAAAATTGGATCCTTTTTAGCCGTAAAAGTGTAACTGACACATAGACAGCCACATATATAATATTAGTATCGGTTGGTGATAGAGGATTAATGAAAATAACTGTATAATCATCACAGTCTATGCAATAAAGACAGAATGTGTAGTTTAAGGTCTTCGGAGGGTAAAATTTCACTGCTTGTGAAATTTGTGTATTCAATTATTTTTATGATTTTTGTTAAATTGCAACCTAGGATACGGTTCTATCAACTATTGCTTTCAAAGAGGTTTTTGTTTAGGAAATTCCATAGAAAATTCTTTATGAAAAATCATAAGTACAACTTATTTTTTCTTATGGCCCCAAATATTTCTCGAACTAAGTCTTCTTATCTTTATCTTCTGCCCCAACCAACTCATTTTCTCAAAATATTTCCGTCTCTGCCATTTCAAAAGGAGGAACATTATAAAGCCTTGCAGTTTCAAGTATCATTGCTTTCGGGAGCGTCGCAACAGTCCCTTCTTGACTCGCAACTCGAACTAAAAGTTTAAACATGGACGCACTTGGGCCAGCACTGTTTACCCGGAAAGTCTAATGGAAACAGTTGAAAATGTTAGCCGTACTGTATATGGCTGTGGTTTCAGTTAAATTTTCTGTACGACGAACATTTTTACTGTTATTTTCTGTGAATTTGTTGAGAGAAGATGTCTGAGTTAGGTACGTAGTTGTTGAACACTGGCTACTTAAAAAACAAGCCGTATAATGGTGTTATAATAATTGATTAGCTCATTCTAAATTTGCATTTTGTTGGCTGTTGAAAAATATGTATTCGTAATTCAAATTTCTATAGCAACTTTGAATTTAGAATTTGCCAATCAATATACTATTCATACCTTTGAATCGTTGTATAAATGTTATATACTATAGCTAGTATATAAAATAGTTATATAATATATATATTAGGGTGTCCCTTATTTTTCAATGTTTTATTTTTTCAACGCATATATTTTATATATTTGACCATAAAAAAATACTTAAAAATAAAATTTTAGCTCAATTGAACCACTGCAACCCGTGCCGACTTGCTTGCAAAACACGTGCTTACAAGTTACACTGTTCGCGCCGCGCGTATGTACTATATTCGTTAGTTAATACCGGATTCTCGAGAAATTTTTTCAAGATGTAAGTGGAATTGAGAAGTAATAAAAAAAAAATATTTGGTAAAAGGTGATGTAATTTATCAAATAACGGGTGCAAAATTGCCGACGAACCAACAAGTTCACGTGGTTCTTGTTTTTAACATCCGCCAAGTTAAATTAACTGTCAGTGAAAGTGCAAGTCTAGTAATTCGGGAGTGCATTATCTTCTGGGAAAAAGCTAGAATACGTAATAGAGCTCAACCTAATTGTGTAAAGAAGCTTGTGGACCTTTATCAAGTCTGGCGAGAGCTGCAAAAGAATTGTAAAAAAAACGCAGGATGTTTATGTGAGGAATACTTTCAAAATAATTTAGATAATTTATTCAATATCGCTCACGCTGATGCCCTAAATATATTGAAAATAAATAAAATCTTCCTACTAAACCAAACACAGCCGGGTCGTCCTGGTTACTTGGCGGGAGTTGACAAAATTAGCGGATAAGAAAGAACGGGCCAGACAGAGAAAAATAGTAGAAGAGAAAAAAAGACAAGCAAATATCTTCAGAAAACTTATCGGCGACTTCCACTTCACATGACTTCGTATCTCCTGAAGAATTAGAAAACCAATCCAGCAGCTCTGAAGAATGTGTGGAGGAACCTTTGCCTTCCACATCTCGATCAGTAAGATCTGTACTCTACTACAAAAAGAGGGCGCCGATATTTGATTACGCCAAAGTTGGTTGCAGCTTTAGACAGATATCAGCTAAGTATAAGAGATTCAGTTTACATAATTCAGGCTGAGGTAGAAGCTCTAGGTCACAGTTGCGACAAGTACCCAATTAATAAATCTTCCATACAGTGGATTCGAACACAAATGAGAAAGGCTAGAGCTGAATCTATCAAGTCTGATTTCCAGAGTAACGTGCCTGAAGTAGTTTCTGTTCATTGGAATGGCAAATTGTTACCAGGCTTAGATGTGAGAAGTTCTAAAGAAGAACGCTTGCCAATTCTTATTTCATTTGGAGACAAAGAACAACTTCTAGCAGTATAAGTTTTTAAGCTAACATGGTCACTAACAGAATCATTAGAACTTAAAACGGGATATTTACCATGTGTATTTATTGTTTTGAGTTTCCGATATTTCGGCACTGTTGCAAGCGCCATGATCACAGATAAACTGAAGTGATTGCGGGTGGAAGTTTATGAGCAGAAAAATCGGTCTACCCTCTTTCTCGTTCGTTTTCTGTTAGCGACACCGCTACCACTGTCACATGTATCACTAAACACTCGATTCTGTTCCCGACACGGTGAGTTTTGTGTGTAATAAATGGTAGCGGTGTCGCTAACAGAAAACGAACGAGAAAGAGGGTAGACCGATTTGTCTGCTCATAAACTTCCACCCGCAATTACTTCAGTTCATCTGTGATCATGGTGCTTGCAACAGTGCCGAAATATTGGAAACTCAAAAC
Organism: Tholera decimalis; assembly: GCA_943138885.2. Taxonomy (NCBI): domain Eukaryota; kingdom Metazoa; phylum Arthropoda; class Insecta; order Lepidoptera; family Noctuidae; genus Tholera; species Tholera decimalis. The sequence continues at coordinate 5,520,177 of OW964552.2, read as the reverse complement.
AATAAATACACATGGTAAATATCCCGTTTTAAGTTCTAATGATAACTTCTAGCAGTGCCAAAACTGGACAGTTCATCCGGCAAAGACCAAGCTCACACAGTTTTTACTGCGCTACATGATTGCAACCTCAGTGATAAGGTACAAATAATGTGCTGCGATACGACTGCTTCCAATACAGGTCGCTTTAGTGGTCCCTATGCTCTTTTAGAACATAAATTAGATAGAGAATTGTTACTGTTTGCTTGCCGTCATCATATTTATGAACTGGTCTTGAAAAGTGTGTTTAAAACTAAGATTCCTCAAGTCACTAGCAGTGCGGATATCCTAATGTTCAAAAATTTGAGACAACTGGCAAAATATTAATTGTAACGCAATCGAACTGTGTATTGATTTTGTGAAACAGCATCTCTCTGACTCCATTATTAAAGAATTAGTGTCGTATTTTAGCAACGAATTGCAAAAAAATATTATATGCGATGAATACCGGGAGCTCATAGAACTATATATAATTATTTTAGGAGAAGATAATGAAAACAAGCTTAAAATACGGCGCAATGCATCAAGCGTGGTGGATGGCAAGAGCTATTTATTCTTTGAAAATATGTTTGCTACAATCTCAGTTCAAAATGACCCTTAAAGATAAAGTAGCATTACGAGATGTTTGTCTATTCATTGTGACAATTTATGTGAAGGCATGGTTTGGATGCAGTTTGGCAGTAAAAGCACCAAATCAAGATTTCCGCTTTTTAAAGAAGTTAAAACAGTAATTTTTTTTTTTCATGATACCTTTGCGTGTGTGGTATTTATAGAAAAGGTCTTTATTTAAAATGACATTGAGGTTTCTAAAACCACTTTTTCATAAAGTCAATCGTTTAAAAGATATACGCTTCCAAAGTGGTAAAATGTGTCCCTTTTCTAACTTTTATAATAATAGAGTCAAAAATAAAAAAAAATATGTATATACTGTAGATATTAATGTAAACTTTCAAGGAAAATTGGTTTGAACGAGATCGTGTCAGCAGTTTTTGAGATATAGCATATTTTCTAAAACCGCAAATATAACTTTGTAATTCATACAAATAGGTACTATGAAAAACAATGTTATTTGGCATAGTTACTACGGAACCCTTCATGGGCGAGACTCGCCCTTGGCCAATTTTTATCCTTACAAACGCTTTAACTCACTAACAAGAAAAGAATTAGCTTACTCAAACTATATGATTTGATTACAGCAAGTCTGGTCCAAAATTTGATTAATCTAATTGGCTTTGTTAAACCGGTCTCTTCATTAAACTTGAGCTTCCTAGTCGGTTTCGGATTGCTTAGGTTCATGGAGTAGACCAATTAAGAAATAATAATATTTTGAATAAACTGCTTAGGCAGTAAATTTTCGTCTGCAGAATATTCTGTTGTTGAGATTGGTCAGAGGGAATGGAAAGAGATGAAAATCCGGAACAAGGACTACAATTGTTATGAGAAATGTTGATTACTATAAAATACATTCAAATAAAAACCCTTAACTATAAAAAAAAAAAAAAAAAATCAACGTAAAATATTTATCATCTGTAGTGTCGCGGCTGGTTGCTTTGGATTTCTTTTAGTGGACTGTATTTTGCGGTGCCGAATGAAACGTTTGACCATACGCTTGGATATAGGTAATGGATAGGAATGCACTAACCTTTTCTATGAAGCCACGTGCCTTGGTGGACACCGGTGTTCCTTCATTCCTTCTTCCATTTTACTGTTTTCCCAAAATCACTCTGAACACAAACACAAATTGTTGATACTTAGTCCGTGAAAATACGATGAATTGACAATTTTGCTTGATCAGCGCGGATTTGGGAGTCCATGCGCAGGCGATGCGATTCGACACGGAAGTGGTCTCAACCCACAAAAATGGCGTAGCCAATTTAGCCTTTCCCTATTATGTTGGAGTCAGCTTCTAATGTAACTGGATGCAACTGAGGACTAGTGTTTAACATTGATTTGCCTATCTGATCTCCAAAACCCAGTAGCTGGGTAACAAGATTTGGCCAGAGCAGAGTCAGATTTTCAGGTTTCTGACTACCCGTACCGATAGTCAAAGATATCCATATGACAGCCGGGACCAACGCCTTAACGGTTTAACTAAAAGATTATTTTCGGGGAATGCCTATAAGAGTGTGTGGTTTAAAAGTAAGAGGTTCCATAATATCATTCGTTTAAAACTATTTCCAGAATTCGAAACGCGCTTTTGCCTCTTTTTAACCGACTTCAAAAAAAGGAAGTTCTCAATTCGTCTTGAACTTTTTTTTTTATGTATGTTACCTTATAACTCGGAGACGGCTGGACCGATTTGAAAAATTCTTTTTGCGTTTGAATGGGTATATTTTCTAGTTGGTCCCATTGTTACGAAATCAGAATCTGATTATGGGATCATCCAGAGAAATCGAGGGAACTCTTCAAATATTATAGGCACACCTATAGCGTTTTGGGTATTTCTTGTAGTACCTTGAGCAGTTGCTTCCGAAAAGTACCATTTGGGGAAGTTGAACTGATGATGAAGACCACAGATGGCCACTGAAACTCCTCAATAATAAGTATTTAGTGGATTGCGATTCGATTACTTGAGTACGGATGTTAAACACTTTATGCTCGTCACAATACATATGGTGATGTAGAGCTGATGGTCAAGTACCAGGAGAACTCCTCAAAAATTAACGGCTATGCATCGGGAAAAGCAATATTTTGTAAAAGGTGATAAGTTGTTGACAGTACGGCTTTTGTAACTAGATAAATTACAAACCGACCCACTAAAAAGCGTGAAAAAAATTTTTTGCAAAAAAATTGAACCGACTTCCATATCAAAACACTACAAAGCCAAAAATAACTTTAATTTCGGAAGGCGGTGAAAAAAAAAAAACAGAAAATCCAAATCCAATAACACCGACTTCCGAAACTAAAGTTATTTTTGGCTTTGTAGTGTTTTGATATGAAAGTCGGTTCTATTTTTTTGCAAAAAAATTTTTAACCTAATTGAAAATCTATTCAGTTGTTTTGGTTGAGGTATCAACAAATGGGCTTCTTTACTAAGCCAGACTATTATACATTACAAATTATTGTTTAGTAAGAAAATGAACCTAAAATACAGCCGTGAACCACAAGGTCTGAATTATTGAAATTAATAAATCGTGTATATCCACAGAATACGGAGTCCTTTATTTCGGCATCGTCATAAAATTATAATATCCATATATTTCTGCATAAAATAAACGTGCCATTATAATATAGAAATTACATTAAAACCAATAACCACGAAGTGATATCTATCCCAAGTGAAAAGTTGTCTGAATTACTTTTGGGCAGAAGTAGTTAGGCCAAGGCCCGGGTCAACGCGACGGCGCGTCATGTTCCACGCTCTCCTCATAGAACAGTCAGCAGCATTGACGGGGCCCGATAAGGCCATTGTCTGCAGGGTTGGGAGAATGTTTTAATGAGATACAACAGCCCTGGAATGTCATGGCAGTTGAAGGAACAGGGTAGGTTTTTAGACACTCCCGCACGTACCACCCAGAAAAAAAAATGTAGCTGCATATTGATCCGAAGATATTTTAGCATCGACTCAGAAAGAAGAAAAAGAGTAGAATAAGACAAGACTGCAATAGGCCCAGTGCAACGGTAACTGGGTGTCCTAAACTTGTCCACGATACGCGGAGACTAACGTTGCTCTTCAAACAAGGCTGCACTATAGCCCGTTGGGCTTTTCCCCCTTTATGGTTAATAATTATTGTCACTTACCCAAGAAGCTGATGACGACAAGCTACGACCGTTCTTGAGGCCGCGCCCGTGTGTGTGTGTGTATATGTAATGAGTAATTGACGTATAGTGAAAGACAAGTGTGGATGGACACAGGTTCTCCAAGATGCAGTCCTCCCAATACGGTCCGTCTTCAATCAGCACACTTAATTCCAACAACGCGCGTGCCTTAGTATGGCGTCAATATGGCGTAATTGTTCGAAGAAATATCACTGGATTCTTGATAATCCGAGATTACAAAGTTCAATCAAGCACTGAACACAATTAATATGTTAATCTCACGTGAGATCCAAGATGATTTCCAATTATAATGAATAAAACTCAATCTTCCAACCGGAGGTTAGTTTTGCAAGAGAACGGAAACGTCAAAGTGAAAAAAAGTTATAGACAATAGAATGTTGCCAACCAAAAGGTGCGTTCGGTTTCACGTTGGACTAAACATCTACCCCCCCCCGGACGGGCCTACCCGTCCGCTAATCAATTGGAAGTCTTGACAAAGTTGCGACCGCTCTCTTTATGATGGATCCGTCCACCAAAACTTCAGCAAAACGAGGGACCCCGTCGGTGCCAGTCAACAAATTGAGAATGCGCCCAATGCGCCAATACAAAGGCTTCAGGTTGGCATCCTTAATCAGGACGAGGTCTCCGATCTTGGGCGGATGAGTTTTATCCGTCCACTTGACGCGTTGCTGGAGGATGTGCAGATACTCTAAGCTCCAACGCTTCCAAAAGTTCTGAGCGAGCTGTTGCACCAACTGAAACCGCGAGAGCCGATTTTGGCTCACATCAACAAAAGGGTACTCCGGCAAGGCGACAAGTGGCTGTCCAATCAAGAAGTGGCCCGGTGTTAGAGCCTCCAAGTCATTCGGGTCCGAAGAGAGCGGGCACAATGGGCGCGAATTCAACACAGCTTCAATGCGGCAAAATACCGTAGCTAGTTCCTCAAAGGTGAGAACGGTGTCTCCCAACAATCTCCGCCAGTGTCCCTTTGCCGCTTTCACCGCGGCCTCAAAAATACCCCCCCAATGGGGGCAGGCTGGCGGGTCAAACAACCAAGTGACCCCTCGGCGGGCCAAACTGTTACCAATGTCAACCTGGCTCTCATTAAGGAAGGCGTATACCTCCTTCAAATAGTTACTTGTACCCTTGTAATTCGTACCGCAATCAGACCTAATCAAAGAAGGTAACCCACGGCGAGACACAAATCTGTCCAAGGTCGCCACAAAGGCCTCTGTCGAGAGGGAGGTCACCAGCTCCAAATGTACTGCCTTGGTTGACAGGCAGACGAAAACACACAAATAAGCCTTGACGATTTTACTATTTCGAAGTGTGGACGTCTTCACCGAAAAGGGACCAGCAAAGTCCGTTCCGACGCCAGCAAAGGGCCTCGCCTCATTGACACGATCAGCCGGCAAATCCCCCATTAGGGGCTGCATAGTGGAGGCCTTAGTCCGATAACACGGCATACAGCGGAAGACAATGCTACGAATAGTACGACGAGCCGACAAAATCCAAAATTCTCGCTGCAGAATAGCCAACAGCGCATTGCAACCGGCATGCGAGTTTTTAACGTGACGATCAGTCACCAGCAATTGTACCAAGTGGCCCTCCTTGGGCAACAAAAGGGGGTGACGGGCCCCATAAGGAAGGCTAGAGTGCCTCAACCGTCCTCCAACACGTAAAAGACCCGTCTTATCCAAGAAGGGATTCAGCTTACTAACAGCTCCCGACAACTTAACCCTACCAGACTTCAGGACCTCGATCTCCTTCTCAAAGTGTGCAGCCTGCACAGAGCGGACCCAAAGGAGGAGTGACTCCTGTCGCTCTTGAGGAGAGAGAACTGGTGACAGGTGCTTGTCCCCTGGATTCCTAGAATTATGGCCAAAACGCCGGATCCACGAGGTGACGTTCAACAATTTGTCGAGGGAGCTGTATCGATTCAACAAAAGGTCAGGATCAAACGGAGGATCCTTCGTTCTAACAGCGAACACCTTAAGTCCGGGCAAAGGATCCGACATCAAGACTGGCGTTCGAGGCCAATCGTCCTCGAGGCGAGTCAGCCAGTCCGGCCCCCACCAGAGGGGGTGAGCAATCAAGTGGGGGGCCATGCACCCGCGTGAGGCCACGTCGCCCGGGTTCAGGTCACCAGGCACGTGTCTCCAAATCAAAGGCGTTTCAGAGCCCTGAATCTGCGACACTCGGTTCGCAACAAAGACCTCCAAAGAGTGGACGGACGTCTTCAACCAACACAAAACAATTTGACTGTCCGTCCAGGCGTAAGAAGCCCGAATGTCAACGGTTCCACCCAAGGTGTGCGCAACGTGATTTAGGAGACGCGCAAGAAGCACCGCCCCTGACAACTCCAACTTAGGGATGGTCAATGCCGTCCGGAGGGGGGCCACTTTGCTCTTGGCCATGACCAGTGACAACTTCACCTGGCCCGTAGCATTGACGGTGCGCAGATAAACAACGGCGGCATAACCGTGAGAGGACGCGTCACAAAACCCATGAAGGGTGGCAGCATAAGCCCCAGGGGGGAGGATGGCGCGTGGCAGCGCGACCTTATTGACCACAGGGAGCACGGATACAAATCGGAGCCAGTCTTCCAACAGGGTTTCCCGAAGTGGCTCGTCCCAACCAAGTTCAGCGGTCCAAAGGCGCTGAAGGAAGCATTTCGCCCGGAACAATACCGGGCAGATCCAACCATTAGGGTCAAAGGTCCTTGCTACAGTAGACAACACCAATCTTTTAGTCCAGGTATGAGGAGACTCCAAGTCGACATCATACGTAAAGGTGTCTTGAACTGGTCGGTACTGAACGCCGAGGACGGCCATCATGGCGGGGTTGTCAACGTTTTCAAACAAATGAGGATCCTGCTTATGATCCTCCAACACACCTTCCAATAGCGCTGGCGAGTTGGACACCCATTTACGCAACTCATAGCCAGCGGAAGCCAGAATCTGGACCAACTCGTCACGCAACAGGATAGCTTCCTCCACCGTAGGAGCTCCAGTACAGACATCGTCGACGTACAGGTCCGTTTTCAAGATGGCGGATGCACGAGGGAACCTCAAACGCTCCCGGTCCGCAAGCTCCCAAAGCGAACGAATAGCAACAAAGGGGCTTGACCGAAGGCCGTAAGTATTCGTGTTGAGCTCATACACAATCATGGGATCCTGGGGATGTTCCCGCCACAGGATCAACTGATAACGTCTGTCATCCCGGTGAATGACCGTTTGCCGGAACATCATTTTGATGTCGGCCACAAAGACTACTTGATGACGACGAAAAGACGTGATGACGTCACAAAGATCCCTCAACAATTTGGGGCCGGAATGCAGGCAATCATTCAAGGAGACGCCGGAAGAAGTCCGCGCAGACCCATCAAACACTGTGCGCAGCTTACCAGTGGATGGCTTGAGGACCGCGTGATGTGGCAAGAAGAAATGCTCTACTGAACGCCAATCCAAATCTGACACCGACATGTGTCCCAAGTCTGCATACTCACGCATAAACTCTACATATTTTTGCCGCAGCACCGGGTCCCTGGCCATGCGGCGCTCCATTGCCAACAATCTTTTCTCAGCCGTAGGTCTGGATTGGCCAAGAGGTGGTCGCACCGCAACAAAAGGCAGCCGGGTCTCAAGCCGACCGGAGCGGAGTCGACCAGTGTTGTTCTGATAGAACAACTCGCACTCTTCGTGTTCCGGATTCAAGCGGGCCACCTGAGGGGGCTCCTCAACCTCCCAAAACCTCTGAACGGCGTCAGAGAGGGCTGAGCCGGACACCAACGCAAGGACAGGTTCAGGTGGAGGGGGCACGTTCAACACTGGGCCCATAATCGCAAAGCCGAAGATGGTTGAGACCGCCACCAGACCTCTCGGGTGGCACCATGGGGTCTCCGGCTGCAAGACCGTCATATTTCCCAACAATATTTTCCCCAAAACATCGGAACCCAACAACAAATGCACCGTACAAGGGGAATCAAACCGGGTGTCAGCCAAATCCAGACCTGACGTCAACCGTAGAACATCCAAAGGCAACTGACAATCGGGATGGCTACCCAATATAGTCGGCATAACAAGGGCAGGAGCACCAATTTTAGGGTACGGACAACTCACAGGGGTGATTTCAAACCAGGTCTCTCCCTCAACAGTGGTGACAGCCGCTTCGCCAATTCCCTGAATTTTGCCTGAAAAGTCGTTCACCTTCAGACCAACCTGTCCCGCTAACCAAGACGACAAAAGAGGGAACCCTGGGCTCCCGTGTCCAAAAGGGCACGGACCACAATCGAGTCACCAAAGGGTCCCCAGACCCTGACCGAGGCCGTTGGCAACAAAATCGACTCGATCGGGGGGGGTTCTTTAGCGGGGCGGGCGGCAATTTCCTAGCGGTGCCTGGGCGGCGACCGATCGCCGCATCCAGGCTGTCCTCTTCCACGACGAGGATAAGGTTGGAATGGTTCGTCCGCGCGGTGTCCCAAGCCGCTCGCCATCGCTGGAAGGGCATATCCTACCGGATGCCTGAATGGCGGAGGACGTGACTCCAATCGGGGACGTTCCGCCAACGGAGGGGAGAGGTGGCGGTGCTGGTCCGGCCACTGCTGCCTAGCAGCCAACGCGCGTTCTCCCTGACAAGGGGAGACCAAATCTCGATCGCGGGGCTCCTGTACAACTTGCGCGGGGGGTGGAGAGCGGCGTGCAGAATTGCGGGCCTCAGCCCGGTGCTCATCTCCGGAATACCCCCCCCTGCGCGAACCCTCCTCAGAAGAAGGTCTGCTGGAGCGGTTCGCGTTGGCGCACAAAATCTCCAGGTGGGATCCCGTGCAAATTCTACACGGACGGGGGTCGGGGCAGTCCCGATGGAAGTGGGCTCCCAAACACGAGAAGCACAAACGGCGTGCGTTGGCAATACGGCGGCGGGCACTTACGTGTAAGTTCAAAAAAGCCGAGCAACGTGCCATGACATGTCCCGTGGACTTGCAAAAGTGGCAATCGTGAGAACTCCGGGCTCCAGCAAAACGGGGGGCGGGCCGAACCTCAACAGGCCCCCGAGCCCTAGTCCGTCCCTGGTCTCTAGGCCGAGAAGGTGGCGGGCGTGACCCCGTGGCGCCAAGAGTGTTGTCCAAAAACCGACACTCGTCCTCCAAGAATTTGAGGAGGTCGTCAAAGGGGGGAAGATGGGTGGCACTGTCCCCACCATACCTCTGCTCAAAGCGGGACCTCAACTCTGCCGGGAGCAACCGCAGCACTATGTGCACCAACAGGTAGGACCAATGGTCCACCGGTAACTGCAAGCGTCGCAAGGCGTGGGTCGCTGATACCAACGGGTTCAGCAGGTCAGTGCGCAACGCCGACATGCTGGCGATGGCCGGTAGCCCCAAAATCTGGTCGATGTGCACATCAGCCAGACAGCGCTTATTCTGATACCGTCTGGAGAGAAGCTCCAGAGCGGTAGGGTAAGAAGAGTCCGTCACCGGCAAGTGTTGCACCAAGGCTCTGGCTTCGCCCTCCAAAACGGACAACAAGTAGGCCAACTTTTGGGCAGGTCCGAGGTCCGAGCGTGCATCCACAAGACTCTCAAAGAGATTAATGAAGCCCAGCCAGTGGTCCAAACGACCGTCAAAATGTGGCAGCTCCAGGGTGGGCAGCCTACTCAACAGTTCAGGGCCCTTGACAACGGAGGTCTGAGGCTTGGCCTCCTCAGGCATCCGGCTCCTCAAAATTTCCCGAGCTCGTTGACCTATGACATCCCCCAGGTTGACAATCTGGTCATAGTCACCCAAAACCTTATCGCGGGCTGCCTGGTCCATCACCGCCAAATCCACGTCCATGATGTACTCATTGAAGCGTGTGAGCGCAGCATCAGCTGACTTGATCCTCTCATCCACTTGCTTGTTCCGAGCAAGGGTGAGCTCCTCCAAGTCCGGACGCTCAACCGTTGCTACCGCCGATGCGAACCATCTCAACTGTGAGACCAATACGGCAGCAGACTCCCTAACTGCCTTTAATGAGGCCATTGCAACAATCAAATATTAATACAACAGGCTAAAATAACAAACAAACAAACAAATATGACTTGTTAGCTGACCAAATAATTTCAACAAAAATAAAAATTCAAATTCAATTATTTAAAGTTCAAATCCGACCCTGTACTTATTCCAAATATGAATCTAGCCTGCTAAGGATGGCTAGTTACAAAGAAACAACAATTGAATGTATAATATAATGCTGGATCAACCTCAAATAAATACAACAATAGGATGTGTAATATTGCTCCGGACAACCTCCAATAACACAATCCAATAATCACACTATAAACAATAACCAATACACACAATTCAAGTCTTATTATGTTAGACTATGTGATTATTGTTTAGATAAACCTTTAACTTCAGACTAGTGACATTCAATTATTAATCAAATGAATATACCAAACAGCTTTTACAACAATATACCAAATTATGTCAAAATACAACCAATAATTCCTAATTTCACAAATAAATCTTACTTGTCTGTACAATACCAAGGGGCTAGCACTACAAATTACAGTACAAACTACAAGTACTATTTGAGCCCGGCTGACAAAGCAATATTCAGAACTTATCGAGTTACAAGTTATGTTAAGTAATTGAACCAAAGCTACTTTCAACAATAGTCAAAACTTCCAATGTACTATGTGGATCTTATAAGATCACGCTCTGCTACCAGTTTGTTCAAGACTGCAATAGGCCCAGTGCAACGGTAACTGGGTGTCCTAAACTTGTCCACGATACGCGGAGACTAACGTTGCTCTTCAAACAAGGCTGCACTATAGCCCGTTGGGCTTTTCCCCCTTTATGGTTAATAATTATTGTCACTTACCCAAGAAGCTGATGACGACAAGCTACGACCGTTCTTGAGGCCGCGCCCGTGTGTGTGTGTGTATATGTAATGAGTAATTGACGTATAGTGAAAGACAAGTGTGGATGGACACAGGTTCTCCAAGATGCAGTCCTCCCAATACGGTCCGTCTTCAATCAGCACACTTAATTCCAACAACGCGCGTGCCTTAGTATGGCGTCAATATGGCGTAATTGTTCGAAGAAATATCACTGGATTCTTGATAATCCGAGATTACAAAGTTCAATCAAGCACTGAACACAATTAATATGTTAATCTCACGTGAGATCCAAGATGATTTCCAATTATAATGAATAAAACTCAATCTTCCAACCGGAGGTTAGTTTTGCAAGAGAACGGAAACGTCAAAGTGAAAAAAAGTTATAGACAATAGAATGTTGCCAACCAAAAGGTGCGTTCGGTTTCACGTTGGACTAAACAGAAAGAAGAAAAAGAGTAGAATAGTAGTGTACGCACACCTCTTCATAAATTATCCTAAAACAACAGTAACTTGTAGAATAGAAAGCAGAAGGTTACATCCAATCGATTAATAACGTAATTGTAAAATATTTAATTGTAAATTGTTTTTCCGCGAAATGTCTCGCTCTAGTTGAATGGTCTAACTACCTTCACGCCAAAACATCGATGCGTTACTCTGGTTTGGTGAGAAATAAGGATAACAATTAGGTAACTATTATATTATTTTGGATGATCTTTGCCTAAATTGCATTGGCATTTGTCTAAATCACTAATTAAAAATATTAAAAAAGGATTAAAAATGTAATACAATTTATTGAAACAAAAATACATTTACCATAAAACATCGTGTACGAAAATAGCCACATTAGTTAATTACGAGTACTATGTCGTAGCTTTTAACGCCTTTAATCCAACTTCGTTTATGGTTAAATTGGGTTAAAGCGGAGTGGATTGCCTGGGGACTGGTCAGACTGAAAACTGCGCTGGCGACTTGCGGCGTTCCATATTCTATGGGCGCAACCTTTTCAACTATTCAATAACAGATTGTTTTGAGTTAAGACGACTCAGTCTGTGATTTACAGTCGAGAGTTGTCAAGAACAAGCCGAACTTATCCGAAATTCTCCGAGTCTGCTTAAATACTCGAAGGTAAGATACCTACAGATAGCAGAAGAAACATCCTTGTTAATTAATAACTTTGATAATATCAAGGTTGTTAATTAACAAGGATGTTATTATTTAGATTATGTCTATATTATAGATATAATCTAAATAATTTTGTATTTATAATCGTTAAAATATGTCGATAAACTTTAGTCAAACGAATAGTAATATTGGTTTTGAAAATATCGAAGCTACATGAGCGTAATGCCTAAGGTGTCGGCTTATGATCGAGAGGTTGCGGGTTTGAAGCCCAGTTATTACACTATTGCCATAAACTTACTCTGAACATAAACATATTTTGCTTAGTTGGAGGGATGTTAAGAAGATTGCTAGTACTCAATGTTTTAAAATGACATTTCGGGGCAGTGGTCCAACTGCTTTGTCCAACTAGTTGGACCATGGGTCTTTACTAGGGGCAGTTGTCCAACTTTAAAAATAGTTTGACCACAGCACCTTTCGAGAGTTCCGTGGTCCAATTCATTTAAAAATTAACTTGCCAACTCTAAAAACCTCAACTGCATCTCTATGTGTATATGGTACCTACTGGTTTACGGTTATAATGAAATCTTTGCAGTAAAATATCAAAATTAAAGTGTGGGTGACTAATTTTTAAACTTTATTTTTTTACAATGTTTTACAACATTCAACGAAATTTATCTAAAGCATGACCTACAGTTATATCACCTGAAATCAGTTGTAGCTGAATTTCTCGTATATAATCATCATTCTCAATTTGAACCTTTTTTAAGGATGGGAAATCATGTAATGACTGCCTCTCGATCTGGGCGAAGCGGGAGGGTGTGTCAGACTTTTACTGACTAAAACCGATACCTACCTAAATCCGTGTTCCATCAAATGCCCTTCGTGTTCCGAGGCAGTGGTAACTCTTTCGAATAATTCCGCAACCCCGGCAGGCAACGGCCCCCTTATGGGCCCCGACAATTTTGCTGACACTGTTTGAGGCGCGCGTGGAACACTCGGCGCCGTCTACACGGGCCTGATTTCAGTCGGGCGGCGAGCTACCCATTGCTCGCAGCTCGCAGGCCCGCCCGGAGTTGGTTGGGAGTCATCCTGTGACTCACGACGCCCGGAGCGTCTCCTGCGGCGGCTGGGGCGCGAGGGCTGTGAGACCCGCCTCTCCCTCGCGCGTCCCGCCACCTCCTTCGCTTGCATAACTGCTTCGCAGAAAGAGGTGACCGCTTCCCATGCCTCCTCGCTCCAGACCATGGATTGAACCAGGGGTACCATACACACATAAAGATGCAGTTGAGGTTTTTAGAGTTGGCAATTTATTTTTTAAATGAATTGGACCACGGAACTCTCAAAAGGTGCTGTGGTCCAACTATTTTTAAAGTTGGACAATTGCGCCTAGTAAAGACCCATGGTCCAACTAGTTGGACAGAGCAGTTGGACCACTGCCCCGAAATCTAAAATGAATACTCTACGCGACCGACGACTGACACATGATTTAATGTTCTTCTTCAAGCTGGTGGTTAATCGTAAATTAGACAGCAATGCAGGTTAACCTGTAATTGGCATCTGAGTAAGCCCAAAACGATTTGCTACCTATTGTTAAAATATTTATACACAGAAGCTGTTGGTGAACATTTTTTGAATAAATAAATTGTCATTTGAATTCTACCCACATTGTAAAACATTAGTTTAAGTGATTAATATTAAACCGAGCTAAGACCAACACTTCCTACTAATATTATGAATGTGAAAAATTTTGATGATTTGTATGTAATTATAATTATTCAGATTCAAATATGAATAATATAATATTACTATTATTCACGCGGGGCTTCGCTCCCGTGGATTCTATCACGGTAAAAACATAAGTCTCCTTTTTTGCAGTCGCGTAAAAAGTAGCCTATAACCTTCCTCAAGCTTCAAGCTACTTCCATACCAAATTGCATCCAAATCCACCCAGTACTTTCGAAGATTAGCGCGTTCAAGCAAACAAACAAACTTTTCCGCTTTATAATATTAGTATAGATATTATTATATATTATATTATTCAGATATCATCCATATTATGTTCACACATAAATCACATAATAGGGATTTGGACGATAATTTGCACACGGAATACAAATACATAGGATGGAGATACACAGGCTACTTTTTAATCTGGAAATATAGGTACGTCCGAAATTCAAACCCGAGCGATGTGGCGGGCAGTAGAATTTTGTTATTTTTTTTTATTTGAGTGTAGCTAATTCGTCAAAAAGCAGCCAGAGTGTATGATCTTCACATTTATAAGTAATTAGGTAATTAATCGATTCACAGTATTAACATTTTTTACATTATCATTCTCGTTTATGTTGTTATATATTTAGTTGTTGATGTAATGTAATGTTGTAGCTAACATGTGTCATTTTAATGTGCATACTTTTATAGATAGGTAACACTTTCATTGGACTTCAGAAATCACAACACACAAAAGCACAGTTACATACATAATAATAATTTTACTTTCTCATTTATATACTATTGTGTAAGTTAAGTTCATCGAAAGTAACAGACATATAACGTGTTGCTAGGGGGTTTCTTGCGTTATACCTTTCAGTTATAACAATAAGAAGTCGTGAAGGGCGTGTGTTTTGTGTGATTGTCTATTGTGGTATATGTAATATTTTGACTTCAATATTGATTGATTTGGATCTCAATTCAATGAATTTTCACGCATTGCTGAAACCGCAAAATATGCGAATGCTATAAAAGTGCTACTGACATCACCTTACCGAAATTAATTTTCTGAGTGCTTTGTGAATCAAGTTCCAGGCGATATTCGACATCCTTTTATAGTCACTTGAGATTTTCCATAGTATAATGAATATCCAACGTACCGTACGATGGATGTTCATTATGAGGTGATTGACCTCAACCTCTCTCAATAAAATAAACTAATCTAATATATAAAAATCTCGTGTCATAGTGTTCTTTCAAACTCCTCCGAAATGGTTTAACTGATTTTTACGTATATTAGGTAGGTCTGGGAATAGATCGTCGACTATTATTTTGTTTTTCATTTGAAATAATTTTTATGGCAAACAACTTTTTCCCAGGTCAGCTAGTATTTCTGTATCTAATGATACAGATATCGCGGTAACAACGGAATGATTTTTCAGATTATTATTGCAAGCCGTCTCTAATTATATTTGCAGAATCATGCAGGCGTTTTTTTTTTATTTTTTCTCGATATTTTTTATCGCTTTTCCAATTTAATTATCGGTAGAAAAAATCTGCAATACATTGCAGGCAGCTATAAATAACTGCTGTATTAAATCAAACTCACCTCTGGCATGACCAAAACAACTGCGTCGATTTATGATTTTAAATGTGACAGAAAATGTCAGCTGAAAAATAAAAACTGGTGGCACTGAAGTATTTGGTCAAATGAATCGTTTTTTATAACTCTTGAATGATGGTTATGACATCTTTTGTTTGTATTTAAACCGGGTCAGTTAGCTTGGAAGTCAAATATCCTCAAAAATTTTGTATAGTGTTTAGTATATCGACGATATAAAAAAATACTACTTAATAATATTACTATTTATAGAAGTTTTGGGTACTGCAGCAAAAACACATATTAAGCAAATAGAATTATGTCAAAATAAATACATTAAATAACTATTTCATTAACACTATCTAACACCTACAGAAAAAAATTACAAAGAAACTGAATTGATGACACTGTCACAAATATATAAGTATAACACATGCATTCTAGTATACAAGCTACTACAAAAAAAAACAATATTCTAAAATAACATTTACAACAAAAGGACAAACACAAAAACGCATCACAAGACGAAAAAACAATATCTGTCTCAGACCACCACGAACTAACTACGGAAAGAAAAGTATATTATACCAAGGAGCAGAATTATTAACAAATTGCCAAGCGACGTAAAAGAAATTCAGTCATTTAGCTTATTCAAAAAAACCGTAAAGCACCACATCAAGTTATTTCTCGAGTTTAAATTTAAATAAAACAAATTATAACAACTTAACAAATTACGAGTACAAAATAACTAATTGCTATATAGTTACGAATTACGATCAAGAAACGACACGTAATTATTCATTTACCTATTAGTTTCTCTAGGTACATGTGGGTAGTTAGAGAAAAGTATATTCGAACTGCGACAAGCAATTTATGTTTGAGTACCTACATATTGTTATAGGAAATAAGCAGCACCTTTGTGCTCTTTTGTCTGTATTTATATTTTTTCTTTAAATAAATAAATTGTTTGTTTTACAGTATTAATGTATTTAGTTTTAAGATTAACTTGTATTTCTCATAATAAAGGAATTGTATTCTTTTTGAGAAATAAATGTCTTAAACCGTATTCACTTCAATTTCACTGAAAACTAAGGGAATGTTTACTAAATCATCTTAGACCTTAGCCAAGACAAATAAATAATTATTGTCTGTTGTTTTTCTCCTCAAGGGGTTACAATCTGCTATGATTTGTAGACTACAACTAAAATTTACGACCACAAAATGTAATTGGTTTTAGTTTGTATTAGTTATAGGCAGCCAGTGTCAATAACAGCCTGTACTGAACTTTGTTTTACGAGTATTTTTTGCTAGTCCACTTGTAATCATCGATCAAATTCTTGTACAAACTTTCTATAACAAGAAATAAGAAATTCGTTTAAAGGCTACAAGTCCCGAGTAGACTCCGCGTTGTGTTCGCGTACCTCAATGAGCATTCAGCTGTAAATATGGGTTCTGATAGGACTATTACCTACCAGGGTTGCGAGAATGATCTAATCATGAGCAACTGCAGGAACAGGGTAGTGTTTTAGTTGTCAAGTCTGGCATACTCTTTCGCTCCACTCAGAGCAGAAGTCATTTGTAGGGGAAATATTGTGGAAGGTAAATACACCTTTTTAAAATATTTTAGTTGGAAAAAACATTCTATACAACAGAATAAACTCAATTCCTGAAAGTAGTTGGTTCAGAATCGGCTTCTGAATCGATTTCCGTCATAAAAAATAGGTATAAAAATAGAAATAAAGTATCATGACAAATTAATGCAATCCTTAATTCAAGGAAATGCGCTCGTGGGCGTGTCGGCCTCTAACATTGCATTAGTGTATGCGTCTGCATAAGGATATTGTATGACGCACATATGTTTTGCGTTTAGTAAGGATAACAATTTTAAAAAAATGTGACTTGACTGAAATGACTTGTAATTTAATATTTTAATTGGGATGTCTGAGGTATTACGCTTAATCTGTTACATGTTGTATATCGTCGGTATATGTATACAGTATCAACCGGTATCATCGGTTGTGAACTTGTGACAACGAGGTAGACATTTATAGAACTGAAGTAAAAAAAATGCATAACCATTCCCAAGCTATTCTGACGTCGCTTCCTCTTTACGATATTCTTCTTTATAAACTGAAGAAGATATATTTGTACCAATTAACTGTTCGCATCATTCTAGCAGAAGTCAACATGTACAATCTTTTTTTTTGAGGTGGAAGTCCTCATGGATGTCCTCCGCCCTGGGGCAGGCAAAGGAGTCTGTCAGATTCATACTAACTAAAACCACCCCGTGTTTCCTAGTATACATGTGCTGGTGGCTGCGGGAAGACATAAGTATTTTTCAACGCACACATACCATCTTACCTCAACCACCTGTCCTAACAACATTTCCATCGCTACCAATATCAGTTGCGCCCAGAGTCCCATTGTAGTGCAAGAATTACTTTTAAAACCATAACATACAGAACTTAGTGCGTTCTTACCAAATTCAATTCCAAATAGATTGGGGAGCGTTTATTTATATCAATAAAGCTCCGTTGGGCCACAACACAAATCTGTGGCTGCTCTTTACAGGGCCTTTTATTGTTATGGAGAGCTATTTTGAAACTTTATTGTGTAGTAACTATATTATTGTGTTGGTTTACGTGTTGCGCTAACGAGTAGTCTTTTCATCGTCAAGTTAAACTGGAAAACAATCTAGTCCGAACACACTTGATTTTAAACAAGGTTAAGAGGAGGCTCCCTAAATTGTATGTATCAATATTCTCAAACAATCACGCATACAATCAAAATGGAACTTTAGTGGATTGATTTATTGGATCTTTTTCTTTACACGTCTAAGACCAGATACGTAATTGGAAAATGTTCGCTCGATTTATTTTTTAATCGAAAATCATTTTTGTTTTAAAGATTATTCATAATTTAATCAAGATTACTCGGCTCTTATGTCTAAAATTAGTATTAACAGTAAGAAAATATAGTTTATTATCTAAATATAAAATATATTTTCTCTAGATAAATTATTACTTTAGTTATAAACGAAATAAGAATTGAGACTTACGACATTTAGTTTCGAAACCGAACATGGTGAAAGAGCGCACGCGATATTCAACTTTATTACTGCTGCGTTAGCGTTTAGCATACAACGGCCTAACCGGGGGTGCATGGGGAGTGCCTGGTCTTAAGATATAAGTTTTTAAGCTAACATGGTCACTAACAGTAGCATTAGAACTGAAAACGGGATATCTACCATGAGTGTTTATTGTTTCCAGTTTCCGATATTTCGGCACTGTCGCAAGGTGGTTGCAAGCGCCATGATCACGGATGAACGTTTAAAGATGGCGTTTTAAGTTCTAATGTTGAGGTTTTATTGGTTTATAGTGTTGTGGCTTTGTTCCAGTTTCAGTGTAGGATATATTTTTGCTATGTAGGTGTAATGCAACTTGATGATATTGTCGTGCCAACTCAAACTTCAAAACTTTTATTTGAAATAAACCGTTTAGACACTAAATAATTTTTGAATCGTCAAGGTCACTCAGTTTAATAACTAAATCTAAATCTTTTGAACGTTTAACTGACTTCGCAGGTTCCAAGGATCTACTTAGAGAAGAACATGCAAAGATCTCCTTGGGCACACTCTATCATCTTTTGATGGTATTACAAAACTGTTGGTGACATTGTTCTTGTTGCTTCTATATGTGACAACAATTGATTATGATAATAATTCATACACAGGATGCAGGCCTTCTCTCTATCAGAGGATTACAATTGATTAAGCTGAGCTTTTGGGTGACCTTGGTTTTTCTGGTTTAAATCCATATCCATCCTCATTTAATTCTGTTATGGTGTACAATAAAGAGTATATCTATATATCTTTTCTATTAACCCTGATTACATCTAGACAAATGTCCATAAAATATAATCTTGCATAACAATCGAAATCATTTTTTTATTTATAATATTGTTACGAGCTGGGGTTCGGGATAGAAAGTATTTACACCAATTAAACCAAAATTAACACTTTAATTAAATAAACACAAAATAAAAATTAATAAAAACTTAACATATAAATCGCACTGAAATTCACTTGTATAGCTTCGATTATATCGTCTCGTATCTTCTAATAAGACTGCCGTCTGCGTTCCTCTGCGATCTATTTATACCACGGTCTATGAGTTCTAGAACATTCTTGTAAAATCGACTCACTGCCTATACTGCCAAGAATGTTCCAGAAGCTACTTGAGATACTCAGTACTGCTTCGCGTCGCCAGATGGCGTTAGTGTCTCGAGCGTATTAGAAGTCGGTCGAAGTTTCTCGATATACTCAGTACTGCTACTCGCCGCCAGGTGGCGTTAGTGTCTCGAACATTCTAGATGTCGGTTGAAGTTTCTCGACGTACTAAGCTAAGCGACTGACGTAACAATATACTAGCTTCTGCTCGCGACTCCGTTCGCGTGGGAGGGTTTTCTCGCGTAAATTTCGATCTCATGGAAATTTCGAGATAAAAGTAGCGTATATGTTGTTCCAGGATGTCAACTATCTACTTGCCAAATTACATTCAGATCCGTTCCGTAGTTTTTGCGTTATATAGTAACAAACGGCCATCCATCCATCCTCACATACTGTCGCATTTATAATATTAGTAAAATTAAGTTAAGAATCAAGATAAGATGTTGTATTTCTATAGTTCGTCTAAAATTAGCACAACCATTAATCTGTTACTTTTTCAAAATATAGTACATACTACTACAGCAATAAAATAATAAAATATTTCTGCAATATTGCAGGCACTACTTAGATAAAAAGTCGCGCTAAAAATGACGCTCATAATAGAACGATATCCCCTTTTCTTGAAACTCAAGATTTTCAGTACGGATTTTTTGCTCTCAATTTTTATCTTTAGTGTTAATTTAGTTCGATCCCACTACTCCTACCTACCCGTTAATGGATCACGTACATTGAACATTAAAGATGATAGTAAAAGCGGAATCTTTGATACTCCTGAACTTTTTACTCGGTTCGAAGTTTTTGTCAAAGCTTAAGTTAATGTGGGGCCGGAATTATTTATAGCATTTGTGTTTATGTAAAGGAGAATATTTATCGAGATTTACTTTGCGGAAAACAGATTTCACATTTTCCGAGGTATTCTATTCGCAATTTGAAACGTCAAAAAATCGATTCGATCATTTTAATTTAATTGACTAAAACTACGCTGATGATTTTCAAGTTAGTTTGAATTAATGATAACCCTGTTAGAACGACAGAAATATACATGAAGAGTCCAAATCAGCCAATTAGTGCGTAAATGACTGATTGACAAATGCAAATCAGTCATGTAGTGCGTCAATGACTGAATTGCATCAGTTAAGGTTCAGTTGAAAACCAACGTCAGGCCACTTTGAGATGCCGACCTGCTTGTTGCAGCCGTGATGCACACTATGTTATTGCTTAAAATTAAGTCATCTAATTTCTTGTTCTTTCTTTGCGTGTCTGCGTGGTACCTACTTCTATTCCTAGGAATTCAAACGCTTTTTAACAAAACACTGAAATTGGCCCGCTTACATTACAAAACCCAATTGAATTATTAAAATAAATAAGTAGGGAATTTGAAATACAATTGAATATAAACACCAAATATCTATAATATATGAAAAGTCATTTAGTTATATTAACCACTTAAATTATATAAGTTTATTCACTGAAGTCCTTTACTTTATCCCAAACTGACCTCTCATAATTAGGTTGTGGGTTACTGTTATAGAATATCTAAATGCAGTTATGTGTCCAGAGACTCAATTATACTCAAAGGATTCCGGTGCTTATGACATAGAAACGCTCTCGAGGAAGACTATTCGATATTCTGATTAAGTTATCTGCACTAATATTATAAAGACGAAAGATTTGTTTTTAATGGATAAACTCTAAAGCTGAACTGATTTCAAGTTTTTTTCTAACAGTGTAAACTAAGCTCGTGGGTTCGAACTCAGTAAGACACAGTACTTTTATTTACATCTTCACGACTGCTCTCAAATCGGTGACCGAATAAGTAATAACATAACATATAACATCGTGAATAAACATAATATCCTAAAATCAGAAATTGGAAGATAACGGCCCATTCCAAGGACGGGACGAAGACGGGACCTGTGTGTACGGCTAAGGAGTGGAATTCCCTGTCGGAGTCCAATGACGTATTATAATAGACGCGTCATATTCCCACAAAACACCTCTCAAAAATGGCACGAAACACACATAGGGAATTACTATCTAATACGTGTAAAGAAAGGGACAGAAAATAAATGCCATCTTTGGGTACTTACACCTGATGTTAGAGAGAGATGAATATACATCTTTAGTTAACAACCTCCCCTAACGTCACGTGACTGACTTCATTCATACGCTAGCCGCCATTAGCCGTGTAGAAAAATAAAAATAAAAAATGTATTTCTGTTGATATTTACCTATGAAATGACACATTTTGACCTCTCACGGAAGCAGTATAATTAGTGCAACGTCTGAAAATACACAAAGGCATGCTTTTTTCCTAATTTTCTTTTAAAACACATTTTTTCTTAAGATGTATAGTGTAGCGATCGCGACACAGGTTCGTGCGTAACTAAACAGACACGAGGCACTTACCTTGATTTCAACTTGCCATTTTAGAGCGCGGACAACGTATCTATAGTTTATTATATATCTTTGGTCGGAGTCTGTGTTTCCTGATCGCTATAACCTGGGAGTCTTTAAGTCAAGAGTGAATAGGTTACTTCTAGGCAAGTGTGCTCCATCTTCGACCACATCGTCACTTACCATCAGGTGAGACGGTGGTCAAAGGCGAGCCTATTATCAATAAAAAAAGTGGGAACGTTGTAGGCCGAATTAGTATAATTAATATAAATCTACATTATCAGCATGTATCACAATATGATACTTTTATTTCGCTGAAAAAAAAAAGCCTTTTCAAAGGAGCTAAACCCTAGCTAAGAAGCTTGTGTTAAGATAAAATGCAATATATTGTGTGCTGCATGCGGCTTTCTAGATGGAAGGTTGGGTGTAAGGCATATGCGTAGTTGGATATAATTAAAACTCGTTTAAACACTGTTTTCAAGTACCTTCTACTAGTTCTGGAGTGCAACCATACCTAGGGCTCTTGAGGACAGGTTCTTGAGAGTTCAAAATCTTGTACTGGTACTTTGAATCAATAAACTGCTTACCTTACTCATACATATTTTTAACTTATTTTACATATACTAAATTATTAGCTAAAATTAAAACACTTGAATTATGAATATAAAAGGTTAATATATTCTATTTTTTGTACACAACACGTAAATATTACCGTAACTAATAACAGTTATTTGTGTGCCTCACTATTTGAATGGTTAATTAATACAGGTTACCTTAGTATTTATGTAAACCTAAATCCGTAATGCAAGTCTCCCAACCTTACTTACCTCGCACCTTTTCTAACACAAGTATAACAATCTCCACTAAGAACTCATCACAGACGGTAAAAGTTTACATCCACAACATAACCGCTTGCGTCAGCAGAAATGAGGAAAAAACCCAGGAAAATTTTCGTTCATAACCGTGAAAAAATCGTTGTCCTACGCAGGTAAGGATAATCAAATATCTTGGCGAGCAGACCCGTATATCAAAGGCCTCGGTGGGGTGCTTACGTGAAAAGCGGCTTGGAATAACTTAGGACCTTAAGGCTGTTACTTTAGGACGCCAAAAAAAAAAACAGATCGTCTGCCAAAATTCTGTAAGTAAACTGCAGAATGTGATGAGAGTTAGGGGTTATTAAATTGGTGATCTCAGAGGGCAATGTTCGGTTCGAACGATGTGAAAATGTCTGTGCAAGTGTATGTGTGCATTTTGGGGTTCCGTAACATACATTACACATTTATTTTTCTTTCCGTAGGAGTTGGTTTTTAGTCTGACACTCCCGTTCGCTTCTCCTAGAGCGAGAGGACTCGTTTGATGATTATCTGTTAGAAGAAAACCACTGTACAACACTCCTGAAAATATGAAAATATTTTTTAACAAGCCTTCAAGACGATTATTTCGTTTACTTTAGTGGAAAATGTCAGTATCAGTTTTCACAAATCTGGCTAAGTACGAGCTCTAGGCGAAAGGTGGATTCTGGCTGACTGCCAGAATCCAAAGGAAAAATGTTGGGAACTTGGGAACATACTTTCTCGCATTTTACATGAAACAAAACAAAATAGTCTTAGGCAGTTGTCCGACTGCCGGCGAGTAAACGACTAAGTATCGGCGATTTATTCGCTCAAGAAACGCACAATGAAATACACATTCCGTGTAAACGAAAGAGATGCATATATTAATAGTTGCTCTGACTTGATTGTTCACACTGCCGGCGACTACTCGCTTCACTAGTTTTGTCGCTGAGCGACAAGAGCTGTCAAAGAAAATACTCACGGTCAGAACTCACGCTGAGAGACCACCCAGATGATAGCTCAGCGACTAAACTATTTTCAGATGCTAGCTTTACTCGCTACTCGTTCATCGTTGGCAGTGGAACAACCGCCTTACTAAAATTGAGATTGGGTAATACATTTAGGGGTGGACCCATTTTTTTGTTTCTATTTATTTGGTCCAGTTTTGGCGGAATGTTTTATGGTCGTATCTGGGTTTCTGTGAGAAATAAACTAAGCAAATTATTACGATGTATTCTTCATGGACGGACTGTTCATTGCATATTATAAGATTTTATCAAATATAGAAAGACGGCCACTTAGTAGCTAGTATTTGATATAGATATCGTCCCCGTAGAGCGAAAATTAACTAAGTCCAAAAATGACCAAAATGAGTTATCTCTATCATTAATATCATCATTTTTTTCTCTATATATTGGTCTAACCGGTATTTTTGTAGCTGCCTTCGTTTTTATTTTACGAAATGCGAATAGTAAATAAGCCTACTCTTTGGATGCAACATCGTAATAGGAGAAATAACTAACTTAATTAGTTATTTATACATTTACCAAAAATTTGCATAACTCGAAATTAAGTCGACTTGATTACTTTCCTATTAAATTATGAATGCATACATTTACTTATAGGTAATTTAAAAATCACTACAATGATTTAGTGAATATTTAAAATCAATAGTTTGCTAAAATGCATGAAAGCGAAAATTAACTAACTCGACGTAGTGAATACTCACTCTTGATTTTTAAATGATTTGTACTGCACTGCAAAAGCGAAAAATCATCAACCCATTTTAAACATATTTTTTCTTATATAAGGGAAACATGAGATCTATAGTGAATAATAATTAAAGTCTTTTAATTATTATTTATACAACTTCGACATACATTGTTACAATTAGGGTACATTTCGCTCGCGAGGGCCTCGAGTTAGTGATTTTGTCGCTATTATTATGACGACTTACGAACGCGTCGCGTGGGCAGATTCATTCGCGAGGTCGATGTCGACTGATATACATGCGATCCGCTTATGTTAAAATTAACGTTATCATTACGTACGTTCTGCGTAAAAATGAGCCGTGCTAAGTTTATTCTTGATTTGTTGAATCAAAACGAAAAAACGAATTTAGAGGTAAGTATGTTAGAGGTAAGTATGATAACTTTATTATTTTAATTTATTTGTATAGATATATTTAAT
The DNA here is from genome assembly GCA_943138885.2 of Tholera decimalis. Classification (NCBI taxonomy): domain Eukaryota; kingdom Metazoa; phylum Arthropoda; class Insecta; order Lepidoptera; family Noctuidae; genus Tholera; species Tholera decimalis. Next base: position 5,495,420 of record OW964552.2, on the reverse strand, counting down.
ATGTTAAGGTATTGTATTTTAAACAGTTTTTTTTTTTACTTTTGTTAATGTCCGTTATTTAGGAATATACATAAATAGTAAGAAATGTTATTTTATAGGAATCTCCTCAGTTGATGACTTTACAGGATCTATAGGGAAAGTAATTATACATTAAGATACGTATTATTTGGGTGATGCTTACCTGTACATTTAACACTTCAATTATTAACCTTGTTGTATGTGTCTTTTTTTTTAATAATGCTTGACTTAAAAAGTATATGGATAATACACTCATTGGTATCGTACCTTGTTATAGAGGTAATTGTGGCACTTGGTACCTATTGTATTTATTAAGATACTTTGGGGTATTTGCTGGTGAAAAATAATTACGATCGACAGAGTTGATTTTCTTGGAACATCATATTACGTAATGATCCTATAATTAATTGTATTACTTTATGTAGCTTTGTGAAGCTTTTTAGTACCTAAGTACTTTACAAATTTTTTTTATGGATGGGAAATCATCCAATGACTGAATCATTCAATCTGAGAATTAATCAAAAATACCTTGCGATAGCAATGACTTAGGTATTTAATATAGTTTAATTCTGACTAATCCACTAGTTCTATGTCCTGTCATTTTCTCACTGCTCCTTTTACCATTCATATTTTTCCAAATTATACAAAATGCTGCATGTAGTGGTGTGGTGGTGGTGTGGGACGTGTGAATAATGTTATATTGCTCGTATACCTAACAGCTCGATATGCTTAACATTCTCGTTATTATTTCAGGAAACAGAACTGCTCGACGAGAGGAAATTGGATCGGTTCCAAAACAATAATTTATTGATAGATAGTTGTGTTGAATCTGCTCCTCCATCCGCGTCAACATTAACTTTGAAAAGAGATCCTCTACTAAATCCACCATATTCTGCTCCAATGTTAGGTGACACCACTAATTATGTTATTTCCATTGAGAATTTGCTACAACGAAGAAAATATTTCATGTGAAATACATCAAAACAGCATTGAAGCCCAAAAGTCCCGTGAAAGTCCACAAGCGGTATTGAAGAGTTAAGTTCTTCTCCTCGTCAAGTATTCTCAGATTCAAGTATTTCATGGTTCCCAGACAGTGAAGAGGATAGACGTCGCAAAAATAAAAGACGAGTGTATGTTACAAAATCTTCTAGTGACAGCGATAGTGAAGCAAGTACATATAGTAAGGGGCTATTTAAGGAAATGTTCTCAAAATATTCACATCAACAATGGAAATATTCAATCAAGGAATCGACAACATTCAGTACCTCAAAAAACAACTTCTCCATATTTTAACTCAAATTCAACTGGTAATGTCACTGTAGACAGTCAAGATTCTACTGAACAGCCATTTCTAAACGCTGTCACTTCAACCAATACCGTCGAACCTACGCGTAGGAAAAAAAAACGATCCTATCAAGTGGAAGAAAAACATTCCTGCTGCTGCAGCCGCTGAGAACCTCAAGTGGCGGAAATATAATAATCTTGTTGGAGTTTATATTTTCGAGCCGTTTCGGGTGGAGACCTTGGGATCGTGGGGTACAGAAGGCAATAAAATTAAATGTTTGAAAATTAAGTGTCTACGTTTTGAGAGAAAATACCCTGGTAAGTTTTAATATCAGCACATTGAGGAACCATCGTGCTAATATCTAGAATTCAACATATTAGAATGCCCAACTAAAACTTCATTTACTACTAGAAAGAGGAAAAAGCATGATGCAAATGTAAGAGGTACAGAAGAACAGATCCAAGAGTTGAAAAATTATAAAATTCCACCAGGTTATCCCTCACCTCTGCCCATTTCAGAGGCAAAAAAGAAGGATCTTATGAGTTTATGTGCAAAAGGGATAATCCCACAAGAGCTGCAGCAAAAAAGCTGGGAATCCTACACAAGGTGAGGCGGTACTTCACGCCTGGTCAGCTTCTGAATCTATATAAAGCACAGGTCTATTCCTCCGTGGAGTATTGCAGCCACTTGTGGGATGGCTCTGCAAAATACCAACTTACTGCACTGGACTCGATCGAGCGCAGGGCTAAAAGGCTTATAGGCGACGAGGTGCTATCGGGCAAGCTTCATAGTCTGGCTCATCGGTGAACCGTTGCTTGCCTGTCGGTTTTCTATAGATTGTACTCCGGGGAGTGTGCGCAGGAGCTCCAAGATCTGATTCTTCCATCTCTATTTCACTACCGGTCTACCAGATGCACGGCTGGGTACCATCCACACTTGGTTGATATTCCGTCCTGTCGAACCAAGCGCTTCTCCTCCACATTTATTAGGCGTACAGCCATGTTGTGGAATTCTCTGCCGGCTTCTGTGTTCCCTGCAACTTATGACCTTTCAGCCTTTAAAGCAAGAGCAAATAGGCATATTCTGGGTTCGCTCGTCACATCGTAGACCTCATCTATCACTTACCATCAGGCGAGGTCAAGAGCGGGCTCATCCGTAATAAAAAAAGAAAAAAAAGAGCTCCACTTGTGGTATCAATCTTTACCAATGAACAAAGATGTAATTGATCGAATATTGGAGTCATACGTAGCCAGCTAGAGGCGGGAGAAGAAGAATTAGTGGACTAAATTCTAATTTCCTTCTTTTAATATTTTTTTTTTATATTTTTTCTGTTTGTGCGCATGAGATTGTTGTACTTTTTTGTTTTGGTTAAAAACTGATAGTGTTCTGTTATTTTTTTCGCATTATTTCCTTTAATAAACACTAAGTAAATTTATTACAATAGTTTGATTACATTATTCATATCATATTTAAAACAAAACTTGCCACACAAGCTTCCAAACTTTAGATAGGTAATATTTAAAAAACACATTTGGTATATGTAGGTAACAGTTAGTTCCATTTTACTTAACTCGGGTTATTTTTCTTCATAATAATTTGAAACTAAGTTAAAAATCACTAACTGCGGTCGACAATTAACTAAGTCAAAACTAAGTCAGAGATTGTCTAAAGAATAATTAACTAGTTTGATGTTTTTAGTTTTTGCTTAATTATACAAAGATTTTTATGCATTATAGCTCTAATAATATAAACTTTATTTTTTTTCCTTCAAATAACAACTAAAAACATAAATATATGTAATGGCTAGCCAAAGTTATAAGGAATCTTATTTTTAAAAACTTTAAAATTCATTATCTCAAAACATGATTTTTCGACTTGATGACTTTTCGCTCTACGGGGACGATATAGGTTTGATTCCCACTCCGGAACTAATGTTTGTATGGCCTGCAGTTAGTTGTTCCGTGTCTCGGCGCTTCTAAAATATCACTCACGATACAGGTGAAATTTTAGGGATAGGGCAATTATTAAAAAAAAACCTATGTACGGATCGGTTTCCAGTGTAAGTGGATGACCAAGTGTCTGCCTATCTTACCTCAGTAAACTCAGTAAGATTGACAAGACTAATTTCTGATTTTCTGTCTTCTGCCTTCCAGTAACGACTGTCAAATGATGAACAGATGTCCACGGCTTAACTTGCTTTTCACGACCCATAAGAATCTCACCCATCCAAGGCCTAACCTTGGCAAGTGTTGCTTCAACATGAAAATCGACCCATTATACTATACATACATTCTTATTAAAATCATCTCTATATTCAAGCGCCTTGTTCAGAGTCCAAATTCAGAAATCATTTAAATGAAGAACCATTTATCATACGAATGTTTTTTTTTTTTTCGAATTTCTCTTGAGACTAATTTGACAAGAGCTCAAGGGGCCCTAAAGTCAATTAATTTGGATTTTTAATGGCTATTATCTTACCTTCGTCAACCATTTCTTCTCCATTAAACATGTTGCCATAATTGAAATTTTATCGAATCCATTTTACCTGAGAACGGTCAAAGTTTCAAGAAAGCGGGTATGAGTAACTTTGGCATGCATTAATTTGTGCTCATAGTCCTAAGAATGTTATAATTTAAGAGAAATTGGCTGGATACGGTAAGCTAAGAGATTGGCCACGAAGTTATCTTTGTTAATAACTTATAGAGATGACTCTACGCTTCAGTTTCAATCTTAACCGTACTATGTAATTTGTTTTTCTTGTAGACCTATTCGTGTGACCACCATCTCACCTGATTGTTAGCGATGATGTGGTCGAAGATAAAGCACACTTACCAAAAAGAAACCGATTGACGATTAAATTCAAAAGTTAGCTTACTTATGTTAGGGAATTCCACTCCTCAGCTGTACGCACAATTGTGAACTTTATGAAAAAGATAAAGTAACGAAATAAATGTTTTCCGATATTCGATTTTAATAAAAATGCTTACAATCATACTCCGTCCAATTTTAAAAATGATATCGAAACCGGTCAGTAGTTTCGGAAATGCACGCAAACAAAAACATAATCTGAGAACAAACAGACAGAAAACAATTCTAGCAATCGTTGATTATTAAAACTTTATTTTATTTTATTTTTAATAATAGGCCCGCGTTTGATCACCAAAATATGGAAAGAGGACTAGTTTTGTTTCGCTCAATATTTGTGAATAAATAATTTAACAAATCCTTGTTTTATTCACTCTACCCAAATGGTTCGATTTGACAGCTAAGACGTCACAATATGGCGATAAGTTTTTTCGAATAGGAGTTGAAACGCACTGTACACAATCGAATTAGGATACCTTGTTAGTTGTAAAGTGGATGAAACAAAACAAATAAATAAAAGTATTATATCCGTACCGCGCCGTGTGATGGATTGGAGCGAACGCCTGTGTCCCAATAATAGGATCGTTGTAGAAGGATTATGAGCAGGAAAGTAACGTGATACCTACTGTTAGTTTGTAATTTCATTTACGTTATTTTAAGCGTCAATAGCCTAATGGTCATGGTGTCGGAATTGTGATCGAAAGGTCGCGGGTTCTAACCCCAGACGATACACTATTGCTGTGAATTTACTCCAGACAAAGCCATATTAAGCTTAGTTGGAGGGTTTAACTTTTTCTTTGGCATTGGTTTTTTTTCGGTTTTTCTTTGGCATTGTTCGTCAGGTCGTTGAGCTCCTTAGTAGTCCAAAGTTGAGCTTACAGACTTACTGATAAAGACTTGCACTGACAGGACGGGTCTACTCAAATCTGTGTGGTTCTTTCCTCAAAAGGCCATTTCAGACTAATCTACATAATCCTCATTAACGATTGTGAATATGTGAACTATGTAGGTTATTTTATTCGAGTTAAACATGATTGTCTGGCAGTTTGAGTGCTTTTTGCGGCCTACCCAAACGTCCTTACCTTGGTATTGTTCGTCAAATCGTTATGCTCCTTGTTCTAAGTTGAGCTATACATCATTTGACAAATGCTTGCACTGTATGGACAGGCTCACTCAAATCTGTGAGTATCTTCAAAACACCGCCTCAGATTGAAACCTACAAGGTTCCCATATAATTAAAAAAGTGTAGATTGTATGGACTTTAAAAAAGACGGACTCCTGAGTTTGTTTCGGTGTTTCTTCTCAGGGTAGTCAGTTAGGAAACACCAGCCTCATCTAGTTAATATTTACGAAAAAATGACGTGTTAAAAGTGTTATTTAATAACCAATTTGCAAAATAAAGATCATTTATCATTATCATTAAGGAGAGTGCTAGTAATGTGAATTCTACCCACATAGCTATTAGCGTTTTCTTTATAAGAAAAAACATAAAATAATGCTATGTATTATACGAACCGCACTTTGTACTACTTTAAAATGTTTCTTCAACCCTTTGTGTATAATACAGATCATTAATTTCTCTTGGGCTAAAGTTAGCGGGGCTAATTTTATCTTTTTGTTTTCCTTTGGGGGATTAGATGAATTAAATTGATTAAACCGTAATGTATTTGCAATGTTGTGTTTAACGATTGTACAATTTTAATCATGCGGAAATTTAAATCTTTCAATCATGCCCATCATTGTTCTAAGCGTCGCATTGTCGCGTCGAGTTGGTCTGCAGGAGCCTTAAATATTCTGAGGAGTTTTTCGGTGCTGCGTTTTGCTCATTTCGTTTTTAATGTTGTAGTGAATTACATTCAGTCAAAAAAGTATCGGGAATGGATAAATTGTTTATGGTTCCAAATTCAAATTTTTGCTTTTTTTTCGTTAGATTGGCATAACTGTTTTCCATTTCGGCGCGGAGTTTGAGTTTCATCTTTTATTTAGATTGGATCAAGGAACTTGTAGTAGGTAGAAGATCCTTGGATTGTAGAAGATCCTTGGATTGGATACAATGCTGTTTATAGTTAGATCATATCTAATGTGTATGGCGTATTTCATACTGGACAAAAACATCGTGTTAAACTTTGCATTGTCAATCGTATTTTCGTGTTTGGAGTCCCTGAAAATGTTACAAAAGGCTCACGGTGACTCGAGTTTATCGAAAACGGGTGCTTATGGGTGGTACAAAGCGGTAGAGATGTGATGGAAGCCATCAACGTCTTCAACTGAATTTGACATTGTAAGAGACGGAAATGGTGAATTAAAATCCTCATTTAAGTTTGAGAGAGATAGCCGCTGAAGTATCGAAGAAGAAGGTATAAAGCATGTTGCCGCTCGGCTAGTCTCAAAATAACTGAATTAACTCCAAATACGCAATCGCATAAAAGTCGCCGAGGATATGCTAGAACCAGCGGGTGGAGGAGACATTTTATTATATTCCCACCAAAAAAAAAAAACCTCTAAAAACAAACTTATAAACAAATTTTACCCTCTTTATAATATTAGCACAGATTAACTATCTGTACTACTTCTCAATTTATAAATTTTAACAATTCCAATCTTTTCTCTTTGTTCGCGTACTTATCGCAGAAATGTATACAAAGTTTTTCATCATGTATGTATTATAAATATTATATAAATATAGATTATTATATTAAAAGTATAATTTGCAGATGGAATTTCTTTAAGAGACCGTTATTCGAATGTCTCTTGGAGATTCGCACACGACTACTGATTATGGATACGATAACATAAATTTGTACAACCGATAAGTACCTGAAAAAGGATAATCCATTGCATTTCACTATCACACGATTACTTTTAAACTACGGGAGTCGTTTACAACAAGAATTGCAGCATGCTTTGAATTTCGAGTTAGCTTTATAGAAGGAATGTTTCCATGTTACGCAATTTGCATTGTTTACAGGTTTTAGATTTTTTCCGTTGTCAAAACTTGGTGTCAAAACTTTTTTTATATATACGCAATAAATCCCGATCCCGTGGGAATTCTGGGATCAAACCTAAATGATCCCTTATAGCTTCCTTCATCATCCAGTTAAAATCGGTTCAGCTATTCCAGAGATACATCCGATCAAACAGAAAGCTAGACCGACCGACTGACAAAAGTAAAAAAAGGTTAGTTTGTGTTTTATTAGGTATAGTGCAAGTATCGTGTAAATAAGAATAACCACTTGAGAAAACACGTATGTATGCATATCTTTGGAAAATATCCATGCTACATGATTCCAGTTGCCCAGTATGGAACTAAAACAATCATCATTATTTTCGTATAAAGATAGTATAAGGAATAGGAAAGATGTTTCTAAAACATCTTTTACATAACGATGAAGATATTTCAGAAACATCTTTCCTATTCCGTCACAAAATTCTTTCCCCACACTAAATCAAAAATAAAATGCTTAACGTAGCAGTACGACAGGCTCAAATGATGCAAAACTTGATACCACTAGGCAACTTTTAAATTACTTCATTTTCTGTGAATTTCGTCGGGGCTAGCTCTCGCAAGTCAGCCAAACGTACAACTTGGGAACTACTGGAACAGTAGTAGCAGTTTAAGAAACTTTCTCAACACTTGCATTCCCCGCTTGAATTATTGCATAATATACGTTTGGCGATAAAACTAACAGTTCCCATTGTTCCGCGTCATTGTTTTTATTGGTGCTTGTAAAATGTTTGATGGTACTCCCTGCTTTATAACAGTTTGTTTCTTCTTGGCAACGTTTATGGAGTTCTAATTCTTGTTATATTATGGTGCTTTAAATTTTAATGGTAACCTATATGTGTTTGTGTAATTCTGTTTTGTTACTACTTCCTATTTTTATTTCCACATGTTATCTTTACTTGTTTTATAAAGGGGAAGGATTTGTATTTTTGAATGTTGTACTTCTTATCTTCCTAATATTATAAATTCAAAAGTTTTTTGAGGATGTTTGTATATTTGTAGATAGATTTGGTATGTAGATAGTTGACATCCTGGAATAATACATAGGTTACTTTTTTTTTGGTCTATCGGTTTTCTATCGGCTACATTTCGGGGAGTGTGCGATGGAATTACACAATCTAATTCCGCCAAGCCCGTTCCATCATTGGACTACAAGACATACGGCGATGCGCCATCGTTTCATGGTGGACATCCCACCCATACGTACAAATCGTTTTGGGAATACTTTCATTGTGCGTACGGCTAAGGAGTGGAATTCCCTGTCAGAGTCTGTGTTTCCTGATCGCTATAACGGGGGTCTTTAAGTCAAGAGTGAATAAGTTACTTCTAGCCACGCGTGCTTCATATTCGACCACATCATCACTTACCATCAGGTGAGATGGTGGTCAAACGCGAGACTACTATCAATAAAAAAAAATACCGGAATTCCCACGGAATCTGCATTCACGAAGGAAAACCCACACGAACGAAGTCGCGGTCAGAAGTTAGTAATGGATAAACTCAAAAGATATTGAGCCGATTTACAAAAGTATTTGGTCAATATAAATCTGAATTATCATCGTGTAACATAGGATATTGTTACGCTGGTTTTGAAAAGTGTTTTCGCTGTAAAAGCCTCAGGCAGAATCTCGTCTTTTATAAGAAGAGGTAGCCCAGTGGTTAAGGACCTGACTTGCGATTTGCAGGCCATGGGTTCAAACCCAGTCGGACACCTACTTTGTGTAATTTATTTCATCACAACTGTTCTTAAATTGGTGAAGGTGAACAGGATCAAAAATTCGAAGACCTGCGACATCCACCAATCTTTACTATCCCCTCCCCCCTACCAGCAGTGGGCACTTTATAAGTGGAATGTTTTATTATATATCCTTTATAGCACGTACATGCTGAAAAGCACTTATACAACGTGTAACAGAATAAACGTAATTCCTGAAAGTCGTTGGTTCAGAATCGGCTTCTGAATCAGTCATAAAAAATGGGTGTTAAATTTTGACCGAAAAATCTTTCATTTAACTTAAAATGGAAACACAGTATCATGACAAATGAATACAATCCTTAATTCAAGGAAATGCGCACGTGTGCGTGTCGGCCACTATCATAACATGAGTGTATGCGTCTGCGTAAGGGTATCATGACAAATGAATACAATCCTTAATTCAAGGAAATGCGCACGTGTGCGTGTTGGCCACTTACATTACATGAGTGTATGCGTCTGGGTAAGGATATTGTATGACGCACATACGTTTTGTGTTTAGTAAGGATAACTATTTTATTTAAAAAATGTCTAGGTTTGGTTTAAATTTATTTAGTTACGGTTGTTGTTTTAGACTTATAATTTAATATTCTAATTGGGATGTCTAAGGTATTGCGCTTAATCTGTTACACCTTGTATATCTAGGGGTTTTTTCCTAGTAATAGAATAATATTAGAACAAGCATTATAGATTCACGCGCGCCTCAAAGAGCGTCAGCAATATGACGAGCCCCCCCCTGTAGAGGGCCGAAGCCTGCCGGGGTCGTGGGACTTATCCCATTACCGTGACCCCGGAACGTAAAGGGCTATTGAAGGAACACCGTGGATTTTAGTCAGTACAAGTCTGACAGTCCCTCCGGCCCTGCCCGGGGTGGGAGGACTTATTTGATGATTTTACCACGTGAAAAAAAAAAAGAAAAAGAAAACTATGCAAAGTCAACGTTATATGTTTTTTATTGGAACATGACTGCAACAGAAAATTAATTATATTAATTAATTATGTAAGGGCTTTCAAATTAATAAAACGTTTTTTCGTGACTACCTGTACTCGATTTACCAACTCTTCAAGTGACTTCTTCGATCAAAAAATCAGCATTGGTAATGCAGCAAGTCTACTGATCACTTTTCCCATCGACAGCAATTTTGACGTAATTATCTATTAGATACCAATAAATTAATTTTATAGTTATCTGTACATACTTTATTATTATTAATTAATTCATAAATTAATAAATATTTTTTTATTAAGTATAAAAACAAAACCTACACAAAAAAATCGCAAAGTATTTTAGATATAGATTGCTACCATTCGAGCGACCCACGGAATACATCAGTCAACCTTCAGACAATGTTTTATGTGACGCCTTCAATCTCCAACGAATCTAGGCCCTCGAACCATTTCACTTTCCCCACAAATCGTTTCAATCCTAAATAAAATAAAACATTTATTCCCCACTTTATTACTATTTCACAAATCTGGAAACGCTGTTGATCACACCATAAAACACGACAAGAAGAAACCCGAAGCCGTAATCCAATTTACTACGAACAACAAACATTATAAATAAACACGGAGACCCCACAAACAGCGAAAACTATAAATAATACGAGCACATAAACATCGCCATAGTTCAACACCATGATATTGATAATAAAAATTCCTTTCCGGTCGAGGGGAACGTAAGTCCGTGTGCTGAATGCCCAAGCGTGGATGAATCGCGGTCTGCGGACGGCTTTTCGAAAACGTACTTATTCAGTACTTTTCTGGAGAAAGATGGCAGTGGCAGCACACTTGTAACTTACTACTTCATCCCACGCTTGCTTATGGGTCGAAAGACGAAAACTATGAGTCAAGAGGTGAAATGTACTCAATGAGCATGCATCATTGACGGTGCCTGTTGCAAGTGTGTTTCTTTCGTCAGCGCGCATAATGTGGTGTGTGTTTTTAGTTCTTTTTAAGGCCTCACTTTTGATTAAGTTAAAAACTTGGACCGTATGATACAATGATATAAATTATTGTATTTCAGGTGCTTTTCGTCCCACGCATTCCTTGTGGATTTTTATTGTCGAAATGAAATATATGTGGGGTGTCAAGCTATTGGATCTGTCAGCAGGCGAAAATGTATCAATTTATTGATACCGAAAAAGCTTTTCTATTATGATATGTTCAAGTCACGTGCTCTAACATGTTATTTAGACGTAGTTATGACAATATTGAGAACTGAAAACACAACACACATAAAGACGACGTAACAATCGCAGAGTATCATGATTATAAGGTTATAGAATCATCAGCAACACGTTTTCTTTTATCTAACACAAAAAATGAGGATTGAACTTGTTCTTATTAGTAAACCACAGACAAATAAACGGTATTCAAGACTACGCGGATAAATCAGCCATTACATAAAGCATTGACCTCGACAGCCTTAGGCAAACTAGCTCCCAGAGATAAGTCCCGAGAAAAAATTCAAATCCAAAATTAAGTAGCAATTTGTCTTCTTGCGCAGGCAAATCCGAATATTTTACATAAGATCGAATACGTAGACTACGTGGAGTAGAACCCTACTGATAACCTCGAATGGATGGGAGAGAGCGTCCACAATGGAAATAAATTCTGTCATGGAGCCCGTATGTTCACTAAGGAATTATAGCACTGCATGAACGAGTTGTTTTTGAGTGTAATGTTTTGGAAATTCCGGAAGAAAAAGATTTTTATGTGTTTATTTATTTATGTACACACATGACGCTTAAAAGAGAAAAAGTCAAATATAAATAAAAGAGCACATAGGTGTTTCCAAGATTTCCCGCTGAGGATGACTTCTACTGACTAAGGTCTCACTCTGCTCCGTCAGTTGCCCTTGCGTTCCGGAGCTGCGGTATCTCGTTAGAATATTCCCGCAACCCCGGCAAGGATTTCAGCTATCTACGCACCAAGTTTCATTCAGATCCCTTCAGCCATTTTGGCGTCATTGAGTAACAAACATACAAACGTAATAACGTTTCACATTTATAATGTTATATATTTATTAAAACTTTATGCAACTCAAAGTGTACAAAGACGGACTTAGTGCCTTAGGCATTCCCAGTCAACCATGGGTGGTGAAGAGATTACAAGGCAAGTGCTTAAAAAAAATAAGTGGATAATATATTCAAAGTTAAAGTAAAAAAAAGTAGAAAGTTTTTATTTTGGAACGTAGACAGTTGGCTTGATTACAAAGAAAGCGATGATAGCTACAAAAGTTTACAATTGTGTCGCAGCTCCCAGCGCCCATAAGACTAAAACTATAAGTTTTATTACAAGTATATATATTTATATAATTACTAGTCTGTCTATTTCTTGTCTCTTATTGTTACTTGTCAAACACGAAGCATGCCGTGTTTACATGTAATTTGGTGTGCAGTATTATTAATATTGTAATCTTACTAAATATGAATCATGTTTAGCTGTAATATCTGTCGGTGAAACATAAATAAATAAATAACCAAAATAAACTTACATACATATTCTTCATAATACATATAATAATATATCTATACTAATATTATAAAGAGGTAAAATTTGTAAGTTTGTATGTATGGGGTAATCTCTGAAACTACCGAACCGATTTTTAAAATTCTTTCGCTTTTTTGTAGCTGCATTATCCCTGAGTGCTATAAGCTATAAATTATCTTTAATACACGCATATTAGCCGAGCTATTATAATCTTTGTCAAGCAAGTCGGGGACGGGATCCCGTGGAATATTTTCGACTTCTACGCGGACGAAGTCGCAGGCAGAAGCTAGTATAATATACATAATATACATTAATAAAAAGTTATAGAAAGGGGGTTATGAAAACTCTGCTTCCACTATTTGTTTAAAAAATAATTCCGCAACTCTCTTAAATGCATATTGACTGGAGGCCGTTGTGATATGAATATGTAGTGCAATCCACAAATAATATGATAGTGGGATTACTTTAAATATATTCTATTTAGCAACTATATTTATTTATTTATTTTATTATTTATGTACACACAGTAAAATACATTAAGATAAACATAATTATAATATCTGAGTACAAAGGTACTGCTTATTTCTTAAGAAATTTCTTCCAGCAGACCTGCGAAAGGAGAAGTGAAAAAGAAATGTAGACAATAGTGTGTGAGAACAAGAAGAGAAATAGATATGAATATGTGAAGTCTAAAACTAAAACTAAAATATTAAATATACTTACACATACTTACAATGCAATTAAAATAACATATACTTAAATAAATACATAATGTTAAAATATATAAACATATAATATAAATATATACATAAATAATTAACACAGTTAAGAGGAAAGGTAATGCTCTTTTAATCGACATTTGAATAGAGATATAGTTTTTAAATCACGAATGCTAGGCGGAAGTGAGTTCCACAATCTTACAGCATGGACAGAGAAGGAATAAGAGTAGTAGATAGTTTTATGAGGATGAGATATTTGTTATAATGCTATAATTTCATGTATAAGCTTGTTTAGTTTAGTTAGCATAATGACATTTATTTAAGTAAGGAGGACTAACAGCTTTTAAATACAGGAAATATCTAGTATAGTAGACAGGCGTATTTCCCTTTCCGTGTCCAACTGGCGACACCCGTCTCGCGAAATACACACGCTTTTGTATTACTACACAATTCAACCAACCAGTGATCAACTCGCGTCAACTGAGCACGTTTTTGCGATCAAGCAACGTTAAAAGAGGTTTTACAAAATAGTTTGCAATTGATGTGAACACGGTTTTTAACTGGTCTGTTCGAAACAAATCCGTGCTGATTTAGCAGGGTGCGTCTCATATCACATAAAGTTATTTGGTATATTTTCATTTCAATAACGTTCACAAGATTATAATAAACGTGAGTTATATACTCAAAAACTTATTTCGTATAACGTTATTGGATATAACGTTTATTTAATCGAAAATCATTAGGCCTATCGTTTAAAATAATATTGCGATTAATTAGATCGAGCGTGCTGCGGGAAACGAATTGCTGCGAAACCGATTCCACGTAGTCTTGTCCGCGGTGGTGAGCGTGAAACATATCTGCGACGATAAGCTCGCATGGGACCGCGCCGGAGCCCCACAGCACCGGAGCCGTGACAGAAACAATGCCTGCTGCATGTTGCATGCTTGCTTGCATGCCTGCTGCATGCATGGTGTATGTGTATCCTTGTTTGAATGTTTTTTACAGGAAAATAAAAACTAAGCATTTTATCATAGTATACTAAATAGGTTTTATGTCTACTATACACTAATTCCGTCGCTGATTCAACACGCTTTTGAAGAATCAAACAGTCTAAGAGTCAAGTCAAAAAAGTGCTCAGTTCAACTGCACACTATTTTGTCAAACCTCCCCCCGCGCCACTTGATCACAAATGCGTGCTCAGTTGACGCGAACTGAACACGGGCTAGGACAGTAGAATTCCGTAGTAATACAAAAGCGTGTGGATTTCGCGAGACCGGTGTCGCCAGTTGGACACGGAAACGGAAATACGCAGTAGACAGTGAGCAAAACAAAAGTCCTCACGTTTACGTTCTCGTTTTTTTAGAGGACTTTTAAAGGTTTTGAAAGGTGCGGGTTCGATCGGCAGACTCCTTCGGCAGGGTCGCCATGTAAAGGGCGGGTTCGATTCGAAAATGAAACCAAAGAATGCTCGAATAATACTGAGGTATATGGAAACAGATACAAAAGAACATATTTGGGCTACACGTGTATAAAATAGGACAAATTACATCACTAAATATCATACCACTAAAGTTTAAAAGATTTATTAATTAAAGGCTATTTATTATTTAGGTTTATTAAAGGTGATTGGTGATTTATTGTTTATTTTCAGGTTTTGTATATAAATTATTTTAATAAAGGTTGTATAGTTTATGTATTAAGAGTTTTCACTTATTTTATAAATAATTGATTGTTTTTTCTGCTTTCAGGTACTGTAAGCATCACCTTGAATTTTATTGTGTATGTATTGACATTATTATTTTATGTTAAATATTACTCTCATAAATAATAAACCGACGAGGGTTTAGCAAGAAAACAAAGTAATCAACGCTAGCAATGTTTCGTTTATTGCTCCAATTCATATCTACACTTTATACTGTAAATAAACTCCTACAATAATACTTTATCATAATTACAAGGTATCGATTTTACGATGTTTGAGCATATAATGGCCATTCTGGTCTATCCTTTGCTGGCCCAAGTAGGATTTCAGTGTCCCATACAAAAAGTAGTTAATTATGATGTGTATTGCCAGTGTTTTCATTTATTGTCATAATTATGTCGTATCCATATTGTATATGTGCACTTTGCACGCTAAACCTCAATGATTTGGACTTATTCTGTGGTTCACTGGCTGAATTCATAAACGAATACCTTGTTTATAATTTGTTACAAAGAAAAATAAAGATCAATTAATGGAAGAAGTTTTAAATCGAATTGGGTTACCCTTTAATGACATTTGTAAAGTCTGTAAACAAATCTTTTTTATAAAAATCTCATGTCAAATTGTTTGTGGTCCTCCGAAACGGCTTGACTGTATTTTATGATTTTTTTAGGTATGAGAATAAGGTTGAATCTAACGTATATTTCATATCATATATACAATGCATAATAAGATTATAGGTTGCATTGCACCGCATGCAAAGGTACAGTTTTTTTTAATGGCTTATTGAATTACCAAATTATATTTTCCTTCGTGGTTGCATCCGTCAAAAAATATTGAAACACTTTTGGCACACCAGGTATTTTGGTAGGAGCAAAATTAGTTACCAATCGATGGTGCGCGTGAATTTAATTGTGTCCTTCATCATCGATACCCCAAACTATAGTAGCAGAACTGTGGGGTTATTTAGGGTCCAACATGAACCTTTCGTATGTATACGACTCATATTTATTCTCTAGTTTAAATTATTTTTGTATTAAATCATTTCCCACTTTCCTATGCCTCATGTGACAGCGCTTATAAAACTATCAATCACGGTTTCGCTCCCGTGCACTTTATAACGATGAAAACATACTTTCCTTCTTTTACAGTTGGGTATGGCCTATAACCTTCCTCAAGGTTCAACTACTTCCATACCACACAGCTAAAGAGTGGAATTCCCTGCCGGAGTCTGTTTCCTGACAGCTATAACCTGGAGGGTCTTTGAGTCAAGAATGAATAGCTTATTTCTAGGTAAGCGTGCTTCATCTTCGACCATATCATCACTTACCATCAGGTGAGATGGTGGTGAAACACAGCCTATGAACAATTAACCAGAAACTTTTGAAGATTAGTGCAAACTTTTTCGCTTTATATTATTAGAAGATTTTTTTAAATTTATAATAGGCTCGCGATTGACCACCATCTCACCTGATGATACATGATGTGGTCGTAGATGGACCACGTTTACCTAAAAGTAACCTATTCACTCTTGACTTAAAGACCCCTAAGTTAGGGACCGCTAGGTTAGGGACCGCTAGGTTAGGGACCCCTAGATTATCTTTCGTCTTTTATTTCCTTCTTAATTCATGAATTTTTTTTTTTCACAAAAAGAGGACAAACAACAATAAATCTTTTCTTATTAGTTTTGCATCTACACATTTCTGTCTATCAAAACTCAGACCTCTTTCAAGGGGCGGTCAAGGTAACCTCCGAAATACGTAAAAGCACGTATGTCAAACTCGTATTTACCGCTTGAAGAGGCTCAACATTCTTGAGGCCAAGTCTCTAGGGAATACGATCCACGAGAATTTTGATGAAACCAATATTGTATTTTCTACGAACATCTCAATTTGATCTACTGTCGGGGCTGTGATTACTGATTACACAAGTATTTGTTTTAAGAAAATTGCAAATCTACCAACACTAATAACGGCATACCATGGTTACATCAGCTCTTACCTTAGATACGGCCTAATAATCTGGGGCAATAGTGTTGATAATGAACGCGTGTTCATTGCACAAAAACGGTGTGTCAGGGCAATTTTCAACCTACAGAAATCTGAATCCTGTGAACCATTTTAGAAAAAGATAAAAATATTAACATTACCGTGTATATATATTTATGAGGTCGCAGTTTTCCTTAAAAATAATATTGATCTATTTAAATATCAAACGCGTATACTATGTCAATTAGGCCGTGCGCGCACTGCGTTGCGTTTTGGAAACGCAAAATTTGTGAAGTATGGAGTGTCATAGAAGTGCGCCCACTGCGGTCAGTCTACCGGTGCGGTAGAACTACCGGAATTGCGGCCACCGCAAGGCAGTGCGCGCACGGCCTTAAGAAGTCTAGCGGTAACAAATGCGACTTTGACATGATGTAGAACAGTTTAATTGAAATTACTACATGGGTAATGTATGTAAGTACAATCCATACTTCCATAATAATATTATTAAGCGAAAGTCTGTCTGTCTGTCTGTTACGCTTTCACGGCTAAACCGCAGCATCTATTTGGAAGAAATTTGGAATGAATGTTTGTGTGAGAAATCTAAACCGCTTAACAGATTTTAATGACTTGTTGTTTTCCTCAAAATTAACGCGGGGAACCGCGGGGCACAGCTTTTTTTTTTGGATGGAAAATCATCAAATGAGTCCTTCCGCTGTGGGTGAAGCGAAATAATAAATTGAATTGAGTTGAACGAATAGCCTTTTACCTCAGGTACTAGGTAGGACAAGAAAGCAATTACATTATACAACGTGTAATTTAAAGGGTATATACATACCAAGTGCATGGCTTCTTTGGATGATAACAAACGATATGGCAAGGGTTTTGTAATCCTAAGTCTACGTGTGTAGAACTTATTACAAATTCCAATACACAATACCAGAGACCGAAATTTCCAAATTAAGAAGAACGCAGATAATTATCGTGTTATTGGTAAGTGACGTGGAAAGTTATTGACCCTCGTAGTGCTGTGACACGTTTGTTATGATTGGTATTCAAGAAACATTGAAACCGATAATTTGGTATCAATTCTTTGAGTCACTTATACCTCACACATACCAGATGTTGTCTTCAGCGCTTTTGGGTAGATATGGGGTTTCCGTTACACGTTGTATATTTTTTCTTTATAGATATTTTAGTGGGAGTGTGATTAGGCCTCTGGATTTGCGTCCTGCTTATGTTATGCTAATATAATTTTTTAACCTTTATTGTGCCGGCGCTTTATTCGCCTGTGATGTTTACCTGCATAAATCATAATCCTTGAAAATTCTCATTCAAATCGGTATTGCCGTACCGGAGATTAGCCCGGACAAACAGAAAGACAGACGAAGAAAAACTTTTAAAAAGTTTGTGTTTTGGTAGTGTAAATAACTACAAGTTACAACGCTTCAGAAAATAGTGATATTAAGAAATCACAGACCAGAAACTTCAATTTAATTTATAGTTATAGTTATAGATGAACTTTTAACTAAATTAAATTACGTATTATATATAAATTAATTCATATTGATGATTATTTGTGATCCGTTTTTGAGTGGCATTTCTGACGGTGGCAATTCTGATTACTTTTGTTAACTATTACGTACCTACAACTTTTGTTGTACATTTTCAATTCAAACGATGGATATTTTGTATTCATAAAGAAATATTGAGCGTTGTTTCTATGTGTAGGCAAGTATTCTGTTATAACTATTTCACATTTTCTCTCAACGCTAACCGCGAGCGATATTGTTGACGAGATAACCTCGGTTTTGTATTTTTAAATGCAAAATTGTTTCGCTGGATCAACCGTTTTGTTTGCACCTGCACTATGTGCGATTGGCAGTTAGCAATGTTCTGAAATTAAATTGATTAGTTGTTGATTGAAAAATGGTTTAACAACAATAGTTCATCAGGATTTTTCACATTAAGTTAAAGCAATACTGGCCTACTAGTTACAAGCACAACTTACTTATTGTAGGTCGTGGGTTCGAACTCTTGCGACTACGGTAATTTTCATCAGCGCCACTGGTTTTGAAAACGGTGAATGAAAACATTGAGAGGCATGTTCTTAGACCGAAAGAACCAAAGATATGACACACTGAGTCCACATGGCCGGTTGTTGCTCACTGGCTCACAAAGGAAGGGCCTCTGTTCCACTCCCAGTAGTCGGTATGTTACAGGCTGATTTTCTTAAATGTTTCCCCAGTTTTATACCTAGTTTTGATGAAATGTCTTTGGAACTAAATTGTATTGATGGTCGCATTCTCGTGCTGCGCCTTTAAAAGCAATTTTAGAAGCTAAAATGCGCAAACGTTTGTTACTTGTCTATCATTTTTTTCATTTGTTTATATTTAGTTTTTATACAAACCTTTTCCTGACAATAACGAACACGAAATTTGGTGCAGTCGGTTAAACGTTGCTCGTTTATATGTTTTGGTGATTAATTTTTATTTTATAGATAAATTTGAGGGAAAAATAATACAAATTCTTCAAAGCAATGCAATTTAATCAAAAAATCCAGCCGGTACAAACGTATACTTAAGATTCCAACTATCAATTTACTTTGTAACATTAAAGGCAACTGCTTTTAATAAATTCCCTTGCTTCAGTTCCAAGCGATTCCACAAAGAATAATATTTTTTGTTACAAATGCAAGGCTTTGCTTTTAATGGAAACTTTCCCTGCAGCATCAAGCTGTCAGCTTTGTAACTCCTTTAATAGTATTTTATATTTTTAACTTCTGTTTCTACTGCGGGACCGTAAAAATACGAGTAACATATTGCTAGTTTGTTTGTGTGTATTGCTCTGGAATTGCTTAGGGTAGGTTCTATTTTGCCTGTTTTAGCAACGTGCACATTTGATCGTAGCGAAAAGCGTTTTGTTTAAATAACATCACATCATCATCAGCACGGTAATATTATCATATAATATTACCGTGGTACAAGGATCAAGTTGTTACTTATCCAGTCCAATATTCTATTTAAAAAACGTATTCGATATAAGTGATAATCTATGACAACCTGTTACAAGTGAAAAATATATACTCACTATTTAATCTAAATTAAACTGCAAACTAAATTCATGTTGTACTTTTTTCGGAACACTACGAGTAGTTATGTGACTAAATAACATTGCCACGTTGTTTGGCAGTGCTTGGCATCTGACCAAAAAACAAGTTGACGGAATGTGTCAAGTTATCTAGCAGCTTTTTCTGTTTTATTTTTTCAATCTGTGAAATCAAGACCCCCTCGGTCAAAGATGCCATCCCAAACGGCTTGAAATTATAATAAGTACGGCTAAGGTGTGGAATTCTCTGCCGGAGTCTGTGTTTCCCGATAGCTACAACCTAGGGGTCTTTAAGTCAAGAGTGAATAGGTTACTTCTAGATAAGCGTGCTCAATCTTCGACTACAACATCACTTAACATCAGATTAGATGGTGGTCAAACGCAAGCCTATCTATATCTATATATATAACTAGTATTTGCGTGTTGCGCGAGGTGCAAGCACCTCGCGTGCTGGTGAAAAAAACTAAAGCATTGCCCCTCTAAATCAAGTATTTGCGTGTTGCAAGCACCTCGCGTGCTTGTGAAAAAAAAAAAGTGGGGGGGGCGGGGGTGATGGGGGGGTTTAGTATTTGCGTGTTGCGCGAGGTGAACTTGTGAAAAAAAAAAAAAAGGAGGGGGGGGTGATGGGGGGGGGGGGGTTGCACAAGTATTTCGACTAAAGCATTGCCCCTCTAAATGAATCTGAAAAAAAAATGTTCCAAGTCTCTTAGATTCCGAGATCCGCCTAAAGGGGGGGAGAAGGGGGGCGGGGGGGGGGACTTTGAAAAATGATTTTTACTTTACCGAGCCTCCTCTATACGAATCCGTAAAAAACAAAAAATACGGGCCTCGTAGTTTCCGAGATACGATAGGGAGGGGGGAGAAGGGGGGTGAAAAGGGGAGGTTTGGCACTTTTCCCGTAGGTTTGAGAGTTACTTGTTTACGAATCTGTCAAAATATACCCACCTCCCCATCCACCATCTGGGAGAACAATTATGTCAATGAGTGAGTCAGTCAGTCAGTCAGTCAGTGAGTGGTAACTTAGCTTTATATAATATAACTAGTATTTGCGTGTTGCGCGAGGTGCAAGCACCTCGCGTGCTTGTGAAAAAAACTAAAGCATTGCCCCTCTAAATCAAGTATTTGCGTGTTGCGCGAGGTGCTGGCACCTCGCGTGCTTGTGAAAAAAAAAAAAGGGGGGGGTGATGGGGGGAGATGGGGGGGGGTTAGTATTTGCGTGTTGCGCGAGGTGCAAGCACCTCGCGTGCTTGTGAAAAAAAAAAAAAAAAAAAAAGAGGGGGGGGGTGATTGGGGGGGGTCGCACAAGTATTTCGACTAAAGCATTGCCCCTCTAAATGAATCTGAAAAAAAAAATGTTCCAAGTCTCTTAGATTCCGAGATCCGCCTAAAGGGGGGGAGAAGGGGGGCGGGGGGGGATTTTGAAAAATGGTTTTTACTTTACCGAGCCTCCTCTATACGAATCCGTAAAAAGAAAAAAATACGGGTCTCGTAGTTTCCGAGATACTATAGGGGGGGGGAGAAGGGGGGGGAAAAGGGGAGGTTTGGCACTTTTCCCGTAGGTTTGAGAGTTACTTGTTTACGAATCTGTCAAAATATACCCACCTCCCCATCCACCATCTGGGAGAACAATTATGTCAATGAGTGAGTCAGTCAGTCAGTCAGTCAGTGAGTGGTAATTTAGCTTTATATAGTATAATAAAAAAGTAAAAAAATGTGTATCTGTACATTTAAATTTTATACAAAAATAATAATTGAGGTGGGTTAAGAAACGGTAACACGGCAAAAAAATTAAAAAAAAGTCTGTTTGTCTGTTGGTAAACGCTACTTAATCTCCGGACCTACTGGATGGATTTTAATGAAATTTGGTATGTACATAGTTGACATCCTGGAACAACATATAGGTTACTTTTTATCCCGGAATTCCCACGGGATCGGGATTTACCCGGGATATCCTCCCATGCAAACGAAATTGCGGGCAGCAGCTAGTTTTCAATAAAAAAAGGTCATAAACTAATCATTATTAGGTAACTAACATTTGATAACAACTCATATTGTCATTTTTAACATTTTACAGACATTTATTAAACCAACATTTACATGTTTAAGCACTCTGAAGAACCTCGGAAAAGTATATATGTCGCAGTAAGATAGATATAGCCGTGATATGGTTATATCCCTAGGGGCTCCGTCGATTTTGCGTAAACACCGTAAAATCACTGCCAACTACGTATTATTGCTAAAATGTATTGTAACTAATTACAAGTTGCAAAAAGTTGATTTTGTAATAAAAATAAAAACCAATATATTGTTTTATTTGATTTTGTGGTAGATTTATAACTATTTAACTAGATTAGTTTAGTCAGATAAGCATATTACTAGATTGCGACCGTAAGATAGTAATGAATCGCTTTCGTATAACTATGTTCCGGTATATAATTATATCCCTAGGGATATGACCATATTACGGCTGTATCTATCTTACTGCGACATATACATAAGTATGTAATTATATTGCTCTCCACTCCTAAGCTTAGCTTTAGGGCACTAGGGTGCTCGTTAGTTGGATTGTAGAGGTCAGACGCAATTTCCTCAAGTAAAAAACTGACATTCAGATGTCCCTAGACAGTTTTAAAATTGACCTTAAGCAAACTTAGTTTAAGTTAGTTTAAGAATAACTCAAAGGTCTCTTTTAAAGAACATATATCTTATATTTTTATTTAATAAAGGCTAGATCAGTGGTGGCTGACATTGAAGGAAAACATCATGAGGCTACAGGCTATGTACTAGTACCCAAAAATTCGAAAACAAGATACCTACCCTCTTTGGGCAAATAGAGATATAAACAAAAAAGATAAATGCTTTAACCACATAATTCTGTTCACCATAAAAACACTATAGACCCCATAAATAAAATTTTAAGAATAATAAAACAATCAAAGTGTCAATTTATTCCCCACACAGATATTATTGTTTTTGGGGCAAGAAGTAAGAAGGGCTGATGTTTAATTTAATGGGAATCCCATATAAAAACATGAGGGACATGTTTAGGGGGATATTCTGTCGATTTCTTCTCTCAAATTATTGAAGGGATCTCCAGAAGGGTAGACTGTAACTGTCAACGTTTAACTCTATGTTTAGGAAGTTAAGGTTCAAAATTATTTGCTTGTGGTGAGTGCTTATTTTTAGTAACAGCTATTAAATTATCAAAGTAATCTAGTGATAAAAATCTCGATGTAAAGGAAATGTATCACTTACGCTTTCTTGCGTTAGGGTGTGGGTAGGAAGTAGTATACTGTGACAAAACTCATTTCTGCAATGCGTAATGATAACATCTCCTTTATATTCTTTGAGGGTGGTAATGGTACGCGAACTAGGATAAATGTTATAAGATACTTCTAGGCAAGCGTGCTTCATCTTCGACCACATCATCTCTTACCATCAGGTGATATAGTGCTCAAAGTCAAGCCTATCATGAATACTTTTTTATTCATGATAGGCTCAGCTTTGATCGATCGGATCGGAGTTAACATCATCATTTTAAACATAAACCAGAATTATCGAAATCAATTCATAATAACATCGCGTAGAAAAATACGCGGTCTAATTGGACACTTCCTCCTTTAGACCGCGTCGGTTAAAATATGTAATGTGACAACGGTAAAAAATAACAAAATGAAGTATTTACAAACGAAATTCTATTTGTGGAACGTTTGGCCAATATATACTACGCTAGAAAAATATCAGAATTTCCTTAGAAATAATTTACTCCAGTTTATACGTACAGTGTTCAAGACACACTATTTTTAGGGTTCCGTAGCCGAATGGCAAAAAACGGAACCCTTATAGTTTCGACATGTCTGTCCGTCTGTCTGTCTGTCCGTCCGTCCGTATGTCACAGCCATTTTATTCCGAAACTATTAGGACTATACATGTAAAGCTTGGTAGATAGATGTATTCTGTGAACCGCTTTCCGATTTTGAGAGAAAATTTAAAAAATATTTAAAATAAAGGGGGCTCCCCATACATGGAACTAAAACTGAAAATATTTTTTTTCATGAAACCTATACGTGCGTGATATCTATAGACAGGTCTTTAAAAATGATATTAAGGTTTTTAAAATAACTTTTTCATAAAGTTAATCGTTTAAAAGATATACGCTTCCAAAGTGGTAAAATGTGTGTCCCTCCCCCTCTAACTTCTATAATAATGAAGTGAAAAATCTAAAAAAAACCATAAGTTGTAGATGTTAATGTAAACTTTCAACCAAAATTGGTTTGAACGAGATCGATTTGGCAGTTTTTGAGATACAGTATATTTTCTAAAACCGCAAATATAACTTTGTAATTCATACAAATACTATGAAAAACAAAGTTATTTGGCGTAGTTGTAAAAATTGTAAATAAGCTAGTTTTAAGAAATTTGTAAGGTTTATGATTTTTTTTTCAAATAAATATATTTAGTATATTATATTTTTTATAGTTACTACGGAACCCTTCATGGGCGAGTCCGACTCGCACTTGGCCAATTTTTTTCCCTAATATTGACCCCAAATAGAAACAAAACTAACAATATATCAATTGGTGTTAGAATTATCCACCGTGATATATTATAAGTTTTTTAAAGCGTATTAATGTAATAAATAAAAATAATAATTGTATAAACTTTCTATTTGTGAGCCCTAGTTTCCTTGCCGATATGTTAACCAACTCTTGTAACATAATATTAACATAGAGTCCTTTATGCCTTCGAAAGCACTCTTAGCCATTTGCGTTCAATGTCATATGTATATATATCATTGAAATTTCTTACGGGTAGTTAGAAGCATGAGGGTTCCAAGATGACTACACAATTATCACAACTGCTCGGAAAACTGGAATAACATGACGAGCACGACCGCTCTGGCAAGAGAGTATCGAGTGAGCAGAGTAAATAATATATTTATTGTTTTATATTATATAGAAGTCGCCCGGGACTTCGCACCCAGCCTTCCATCTTTTTTGTTTTCGGATAAAAAGCCTTATAGCCTTTCTCAAGCTTTTAGCTACTTCCATACCGAATTTCATCCAAATCCACCCAGTAATTTCGAAGATTTGCGCGTTAAAACAACAAACTTCTCCGCTTTATACTATCAGTACAGATGATAGACTTATTATTATAGCTAAGTTTATGTATTTCAGTTAAATTCGTTTGTGAATATCATAGATAACATTTTAATCCCAGGACAACAAATTGTTCCATAATAATTTTCCATTATAAACTGTGCATATTTCTCTAGAATAATAATTAATTAAAATTAAGATACAATTTCTTTACAAATTAATGTAAGCATTCTAATTATAAATCGTCTTTATAAAAACATTAGCGAACCAAGCGTTACCATTGCTAATTGCATCGTCCTCAAAGACATTTTGTTGAGAAGAAATTTTCGGAATTCTCCAAAGTAGTTAGTATCTTGCTAATTAAAGTCGCTCGTCGTTCCAATTTTAGATTGAAGCAGGTTTTGGGTTCTGTAGCCGAATGGCAAAAAACGGAACCCTTATAGTTTCGATATGTCTGTCCGTCTGTCTGTCTGTCTGTCTGTCTGTCTGTCTGTCTGTCTGTCTGTCCGTCCGTCCGTATGTCACAGTCATTTTATTCCGAAACTATTAAGACTACAAGTGAAACTTAGTAGGTAGATGTATTCTGTGAACCGCTTTCAGATTTTAAGATAAAAATTAAAAAATATGTAAAATAAAGGGGGGTCACCATACATGGAACTAGAACTGATAATATTTTTTTTATGAAACCTATGCGTGTGTGGTATCTATAGACAGGTCTTTAAAAATGACATTAAGGTTTTTAAAATAACTTTTTCATAAAGTTAATCGTTTAAAAGATATACGCTTCCAAAGTGGTAAAATGTGTGTCCCTCCCCCTCTAACTTCTATAATAATGAAGTGAAAAATCTAAAAAAAACCATATGTTGTAGATGTTAATGTAAACTTTCAACCAAAATTGGTTTGAACGAGATCGATTTGGCAGTTTTTGAGATACAGTATATTTTCTAAAACCGCAAATATAACTTTGTAATTCATACAAATACTATGAAAAACAAAGTTATTTGGCGTAGTTGTAAAAATTGTAAATAAGCTAGTTTTAAGAAATTTGTAAGGTTTATGATTTTTTTTTCAAATAAATATATTTAGTATATTATATTTTTTATAGTTACTACGGAACCCTTCATGGGCGAGTCCGACTCGCACTTGGCCAATTTTTTTCCCTAATATTGACCCCAAATAGAAACAAAACTAACAATATAACAATTGGTGTTAGAATTGTCCACCGTGATATATTATAAGTTTTTTAAAGCGTATTAATGTAATAAATAAAAATAATAATTGTATAAACTTTCTATTTGTGAGCCCTAGTTTCCTTGCCGATATGTTAACCAACTCTTGTAACATAATATTAACATAGAGTCCTTTATGCCTTCGAAAGCACTCTTAGCCATTTGCGTTCAATGTCATATGTATATATATCATTGAAATTTCTTACGGGTAGTTAGAAGCATGAGGGTTCCAAGATGACTACACAATTATCACAACTGCTCGGAAAACTGGAATAACATGACGAGCACGACCGCTCTGGCAAGAGAGTATCGAGTGAGCAGAGTAAATAATATATTTATTGTTTTATATTATATAGAAGTCGCCCGGGACTTCGCACCCAGCCTTCCATCTTTTTTGTTTTCGGATAAAAAGCCTTATAGCCTTTCTCAAGCTTTTATCTACTTCCATACCGAATTTCATCCAAATCCACCCAGTAATTTCGAAGATTTGCGCGTTAAAACAACAAACTTCTCCGCTTTATACTATCAGTACAGATGATAGACTTATTATTATAGCTAAGTTTATGTATTTCAGTTAAATTCGTTTGTGAATATCATAGATAACATTTTAATCCCAGGACAACAAATTGTTCCATAATAATTTTCCATTATAAACTGTGCATATTTCTCTAGAATAATCATTAATTAAAATTAAGATACAATTTCTTTACAAATTAATGTAAGCATTCTAATTATAAATCGTCTTTATAAAAACATTAGCGAACCAAGCGTTACCATTGCTAATTGCATCGTCCTCAAAGACATTTTGTAGAGAAGAAATTTTCGGAATTCTCCAAAGTAGTTAGTATCTTGCTAATTAAAGTCGCTCGTCGTTCCAATTTTAGGTTAAAGCAGGTTTTGGGTTCCGTAGCCGAATGGCAAAAAACGGAACCCTTATAGTTTCGATATGTCTGTCCGTCTGTCTGTCTGTCTGTTTGTCTGTCTGTCTGTCTGTCTGTCTGTCTGTCTGTCTGTCTGTCCGTCCGTCCGTATGTCACAGTCATTTTATTCCGAAACTATTAAGACTATACAAGTGAAACTTAGTAGGTAGATGTATTCTGTGAACAGCTTTCAGATTTTAAGAAAAAAATTAAACAATATTTAAAATAAAGGGGGGTCACCATACATGGAACTAGAACTTATAATATTTTTTTTATGAAACCTATGCGTGTGTGGTATCTATATACAGGTCTTTAAAAATGATATAAGGGGTTCTAAAACCACTTTTTCATAAAGTCAATCGTTTAAAAGATATAAGCTTGCAAAGTGGTAAAATGTGTGTCCCCCCTCTAACTTCTATAATAATGGAGTGAAAAATCTAAAAAAAATAAATGTCTGTAGATCTTAATGTAAATTTTCAACCAAAATTGGTTTGAACGAAATCGGGTCAGCAGTTTTTGAGATACAGCATATTTTCTAAAACCGCAAATATAAGTTTGTAATTCATACAAACACTATGAAAAACAAAGTTATTTAGCGTAGTTATAAAAATGTAAATAAGATAGTTTTAAGAAATTTTTAAGGTTTTTTTTATTCGTCAAATAAATATAAATATTATATTATATTATTATATTTACTACGGAATCCTTCATGGGCGAGTCTGACTCGCACTTGGCCAATTTTTTTGTAATTGCTTTGTGCTTTGTAATATTATTGTTTGTTTTTTGAAGGAGAAACATGTTAATTATTGGAACATATTATTGCCTTCTCTTAGAGAGAGGCACGTGGTATAGGTCTGGCCTTATTAGACAACGATTACATTTTGGACTAGCATTATGTAATTAGTATACGAATTTAATTACCAGAACTCTGGGTTTTCTCGGAGGATCTTTGGGTCTAATAATTTATGACTACTACGTTAGAAATCGATGTTATATTGTTTACTAATTGTAAAATTTTCGTGCCTAAACAATTTTTCGCATGCAAATACGAGTATGCGTAGCTTTAAGATCATTGTCGTCATTTGCTTAGTCTTTCCCAATAATATAGTTATCGGCTTCCAGTCTTACCATGTGAAGCTCAATACTAGTGTTTTACATGCTAACGACTGCCTATCTGACCTCCAACACCCAGTAGCTGGGTAACACGATACCTCTTAGCAGGATTGGTGACAGATTTTATGACTTCTGACTACCCGTAACGACAGCCAAAGCTGTACAGAAAAATAAAAATAAAATAATAATAAAGAAATAAATAATAATAAAAAAATAAAAATTAATAAAATAAATAATAAAATAGAAATAATACAGACCCCAGCACATCAAGCTACAACAATCTGTCAAATTTCTTTAATAGATTTTCAACTTTATTGTTTAAGAAGTTAGGTTCAAGGTTGATTGGGAAAATTTTACAGTTTCGGGTAGCTTCATGTGCTGGCATCTGTACAAATGTTAGCCGGGACCGACCGCTTTACGTGCTTTCCGAGCCACGGAAAAATCTCGTTATGTTAGCGTTGATTAACCTTAAATATTGATCCGTACAGCTGTTATTATTTAGACACGAACTCCTCTAGGATTTTAGGATTAAGAGGTTATACAAAACGTTTAAAGAAGTTTTATGTTTTTTTTTTTGACATTTTTTTATATATATATTGTATAATTTTCATTTTAATTTCAATTTCAATTTCACAATTATTATTTTCCTTTTTTTCTTTTCTTTTTTTTTCTATAATGTATATTAATGGCATGGGTGTATTTTTTTGTTTTGTATGGGTCGCGAACCTGAATGAAATGAATTCTATAGATAGATAGATAGATATACTCTTTATTGTACACCGTAAGAGTATTAAATGAGGACTTAAAAACTAAAGGCCAATGAGCGGTCTAATCGCTAAAAGCGATCTTTACAAACAACCTTTGGATGGATTTATTGTTCTATTTTTGTTTATTTATAATTGTTAAGATAAAGACCCTAAAAATAATATATATTTATAAATAAATAGTTAATAATAACTGAAATTCATAAATATTGTAATAGTAATATAATTTGTTACCTATAGTTGAATACTTAAAAATGTATAATAATTTATACTTAGCCCTCATCCTCTCTCCTGATTTTTGCTGTGCCCCACAACCCTTCATATAGATCTAAAATTGTTTGTGAAACCCAATGTAACGCATAATATATGGAATGCAATACATGATTGAGTATTGAGTAAACTTTGTTTCTCTTGATTTCAATCAAAGGAACCCAGAAGTAAGATAAAGAATGTTCCTTCAGAATTGGTCGTCATAAAATATTTTGAACGTAAAACCCTGCACTACTTGAAGAACATTTTGGTTTATATTTTTCTGATAACATCGTAAACATCTTCTCGGGTTGGGTGTAAATAATGAATCCGTTTTATGACTTTTTTGTTATTTAGTTTTTGTTGTGTTTTTATATTGATAGACTAGGGTATGCTCGAATGATTGACTTTTAAGTTACGATAGCCACTGTGTTTCAGCGTAGTGATTCGTTTTTACAGGCTCGCGAATAAGTTTGAACAGCTGGTCGATCTTCAAGAAGTCAGTCTGTAAGTAGGTGATCATTCATCTCATAGTGAGACACATATCATAGTAATTGACTGTAGAGGACTGGCAGATACGTATGTAAAACACTAGTTTTATAGCTGCGTCTGATTTGACTGAAAGCTGAACCAAACAAAGTTTGGAATAGGATCGGTAATTTTTTTTTCATTGGTAAGGTTCATTATCTCAAAATCCACGCGGACAAAGTCGCGGGTGAAGTGCTAGTTTTTCTATAACGAAGAAAGAAATTAACGCCTGATTCCATTCCGTAGAACCAGAGTACTTTATGAGTTCGTACGAAAATACTTAATTCATATAACGATCATCTATGTCTTTAAATTATGTTGTCATGAATTTTTGGTAAACACATTATCCTCCACTCTGTTCATAGTTCAATGACCCAATTAAAGAATAGATAGAAAAACACGTTGTATAGCGATTAAATTTGGATGCTTCTCGTCTATTTTTTTTTTGTTTAGAAATTCTTCATTTGATACGGTTATTGATTTGAAAAGCTGTCAAGGTTACTGTGCTTATACAGAGTTGGTGGATCAACGGTGGAGCTAATGGTAAAATAATAATAACAACATGAGTCGATCTTCAAATTTAAGATAGATAGATAGATATACTTTATTGTACACCAAAATTTAAACACACATAATTTCTTAATTAAATGGTTACAGTGGCGGTCTTATCGCTAAAAGCGATATCTTCCAGACAACCTTTGGAAGCACTTTCAAAACTTTAAGTAAAGTGGGGAGGGCTAAATTAGTGTACCACATAAATCTATACTAATATTATAAAGCGGAAAAGTTTGTTTATTTGTTTGCTTGAACGCGCTAGTCTTCGAAAGTTCAGGGTGGATTTGGATGAAATTTGGTATGGAAGTAGCTTGAAGCTTGAGGAAGGTTATAGGCTACTTTTTACGCGACTGCAAAAAATGAGAGTTATGTTTTTACCATGATAGAATCCACGGGAGCGAAGCCCCGCGTGAGTACTAGTATACTCATAAAACAGAAAATAATATATATACAAATATATAAATACATACACAAATATATAAATATATTACAATACATAAGTAAATTCCTCCTTTCGTTAGGAGAAACATGTAAATTTTTGATTCTTTGAAAAAAACTTGAAAATTCATTTTCACTTTTAGGTCTACTCTCGTCAGCTTTTTACAAACTAACTCAATAGTAGGCCTTAGGGTATTGCTAGACAACTACACCAACCGTGTCTTCAATATGATTGTAAGCAAAACGAATACATAATGTAAATTGTAGTAATGCATTAATAATTTGCCCGGGTCGGAGCGCGTGCCGGGTCGGCGGCGCGTCTTGTTCCACTCGCGCCTCAAAGAGCTGTCAACACCAGTGACGGGGCCTCATAGGGTCATTGCCTGCCGGGGTTTGCGGGAAGGTTCTATGGAGATACCGCGGCCCCGGAACTTTAGGGCAGTCGTAGGAACAGGGTGGGTTTTTAGTCAGTAGAAGTCTGACACACCCTTCCGCTTAACCCAGAGCGGAAGAAGTCATTCGATGATTTTCCCACCCAGAACAAAAAAAAAGGTCAGACAAGAAGATTATGATGAATTATTGTTACTAGTCTGTATTCTCCCATTGCTGGGCCTAGTCCTCACTACATTCCTTTCAACAGCGATGATTTCACGCCTATAGAATTTGGAAAGAAGTTTTTAAGTGTTAATAATGACATCCATCCTCCCTTGAAAACATTTTCAAATAAACACATTACTTTTTATACGAGACATAATATTGTATCTGGTATGTGTTTTGTTTTATGGTGCGTAAAATAAATTACCGACACAGTATATTATCTTTACGATAGGGGTGAGCGTTGAGAGATGTGACAAGGACAGACAATTCTCAGAATTCGATATAATTACTATAAAGTTCTGATGGTTCAATCGAATTATTTCCAGTTGACTGACTTTATAATGAAAGAATGTTGCCCTTATATAAGATTCGTAACATTTGTTGATGATATTTGAAAACGATGTTTTTTCCTGTGTAATTCATCAAAAATATCTCCTTCTACTCTGGTTGGAACGGAAGGGAGCATCAGCCCATTTGCCCTTGCGTTCCGCGGCCATAGTATCTCGTTAGAACATTCAACCAACCCCAGCTTTTACCTACTTTGTAATACGGATCTGATTCATGGACACTCACTCTGCAGGCAGTCAAAACAGCTCAGTTTCAAGATATTCTTGACATAAGGCTACTAAGTCAGGTCTTTAACGTCGAGACCTTAATACATAATATTCAATTCAGGATAGAAAGTTATAAGACTCAGATTCCATTGAACCATGACTGAGTGGTGTGTAAGCACTGGTACAAAAGACGTTGGCTGTGTAAGCTGGATGGCATTATTGCTAACGCGGTTAGGTTTTAGTTGACGAGGCTTTGGATAAAACTGATGAGGATCAAAATGTCAAGCTAAGCTTTCAGATTAGCTTGACATTGTTCTAGTTCGCTAGAACACTGTTTGATAAATACCATTTAAAGAAACCCCGTTATTAGTAGAATAAAATAATTAAAAGATAGTTAAATATTGTAGCAACCACATTCTAGGAGAGGGTTTAGTTGTTAGATCAACTTTTTTATGCGTATTTAGGGGCATTTTATTGTATATTACTCACTGAGACGAGATTTTTAAATAAAATAAAAAGATGCGTTTTTGTTACCAAAGAATAAATAACTAAATAATCGGACAATATCTAAGTTTTAATCGAACCAAACTGATTCACATCTCTTGCCACTAGTCCTAATAAACGGCTACCCAAAACTCCGATTTAGGTCGAAACATTGTTGAGATTCTGTTGTATATTGGACATCAGACGATAATTTATACGACCGATTTTATTTGCCTATGTAAATTGTTGCCATTCCGCTATTCTTTCACGCGATTTGCGTTTATAAGTAAATTACTATAAGTTAGTGTTTTGCGTAACATTGTAGGGGTGCATACATAATGTCGCATTATGTTGATGATGACTTATGATAATATGTAGTGATTATAGGAATATATTTGCATGCTGATTTTAGGTAGGTAGAAAAAGTGATTTTATATATTTTTAGTCACCCGTTCCTATGAACGAATCTGAATCTGTGTTGCTTCAAGTAATATACCTACGAGGATTCAGTTGCACCCGTGGAATAACAGCATAACACAAATTCACACAACCGGTTCAATTTTTAAGTTAAATTTTATTAATTATTTATCTCACGTTGTTCAACACACGAATTTTTAAACAGTAATTGAATTACCAACTCAAAGTTACTATTTATTAGTATTATTACAAAGTAATAGTCTTCTTCATGAAAAACTGGAATCATCGCTACATTATCCTTGTCCCTATTTGTAAAGACTGCTTAACGCAGCCGATGTAATCTTCTTTAATTCTTCTCTTTTAATCATGATCATAATGATCACCTTCTTTCTAACTAATGTCATCTTTTACACAATATACCTGTTTATTTTTTAACTTTTACGCTGCCTATCCATATTTATTAAGCGTCTCCCCTCCATTAACTATTTAAAAAAAAAAAGGAATGCCTCCTTCCCTCCACCCTCGGATAATGTGTTGTGACTTTGATGACTTCCCACTAAAAACATAATGGGAGATATTTAGTAAAGAAACAAAAGCAAAAAAAATAAAATTACCGTATTAAATGTACATATTATTATGTTCGTTGTTTTGTGGTTCGGGTTTTATAAGCTCTAACGCAAAATAACTAACAAACCACTTTTCAAACAGTCTGATGCAGTTTGTGGCATCAATTCTATGATAGAACTGAAAAAAAAATGGTTAGCTCGGAACTTTTCAATTGTTTTTACATTCGGGTTGTGAAGCTTGCTTTGCTAATCAAAAGCTTTTTACATGTTATAAAGCAGTGCCTGTCAGATTCTAAGAAGATCAGAAAGCATAGGTATTAAAATATAGATAATTGGATTGTCTCGTTCTTAAGTCTGCATCATTTCCGGGGTTGCGGGGATGTTTTAACGAGGTACCGCGACCCGTAGCAAGATCAACTTCTACTGACTAAAACCCCATCATGTTCCTTTAGAACAAGATGGGGTTTTAGTCAGTAGAAGTCTGATACTCGCTTCCGCTCTACACAAAACGGGAGAAGTCATTCGATGATTTTGCTACCCGAAAAAAGTCAACATCCTGTGCTTAGTCTTTTTCCATTAATGTTAGTGTCGGCTTCTAGTGTAACCAAATGCAGCTGATTACTAGAGTTTTATATAGAGCGACTAATTATCTGACCTTCACAACCCATTAGCTAGGTAACACGATAAACCCTGGTAAGACTGGTATCCAATTTTCTGGTCTCTAACTTCCTGTAACGACTGTCAAAAATGTTCAAATGACAACATGCTTTACGCGGCTCGAAGGAATCTAGATATACAAGGTGTAACAGAATAAGCGCAATACCTCAGACACCCCAATTAGAATATTAAATTGTAAGTCTAAAACAACATCCGTAACTAAATAAATTGAAACCAAACCTAGACTTTTTATTATTATTATTATTTATTATAAATCGAGACATAAAATCCATAAAGTGTTAGTAAGATAATTTATACTCTGTTAGGTACTAACAATTTGTCAATAAATAATCAATTACATCAAATTAAAATTTCAAAATAATAAAATTAATATAATAAAATTAAAATTAAAGTCAAATACAATTAAATATTCCAAAATCTAATAAAACAGGAACGGACAGTCTGGATTGTCCACAATCACTCTCCGGATACTGTTGGCGCTCCCCCGCATTCTGTGCATCAGGGATGCAACTCTCTTGCGCATAATTGCTTTATAAAATATCCTTACTAAACGCAAAACGTATGCGCGTCATACAATATCCTTACGCAAGACACATACAATCATGCAATGTTAGCGGCCGACACGCACACGCGCGCATTTCCTTGAATTAAGGATTATATTAATTTGTCACGATACTGTGATTCCATTTTAAGAAATGAAATAATTTTGCCGTCAAAATTTAACACCTATTTTTTATAACGGAAATCGATTCAGAAGCCGATTCTGAACCAATTACTTTCAGGAATTGCGTTTATTCTGTTACACGTTGTATTGAGTACGTTACTCATCCGAAGATCGACCTTGACAAGCGATGCGTAACCTTGTGAATTGACCCTAGTGGCTGTGATTATTTAGCCACGAGCTTTACGAGGTATTTAATAAACGTTCACTAAAAGTTCGCAAATATGAGTACACTTAAACACAGTCAAGAGCACCCCAAAACTAAAATGGAAATAAAACTTCCACTATTTTAGTTCGATTGAATATTGAAATATTTCATTGTGAAGTGTCGTGATAAAATAGAGTCCCAATAAACTGTCCATTAAACAAATAAAATACGTTTGGTAATGAAATTGAGCAGAACTGACTCAATAGAAGGACTGCTTTTTGAATATTTGCTTTTTCATTCCATTTACCTATGTTCTTTATTGCACTTTTGTTAACTGTTTGTAGTACTTCATGCAAATTAATTATTTTTAATCGAGTAACCTAACTATTTAAGTGGATATAATTTAGCTAGAGCTTTTTTATTGTTGGTAGGCTCACGTATGACCACCATCTCACCTGATGGTAAGCGATGATGTGGTCGAAGATGAAGCACGCCTGCCTAGAAGTAACCTATTCACTCTTGACTTAAAGATTCCCAGGTTATAGCGATCGTGAAACACAGACTCCGGCAGGCAAATGCGAGCCAATTATATGCAAAAAATCAGAAAAAAATAATAATTTGAAAATGTAAAATAAATGTTGCAAAGTTCAGTTGGGAGCTATTGGGTACGCGGATGACAGCACGGTCTCAGAGAGATACTTGTCCAGTGCTAGAGCTGGTAGAGACGAAATAGCCGCTCTTAGAAAGGCCATGGTAGAGCGGACGAATTTGACCTTAAACCTCGTTTCCCAATGGGGCGATGACAATCTGGTCAAATTCAACGCTTTAAAAACACAGACTCTTCTTTTCTCCGCTAAAAGGAGCCAATTTGAATGGTCTCCTAATTTCAGAGGTGCACCTGTACCTATTACTGACCGTCTGGAGCTCTTGGGCACGGAGTTGACGTCTGACCTCAACTTCGGCTCAACCATTGAGTCTAAAGCTCAGACTTCAGCCAAAAAGCTGGGTATCCTACAGAAAGTGAGGCGATACTTCACACCTGGATAGCTTTTGAATTTGTATAAAGCACAGGTCCGTTCCAGTATGGAGTATTGCAGTCACTTGTGGGATGGCTCAGCTAAATACCAGCTAGCTGCACTTGACTCGATCGAACGCAGAGCTCATAGGTGACGAGGTTCTGGCAGGCAAGCTTCACAGCCTGGCTCACCGGCGAAACGTTGCTTGCCTGTCTATTTTTTACAGATTGTACTTCGGAGAGTGTGCACAGGAGCTCCACGATCCAATCCCTTCATCCCCCTTTTACTACCGGTCTACCAGACGTACCGCAGGATACCATCCACACTTGGTCGATATACCGTCTTGTCGTACTAAGCTCTTCAACATTAATTGTGCGCACAGGCAAGGTGTGGGACTCTCTGCCGGCTTCTATGTTCCCTGCCACATATGACCCGTCAACCTTTAAAGCAAGAGTGAATAGGCATTTTCTGGGCTCGCTCGTTCGATCGTAGACCTCATCTTACACTTACCATCAGGTGTGATCGAGGTCAAGAGCGAGCTCATTCGTAATAAAAATTAAAAAAAAAAACAAGTGGACTATGCGAAAATTGTAACAGTGAAGAATTTTATCACTGCAAATAATGTATTACAGATTGTCATAATATACATAGCTGTTGCTAGTTATTCCAAGTCTGGGTGTTTGTAAAGTTGCGCCCAAGGTAGGTACAGGAAAAAATCCGGGTGTGGAGCAATGTATTTAAATAAAAAGAATATGTTTACACATCTTCTGAGATAAATAGATACAAACGGGATGCTACCCCATCAAAAACGTTACAATTACAATGTAAAACATAAAAATAAACTACAAAGCCCAAAAATGTAGTGAGAACCAACCTTTTGTTCTTATTCCAACTACGAAGCGTTAATTACTAAAACAGTTCCTATAATCGACATACACCCCGATCATCGCCCTTACCCCGTTCAAACTA
The DNA here is from genome assembly GCA_943138885.2 of Tholera decimalis. NCBI lineage: Eukaryota > Metazoa > Arthropoda > Insecta > Lepidoptera > Noctuidae > Tholera > Tholera decimalis. The sequence continues at coordinate 5,458,442 of OW964552.2, read as the reverse complement.
TAACGAACTTTAAGATTAACGCTGTAAAGTTAATTTTTAATACCGGCTGTAAAAGCTATCGATCTATTTGTGGAAAACAATTGAAAGGGTAATTAAAGATGGTATATACATTTTCCTGTTTAATAAGCCTCCAGTTTTGTTTGATAACAATGAGTTGTTTGAAACTTTGTGTGGAGTCAACAGTATTATAATTTGTTTCATACAAATATATGTTTTGAGAAAGGGGAAATTTAATGTTTTGTTATTTTTCATTAGTGTATGTGGGATCGCGTGGGTAAATAATGATAGCCATGCGAGTCGATTTTCAAGGTTAAGCTACATTCGCCGAGGTCAATTCCTAGATGGGTTATCATCCTAACATATCGAGAATTATCCGCGTCTTGAAAAGCACATTACACTCTCGATTCCGGCTGTCATTTGTATACAACGTGTAACGGAAAGGGTATATACATACCAAGGGCACGGCTTCTTTGGATGATATCAAATGATATTGGAAGGGTTACAACTCAAAATAAAATACTCTAAAAATTGATACCAAATTTTCGGTTTCGTAAGATTCTTAAATTGAAATCATAACGATCGTGTCACCGCACTACGTAGCAAAATACCTTTCCACGATACTTGCAAATATCACGATAAATCTCTTCTGTGATGTGCTTATTTCAATTTGAAAAGTTCAGTTTCTGGTATCAATGTATTAAAAATTCTCATTACTTCCAAAAATGTAGAGATAGGATTAAAAAACCCTTCCAATATCGTTTGATATCACCCAAAGAAGCCGTGCCCTTGGTATGTATATATACCCTTTCCGTTACACGTTGTATATTCAGTCTTTCTTTCATTAATTTTCATTGTATATGTAGAGAGACAGAAGCCTTAAAATCTATCGCATGTCTTGCCAATAGTCTTGTCTTACCTTATTTTAAGATACCGCGATCAGTTAGGCAGTTACTCCATGTTGAACTCAATCAACATATCTGGAAAAGTTGAAGCGGATGATGAAGACATGTTTGGTTTATTTTCCATTTTATGCCCTTCGTGATCCGAGGCCGATTTCTTTCGAACAATTCCCGGCAGGCAACGGCCCCCCTTGTGGTCCCCGACAATTTTGCTGACACTCTTTGAGGCGCGCGTGGATCACGATGCGCCGTCTACACGGGCCTGGTTTCAGTCGGGCGGCGAGCTACCCATTGCTCGTAACCCGCAGGCCCGCGCCTATGGTGGCTGGGAGTCACCCTACGACTCCCGACGCCCGGAGCGTCTCCTGGTGCGGCTGGGGCGCAAGGGCTGTGAGGGCCTTGAGACCCGCCTCTCCATCGCGTGTCCCGCCATCTCCTTCACTTGCATAACTGCTTCACAGAAAGAGGTGACTGCTTCCCATGCCTCCTCGCTCCGGACCATGGATTGAACCAGGGCCGGGAGCGAGAAGTCGCCGCCTATCGCCCTTGCGAGGACATGGTGGCGGAGCTCTGCCCAAGCGAAGCAATCCTCTACCGTGTGTTCCATCGGGTCCTCAGAGCGATCCTCACAGTTGTGACACCCGGGCGTTTCCTCCCGCCGAATCCGACACAAGTAACCCCGAAACATCCGTGTCCGGTGAGCACCTGCGTCAAGTGGAAGGTGAGGCCGCCATGATGTCTCGTTAGCCGCTCCTCAAAGAGGAAACTTACCACTGCTATTGTGGCGTGCTCAATTGCTCACATGCCTGAGTTTTGTTTTCTCATGAATTAGACGTAGTTAAATTAAATCAAAAACACCTTGGTCCAAAATATCTGCAGTAACAAAGGGCTCTATTTCTTAAGCTTGAAGGTCTATTATCGCTTGCAAGACTGCATGCCCAAAAGACATGTCATGGCCTGACAAATGTTATGCTCTAACTATTTTAGTGCCCACAATAACAATGATTCCTTTGGGTACCATTAAGAGAACGGACTGCTAGTGTACTTTGTTGGGCATCGTATAGCTATTAAACTTGGAAGGGTTATGTAGACAACTGTTTGAACTTTCTTAGACCAATTATAAAGGCAATCATACTCGCCTAATACCAATCTTGGCCACTTCAAAACTGTCCCAAGACTCAATGGATAAGACAGAGATTTGTTTAAGCATTATAAATTATAAATTACACACACACAATCCATAATCATACATAATCCTCACGATCAAATAATAGTATCTTTTTTTACAATTTTTATTTATTTTTCTTTAACTTTTAATTAATGTTATAAATTATTTTTGAATTAATATATATTCTTATAATATTACTCGCTTATCACCTAGTCATATAGGTAGATATTACGTGAATGCATTAGGTATGCATCCTGTAACTGAACGTGGTTGGCGCAGTGATTGAATGATTGGTTAATTGACTGTGTAAGTGATATTTATGTTATTCTTTGTTGGAGATCGAAATAAATGAGTAATCAGATTTGCATTGAGATAGTTTACCTACACAAAACAAATGAATACCAACGACGAACTGATAGTCCTTTATACCCCTATTTACATTGTACGACGAGTACGCCTTTTACTTTTTAGGCATCAAAAACCAGAAACAAAGTTTCAAGTTACAACAAACAACAATTATAAAAACCTCTCATTTCTTAATCATCCAAAACTCAACACTAAAATGCAGAAAGATGGAAAAGATAATGTAACTGGAAAAGCAAGCTAGTTTAAAATATTAGTGAAACAATGTATGCCTATTGCACATAACGAATGGAATATTCTTCTAAACGGACGGTTATGACTTACGGTAGTACAACCGGCTGCAAACTTTGCTCGTAAAATTCTGTGGAAAATTACAAAGGTAGTTTGCGGATATTGCGTTTTTTGTAGCACTTACCTAGCTTTTTCACATACAGTGATGAAAATGTTTTGGGAACGGGCACAACAGAGAGATATATCCATATGTACCTATACTCATTATTTTATCAAATGTAGAAGCGTCAATACCCTAAAGGCTAAGATGCCAGACTTGTGATCGAAGGTCGCGGGTTCGATATTTCTATACAATACGTAAATAATAAACTACATACTCGATACATATATTTTATGGCAAATATTTGTATCGCATTGTTGATTGTATGGCAAAATAAACGAGAGAATTTTTACAAATGTTTATTTATTTATTTAACACATTGAACGCCAAGAAAAAAAAATGTATCTTCTCGTTCAGGCCGCGTCGGTCAGCGATGGCCGACAACTAGACTTGCCGTTCGGGCCGCGTCGGTCAGTGCTGCCCGGCGTTTAATATCTCCATAATTAATTAATTAATGACTAAAGTTGACTTTTGTTAAAAAAAAAACATACATTTGGACATCAGATATAAGTATCTAATTTTTTTTTGAGGTTGGCTTAACTAACAGTAAAAAAAACATTTGGTCTAAATTTGGATAGAACTGTGATTTTTCCTTGGCCTAAAGGGAAAGCTCACTGTCGGTCAGCACTGACCGCATTGGCGTTCAACATGTTAACATAGGTTTTTTGATCAGTGTGACACCGTTAAGTCGTCCGTCTTGAACACTCAGTCCTGGTATACTCTTTCTCACTCCCACACATACTTCCCTACCTTTAATTTGCTACGAGTGAACGCAGCCTTACGATAATTTAACGCATCCTTTGACATCATACAATAATTTTAATCAAATTCAAATTTCATTTACTTGCTGATATGGGTTATGGGTAAACAAATGAAATTTGAATTTGAATAAAATTATTGTATTTCACATTAATCTTTTTATCCACATATTATTTATCCCACATACAAACATTTTTCATTTCTTAACTTCTCTTCACTACAGGTACAGAACTTTTCTTCACTATATAAATTATTATAATATGTTATAATAATGTATACAACGTGTAACGGAAACCCCATGTCTATCCAAAAGGGCTGAAGACAACATCTCGTATGGAGTCTCTATGCACAGTTTCAGTACAAAATAACTGACACAAAGAATTTATACCAAATTATTGGTTTCATATATTTCTTGAATACCAATCATAACAAACGTGTCACAGCACTACGAGGGTCAATAACTTTCCACGTCACTTGCCCTTGCCATATCGTTTGTTATCATCCAAAGAAGCCATGCACTTGATATGTATATACCCTTTAAATTACACGTTATATACATTATTATAACATATAGTCTGCCTATTATTTTCGTACCCATAGATGAGAAACAGGCCTCCTTTATGAGAGGGAATGACAGTGCGGCTTGGTGAAAGTCTTCGGAGTTTTCGGTCCCAGGACATGCTAGTTTCCTCACGTTGTTTTTCTTAATCATTTTGAGAGCAGAGGTTATGATGAAAATTACTCAAAGTCTACCTGAATTCGAACTAACGACCTACATCCCATTAGTCGTGCCTGTTACCACTGGACCAGTGCTGCCGCATATGCCAAAATATGGTAAACAAAAAGCTGCAATCGATTCTTAACTAAGCAATTGGTGCATTCCTAATAGGTGCTTCTGTTCCAATTAATCTAAAGAGTTTGTTCAATAAGTTCTACGAAGACGGTTTCTAATCAATCAATTCCTGGCAATTAATTCAACCTCAATTTGTTATATTAAAGATGTCATGTGAAACATGTTTGTTTCTGCCAGGGTTGCGGCAATGTACTAACGAGATACCGCGACCCCGGAGGGAACGAAAACGAGGGAACAGGTTAGGCTTTAGTAGTCAAACACTCACCTTCTCCACCTAGAGTGGGAGGAGTCATTAAAATTTGTCGATTCCCCCCCCCCCCCCCCCCCCGATAACAAAGCACGTTCGTTTTATCGTCCAATTTATATTTCCAGATACGTTTGTTTTTATGTTGAATGTCTAATTTGAATAACAAAGGCAATTATTTATACATAACAGCACTTATTTCAACCTTACATTTACGAACAAATTATTTGGCAGTCCTAAACCAAGCTTTAGAAACATGACCAAATCTAATTCTGCCTCTGAATTATTTGTAAATAAATGGGTTTAGTAGGACGCCCTGATTCGTTGCCTCAATTTCCTAATTCAAATCAGACGGTGGCCTTATCTCGGTGTGAAACAAAGAAGGCGCTTAGTTCCCAGCTTAAGGATATCTTGAAAAAAGCGCGCAAGAAAATAAATGAAGGTCAATGGGTCAGTCGGTTCACTTATTCGGTCAAAGTAGACTTAGGGCTTGATGAATTGAATTAAGTAACCTTTTAGAAGATTTTTTTCTCTGTAGTACGGATTTATGCTTTAGATTTTGTAGAAATCATTTTGATTATTTTTGCTTTTTCTTTCACATTTATATATTAAAATATTCATGGAAAAATAAACAATAATGATCATCTCTGTAGCCCTAAAGGTACTTTTAAAGATACTTTTATCTAAGTTCGTAATTACATCAAATCAGTTGGTACCAAATAATTTCCTAAAATATTTTTGATGACCGTAAGCCATCTTGTACAAATTCCAAAATATCGGACAAAAACTACTATCAAATAAAAATATTTGATAGGCAGCAAACTATATTTTATCTCGAAAATTATCGTTACAAGGAATACGTGGGGGAAATTGATACAAAAGGGATTTACGTGTACTCTCTTTAAACTCAGCTCCCAATATCGCTGGGGGCATAATAATATTGATCCCTGGCGGTAACAATAGGTAATCTCTAAGGATGTTCAAGATACATTGGCAGGTATGAAGTATAAGAGAATAGTGATGACAAAATATACAGGAAAATACATGACTGGTTGCATTTTTAAGCTCAATAAACTCTTTGTACATTTTCAGAAATTCTTAAATACCTACGAGTATGATGAGTGTAACTCGTGTAGCATTTTATTTTGTAGACTTTTAGGAATTACCTTCGTCACATTAGACAACCGTTTTCTAATGGTAATTCTAAACATTAGATTATAAGGAGTTTTTCTAGTTAAAGGTGGAGGGATGTTATGTGGCTACCTACCTAGATATTCTTGCTACGTATCCTCTTAATCGATTTCAGCTACGACAGCCAATCTCATTCAATAATGTAAAACACGACGCACCATCGACTCAGTCACATAATTAATCATAATAATCTCATGAGGTTGAGCCGAAGTTGAGGTCTGACGTGAACTCCGTGGCCTAAAGCTCCAGGAATTGAAATGGGCTCCTTTTAGTGCTGAAAAGAGAAGCCTGTGTTTTTTAAAAGCGTTGAATTTGACCAGATTGTCAAATTCGTTTAAAAATTATGCGCTCTACCATGGCCTTTCTAAGAGTGGCAATTTGTCCCTGCCAGCTACTATAGTAACTTAGACTACAATGTGTTCTTAAGCATATGGATTGAGCTTCTGTAGCCAAATTAATCAGTGTCTTTATTCCGATTTTTTGACTATCAGTGCCAGAAATGACATCTGCTGATTATAAAATTATGACAAAACATTAGTATTTTCACCAAAGTGAAGTCTGTTCTACATCTTGTTTCAGCATTATTATTATAAATTACACTTGTTGTGTCTGTAGTTATATGTGTTTGTGGCTCCAGTTTACACTCAACTCAGACGAAGTGACATCACCGCCTCTGTCTTTATGTGCTGGATTTATAACTCGCAGTATGTTTTTTAGTTCATAATTATCTCATGTTCATTGGTTAAACAATTAACTCGTATTACTCGCTCATGAGTATACTAAAGAGGTCCTCGTTTATCAGGTCGGTCTTTGAGAATTAAGAATGTTTTATTTATTTATATAGGCTCGCGTTTGACCACCATCTCATCTGATCGTAAGTGATGATGTGGTCGAAGATGGAGCTAGGGACACGGTATCGATAAGAAAGTATCGATATTGTAATCATGAGTAATATCGAAAAAAAGTATCGAGGGTACTCATAAATTTATCAAACAAAAGTATCGATACTTCAAAGTATCGAGTACTTTTTTGTAGGAAAGGATCTGAACTGTGAACAGAAAGACTAAAGGAACGATTTCGAGCTCAATGTAATGATTTATAAGGTTCAGTCTTATTGAACCAGATGGCATTGCCGTCCAAGATTTATTCGATACGATACCTGACAAAAAGTACTCAATGAGTAAAAGTATCAAATAAGAAGTATCGAGTACAAAAGTATCGGTATCGAAACGAAACGTACTCGATACCACAAAGTATCGATAATTTTTTCGTGTCCCTAGATGGAGCAAGCTTACCATTTTTTTTTATCGTGGTAAAATTATCAAATAAGTCCTTCCACCCCGGGCAGGGTGGAAGGGACTGTCAGACTTTTACTGACTAAAATCCACGGTGCTCCTTCAATAACCCTTTACGTACCGGGGTCACGGTAATGGGATGAGTCCCACGACCCCGGCAGGCTTCGGCCCTCTACGGGGGGGCCTCGTCATATTGCTGACGCCCTTTGAGGCGCGCGTGGATCACAACGCGCCGTCGACCCGGGCATGGTCCATGGTCGGACAGCGAGTTGCCCTTTACTCGCTGTCCGCATGCCCGCGCCTACGGTGGTCGGAGATCGTCGGCCGACGTCCGACGCCGTGGGCGTCTACCACTGCGGCTGGGCTGGAGGGAGGACGCCATTCTGTCCCTCACGCGGCCCGCCAGCTCCTTCGGAAGCATGACTGCTTCGCAGAAGGAGGCGACCGCTTCCCACTCCCTCTCGCCCCGCAGCATGGCCTCGACCAATGCCGGGCGCAGCACGCTTACCTAGAAGTAACTGGCAAAATATGAATATAAATATATCAGAGAATACAAATTAAAAATAAATAGAATTCTTCTAGGAATAAACGTGAAATAAGCCTATTCCTTACATAACCAGCCTACAGCGTTCCCACTGCTGGAACAGAGTCCCCTTCGGTATGAGAGGGAATAGACCGTAGCCGTAAGTAGGGCTGCCATCCGTCGGGGTTTTCCCGAATTTGTCCTAGTTTGGAGAGCGTCCGGGGTAATCCGGGGGGGATTTTCCCAATAAGCGTCCAGGTAAAACCCGGACAAACATTGGTCTTACGGGTACCAAAAAACACGATCTCTATTATTATTTTCCTATGGTATTTCATCTCATTGTTTATGTTATATTGATTAAATGAAAAGGAAGTTACTGTTATTACAAAAGTTCTAAAGCTCTACAATATTATCACTTTATCAGTAAATAAAAACCGTAATTAAACATCGTTGTTTTTAGTTTCAAGTTCAAAAATATATTTTTCTACGGTGTCCTGGTAAAAACTGTGATTTTACCCAAATGTCTGGGGTTTATAAGTCTTTGTCTAAGGCCGGCAAATTTGGTGATGGCAACCCTAGCCGTAAGCCAATACGCGAGCCCAGTGTAGGTTGACGGATATCGCATGTCTTCTGATTTTATATCCCAGGACAAGCTAGTTTCCTTCACCGTGTATTTATTTATTTAAAGGTTATCCAACAGCTTTTAATAAATAATTAATCTGTATGACATTGCATTAATTTAATATCTGTGGATACTTAAATAGCTCAAACACTGACACACACACCCAAACTCTCACATACATTCCCTACATTTCACACAATGACCAAACATACTTACACTCCACTCCCTCATATACATCTACACACACACATTCACACAGACACATACGGTCATTTTTATTTTATTTTTATTTCATTTTATTTTTTTTGTATTTTTAATTTTTGTTTTAATTACTTGTAGTTTTAGTCTGGAAAAATTGTCTTCTTTTTTTTGTATGGGCGCTGATAGCTGCGACACAGTTGTAAACTTTTGTAGCTATCATCGTTTTCTTTGTAATGTAGTCAACTGTCTATGATTCCAAAATAAAGACTTTTACTTTTTTTAAATCTTAAGTATTAATATTATTTAAGTATTATTATTGTATTTTTATGATTGTTTTTATTTATTTGTGGATTTTATTTTATGATTGTATACATTTTGCATGCCTTACGGTAGAATAACTTGAAACATGTAAATTTTTATAACACCATATTGTAACAGTGTTTTCTGCAAAAATAAATGATTTGATTTAATTGATTTCACTTTTATATAGGTACTACTTTTCGCGGATACGTTACAAATAGCCTGTTCTTATATAATCGCCAATTAAAGGAAACCAACGTTAGGAACCCTTTTGAGAGAGGTGATTATTAAAATTACATAAAGTAATGCCTGCTTTAGTTCGAAGCTACGACCTACAAATTGCAAGTCATATATGTAACCATTGGGCCCCCATTACTAAGCCTATCATAAAAATCATTAACTTTTGTACTTTCTTGTAGACTTTATGAAACGATAATATTGTAGGTATACCTACCCACAGGGTAACATTAAATTTGAAAACATAAAAACGTTTTTATCACATGTAAAAATAGTTTAAGAAACTATTAGCTACTTAACGCGTTGTATATATATGTATATTGAGCAAACTATAGTCCATTATTGTACGTACCTATTTACTAAGACTTAGTCTGACGCGAAAAAGCATTTTTTTCATTCAAAATATAGGTACATTTCCAAAAAAACTTTATTTTCAGCCTTCCGCATTAGATTGGCTTTGGGTTCAAACTTTTAGGCATCAATTACCTAAGGGTCACCCAAAAAGGTACTTTCGTTTGGAAGTATCGTCGTTTAGAAAACCTACCTAGTTTAATGTTGGTAACTCTCCGGACCAATTTCAATCATGGTCGTACTCATGATTTTATATAGGTACGCTGGAGATATTATAGCCTGCCGGGGTTACGTGAATTGTTAACGATATACCGTGGCCCCGGAATGCAGACAGTATAGGAATAGCGTGGGTTTTTAGTCAGGGGATATTAAGTAACCATAGTGCATAAGATAGTACGCAAAATAGCTTAATTTTTCATTTTTTAACTACATAATATTACATGAATCAGACACGTCCAGGTATCAGGTAGGATCATACGTTGAAATATCTTGCAATATACATACTTGATTCTACAGTAATTTAAAAAAAAATGCCTTACCGTGCAATCGATCCCAGTACTACACTCAGTAATCACGCTTTCAACTAAGAGACTTTTAGAGCCAATAAATCACGTGGACTTACTAAGTCTATGTAATTTTTTCCCCTTCTTTCTCAATTATAGATACATGTAGTTAATATTTATTAGTATATGATTTTTGTATTGTATGTATGTATTTTATATTATTACCTATGTTCAATTAATATTATTTATGTTGTTTGTATATTGACAGCCCTTAATCTGTCTCTTTTAATTTTTGTCCATCCAAAGGTTGTCTGTAAGAGTTCGCCCTGTACGATAAGACCACCCATTAGCTATGTCTACACTGTGCCTTTTTTTGTTCATTAAGGGCATGCGTTATAGCGCAGTCAACAGCGCACGTAATGCATGCCCTAACGCATGCGCGATGAGAGTTGAAAGCGAAGCGCGCACTGTGATTCACGTTTTCCGGCTTCGGGTGGATTTCTGTGCCGTTCAACAACAAGATGGCGGACGAAGAAAAAGATTTTACATTAAAGTTTATTGAAGATTACAGAAGCTTTACACAACTTTGGGATCCAAATAATAAACTTTACACAAATAAAGTAAAGAGGAACGATGGTTTGCAAGTTCTGGCTAATAAATATAAAATTGATATCGATGGAGTTAAAAAAATGATAAAAAGTCTTCGCTCATATTTCTCCAAAGAGCAAGTCATCAAAGTGAAGCATCAAAGTCAGAAACTACGACTGAACTATGGTGTTGCGTTCATTAACGCATTCAATTATTGAAAGCGTCAAACGAAAGTTGAATAGAAAGATGAAGACGAAAGTTGAAGATGAAAATGCACAGTGTGGACATAGCTATAGTACACTAGTTTTTTTTTTCACTAGTTAAATTTTTTGTATCCATGGAAATATTGTGAGAAGTACAATAAAGTATATAATCAGCAGCAGCTTAAATGGTTGCCTATTCGTCAAAGGAGATCCCTCAGATCCCTCTGCTTGCTCTTCACTATTTTAAACGATCCTTGTGCTCCTGATTACTTAAAACAAAATTTTAAAGTGCTAGGCAGTTCTCATTGCCTTAACCTTCGTGCATCCAAAAACTTACTTCTACACATTCCTTCTCACCGAACCGGGTTTATGGCTAATTCCTATGCTATTTCTACCATTAAACTCTGGAACATGCTACCCCTTGACATCAAGAAGGCCGAGTCTAAATTCTCTTTTAAGCGTAAAATGAGAAACCACTACTTAAAGGCCTGTCATTCTTAGTTTGGTTTTCGCAATAATTATAATTATTTTGAGTTCTCTTAGTTAGAAAGATTATTATAAAGCACCGTATTTATTAGTCTATTATTTTAGCATATATATGTATTTTATTATTATATATATATATATATATTTATACATACATTTTTTTTTCGATAATGACATTTTTTTGTTACTTGTACACCTACCACATTGTGGTCTTTTTAACCCAAAGGTTGACTGGTAGAGAATGCCCTGTTGCATGAAGTCCGCCCATGTACCACTATTGTACATAAAGTTTAAATAAATAAATAAATAATATATAAGTATATAATTTTGCTTAGGGAGTTTTTGCTTACGCATTACTGACGGCTCTAACAGACATACGTTATCTTTTTAAGGAGCAATTGAATAAATAATCTTTTATACTATACCTGCTCGGAAAGTGCCTTATTACTTTTTAAAAAGTTTGACAGAAAGGACGTCATTACTGTAGTACAAATGTGCGGGTCGCAAAAGTGTATGAGAATTCATTACTAACGTGCTGGAGACACTGGCGAGGGAGGGAAAGGTGTATGAAAATCCATTACTAACGCGCTGTTTTTTTTTTTATTTAGACCAATTCAGTAGCTAACCTAAAAGTTCTTATAATGCCAAAAGACAAGAGACAGATTATTATTATTCTCTCTTATTTTCCTCGTAAGTATAGTATAAAGCACTATGTATCACTCGGAAGAACGTGCGATTCCGAACTCGTGTGTATTAAGTACTCAGAGTACACCATCGTTGGTAATCAGTCACTTTCTCCCCTCGATGGACAATGTACTAATACATAGGTATATGCTTGATTTATTAAACGAAGATAGGATTAAAATATAAGTTTTCAAGCTAATACTTAATGTTCACAAACAGTATCGCTAGAACTTAAAAGGGGATATTTACCATGCGTATTTATTGTTTCGAGTTTCCGATATTTCGACACTGTTGCAACCTCTGGTGTCATTGCGGGTGGATGTTTATGAGCAGACGAATCGGTCTGCCCTCTTTCTCGTCCATTTTTTGTGATCGACGCCGCTACTCGAAACTGGAAACAATAAATACAAATAGTATCTAAATGTCCCGTCTTAAGTTCTAAGGAATAGTTAGGTATTCCAAAAATACCCACAGAAGATTCAAAAAGTCCATTTACAAACGTCAATAGCCGGCAAGCCCAGCATTCAGCTCTCTAGACCATTTGACATGTAACTCGCAAATCTAATTCTTTTCTCTCTCTCTCCTATTCGCGTTGACAGACAACCTTTTCCAATTTTGACAATGAATAGAACTCGATTAGGTCGTAGTTTTTGAAGTCCAGTGAATTTGTACCTCTTTGATTTTTCAAAGGCACAGTGAAAGAAGATAAATGGTATTCATTTTGTGAGTTGTTTACTAATAACGCTTTTATAATATACTAACTTCTGCCCGCGACTTCGTACGCGTGGGAAGGTTTTCCCGCGCAAATCCCGATCCCGTGGGAATTTTGGGATACAAAGTATGTTATTCTAGAATGTCAACTATCAACTTACCAAATTTCATTCAGATCCGTTCAGTAGTTTTTGCGTGAAAGAGTAACAAACATCCATCCATCCTCACAAACTTTCGCATTTATAATATTATTATAGTAAGAAGTAAGATAAGATTAATCGTTTTGAACAGTTTAAATGAGGCTGTATGAAAAAAGAAACACGGGAACACACTCAATTGAAGTTGTTTTAAATTCCATATAATCTGTAGAAACTATATGAGCATTTTTTTTATTACTGATGAGCCCACCCTTGACCTCGATCTCGCCTGATGGCAAGCGATAGATGAGGTCTAAGATGGGACGAGCGAGCCCAGAAGATGCCTATTTACTCGTGCTTTAAAGGCTGAAAGGTCATAAGTGGAAGGGAGCACAGAAGCCGGCAGAGAATTCCACAGCTTGGTTGTGCGCACAATAAATGTGGAGGAGAAGCGCTTGGTACGACAAGACAGTATATCAACCAAGTGTGCATGGTAACCGGCTGTGCGTCTGGTAGACCTGTAGTGAAAGGGAGATGGAAGAATCAGGTCATGGAGCTCCTGCTCCATGACCTGATTCCTCCATCTTCATACTTTGCACACTCCCCGAAGTACAATCTGTAGAAAACCGACAGGCAAGCAACAGTTCGCCGATGAGCCAGGCTATGAAGCTTGTTCACCAGCACCTCGTCGCCTATAAGCCTTTTAGCTCTGCGCTCGATCGAGTCCAATGCAGCAAGTTGGTACTTTGCAGAGCCATCCCACAAGTGACTGCAATACTCCACGCAGGAACGGACCTGTACTTTATACAGATTTAGAAGCTGTCCAGGCGTGAAGTACCGCCTCACCTTGTGTAGGATTCCCAGGTTTTTTGCTGCAGTCTGAGCTCTGGATTCGATGGTAGTCGATTGGGCGATCTTTTAAGGATTTAATCACGCAGATTATTGTGTAGCATATATTATGTAGGTATATCATATTAATAATACAGAAAAATATGTTGTGTTATTTCTGCCAATAACTAGTTGATCATGTTTACATGCAGTATGCAACACAACCCTCTCGTAAGTAAAATGTGCACATGCAAAATGTACATTTATTTGCATGTAGTGTTGCATACTGCATGAAAGCATGACCAACTAGTAATTAGAGGAATTAAAACTTAATATTTTTCTGTAGCATTAATGTGTTATATATTTAAAGTAACACCTGATTCCATCCTGTATCATATTAAATTTGATTTTAAATTAATTTATTCATTTCGACCAATGAAGCTATCTGTTTAGACTTAGAGATAACTACAAAGGGTCTTTTAATTTTTAGTTTTTGGCATTTCAAAAAGCTTTTTATAGAAAAATATTTAGAACATAGAGAAAAACATATTTCGAGTGAATAGGTTACTTTGCATAATAACATGCTTCATCTTTGACCACATCATCGGGCTTAAAAATACCTTAACATTGAGTCTCAATTCAAATATATAATATTGCTACATACAAATAACATTTGAGTAGTTTTATAAACTAGTGTGATGTTATCGACTCCCTGGAGATGATGCCGGCTATTCGTTAGTAGCTAGTTACGACGCCCCAGTGAATTGATGACGTGATCCATTTGTTGCCAAAACCACAAGCCTTCAATACATTAGACAACTTACTAATTAATTTACCTACATTTCACGAATTGGCAATTGAAACAGCATTAAATGACGTCACGTTAATATTACGTAGCTAAGGATTAAGACGAGACTCCACTATTTGTTATCACGAAGATACGGAGGCGTTGTTGCTAGAGTAAAATCATCTTAACACAGCAAACTATACAAAAAACCAAATCATCTCAACACAGCACATGACAGACAAACACACAACACACACACGCACACACTCTCTCTCTCTCTCTCACACACACACACTACTTACATTCAATCATACATGGCATGATTCTCATACACTCATACCCCATAGACATACCCAATAATCCACTCACGCTCACTCAGCGACTAATATGTAGTTATTTGTCAACCGACGACAAAAAGAGGAGGTCATCAATTCGACGCGTATATTTTTTTTTTTTTTTAATGTATGATCATCGATTACTCGAAGACGGCTGAACCGATTTGGAAAATTCTTTTTTTGATTGAAGGGGTATACTTCGATATTGGTTCCATTTTCATAAACGTCAGGATCTGATGATGGGATCCTGGAGAAATCGAGGGAACTCTTCAAATATTATAGGGACACCTATGTCGTTTTGGGTATTTATTATAGTAACTTGTGCAGTTCCTCTCAAAAAGTACCATTTGAGGAAGTGGAACTGATGATGAAGACCACAGATGGCCGCCGAAACTACTCAATAATAAGTATTTCGTGGATTGCGATTCGATTACTTGAATATGGATGTTACGCACTTTATGCTCGTCACAATGCATATGGTGATGTAGAGCTGATGGTGTAGTACCAGGAGAACTCCTCAGCAATTAACGGCCCAGCATTGGGAAAAGCAATATTTTGTAAAAGGTTATAAGTAGTTGATAATTAGGCTCTTGTAACTAGGTAAATTAAAAATAGACCAACTAAAAAGAGTGAAATAAAAACTTTTTACCAAAAAATTAAACCGACTCCCAAAAAACACTGCAAAGTGAAAAATAACTTTAATTTCGGAAGTCGGTGCCAAAAACGAAAATACAAAACTAAAGACACCTACTACCGAAATTAAAGTTATTTTTCACTTTGCAGTGTTTTTTGGGAGTCGGTTTAATTTTTTGGTAAAAAGTTTTTATTTATATTATTGGTAAAAAGTTTTTATTTATATTATTATTCAGATTGTGTCATGTCATTGACAGTTTGTGTGATCTTGTATTAGTATAAGTAAACCAGCTTCTTAATTTTACATTCACATGTACGTAAATAACGATATGGAAGAGCGGAGTCTCCTAATACAGGCTTTATTAGCTTAACGGTAGGCTTCAATCACTACATGATGTATGTATAAACTTTCTAAAGGAATAATTTTTTTTTCTGGTTCATACTTCAGTGATAGCCAGATATCCTTGATAAGCTGGTTTTGTTGATTAGGTAGTTGGAAAAGACCTAGAGGTCGATCACCAACGCGCTGGTTTGAGTGAAAAGCAGTATTTTTCATGGAGCGACTGCAGCCTATCTGATCTCCACAACTCAGAAGCTGGGTAATACAAAACCCTTGACAAGACTTCTGTTAGATTTTCTGGCTTCTGATTACCCGTAACGACTGTCAAAGATGTATAAATGATATTTTTTTTTATGTGTGGCATCTTGCATTTCAACCTCTGAGGTTGTCGGCTGCTTAACCGGGCTTTCCTGTGGTTGCCTTAATTAATAAATAAATTAAAGCCTCCAGGCAGGGTTTATTATAAAACTTACAAACTATGTGACTATACGCTAAGGGCACCCTCTGTGGGTTACGGACCTCGGCTTAGGGCGTCGCAGGGGGAGGGCAGCTAGGGACAGGCTGGATCATATCATTATTATTATTAATAAGGGAATTTTAAGCTATTGGCTCAGCGTCGCGGGCTGGCTCTGGCAAGGGTCGGGGAAGACAATTACGGGGACGTCGCGCCGGTGAGGACGGAAGGACGGTTGGTTTTTCTATTTGTACACTGTGCTGGTTTCCCTACGGCTCTCTTGGAGTAGGGTGATTGCGCCATCGGAAGTGACTAGGGTATGCCTTGGTCGGCAATTAGATATGCGCGAGGGTTCGTATCGGGCGGTCGATGCGATAAATTCGTGTTTGATTGCAGTATCAAAGAAACGTTTGGAGACGCGTTTCATGAACTGCTGGATGGTGGGCATCTAACGGTTTAATGTGCTCTTCAAACCACGGAGAAGTCTCGATATGTTACTGATGTTGTACCCATCCTCGATCCGACTCCAGTAAACGTTGTTTAACCTTGCAAATCGATCCGTACAGCTGTTATTAGTTACCCACAAGCTCCTCCTTTTATTGCTGCACAAACATTTCTCTTAATCTAAAATCTTACGAAACTAAATATACCGACAACGTAATTCAGTTTAAAATACACCTACTCGTAAAATAAACGCTTTAGATAAAATCACATGTAAGGTTTTGAATTCTAGTTACTCTTAAATTAATTATGCTATTTTCGACAGCAATTTTCAGTCTAGACAATAAACAAGGAGAAATATGATATTAAATGAAATAGAACTTTGTAAGCATGAAGATGTGAACGCCTTAGTTACTTAAATGTATTAAACTGTTTGAAGCCAATTTGTAGTATAACGCCAAGATGGCGTAGACAAGCATATAAATGAAAGAAAATAAAAGAAAAAGACACTATATATTATGATACAAAGTCCTCTGTGTTTATGTCTTTTGTGCTTATCACGGATGTAAAGACGAGAGTCTTTATTTATTTTTATTTTTTTTATTTAATCATTTATTTTCAGGATACAAAGACCCATAGACCTTAGCCTAAAGTATACATACTATAAAAACAATAGTGTTAGTAAATAATACTTAATACAATGTTAGTATCACTAAACTGCCTAGGTCTTTGTGCGTTCCGGTGGCACTTGTCCGCGAAACCGGCGGAATACCACGTCCTGCGGCCAAAAGCTTTCTTCCATCACCTGAGCTAGGAAACATGCTGGTATGCTTTTGTATATTCATGTTTTCTGCCTCAGGTGATGGAAGAGAAGGAGAAGAATTTATATCAGTGATAAACACAAAAAGTGACCTAATGCTGGTTATCATCCACATTTGGTCGATAAACCGTCTTGTCGTACTAAGCGCTTCTCCTCTTCATTTATTGTGCGCACAGCCTAGACTATAAAAAGAGGAGGAACTCTCTGCCCTCTTCTGTATTCCCTGCCACCTTTAAAGCAAGAATGAACAGGCATCTTCTGGGCTCGCTCATTTCATCGTAGATCTTATCTAAAACTTACCAGCAGGTGTGATTGAGGTGATAAGGCTGCTCGTTCGTAAAAAAAATAACAAAAAACCCACAAAATTAATTTGTTGTAAAAGATATGTTACGTTTAATGAATTAACAAGTATTCATTAATTAATAATTGCTTGAATTAGATTTTGTATAGCTAAAATTGGTCCTATGCTAAGCTAGCTAATACAATTTTCTAATTAAGTAGTACGGATCGAGGTGAAAATTATATAATTATGTGAACTATTGTCTAGTCCTAGCTTTGTACGATGTTTAAATATAGATATTTTTATTTAGCCTTTTGTTTTAAATGGTTACTACTTCTCTCTTATCGACTTTTTGCGGGCACTAAGGACCCATATGTCAACATATCGAAATTTTTGGCATATTTCCTGGTTTCCTATAAACCTCAGCTGAGGGCTGGATACTCAATCAACCAACAACGATAGATTATAGACTGAAATAAAACTAGTATTTTTTATCCCGAGAAAATGTGAAAACTCCAAGCGAACGAAGTCGCGGACAGGATGTAGTTAATGTTATAAATGCAATCGTTAAGGTGTATGTATGTTTGCTATACAATCGCGCCAAAATGCTTGAATGGACCTGGATTTAATTCGGTACAGAGATAGATTACAATCTAGAATAGTGCATAGACTACTTTTTATCCCGAAAAACCAAAAAACTAATCCACGCCATTGAAGTCGTAAACATTGACAAATAAAAGTCACCGCCAGTGACCGCACAACATATTTTTTTCCAATTTTGCCGCCCTTCTAATGGTGGTGCCCGGGGCGGCCCCGCCTCGCTACGCCACTGCTGCTACTCATAAAAAAGTAAACAAATCCATACTCTTCTTTATATTTCGGTTTCCGCACTTAGTCCCTACCATTGCGCGTGGGGCATGTCGGCCATCACTCCATCCAGCCAACCTCCCTCCAGAAGCAGATCAGGTCTCTCAGTCTATTCAGGATATCTGTAAGGGAAGTCAATGACCCTAAGGTTTGTTCAGTATATAATAATAAAAACTTTATTCATTTACAGGAGTTGTAGTTCAACTAAGAAATACACTTATGTCTAATTTACATTATAGAGGCACATTTATTTATATCACTTTTTGCACTACATATAATACAAGAGTGTCATACTGCTTTCCTAGCTAGGATAGTTAAAAGCCTGTGATTAGGATAAGCACTTGCCACCCCCCTAATTGGGTTAGGTTCGTAAAAGAGCTAAGTTTAATATTTAAAGTTTACAAGCAGGCACTACAACTTAAAAGAAGTAAAGTAACAAAATTGTAGTAATATAGTTGTTTTGTTGGTGGTGTGTGTTGTGTAATTGTGTGTGTATGAATTCAAAATCGAAACTGCGGAAAATCGTAAACAACGCTTACCGTCTCATAAATCGATTACAAAGCTACAATAAGATATTTTCTCGCAACACACAGTAAATACAGGTCGTATCCGCGTTTTGTTCGATTCAACACAAAGAGAAGTAATAAACTCGTTCCTTTCAATATTTCGAGTAGGGAGGCATATGGTTAAAACAGTATCGACTACAGAATGTCGATACCGTTTTAAACACATCGATGCAGATATCGAGTTCGGAATATTGGTAAATTAAAAGTGACATCGAAACGAAATTATCATTTGGATGGCTTACTCTTATTTCTTTTGATGAATGTGCCTTAATTATACTTAATAGTGTAAATGTGTGGGAGTGGATCGAGTCGGGATGTGGGTCGACAGTTTTAGGTTAAGCAACTTACTAAGGTCGGTCCCTAGAAGGGTGATCATCTGACCATAATATCAAAATTCCTTCGTGCCTCGCAAAGCATGTTAAATCGTTGGTCCTGGCTGTTATTGTTCATCTTTGACAATCGTTTTGGGAAGTCAGAAGTCAGACATATATCGATACGATTTCCACTTCAGCCACAGTCAGAATCAGTCTTTCCAAGGAGTATCGTGTTAGTTATTTGGTTGTGGATTTCAGATAGGCTGACGCTTCATGTAAAAGACCTAGTTTTCATCTATATTTGGTTAGACTGGAAGTCGATCTCGACATTGTTTGGAAAAGGCTAAGCAGATGAAGTCTAAATATGTATGTCCTTCACTTATTTTGCTGTAGAATACGTTCCATATTTATTTACTTACTTAAGATTTATCTTTTCACGTAGCTAGGATTAGGTATAATGAAGCAGTCATGCTAGCGAAGGAGAAGGCCGAACGCGCGAGGGAGATGCAACTCTTCCTCGCGCCCTAGCCGCCGCGGGAGAGGCCCCGGGCGTTGGGGATCGCGAGCCATTTCCGGCCACCGTAGGCGCGGGCCTGCGGACGGCGAGCAGGGGTCGCTCACTGTCCGGTAAGGACCAGGACCGGGTCGGCGGCGCGTCGTGTTTCACGCGCGCCTCAAATAGCTGTCAACAGCAGTGACGGGGCCTCATAGTGCCATTGCCTGCCGGGGTTTGCGGGAAAGTTCTATCGAGATACCGCGGCCCCGGAACTTTAGGGCAGCCGAAGAAACAGGGTGGGTTTTTAGTCAGTAGAAGTCTGACACACCCTTCCGCTTAACCCAAAGCGGAAGAAGCCATTCGATGATTTTACACCCAGAAAAAAAAAAAAGGAGTAGGTATAATCATATTATTAGAACACTAACATGAGTATGCAAGTTTCTTCTATTTACAATTCCATGGACTACTTCGTGATCTAATAAATAATTTTATTAATTATATCAAATCGACAAGTAGTAAACAACCGCTCATTGTTTTCAGATTAGAAATAATCATTCAACGAAAAATCGATGTAGTGCCCATCCCTATACGAGGGTGCTAGAAATAAAACTTGGGGTAAAGTCGAATATCAAATCTTAGACGTTCAACGTATTGAGTTAAAAGCTTAAGTTTCAGGTACTTTCAAGTAAATACACGTTTCAACATTCAACAATATTAGTAGGATATTTTTGGTTGTAGTTATTTATAACCTAATAAATAGCACAATATTAGAACCTGAAGAGTGAAGTAAACGAAAAATGCAGTAAATCCATGTTAAGATTGACTATGACTGCGACTTTCTTCGCGTGTTAGACAAATTGCCTTATTTGCCGCCCGACAGAAACCAAGCCCGTGTAGACGGCGCGTCGTGTTCCACGCGCGCCTCAAAGAGTGTCAGCATAATTATTGTCGGGGCCCATTAGGGGGCCGTTGCCTGTTAGGGTTGCAGAATTGTTCGAAATAGTTACCCCGGCCTCAGAACACGAAGGGCTAATGACGGAACACGGATGGGTTTTAGTCAGTAAAAGTCTGACGCACCCTCCCGCTTCGCCCAGATCGAGAGGTAGTCATTGCATTATTTATTTATTTATTTACCACAAACACAACTATCATTACAGGCAATAATCCTAATGCGGTAGCGTGGTCTTTAGTTACATTATAAATTACAATGAAAGCTACTAGTTATATATTAGCATAACATAATACAAATAATGTTACCTTTGTGAATTCATTCAGAGAGCAATTAAATAAATCTATCCTATCAGCAGTGTCATTCAGTGTATGCAAGGCTCGCGTGAGGGGCGCTTTACTGAGCAGGTTGGTTCGCGCGCGCGGCACTGCTAACAACCGTGGCCGTCGGCGTCGCAATGCGTACTTATCAGGCACATTATGAGATGATTATTGCCTACGCACATTTTCCGGGATCAAAAGTAGCCTGTGCTGTTCCAGGATATCAGCTTTCTACATTACAAAATCTATACTAATATTATAAAGCGGAAAAGTTTGTTAGTTTGTTTGTTTGTTTGTTTGTTTGCTTGAACGCGCTAATCTTCGAAAGTACTGGGTGGATTTGGATGCAATTTGGTATGGAAGTAGCCTGAAGCTTGAGGAAGGTTATAGGCTACTCTTTACCCGACTGCAAAAAAGGAGAGTTATGTTTTTACCGTGATAGAATCCACGGGAGCGAAGCCCCGCGTGAGTACTAGTAATATTAATAAAATATGTAAGGTAAGATTTAAATGCTCTGTATTTGTAACTTAACTATGCATCTTAGTAAAATAATGGATTTGAATGAAACTTAGCATATGAAAAGACCGTGTCACGAAATATGATTAAAAAAATACCAGGTCTAGTGCGAGTTTGTGGATGTCACATATCTTAGGATTTTTAGGGCCTAGGACATGCCAATTTCTTCACGATATTTCCCATCACCGTTTTGATCATGAAAATTACATAAACTAAAGTGTCTGCCTGGAATCGAACCCACGATCTACTACCCGTATGTCGCTCCTGTAACTATTGGACCACCACGACAAAAACAAAAAAAATGTTTAAAACATACTCTATCCAATTTGTACCTACATAAGAGGACGATACAGCTGAATAGTTTTCGTACAGTTTGCAAGTAACAATTTTATGTAGGGACATGGGATTCCGTGACGTGCTAGCAACCTGTTACTACAAACTAATCCTTTTCCCGAACCCTCCTTCCTGTCCACATTGTACAAGTTTGTATCCTCTGGGATCAAATTTATTACCCACACCCTCCTAAAGAACTTAAGAACATCACGTATTTTGTGAAACCTAACATTGAAGGAAATTGTAAACATAGACTTTTTACTGAACCACCAAATTCTGTTTCACAACAAAATATTCGTCCGCTCAACTACGCAGGCACAAGTCGAATCAGCAAACTTCCTAGTACTTTTTTATCGAGAGAAAATCATCTAATGTCTCCTTCCACTCAGGGTGAAGTGGAAGGGAATGTCGGGCTTCTTACTAACTGGACGAGAGCTACCTATCGTGCCCGGGGGTTCAGACCATGGTGCGAGGAGAGCAGGAATCGGATGCAGACACCTTCTTCTGCGAAGCAGTCATGCTTGCGAAGGAGGAGGCTGAACGCGTGAGCCTCGCCACAGCCGCCGTGGGAGACGCCCCGGGTGTCGGTGATCGCGAACGGATCTCCGGCCACCGTAAGCGTGGGCTTGCTGGGGACGAACGGGGGTAGCTCACCGTCCGGTAAGGACCTGGCCCGGGTTAACGCCTCGTCGCATTCTACGCGCACCTCAGTGAGCAGTTAGCAGAATTGACGGGGCCCAAGCTTAAGATAAGAAACGTTTCCTTATTTTCATAATTTACGTCAACTGTCATAAAAAGAAAATTGATACAATTTTACAACATCATGATTGTGTACAGATGAAATCACCGCTTTATTTGTTTGTCATGTTACTATAATAACCCATCGCAAAACTGTTATAATTAACTGTCCAGTTATTTTATGTAATTTTGACTTCGTGTGTCCTACTAACTAATAACAAAATTTAATAAACGGTACTGTTGATATTTCATGCGAATCATTAGTCACTAGCTGAATGTTTAGTAACTACGTATACGAAAATATAATCTAGTTATCTGAAGGACATTTTTAGTAATAGCATTGAACGCGATTAGTAAATAGAGCTGCCATTTTTCTGTGTAATGAGCAAACCATAAATTCTGGATTAATTTTCCCTAAAACCAAGAGTGGCCGTAAAATTAAACAAGATCTTGAAACAAAAAATGACAAAGAACTTTTAAATTAAAAAGAAAAATTTTATGAACAAACTCATTCGCGGTTAGGTAAATTAAATTTGTCCCATCATTCATCGTTTAATTTTAAAGAACGTCAATTAGTACTTGCCAAAGGTCTCGTAAAATTTTGAACGATGCCATGAAGATAAAAGTTAAAGTGCTTTCAACGTCTTCATTTACTTTTTAGCTCTTTATTTTATTGAATTAGCTAGCAAGGACATACCTAGAATTTCTTTGGCGATGCGGTATAAATCAATATCGAGTTTTATTGAAAAGCTTATGCTTTGCATAAACATGACCCTTGATAATATTGGATTATTGAACCTCATTGGTATATCGGGTAATAAATTGCTGGATAAATAGTCTCATCTTTTCGGCTCGCGTCGCTTTACCCATGATTATGCTGTGCCTGCAACTTTGTTCGCGTGTTTTAATATCACAGACAGACACTTAACTTTATATATACATGCAATTAGGCAGTAATACTTTGTAATAAGGTGAAAATTCATAATAAATGATTAGGTATTTTAGGATATACTGTATTTAAACTTAAAAGCTACTTTTTGTGGAATTGTCACTAAATATTGTTCTGAAATATTAATTATCTATTTATACATTAAACAAATATGAAACAAGGCAAACAATTCCGGCTATAGTAAAAAATCTTCTTCACCTAAACCTTTTCCCATTGATTTAAATAGTACTAAAAATAGACCAACTAAAAAGAGTGAAATAAAAACTTTTTACAAAAAAATTAAACCGACTCCCAAAAAACACTGCAAAGTGAAAAATAACTTTAATTTCGGTAGTCGGTGTCTTTAATTTTGTATTTTCGTTTTTGGCACCGACTTCCGAAATTAAAGTTATTTTTCAATTTGCAGTGTTTTTTGGGAGTCGGTTTAATTTTTTTGTAAAAAGTTTTTATTTCACTCTTTTTAGTTGGTATATTTTTAATTTACCTAGTTACAAGAGCCTAAATGTCAACTACTTATAACCTTTTGCAAAATATTGCTTTTCCCAATGCTGGGCCGTTAATTGTTGAGGAGTTCTCCTGGCACTTCACCATCAGCTCTACATCACCATATGCATTGTGACGAGCATAAAGTGCTTAACATCCATATTCAAGTAATCGAATCGCAATCCACGAAATACTTATTATTGAGTAGTTTCGGCGGCCATCTGTGGTCTTCATCATCAGTTCCACTTCCTCAAATGGTACTTTGTGAGAGCAACTGCAAAAGTTACTATAATAAATACCCAAAACGCCATAGGTGTGCCTATAATATTTGAAGAGTTCCCTCGATTTCTCCAGGATTTCATCATCAGATCCTGACGTTTATGAAAGTGGGACCAATTTCAAAGTATACCCTTTCAATCAAAAAAAGAATTTTTCCAATCGGTTCAGCCGTCTTCGAGTAATCGATGATCAAACATTTAAAAATATATATATATATATATACGCGTCGAATTGATAACCTCCTCTTTTTGTCGTCGGTTGAAAAAACTTTTTACCAAAAAATTAAACCGACTCCCAAAAAACACTGCAAAGTGAAAAATAACTTTAATTTTGGTAGTCGGTGTCTTTAATTTTGTATTTTCGTTATTGGCACCGACTTCCGAAATTATTTTTCACTTTGCAGTGTTTTTTGGGAGTCGGTTTAATTTTTTGGTAAAAAGTTTTTATTTCACTCTTTTTAGTTGGTCTATTTTTAATTTACCTAGATACAAGAGCCTAAATGTCAAATACTTATAACCTTTTACAAAATATTGCTTTTCCCAATGCTGGGCCGATAATTGTTGAGGAGTTCTCCTGGTACTTCACCATCAGCTCTACATCACCAAATGCTTTGTGACGAGCATAAAGTGCTTAACATCCATATTCAAGTAATCGAATCGCAATCCACTCAATACTTCCCAACTAGCACAAATGGGCTGCATTAGGGCTTTGGAGCGTATCCGATTATTACTTATGGTAATAGACGTAAGCGCTAGAGCGTCTACTACAGACTTAAAGCAGCCGCTTTAGCGCTATTTGGGCGCCATTTTATGCAACCTAAAGTTCCATTTAATCTGCACAACGGTTGCATAAAGGTTCCTTAATAGCTATAACGATTTATTAACGCTATACTAAAGCTCTCGTAGCGCTACTTTTGAATGATTTTGAACTACTTTGAACGAATGAATTGATTACAGTTCTTTATTGTATATCTTCAGTTGACATTATTTGTAATATTTTGGTAAAGTGTTTTCGTCGCCATCATGAAAATAAAACAAAAAGAAGTAAAAGTTTGTATTCTGTATTAGCAAGATATATAAAGATACTTAAAACGCTGTCTAGTTTACTGTAGATATATAAGATAATTTTCGAGTAATTTTAACGCACATATTTAAAAAAATAACAAAAGATATGTGATATTTTTTATTTGTTATACAGAATAAATTTATTTCCGTATTTTTACGTGTCGATAACTTACTATTCGCAAGTGGCCAATTGTTTACCGGTACATTTAATGCACATTTAACTGTAAAACCAATGTATATTAACTCAATTTTGCAAGTGAATTATAAGTTTTCTTAAAACATCATGGCGTCATTGTAATGTAGTCATAACCTGTAGTTTTAGCTCTAATAACTCCCTTTTGAGAATCATAGCGCTAATTTTCAACCTTCTAACGCTTCCAGTGATTTTTGTTACCCTAGTGCAACTCACAGCCACAAAAAGCTCCAATTTTCCTGTTTTTGAGGTTATAAGATCTAGTTTCGTACTTATTCGTTTAGCATCCATTTTTATTAAATGTTTTATAATAGTTACAAAAGCGGCTGTAAAATGGCGAATGGATTGAGCCTGCAAGGAATGAATATTGCTACTATAAAGGCCTTAGTTACACTAATGATTTTTTTGTAACTATAGTATGCATAAGAGTTTCTATTATTTCTACAATGAAGCTTATAGTAGTATAATAGTGGTTACTATAACTATAACCCATAAAAGTTACAATGGAAACCACTGTGCAGCTGTGAGTGGCAGAATGACCTTCGTAACTCTCATATAAAGGTGTGAGTGGTAAATGAGTTCTACCGTGGACTACTGTGAAGGCTAGGGTAGTATTTGATTCAGCTTATAGCACCTTAAGTAACTTTTATAGCTATAGACGTTTACGGATGCAGATATGCAACTTAGAACTGCTTTTTGAACCCTTAAACCGCTATTTTACAACCCAAAGTAACAAAATAGGCTGCATTTTCCACTAATGTGCTCGTTGGGTTATTATTGAGTAGTTTCGGCGGCCATCTGTGATCTTCATCATCAGTTCCACTTCTTCAAATGGTACTTTTTGAAAACAACTGCACAAGTTACTATAATAAATACCCAAAACATCATAGGTGTGCCTATAATATTTGAAGAGTTCCCTCGATTTCTCCAGGACCCCATCATCAGATTCTGACTTTTATAAAAATGGGACCAATTTCGAAGTATACCCTTTCAATCTAAAAAAGAATTTTCCAAATCGGTTCAGGCGTCTTCGAGTAATCGGTGATCATACATACCAAAAAAAATATATATATACGCGTCGAATTGATAACCTCCTCTTTTTGTCGTCGGTTGAAAATACGGTCTGTTGTTTACGGAATGTTCTGACACATTTGACGGACGCGGTTGCCCTACAAAACACACTAGCACCATCAATTATAACTAAGATGTCAATCGGCGTGGTCTGCTCCTAGACGTAACCTTACGTCTAGGAGCAGACCACCCCGAGAAGACTACACGCCGTAAGAGCGGGGTGTGGTATTTTTCGAGGTACAAAGAAATAAAAAAAAAACCTTTTATTTTTCGAAATTTGTCTTTGTTGTACATAAAATACATTTTAATTTGCTTTTAACAAACAATAAAAAATAATTTTGTACATAATTTAATCTTATAGTAACATTATTAAATATTTTAATTTATTTCATCGGCTATAACGCGCGCCGCTGCAAAGTTATGTCACACTTTTATGCGTCTTCGCGTCGTCTTGGCCAAAGGTTGACAAATAAGAAAGGAAATTGTTTTAAATAATGTCAGAAGTTGATTTAATGACATATTTTTAACTTACCGGTGATATGAAATGTTATCATTTTTTTATTGTGCTTTTTGTCGTATTTAACGCAACCCTTCACGCCACAACTCGGCATTTTTGCTTGTAAAACTTACGACCGCTCCCGAAGATATCCGATCGCGTTGTAGTTCACTTCGATAAAGGGAAGACCACTTTGGGACCAAGTTCGAGGCGTCATTATAACATGTGGTCCGCCCAGCCCAGTCGTACTTACATAGTTATTTACATGATACTAGAATACAATCATTTTTTTAAATCCGTTTGTCCGAGCGAATCTCTGGGATGGCTGAACTGATTTCAATGGGAAATCGCGTAACGTAACAAAGCCGCAATTTTTTGAAAATTTAATTCGCCTTTGTAAAATTTACAATACTATAACTACAAGGAGCCTACAAAGATCCCACTACTGAGACTCGACTCCTCTCTATGGGAGGGAAACGGTCCTAATTCAACACGCGGGCCCGTTGCGGGTAGGAGTATTAAAAAAATACCATTATTAAAAAAAATCTACGTAACATTCCTAGAAAAGTACAAAAAATACCGAATGTCACTACCGAAGTTCTTACGTAGTTATTTGATAGATACATTATGATGGAAACTGTACTAGTACCTTTATTGGTTTTGTTGGCGTGGTATATGTTGTCTATAGTGGGTGGAAGTACCGAATTCAAATATGTATGTTTTGTTGTAAGGCATAAAATATTTTGAATGTTGGGTTGTTGATCCGTGATGATAGTTGTTTTAGTTTATTATGTGTTCTAGCTTTAAAAGTAATATGTAAAATAGATTAATAGAATAAACTTTATTGTGCACCAAAAATTTAAACACACTTCAGCCCAAAAATATTTTTGTTTGTATTTGCCTACTTTCCTAACTTTTGCAACTATTTTTTTTTTATTACGAAATAGCCCGCTCTTAACCTAGATCACACCTAATGGTAAGTGTGAGATGAGGTCTACGATCGAACGAGCGAGCCCAGAAAATGCCTATTCACTCTTGCTTTAAAGGCTGACGGGTCATATGTGGCAGGGAACACAGAAGCCGGCAGAGAGTTCCACACCTTGGCTGTGCGCACAATGAATGTTGAAGAAAACTATGATTAAGTAGGCTTCAAGTCTAACCTGATGCAGCTAATTACATATTTTACACGATGCGTCTGCCTACATATATGACCTCCATGTCCCCGGAACTAACTAACATGTTAACCCCTGTCAAGACTGTTGTCAGATGTTCTAGCCAACAGCCAACGGCTTAGTGTGTTTTCTGACGCTTCAAGAAATCTTGATACGTTAACCCATCCACGAATCGACCTCAGCAAACGTTGCTTACCCTGGCAGCTGTAATTATTTTAGCCACAAACTCTCATTTCGTACGCATTAAATAAATGTATGCAATTATGAATTAACTTTTTTGTAACAGTTTTTACGTAAAACACCTCGCATTTCATATTTTGACACATAAAAAATATATTTATTTATTTATTTATTTATTTATTTATTTATAACAGCTTAAACTATCATTACAGGGTTTACCCTAATGCGACAGTTAAGAACTTAAACTATATGCTTAAAAAACCAAATTAGAAATAAAATTAACACTAACAACATCATTAAATTATTATACCATCAAAACACAAAACATAGCAAAACATAATTACATAAGTACATAAACATAGTACAAACACAATATAAAACAGAAATTAAGTGTTATTTTGCTTGTAGCATAATATAAATAGTAATACCCTTGCAAATTCACTCAAACAACATGTAAACACATCAATCTGGGTTTGAAGGTCGTTGATGGTACGGATAGCTCTGGTAAGGGGTGCCTTGGCAAGCAGGTTAGTTCTGGCTGTAGGTACCAGTAGCAGTGGCGGGCTGCGCCGCCTCCACACGTAGCGGTCCGGCACACACAGACTCAAGCGCTGCAATACTCCCGGGTTACTCTCCACTCCACGAAGCACCTTCACCAAGTAGGCGACCAGCGTAAACTCCCGTCGGACATGCAGTTGATTATAGCCAACCATGCCCAGGACAAACAGAGTAGGATACATCAGTGGGTAGAACGGATATACCCCATATAGTTTCCTATACAAATGGCGCGTGAACTTATTCTGAACGCGCTCCAACATTACAGAGTACTTAGTTTCATGTGGAGCCCATATGACCGCACTATGTTCCAGATGACTCCTGACTAGTGCATCATACAGGACCCTAACTGCTGTGATGTTTGTGAAACTTTGTGTCTGTCTCAGAACAAATCCCAAGTTTCTGTACGCCTTCTTACAGATCCTGGTTATATGCTCACGGAATGTCAGATCGGGAGTCATGAAAACACCCAAGTCTCGCACCTCCGTGACTCGCTGCATTGGCGCCGCGTCCACCACGTACTCATAGAGCAGAGGTGCACGAGCACGAGTGAAACTCATCAACGAGCACTTGGATACGTTGAAGTTCAGCTTGTTTTCATGACTCCATTGTACTATTCGATCAATGTCTTCCTGTAGGCGCCTGCAATCAGACTCGGACCTAATCTCAAGCAGCAACTTGAGGTCATCAGCAAATAATAAACAAGAGCCATGTCTTACGACTTCTGGCAAGTCGTTTATCATTATTATGAATTCTAGAGGCCCCAAGTATTATAAGTAATTTATAATATTACTATTCACTGGATAAATTCTCAAAAGCTTTTAACAGCCAAATATTCACCAATCCATCAGCATTTCATTTTTCATGCGCTATTTTGTACCGAAAACTGATATGCAAATATTAATAAAATGGGATATATAAAAATACCTGAAAAGAGCTAGTTGGACTCGTGCTCCAATGGTTCAAAAACAAACTTATTTAAGTACTTATATAAATAAGTACTGAACCTATACATATTTTACGGTTTTTTAATATTTTCCTTCACATGTACTTTAATATCTTGCTTTCTACCAAATTCAATGATTCTAGGTAAAATATACGAAAATATGCGACATAAATGTGTTGAAAATATGCCGTCATTTCTTTTGATTGCGTTGACATACGGGTTTGATTGACAGCTAACAGTGAATATAAACCCGAGTATCAGATATATATGAAAGTTTTAGTTTGACATCGTGTCGCGTTCCTGAGTAAATAGCACTAGTCAACGTCAACGACGTACAACGGTGTGATCCTATAAGAGTTCCTTTTTTATGCTGGTACAGAACCCTAAAAATGGTGTGGAGCAATCCCCTATTGATGTACCACCGTGTGGCGAGGTCGTCCAATTTGTATAGATTACACCGATCGTTCCGACACTAGGGAATTACTTGAAAAATGGTTTTTAATTTATCTCTCGCAGAGTCCATAATCCAGGAAGCGTACCCACGGATGGAAATTACTTTGCTGATTCGTGATTGATAGTCTTATCAACTTTACTATTAGCTCTTTGGCTGCAGTCGTCTTTGTTTGTCTTTTAGAGAAAACTATCTTCTTTCTTTGTTTTACGGATCGACGACGAAGCTTTGTTCTTGGGATTTTAAAAAGGATTTGTTTTGCGACCATATATATGTCAAAGCCATATTAAAGTTCTTGCTCTCGTTGTAGTTTGTTTCGCTTGTTTTTATAATTTTCAGTTTGGTTTGCATTAAAAGTATCATCTATAAATCTTCTATACCTACATTTATAAAACAAAATGTCTGTTATTTCAAAATAACTGTTTTTTCAATCGCTTATAGTTATTTACGTAATACTTAAACATAACCTAGCTTTTTAGAAATTTGTTAGTTTGTCCGGATCCGGACTAATCTGAGGAACGTCTGAACTGATTTTAGTTGGAATTTAAATTTAAGATACAGGAGGTTATCGAGTAATCTGAAGGCTTTTCTTTTAAGGATTCAATTATTTTGAATATGTCATGAGTTTGTTACCCCCATAAATTTAACATCTATTAATGTTGTGAGGGTGGTTTGTTGCTCTGTAATTAATCCAAACGTCTCCCATAGCGGCTGTATTTCTCAATCCATGTCAAACTAACTAACTGTACAACAAGAAATCGTTGCAATCAATTCCCTTGTCATCCATTAAGGAGAACAAGAGTTTACTGAACAAATCAACAGAGTAACATTTTGAATTAAAACGCTAAATCAAAGCGTGAAAGCAAATTGTTAATTTTATTAACCTTACATAAATCTCTAGGGATACTGTGAATTGTTCATATTTTACGTTTCCATTCTGTTGAGTTTAATTTTTTTTGTGCTTAAAATTTATTTTTGGCAATATCACCATGTTTATTTATATCATCGTTCCTTGTGATTTTTAAATGTGATTTTTGTTAAAACAATAATATTTTATCGGGAGAGTTTTTATCAGAACAGTGTCTAAGCTTCTCAACTGTATGTGCTCTTGTCAACCATGCGTAAACAGTATGTGCTTCCATCTAAGGAACCGTCTGGTAGACTTAAACATGTCTTTCCGCAGGAACGCCATAGAACTGCCTTTGTAAAGCGTCAGTTCTACGAAGCTATTATTAAAAATTACAATATTTTAAACAAAGAGTTAAAGATTTTTACGTGATATAAATTTGAATGCAAAAAACTACTTAAAAATTATCTCCAGTCCTTATTGTATCAAAACGCTGAGGATCTCCTAACTGCCTTTGTAAAGCGTCAGTTCTACGAAGCTTTTATTAAAAATTACAATATTTTAAACAGAGTTAAAGATTTTTACGTGCTATAAATTTGAATGCAAAAAACTACTTAAAAATTATCTCCAGTCCTTATTGTATCAAAACGCTGAGGATCTCCTGGTAATATACTTTCAGTGATTTTATAAATAATCATTCTATACATGCACATTCACATTTTTACACCTACGTTTACAGCAACACCTCATTGCATACTTAAACAAGTACTTAGTAGTAAAACTTTAAGTTAAACGCAATCCATTTTTTTTTCTTTTAGTACTTACTATGTTTCGTTTAATTGTTTATAATAATGGCTTATTGTGAAGGAGAATCACATGACCCCTAAGTTACAGGTACCTTAACCTAGTTTAAGGGTCAGAGGGTGTGAATATTGTCTGTGTCTATAAACCTGTGTTTTGTTATTTATATTTTTAAGATTGTCTTTTAAGTGCAAATAAAGATTTATTTATTATTAGTGGTAGTCACGACTTACGATTTGTAGATTATAGGTTTGAATGCCTGTCTGGGTTCACATTACTTTGTATAGTTTTTATCATCATCACTTCTCAAAACGTTGAAGGGAACTAGTATTTCCTAGGACTGAAAATCTGAATATAGGTGTGACATCAAACCCGCTCTAGCGTCGCGTCAAAGAGAATATAATACTCTACGTAGCTCGCGTGGTGGATTACGAACCATTCCATCTCATATTTTTTCTTTCCTTTTTTGAGCCTTCTAATGATCAGATCAAGCTCATTGTAGCCTAAGAGGAGAGCATAGAAAAGAGGCCTGTATCTAAGCAGTGAGAACGTTATGTATTTTAGTGTTTTCGTCGCCACCCCAGATGCTAAAAATGAGCGCAAAAAGCACCCCTTTGTTAAATGACGGCGCAACACATACAGAATACTTATTTTTCTTCTCATCTTAAACACAAAAATCTTTATGAAGCCTGACTGGACGTGTTTACGACGAGAAGCGTCAAACTTGTGAAGTAAAAAATAAATTAG
Organism: Tholera decimalis; assembly: GCA_943138885.2. Lineage (NCBI taxonomy): Eukaryota > Metazoa > Arthropoda > Insecta > Lepidoptera > Noctuidae > Tholera > Tholera decimalis. The sequence goes on along the minus strand of OW964552.2, from coordinate 5,425,482 downwards.
AAAAACTAAACGATGGTCGTTAAATAAATTGAATTTTCTTTGTGTAAGCAAACTTTTGTAATTCATGGTTTTTTCGTCGTTCAAATATTTGCCGAGAAATTCTTGAAGAAATATTAACTTCTTGGGGAACTTAATAATAACCGTCGCCTTTGTGTAAATTGCTGAATAAATGTTGGGATTGGGGTAGACTGTCTGTAAGAAATGATGGCTCGTGAGGGCTTATACGTCGATCTAATATTGTTTTGCACTTGAGTATTTCTGGTTTGTCACTACTGGGCATTCTGAGGAAAATGTGGCTAAATAATAACAGGAGCACGGATCAATCTTCGTGGTAAAGCAACGTTTACCGAGGTTGGTTTGTAGATGGGTAACCAACTTACAAAACGGGATACCTTGTCTTAGATAGCTCGTTAAACGATAAGTCCTAACTGTAATTTTTTAATCTTTGACAGTCGTTACGGGTAGACAAAGACTAGAAAATCTGATTGGTTGTGATCAGGTAGACAGTCGCTCCATATGAAATACTTAGGTATATAGTAATCAGCGGCATCCAGTTAGACTGTGGGCCACCCCCAACATCATTGGAAAAGACGGTAAGGACAATAATTAATTAATAACATAATAAATACTATAGGTACAGACGCCAGCACGTCAATCTACCCCAATCTGTCAAATTTTACTAATCGAACATAATTAACCTTCCACTATTGTGATAAGGTTGAAAATCTATTAAAGAAATTTGACAGATTGAGGACAATTCAAGATATAAACAAGATATCCCTTCAATTCTTTCAATTCTAAATCTAAACTATACCCTGAATAAGTTGAGTTTGACTGCAATGGCAGTGAGTACATTCTTTGCAAGTGAGGTTATAATGATTTAGTTTACCTTTAAAACATGGTCAAGAGATATGCGTCGCCTGATTATCATTGTATATTAATTTAAAAAAAAAACATTTGATCACTATCAATTTTTCTTTTGTATCGTGGAAGCATTAGAACAAACACACCCGTAACAAATATTTTAAGGCGTACAAATATTTTTCCCGGTGCGGAAATCGAACAAGCGACACGCTGCGTAGCAGTCAATCGCTAAACCACTGTACCAACTGAGCTGTCAGTTTCCGTTATCACTGTTTTTTAATAACTTTCTTTGAATTATATCAGGGTGAAATTAACAATACAACATCCCCTTTCCACTGGATCCTAAACCAAATAAAGGAACCCTGTTGATATTAGGCACCTACATTAATTTAAGTTAATATAAATCTAGGTAATATTTCGTTCTAATATTACTTGTAAGGCTATCCTCAGGTAGGTAATTTAAGGTCTATGATGTATCGCCTTTCTGTTCTTATCTAAATTTAAACGTAAACGAAAAATTCTTTAGTAGAATTTCCTCTGTGCACGATTTTTATAACCGTTTTAGCGGGAGAGTTCCAAAGAATTTTCGTCCTTTGATCCATTATAATAAGTTTCAAAATTGAGAGAAAAGTTTTTTTTATATGGAAATGGCCTCTAGTAGATAACACAGAAGAATGTTGAAAGGGACCGAACTTTATTCGATTGGTATTTTTTTAAATATTATTTTGTGTAACCTGTAAAATAAATAATATACTGATAAACGATTTCAGTTCTGATTTCCAACATATAAGTTTCATCCATCAATTGAAAAAAGGAACAGTTTTTTAATCAAATCGTGTAACAATAATGTACCTAACTGTACTTGTAGATAAAATTGAAATATCTGTTTGTGCTTCCAAAATAACTGTGTTTTTGGAAAAGCTTATTTTAATACCTACAAAATCATTTTAATAAAATGATATTACCAACAGGGGTATCATACCGCCAACGTCCAAACTCCAGGATATTACTGAGAAGTTTCTTATAGAAAAACCCAAATATAATTTTATCCGGACCTGGGAATCGAGCCTGAGACCTTGTGCTCAGCAATCAGGCTTGCGACAACTAATCAACGGGGCAGTCACTTAAATGTTACACACAATATACTTAAATTTACACACAATACACTTAAATGTTACACACAATATACTTAAATTTACACACAATACACTTTAATGTTACACACTTTACACTAAATGTTACACACAATGCACTTAATTGTTAAAATGATATTTAAGTCTCTATTTTATATATTTATTATTACAGTATGTTTTACGAACAAATTGAGGTAATATCGACTACAACGTTTCCGAAGTCGCAGTCGCTATTCATACCATAAACAACAGTTAACATCAAAACTACACGAACAAACATTAATGACATCAGAAACCACAAGTTCAGAGACAAGTTTAGCGCCACATCACCACAAGACACTGTAATAATTGATTAAGTTATTGTTGTCTTCATAATTGATATTATTGTGTTCGTAAAGCTATCAATAATTACAGACAGTAACGCTTTTTTGATACTTTTTGTCGCTGACTGAGAATCAATTGCGCTTTATTGATGGTGATGGTACTGGTACCATCAGCATCAATAAAGCGCAATTTTCTCAAGCGCTTTTTTTCGCAATTAACTCTGGAGTTATATGAGTGGAAAATCATTGCAAAAAAAAACCGACCAAGTGCGAGTCGGACTCGCGCACGAAGGGTTCCGTACTATTATTTATAAAAACGGCAAAAAATCATGTCTGTTGTATGGGAGCCGCCTTTAAATATTTGTTTAATTTTAATTAAATTATTTATTTTTAAAGTAAATAAATAACTAAATATTCTGTGAATATTTCAAGCGTCTACTTGTTACCGTTATAAATATCGAGCAACAACGAGCAAAAAAAATCACGTTTGTTGTATGGGAGCCCCCCTTAAATATTTATTTTATTCTGTTTTTTAGTACTTGTTGTAATAGCGGCAACAGAAATACATCATCTGTGAAAATTTCAACTGTCTAACTATCACGGTTCATGAGATACAGCCTGGTGACTGACGGACAGACAGATGGACGGACAGCGGAGTCTTAGTAATAGGGTCCTGTTTTACCCTTTGGGTACGGAACCCTAAAAATGGCTTGTATATTAAAACTATGACGACACAGACAGAGCAGAAACGCGTAGCTAATTAATAACAATTCAACGTAATACATGAATAAAATACAATAATTAATATATTGTTTTTTTTTTTGATTGATTGATATTTAATACATTTATTTCTAACACTCGCCTAGGTCAGCCCGTTGTAGAATGATCATCTTAACATAATATGTCAAGATGATCATTCGACAACGGCAAAATATCAACTTGCTGCATGGGACTCGATCGAGCGCAGAGCTAAAAGGCTTACAGGTGACGAGGCGCTAGTGGACAAGCTTCATAGCCTGGCTCATCGGCGAACCGTTGCTTGCCTGTCGGTTTTCCAGGAGCTCCATGACATGATTCCTCCATCTCCCTTTTACTACTGGTCTACCAGACTCACGGCTGGGTGCCACCTACACTTGGTTGATATACCGTCTTGTCGCACCAAGCGCTTCTCTTCCACATTTATTGTGCGCACGGCCAAGTTGTGGAATTCTCTGCCGGCTTCTGTGTTCCCTGCCACTTATGACCTTTCAGCCTTTAAAGCAAGAGTAAATAGGCATCTTTTGGGCACACTCGTCACATCGTATACTTCGCTTACCATCAGGTGAGCTCGAGGTCAAGAGCGGGTTCAGCCGTAATTAAAAAAATAAAATAAAAAATAAAACATATCGAGAGTCTTCCGTGCCTTGGTAAACACCCGGATCCCGGATCCTGGCTGTCGTTTGTACAACTTTGACAGACGTATCGGGTATTCAAAAGCTAGAAAATCTAACACCCGTCATGCCAAGGAGTATCGTGATAACCAGCTACTGGGTTTTGGAAGTCAGATCGGGAGTCGCACCGTGTAAAACTGACTGACTGACTGTATTGACATCCGTTTAGACTGGATGCCGATCTCAATATAAGATAATTATGGTAATGACGACACGGGCAAATCCTTTATAAAGTACAGAAAATAGAGTGTAGCTCTTCCGATGATAATTAAGGATGCTAAATGCCCTCATGACTACCAACCCTGAATGTGATGTGTTTGCTGACGAATGGAGTAAAATTATGCGTGCATGTCTGGTGTTCTGTGAGAGGAAGTATGCAAGAGTGTCTACTGTTCCATTTTAATTTTAATTTTATCTTATATAATTTCAATTTTCAATCACAATTATTACTATTCTTTTCTTAAATGTATTTCTTTTTCTATATTGATTAATGTAATTGGTGTTGTACCGTTTTAATTGACTATAAATGAATAAATAAATGATACAACATAATAATAAATGATATTATATCATCTCATAATATTTTGGTGAAATAAGAAGCCTCTTTGAATAAATTTATACAATAATATTGAAATAAATAAACGGCAGAAACTATCAATTTGCTTACTGTCATACATAAATGCAAAGGAAATCCCAAACGGTAAACACTATCAAAGATTTATATGTCTGTAGGTACCGGGAAAATATTACACTGCATATTTTTTTTGTAGCGGTCAAAGAAACTTATGTGTACTTTGCGAAAGAGCTTTCCATTAATTATTCTCTTTGTCCCAGCTTAGGTCAGAATCGGGCTTATACTTGTACCTTGTGGAACTCCCTACTTGCAGTAATTACTTGCGAATAATCTTTATACATGTAACATAAAATAATATAATAAAACAGTAAAAAAAGTGTGTGTACATTTAAATTTTATACAAAAATAATAATTGAGGTGGGTTAAGAAACGGTAACAGGTCAAAAAAATTAAAAAAAGGTCTGTTTGTTTGTCTGTTTGTACACGCTAATCTCCGGACCTACTGGATGGATTTTAATCATATTTGGTAAGTATATAGTTGACACCCTGAAATAAAACATTTATGGCTATTTATCCCGGAATTCATGGGATCGACGACCCCGAACGAAGTTGCGGGCAGAAGCTAGTTTTCAATAAATTATTTCGGTTTTGGAGAGTAATGGTCGCTCTTTGGTTACAGGTAACATTGACAAGTCATTTATTTAGTAAAACAAAATATATTTATTCATTTCATAATATTGATAACTTAGCGGAGAGCTCGATACAAGAAACTTGACGCGCCTTTTGTACAATTATACGTTTTGCTTTTGCGCACACGATATTGTGTTGTTCAATATTATTTTATTTATGTATTTAAAACACTTCACACTCTTTAACATTTATTTAATTTACTTGCCCTCGTCCGTGTGCCACTGCTGGGTGCCAACTGAAAACCAGCGTTGGGTGTCTTCCGCCCAGCAAATGCTGAGTTGGTGTCTCGTTCGGTGTGGACATACCCAACGACTTTTTTTTTCTTTTTTTTTAATAATATTTGTAATTTTGTATTGTATGTTGTTGTGTGTGTCTTCGTCCGAATAAATGTTTTTCAATTTCAATTTATGAGTGTTGGTCGTGGATTCGAACGAGGCAGCAGTCACATTAGGCTCAATTTACACCGCCGCGGAATGAAATGGAAGCGACTTTAAGTGTACATAGCATAGTGAACTTTATGTCAATTGTATATCATACAAACTAATTAGGACCCAAAAAAAGGTCGCGCGTCTTTCGGGGAATCCTCGCGCATTCTCGAGAATTTTTGGCTCCTATTTAGTTTGTATGTTATACAATTGACATAAAGTTCATTGTGCTATGTACAATTTCGTTGCAAAAAGTCGCTTGCATCCCATTCAGCGGCGGTGTAAATTAATCCTTACTCTATGGAATTTTGCTGCATCGCCACTGCTCTTAAAATGGCGAAAAAAAACATTGTGAGGAATCTGGTATGTCTTGGGACCGAAAAATCATAGACGTCTGTCATCTACCAATGCACTGAGCCCGCATGGTGGATTACCGCCCATTCCATCTCATAGAGAGGACGCTTGTGTCCCAACAGTGAAACAGGAACAGGATAGTCTACAGTTTGTTAACTTATTATTATTATTATATCCTTTATTTCAGAAAACTAGGCCCATGCAAAACAATGAACAAATACAAAATCTTATAAATAAACTAATACATAACAAATTTAAAACACTTAAAAACAAAAACTAGTTAACACGAATAGACGGCGTCGTGTTGCGCTGCGAGGTGTCGCGTAATCTTCCGCGAAATCGTCGATGCACGACACCTTTCGGCCAAAATTCCTGCTTGAGGAATGTCTCTAATAGATGAGTTGGAACCCGCATTACAAACGATTTAAAATTCGTTTCGTGACTTATGTTTGTGTCATATATCAATGTTTCGAGTTCTAAGGCAGTCTGAAGCCTCCCGCAAACCTCTGAACCAAAGAAAAAAACGCACACAAAGAAATGTGCCTATTTGGGTACGAACTTACGACCCACAACCCGCAAGTTGTGCCTGTAACCACTGAACCACGAACGCTCTCAAGAGCAATTAAAATGATCGATGTGTTATTTTACTGCTTGATTTGCATTTTCATTTCAAGTCAGACATCACCAACACATGAAAAGAATGGAATAATATTTTTAGCTTTGACAGAAATTCCGCTAAATTCGTTATGACTGACGGGTGTGTTATTTTCAACTTGCTGATGCCTGTCAGTCATATTAATGTTTGTGAAAATGTTGTTTTGCCGTCGCATGGTTTTACAAACATACCTCCTATTACGTAGAACACAAACAGTTCAGTTTTATCTTGACATGGTAATGGTTTTGACAACGTACACTGTAAAACCACATATGTAACGACTGTCCTTTGGTCCTTCCCTACTTGGTATATAAGGGTTACTCTGTACACCGTGTTTCTTACAGTACCCTAAACTTAACTTTCTAACCGAATTTTCTGAACGAAACTAAACTAAACTCGGAAATCCGTAGCAATCCGTCAAACAAATGAAGTGTAAAACCCGCGCCCGGTACATATCCGTGCAGGTCCGGCCGCGGCCAATTTTTCCGGATTACAGATTTACGATGTATCGGGCTGGACCGAACGGTGTCGGGAAAAAATACGTAAATTTACATACATGGTTTAAGTTGGGCCATTTTTAAAACGTAAGAAAGAATGGCTCTTAGGAACTGCTTTCACCGCTACATAATAGCTGCAAATTTGTATAACTAGCTGACCCGCCACGACTTCGTTCGTGTGGTATCCTACCCCTACCCAACCGATACCACTACCCCTATACTACCGATACCCTGCCCATACCTTACTCTACCCCTACCCCATCCTACACTACCAATACCCTACCCCTACCCTACCCTACCGTACCGTACCCTACCCCTACCCTACCTCTATCCTACCCTACCCCTACCCTTGAGACCTTTCCTACTTTTTTTATTTTTTTTTTCATAAGAACCTTCTCCTGACAAAACCAAACACAACAAAAAAAGAATCAACCAAATGGGTCCAGCCGTTTTCGTGTTTTGCGCTTAGCAACACATTTAGCGATTCAATTTTATTAAATAGATTATTTACTTTGATATGTCATCAAATGACTACTGCTGCTCCGGCAGGGAGTGTCAAAAACTCAACGCGGTATCTTTTTGGAACATTTCCGCAGCCCCGGAATTATCTATTAGCTGTGCCCGCCACTTCGTTTGCATGGGAGTCGATATTAAACCTCCGTATAAAGTTGCACTATAGTCCCATACCTTCCAGTGAAATTAAACACAGGCAAACAGAAAGGCAGACAGACAAAACAAATAATACCAGATAAATAACAATAAGCACTTGAAAAAACACCGTTTATTTTGAAATCACAAATAGACACGACGAGTATAAATACAATTGGACGTAGTTACGCAAAAAGGATCCGTTCCACACTTTTTCCAAAATTGAGTTATATTGATATCTTTAATATATCTCCCTAAAGATGCGTTTGGTCTAACTTGATAACTCAATTTCGGAAAAGATAGATATATAGATATACTCTTTATTGTACACCATAACAGAATTAAGTAAGGACTTAAAAAACTACAAAGGGTGTTACAATGGCCGGTCTTATGGTCGGTAAAAGTGTGGATTGGATTCTTTTTGCGTAACTACGTCCAATTGTAGTATTTATACTCGTAAAATGTAGTATGTATAAATTCTGTAAGAATATCGCTCATAAGGACATTTTTTCTTTTTTTTTATTAAAAAATAGTATTGCGTTTGACCACCATCTCACCTGATGGTAAGTGAGAGTGTGGTCGAAGATGGAGCACGCTTACCTAAAAGTAACCTATTCACTCTTGACTTAAAGACCCCTAGGTTATAGCTATCGGGAAACAGACTCCGGTAGGGAATTCCACTCCTTAGCCGTACGCACAATGAAGGTATTCTCAAAACGTTTTGTGCGTATGGGTGGGATGTCCACCATGTAACGATGGCGCTTCGCCGTTTGTCTCGTAGTCCGATGATGGAACGGGCTCGGCGGAACAAACAGTAGATTTAAAATATCAATGACACTTTATCCAACGCTGTTCTTAACATTATGTCTGCAGATTGTCTGTCAGTTCATTTTATTTCATATCAATGTCAAAGTCAAAGTCAACTTCACCGCAACTCCTATTACATCTCAAATTCGCTGTCGATATCACCTGAGATATTACATTAGAAATATTCAGCAGAATGTTCATTCTCATGTCAAGTGAGTACGATTGATAGGTTCATCGTGTACTGACTTGAGATGTATCTCGAAGTGTACCTTTCACATTATATTCTATCATAAAAATCACAAGTTGTGCCTGCGACTTTGTTTGCGTTGAAGTTTTTTCCCGCTTAAATCCCGATTCCGTAGGATTGCCGTGACTGAAAAGTGCCTATATTCCCATTATGTTCAGTTCAGCTGGTCCAAAAATTTGTCCGGACTAACAGAAAGACAGACAGATTTTTTATATATCTTGTGAATCTATAAGCACTTATCTTTAGAACATAAAACGGGATATTTACCATGTGTATCTTTTGTTTCGAGTTTTCGATATTTCGGCACTGTTGCAAGCGCCATGATCACGGATGAACTGAAGTAATTGCGGGTGGATGTTTATGAGCAGACGAATCGATATACCCTCTTTCTAGTTCGTTTTTTATGATCGACACCGCTACCATGTGATTCTGTTCCTGACACACAAAACTCACCGTGTCGACTCGCGAACTTTTTAAGGAACATTTTCGGTTATTATTACACATTTGAACCACTGGATTCCAGGCCCTCGACAGTTGAAACACATCCTCCCGGTTCAACATAATCATGGCGTTTGCAACAGTGCCGAAATATCGGAAACTCGAAACACATGGTAAATATCCCGTTTTAAGTTCTAATGATAGAGTCAGTGACCATGTTAGCTTAAAAACCTATAAGCGCTTAAGAAAAATACACTTAATTTTAAATCTCAGAAAGGCACTTCAATTTTATTAATATGACCACCACTGGCTATCTTATGATATCTGTAGAATCGTTCTGTTCTTTTATCATCGCCCATGTTCTGAAAATGGTGATGGAAAAAACCGTGAGAAAACCGGTATGACCTAGCACCGAACATTCGAAGATATGTCACATACCCGCACTGAGCTCGCGTGATAGATTATTAGTAGTGGGCGTGTTACAGGTTGGTTATACGTGTATCACCACGGAATAGATGAATAAGGTTGGAATGGTAATGTGGGCGTGGTGAGCGCGCCACATTTATGATACGAAAATCATAGTGCGACTGATTAATTCATTCACCGCGTTTAGTGTGCTTCAGATTACTTCGGAACACAGAGCTCTGCTTTAAAATGCCGTGTTGTGTAATTATAACCTGTAAAACAAAAAGTCAGACCGCAAGTTTAGAGCGAGGAGGTATATCTTTCCATCTGTAAGTCGAAAATAACATTTAATTACAATTTTATTTGTAAAAACATAAAAATATTCTGATTACTATGAAATACCGAACATTAACAACATTATTGCAACAAGTTACATAAAGTATACAATGCCCGCTTAATCAACGCCATGACCAAGTCCGCTTACAATGTACTACATGCGCCACACTTCAACCATTGACGTTTTGTCCTTTGCCCTGATTGGCCGTGATGCACGGCACATGTTTATCAACAGTGAGTTACAATCAGTAGCAAGCTCTCGATATAAGTGTGTGTAATTTATTTTTGTGCGTAATTCGCATACGTAACGGGCCTCTTGCTTGTAGTGGAGCTAAAGAGTGGGGAGACAAGCGGCGACACGCGTTCTCATACAAATCAGGAACTATTTCCTTTCTAACCTCTTTTATCTGTTCTTTGTGTATCACCATGTTAAACGTTATCAGTTATCCTATTTAGAGCAGAAACTTATAGTGTGGTAGTACAAAAATTTCGTTTGCTTTAATGTAAGTACTCACTATGAGTGTATTTTTACAAATACTCAGACCCGTAACAACTTCAACAGTCTTTGTTTCCCGATAGCTATAATCTAGAGGTCTTTAAGTCAAGAGTGAATAGGTTACTTTTAGGTAAGCGTGCTCCATCTTCGACCACATCATCACTTACCATCAGGTGAGATGCTAGTCAAACGCGAGCCAATTATCAATAAAAAAAAAACTGTATGTAAGTCATACAAATATTTGTTCCGATGTGGGAATCGAATCTACTACACGAAGCGAAGCAGCCAATCGCTCAACTTCTGCGCTAATCGCGGAGCCATTTTTATGACCGCCTCGTGATATCACAAAATATCGCGAGTCGGTATCTGGATATTTGTAACAATGAAAGCATAATAAAAGAAAATGCAAAAGATAAAATCAAGTAATCGAGTAATGGTAATCTTCCTGATCCTTTTATCGATATAGCCGCACACATTCCTACAAAACCGAGTGAATTTAATAAGCGGCAGACTTAACATTATTCAAATAGAGGCGGAAGAAATTCGTAGGCGTTTGTATAAAATTATTCAGCATCGAGATAAGTCGAGGAAAACAGGCGTCTTGTAACACGGTACGTTCACTAAGCATTATTCTGAATATAAAAAAGTAGGCCATTGTAGAAAGATACTGATTATAAAAAACCGGCCAAGTGCGAGTCGGGCTCGCGCACGACGGGTTTCTTCCTTATCATTATCAAAAAAAAAACGGCAAAAATCACGTTTGTTGTATGAATATTATATATTTACTTTATTCTGTTTTTAGTATTTGTTGTTATAGCGGCAACAGAAATACATCGTCTATGAAAATTTCAACTGTCTAGCTATCACGGTTCATGAGATACAGCCTGGTGACAGACAGACAGACAGTGGAGCCCTAGAAATAGGCTCCCGTTTTTACCCCTTGGGTAGGGAACCCTAAACAATTACGAAACTTTCTTTTTAGACGGGCTAACTATAACTCTATTCAATTAACTATCTAATAACTAAAATGATGTGCATGCCTTTAAGTGGCGTATTTACACAGTCTACACACTCCAAAACATTATTATTTTTGTACCTATGTATGTTATTGTAAATATGTTGTTGGCATGCCTTAATAACAAATAAATACGGGCCAGAATTTCATCGGAAATTGTCATGTTCGATAGTGCGGCATGTTCCATCATATAACCTTATTATGAAAGTATTTTTCCATAAATTCACAACTTAGATAAGAAAGCTATTATCATCATTTAGCATTATGATGTCCGCTGTTAGACGTTGGCTCCAAAGCCCACAATTTCGCACAGTTATGTGCGTTCCACTTCCATTTTGCTAAAAACGAACTTCATTTGAAGTTCCTTTTATAAAAATGTAGTACAATGTTCTCAAAAGCTACCATAATCCACCAAAGACCGCACACAAATTGTGGTATCTCTGAGGAGCGCGTCTGAGTTGTTCCTAAGAACCACTGTAAGTGAATATTTTGAGAGCACCAAGACGATTGCCGTTTAAAAGCAAGAGCGCAGACGGTTGGAGATGATAGTAGGTGGTACCTAGCTTAGTATACAGCCAGTTTCCGATGTAAATAGTCGTATTTAAAGGTAGTTTTGTGTATGATATACCTACATGCAAATGGTGTTACAGGCTCTTTTTTTTTTTTGTTTTGGGTGAGAGGGAGGGGGGAAATCATCTTATGACTCAAGATGATGACTCACTCTTACTGACTGAAAATCTACCCTGTTCTTTCAGTTACCCTTGCGTCTGAGGCCGCAGTAACTCGTTACAACATCGCGGCTACTGCAGCGGCTGGGTCGTGAAGAGAGATCACTAAAAACTTATTAGCAATAAATAAATCTGACTGCCATATCCAAACACTACAAAGCCAAAAATAACTTTAATTTCGGTAGTCGGTGTTATTGGTTGTGCATTTTCTTTTTTTTTTGACACCGCCTTCGGAAATTAAAGTTATTTTTGGCTTTGTAGTGTTTTGATATGGAAGTCGGTTTTATTTTTTGTTAAAAAGTTTTTTAGTGATCTTTCTTCACGACCTAACAATTTATCTAGTTACAAAAGCCAAAATGTGAACTAACTTATCACCTTTTACAAAATATTGCTTTTCCCGATGCAGAGCCAAGAGGAGTTCTCCTGGTACTTCACTATATGCACTGTGACGAGCATAAAGTGCTTAACACGCATATTCAAGTAATCGAATTGCAATCCACGAAATACTTATTATTGACTACTTCCGGTGGCCATCAATGGTCTTCATCATCAGTTCCACTTCCCCAAATGGTACTTTTTGACAGCAATTACACAAGGTACTATTAAATTAATATAAAAAAAAGTTCAAGACGAACTGAGAACCTCCTCCTTTTTTGAAGTCGGTTAAAAAGATCACTGCTCTAGTGGCATGATGCAGTTCATCAAATCTGTGATTGAATCAGAATAAATGCCACGAAAAGAATAGTTGTTACGTCCTTAGTTGTACTTTTGCGCTTTCGTTTTTATTTTACAACTATTTCCTTACCGTCAGACCAAACCACCATCCCATCACCATCACAGTAAAATACGCCCACGCTCTGCTTAAATAGCCTGTATATAGATATCGTACACGCACGGATTTTGGTAGTGTTTCCTCAATTTATTTGGAGCATGCTTACTTAAATTTTGCCGTCGTGAGTACTACAATAATATAAGAATAATGTTTGCGAGGAAGAAACGGTAATTGTTTCGAAGCGAGGCGTGAGTAGTTAAGCAGGCGTGCCTAAAGCGTCATTGTTTATACGAAATGAGCGGTGCTCATCAAGTAAGAAAATAAATTGAGGTGTCCCAAGAAGTAATGAAAATAATTCCTTATCCTATTGTATTCTAGGTGATCATCTCCTAAGCTTTTTTCCTACTATATCAGGGTCGATTTTCAGCCTAACTGGACGCAGCTGAGTACTAGTGTTCTACATGCAGCGACTGTCCATCTTCATTGTTGATTTTTTTTAAAGAGAGCTGGCATTTTTGGTTGAATTCACGTGATTAGCAATCTTGTTAACCCCTCCAACTAAGCTAAAGTCGGGAACCTCGTGAAAGCTGAGAAAGATAAGCAAATTAAATATCTTGACTTGGCTCACGAGGTTGTTGACATGTGGGATGTGGATACAGCAATCATTGTGCCGATAGTCGTCTCAGCCAATGGCATAATAGCCAAGGGCCTCGACAAACATCTTAGAAGGCTCTCGTTGGGCAGCCGGATCAAGGGCTTGTTCCAGAAAGCAGTACTTCTGGACACGGCGCGAATTGTTAGGAGGTTCCTCTCTCAAGAGCCCTGACCACCGGTAGCTTGGACCCTGTTCCTGATACCGGTGGGCTACTGTTTTTTTTATATTTTTAAATGTTTTTTGTTTTTATAGGAATATTTAAAAATGTTAATAATATGTATATAAAATGTAATAAATGAAATAATAATCATAAATTTATTGCATAAGAGGTAATTGTAGTACATGAGGCATATCGTCGTATACAAAGTTAATTACATAATATAATTTGTACAATTTCATTCACAATCTGGTGGGTGAAGTCCTGCTATCCTAGCCAGGTTAAAGCATAACCTGTATTAAGGAATAACAGTTCCTGTCCCTTACAAAAAATTACAATAAACTAGTACAAGAATATATCAATATTTAATACTAATTTTTATTACCTTGTGTATGTGTGAGAGAGAGTGTATGTGTGTCTTTCTGTGTGTGTGTACTTGAGTGTGTGATAGAGAGAGAGAGTTTGTATGTTTGTTTTTGTTGATATCCGTGCGAAGTATTTATATGATCTGTCACTGTAAGTTACCGAGATACTTTTCGGTTTCATCATACGTTTTATTTTGTATAAATGTCCGTAGAATCTTTTTCTTATTTTTTTGTAATGGATGGGGTTCAAACCTGCAACCTCTCATCACAAATCCGACATCTTTGCTTGGATTTATTTCTAGACATATTCAATGTGTCAATCCGAGGTCATTCCTGTGCTCCGGGTATATTATTCACAATGGCAAAATTATCGTCTCCCTAACACGCTATCACCAACACCTTTAGTTTACACATCCCTTTTCCAATAACATACAATTACCATAAAACCACCCGTCGATTTACTAAACTGACAAAAAGCTCTGCGTCTCAAAATCAATGAGTGTTCGATGCATAAAACATGGTGGAACTAGAACCGAAGGTAACTTTCTTAGGCAAGTGTTGATCTTGGGGTATTTGATCGTATAAAACAATGGATTCAGGGAGTTAAGTGGTATCCACACTGACTTTGTGTTTGGGTGAGGAAAAACCTTTCTTCTTAAGGCTCGTACAGACTATATAACATAACATGTTATACAACATTGCTATATAACATGTTTCAGATAATGTGGACACTGAATGTTATAAAACATGTGATAATAACATGTTATTTGTATGTACAACGTGTCGACATTGTGGATAGCGCTGAAGAACGACAAACGACAATGGTTATATAACATTGCTAGATTGTATTGTTATTCTAATGTGTTCAGTATTGTTTTATGTTGCAATGTTGAATAACAAGGTTACATAATGTGGACGTGTTATAAAACATAAGTTATACAGAGTTGATACGACCGAGAGGCTTTCCTTTAAACTGCGTATACTATATAGTGAAAATGGTACCTCCATTTTCAAGCATTGTATCAAAAATCAATTAAATAGAAGTAGTTTAGTCGCAAATGATTTTGATGAGATGCACCTTAAAGCGATAAATCTGACCAAGACAAGAGATAACACACGCCGCGCTACGTTGCCACTTTGTTACCTAGGTATTTAAGGTCAGTCACATTTATTTACAATGTCTGGTTGCGTTTTACTATGATTTGTAAGCTATATAGTTTGTTTGAAAAAAAATTTTTTTTTTGGCTCTTTTTATTTTTTAACTGTATCAAATTAACACTAAACACGTATAGTATACGTGGTGTAATTTAATGCCCCTCTGTCGTATCAACTCTGTATAATATGTTACATAGTCTGTACGCACCTTTATGTGCACATACACATTACGAATTTAGGTAAACGGTGTTCGTTGAAATTGGTAGACCTAAGAATGAGTCGTCATTTGCTTAGCCTTTTCCCTTTTCGTTGAGATCGGCTTCCAGTCTAACCGGATGCAGCCTATCTGACCTCCACATTCACCAGTAGCTGGGTGACACGATACCCCTTGGCCAAATGAGGTATTCCTCGAAGCGCTACCATTTTGAAGCGCACCTAATGAAGTGCTCCTTTTTTATTCCTCGGAGCGCTCCTTTTAACATAACATGGTATCGGGAGCGCTACTAAAAGGAGCGCTCCGAAGAATATAAAAGGAGCGCTTCATTAGGTGCGCTTCAAAATGGTAGCGCTTCGAGGAATACCTCGGCCAAATCAGTAGCGGATTTTCAGGATTCTGACTGCCCGTAATGACGTAATAAATGATACACACTGACAAACCGACGACTCGGTTTACACGCCCCGTTGGCGCAGTGGTTGAGCGATTGGCTACTGTGCTGCGAGTCAGTTTATATGCCCACACCAGAACAAATTTTATTATGGCCTGTAAATTCGAACACCACCCATTAAAAATAGTGTATTGGCCGTGAACCCATACAGATACAAAAAAAAAATCCGTTTCTGTGGGTGCTTGTTAAATGCACCCATGATACAGGAGAAATTCCTAATGTGGAGCAATGATTTTTTTTTTAAATACTTTTATAATTAAATCAGCTTATAAAGTTTTTACGGAGGGGGCCCAAGTCACCTCTCTATAACACGTTCGCTGACAGTGAACACTTACCCTGACACCACATTACGACAGTAGAATTTTCCACGACGCACGGCGGGCTGAAAATCGGCTTTCATAGACTTAGGCATTTTATTTTGCAAGTGTGAGTTTTTTTGCCGGATATCACTTCTATTAGTTATAACAATATACAAAAATGACACCAGAATTGATTCTGCACAGAAACGAAGGAATTATAATTTTTTTACGAAAATTTTGTATGGAGCTAGTATGAAAAATCGAAATATCTCTAAAACGGCAGCGATAACCGTAATATCCTTATAGGGGGTTATAGTACTAATTATTTATGATTTTTTGACATACGTTACATAATGGTTGTAGATGCCTTTTTTTTTTTAAATCGTCAAAATATTTTTATTTATTTTTACATATTTAAACGTTCCTTTTAGTGTTTAAGTTGAAGAATTCAGAGCTTTAACAACTCTTATCATAAAATAGCATCACCCCTATAGACCTGAAGGACTAGACAGAGGTGTGTAGTGTCTTGTTGATCTTGTAAGATTTCCAACAATACCAAATAGTTGAATATCAGTGTCAAAGTGCCCATGCTGTCGCTTCTTTTTGAAAGATAGGGGAATGAAATTGTTAATTGATCATACCCTAAAAGTATGATTACAACATAACCGGACACATAATAATAATAATATCCTTATAGGGGATTATAGTACTAACATTATTTATTTTAACATATGAAACTGTTCAAAACGATCCATGAACTGTGTCAAAGTTAAGAACATCGTTAGGAAGCATGCTTTTTCCCCAAATATTAAGAATATGTGAAAAAAAAAAAGACTGTATATAAACTTTTTATTGATAGGTAATTTAAATAAAACAGAAGTAACAAAAATAATATCTAATAAATTCAATTATACAAAATACATATTTGAAACTATAATTTATGAAATTATTAACTAAACATATTGGTACAATAAACTAACATAAATAACAAAAGAACAAAGAAAAATAATTAAATTTTACAAATTTTCTTTACAACTTTCGTTGTCGGACTCCAATTCCGAGTCAGAATCCAGATCGGATATACCTACAAACTCGAACTCAGTTTCCGGAAACTGTATTAGGTCGAGAGTTTCAGCAAAAAAGGTTGTCTTCCTTTTGGCATCTAACTTCGGCCTTTGTGCACTTAGAAAAGGATCCGAAGAAACAACAAGCATATTTAGGATATCTTGATTAGAATCTTGCCTGCTTCTTTTCCGCGAATGATGTTCCCGGAACCTCCTAAAATCTTTGTTTCGAGACTCTGAGGCTTCTTCCGAGAGAGTCCCAATCGGGACAATATCATTTTTTTCGATTATGTCAGCTCCGTGTATTAATAGTTTATGTACGGTTGATGACATGTAGTACCAGTCGTATAATTCCACGTACTTTTCTGCTGTTTTGCGAGCAAAATCTTTAAATTTGATGACATCGATCTTCTCACCAGATGTTATTGCTTGCAAAATAACAGCAAATCTTTTTATCAGGTTTTGATCCAACCCAGTAATAGCTGCAGTTTTATTGGGAAACTCGAAAAACTTCCTTGCGGTATTCCCGTCATTGGTAGTTCCCGAACCTTGTTTTACTATATCAATTAACAGATTGAGCTCCTCTTTAAATTTATTTTGAATGTTTTTTTTTCTGTTTTGTAACATATCTTTATGCTCATTACTTCTTGCTGCCCACTGTTTGAAGTCAAGTCTGTACGCAATGTGTAACAGACATTCCATGCAATTTATACGGGCATGTAGGGATGATAGGCCAAATTCATATATGTCAGAACACACAGTTTTTGATGTTACAGCATCTAAGTGGTTCATTTCTGTTGGTTTTGCTAAGCACAGGTAGCATGATGCATTTGATCTAGCTTCAGAAAGGTACGTGCAGACTTTTGCGTCGATCATTGTCATCATTAGTTTATGAGTCACCCTGTTACTATTAATGCACTCTGTGGGGTTAAGGGCCTCAATTTCCTCATCCATTTTTCTTTTGTTATCAATGACAACTGCATGGCTTTCTTTTACAAAAGTGAACTGAAACGGACGACAATAAAAAGTTGAGCATGGTTTCGGGTTTGTCCATATAGTATTATCTCCATCTGTCAGTTTCAGTGGCACCAAGGAGGTCATGAAAATGCTTGAATCATCATGCTCGCCGTCCATTTTCTGCTTGTATCGGCTTTGATTGGAAGCACCATCAAATCCCCACTTCGATATCAGCTTTAACTGCTTATTTTCCACATTATCAGAAAGACTTTGAAGAATCCGCTTCACCGTGATGTCAAGTAAAGCTTGAAGTGTAATTCTAGCTGATGAATCCGTAACTGATACTGATTGATTAGGAGGGTAGCATGCAAGCTTAGTTTGTTGCAGTTTATAGTAGGATGGGTAAATATCCTTAGCACCTTCCCGAATGGCAGTCTCTCGCAACGTAATATATTGCCACTTTGAAAGCTTAAGTGAAAGAAGCAATCCAAGTGCTTTCTCTGGTGTAAATATTACTGTTTTCTTAATGCTTTCCTTGATTTTAACGGCAGCTTCTGGATTTTTGATCATATAATTGATTACAGATGCGATATCTTCATAACCTTCTTCTTTTAAACGTGCTGCAGCTGCATATGCCAATTCACAGGAATCCTCGCCTATGTGCTCACTAGATCTTCTCTTTTTCTGTTTGCTTCCCAGATCTTTGAATGGTTTTCGGGACCTTTTTGTCATTGTTCCAACAGTCGATGATGTCGAAGGTTCTGGAGAGACTGAGCGTGCTCTTGGTATCTCATCAACAGTTGGTTCTTGATTTATTAAAGTTTGCACGCAACTCGGCCAATCAATATTTGCTTGCAACCACTCTCCGTACGTATTTCTAAACTTATCAAAGAATCGTTTAGATTTCTGCCACCTGTTTAAAGCAGCTCGCGTGAATCTCCGGCAAAATTCTTTGAGAGTTACTTGATCTTCGGCAGAAAGGCAATCGCCTATGCGGGACACAATTGCACTAAACAATACTTCATGATTAAATGAAGGACACTCACTTTTTAGAAGAACAAACAAATCTAAGTTGGTGATTAAACTTTCCATTCTAAGATTTTGTAGTCGCAAAGCAAATAGTTTTAGTGTTAGCAGTTACACGGTTGTGAACAATCTAAATTATGGAACAAAATTATAGCCCTTTTATTGTATAAAGTCAATAATTAGTTAACTACCCTCATTAAAGTTATAAAAGATATGATAATAAAAATTTATAATCGTCAAAAACATTTCGTAGAACTCATAGTAGAACTAATCAACATTAGCAAATCACATTAGCTCACTAATTATAAAAAGGTGAATGCAGTTCTTAGTTGGTATTGTTGCGAGATATTTCAAATCATTTAATCACTTAATAGGCTCATTAGAATCAGAAGACTACAAGCATCATTCTAATTACTTAATTACTTGTCATCAGACTCATTAGATGACTACACAATATGTTATTTTGTATTTTGAACGTATGCAAGGTTTTAAAATTCCTTTTGTGTCGATATTATTATGTGTCCGGTTATGTTGTAATCATACTTTTAGGGTATGATCAATTAACAATTTCATTCCCCTATCTTTCTAAAAGAAGCGACAGCATGGGCACTTTGACACTGATATTCAACTATTTGGTATTGTTGGAAATCTTACAAGATCAACAAGATACTACACACCTCTGTCTAGTCCTTCAGGTCTATAGGGGTGATGCTATTTTATGTTAAGAGTTGTTAAAGCTCTGAATTCTTCAACTTAAACACTAAAAGGAACGTTTAATATGTAAAAATAAATAAAAATATTTTGACGATTTTTTTAAAAAAAAAGGCATCTACAACCATTATGTAACGTATGTCAAAAAATCATAAATAATTAGTACTAAAACCTCCTATAAGGATATTACGGTTATCGCTGCCGTTTCAGAGATATTTCGATTTTTCATACTAGCTCCATACAAAATTTTCGTAAAAAAATTATAATTCCTTCGTTTTTGTGCAGAATCAATTCTGGTGTCATTTTTGTATATTGTTATAACAAATAGAAGTGATATCCGGCACAAAAACTGGCACTTGCAAAATAAAATGCCTAAGTCTATGAAAGCCGTTTTTCAGCCCACCGTGCGACGTACTCTTAAAAATAAGTGGCCCGTCCCTCGACTTACTGTCATAACGCACTATTTTAATTTCCCGCCTAACGACGTACTGTCAGCGAACGTGTTAAGAAGGAATAGTTCATAATTCACCACGCAAACCCAGTGCGGGTTGTTCCATATCTTCGGAATTTCCTAAACTAGGACAGTTTTTAAGAGCAACTCTGCATTTCTAAGAATACTAATATTTCTAGTTTTAAAAATGATAATAGCTGTAAAATAACGATAAGTTCAAAACACTTTCCACAACATGCGTTAGTAGAAGTCTAAAATAGAAACAGAAGAATTTACAACTAATAATATTTGAACTACTTCCTACATATAAAAAACGACGTCTATCAATAATATTTATTATAGTTAATACATACAAATCATAAACGGACAGACAGAAAAACGGCATAAAATAAAATTAATAAATCCGTATCGTTCTTTGAAGTCCGATGTTCAGTAGACTGAGAAACGTTTAGAATTGATGCATAGGAAGACTTTCAAAGAAAACTGTTCATTGGTTTTAATTTCTTATAGCTTAACTTTGAGCTGTGTAACTGTTCAATTTGTTTTCGTGTTTCAGCAATGATCTTCAATAAATTAATAAACTGTTTTTGGTGCTTATGTAAACAATTACGGTTGAATTTAAAATAACAATCCTAACCCTTTTTTCGTCGGGAAAATCATCAAAGGGGAAAATTCCAGTCTGGATTAAGTGAAAAGGAGTGTCAGACTTCTACTGACTAGATAATCACCTTAATTGGTAAATAACACGAACAAAAAATGTACAGTCAACTTTAAATTTATGTAAAGTCTAAAAGCTCTCTTAATTCATTTCTCAATCGCAATCCAAGCCGAGTACTAGACCATAATAAGGAACCACTTCAGATCATTTTCTAAAACTACAAAACGCAATAGTCCGGAAGAGTGAAACACAAACCAAAACACATCTCAACAACAGAGACAAAAATAGCAAATCACAAACGCAAGACAGAGAAAAGACATACACTAACGACTCCTCGTTTTGACGTCCTGGATGTTTGTATTTATAGTTTCCGTGAATTGCCGCTGATTGTCCCAAAGGGTATTAATTCTCAATTCTTGGAACGTTAATGTTTGAGATTTAGTTACTGAACGTACTACAAATATTTGCTTTGTTCATCGGGACAATGACATTCCATTACGGCTCTAGACAAGCGAATTTCTGTCGGAGGTTACGTGGTGAAGGCTAAGGGTGAAGGGGATTAACAATACGTCAAATATTTATGGGATCCACAATCATTGGACGTATATTACGTGACACACTAAGGATTTTTCCTGAATCGTACAAACACCCAGACCCGAAACAATTATAAAAAAAAACAACATTTGTTGTCAGGCTTCTAAGGCCCATGCAGTTACTATAATAAAAAATTACTTAAAAACTATGTAAGTAAGAACGTTATAACACGCACACAGTTATAATATAACACACACACACAAAAGACAATGAAGAATGTTACTAGGTATGCCAAATCGGTTGAATGTTTGTTACAGTAAAGCTTGTATGTTTTTGTTGTATTAAAAAATACTTATAAGTTTTGATTTTACAGGCATTTAAACTTACGATAAATATCGAGTCCCACTAACAGCCACGTGACGACGACCGTATGTGACGTCAGTTTTTTTTTTTACTAACTTCGCTATCGACAGTCGATGGCGCCTATTAAAAACCTAGTTCTCAGTCATACCAGTTCTCGCATTTATTCCTCTCGCACTTTTAATCCTCATACTGTATCTTTCTTGCACTTATCACCTTACGGTCTTAATGGGTGGGACTCCCATTTTACTTCCCTAATCTTCTTATCTATTTTATTTATTTGTTTCTTATTACTTTAGGGGAAATAATTTCTAGTCGTTTCCTTTTTAATTCTCTTCTTATAAATTATGTTTTTAAATTTTTTATTACTATTTCTTATACTACTCTATTTTTATTACATACTATTCTTATTTCTATAATATTTTCTACTTCTTACAGAATTTTATTTTTACATAGATTTTTATGCTTATGTCTATATACATATGCAATATACAACTAAGCATAATTGTTCTCTACGTTTTGTTTCGGTTTATACTTTTTTGAGCTAATGTTTCGAAGTAGTTTATTATCTTATTACAGTGTTTTCCGGATAGTATTTCTCCTATATTACTCCTGAGTAACTTTGTGCCAATTTCCTGTTCGACATTGTACCTCTCGACCACGTTCGAGGGACAGTCCAGCACGAGATTCCGCCGTTTCGGCCACGCTTGGGTTACAGACGCACGATGGGCTTTCCTTACACTTGAAGCGGTTCAAGTATTCGGAAAACCCACCGTGCCCCGTTAGAACCTGCGTGAGCACCCCCGTCGGCTTTACCGGCTTCCTCCGTGACGTCAATGCTGCCTCCTTTGCCAGCTCGTCCGCACGCTCATTCCCTGGCAAGCCCGCGTGGGCCTTGATCCAGAACAGAGACACAGCTTTGTTCTGGTCCAAGGCCTTGGCCAAGTTGGCACGCGCGCGGACCGCCAGGGGATGGAGGGAGCTATGGTTTGCAAGCGTCTGCAATGCTGCCATTGAGTCGCTGTACAAACCATAGCTCTTCTCTTTGCGTTTGAGGATTTCGTCCGGTACCCTGCAAATGGCCAGGAGTTCCGCCTGGTAGACTGTGCAGTACGCGGCGAGGCTAAGTTTGAGGTTATGGATTTCACCTTCACCGTGACGTCAGTTTACAACGCTCCGCTTAGTAGCAATTTGAAATTGGTGGTTGTATTTGTACATTTCGGCAAAACACATGATTTCCTAGTATTTGGATTAGACATTTTTGAAAGTATTTATAATTACTAATGGAGAGCTCGATCGGACTGAGCGATTATTTTGAGATGACGTCACACTGTCACGAGTCCGCGTCGCACATTTACTTCTATAAATCGGAAACTAATTGACGTATTGAAGTAATTCTTTCACTTGTATTTTTTATTTTTTACAGAGAATATGGAGAGCTAATATTCAAAATTACCTAGTTAACATTCTTCATTATTAAGAACGTTACAAACGACTCATAATCACCGTTATACCATTTATTTTAGGCTCGAGTTTAACCTCATGGTAAACGATGATGTGGTAGAAGAAGATGCGTGCTTACCTAGAATTAATCTTCACTCTTGATTTAATGACCCGAAGGTTATAAATATAAGGACAGACACAGTACAATGAAAGTATTCCCAAAATTATTTGTGTGTAAATTAATATACACAAAGAGGCTTCAGTATCAAAACACCATGGGCCGTAATATACCCAAAATTATTGAACAGCCAGTGAGACGTTCAATTAAGTTATTAAAGTTTAATAACCCAATTGTAAAATTGATGAAATAAATTAATTTCTAGGAAACTTCCACATCAATGAAGATCCTACAAAATTGTGGTTTAATAAAGTTGTTTCGTTTTTAGCGTGACGGTAGAGGTTACTAACCTAATTCTAAAAGCCTTTAATTTCATTAGATCTCGAATAATAATATGTATAATATTTTTCTATACATCCATACACACGCTTAAGTGAAATTAAAACGGCTGTGTGTGATTTCGAAATTATATTATTATTTTTTAGGTTCCGTACCCAAAGGGTAAAACGGGACCCTGTTGCTAAGACTCCGCTGTCCGTCCGTCTGTATGTCTGTCCATCTGTCAGCAGGTTGTATCTCATGAACCGTGATAGTTAGACTGCTGAAATTTTCACAGATGATTTCTGTGGCCGCTATAACAACAAATATTAAAAAACAGAATAAAATACATTTTTAACGGGGCTCCCATACAACAAACGTGATTTTTTTGCTCGATATTGATAACGGCAACATATAGACGCTTGAAATATTCACAGAATATTTAGTTATATATTCACTTTAAAAATAAATAATTGAATTAAAATAAAACAATTATTTAAGGAGTGCTCCCATACAACAGACATGATTTTTTTTTTGCCGTTTTTATTGATAATGGTACGGAACTTTCGTGCGCGTGTCCCACTTGCACTTGGCTGGTTTTTCAAGTTCAGCTTACAGTAAAATACATTATTTAATGATAATATTATGTCCTATTTTATCAGAAAATGCAAATTTAAATTAATGATTTTCAATGGTAAACTACTGGAACCCGAATCATAGAATTCGGGTTCCAGTATTATTCCATTTGGTCAATTACTGGTGATTAAACTTTTTGATATATTTTTTTTATTCCTTTACATTTACATTATCTTGTCACACTTTAATAAATTATTATAATGAACTCTTCAATAATTCACTTCGGTCCAGTGGTTCACCAGTCGTTTACTACCGGTAATGTCTATATTGCGCGTTGGTTCCAGTAATTGACCACCTAAGCTTTTTCTACAGTTACAATGCCGCCGAAAAGAACCTTTTTCAAATACAAGGAGGAAGATGTCCTAAAAGCGATAGACAAGTAAAGGCGCAAAAATCATAAAAAGTTGCCTAAAATATAATATTCCCAACACAACCGTCATAAATTAAATTAAATTGAGGTACGGAGTGTAGAAAAAGATGGGACCTCCCACTATATTGACCACGCTGGAACAATCCTTGCCTAAAACCTGGATACTAGCGATGGCAAAAAAAGGATTGCCAGTCAATAAAGAAATCGTAGATAAAACTGTTAAAAAATGATAACTGAAGAGAATAGACCGAATTCCTTTAAGATAATTCATCTGCAAAAAATGTTTTGTTACGGTTTTTCAGTTTTTTGAAACGACATCAAACACGTCATGTGGAATCTATCAATATTTCTAGAATTTCTGGTCACAGAAAATGCTTTGAGAAAGTGGCATGCAAAAGAATATCTATTTGTTGAAAATGTAGCTGACATTTTAAAAGAACCTGAAAGGATCATTAATGCAGATGAATCCGGATTTAATCGGAACTTATAGGCTGAATTAAGGTTGTGATGAATACAGAGTACAGCACTTAATTATGGTGATTAGTTTTCATTGAATGTATTTGTTTGATTAGCTGGCCGCGCCTATGGTGGCCGGAGATTGGCTCGCGATCTCCGACGCCCGGAGTGTCTCCCGCGGCGGCTGGAACGTGAGGAAGATGTTGCCAATCCCTCGCGCGTTCGGCCTCCTCTCCTTCGCTAGCATGACTGCATTGCAGAAGGAGGCGACTGCATCCTATTCCCCCTCTCGCCCTAGTAATTTATTGGTAATCAATGCTTGAATTATTTTTGTTCCGGAAAGCCACGCGGCCTATCGGGATTATGCGGGAAAATTCACGAACACAATATCGATTCCCGCGTAAGCAAAGTCACGGGCACAGCTAGTTAATACATAAACAGAACTAAAAAGGACCATCAAAACTCATTGAGCCATCAAATCACCTAAATAAGTTAACAAAACATTTATCAACTTGATATTATCAGACGACAACGGCCCATCAATCACTTCTTAACCCCTTCGTTACCGCTAAGTATATCGTTCATATAAAAATCATCCTTTAACACAATAAATAAAATATCTTGATAAACTTACAACGTTATTTAATAATATTAATGGCTAAATAAGTGAAGTGAATCGAACAATTAGATCATTCGTCACGGAAACAATCATGGAAATACCATTCTTATTAACTGGGGAGCAAAGACTAAATTTGCAGCTTAAAGAGACATTCATTACGATGTATCAAACAATTGACCCCTATATAGCGTCAATTGGAACTTGGGTTTTTGGTAACAAACGTTAGGGTACATCTTAATGATACATTAATTAAAGTAGACCTCAAATTGATGATGTCTCTTTGATCTACAGCCGTAAGTGCTTAGTCAAGATTGTATTATGTAGGTACCTACGTATTTCAATTGAATTGAGGGGTAACAACGGGAGATACGGTGTTTGTTCATACTCAAGGTTACCTAAAGAGGCGCGACGCGATTGTTATCATTTTCATTTACTTTTATAGGTACGTCTAGATAAAAAACACGTTCTCGCAAAGTGTAATGGTCTGTTTGTGAGAAGATCTCTAGAATTACGGTATTGCTGTGATTCCTCACATAAGAAAAGTAGTTAGATCTTTTTAACTGACGCAAAAAACGGAGGAGGTTATCAAGTCGACGCGTATATTTTTTGGAAAATTCTTTTTTTTCGTTTAGAAATTTTTGTAAGATATGCGTAGGGCCAAAAAAGAAACGATTTTGCACTCTATTTAACACTTCAATTTGGATTCCATTTCGGTCTGACCACTTTTTCAAAAGTTACATAATCATTTTATAACGTCAGCACTTCTGGGACACTCGCCTCTTCTCGATAAGACGGAAAGGTTCGTAACCTACCACACGGGTCTAGTCAACAAATAACAAACAAAAAATACGTTAGCAAATATATCACCCAATTATGCTTCTGTGTTTCGTTCTCGAGATTAGATATATACACTTGTAGTCACACATACAATGTCGCCACTATTGCACTAAGTTCATAGACAAAAAAAAAAAATCTTTTGACACTTCTCTATAGGTTACTCGCGTTCTGTTCAATCCGTCATTCACATTTCAGTGCCCCGCCACGTTGTAATTTTATTTTGCGTTCTAGTTTTTTAACGACAGTTAAAGTGATTTTTAGTATTCTAAACCAAAAATGGCAAAGAGGAAGGATAATGACAAAGATTCATATAGTTATATTAAGAAGAAAATAAAGAAGTTGGAAAGAAAACTGCTAAAAGGACGACGCCATAGATCGTCATCATCGTCTGATTCCGAATCAGTCGTTTCAATACCTCAAGGTACCTACCTAATGCTTACATTTTATTTCCGATAATTGTATAACAATTAGGTATGTAGATTAAATGTTATAACGTACGATTTGCAACTTGTCCCTATTCAAACTCGGGCCTCGGGTTCACGATGCAACGTGTTGAGTTCATCTTACCCGCTGTGTAAGTTTGTTTTCTTATATTGCTGTTACCTGTTTAGGTAATTACAACCGAATAGCAATTTGTGCATTCACTAAACTCGGGTTCACGATGTAACGTCTATGAGTTCATCTTACCCGCTGTTCTCGTTCGTATACATATGTAATAAAAAGTTACCTGTTAAGGTACCTACTTACTTTTAACCATAACTATGCGTCACCATTGATTTACTTAAAACAGATTACTGGGGACTTGCATATCATATTGCAACATAGATACAGTTATTTTTTCTTACGGAAATGATTCAGCGACTCATGATTTCCGATTGCAGACAACACAATTATGGAATCGGAGAATAATGAATACCTAGCGGTGGACCTTAATGAACCGGTATCATCAACTAGCACTTCATGTCTAGAACCACTGCAGGTGCCTGTACCTGAAGCAGACCAAGAGCCTACTCCCCAGGCTACCGTTAAAGAGGCTAATGTTATGGAAAAGGAGGATCAGCATCAGGAGCTGGACGAAACTGTAATGGAAGTATTGGGAACTGACCCATTAACCACAACATCATATGGTAAAGACATCCAGAAGGACTTAGCCATATGCTATGAATTTATAGCCACTTCTGGTTTATACCATTTGGCTCCAGCTAACTGTAAGCTGATAGATGCACCATCCCTTAATCCTGAGATCAAGGCTACTGTCACTGATATTATAGTGAAATGAGATAAAGCTATGCAGGCGAAATAAAAACAAGTTGGTAGGTGCTATTGCATGTTTAAGTGAAGCTATTACTATTATTTTGTTTCAAGAAACAAAAGATCCAAATATATTAAGATTACTTATAGACACAGGGTGCATTCTGTGCGACTGTCAACATAATGATACTGTGATGTGCTGAAAAAAGATTTAAAAGATCAAGAGCAGCTGATCAGAATTGATAGCCTATTCTTCGGAGAAGACCATGCTGATACCTTGAAAACAGCTAAAGCTATAAAGAAGTCAGGATTTCAACTGAAGTCTGTTCCACCACCAAGGGTTATACCAAACAAGTCAAAGCCTTCACCATCCAGCAAGAATTTAAACTGGAAGGCTCCAGCTCCATACCGCAGACCAACGGGGCCTCGGAGAATGAAGGAGTCTGCACCCTCAACGAGGCAACAACATGCACAATCATCCAGGGGGTCACATCCAAACAACGGCCGCAACCGTCAATAGACACTATGGTAAATTATCTAGCATAACAGACTATGTTATTTTTATGATCAATGGTTACAAATAACATCAGACCAAACTGTATTGACATGGATAAAGGGTTATGAAATACCTTTTACCCAAACTCCTTTTCAGACTTATTTACCAGTATTTAAAAATTATTATCATACTGAAGAATGTGATTTTAAACAGGCTATAGACAAATTATTGGCTATAGATGCTATCTCAAAATGTGGACCTTGCAATGGCAAGTTCCTATCTAATATATTCTTGGTACCAAAACCAAACGGCAAAACATGCCTAATTCTAAATTAAAAACAATTGAATGTTTTTATAAATACAAATCATTTTAAGTTAGAAGACCTTCGGACAACTATTAAACTTATTTCAAAAGACTGTTTTATGTCAACAATAGATCTGAAAGATACATATTTTTTAATAAAAATTCATGATAATTCTAAGAAGTACTTAAGATTTAAATGGAAAGATAATTTATTTGAGTTTAATGTTCTGCCATTTTGTCTCAATACTGCACCTTACGTTTTTACAAAGCCTGTGGTCAAATTGTTAAGATGTACTGGTAAATTGTCAAGCATATATCTTAATGACCTGTGTCTAGTATCACTTTGTTATAGTGTTTGTGTCAATAATGTTGAATTAACAAAGACATTTCTTTGTTCCTTGGGCTTCATAATTAATGAATCTAAAAGTTGTTTGGTCCCTAGTAACTCATGTAGATATTTAGGATTTATCATTGAGTCTAAAATAATGGAAATTAGCTTACCTGTTGAAAAGTGTGAGAAGATAAAGTAGGAATTAATAAAATTTAAAAACCTTAATAGGTGTAAAATTAGAAATTTTGCTCGCTTAGTTGGACTTCTAACATCTGCTTGCCCTGCCATTGAATATGGCTGGCTGTATACTAAGGAGTTCTTAAGTCTTAAAGGCGATGATAATTATGAGAAGTTCATGACTATTCCTTCTACTTTAAATTCAGATTTTGATTAGTGGATAAATGCCATTGATAAATCAGTTTGCAAAATTAAATTTGATAATTACAATTTAGAAATTCAGTCTGACGCCTCAACTACGGGATGGGGTGTACCTTGTGGGGGAAAAACAGCAAGTGGTAGTTGGAGTCAAGAGGAAAGAAATCAGCATATTAACTATTAAGAATTAATGGCTGCTATCATTGGTCTTATTTTTTTTTTTTTTTTGCATAAGAAATATTCGGGTGTCAAATCATTTTGTGAATTGACAATATGACAGCGATATCCAACGTAACTTACCAAGAGTACTTGGCAGCGGTGTGAAGCTCGCAACCTTTTCGTTTCTGCTCTGTACATCCCATCAGTCGAGAATACTATCGCCGATGCTGAATCGAGACGAGTTCACCCCGATATTGAATGGGAACTATCAGACCTTGCTTTTCAAAAAATGATTAAGTTTTTCAGTCATCCTGATATAGAGATGTTTGCTAGCCGTATAAATAAAAAATGTGTTATATACATTTCGTGGCACAGAGATTCTGACGCAAATAATATTAATGCTTTTTCAATATGTTGGTCTGATTGGTATTTTTATGGGTTTCCTCCATTCGCAATCATTCTCAAAACACTAAGAAAGATTATTAGTGACAAGGCAAAAGGAATACTTGTTGTCCCGGTCTGACCATCGCAGCCATGGTATCCATTGTTTAATAAGCTTTTGGAAAGGAAACCTTTGATATTTAATTCTTCTAAGGAATTAATAATTGCTCATTCCAGCAACGGTCAAATACAGAGGCGGGTTACCCTGATTGCAGGAATATTATGCGGGAATCTCTACTGAGAAGAAATGTGCCTCCTGCATCTTTTCACATTATGTTGGCGTCCCTATCGGAAAATTCCATCAAACAATATGATGATTCTTGTTTGAAAAAATGGTGTATTTTTTGTAAGAATAACAATGTTGATGTTTTCGAGGCATCTATACCAAATATCATTTTTTTTTTTTTACTTAATTATTTGAATCTGGTGCTAAATTTGGTTCACTAAACAGTTGCAGATCGGTATTGATTTTAATTTTAGGTAATCAAATCAGTAAAGATGATCGGATACAAAGATTATTTAAAGGGATATCTAGAATTCGCCCATCCTTGCCTAAGTACGACTTGACTTGGGACACTTCATTAGTTATATAAACATTAGCACGATCATTTATTGTTAGATAAAATTTCAAGAAAATTAGTTTCCTTACTTGCACTTGTTAAAATTTCAAGAAAATTAGTTACCTTACTTGCACTTGTACCCTATGGGCTGTACCCATAGGGTTCAAACGCTATCCAAAATTAAAGTTGAGAATATCATTAGGTAAAGCATGAAATTCATGCTTTACCTAATGAGATACCTATTAAAATCCTTGATTTAATAAAAACTTCTAGTATAAACACAAAACAGCCAATACTTGTACTGCCCTATTTTCGAAAAGACCCGAAATATGCCCTGCTAAATTATTGAAGGATTATTTACGTATAACTGCAACATTACGTAATAATCACACTTTTCTTTTTATTAGCACCAAAAAGCCACATAATAAAGTTGGTGCTCAAACATTAAGCAAGTGGATAAAAAGTACCTTAGAGGTCAGTGGCATCGATGTTACCGAATTTTCTGCTCACAGTACTAGACACGTTAATTTAGATCTTATAAGGAAAATTGCCGGGTGGTCTGGCACATCCACAACTTTTGCTCGTTTTTATAATAGGGCCATATCAACTAATTCTAGGGATCAATTTGCTAGGAGTATTTTAATTGATGATAGTAATATGTAATTATTAATAATATGTAATTATTAATATGATTTTTGTATAGCTATACTAAGTATAATTACTTCAATTGTGATAAATTACTAATTACCTTAGTTCTTAGTTGCATAGCCATTTCTGATTATTGGGAATAATTAAAATTCTATTTTTTTTAGTTGAGGAATCTCTTTTTCTTTTTGTACCTTCAATACACTATTTTTATCCTTTAATGCCTATACCTACCTTTACTATATTTCACAAATAACTCTCAATATCTACAAGTGTATATATCTAATCTCGAGAACGAAACACAGAAGCATAATTAATGATTAAACGAACTTACCTGTAAGTGAAGTTCGATCTTAATTATGCGAGGTGTTTCGTTCGAAGAGATTAGCATCCCGCCCTCCCTAATTCTGTCTGCCCCCAAAATTTGTGAAATAAGTATTGTATTGTATCTCTAAACTAAATGACGGATTGAACAGAACGCGAGTAACCTATAGAGAAGTGTCAAAAGATTTTTTTTTTTTGTCTATGAACTTAGTGCAATAGTGGCGACATTGTATGTGTGACTACAAGTGTATATATCTAATCTCTTCGAACGAAACACCTCGCATAATTAAGATCGAACTTCACTTACAGGTAAGTTCGTTTAATCATTAATTATCTTGCTAGTCACTGACTTTCAGGTGTACTCAATGTAAAAATCTACGTCATTTCACTCTTGGCAGAGTGGTGATATTTGACGTGTCAGTTGTGTGCCTCTCGTCTCTTGCAGCAGCCTTCCGGGCAGTCCTGCACTGGCTCACCGAGAGCAGCTCTTATCTGATCTTTCCATATCATCAGTGACCTTCCGCGTGTGCCTCAACTCAGCCCTGCGTGACCATGCGCTCAGTGGAGATCCCTTCTCGATATGTGTCCAAAGAAAGTTATTGTAAAAATACCACCTACAATGTACTCGTATAGGAAAAATTATAGTCCGCCTAATCAATTTTGGCCACGGCAGCTCTCATAATTGATTAGCCATCTGCACAGGAGATATTAGAGTGCACTAGTATGTGCGCAAATACAGGTGTACTCTCTGTTTCGTTGCTCTCATTGTCCGATGACACTAGTATGTGCGCAAATACAGGTGTACTCTCTGTTTCGTTGCTCTCATTGTCCGATGAGACGGCAATCCCACACGACAGGAGAGAGATCAGGAGCAACCAGCGGATTAACGTGGTTTCCAAGTCATGGTGGTATCACACCTTACAGCTATGCGTACATACCTTATGTTTAGTCAAGCTAATTGCTTTGTCGTGGCTACTGATGCAGTTAGTGGAGTCATCAATATGATATATTTATAATGTAATGTTCCCATTATGGGCTTGTTAGATCAGCTATCTCGAACGTATTAGCATTACTTGTAATTATGGTGAAATTATTAGTTACACGTTAATATGTAGTACGGTTTGGGTCCCGGGGCTTTTCATAAAAGTTGCCTCGAGAGGAATTTGAATGCATGACAAAGTTATTTTCAAAAAGTCATAAGTATACTTTATCTAATTTCTTATTGTAAATGTCCAATACTGATATGAGAAGTAATATCTAACTAGTATGACTTCTCTAATTAAATTAGAAATGTTATTTTATTTCTTTTAAAGTTCAACTTTTTTTTAAGTACATTTAAACCGTAAGTAAGACCAAAGGTTCTTCTCAAACCAGGATTTCAAGTTGACGTTGGAAAAACGATATGAAGTAGTTTTTAAACTGCACTTAATTCAGATGAAATAAATACATACATCGAATGATTAGAATAGTTTTTGGGATATTAAAAAATCTCTGAAATCACAATAATATTTTATAATCCAATTGAAGCCAAAATAAAGGGCTTAACAAAAAGGGGTACTGTATTTATATTTATGCCTGATTATTCATACATATAATCAGGTAATCCATCACTTTTATCGTACTTCAGGGAGTAATATTTTAGTCCTCTAATATTGTTTTATGTATGTACAACAAAACATAAATATTCATTATTAATGTTAAGAATTAATATCCGTTATTACGAACTTATTGTTTCAAATATCTTTTATTTTTACAATTTAAATCAAAAATGCTTACCTATCATGCTCGTATTAAAAAAAATAACAATTAACTTTGATGAAAAGGCTTTCCTTTGTTTTGTATGTTAATCAGGGCTCCGTACGTAACATAAGGTTGGCATAATCGATTCGCGATTAAAGCCTTTTCCAAATAACAATGAAAAAAAAAAAATCGGCGTACGTGTGAGGCGACGACGCTACGCGCAGTGTAGGGTTCCGTAGTTAACTATAACGGCAAGTGCGAGTCGGATTAACTGACCGAGAGTTCCGTACCATACTCGAACAAAAACAAACTACTCTGCTTTACATAAATAAGAACTTAGGTTCTCTAAATAGTTTCTATATCCACTACCACATGTGCGAAATATCGACCGAAGTCACGGGCAATAAAGAGTCTATAATATAATCTTTTGCTTCATGTTAGTCTCATTAATTTTGCTTCCAATTATTTAAACAATTAACGGCTTATAATATTAAACGTATCTTCCTACCATGTTATTAGGTTAAACACTAATTAGCAGGTTCTAAATTCAGATAAAACTTTTAATTAATAAGCCAATCCTAATTGGCAGATTATAATATAATACAGGGATATAATGAAGACAGAAATGGGCCCTAGCCCATTTCTGTCGGTGACAGGATCATCGATATAAAGAAGCTTAGCTTAGCCTTTTCACAACTATTTTGCGGTCGCCTTCCAATAGAGTCTAACCCAGTACAGTAAGAGCTCTTGTTCATATGTCACTGCTGGGTGCCAACCTTCGATCAACAACTGTACGGTGGCCAGCACACCAACCTACTCGAATCTGTCAAAATAATTTAATAGACTTACAACTTTATTACAACATGATAAGGTTTATGCTCAATTGGGTAAAGAAGAATGGTCAAAATGGACTACGAAAAAAAAGTTCTTGTTACCAAGATGGAACTATCACCAAAATGTAGTATAAGTTGAATGTAATTATTAAATACCAACAGTTTGTTTTTAAAAGCTGGGAAAATAAAGATAATCGTCTTTTTAGAACGCAGGATAAAGTATCTTATTATTGAACGCATCTGTAATTTTTGTCATTCCTAGAGAAGTCCATCTTTTTTCCAAGAACTAAATTGATTTTATTTCTGACTCAAACTAAATACGACACAAATCTTTTATTTTAATTAATCGTATAAATTCATGACAATTACAAAACTTAGATAGGCTACTAATATAATAAGATGTTACTTAGAGGTAAATAGTTTATATAATGAAATTAAAAATGAATAATTATTCTGATAAAAATCGATATTACAGTAATCGAGTTAACAAAATAGTGACGTGTTTCTGCGCAGACCGTTTTGTAGCTTTGGCGGCGATTCTGTGTTCTGTGCGATTTTGTGTTATCTTCTGTTTTGTTGATAATTTGGCTTTGCATACTCTAATAAAAAAAAAACAACTTAAACAAACTTACTCTAAACTGTAATACCTCTAACTCAAAATGCTACAGATTAAATAATATACTACATAACCTCAAAAATATATTACACAATTACTTGATACTCCCAGCTTTTAAAAATATATTGAATGACTTGCTTTGTTCTATTTACATAGGCAAATGAAATAACATATATTTCATCAAGTTACGTTTTATTAGATTTTACTAGTCCAAGCATTTTAGGCAGATGACCATTGTTCTTTGACAGATTCGGATAGCTTGATGTGCTGGCGACTGTAAAATTATTGATCGAAGGTGCCAACTGAAAACCAGCGCTGGGTGTATTTCGCCCAGCAAATGCTCAGTTGGTAACCCTTTCGGTGTAGACATGCTCAGCGAAATTCTTAGTGTTATTTTTTATGTTTGTAATTTTCTATTGTTTGTTGTTGTGGTGTTTATCACCGAATAAATGGTTTTTAATTTCAATAACCGGATGCGGTTGAGTATTAGTTTTTTACATGGAGCGGCTGCCTATCTCACACCACAACCCAGTAACTGGATCAGTGTCAGATTTACTGGATTCTAGCTACCTGTAACAATGTTCAAATGTCTGCCGGGACCAACAATTTAACGTGCTTTCCACCGCATGGGTGTATCAGACCACCAAAACTTCCAAACTCCAGGCTAATGAGAAATTCCTTACTGAAAATCTCAGTAGCACTTTTGGTCCGAAAAGAATCAAAGCCGAGGCTTCGTGTTTAACAATCACGCTTGCTACCACTTGACCAACGACGCAGTTCAATCGATGACAGGATCGCTGATGCAGAGGCCTCGTTGTCTCCAACTTGTTAAGAGGAGGCTCCCTAAATTGTATGTAACTTTGCATTAATATTCTGAAACAATCACGCATACAATAAAAACGGAACTTTAGTATATGATTTATTGGATCTTTTTCTTTACATGTCTAGACCAGTTACGTAATTGGAACATTTTGGCTCGATTCATTTTTTAATCGAAAATCATGTCTTTTTTTAAAGATTATTCAAATTTTAATTAAGATTACTCGGTTTTTATGTTTAAAATTAGTATTGACAGTAAGAAAATATAGTTCATTATCCAAATATAGGATATTTTTCTCAAGATCAATTATTACTTTACTTATAAACGAAATAAGAATTGAAACTAACGACATTTATTTTCGAACCCGAACATGGTACAAGAGCGCACGCGATATTCAACTTTGTTTCTGCTGCGTTAGCGTTTAGCACACAACGGCGGTTTCGAAAGCGAACATGGTGAAAGAGCGCACGCGATATTCAACTTTATTACTGCTGCGTTAGCGTTTAGCATACAATGGCCTAACCGGGGTCCATGGGGTCGGAGCTTGCATGAAAATTATTTTAGACTGCCTGGTCTTAAGCTAAAAGGGTAGGATAGGAGATGAAGCAGTTTCTAGCGTAATCTACGTCCTACTGCTGTTTAAGCATATTTAACATCCGAAATTAATTTTCTTAAAGAGTTGTAATTCATAATTCATTTATTGACAGTTTCGTTGTACATTTAAGTTCTCCTTGTCTTCTGCGCTAGTTTATACTGTATTACTGTAATATTTTGTATATAAAATCTGGTCTTCATTCTGTCAACGTTGTTTCACCAGCTGCCGACTACAGGCCTTCTCCCTTAGGTGCTATATTTCCCTGAGCTGCACGACTCTGTTTGGTTTTAATTTTAATTGCGATCTTTTGAATATTTTCCACTGCACTTGCTTGGTCTGCCAATACAGTATTGGCAGACCAAGCCAGTGCAGTAGACTTTCAGTAAAATCAACAACTCTGGTACCTTTCCATATACTGTTCACACAAATTGGTCTGCACACCTTTGCAATGTTCACCACAAACAAATTAATCACAATAACTAATTCAGCCCCTCCTACAATACGTACCAAGTACCAACTAACCCTTCATCTACAAACACCACTAAATAACAATAATTAACCACTAACATAATAAATGTTAATAACCATAAACATAATCCTATCCGATTCGAGGAGGAAATTATATTCCGATATTATCTTAGAGCCTCCTCTCTTATTCATTACCTGAATTGAGGATGATATCGGTTTGAT
Organism: Tholera decimalis; assembly: GCA_943138885.2. Taxonomy (NCBI): domain Eukaryota; kingdom Metazoa; phylum Arthropoda; class Insecta; order Lepidoptera; family Noctuidae; genus Tholera; species Tholera decimalis. Next base: position 5,388,611 of record OW964552.2, on the reverse strand, counting down.
TATTAGTACAATAAAGTGATTTTCATAACGGAAGCTGTTGTTATTAGTTTTTGTTATATTGATGTATTAGTGTTGGGGATGTTCTCGTCGCTAAATAATAACAGTGACACGGGTCAATCTTCAAAGTTAAGCAATGGTTACCGAGGTTGGTTTTTGGATGGGCGACGATCTTGACTTATCTAGATTCCTCCATTAGTTGGCAACTGCGCTGTGTGTCACGGGTTTGATTCGAAAATGGACATTCTTTTAAAACATCATGACATGATGTGCATACTTTGTGTACAGACAAAATTAGTGTTTTAGTGTTGTTGATATTTGAATTTTAAGACGGAATCATAATGTTTAGTTACTATGTATATTCTCCAAAATCTGATATACTTAGTTAAAAAAATAAGATATTTTAGTGGCCGATATCGCTTTGTTTACTTCAATAATTAATTACTTTGAACTTCAAAAACATCAAATGAATTGTTTGTTTATAAAATGTTTATTTTGGGAATTACAGTTTGTAACTAAATAATTGGTTACGCCACAATTTTACTATCATGATTAAAACCGACCACAAAATCCAACACATTATACCAAAAACCATATCCAAAATATATATCAAGCTGCCAACCAAATTATTGACGAGACCATAAATACACATAAACGCCGCGGGAGGGCGCCACACGAAAGTAATTATAAATTATAATAACTAAAACGCGGTCGATGTGACAAAAGCACGTGGTGACGCATGACGTGCCGTGGTGACTGATAAAGGTAAACTGTCATGGCCGACTGGGATTACAAAATTTAATAATTAAATTATTGTTTGTTTTACAGTCACGCGAAGCATTTAGGGTTAAGCTATGTAATTAGAAAATGATTTATTTATTGTTGTAACCAGCCTTTTGAAAGGTAGTCGCCTAATTTTGCAGCAGTATTTCAGGAAGGCAAAATGTCATAATTTTAATGAGATTTTAGAACATTTTTTTCGGTTGAGCCCGCTCTCTTGGCCTTGATCAAGTGATGGTAGTAAGCCATAAATGGATTTAAAATGGGAAGAGCGAGCTCCGAAGATGCCTGTTCACTCTTGCTTTAAAGACTGATGGGTCATATGCAGTAGAGAACACAGAAGCAAGTCTATCGGTTTTCTATCGGTTACATTTCGGGCAGTGTGCGATGGAATTACACAATCTAATTCCACCAAGCCCGTTCCATCATTACACTACAAGACAAACGGCGATGCGCCATCATTACATGGTGGACACCCCACCCATACGCACTAAACGTTTTGGGAATACCTTTATTGTGCGTACGGCTAAGGAGTGAAATTCCCTGCTGGAGTCTGTGTTTCCTGATCGCTATAACCTGGGAGTCTTTAAGTCAAGAGTGAATAGGTTACTTTTAGGTAAGCGTGCTCCATCTTCGACCGCATCATCACTTACGATCAGGTGAGATGGTGATCAAACGCGAACCTATTATAAATAAATAAAAAAACTGATAGAGAGTTCCATACCTTGACTGTGCGCATAGTAAAGGAGGAGAAGCGCTTCCTACGACAAGATTAGACTATGGGAAAACGATAATCGGATTAATTAGCAAATAATTAACGTCTGACACACTCGTAACCTCAAAAGCGTCTAATACTTATTAATTGATAGAGAGAAAGTTAATTCAGAAGTCTAAAGTCTAACTTATTATAAGAGAACTTCAGAGCTGCTTTATATGAAAGTTTTATCACACCTCAATATTAATTGCCATAGACGTAATATACAGAAAGACAGACACCCCATTTATAGCTACTAGCTATTCTTCAAATTCAAACGAGACAGTATTATAGATACTAAGACTGTTAGACAAAGATATTGATTCCCCTACCATCGTAACCCGAATACCACGACGTTGTAATATAATATTATCATTAGCAATGAAAGGGTTACAATGAGGGCCGCTCTTAAATATTGTTAGTGTCAAATACTTTGTTCAACTTGATCTGCAAATGGCGGATTTAATTACATTTAAATGTATAATTTGAGATGGTTGTTATTGTAATAACATTATTGGGGTTGAGTCGGTTTTATCGAAGGAACTCACAGGAAGCAATTTTATTTAGTAAGTTTCCAATTTCTCACCCAAAAGAGGCATCAAACTTATATTAATTATATTGTTTACGCTTCGTGTTGGCTTACAAAAATTAATATCGTGCGCATAGTTTAACTAATTTAGGATAATCGAGAAAATATTATAAAGAAACGACTTATCCTATAAGGCAATCAATTCTCAAATGCGAACTAAAATCAACTATAATTTCAAAGTCCTGAATATTTCCACTAGAACTATCAAAGTGGATATTTTTCACGAGGAGGGTCCATTAAATGAAGAAATTCCACAGAGTCTGTAAATCGGTGCAGAATTTTCGCAATCAAAATATTTTTCAACGCGACCGCACATTGCTTGAAGAATGTCGCGGGCGACAGCGAATGATTCATTTTAATCGATTGTTTACCGCGCAAAATCTGTTGGCTGAATCGTTTTATATCATGTTAGAAAATTGTTAAAAATGAGTAATATATGTTAGGTGCAGGTCTGTCTTTATTTATTGTTAATGTAATGTCCAACTTCGAGCTCGGGGCTAAAAGTAACATAACAAAAAGTTTTGCAACACTTGTCTAGGCCGAGAGATGGATGGGTGGTCGTCTGAAAATATCGAGATTTTTGTCTATCTCAGAAGGCACGTTTAACTGTTCGTCCCGGCGCTCATTTTTACATCTTTGACAGTATAATGGAAGTGATTGAACCCCAAGATTACTATTATTTGAGTTGAATAAGACACTAAATTTTCTTCCAGTTTAAACTTACGAAACAAAAACTTTTTAGCAAAAAACTAAACCGACTCCCATATCAAAACACTACAAAGCCAAAAATAACTTTAATTTCGGTAGTCGGTGTTATTGGTATTGTATTTTCTTTTTTATTGACACCGCCTTCCGAAATTAAAGTTATTTTTGGTTTTGTAGCGTTGCACGCTTTTTAGTGGGTCGGTTTGTAATTTGTCCAGTTACAAAAGCCAAAATGTTAACTACTTATCACCTTTTACAAAATATTGCTTTTTCCGATGCAGAGCCGTTCATTTTTGAGTTCTCCTGGTACTTCACCATCAGCTCTACATCACCATATGCATTGTGACGAGCATAAAGTGCTTAACATCCATATTCAAGTAATCGAATCGCAATCCACGAAATACTTATTGTTGAGTAGTTTCGGTGGCTATCTGTGGTCGTCATCATCAGTTCCACTTCCCCAAATGGTGCTTTTGAAGAGCAACTGCACAAGGTACTATAAGAAATACCCAAAACGCTATAGGTGTGCCTATAATATTTGAAGAGTTCCCTCGATTTCTCCAGGATCCCATCATCAGATCCTGATTTCGTAACAATAGGACCAACTAGAAAGTATACCCTTACAAAGTAAAAAAAATAATTCTAAATCCGTCCAGCCCTCTTCGAGTTATGATGTAACACATACATAAAAAAAAATTCAAGAAGAACTGAGAACTTCCTCTTTTTTTTTGAAGTCGGTTAAAAATGTTACTACTTAGACTTAATAAAAAACAGTATCCTCTATACAGTGAACAACAACCGTATCATTCAAACCAGATACACGTTACGTGAGTCCCAGCACTACTTGCCACTTATGCATAATGTAATCATTAACGGAACGCGTTACTATTGCACGTGGCTTGCTTTCAGATTATGCAATGTTACAGGAGATTTTCAAATGCTGGAATTTCAACTTTGTTACAGAAGTAAGAAGCCACGGTTTGCATCCTGCTGGCTTAGGTATCTATGTTTTTTTTATTGGTATTGTACGTTTGATAGCCATATTACTTACCTGATGATAAGTGATGATGTCGTCGAAGATAAGCACGCTTACCTATAATTAAACTAATCAGTTTTGGTTAGAGTTAACCGAAAACACAGACTCGCTTCCAGGGAATGCCACTCCTTACCCGGTAGGCACTATGAAAGTATTCCCAACACATTTTGTGTGTAGGGGTGGGATGTCCATCATGTAACGAAGCCGCATCGCCTTTCGTCTTGTAGTGAAATGGCGGAACGAGCTTAGTGGAATTAGGTTGTGCAACTCCGTAGAATTGTCCCTCTTAATGTTAGATACCTATAGAAAACCGATAAGCATCCATATACCCTCGTTTTAAAAAAATGAAAATCTTTTATCCTCTATTAACCCCATACATGTATTAATCGAAAAAAAATATCTTGTTGTATCTAATCTTAAATATGTATATTATTAGAAATGTAAAAGTGACTCTCCGTCTGTTATCTTTTTACGTCTAAAGTTCCTAAAAAGTACTTTTTACGTGAGTGAAACCATGGGCAGACACTAGTGTCTAATCAAGAAGCATTGCTGATAAAACCAGGCGTTAAAACTGTGTGTTGTATGATAGAGAATATATTATAAAAGCTTTCCATTATGTATACGACTAGTGTTCGTTTCAGTTGTACAAAAACATCGATGTCATCTGCATCCTCATTGTGACAATATATGCAAAACTAGCTTGTGCCAGCGGCTTCGCCCGCGTGGGAAGTTTTTCCCGTGTAAATCCCGATCCCGTGGGAATTTCGCAAAATCCTTTCTTAGCGGATGCCTACGTCATAACATCTACCTGCATGCCAAATTTCAGTCCGATGCTTCCAGTGGTTTGGGCTGTGTGTTGATAGATCACTATGTCAGTCAGTCAGTCACCTTTGAGTTATATATATATAGATAATGCCGACACTATTCTACAGTTATATGTATGTTTATTATAGCAAACTCAAAATGTAAAAAAACGTGAAGCAAAAACTTTGCTTCAAATCCCTATTACGAAAATGACGCATGTGTGTTATTTGGCACAGTTAGTTTATATGGAAAAGAAGTGCAGAAAGCTTATATTTCTAAATGATAATGCATGTAAAATTATTTAAATGATTGTAGAATTTCGACCACTGGAGACCACTAGTCTAGATTATTCTACGATACGCTAAACTTAAACTGTAAGAGAAGTAACAATCCATACTCATTTTTTAAATGCAAAACTGCGTTTGTTAATTTGTTTTTATTATTTTATAATTGATAGGCTTAAGATTGACTACCATCTCACCTGATGTTAAACGAGGATGTGGTCGAAGATGAAGCACGCTTGCCTAGAAGTAACTTATTCACTCTTGATTTAAAGACATAGCTTTCAGGAATCACGGACCCTGCCGGGAATTCCACTCAGCCGTACGCACAATGTAAGTATTCCCAAAACGTTTTGTGCGTATGGGTGGGATGTCCACCATGTAACAATAGCGCATTGCCGTTTGTCTTGTAGTCCGATGATGGAACGGGCTTGGTGGAATTAAATTGTGCAATTCCATCGCACACTCCCTGAAATGTAACTGATAGAAAACTGACAGGCTTGCAACACGCCGCCGATGTTTAAGGCAATTGATGTGTTTTTGGTGTAGAACGTTGAACGTTGTTGCCTGGAGAATGACTTAGGCCTTCTTCATTTATTATTATTGCAGAATTTTTGTTCAGCGCGCAGAAGGTTAGCTGGTACTGCTAAGAACTAACTGGTAGTTGGGTCTTTAGTAGTAAATATAACAGAACGCGAAACATGATTGCTAGATTCAGTTTTTTTTTAATTATCAGTTAGCATTTTTTCTTTATTTTTGTTTGTTTGTTTGCGTAATTTTTTGTTTCAAAATTTCTCTAAATTCAAAAATATTATCACTATACATTAAGGGAAAGACAATAACACCTGCAAAACAGTTTATACTAGCGCAAGTTTTACAGATTTCTAAGATGCTATTGTAATAACTTATATCTACAATCGGCCTCATCTAGCTAATCTTAAAACGCAAAAAATCATGACGCATAAAAGAGTTATTTAAAGCCAATTTACAGAATAAACATTTCATTTAATTTCATTTCATTTCCATAAATAAATCTATCTATCTATCACCGAAGTCTAAGTGAATGACGCAGCGGCACTAACCTTCCCTACAACACATCCTAATCTAGTACACTCTCGTCTATTTAAGCGTACAGTTTGGCCACTAGCCAACTGAGCATGAATCATGCACTGAGCTGTCAATGAAACATAATCCGATCATTTTGTTAAGTGACTTGTTACATTATCCTCAACTTGAATTGACGGATTTTGAAATATAACACAACGATCGCAATGTTTCTTGGGGTTGTGTTTAGTGTCAACTCTTGCATTTGTAATTATCTGTGTTTTGGTCAGTACTTCATTGTCCACTGAGATGTCTTGCGTAATACGTCTTTTTATACATAGGTATATTATCTTGAAGTGAGCCAGTGCTGGGCAAAGGTCTACTTCCATTTATTCCAGCTGTTCCGGCTTTGTCTCGTTCTTCCTTTGACTAGTAGTGGGGCAGGAAAATAAAATATAATCAGATCACTATTTTAAGAAGTCCACATATAAGAGCACTGAATAGGTTTTTGGATCTGGACAAGAAGCCCTTTTTCGGTCTATGGTCAACCGTCAAGATGACATGAAAATTTTCTGTGTAATTTTCAAATTCAATAAATCTGGATAACCAATTTATTCCCAACATTATTTTTACAACGACTATGTGTCGACTCAGTGCGACATATGAAAAACTGAAGATATGGTGGCCTGATGCTGTGCAAGTGAGTGCGTGTGACCCACCATCAATTGATTTATTTATTTATTAAAACTTTATGCAACACAAAATGTACAAAGGCGGACTTAATGCCATAGGCATTCTCTACCAGTCAACCAATCCATTGCGTTTGAGCACAGAAATCTTAATAATAAGGCAATTATTAAGATTTCTGTGGGTTTGAGCAAGACTGCGCGAATAAATAAATAAACAAATAACGCACTTTGTATAGTCATTCACAATTTCCACCTCGTAAATTGAGGTCGTCACCCATACATCTATTTGGCTTTGTTTAAACCATCCCGTGGCCTCATCCAGAGCCCTTAGTTTTCTGTAGTATACAGTTTATTATACGACGCGTTTTAACTAACACGGGCTATATTTGAATGGCAGTTAACAAGTCTCGTTACTCACTTTGGAATTAACGTGGAAAGGTATTTAGAATAAATTTTAAGCTTATTGCATAGTTGATGACAGAACGGAATAGAACAAGAACGATATTTATTCCTATATAGATACACAGAGCAACATACAGTACAGAGTTACAAGCATTACAATATACAACAAAGATTGTGCTGAGCTTGTTCATACCGAAAAGGTTATCAACTCAGCATTTGCTGGGCGAAAGACACCCAGCGCTTGTTTTTAGTTGGCACCCAGCAGTGACACATGGATTTTGAAAAGCTCTTAGTTAATTAACAGCCACACGGGTCGAGGTTAAGCCGCACTTGTTGAGGTCGCGGTCGGCCCAGGGATGGATTACCATCTAAAGATGTGAGTATAGCAGATTACTATAGTAAATTACTATAGAAGGTCAGATAAAACACTAGTAGTAAACTGCATTCAGTTAGGACGCCTACTCCAACAAATTCGGCAAATGTTGATGAGATAAAATTTTAATTTTGTCATTAGTACTACAATAAACTAGCTTATACTGTTCCCACTGCTGGGACACAGGTCCTCCCTAAGCGAAATTTGATCGTAGAGAGTGTTTTCCTGCATTCGAACCCATGACCTAGAACTCGCAAGTCAGGCCCGTGACCACAGAACAGATAAAAGAGGTTAGAAAGTAAATAGTTCCTGATTTGTATGAGAACGCGTGTCGCCGCTTGTCTCCCACTCTTTAGCTCCACTACAAGCAAGAGGCCTGTTACATATGCAAATTACGCACACAAATAAATTATACACACTTAAATCGAGAGCTTGCTACTGATTGTAACTCACTGTCGATAAACATGCGTCGTGCATCACGGCCAATCAGGGCAAAGAACGAAACGTCAACGGTTGAAGTGTTGAGGACGCGACGCATGCAGTACATTGTAAGCGGACTTGGTCATTACGTTGATTAAGCGAGTACACATCGGGCAATGTATATTTTTTGTAACTTGTTGTAATAATGTTGTTCATGTTTGGATTTTATAGTGATCAGAATATTTTTATGTTTTTTACAAATAAAATTGTAATTAAATGTTATTTTCGACTTACCGATGTAAAGATATACTTCCTCGCTCTATACTTGCGGTCTGACTGTTTATTTTACAGGTTATTATTGCACAACACGGCATTTTAAAGCAGAGCTGTGTGCTCCGAAGTAGTCCGAAGCGCAATAAAGGCGACGAATGAATTAATCGGTCGAGCTATGATTTTTGAGTCATAAATGTGGCGCGCTAGCCACGCCCACATTACTATTCTAACCATATACATCTATTTCGTGCCCGTGACCACCGTAAGTTTAGCTGTTCTAGTAAGAAAAGACAGTTATGTTAACATCACGGACATTTAGAAAAATATATTTATAACATTGAGGTAATATGTACTACGTACTAGAGGAGCTATCCTAAGCAAAGGATATGTTCCATTTTGGCAAGAGTTTAAACTTAAGTTCGCTTCAGCGCTGAAACAATAATTAATCGTATAACAAAACAATAAAAACACTCAGCGCTAAAGCGCTTTTAAAGTGTAGTTTTCTCGCGACCAAAAGGTCGGGAGCGCCGTGATTTACATTGCATCTTTTTTGTTCTGTTCTGCTATTGTTCTGCTATAACATGTCACTTATATAGATTAAACTGCTGACTGACTACAGAAGTGACAGGTTTATACCTATCAATCTTCATTCTCACTCTTTTTTTCATACTTTATTATTAATTTAATTTAACCTAAAAATACTTAAAATAAAATAATGTTTTTGTATATTTATATAATGAAACACGCGAAAATGCAACGAGCATATATAAGTAGGTATGTCTGGATGGTAAGCAGGTCTCTTCACTACGGTTGTTTTGGACAAATTTTATCCAATTTTTTCTATCTTTACGGCCCAAACGTGGAAACCTTAAATAAACAAAGTGTAACAAGTTATGTCTTACAATATGCAATAATTATTTTAATGTTTCAGTTTTTATCTTTTTTCGTTGAATAACCACAGGCAGTTTTTTTTTCTAAATATATGTTAGATTATTATTTTCCGCTATAATAAGAATTGTCAGCTTATTCTACCTACGCTTATTACACAAATTGTCACATCTTAATTTTTAGTCTATGACACATGGCGTCTGCCAAACATTTGTTTTCAAATTATATTCTAAAATGAATATCTAGTTACTCGCCGATGAAAAGTTATTCTTTTGCACTTCGTCGTATTAATTGAAGTATTAGTGCAATATCGTAAAAGACACGACGGCATATTTAATGCGTTTGAACGTTTTTTTTTTCTTTAAAACAAATAATGACTTATGTGCTCAAGATCTGACAAGCGTCTAAGTGAAGTGCAGTCAATAGACCGCACTTGAACGGAACACAGTAGTGATGTGTGGTGATTAATCTAGTACGTAGTACATATGTATTACCTCAATGATTTATAAGTGTAATACCTATGGGATACAGATTCTTGTCTTATATCTACTTTTCTGCTAATAACAAGTGTGTCCTAATTTCGAGCCATATTCTCTTTCAACAGTCAAACAATCGTTTCTTCATCCTTCTTCTGTGCTTTTCAACCACACAGATGGCGCAGTGGTTGAGCTATTGGCTGCTGCACTGCATATCACGGTTCCATGTCCACACCGAATGTTTTTAATGAGGCCTACAAGAAGTAGTTCCAAGCCCAATTGTTTCTAAAAATGCACCCACGATATAGGAGAAATTACATGGGTTTTAAAAAATATCCTTTAAAATTAAGACAAAGCTATAACGTAAACCACTCTTGCATCTAAGTAATATTGAATCAGAATCACATTTTGTACTGACTCTATTTCAACACATGAATCACTAATAATGATTTCAAACTATTTGTTACAATTAACAATTCCAGAATTAACGTTTTTGTTTTAAATTCAACCTTATCTTTTGTTGTTTAAAGTCGGTTTTCGTAAGGTGGAAATCATGTGTCGAGCTAATGTCTACATAACTAGCAATTTTACTCCGGTTTCCAGGATCTGAAATGTCCTTGCTTTTAAATACCTTGAATTACTTTCAAATTATACTGTTCATTTGCTTAATGAAATGTTTGTCTTATATGCTGAAAATGATTTTAATTTTCCAAATTAATGTTCAGGTTGATGTCAAAACACGTAATAAAATATTTTTCAGTCTTACTGTCAAAGACTTAAAACGTTACGGATTCACAAAAAAGCTTTATATTATATACTAATACTAATGCTAATCTATACTAATATTATAAAGCGGAAAAGTTTGTTTGTTTGTTTGTTTGTTTGCTTGAACGCGCTAATCTTCGAAAGTACTGGGTGGATTTGGATGAAATTTGGTATGGAAGTAGCTTGAAGCTTGAGGAAGGTTATAGGCTACTTTTTACCCGACTGCAAAAATATATTATAAAGCGGAAAAGTTTGTTTGTTTGCTTGAACGCGCTAATCTTCGAAAGTACTGGGTGGATTTGGATGCAATTTGGTATGGAAGTAGCTTGAAGCTTGAGGAAGGTTATAGGCTACTTTTTACGCGACTGCAAAAAAGGAGAGTTATGTTTTTATCGTGATAGAATCCACGGGAGCGAAGCCCCGCGTGATTATATTATATATTAAAATAAACTTGAGAAGCGACAACATTAGACTTCAATAATGAAGATTAAATTAATGATAAAAATGAAGCAAAAAGAAAATCTGTCAAATCTGTAGGGGAAAAAATAGAAAGACACACTCACGAAAGTGGAGTTGTTAATACACTAGTCGATAACGTACATGTAAAACAGTGGTACTCAGCTCCAGGAAATTAGACTGGAAGCTGAGATGAGGTGTCCATTCTGACACATGCAAATTATTCACATGTAAACATCATTAAACAATGGACAATCAAGCCTGCTTACTAATCTGAAATTATCCGAGGCAGGTGTTCCACATGAATGAAATATAAACAAATTAGTCAGTAATTTTCCAGTTCAGTATGTTTACCTTATTATTACGTAAACGGTTATTTTCATAATATATGAGGGTCCTTCCAGAATAAACAACACTGAAATCATTTTAATTATACCGAGAATGCACAGGGGTGTAACGTATTTTTTTGGCTAATCTGAGCTCATGAACTTTGTCATAATATGAATGGACTTAGACGAAGGGCAAAGTTTGGTTTGTTTTAAAACCATCAAATGATACATTGAAATATATTATACTCTTTTTCAATTCGCATATAAACTGGACGTTACATCGTTTGCTGAAACAAATAATTTAATTCATTCAGCTTTTTAACGTGTGCGTGTGACTTTTGTATTGACATTACTAACCAAAGTTTTGAGGTTTGGTTATTCATACGGAAAAATTCAAAATTTTAAAGGTTATATTGGTTTTTCTCTTCTGTCGCAAAATTCTTTTCCTTAGTGACGCGTGTAAGTACTGTCGAAATCCACATACGGATGAGCTCACTCTTAACTTGACGTCGATCTCGCCTGATGGTAAGCGATAGATGAGGTTACGTGTTGTTTTGTTATTAAGAGAGGTGGCATAAGACCATAGCTATCCCTTACATAACGGGAGATATTCATTATCCAGTGCTAGAGCTGGCAGGGACGAAATTGCCACTCTCAGAAAGGCCATGGTAGAGCACATGAATTCGACCTTAAATCTCGTTTCCCAATGGGGTGACGACAATCTGGTCAAATTCAACGTTCTGAAAACACAGGCTTGTCTATTTAGCGCTAAAAGGAGCTCATTTCAATTATCTCCTATTTTCCCTAGTGTATCTGTGCCAGTTACCAACCGCCTGGAGTTTTTGGGCATGGAGTTGACGTCAGACCTCAACTTTGGCTCAACCATCGAGTCCAGAGCTCAGACTGCAGCAAAAAAGGGTGAGGCAGAATTTCACGCCTGGACAGCTTCTAAATCTATATAAAGCACAGGTCCGTTCCTGCGTGGAGTACTGCAGCCACTTGTGGGATGGCTCTGCAAAATACCAACTTGCTGCACTGAACTCGATTGAGCGCAGGGCTAAAAGGCTTATAGGCGACGAGGTGCTGGTGGAAGAGCTTCATAGCCTGGCTCATCGGCGAACCGTTGCTTGCCTGTCAGTTTTCTACAGATTGTACTTCGGGGAACAATCCCCGCATGGAGCCCTCTATCTCCCTTTCACTACCGGTCTACCAGACGCACGGCTGGATACCACCTACACTTGGTTGATATATCGTCTTGTCGTACCAAGCGCTTCTCCTCCACATTTATCGTACGCACAGCCAAGCTGTGGAATTTTCTGCCGGTTTCTGTGTTCCCTACCACTTATGACCTTTCAGCCTTTAAAGCAAGAGTAAATAGGCATCTTATGGGTTCGCTCGTCCCATCTTAGACCTCATCTAATGCTTACCATCAGGCGAGAGCGAGGTTAAGAGTGGACATTCCGTAATAATAAAAAAGGAGTGCGTCATTTCGGGTATAAGTTTTTGAATTTATTTTTTTGTTAGTTTTTTTTTTCATTGATAATAGGCTTGCGCCTTATCGCCCTCTTACCTGATGGTAAGCGATAATTTTGTCGAAGAAGATAAGACTGAAATAAGACCCACTGGTCACTCAGGCGATCAGAAAATGTTATGCTAAAAGCTACTAGTTAACTGTAATTTCAAGCAGTTTGTTGACACTTTCATACATAATTGCTTATTTGACTGTAAATTAATTAAATGCCTGTTCCATACGAACAAATTATTTATCATTCCCGTCCAGTATATGTGCGTTTATATGGGACTTTATCCTTAGCTGACAGTACGGGACGATAAGCGTGAAATCATTAAATTTTCAGTATAAGCGCCCCTACGGGTGCTAATGCCGCTTTAGCTGTCGTCAGAAGTAACATTAATTATTGTGCTCTCATTTTTAGTACGGAACCCCTTTTCATGGATAATAATGTTTTATATCTGTAATTATAATTATAACTTAATTTAATTTTAATGTTATGTTTAATAAAGCTCTTAATAGATACTGTTTAATAAAGATCTTGAAACAAAAGTAATCCGTTTTACTTTTTTGATATTTTCATTACATTATTTTCATCAATTGTGTTGTTCCGATTTAATTTAACATTCAGAATGTATGATTTTCGTTTATAGTATGTAAGTGCGTACCTACTTAATATTTATTATATACAATCGAGTGTATGGGACTAGCGGGCTGCAGCTGAAAATCTGCGTCAAACGGCATATCTTGTATTGCCATCTGGTGTCTGCTGAGCTGAGGCCCTTTTGGCATTACATGATTGCTTGTTTATTTTATTTTTTTAGATTTAAGGTTTAAATGTTATGAAGTCAATACAAAGCATAAAGATATTCCATAAACGAAACAACCTTTCTTTGCCCTTTAGCTTTCAACTATCTTCATGTCAAATTTGATCAAAGTTGCGTCCGTGGTTTCGACGTAGAAGCGTTACAGTGAGACAGAATTTTACGGTTTTTCTTGGCTCAAGAGAAAAATACTGCGAATAAAGTTATATAGTCAGTGCTTAAAATTCAAAGTAATTGAGGTGCAGATCGTAAAATCTGACTTGAAGGTGTATTACGAGATGGTAGAAACAGATTTGGGAGCAATAAATGGACTATGACGAGAATCTCAGTGAAGCGTTTACTGTTTAATTTAATTTTACTGGGGATTTCAAGTGAATGGGTTTCAATAGAACTTAAGGCTTAGTAAATAGAGAATAAAAATATTCTATAGTGTCAAATTAGGTTTAATAATCTCGGCTACCGTTATACTTGATTGCTTAATTGGCACAATAACATAACTTAATAATATAAATCAATATATATATATTTATATACATATATATATTATAGTGGTGGTGGACCGAATCGAGAGGCGTGCCATGATTGTCAATATAACCATGCCGCATGATGAGAACCTCGTGAAAGCTGAGAAAGATAAGCAAATCAAGTATCTTGACTTGGCTCACGAAATTGTCGACATGTGGGATGTGAACTCGGCAATCATTATACTGATAGTCATCTCAGCCAATGGCTTAATAGCCAAGAGCTTCGACCAACACCTCGGGAGGCTCTCGTTAGGCGGCTGAATCAAGGGCTTGCTTCAGATAGCGGTACTCCTTGACACGGCGCGTATCATCAGGAGGTTCCTCTCTATGGAGCCCTGACCCTGTTCCCGATACCGGTGGGCCACTATTTTTATATCTTTAAATGTATTTTTTAGAGAATATTTAAAAAAGGAATTTATAAGTATGTATTGGAAATAAAGCAAATTACAATCAATCAATTAATCATTTATTCTCTCTCCACAAAGTTGCCTTATAACATAATTAACCTAAGTACAATTTCATAAGCTGTGTGTGTTCTTTCTGAGAGACTGGTGCGTGAAATAGGTTTTTGGAAAAAAAAACCTGAGTTACAGGTCACCAGGCCCCTTCACGGCTAGAATAAGCTTTTAATTTGGTGCCGTGTAAGGACGAAGGAATAAACAATATTAAAAAAGAAAAAGAAAATAGAAATGTAGCTATAACACAAAAGAACAAATTATATTAAAAAAAAACTAAATCTATAACTAAACAGAAATTATTGACTCGGTTTGTGAGATCGGGTGTGTGAGTGAGAAGTGTGTAGTGCCAGTGAGGTTGTATGACATATCACACACAACCTCACTGACACTACAAATAGTAAGTAAATAGTAGAATAACCAGATTTTAACGTGCCCTCAGCTAGGAGACAGGCCACGTGGGTCCAGTGAGGGCTGGTTGGTAATTGATGTCGCATTACATAAAGTAATTTAAGGTTCGATCTCAAGACCTATTAACATTCGTAAATTGTGCCTATAATAATTACTATGCCACGAGTGTTCACTAAAATTGGGTTAATTATTACTAATAACATGGCAACTTTCAACATATGACAAGTTTCAAGACGAGAAATCTATTTTTAGCCGAATATATGAAAGAAAGTAAATACAGCAAGTTTCCGACCATTATAATTTTATACCAAATCCTCAATCCGATCGTTCTATCATCTCCTTTTAATGTTAACAGATGCGTTCGAGAAACTTTTTCCAACTTTTCAAATTTGTCTCAACGGGCAATTATAAGTTTCGTTTTTACCTCAAGTTGAGTTAATAAATTTGTTTTGCGTTCAAGGCTTTTAGGTCGTTGCTAACCGAAAATAATTTTCTTGTTAAAGGTTTCAGTAAAAAGGCGTGTGTCTGTTTCCCGATAGCTATGACCTAGGGGTCTTTAAGTCAAGAGTGAACAGGTTACTTTTAGGTCAGCGTGCTCCATCTTCGACCACATCATCACTTACCATCAGGTGAGATGGTGGTCAAACGCGACCCTATAATAAATAAATATATATATATATAAATACTATGTCGATGTTATTTGTACATTTTCAATCCCAACATCTCTTTCCGATGGCCTTTACTTAGGTTTGATGCTTTTTACGTAACTAGTAAGTACCTACTGTATATATGTATAGGTATATATTTATTTATTGCGTATTTATTGTATGTTAGCTGTGCCCGCGAGACAATTGGCGCGTTAGATCGTGTTGGAAGTTTTCGTGCGTTAATCCCGACCCCAAGTTCCTTATAAATTTGTTTATCAGACATTAAGCCCGGATGAACAGAAAGAAAGACAGACAAAAATAAAAAGATTTTTGTGTTTTAGTGTTGTGGAAATCATCTACATTTGAGAAAACACAGTTATTTTTTAATTATAAACAGGTACCCAAATTTTATTTCTTGCATAGACAGATGGATTTTTATAGTATACCAAAGAAGACCTGCAGTACTGTCTTTCCTTGTCTCTTTAAAATAAATCCATATTTTAATGGGAAGTTATAAGTCCAGCCACTGATTTCTTCATTAGCCGCGTGATCAGACTTCTCATTTTATAACTAAGCAAAGGGAAAATAAGGTAGCCCCTAATAAACTAATTAGTCTTTTTTACAATGCCAACTAAATATTCTACATAAAGCGACAAGTATAGATCAACAATTATCTTAACTTGTCCTTGTTATTTAAATATTGCCATCTAATTTACTAACTCAGCCACGGATTTTACATCTCAAAACCATTTTACGGTTGCATAGGAAAAATAAAGATGCTAAAAAATAACCACCATGCTGTGTTGTATTTACAGTGGCTTACATAGAAGATAATTACTGGCTAAGGTAGTGTCATTCAGACGCTCGTTAATTGTGGCTGATTTAGTAATTTAGAAGGCAATGTCGATTTTTAGAGGCGAATGATGATATTAAAAACTTCTTAACAAAAAATTAAACCGACTCCCAAAAAACACTGCAAAGTGAAAAATAACTTTAATTTCGGTAGTCGGTGTCTTTAGTTTTGTATTTTCGTTTATGGCACCGACTTCCGAAATTAAAGTTATTTTTCACTTTGCAGTGTTTTTTGGGAGTCGGTTTAATTTTTTGGTAAAAAGTTTTTATTTCACTCGTTTTAGTTGGTCTATTTTTAATTTACCTAGTTACAAGAGCCTGAATGTCAACTACTTATAAACTTTTACAAAATATTGCTTTTCCCAATGCTGGGCCGTTAATTGTTGAGGAGTTCTCCTGGTACTTCACCATCAGCTCTACATCACCATATGCATTGTGACGAGCATAAAGTGCTTAACATCCATATTCAAGTAATCGAATCGCAATCCACTCAATACTTATTATTGAGTAGTTTCGGCGCCCATCTGTGGTCTTCATCATCAGTTCCACTTCCTCAAATGGTACTTTTTAAGAGCAACTGCACAAGTTACTTTAATAAATACCCAAAACGTCATAGGTGTGCCTATAATATTTGAAGAGTTCCCTCGATTTCTCCAGGATCCCATCATCAGATCCTGACGTTTATGAAAATGGGACCAATTTCGAAGTATACCCTTTCAATCAAAAAAAGAATTTTCCAAATCGGTTCAGCCGTCTTCGAGTAATCGATATATACGCTTCGAATTGATAACCTCCTCTTTTTGTCGTCGGTTGAAAAGAAGTCAGTTTAATTTAATTAGCATCCTATTTTAATTCCTGCCTGATTCACTATAAATGTTTTTATTCTATTCTGATCCCCTTTCTCTTTTTGACAGGTTAGTACACTCAAGATAAACATAGTTCTTGTAAACAATATTTGCTTTTATTAGTTTAACTGTGTGCCAATGTGTTGGCCTGTGTACCGATCTTTTTCAATGATAAAATGATTTTTTTTAAGAGTATTTTCTGTGTTACGTAATGTGCGAGGGATATCCTTAGTTTTTTTTTTTATCTTGAACGAGTCGGGCCTTTCTTTTTATAAAACTTTTATAGCTTACTTGCAATTTAATATTGCTCCGACGCACTCAAGACATTGCATAAGAAGTAATAAGAACCTCCAATGAAAAGGGAAGACCCTTATAGTGAAGTCAAGATGTAATTTTTGTATCTATTCATCTTCTATATCTTTTCTTTTCATTTCTGTAATGTATGTTTTTGGCTGTTAATAAAGTTTATTATTTATTCATCTTTGAGAGTAAGTTCTAATGAGGCAATATAGTATTAGGTGGTATAAATAAAAAAATATATAAATTAATAATTAATTTTAAAGTCACACTTTCATAGAACACATCGTTATCATCATAATTAGTCGAAATATACAACGTGTAACGGAAACCCCATATCTATCCAAAAGGGCTGAAGACAACATCTGGTATGGAGTCTCTATGCACAGTTTCAGCACAAAATAACTGACTCAAAGAATTGATACCAAATTATTGGTTTCATATGTTTCTTGAATACCAATCATAACAAACGTGTCACAGCACTACGAGGGTCAATAATTTTCCACGTCACTTGCCAATAACACGATAATTCTTTTCGTTCTTCTTAATTTGAAAAATTTGGTCTCTGGTGTCAGTGTATTGGAATTTGTAATAAGTTCTACACACGTAGACTTAGGATCACAAAACCCTTGCCATATCGTTTGTTATCATCCAAAGAAGCCGTGCTCTTGGTATGTATATACCCTTTAAATTACACGTTGTATATCCACTGCTCTACAGCGCAGGTACAGCAGTAGATAAATTTTGACTAATTTTGAATGAAGAGGCCTATGCCTCTAAAAGAGTATCCACATCAACTGGTCCTGTACGTGTTGCATCGTCATTGCTCCAACATTCAGAGATCTCCCAATGTACAGATGGCATATTATCTATACATCTTCTATACAAATAAATAAAATTAAAGTCTTATGCACCTAATTTCTTGCCAGAGTTACTGGAATGAATGAACGGCCTTGGTAAATAAGAGCGATTGAAGCGATAAGGTGAATTTTTAGTCAGTAGAAGTCAGACACTCCCTTTCGCTCCATCCAGAGTGGATGGAGTCATTTGATAGCTTTCCCGCTGAAAACATCGAAACCAAACTCCCAATTCGAGTCCACAAAACTGAAAACCAACTACAATTTCTCACCTTACCTACTTACTAACTTTCTCCATTTTCATTGCTAATAGCTACAATTTAGTTTTCAACCAACCATCCATTTAGCTGGGATAACTTCCCTTTTTTGTGCTTTAATCCATTTAGCTTCGCAATTAAAATAATAATAGAAAAAAGAGCTTACGATTCCTGGGCTACAATACAGGTGCACTGCCTGGCAACGCTAATCTGGTTGACCGCGCGACCCCAGTAACGAGACAGCTTCGGTTAACTGATTACCGTTGGACTCTCTAACTAAAGTTACGTTGTTAAAACTCGTTAGACAGTACCTAGCTCGGTTTACGTAAGCTTCTGTCATAAACTCAACAAACAGTATTTCAGTTTCGTGTTTAGATATTTTTTGGAGGTTCCCCAAACGACTATGGAAAAAGAAATCGAAATATTTCTTACGGTCGTTTGGGTGTCTCTCTTTCCGTATGTACATATCTCACAATGCTTCAAATTTGCTGGACTGACTCCAGTTGAAATTTAACTCATAGTTATTAATATCTGTTAATAAGACACGGAGGCGTTACATAAATTACATTTAGTATGGTATCACTTTTCTCAAATACTCGTACAAAAAGTTTTAAATCTTTGTTAAAAATATCGTTATTTTCACTACGTTTTATTTTATTTTTTTTATCCTGCATGCACATTTTTTGTTCATGTGTACCTAGACACAAATAATCAATATTTTGTTAAGCCTAAACCGCAACGAATATTGCTGAAGTTGACTTGTTAATATAAAAAGCAAATAATGCCAACAATTGCTTGCCTCAGAAATATGAAAAAATGGTACTCTACTAATGAATAAAATAATAATCCAATTTATTTATCTACTAACTATGTACGTGCCTCTATTATTTACATGCTTTGTACTGAATTCAATGTATTTTAAACAAAAGCCTATTTATTGAACAGTTATTCATTTATTTCTCTAATTTGGCCGGGCAAATCTATAGACAAATGGGGACCTATTATCTAGATTGACTTAAACTCAACAAGACAAAGTGAATACAAAATGTAGTTATGTAAATTGTATTATTTTAATGGAACGTTACAATTAGTGGAATATAAAAGAAAATAACAGATTTGTTAGTGAATAACTGGGTTTTGTGGAATAGTTACTTTGTGTTATTTTACTGAAACTCGAGATAATTTACGATAATTTACGTTGGTCTGAATAGAATAAAATCGATTAGTTTCTCCTAGACTAAACGCTGAGTATCCACTAAATTAAAATACAAACTTAAATATAGAATCAATAATAAAAAGAACTTTCAATTTTATTCCATTAATATTTTAATCACAGAAAATCACAGAAAGCCACTGAAATGGAGACTATTTTGAAGAATCCCGTTGACTAATATTATAAAATTCGAAAGTAATTCTGCCTGTCTGTTACTCTTTCACTTAACCAATTTTAATGGAATTAATGTAGGTCACACGTAGATAAGAACTTGGAGAACAGCATAGATGACTTTTATTTCCTGAAAATAAACATTTCACGCGACCAAAGCCGCGGGCAAAACCTAGGCTACTTACATTCTACATCCCTCAATGACCCAAGAGAAAAACATCACGTCGATTATTCTTAATAACTATTAATTCTTGTACAGTTTTCTGGCTTTTACAAATCATTGTTATTGAACAGGTTTCTTGTTCGGATCGCGAGTGAGGAGTATTTTCGTACATCACTATGATTCTGCATTGTTACAGTCGACTGATCTTCGGCTTTACTTTGTTCAACTTCGGTAAGTCCGGAAAAGAATAGGGACTCGATTTTTTTGTCGATATTGTTATCGATTTGAAATAATGTGTTCCGCGCCTCGTGCACCAAAGCTTTGACTACAAAAACAAAGTGTTTTTGTTAAGAGTTAAAATGAGTTTGATGCAGCTGTTACATGGTTTATTATGTTTCATATTTTTTGTAAAGTTTGGTTAATACTGAGGTTGAAGGCTTCAAGAATGAATTTATTTAATTCAAAATTAAACCTGTTTCATGTTTTGTCATAAGAAATTGATAAATGTTAGAACCACAATGCATATACACGCAATAGATACAAGTCGACCTTTGTACCTTTGTGTTGTTAGTCTAAATAAATAAATATACTCTGACATAACTGACATACGCTATGCGTAAAAGTTCCTATAAAAATAAAGAATAAAAAAAAATATATACTCAATAAGTATATAGCACAACAACATTTTTTGAAGTTGATTAAAAAAAATATAGTTTACAGTTGTTTTCATTTAAATCGGTTTATTAGTTTAGCCGTGAAAGCAGTACAGACAGAAAGACTTCTGCATTCATAGTATGGATTATCTAAATACCCTATCTATCGACAGTGGCACATCCCTGGCTGAATATACTTCTCAAAGGCGTTCGATCTTGCAAGTCACTCAAAGTAGGGCAAAAAGAAAAGAAAGCGTGGGATTTTCTCAATAGAGCATATTGGGAATGATTACCCATAAATGCATAAAAAATGAAGGATACCCTGGATTATGAACAGCCAATTATTTGGCGTACGTTTATATGACAGCAACATATATTCAAGTTCGAAGATAAAATACATTTTCCGCATGTGAAAATGACACGATAAAAGATTTTCGTTTAGGAATAATAATATGTGTTGAAGTTTCTGGCTTCTGACTGTCCATAAACGACTGTCAAAGACGTACGAATGACAGCCAGGCTTAACGTGTTTTCCGAGGTATGAAGGAATCTCGATATATGGTAAGAAGTTCTCGATCCACAGACCGACTACAGTAAGCTTTGTTTAACCTCGAGGATCAACCCGTAATGCGGTTATTAATAATTAATTCCTTAATTTAATAAAAATTTGATTTTTTATTAAAGTTAAGAAAACTTACAGCTAATTAATAAAATCTCTGCTAATATATTAACGATATAATAAAAATAATAATAAAAATTCAAATCTAAATTTAAAAAACTATTTACTTGGCACCCTACCTTAATGTTATAATTGTATTTTTAAATTAATCTATACTAATATTATAAAGCGGAAAAGTTTGTTTGTTTGTTTGTTTGCTTGCTTGAACGCACTAATCTTCGAAAGTACTGGGTGGATTTGAATGCAATTTGGTATGGAAGTAGCTTGAAGCTTGAGGAAGGTTATAAGCTACTTTTTACGCGACTGCAAAAAAGGAGAGTTATGTTTTTACGGTGATAGAATCCACGGGAGCGAAGCCCCGCGCGAGTACTAGTTAATTATATAATACATTAATTAATTACAAGCTTTTTTGCCTGCGACTTCGTCCGCGTGGAATAGTTACTTTGGGCTAACGTTAAATTTAACCCCGATTTTGAAGCATTCTTCATTGGCGCTCCGGTCCTATTGGCCTTAGCGTAATGATATATAGCCTTTCTCTATAAATTGACTATTTAAAAAAAAAAAATTCAATTCGAACCAGTAGTTCCTGAGATTATCGCGTTCAAACAAACAAACAAACTCTTCAGGCTTATATTATTAGTATAGGTAGCTGTTGCCCGCGACTTCATCCAGGTTTCCGTCGTTTTTCGTAAAAAAAAAGTAGCCTATGTCCTTCCTCACGGTTCAGTGATTTTGATGTAACAGACAGATTAACTTTCGTAATTTAGTAGGGAAATATAATATGTCAATCTATAATACTGTTGAAAAATATCGCAATACCGAACCGCACAATATTATTGTTAATAGCTGTGCCCGCGACTCCGTCAGCGTGTAACTCCTTGTGTGTTATTAAGTTAATGTATCGGTAATATTGTTTAGATCACGTTCACATGAAGCTTAAGTACCTATAGAACGAAAATACTTCAGCGCAAAGCTTCCGGGTAAACTATGTTGAAAGTTGACCCGTCCGGCACGTGAACATAAAGATTTCTAGAACTGCTAACCCGGGAAAGAGCGACGTACGTACAACTGACCATGCGAGAAACAACTGACACCGAGATCTACTACAGCAACACGAAAAGTCTGCCCTTGAGCCTTATTAATTGTCATTGCATAACACACCGATACTGGGAATTGCGTTCTTTTAAATTGGAATGGAAAATTATTTGGTATTATGGGAATTCTGGGAATAAATATTCTTCTGTTAAAGTTTCTCCTGCACCGCAACCTGTTAAAATTTGAGCCTCGATTATATTCTGTTCCATTGCAAAGTTTTAAATTTCGGAGCAGAATAATAATCAGAAAGCTTTGAACTGCTAAGCTATCGGGAGTTACACGTGTTATTGTGAGTGAACCATAAAAGATAGATATATGCTGTCGTGGGATATTTTTTATATAATTTTAAGGAGAACATTTCCGTCATAAATGATTTCTGTGTAGCTTTAACCATTAAGGTTGCACTCGCGACGGAAGCTTAAAAAATGGAGTAACTTCTCCCGTTTTCCCAACATTTCCCTTCACTGGTCTGCTCCTATTGATGGTAGCGTGATGAAAAGTATACTATAACCAGCTCAGGAGTATGAAAAATAATTGTACCAAGTTTCGTTAAAATCCGTCGAGTAGTTTTTGTTTCTATAATGGTTATACAGACAGACAGACAGACAGACAGACAGACAAAAATTTTACTGATTGCATTTTTGGCATCAGTATCGATCCCTAATCACCCCCTGATAGTTATTTTGGAAATATATTTCACTAGTACTCACGCGGGGCTTCGCTCCCGTGGATCCTATCACGGTAAAAACATAACTCTCCTTTTTTACAGTAGGGTAGAAAGTAGCCTATAACCTTCCTCAAGCTTCAAGCTACTTCCATACCAAATTGCATCCAAATCCACCCAGTACTTTCGAAGATTAGCGCGTTCAAGCAAACAAACAAACAAACAAACTTTTCCGCTTTATAATATTAGTATAGATGTACAGAATTGACTTCTCTACAGATTTATTATAAGTATAGCCCAACGAGCACATTAGTGGAAATAGCAGCCTATTTTGTTACTTTGGGCTGTAAAATAGCGGTTTAAGGGTTCAAAAAGCAGTTCAGAGTTGCATATCTGCATCCATAAACGTCTATAGTAATAAAAGTTACTTAAGGTGCTATAAGCTGAATCAAATACTACCCTAGCCTTCACAGTAGTCCACGGTAGAACTCATTTACCACTTACACCTTTATATGAGAGTTACGAAGGTCATTCTGCCACTCACAGCTGCATAGTAGTTTCCATTGTAACTTGTATAGGTTATAGTTATAGTAACCACTATTATACTACTATAAGTTTCATTATAGAAATAATAGAAACTCTTATGCATACTATAGTTACAAAAAAATCATCAGTGTAACTAAGGCCTTTAGTAGCAATAGTCATTCCTTGCAGGCTCAATCCATTCGCCATTTTACAGCCGCTTTTGTAACTATTATAAAACATTTAATAAAATGGATTCTAAACGAATAAGTACGTAACTAGATCTTATTTATTTATGTATTTATTATATACTTTATTGTACACCTTACAATACACTTAAGGATACAAATAATTAATCTTATAACCTCAAAAACAGGAAAATAGGAGCTTTTTGTGGCTGTGAGTTGCACTAGGGGAACAAAAATCACTGGAAGCGTTAGAAGGGTGAAAATTAGCGCTATGATTCTCAAAAGGGAGTTATTAGAGCTAAAACTGCAGGTTATGACTACAGTACAATGACGCCATGATTTTTTAAGAAAACTTATAATTCACTTGCAAAATCGACTTGATATTGTAACGAATATGCATAGGTGTAGCTTTTGTGGCACGCACAAGAGGAGCCGGAGGAGGAGGTACAAGAGAGGCTTCCTCAGCAGCCGTTAACAAAGGTCTTCCTGGAGACACACCACGAGGGCCCACGCCGCCAATTCCACCAACGCCGCCAAAGCCATTAACTTTTGCGGGACGGCTTGGCAGGCCACTCGGTCTGGCAGTAGGCTCCCAACAAGGCGTCTGGGCAGCAGGCTCTCAGCAAGGCGTCAGGGCAGCAGGCTCCCAGCAAGGCGTCAGGGCAGCAGGATCTCAGCAAGGCGTCAGGGCAGCAGGCTCTCAGCAAGGCGTCAGGGCAGCAGGCTCTCAGCAAGGAGTCAAGGCAGCAGGCTCTCAGCAAGGCGTCAGGGCAGCAGGCTCTCAGCAAGGAGTCAAGGCAGCAGGCTCTCAGCAAGGAGTCAAGGCAGCAGGCTCCCAGCAAGGAGTCAGGGTAGCGGGTACTGCACTTCCTCTTCGTCAAAAGTCGTCGAGAACTAAACTCTTCTAAAAACTGGTCTAAGACTGAACTCCCCGGAGATGGCCCCCAGCGCCTTTTATACCCAGCTCAGCGTTCAAAGTCCATTCCATTCTCATTCTGTACCAGAATTCAAATTGTAGAGTCCAAAATAGTCCATCTTGCCAGTTATTTGATCAGCCAGTTATATTCGAGCATAATTTATTAAACCTCTTCGATAAAATCTGAGAGTGTGTTTTAGAAATTTATAATTATAATTTAAAATGCCGTTAATCAGTAGACAACCACAATATAGTATACAATATTAAGCTAGTCCTATCGATAAAAGTGAATAACAATTATATAATAAAAGTATGAACAACCTTTTTAGTCTATTAGCCATTAAGTGACTACAAGAAGGAAAAATTACAGTTTGTCAGCCTTGACGTAAAAAATGTCATGACAAGAAAATATTTGTTTTGATGGATGAATTATGGATTATGATTACAAAGAAAACGTAAGTTATTTGGTATTTGTAATAACAAATACTATATTTCCCCATCGACCCCGAGAAAATTTTTGGTCTAGAACAAAAATTTTGTAAGGTTAAAGTTTATCCACATTCATATAACTTACATGCCTCATTCAATCACACTAACATCTCACGAAGTTAGGTCAGGTAGGATTCACATTCAATGATCACTACTCGACCTGATTAGTACATGACAGTAGGCTTGTTTTCGGAGTCTGTCAGTCCGCTCGCGTCGAAAACCCATCAAATAAAAAACAAGATTTAGCAAAGGCTTATTTTTACGAAGTTGCTAGCCGCTTCGATCAACTTTAGAGTCGATAACATAAAAAACAAGGTTTAGCAAAGGCTTATTTTTACGAAGTTGCTAGCCGCTTCGATCAACTTTAGAGTCGATAACATAAAAAACAAGGTTTAGCAAAGGCTTATTTTTACGAAGTTGCTAGCCGCTTCGATCAACTTTAGAGTCGATAACATAAAAAACAAGGTTTAGCAAAGGCTTATTTTTACGAAGTTGCTAGCCGCTTCGATCAACTTTAGAGTCGATAAATAGTAATAAACTAACTTGGAGAGTTAGAAAGGGAGAAAGTTTGGTAATATGTACCTAAACGCACTTCTAAGTGATATCTGATTAGTTCAGATTGAAGAGAAAAAATAAAAATTAAGAGAAGCCTCTTAAAGTTTAAGAACAAAGTTAAAGAAAGAAATAAAATAAACTATTGAGTTTCAATAAGCCGAAAAGAACTCGATAGTTAAAAGAAGAGAAGAAGATAGAGATGAGTCATGAATATAGTACGAAAGATGAATATATTTACATAATTATATACTTAAATCGTTGTTTAGTTTTTGACGATGAGTGGAGTATAATTCTATCCATGACTGAAAATTAATATTATAGATAGCAAAAGAAGGTAAAGAGGGAGAGGGCAGGTAAATGAGAGGGTTAAAGAGTGCTAAAAAAAACTCAAGAGGATAAATTAAATATAAGAAAGAGGTTGAGTAAGAGTAAGATCACAAAAAAATAAAAAAAAGTGTTATAAGAGGTTAAAGAGGGAATAAACTAGTGGTAAAAGAGGTGATAAACTAGTGTTCGTGTGAAGAGGAAGTCTAGTATAGTGTTAGTGTAAAGAGTGAGTCTCCTATCCTAGAACTTAATATTAAAAAAGAGTCTAAGCCAAAAAGTGAGTCCAAAGAAAAAAGTTACTAGTAATAGTTTTTTTTGGAATTTTGAAAAAAAAATTAAACCGACTAGCTATGATTTTACGTTGGGCGCCAAACTGTAGCGAATAGGCATAGGTGTAGCTTTTGTGGCACGCACAAGAGGAGCCGGAGGAGGAGGTACAAGAGAGGCTTCCTCAGCAGCCGTTAACAAAGGTCTTCCTGGAGACACACCACGAGGGCCCACGCCGCCAATTCCACCAACGCCGCCAAAGCCATTAACTTTTGCGGGACGGCTTGGCAGGCCACTCGGTCTGGCAGTAGGCTCCCAACAAGGCGTCTGGGCAGCAGGCTCTCAGCAAGGCGTCAGGGCAGCAGGCTCCCAGCAAGGCGTCAGGGCAGCAGGATCTCAGCAAGGCGTCAGGGCAGCAGGCTCTCAGCAAGGCGTCAGGGCAGCAGGCTCTCAGCAAGGAGTCAAGGCAGCAGGCTCTCAGCAAGGCGTCAGGGCAGCAGGCTCTCAGCAAGGAGTCAAGGCAGCAGGCTCTCAGCAAGGAGTCAAGGCAGCAGGCTCCCAGCAAGGAGTCAGGGTAGCGGGTACTGCACTTCCTCTTCGTCAAAAGTCGTCGAGAACTAAACTCTTCTAAAAACTGGTCTAAGACTGAACTCCCCGGAGATGGCCCCCAGCGCCTTTTATACCCAGCTCAGCGTTCAAAGTCCATTCCATTCTCATTCTGTACCAGAATTCAAATTGTAGAGTCCAAAATAGTCCATCTTGCCAGTTATTTGATCAGCCAGTTATATTCGAGCATAATTTATTAAACCTCTTCGATAAAATCTGAGAGTGTGTTTTAGAAATTTATAATTATAATTTAAAATGCCGTTAATCAGTAGACAACCACAATATAGTATACAATATTAAGCTAGTCCTATCGATAAAAGTGAATAACAATTATATAATAAAAGTATGAACAACCTTTTTAGTCTATTAGCCATTAAGTGACTACAAGAAGGAAAAATTACAGTTTGTCAGCCTTGACGTAAAAAATGTCATGACAAGAAAATATTTGTTTTGATGGATGAATTATGGATTATGATTACAAAGAAAACGTAAGTTATTTGGTATTTGTAATAACAAATACTATAATATACATTGGTTTTTCAGTTAAATGTGCATTAAATGTACAGGTAAACAATCGGCCACTTGCAAATAGTAAGTTATCGACACGTAAAAATACGGAAATAAAATTTATTCTGTATAACAAATAAAAAATATCACATATCTTTTGTTAATTTTTTAAATATCATAAAAGCGCGTTAAAATTACTCGAAAATTATCTTATATATCTACAGTAAACTGGACAGCGTTTTAAGTATCTTTATATATCTTGCTAATACAGAATACAAGCATTTACTTCTTTTTGTTTTATTTTCACGATGGCGACGAAAACACTACCAAAATATTACAAACAATGTCAACTGAAGATATACAATAAAGAACTATAATCAATTCATTCGTTCAAAGTAGTTCAAAATCATTCAAAAGTAGCGCTACGAGAGCTTTAGTATAGCGTTAATAAATCGTTATAGCTATTAAGGAACCTTTATGCAACCGTTGTGCAGGTTAAATGGAACTTTAGGTTGCATAAAATGGCGCCCAAATAGCGCTAAAGCGGCTGCTTTAAGTCTGCAGTAGACGCTCTAGCGCTTACGTCTATTACCATAAGTAATAATCGGATACGCTCCAAAGCTCTAATGCAGCCCATTTGTGCTAGTTGGGAGATATACATAAGTTAAAAATAGATTATAAATTGATCCCACCGTCAAACTGTCTGTTCAGTTTTGTGGGACATCGTTTTCCATTATAAGAAATACCTTGTACCTTATAATAAATCAATAAATAAATAAATAATAATAATAATGCCCATTAACTAGTTTTTACGTACATAAAACTTTTAACCATACTATAGACAAAATGAGTATTTTGTTAACGGTAGAAGTTCGTTCTGTCTAAAACTGCTTACCACCACTCAAATCATACACAAACAAATCATTTCGTCGCTTGTCTACGAACTCTCATTAATTCGCTTTGACGATCCGTAATTGTTTGTAACTGTTTGATCAAAGTGAATCATTATATGCCGTCATTGCTTAGTTGATTGAGATAATGATTAGCTAGTTAATTCCGAACATGTCGCGCTTGCCAATACGTGGGTACCGTTCAATTCAATCAAAAGCTTTATTGTATACTTGTACAGTATCCAAAGTTATTGGGGTATTCAGGTGTAATGCTCATCATTTTCCATCGAATTTCAACGCTAATATCCTTTGACGTTCGAATCACAATATCATGCACCGACGTAGTAGACTAGTTTTGTGTGTAAGTAAGTATACGTATAAGACGTCTGGTATCGCGTCTTAGAAACAGGATTGTAGATGTCATTTTAGGTAATGAAAAATGAAAGAAAGAAAATAACATTTCCAGATGTAAAGGCACACCATAAATACAAAAAAGAAAAAAGAAGTACTTAATAATTAAATAAAACTAAAACAAGAACTTAATTTAATAAAACAGCATTAATAGAAAGAAATATAAAATTCTAATAGAAATATAAATAAAAATAAGAAATAAACCTAAAAAAATGCAAAATGTTTATTTGGGTCTTAAACCAAAAAAGATAAAATTGTGAATAAAATCGAACAATATAAAAATACCTGATCGAGGCTTAAAAGGCTGAATGCATCATGTGCATAATTTTACATATATTTTTAT
The DNA here is from genome assembly GCA_943138885.2 of Tholera decimalis. NCBI lineage: Eukaryota > Metazoa > Arthropoda > Insecta > Lepidoptera > Noctuidae > Tholera > Tholera decimalis. The sequence continues at coordinate 5,359,412 of OW964552.2, read as the reverse complement.
TAATTAAATAAATGAATTGCGGAGCGCTTGAATTCGGATAGAGCCCGCGATGATTCCACGGACACGTTAGATAAGGATTGTGAGGGCTATGTAGGACAAAATATAAATATACGAATGCAAATATTATTAGAGTAGAATACCGCGCTGTCTGGCACTTTGAATACTTTATTTCGCCTACGCATATGTGAATATGTCCTTACTTATAGTATTGTTCGTCAAATCATTCGAGCTCCTTTAAGTTCTAAGTGGAGCTACGCGATAACTGACAAATACTTACACTGTTTAGACAGGTCCACTCAAATCGTTGTATTTCTTTCCTCAAAAGGGCTTCAACAACTTAAACCTACATATATCGTCATAGGTTCTGACCAGTACGAATTGTCTAGACTTCAAAAGGGCCGTTGACCTCGTAAGTACTTTTGATGTTTTTTTTCCCAGAGTTGTCAACTAAGAAACACCGGCCTCATGTACTTAAAATTTAAAGTAAAACAGTTATCTATAACCAATTTACCAAAAAAAAAATCATTTATCATGTGAGGCTGCATTTGAATTAGTTTATGAGTCGACCCCATCATAGATAGGAAGAGCTTTGGCTAGCAGATGATAGAGATAGACGATTTCTTGTCTCTCTCACTCTTGTTTGAGATTCATGTAACCTTCACTCGTGAAATTGCTCATTCATCACATCAGATTTATGAATAATTTATTTTACAAAGTCATTTTATATTCATGTAAGTATGTCGGAGCCATTAAAAAGTAGATGTTTGAGCTCCATTGTATTCAAGGAACCGTGTCGTTGTCTGTTGATCGATGGCCTTTAGTGACCCGTGACGACCGACAGGGCAAACAATTGGTTCTGCGTTGTCCGAAATGCAATTGAGCTTGAGATGTATTGGTTTTGTAATTAATAATGTTATAGGTGAAGACAAATTCCATTTAAAATATCTTCAAATAAATCAAACGTAAAACTAGACGCAAAAATATGTTAGTCGATTTTTGTAAAAGAAAATTAGTCAGCATCATCTGCTAAGAACTAGCAATGTGGGTTAAATTCACATTACTAGCTATCTTGTTAACCCCTCCAAACACAACACTTTTTTTTTGTAATTTGCGGTTTTTGTCCAATAAGGATATGTCAACTCCATAAGAGTCAGTTCATATCAATAGTGTTACAAGAAGGGTTCTAACCCGCGACTTCTCGATGACGAGGTCGACACCTTAGCCATTAAGGTGTGTCCAAATATTGAGCAACAAGAGCGCGGCAGCAACACGCGGCATTTCTAGAACACATTTCTGCCGCGCTCTAATTAGGATAAAGCCGAGTAATAGTTGCACGGCAGTCGTCTTAACACAGGGCGGCGCGGCGGCGGGCCGCGCACGGCAGCCGCGCTCGATTGCCGCTCGATGTTTGGACACACCTCTAGGCTACTGACGCTTCATAATATTTTTTAAAGAGTTAATATTTTTCTTTTTACTTGCCAAACTTTTCAATGTCATAACTTCTAACTACCTATTATTAATAAACACCATTTCTATAGACACCAGTTTTTTTAATTGTTTATTAATTCATCTTATGCCAAACTGCAGTTGAATTTATCGGTAGTGTACTCGTAGAATCCTTGAATTTCACTTGTACTTGATGTTACTTAAATGGTGATCAGTTGTTGGGGTCATGGTTTCTCAGAGTGGGGACTCTGACCGCCCACTAATTGCCTAGAGAGGACGGTGGCACAGTGGTCACGCACGTGCACAGCAAGGTACAGGGGAGACCTAACAGTCTTCCCGAGGGTAGTGCCCTCAGAGGTGTTAACATGGAGCTCCACAGCGGTCTCCTAACAGAACCCGGGACTTTCCTCCATGTGCTGATAGTAATCACCGGTGTGGTTTTAGTGAGGTGAAAATCTCACACTCCGGGTCTTATCTCCAAAGACCAAACGCCTTTAGAAGGTTGCCCTTAAAAACAAAAAAAATGGCCAAGTGCGAGTCGGACTCGCCCATGAAGGGTTCCGTAGTAACTATAATAATATAATATACTTAATACATTTATTTGAAAAAAAAAAAAACAAAAAACCTTACAAATTTCTTAAAACTAGCTTATTTACAATTTTTACAACTATGCCAAATAACTTTGTTTTTCATAGTATTTGTATTAATTACAAAGTTATATTTGCGGTTTTAGAAAATATACTGTATCTCAAAAACTGCTGACTCGATCGCGTTCAAACCAATTTTGGTTGAAAGTTTACATTAAGATCTACAACATATGGTTTTTTTTAGATTTTTCACTTCATTATTATAGAAGTTAGAGGGGGACACACACATATTACCACTTTGGAAGCGTATATCTTTTAAACGATTAACTTTATGAAAAAGTCATTTTAGAAACCTTAATGTCATTCTTAAGGACCTGTCTATAGATACCACACACGTAAAGGTTTCATGAAAAAAAAAATATATTTTCAGTTTCAGTTCCATGTATGGGGAGCCCCCTTTATTTTAAATATTTTTTAAATTTTCTCTTAAAATCGGAAAGCGGTTTACAGAATACATGTACCTACCAAGTTTTACACGTATAGTCCTAATAGTTTCGGAATAAAATGGCTGTGACATACGGACGGACGGACAGACAGACAGACGGACAGACATGTCGAAACTATAAGGATTCCGTTTTATGCCATTCGGCTACGAAACCCTAAAAAAAACGAAGGTGTAAGGTTTGTTCTAAGGTCACTTGTAAGCAGTTCACATGCAAGTTGCATTGCATTTTTAACTGACATGGAGGAAACAAACAAACAAATCTACATGGTCACTAACATACATTCGAGTAGTTAAAACAATTACATTTTTAATAATTTTTAGCAAAGAATAGAACCGACTTCTATAAAACACTACAAAGGCAAAAATAACTTTAATTTCGGTAGTCGGTGTCACTTGTTTTGTATTTTCTTTTTTTTTGACACCGACTTCCGAAATTAAAGTTATTTTTGCCTTTGTAGTGTTTTATAGAAGTCGGTTCTATTTTTTGTTAACAATTTTTTAGTGGGTCGGTTTGTAATTTATCTAGTTACAAAAGCCAAAATGTCAACTATTTACAAAATATTGCTTTTCCCGGTGCAGAGCCGTCAATTTTTGAAGGAGTTCTCCTGGTACATCACTATCAGCTCTACTTCACCATGTGCATTGTGACGAGCATAAAGTGCTTACCATCTATATTCAAGTAATGTAATCGCAATCCACGAAATACTTATTATTGAGTATTTTCGGTGGCCATCTGGGGTCTTCATCATCAGTTCCACTTCCTCAAATGGTGCTTTTCGAGAGCAACTACACAAGGTACTATAAGAAATATCCAAAACGCTGTAGGTGTGCCTATAATATTTGAAGATTTCCCTCGATTTCTCCATGATCCCATCATCAGATCGAAACATGACGACAATGGGACCAACTAGAAAGTATACGCTTTCAAAAAAAAAGAATTTTTGAAATCGGTCCAGCCATCTGCGAGTAATGAGGTAACATACATAAAAAAAAGTTCAAGACGAATTGAGAACCTCCTCCTTTTTTTGAAGTCGGTTAAAAAGAGTAGCCATGGAGTTTCATTCCTGTCGGTTCTTCTCTATAAAAAAAATTAATAGTTTAAAATTGGACCGATTTAAGCAAAAATGTTCCAACCCACAACCTCGACAATTTTTGTGACCTATGTACTCCAAAATAAGGTATATTTTAACATAATTGGTTTGTGGTTTACAAAATATTTGCTTAAATCGGTCCAATTAATATATGTTAATGCGATACCAAAATAAATTAGGGGTTTTTTCGTCACCATTTATTTCACTATTCCAGCAAGTATGGATTTAATTTTTGGTAATATGTTTATTGACTATTTCATTAATACTTTGTCCGAAGGAAAACGCAATTGGGTTAAATTTGCTCCGTCGAATTTGATTCCGAAAAGACCTCTATTCTTTTTTATTATTCACTATAATTCTAAAATCCTAAGGAATTTCATTTCAAAATTGAATTCAAAATGTGCATAATAGGTAATTGAAAACTCTGACTGAAAATATTTTTTGATACATAGCTTAATTTATTTTTAAACAATTTTTATTTGGTTTGGCGCTTACGTTGTTTTATTTTGGTTCCAGCGTATTGTTGCGCTCTCTTTTTTTCGCACGTGGAAGTAATAGACTCTGTCACTTTCTTATGCCCGCCCAGTTCGCCTGCGGCCTTTGTCAGTGATAGACCTGTGTCGATTCCTCCCGCAACCGTGATTATAATTTTTTATCGAAATAGTTATTGTTTAGTCTTGTTTTCTGATTTTATTTATCTATATTTGACAAGTGAACAATGTTTATATAACATTAGTTTACCGATATGGGGAATAAGTATAAAAGACAACGAAAGGTGAAAAAATTGGCCAAGTGCGAGTTGGACTCGCCCATGAAGGGTTCCGTAGTAACTATAATAAATATAATATACTTAATATATTTATTTGGAAAAAAAAACAAAAACCTTACAAATTTCTTAAAAGTAGCTTATTTACAATTTTTACAACTACGCCAAATAACTTTGTTTTTCATAGTGTTTGTATGAATTACAAAGTTATATTTGCGGTTTTAGAAAATATACTGTATCTCAAAAAATATTGACTCGATCTCGTTCAAACTAATTTTGGTTGAAAGTTTACATTAAGATCTACAACATATGGTTTTTTTTAGATTTTTCACTTCATTATTATAGAAGTTAGAGGGGGGACACACATTTTACCACTTTGGAAGCGTATATCTTTTAAACGATTAACTTTATGAAAAAGTAATTTTAAAAACCTTAATGTCATTTTTAAAGACCTGTCTATAGATACCACACACGTATAGGTTTCATGAAAAAAAATATTTTCAGTTTCAGTTCCATGTATGAGGAGCCCCCTTTATTTTAAATATTTTTTAAATTTTCTCTTAAAATCGGAAAGCGGTTCACAGAATACATCTATCTATCAAGTTTTACATGTATAGTCTTAATAGTCTCGGAATAAAATGGCTGTGACATACGGACGGACGGACAGACAGACAGACGGACAGACATGTCGAAACTATAAGGGTTCCGTTTTTTGCCATTCGGCTACGGAACCCTAAAAACCGACATTTGGAACGCCTGAGGGATCATGCTCGTAAAATGACGGAAAATAATTGGCCAAGTGCGAGTCAGACTCGCCCATGAAGGGTTTCGTAGTAACTATTATAATATGATATAATATAATATGTATATTTATTTGACGAAAAACAAAACCTTACAAATTTCTTAAAACTAAGTTATTTACATTTCTTACAACTACGCCAAATAACTTTGTTTTTCATAATGTTTGTATGAATTACAAAGTTATATTTGCGGTTTTAGAAAATATGTTGTATCACAAAAAATGCTGACCCGATCTCGTTCAAACCAATTTTGGTTGAAAGTATACATTAAGATCTACAGACATATATTTTTTTAGATTTTCATTCCATTATTACAGAAGTTAGAGGGGGGGGAGGTACACATTCTACCACTTTGGGAGCGTATATCTTTTAAACGATTGACTTTATAAAAAGTAGTTTCAGAAACCCCTATGTCATTTTTGTAGACCTGTCTATAGATACCACACACACATAGGTTTCATGAAAAAAAAAAAAAATTTCAGTTTCAGTTCCATGTATGGTGAGCCCCCCTTTATTTTAAATATTTTTTTTTATAAAATCTGAAAGCGGTTTACAGAATACATCTACCTACCAAGTTTCACATGTATAGTCCTAATAGCTTCGGAATAAAATGGCTGTGACATACGAACGGACGCACGGACAGACATGACGAACTATGAGGGTTCCCTATTTTTTAATATTTACATACCAGTTTTATTTTACAGAGAAAAAATCACAGCGCCGGAGCAGACCTCGAATATTACATGTGATTCGGAAAACAGAAGATTAGAGTCGCCATTATAATTTTTAAATTTGGATGATCAACAGTGTCTAACTACTAACTTCTTGGAAAAAAATTAGTCAGTAAACTGTTTATTTCCTATTAAGATAGAAAGAAATACATTAGCGCGGATTGTCTTGTTCACAAACTAAACTAAAGTTCAGTGCATCTTTTTCTTACTATTTCATTATAAAAGGACAGAAAATATTAGTTTCTTTCTGTCAAATTAGTCAGCGCCTGACTTAAATTGACGTATTTTTAGTAACCAATTTTTTAATCGAGTCTAAAATTGTCTATGGAATATCTTAATTTGACAGGACTAAACTAATATTTTTCTTCTGCTTTTTTCTTAATGAAATAGAAAGAAAGTGCGTTGCCAGGGCCAAAATTCGTGGTGGCAAGGCATCTGCCGGAGATTTTTCACTCTTACTTTAAAGGTGGCAGACGGGTCATATGTGGAAAAGAACACAGAAGCCGACAGAGAGTTCCAAACCGATTCGAAGACCGGTCGAAGTCCGACCGAAGTCCGACCGACAAAGTGCGCACAATAAATGTAGAGGAGAATTACATAGTATGACAAAGTGGTATATTGACCAAGTGAGGATGGTGCCCTGTAGTACGTCTGGTATATTAATACTGAAAGTCATTACCAATGATATTGCCGTTATTCATGAAATCAGTCATCGTGTTTTTTTTTCTATATATTTTATTTCTATTTATCAAAGTAATCACCCATGCAATCGATGCATCTTTTCCAACGCACTGGTAGCTTATTGATACCCTTCTTGAAGAAATCAGTTGGACGGGAGGCAACAAATTCTGCAAAGGCATTTTTACTGCCTCTATGATGTTGATTTTTTTCCGAGAAGTTTAGAATTCAGGAAAAAGTAGAAGTCTGTAGGTGCAAGGTCTAGTGAGTACGACAGATGGCGGAGAACTTCCAACACCAGCTCTTGTAACTTGTAGACCGTCTGCTGTGTAGTATGAGGACGCGCGTTGTCGTGCAAGAGCAGCGGAGCCGAGCGATTGACCAAAGCTGGTTGGAGATGTGCGAGCTTCTCCATAATTGTGTTCAGTTCTGCAGTAATGCTCATCCTGTTTGGTAGATAACTCATTACACCAGGGTTAGACCACCAAACAGGGACCATCACTTTTCTAGGGGTCAGTTTTCGTTTAGGAAAACGTTTAGATGCTAATCCAGGATCTAACCAATTTCGCTTACGATTGTCAAACAGGATCCATTTTTCACCGCAGGCAACAAAATTATTTCGTTTGTGTGCCTGTTAAGCAGTGCAAGGTACGTCTCGATGCGTCCTTCGCGGTGATGATCACTGAATTCGTGGGGCAGACGTCAAGCTTTTTTACCTTGCCAATTTGACGCAAGTAAACCAATATTGTTTTGATACTAGCGTTGGAAGCTGCTTCTAATTCAGCCGCAGATTGGGTGTCATCAGCTCCCACAATCGCCTTTAATTCGTTATCGACAACCAAAGGGTTCAGTTTTCAGGTCGAAATTTCCAGATCGGACACGAGCAAACTAATAACGGGTGGTGCATTCATTTTTAGAGTTCGTTTTGTAAACGTCGTTGAGGTTGTGGGCCGTAGGTACAAGGGGCACGGTTATGCCAAACTTTGAAACAAGAATTCCAAATTATAAAATAAAATTAATTTGAAATTATAATTATTAGCCAAAACAATATGATTATCGAAATCAAACTCAACATATTTCTTTCACATAGGCCCACATGGGCACTTACAATACGTCAGAAGTTAGTGCATGGTTTGAAATTGGTCGTTTTCTAGGGAGAAAAACCGGCAAAAAAACTCCACAGTATCCATGATACAGATTAAGAGGACAGTATATGATTTAATATTATAATTTGAAATTGCCAGTACGGCAAAATAGCGAATTCATAGGTAAAGCCCTGTTATTAAATATCAAATATTTATAAATTATTTAAAAATTAAACATAACTGACAACGAGCAGTACTGAAAGTGATGCTCTTTAAACCAAGAGACTTCTCTACTGACCAGCTATATTCTGACGCACAAATCCTCACAGTCAGACAGCTATATATCCTCCGTTCTATCCAGCGAAGACACCGTACTCTTCCTCTAGACAAAAACCTACTTCAAAGGCGCAAAGGTTTTCCAGTGTGCAAAGCAATCCCTTGTCGATATGCATTTGCAAGTCGTCAATTTTTAGCACAAAGTTCACGTATTTATAACAAAATTAATAAAATTATTTCCATTTATAGACTCACCACTCACGAATTAAAAAAAACTTAAGAACTGGCTACTTCATTTATCTTATGACGAAGCAGAAAAAATATTGTGTATCGAAACTTAAATTTATTTATACTCCTATGGAATCATACTATCTCTCATTCACACATAATCACACCGTCGCCCACACACGCATATACACACACCTACTCACACACAAACCTTCCAGACACTCATAAACACACACACAACCTTCTTTTGCTGTTGACAACAGAAATATTGTAACAGAAATGTCACGGTCGTGTTATTTATTGCCAATGCCGAAATATCTCCGACTCCTAAGATACAGGTCTGCGTACCTAGTTTAGGTGCCGGAAATCTGACACTAATTTTTAGATTTGCTGTACAACCTACTGTTTTTCTTTTATGTATTACGTGTCTTTTCTTATGTACAAATAAATTTCATCTTATCTTATCTTATATTGAAGGAAAATATGCAAAGACTTTACAAACTAGCAGTTGGGTAAAAAGAAGCCTATCACACTTCTCAAGCTTCAACCTACTTCAATACCAAATTTTATCTTAATCCACCCAGTACTTTCAAAGATTAGCGCATTCAAAGAAACAAACTTTACTGCTTTATAATATTAGTGTAGATTTCTTAAATTAGGAGCATTGTAGGATCATATCATAATCAGATTACTTTCAATTATTATAAGTACGATAAGTCACAAATTTGAGCGGACCATCCAGAGTGCAAACATTTGTCAGTTATCGTGTAGCTCAACTTTGAACTTAAGGAGCTCAACGATCTGACGAACAGTATCAAAGTAAGGACATTTGGGTAGGTAAGACAAATACTCAAACAGCCATACATCAACTATAAATTATAATGAAAATAACATAAAAATAAATAATAACCTACATATTCCTCACATTCATAATAATAAAAATATAAAAGATCAAAAAACGAAAAAAAAAATTAATTAAATACAAAGTAGGTATATACAATACTTTAGAAAGTCAATCATTAACTCAGCAAAATATATTAAAAAAGAGCACATAAGTACGTATATCATTGGAGAAACTAATTCCCAAGCCTTTTAATCCTCAATATAATCTTTGACTGTGTAAATAGCTTCCTGAAATAGCTTACGTTTTATAAATAATTTGAATTTGATTAGAATATGTTACTTATCACTTAATAGCACACTAAATACCCATACTCACACACAGTTGTGACAATTAAACACCAAGTTTGTATTTAGATGACAATAACAAAATTGTGGCGGTACAACCCAACGCAATAGGGTAGTTTCCTGTGTTACAAAATAATTATTTTATTTGGTTCATCAGGTAGAATTTCAAAAAATATTGATCACGTATTTTTTGCCCTTTCAAGTCAAGAAAAATTCACAAAATGGAAAGCTTCAAAGTATAGGAGTGGGGGCTGCTGACGTCACACAGTGCCAAGAATTATACCGGAGTGTGACGTCACGCGAAACTTCAACTCACTGTATCGTCTTAATTTTTCAATTACGTGAAATAAAAAAAAATACGTATCGAATGTTTTTTGTTAAACTACGTGACGGACTAAGTAAAATATTTTAGGAAACTACCCTACGCCCTTCCTAGGGGTATTAAGTATTTTTTAACACTGAATACCCGATCATTATAAGAGACAAGGGAATTCCCTGCTTCGTTCTCGATAGTCGCATATACGGATTGGCCGATTATGGCGTTGCCAAAATTGTGTTTGAATTTTACATATTTTCGATTTATTATATAATATAGATTTAAAAGTATCGTCTATTTTATTAATGAAAACTGGCAGGGGGGCCCTTATATCCATGGGGCCCTGGGCTGCAGCTCAAATAGCCCATAGGTAGATCCACCTCTGATGCAAGCAAGCATGCAACATGCAGCAGGCATAGAGACAAAAACATCATTCTGCTTCCGACGCTCGCCCGCGACAGTCGTGCCGCTCCGCGCTCTCGATCGTTCCGTGCCTGAGTCATCGCTCCGTTCGTCACGCCCGCCGTGACGTCACTCGTAGTCGCCGACTACGACGCCTGGTCCGGATCCGCCTTTTTCGAGGCGGTGAAGGATATCGTGCTTCTCTAACAGAGATTGTCAAAAACAATTTGGTTTGGCCCCTTCAGGGTAAAACCACAGTTTCGTGGTCCTTGGTTGGAAACCTCACGGTGTCAACAATACCAAGGGGGTGCTGACCCGACGCACCCGCTGATCCCCTTCAGGGTGAAGCAGTCAATTGGAGTCGAGTGCTAGGTTTTGGCCTTGGGGGATCTCCTAGTCAAACCTAGTTACTGAGTTCTCTTCACAGCATACACACCTAGTGTCGGTTGGGTGTATCTACCCCTTCGCACTAGACCCAATAGGGCCCGGTACGCACATTAAGATTGGCGACCGGATTACAAGCTTAGGGCACACCATTAGGCACACACCTCCCTGCTATCCCCGCAGGGAGCGAACTCACCTCCGGGTCATTCCCGCCCGGAGGGTTAGGCAAATAGGGCCCCTCAGGCCACATCAGACGGCAACACAGCTACCGAGTTTGTCTGGGTTTCTCTTCTCGGTAGCGAAGTGTTAGGAGAAACTCCGGGGCAGGGCTCTTTGGGGACCGTCTGCTCGGGGAGCTCACGTTTGACGTGTCTCCTCGAGGCGCTTATGTTAGGTTTAGGAGAATAGGATCCCCACTTTTACGCCTCCAACATGGAGACCTTAGAGACTCTATCCGCTCAGGTAAAGTACCTATCCGATAGGCTACTTAAAACCACCGAGGTTTTAGGGCTTATTATATTTAAAAACCCCGACTTAAAAAAGGAGTTTGAGGAGGAGATTGACTCCATCAAAATCAATCCCATGCTCAAACACCACCCCGCGTTGCCACCCATCCCGCAGCCGGAGATAGATCCCACCCCCGCGCCCATCGCAGATAGGTCCCCCTCCCCCCCAGACGTCGAAATGGACTCTGAGGAGGAGGAAAAAGAAAAAGAGAGCTCGGAAGGCGAGCGCTCGGAGCGCGCAGAGAGCATGCACTCTGGGCGCTCGGAGCGAGCGGAGTCCGAGCACTCCTCCTCCGATCAAACCTCTTCCTCCGACGATTTTATCCTCGTCGAGGGAAAGAGGAAGAAGAGGTCGCAGGCCTCGTCCTCCACTCAGGCCCCTAAGGCCAAGAAACCCTCCCCTCCCGAGCCAGCACGCTTAGTGCAGAGCCAGCCCTCCACTTCCTCGGCCACTAGGCCCAGCCCTACCCAAACCCCAGTCGTCAGCGCCTCAGTGCGCAAGACCATCCCTCCCCCACCCATATTCATCCACGATAAGGGGGCTTGGACAAACGTGTCCAAAGCGTGTGGCGAGCAACGTATCGCCTACACGAATGCCCGCGCCGTTCAGAACGGCATAAAAGTAGGGTTAGCGACAGCTAACGACCACCGCGCGCTTTCGAAGCTTCTCAAGGCTCGAAATATCCCCCACCACACTTATACGCTCCATGAGAGCAAGCCCGTTCGGGTGGTCCTCTGCCGGATCCCCAGTGAGATCCCCACCACCGAGATCGTCTGCGACTTAGAGTCACAGAACATCCCGGTGATTGAGGTGCACCGTATGCACGGCAGAGGTGGCAGGGCGTCTAACAACGTCCTCGTCATCTGCCACCCCGTCTCCGAAGGTCCCCACCCCATCTTTGCGCTGAAGACTGTATGCAGTCTCTCAGGAATACTCATTGAGAAGCCACACAAAAGTGGCACAGTAGGCCAATGCCACCGTTGCCAGTTGTATGGGCACGCGCAACGGAATTGCTTCGGCAAACCCCGGTGCGTAAAGTGCCTGGGCGATCACGGCACTGCGGAGTGCAGTCGCCCAAAAGATAGGTCCCAATGCCCAGACCCGCCCAGCTGCGTGCTGTGCGGGCAATCGGGCCACCCCGCCAATTACCGAGGCTGTCCGAAAGCCCCGAAAACCTCCGCCCCTAAACTGGCAACGCGCGCTAGCGCACGCCAGGGACGAGAGTGTCCTACACTCTCGTCTGAGCTCCCCCAGACCCTCAGTCCCCAGCGTCCAACTCCTTGGACGGCGGCGAATCACGCCCAAAACTTCCCGGCACTAAGGCCGAAAGTCCCTGGGCTGATGGATCAACCCATCATGCCCTCCGCCCCGGTTGTTGTGGCTTCTCAGCCCCCACCCCCTCCCCAGTCACTCCCTCGCTCGGATGAGCCGGAACTCGATGCGTTCCTCATCCTTGGGAATACTTTCAGTTTCTTTCAGTCCCCCCGCGCCATCCAAATGGCAAAGGAGGTCGTGGCTTGCAGAAGTGTTGAATCCCTGATTCAGGTATACTATAAGTATCCTGATGTAAAAAGCCATTTTAACAACCTTTTTAAACAGCCATAATGTATAACACGGCTAGTAAAAGATTAAAGCCCCGATCCCTAAAGCTAGGTTACTTCAATGCCAATGGCATCACTAATCAACGGGACGAGATCGCGACTTTCCTTCGCGATCATAGTCTCGACATCCTTCTGGTCCAAGAGACCTTCCTCAAACCCCACCTTAGGGATCCCAAGGTAGCCAACTACCGGCTAGTTAGGAACGATAGGACTAGATGCCACAGAGGTGGCACTCTAATATATTATAGGAACTCCCTGCACTGCATCCCTATGGATCCGCCGCCCCTTGCCCACTTAGAGGTATCCGTTTGCCGGCTAGGCATGACGGGCCATCCCTCTATCACAATAGTATCCGCGTATCTCCCACCGCACAGCGACGTAGATTCAAATTCTTCGATAAACGCCTCACTACGAAGCGACCTTACAGCCCTTCTTGACATGAGTGACTCCGTCCTTATAGCGGGGGATCTCAATGCCAAACATCCCGCATGGTGTAGTCGTATTACCAACCCCCGTGGGAAGGTACTATACGACCTTTGCACACCTCTCCACATAGATATCATAGGTCCTATGCGGCCTACTCATTATCCGTTCGAGCCATCCCACTTGCCCGACGTACTCGACATTGCCCTCCTGAAGAATGTGAACTTACGTTTGCACTCTTTAGAGACGGTAGACGAACTTGACTCTGACCATAGACCGGTGATCTTGGAGTTAACTCCGAGATCGGGTCCCTATGACCCTAACCGCCCCCCTCCCACACAGGTGATCACTGACTGGAGGAAAGTAGGCGAATTGCTGAAATCCAACACGTCTCCTCACCTGGACAAGATCCCCGACCACATCCAGTCCGCCGCCGACACGACGGCTGCGATCGACTCACTCACGGAGCACGTACAATCTGTCTTGAACGACTGTTCAAAGGAGATTCCGGTGTCAGAGCACTGGCGCCGGAAACTCCCGGACGATGTACGGGCCCTGCTGACTGAGAAGAACGCAGCAGTCCGTGCCTACAGATCTTTCCCCTGCCAGAATAACAAAACTTTCATGCGGTACTTACAGCGCAAAGTAAGTAACAGCATCAGAGAGTGGCGTGAAGCCGGCTGGGACAAGACCCTGAGCGAACTGGAACCCACCCACCATGCCTTCTGGCAACTTCAGCGGAATATGCGCGCCACTGAGGTTGCCTCAATGCCTCCCCTTATCCGCCCGGACAAAAGCATTGCCTTCGACGACGAAGACAAAGCCGAATGCCTAGCCGACAGCCTGGAGGCACAGTGCTCTCCCAGCTCCCAACCAGTCGACCCAGCCCACCTTGCCCACGTGGATGCTGAGGTCGAACGTAGATCTGCCCTACCCCCTGTCGAGGACCCTGATGCTCCCCTCCCCCCCGTCACGGAGGACGAGGTGGAGGAGATCATCAAGAAACTCAAACCTAGGAAAGCTCCCGGGACTGACAGACTGACCACTAGGGCACTTAAACTCCTCCCACGTACGATCTTAGTCCTACTGACTGCCATCTTCAATGGCGCCTTGTCCAACAACTTGTTTCCACAAGCTTGGAAAGAGGCTATAGTGATAGGTATCCCAAAACCCAAAAAGCCCAAGAACCTCCCGACTAGCTATAGACCCATTAGTCTGCTCAGCGCCCTCGGCAAGGTCTACGAGCGGATTATTCTTAATCGGCTCAAGGACTTTGTCGAGGCCAAGAGCCTAATCCCTAACGAACAGTTTGGCTTTAGAGCCCATCATTCCAGTGTCCACCAAGCCCACCGCATCGTAGAGCACATTAGCGGCCGTTTTCAACGCGGTCTGGTGACGGGGGCCCTATTCTTTGATATAGCAAAGGCTTTCGACAAAGTCTGGCACAATGGCTTAATTTATAAGCTTTACCAACTAGGTGTGCCGGACCGTCTCGTGCTCATCATTCGAGACTTCCTGTCGAACCGCTCCTTCAGATATCGTATCGAAGGAGCGCTTTCCACTCCCCGCCCTATCAGAGCCGGCGTCCCTCAGGGCGCCGTGCTCTCCCCCCCACTCTTCACGCTATTCACTAGCGATATCCCCAAAAAGCCCCCAGTAGAGTTATCCCTGTTTGCCGACGACACGGCCATCTACTACTCGGGACATAATCCCGTTAGCATCGCTCATACCCTCCAGACCTCAGCCAACGCACTAGGCGATTGGTTTAGGAAATGGAGGATTGAGGTAAATCCCGACAAAAGTCAAGCAGTCCTGTTTCGCAGGGCTCGCCAGCATAAAAAGTTCACCCCCCCACGCCCGATCACTATGTTCGGCAAGCCAATCCCTTGGGAGAAGCGAGCCAAATACTTAGGTGTGATCCTCGACCAGTTTCTCAACTTCAGCGAGCACATAAAGTCGGTTCGCTCGCGAGCCGCTTTCGCTCTCGGTAGGCTCCACGCCCTGCTGAATAAACACAGCAAGCTCTCCCTTAAATGTAAAATCCGAATATACACGACATGCATACGTCCTATCATGACGTATGCCTGTCCAGTATTTGCTCATGCCAGTCCCAATCAGATCCATAGGATGCAAGTCGTTCAGAACCGTTTTCTCCGAAAGGCCACGGGCGCGCCCTGGTTCTGTAGGAACGAGGATCTCCACGTAGACCTCAAACTCCCGACCATAAAGCAAGTGTTGAAACGCATGTCAGTGCGTTACTTCACCTCTGCTGAGACCCACACTAACCCCCTGATCGTATCGGCCGCCCGATACAGACCCTCCAAGATTTCTCGGGTTCGTCGCCCGCGTAACATCCTAGACGAGCCTGACGACCCCACCACCATCCGACAAGAGAGCAGTAGGGAAACCAGCACTCTTAGAAGACACAGATACAGAACGCGTTCCTTATTCCGGCCTCGCCGACGAGGCCCATCGCGACGTCCGCGTACTGGTAATGAAAATCCTCCCCGACCTTTGCCAAACGAGCCAGCCCGCGATGCTGAGCCAGTAGCAATAAATACTCCCGTAAATAATATGACCCAGCCTGTCTCTTTGCTGCCCTCCCGAAATGACCCCGCTATGCCGAGGCCCGTACTCCACAGGGAGTGCCCTTAGCGTGCGGTCATTAGTTTTTAAGTATATTTTAGTTTGTAAGCCCTGGCTGGGGGCCTTTAATTTATTAGAGGTCACCACAGGAAAGTCCGGTTAAGTAGACTCACAGCCTTAGTGTGCTGATCTACAAGTGGCCCTACCTAAAAAAAAAAAAAAAAATAAAAAAAAAAAAAAAAAAAAAAAGCAGCAGGCATAGTTTCTGTCACGGCTCCGGTGCTGCAGGGCTCCGGCGGTCCCATGCAAGCTTATCCTCGCAGATGTGTTTCACGCTCACCACCGCGGCTACGGCTTGCTGGCTGGCTTCGCCGACCAGCCTCAGCCGCGGCGGCGAGTGTTAAAACCACCTGCGCCTCACCTCGCGGGCCGCCTCGCCCCTCCGCGCCTACGCGATTTTAAATAACACTCTAGGGGTAGGACAGACATGGAACATACGTGGAATCGGTTTCGCAGCAATTCGTTTCTGTCACGCCGCTTCCGCAGCACGCTCAATCAAATTGCTCGCAATATTATATATTTTAAACGATAGGTTTAATGATTTTCGATTAAATAAACGTTATATCCAATAACGTTATACGAAATAAGTTTTAGAGTATATAAATGTTATGTCTAAAGAAATTACATCAACAGTTGGTATAACTCACTATCTTGTGAACGTTATTGAAATGAAAATATACCAAATAACTTTTTATGATATGAGACGCACCCCGCTAAATCAGTACGGATTTGTTTCGAACAGACCAGTTAAAAAACCGTGTTCAATTCAATTGCACACTATTTTGTAAAACCTGTTTTAACGTTGCTTGACCGCAAAAACGTACTCATTTGACGCGAGTTGAGCACGGGTTGGTTGAATTGTGTAGTAATACAAAAGCGTGTGTATTTCGCGAGACCGATGTCGCCAGTTGGACACGGAAAGGGAAATACGCGACGATGATTTGGTGCATTCACTAGAGGTCAGTGAAGATGTTGAGCCTCTACCATATGAAATAGAGATTGAAAATAATGATATGACTGGTAGATCCTCGGTACATGAGAGATCCGTGATCCAGAATATGTAATTAATAAAAATAGGAGCAAGGATACAAACAAAGAAAATAAAACACGCGGGGGAAATGTCTCTGATGAAATATTAAATGAAGGCGAGAGACATGTATTCCAAGAAAATAGTGTAGTAATTTTTAATTTTTAGTAATTTTTAATTAAATCTCTGACTTTTATTCGTAAGAAAATATCCATCAAAAAATTTAATTGGATGAATAATCTTTAATTAATTAATAATAAATTAATAGTTTAAAAATCACTAGAAAAACACGCTTTTATAAGTGCACGTAAAAACAAAAAATTTGTTCGCGCTTTTCCTTTTTTTTTGTAGCCTCCGTTTTCTTTGTGTTGCTGTTTCTTTTTTTATATTATTCCCACGAGTAGTGAACAATTAAACGGTCAATCACCCCAGAGGATTTGAAAGTGACATCACAAAAAGTTGACAAAAAGGTTAAGAAAACCGATAACGGATTTTCTTTAGGTTTGTTATCCTGAAACCTGATCCTGTTTGAAACCTGATCGTGTTCAAAGTCCATTACGTGGCTTTTCTCACAAGTACAAACACGACTATGATACGATATTCCATCATGGAATGCCACTGCCTATCTTCCGGCTTCATCATCAGACCTTGAAACCTAATTGTGGTCAAAGTTCATTATAAGACTTTTCTAAGAAATCCAAAACAGCTATGATACGATTTTCCATCATGAAGTTCCAGTTCATATCTTCCGGCTCCATCATCAGATCAGTTCGACAGTACCATATTATTGTATTGTCATCAGAACTACATACAGTTGCTAATTTTCATTACGCTACGACCCTTGGAAGATGGTTAAAGTAGTTGCCTTAGATTCCATTACATAGTTAGTTACATACAGGTCGACCTAATAAAAGCGTGTTAAAAAGCGTAGTTTTGAAGCAACTTTTTGTTACTACTCATTTTAAGTAAATTAATTAAATAAAATCATAGTAAGAATTTGGTTACTACACTAGTAGTTCTTTTTCTTAGGTCAATATGATCATTTACTGTTACGGTCTGTTCATTTACACACGTTATATTATTTTTTGTCATTCTTAAATAAAGTAAAACACTAAATACCTAACAATATAATGAATAAGTTAGTTTAATTCAGATTAAAAAGAAATGTATTTGATTTTGGCGACTCCGTGCCTTCTCTATTCTAAAACATCAAAACACACAAACTACATCGCAAACTCACCGCGAGCGTGCGCTCGAGTTTGCAATGTATTCTAGCGGGGGTGCTCCCCGCGTCTTCCGTTAAGCTACGCCCCTCGAGCTATGTCTTATTTTTTACGTATCACCTTAAGACGATCTAATGAGCCCAAACTCGATATATTTACTAGTAGGCTGTCCAAGATTCCATCATCAGACCAGCTCGAAGGTACCATAATATTGTATTGTCATCTAATCTTTATATAATTGCCAAGTTTCATGATGATACAACTATTAGAAGTGCGTGTAATTCAGATTCTCAGATTTTATTACATAATTATTTTTTAGTTTGTTACAGTTCGACCTAATAAAAGCGTGTTAGAAACGACCAATTCCGAACCGTACACTAGTTTCTAACGTTTTATAAGTGCTCATATTGGCTTATGTGAAATAAAATATTTTGACTTTAATATTTTTACATTATATTATGGGATATTATGATTAATTTCTCGGTCAAGACCCACAATGATGAAAACGCCGCCTTAGACCCGCCTACATTGTTAAATGACCCATTTATCTCGGAAGCCATTTAAAACTTTCGTGGTAAGATGATTTCTTGTTAACATTGTTAGTTTTTTCGCCTTGTATTTTATCGATAGAATTTTCAGCAGGCTATGACGCAGTTTATTTTCAGTAGGCTGCGGCTTTTGTGTCTTCATTCCGTCAATTGATAGATTATTCTTCTCATATACCTATCACTATATCATAATAGCAGTTGCTCGCGACTTCTTTCGCGTGGGAAGTTTTTCCCGTGTAAATCCCGGTCCCGTGGGAATTTTGCAAAATCCCGTCTTAGGAAGCATCTACGTACCTACTAAAAGGAACCCCCATGCAAAATTTGAGAACCCTACTACTTGTAGTTTCTGAGATTTCGTGATTAATCAGTGAGTGGTATTTCGCTTTTATATAGATTATTTTGTGAAGCTAAAACTTTGTAAGCAATTTATCACATTAAAACAAAATCATATTGAGAAGGAGTGCAGAATATAATTCTTCAATAATGCATTTGTATTTACTAGCTGTGCTCGTGACTTCATTCGCGTATTAGATTTTTCTCGTGTAAATCCTGATCCCGTAGAAATTCCGGGAAAAGAATAGTAGCCAATGTTTGTTGCGCTAAAACATCCTCTATCTACTAATGAATTAGCGTATAATATTCTAGAGATCGAGACTGCCTGGACAAACAGACAGACATCCATTTAAAAGAGTTTGTGTTTTAGTTTCGTGAACTAACTATGTATACGTTTGAGAAAACAGTTATTTGGAAATCATAGAATTTTATTTAAATTTATAGCTTTAAATCTAACGTATTTTTTTTCTCTGTTCCAGATTATCTCGGCTACAAGTAACAGTGTGTGTGAGAAAATGATTCAGTGACGTGTTACAGAATAGTGTTAGTGTTGTGTACAAATATGTGGTCAAGATGAAGTTGTGGAAAAGCCTCAAGATATCGATAGGTAGTCGCAGCGACCCTAAGTCTTACTCCCAGGAGTTGCCGCAGTGGGGTGGGCAAGGATATGAATTGGATGGTGAGTTTAACTTGATTTTTATAACATAACCTGCCTTCTTTCCTACTGCTGAGACACAGGGCCTCGTCTTTATGAAACGGAATGTGCCATGATCCACGACGCGAGCCCAGTCGGCTGACCCATTTCAAAACCTAGTTAGGAACACATTTTATAAAGCTCATTTTTGGAAACGTTTTGGGAATACTTTCATTGTGCATACGGCTAAGGAGTGGAATTCCCTGCCAGAGTCTTGTGTTTCCCGATAGCTATAATCTAGGGGTATTTAAGACAAGAGTGAATAGGTTACTTATAGGTAAGCGTGCTCCATCTTCGACCACATCATCACTTACCATCAGGTGAGATGGTGGTAAAATGCCAACCTGTTGTCGAATAAAAAAAAGAAGAAAAAAGAAAAATCTTGTTTACAAATTGTATTTACTCACCATATAAAAAAACAGCGTTTTAAACTCACATAAAAGCAAATATATTTAAGCATCGATACCTTGTTACTGAAATATTCACCTTCAAACCTAGCAAATAACTTTATCAATTCAAATGTATGCTATAATAAATCAGATATCTATTTAAGTTCTCCTGTAGAATGTCGTTTAAGACCTTACTAGGTTTTGAAATAGGGTAGTCGCAGTGTTGGTAGGTGGATGTGGCATAATATCTTAATTTTTTGGTCCATGCTAGTTTCTTCAAGATGTTTTCCTTCGCCGTTTACTGTTTTTATACATACTTAATCATTTAGCGAACTTGCCTTTGAAATAGTAAATATTTTAACCTAGCCACGACCTTACCACTTTTCATTGTTCATCATGGCGGGTCCTACCTATCAAAATTAAAATTTCAAAGGTATAGGTTCCGCTTGAATATTACCGTTGTTGAGTTATGGACATTAAAAATCTAAAACTATTGATTAAGAAATATGATCGTTTCTGTTGAAGGATAGGTAGTATTATTTCACCAAATTCATATAAAAGTTTAAAACATATTTCGCTAATCTGTTAATACATTCGGATTTATATGAGAATTCGATATGAAATTACAGCTGTGCTTATTAAAATTGTTGCCATACTCACATGCCGGTTACGGATTAAGCTCGTTAATCATTTTTTGAACGGTCAACACAAAAAATCTGTGATGATACAAGACATCGTTTATCAAACTTTGAAGATAGACGAGTGAGTATTGCTGACAAAAAAGGAGTGAATGAAGAACAGTATATGAAAGTCACATGGGAACTTAAAAAGATAGAAGGAAAGTGTTAAAACAATCTTACAGCAATATAATTATTTAGTGGGCTAGCTATTGTCTACAACTTCGTTCTTGTCGACATTCCGCAAATGTATATCGACGGTTAAAAGGAAATAGGGTATAAGCGACAGAAAAAAAAAATGTTCAGGAGAGCCGTACAAAGTTTAGAATTTTAGAAAAACTGATGTATTTTTGTATTAAAACATCGTGAAAGCTAAAACAGTTTTTAATTTTCCAATCGGGAAATATGATAAAATAAAAGGTAATAGAAACAGTCGGCTTTCAAAACAATACCAGTCCAAAGTCGCTTATACCTTATTTCCTTATAACCGCCGGTATATAAATTATAAAGTATTATTCCAAAATATAAACGAAATAATAAAATGTTTAAAATCATAAGGTGAATAATAAATCTATTTCGCTTAGATCTACATTAAGTTCAGAGCGAGGTGTTTGGCTTCCCCCCGCGACGTTTTATATGTACCCATGTAGGCCTGTGTACATCATAATTATGGTGAGGGAAGTTGGTCACCCGTCCATGCACGTACCACGACAAGCATTGCTTAACCTTGAAACCTTCCCGTGCGGCTATTATTACAGTGTGAACGTGTCACACGTACACGTGTACACGAGTGAATATGTCGATGTAAAAAAAACATGAACATATAATAAATTTTACATTTCGTAACAAACAATAATTAAATTAAATATACGTGTAGCGATTACGTGAATAACATGTTATGAACCCAACACTTTATGAAATATAAAGCCAGTAAATTGTGGGCTAAACAAAATATTGCGTACCCTTTAGGCACACATTTTGGTCAAATCACATTTTTTCCTCGTCACTGTTAAGGCGTGGGTACACTGTTACCCTTTAGTCGAGTTCAGATGACAAGGGATTGACCGTTTTGGGTCTGCATTTGATGTATCGTCCTTCTTGATCATATTTTTTATTCTATCTCTAGATTTGGGTATGAAACTTTCAGGTCTACCAAAAATTAAAAGGATATTTAAACTAGCATAATATAAATGAAATTGAGATAAAATTAGTATAATCTCGGGAAAATTAACACACAATGGAGTCCATTTATTATGTTTCTTTTTTATTTATTGATAATAGGCTCGCGTTTGACCACCATCTCACCTGATGGTAAGTGATGATGTGGTCGAAGATGGAGCACGTTTGCCTAACAGTAACCTATTCACTCTTGACTTAAAGACTCCCAGGTTATAGCGATCAGGAAACACAGACTCCAGCAGGGAATTTCACTCCTTAGCCGTACGCACAATAAAGGTATTCCCAAAACGTTTAGTACGTATGGGTGGGGTGTCCACCATGTAATGATGGCGCATCACCGTTTGTCTTGTAGTCCGATGATGGAACGGGCTTGGCGGAATTAGATTGTGTAATTCCATCGCACACTCCTCGAAATGTAACCAATAGAAAACCGATAGACTAGCAACTCGTCGTCGATGTTCAAGGCTCTGGAGCTTTTATTCGACCAGTGTATCGTTGGCAATGAGACTTTTGGCCCGTTTCTCAATAAACTCAAGCGCATCTAGTTGGTACTTGGCATATCCATCCTAAAGATGAGAGCTCCATACACGACCGAACCTGGGCTTGATAGAGATTGAGCAGCTGTTCGGGTGTGAAGACCAACTGTTTATTATAAGGTAACTGCAGTGCGAAGTTTGGTTTTAATTTAAATTGTCTGGCGGCATAATTGCATGTGCTGAAAGATGTAATTAGAATAAAGACTGTCTATAAAAAATGTCAGTAAAAAGTTTGGATATAATGATGTCTTTTACCGACATGTCACATCCGACATCAATACATCGTCTGCTTATCATTTTCCCAACTATGATTACCAATATGATGATAAGAGATAGATGAGGTCTACGATGTGACGAGCGAACCCAGAAGATGCCTATTTACTCTTGCTTTAAAGGCTGAAAGGTCATAAGTGGCAGGGAACACAGAAGGCGGCAGAGAATTCCACAACTTGGCTGTGCGCACAATAAATGTGGAGGAGAAGCGCTTTCAGGCTAATCTGATGCAGCTGAGACCTAGTGTTTTACAGGGAGCGATTGCCTGTCTATACCTTCATAGCCCAATAGCTGGGTACCTCTTCGTAAGACTAGTGTCGAGATTTTCTGGTTCCTGATTAACTGTGTGTGATGTGCACATAACAGCTGGGATCAACGAATTAACATGCTTTTTGAGGCATTGAGGAATACATGTTCCGAGGACCGGGACACTTGACTATTTGCAAATGTTATGATATGACATTTCAAAATCCCATACATTTTTTCACACCGTCTACAGCCGTACATATATTACACTAGCTTGTGCCAGCGGCTTCGCCCGCGTGGGAAGTTTTTCACGTGTAAATCCCGATCCCGTGGGAATTTCGCAAAATTCTTTCTTAGCGGATGCCCACGTCATAACATCTACCTGCATGCCAAATTCCAGCCCGATCCGTCCAGTGGTTTGAGCTGTGCGTTGATAGATCTCTATGTCAGTCAGTCAGGCAGTCAGTCACCTTTGAGTTATATATATTTAGATATATTTGTAATTTTTTGATAGGCAAATACGTCCACAGACGTTGACGTCTATGGGCGGAACGTAAGCCGCTAGCACCTAAGGGCGGTCTGTTTGTTCAGTTTGATGGTACTTAATTTATTTATTTATGTAATGGCAAGATGACTCAGGTTCCTGAGAGCCCATTACTCCATCTTCTACGCTATTTTCTATGACAAATAAGGTGGTGGCTTTCATTCGCATATATAAATGAGCTTTATTTACCTTGCTTTTGCTGACAAAAATCAAAAACCACACCCAGAGATTCGACGACTGGCTACAACGCACACGCTAATTACATGAAATAAAGTTCACCGCCCGTAGCCGTACTGTCACATAACAATATACCGAGATAACGTCAAGAGGCGGTCGGTCCCGGAAAGTGTTAAGATGTTACATAACATCCGAAGAAAGAATCCGAACAAATGAAGTCCAGTTACAGCAGCTTCTGCCTTAAAGTTTCCTTCGTTTTTGTGTTGATCCCTCATGAATCATGATGACTATGCCTAGAATAATCAGTTCCTATATTGATTATAAGTACATACGCGCTGCGTACACTTTATTGTTTCGGCGTTTCCAAACGAATTGTCGACTGAGTAGGTCATTGAGCAATTTTGCCGTTTTAATATGGTAGGTCTTTTGTATTATAGGATAGGCCTCAAAAGCTTTTGACAAAACTTTGTGTTTTTAAACTTTTTCAATGTTGTCAAAACTATTTACTCAACTCAAAATCAATTTCGTGGCCGAGCCTTTATAAACCAAAGGCACGATGAAAAGCTTTTTTTCTCCTAATTTTTAATCAACGGGTTATCACTGGGCCGTCACATCAAAGCAAATATTTCGGTTTCATAGTCAAGATAATTGGGTAAAACGGTTGTTTATAAAATTCCCTCGTCGTGTTGTTTTTGATTATTTTTTTTATGGTGTTGTGGGAAGAGAAACGGCTCATGTAGTTATGATGGATAAGCACTTTCTGTATATTGATGAAACGGCAGCGATGTTTATTTGTGTTACATAATTAGTGCAACCAACCTCTCGTAATTTGTTTTTGTAAGAGAAATGTAAGATCAAAGCGACAATACGAATGGCTTTGGGGAGCAACTTTACTGAGCTGTGGTTGAAAGTAGGTCAAAGATAGAAAGAGTAGCATGCGGTGCATTTTCCGCTAGAAAAAACACTCGAAACTTTTCTTAAGACAGTGTCTATGAACGCCAGATTGAGTGATGCTTCTAATTGAATCCCAATCTTTATTTTTCATGTTTGGTTTAGTTTTCGTTAAGTATACATTATATTAACTAACAGAGGGCATTCACGTTAACCCGCAATAGTATAGCATCCATACATGCTAAAAAAATATTACCTTTCGAAAACAAAATGTTTTTTTTAAATATTAAAATATTCACTAAAAATGTTAAATTTATACGTAAAAGAAACACTCTGTACACGCGTACTTGAAGGACGGCAACGTCGCAATTTATTTATGAATGCGTACGCGTCTACAGCGTGTTTCTTTTACGTATCAATTTAACATTTTTAGTGAATATTTTAATATAAAAAAAAAACATTTTGTTTTCGAATGGTGATATTTTTTTTAGCATGTATGGATGCTATACTATTGCGGGTTAGCGGGAACGCCCTCTGTTAATTAACATACTATATTGTTATTATACACCAAAATATGTATGTTCTTGTGTGTGAATGACAATAATGACAGCTGGGACCAATATTTTAACGTACTTCAAAACACCCATCCAAGAACCGACAGCATTGCTAAACCTTAAAGATAGATCCGTATGGCTATCATTATTAAACCACGAGCTCCTCTCGAAATGTATGCCGAAACGTTTTGTATTATTTCTACCGGAAATTTTGTATTCGAAATAACGTAAACATAATCGTAGAGAAACTTCACAATATGAAAGGCTATACAATATCTAGCCAAAAATACAGTACGAGAATCCAATAGCATAGTGTCCGTGCTAAACTGAACGCTGTCCAAGTAAGCAATGATTTGCCAATTTCGTTCGAGACTCGCCTTTGAATATTCTCCTATATTGAGGACGGACTTGGCGAATTTAAATTAACAAAATGCAATTTTGTTTGAGAGTCTGTGCTTGAATTTCGAGTTCTTTTTTCGATTAAATTTTTAAATAACATTGCGTTTGGTAGTTGTGTGTTTTAAGAGGCTAAATCTTCTACATCCCGCGGCTAAGTCTTCGAGGTTAAACAACACTTGACAGTCTTAATGGGTAGTAAGTTAAGCTCTGATCCTCGGGATCTCGAACCGATCTCCTGCCACGGTAGGCGCGGGCTTGTGGAAGGCGAGCAGGGATAGTTCACCGTCCGGCAAGGACCAGGCTCGGGTCGGCGGCGCGTCGTGTTCCACGCGTGCCTCTGAGATTCTTCAGCACTAGTGACGGGGCCCCACAGGGCCATTGCCTGCCGTGGTTGCAGGAATGTTCTAATGAGATATACCGCAGCACCAGTACTTAAGGGCAACTGAAGGAACAGGGTGGATTTTTAGTCAGTAGAAGTCTGACACTCCCTTCCACTCCACCCAGAGCGGGAGAAGTCGTTCGATAATTTTCTCACCCGGAAAATGTCTTGCCAAAGGTTATCGTTTTACCAAACTATTGAGTTGTAGAGGTCAGATAGGCATTTGTTAGTTCATAGTATAGTCAAGTACAGCATTAATTATTTCCAATTTTGTTTCTCCTAATAATTTATTAATATATGTAAACATTGTAGTACTTTTTTTTCGATGAGAAAATGATAAAATGCTTCCCCTCGCTTTGGGCGGAGCCGAAAGGGAATGTCAGACTTTTACTGACTAAAAACCCATCCTATTCCTCCTGTTGCCCTTGCGGGGTCGTAGTATCTCGTTAGAACATTCCCGCAAACATTATACAATTAATCGCAACCCCAGATATTATTCTTAAATTTGATTGATATTATAATTAATTATTTAGTCATTTATTTATTTTATTTTCGGAAGGCTTACAGACTAATGATATTATAACAATAATATGTAATAACTAAGTTGCTAATTACAAGCCCTCACATTTTAGTGATGGTTTTTCGTTAGGTGATCTGTAATAGGTACAGATAATTAGTATACCTAACTCAGACATCAACTACTAACAAGTTGCCTCTAGTTCACCTCTCCATCCTGCACCATTTAAACACATTACTTTTTAACATTCTTGACTGTAATCTGTAAATTTCCGCTAACTATGTATGATAAGTTTTGCCATAGCTACTAAGTCCGTAGTTAATAGCTGAGTCGACTAGGACCATGTATAACATTCTGAGGGTTTTATAGGGTAATTTGTATTCTAGTATGCTGAGTTCACTAAGTATAGATCTCAGTTTGTTGCATATGTAGTCTATGTGTACTGCAGTAAAATGTCATAGCGTTTTCAATCAGCCACTCCTGAGATTATATCCTGTGTACTCCATCAGTACCTTGTCAGTTCCTGTTAATAGTACTACAGAAAGACCTACATTTGTCGTACCCTGTGATAGCTAGTGTGACAATTAGCAAATCCATTACACACATGACATTGTTCTCCGTCCTCTGCTATTGTTTAAGAACTAGTTACATTGTTGTTAGCAGTCTTATAGTTCTGACTGCAGTTTGCTGAGAGTTCTGTCGTAGTTGCAGATGGAATTTTGAATCCTCCGGAGAGAACTGCTAAATGTGTACATGTACACGTATGCACATTGAACAAGTTAGGGAAATGCATACCTATTCTGTGAAAATGTGAATAGAATTGACATCTCTTACGATTTAATTAAGAAAATTGTTTGTTAAACTGAAATTACCCAATGATTACAAACTCGACTTCGATGAGTTGTAGGTAGTGAGAACGAACCTAGACAGGAACATTTTTTGGTAAAGGCGATGTAAAACGTCTGAGTAAACCTAAATGTTCTGGGACCATAAAATCCGAAGACATCCGCAAACCTGCAGTGGTACTATACTGATGGCAGTAATTTTGTGCCATGCAACATTTATTCTTCTTAATAATTGATAATTAATTTATTTATTGACTGACACAATTTAATGAGAAAAGAGAGATCCAAAGACAAGTTAATAAAAATAATATAATAATAATATCTTTATTAGAAACACAGCCAGAAAATTACATGTATCTTAATAGCTAGAATAAGTACATGAATTTGACAGTAATACATAACCTGCTGTCTCCCAACCTAGACAAAAACCTGTATCTTGGGAGGCAGAATAAAAGTGAATTTTTATATTCTTTATTCATAGCCCGTGTAAGACGGTGTGAACTTCAAATAGATTAGGTAAAAATAAAAAAAATAAAGAAAAAACAAACTACAAAAAAAAAATACAGAGAATCGATAACAAACAAAAAATCCCTAAAAATAAATCATTGTTCATCAATCATCAAAGTTGCAAACAAACAATATATTCCTCTATGTTTTCCAACTCTCTTACCCTTTTTATTCGGAAAATCAAATGACTCTTCTCGCTCTGGGGAAGCAGAGACTGCCAGACACCTGATTAAAAGCCCATCGTGTTTCCGATGTCCTTACATTCTTAGGCCGCAGTATCTCGTTTGTAGATCTCTGCAACCCTGGCAGGCATTGACCTTGTCGGTTAATGATGCTGACAGACCTTTGAGGCGCGCGTGAAAAGCAACGCACTTTCAACTCAGCCTCAAATTTCATTCAAGTCTCTCCAAAAAGTGGTATTATTAGATATACAGATATAATTCTTTTATATAATTAGATGTTAACCGAAACATTTAAAGGTCTCGTAAACATTTCTCTTGATACAAACATCAAAGTCTCCCCCATTCAGACAATATCCATAGCGTGACAATAAGCAATGCCAAAGGTCATTGACTTCTGACTGACTTGGTCTCTTATACATACTTACACAAAATAAAAGGGGACGTGTAACCTACTTTGACCAACTGGACGACAAACGAGCTGGGGAGACTGGACTTGCGTGACCTATTTTAGCGTTTGTTAACTATTTGGATCTAGAGATAAGAAGCTGGCACTTTTTAGCTAAATTTTGTTGATGTTTTTTTTTGCCTGGAAATATTACTTACCATAGGTACTAATTAGAATAGCCAGAAGCCAATGATATTTAAATTAATTATTTCTATTAATAGCATTTAAGTAAGTACAGCATTATTTTAAAATTTACTATTTTCAAATTGGTATTTAATGAGTTTTTTTTATATTACGAAGTCTCTTTTAAAGCATAATGATGCTTGTGTTAAGGACGCTCTTCCAATATCTTACATTTCTAAAACTCACAAACTTAAATTTCATAAATGTGGTTGGTTTCAACTTACACAATTTAATTTATTATATTTATTATTATTTTATTTTATGGTGAGGATATTTCGACCAAATTTCAGCCCCTACAACTGGGTTACGGCTCCAAAGGGGGTTGTGAGGCTGCCGTACACGCCTTGACGACCTATTTAAATTCAGGTAAAGGAGAGGTCATCTTGAAGGTTGACATTAAAAATGCCTTCAATTCAGTCAATAGGGACACTTTGTTGGCAGAAACTAAAAAAGAAGTACCACAAATTTTTAGTTTTCTTTGGCAATGTTACAGACATCCGACTAAATTACTTTATAAGGAAAACCTTTTGGAATCAGCTGTTGGCTGTCAACAAGGTGATCCCCTCGGGCCAGCGATCTTTAGTTTAGCCATTAACCCAATCATTCGACAGCTAAATTCAAAATTTAATGTGTGGTATCTCGATGATGGAACCCTGGGAGGCGATGTAGACACGGTATTAGATGATCTACAGTTTTTAATAAATCAATTCCATACCATAGGATTGGACCTCAACCTTTCGAAGTGTGAACTATTCATATCCGACAGTACTGACAGACAACTGACACTTTCAAAATTCGACGCAGTAGCCCCAGATATCCAAATTGTGGAAAAAAGTTCTCTTCGTCTTCTTGGGTCTCCAATTTATGAGAATTCCTTTCCCGATTTTGTCGAGGAAAAAATACAAAATTTTAATGACATCTCGGACAGATTATACCAAATTAATATGCATTCGGCCATCACCTTAATTCGTTACTGTTGTTTTGGACCCAAATTAATGTATTTTCTTCGTTCTTCGCATCTATGGCATCATCCTAACCTTTTGGAAAAAATGGACCAAATTATTCGTCAAACTCTGACAGGAATTTTAAATGTGGCTATGGACGACCGAGCTTGGGCACAAGCTACTCTTCCCATTCGTATGGGTGGTCTCGGCGTCCGCAAAATTTTTTTTTTTTTTTTTTTTTTTTTTTTATTTAGAATAGGTTCGCGTTTGACCACCATCTCAAATTAGTAGTATCAGTCTACCGGCTTTTGTATCCTCGGTGCACGGCACTGAGAAATTAATCAGGAATATCCTAGCTCCATCACTGGTTGATTTCAATGTGCCGTACTTCACCGAGGCTATAGATACCTGGAGACTCGCTTGCCCGAACCTAAATCCACCCGACATTCCATCATCTCAGAGGCGGTGGGATGAGCCACTCTGTAGAGCAGTTCAGAGTGACCTTATTGCCACATCTGCTTCGGCTGCAGAGCGTGCGCGCCTGCTGGCTGTGGGTGAATGGGAGTCGGGTCTCTGGCTCCATGCACTACCGTCATCGAACATAGGCACCTTGTTTGATGATACTACTTTCCGCCTCGCTGCTTCCCTTCGATTAGGTGCTCCCTGCTGTTCTGCTCATCGCTGCCACTGTGGTGAAGTTGTCAACAGCCTTGGTCACCACGGCCTTTCATGCGGCCGGAGCGCGGGTCGCATAGCACGGCACGCGAATATTAACGACATTATCCGACGGGCTCTTGTCACTGTCGGCGTTCCAGCTGTTTTAGAACCCAATGGCTTAGCACGCGACGATGGCAAAAGACCGGACGGTATGTCTTTATTTCCTTGGAAGATGGGTAGGCCTTTAGTGTGGGACGCAACTTGTGTCGATACTCTTGCGCCATCCCATCTTCCTAGCTCATCTTGTTGTGCTGGCGCTGCCGCTGCGGCTGCTGAGAACCTCAAGCGGCGGAAATATAATAACCTTGTTGGTAGTTATATTTTCGAGCCGTTTGGGGTTGAAACCTTGGGGTCGTGGGGTCCGAGTGCTCACAAATTATTTAAAGATCTGTCCAGACGCCTAGTTGACACTTCGCGTGACCCAAGGGCTGGCTTTTACCTTGGACAGAGGTTAAGCATTGCCATACAACGTGGCAATGCCGCCAGTCTTTTGGGCACATTACCAGTGGACAGCGATGCGCACGAATTTCTGGATGCTATATTTTTTGTTTATTTTTAGGTGTGTATATGTAGTTAAGGGTTTTTATTTAATTAAAGTATATGTTAGCCTTAATTGATTAATAAAATGATTGTTCATATATTTATTATTACAAAGAAACAAAACAAACAGTTTAAAACCATAATTCACTTTAAAACACAAGAAATATTCTCACCATTATTTTCATTTTGCAACTAAAAATCAAAAAGGCCCGACATTACCATAACAAAATGAGGCACCCTCTAACTGAATCATCCAGTTTCTTAATTAAGATCCCACTCAGTTACATTTTAGGGACAGGCGAGAGAAAGAGGCCACAATGGATGATTTGTTTTTGTCTCAAGCTTATTTTTTTGGCTCGACACGTAAAAAATTGCACGAGAGCCGGGAGAGCATGACCCATTCACAGAATAAATAAAAGTGCAGAAGGCTGACTTAATTCATCGAGCGAATACAACTCATATTATACGCTTACGAACAGAAATACTAAATTACTTCAAACAATCGCTCGCTTTTTTTTCTCATTGTAAATATTTTCTGACCATTTTTTTATATTTTTTTTTTACTGTATAACGTTTTGGATTTTTTCTGTTTAGTTGTATGTACGTGTTTCTGTTAACTTAAGAAATCTAATATAATAATCTAAAGAAACCTATCTATATGACAAGAACAAATATTTTGAGTAGATTACCACACTGTCTGGCAGTTTGAGTATTATATGCGGCCTACTTAAATCTTAGTTTAGTGTTGTTCATGGTTTTTTTTTATTCAACATCGTTTCGCGTTTGACTACCATCTCACCTGATGGTAAGTGACAAAGATGGAGCACGCTTACCTAAAAGTAACCTATTCACTCTTGACTTAAAGACTCCTAGGTTATAGCTATCGGGAAACACAGACTCCTTTAAGTCATAATTTGAGCTACACTACAGTTCCATTCAAATCTGTATGCTTATTTCCTCGAATGAGCAACTTAGAAATAAACCTACATGGTTCTCATATGATTCGATCAGTACGGATTATCTGGATTTCATGAGATGTTGACCACTGAGTTTGTTTCGGTTTTTTAGGGTAGTCAGCTAGAAAACATTGGCTTAATTTAGGTAATATTTCAAACGAAAGAAGTTGACCTCAAAAGTGTTATCTATAACCAGTTTCCAAAATGTATATCAATAAGTATCATTAATTATATGCATAAATGAGTAACGCATATGATTCTCCTCGTCGTATGTAGGTATTAGAACTTTTGTAAGTATCTGTTATGTGTACCAGAGTTGCGTTGAGTGAATTTAATTATCCAAGGCCGGATTTTTTGAGGAAGTACTCAAACGTGTTTTTAAGTGGGATCTGGGTTAATTTGTGGGAGGAGATTTAAGAATAATAATTCTTGGTCCTGTCTTCTGATGGCCATTTTTTAAAGTTTTGTTAATGAAATGTGAAAAGGTAAATAAAACAAAATTGTGGATATGTTACCGTAAAAGCCGAAAGTAAATTGCAAACATGTATACGACTGACCAGTAAAACCTAACATTTACCAAGTCTTCCTGGTCCGACCTTTTTTTACGATGGGAAAATCATCAAATTACACCTCCCGTTCTGGCTGGAGCGGAGTGTCAGACTTCTATTGACTTTAAACAATCCCTGTTCCTTCCGTTGCCCTTGTGATCCGGGATTACCGAGACTCAGGAAATACCACGGCCCCAGCGAACAGCGTAGAAGTCTGACAATCCCTTCCACTTCACACATAGCGGAAGGAATCCTTTGATGATTTTTCCCGCAAAAAAAGAAAGACTTATTAAAGTAGATATTTAACATTTTCTTACAGAAAAATAACATAAAATCCACATAAATAATACCAACCTTCTGAGGTTAAACGATGCACACATTCTAGAGCAGTTGGCACTTTTACCAGTCACATTTCATTTAACATCAGTTTTTTATCTAATATATAAAATTCTCGTGTCACAATGTTAGTTACCTTACTCCTCCGAAACGGCTTTACTGATTTTTACCAAATTTTATATGCATATTCAGTAGGTCTGAGAATCGGCTACTATATATTTCTTAAGGTAATGTAGGGTAGGGGTAGGGTAGGGGTAGGGTTGGTGTAGGGTAGGGGTAGGGTGGGGGCAGGGTAGGGGTAGTGTAGGGGTAGGGTATTGGTAGGGTAGTGTGGGGTTTGGGTAGGGTAGGGGTAGAGTAAAGTATGGGTAGCGTATCGGTAGGATAGGGGTAGTGGTATCGGTTGGGTAGGGGTAGGATACCACGCGAACGAAGTCGCGGCGGGTCAGCTAGTAGTAACATAAAAACATATCGATACTATCTCAAGGATATATCAGTTCAAGCTTCCGTTAACAAGTCACACAACAGTATTGCCTACAAAATAGAAATCCCTACAAAATAATAAATACTCGGCAAGCCTTGAGAAGTTTTTTAACAACATATCGCCGAGTAAGATGAATTGGGAGTATCTAGAACAATTTGGACCTCAGCCAAATGATGTCGAAATGAAAAACTCCTCTAATGAAAGCGCATGCATGAGTACGTTGAGTAATGCTGACGACCCGGACTCTGCACAGAGGACGTTAGTTTTATAGTTATTTGATGGGACATTTTGGGAAAAAAATATAGTGGTTTATTAACTTTTAACGAGGTTGAAATGTATGCTGTTTACCTATGTACAATTAATGCTTGAATTTGGCTACTAATTAGACTACAATCTAAACACTACAAAATAACGCTTTTGAGGAATGGATATGAAGATAATCATTATCGTCTGCTTAGCCGTTTCTGTACTATGTTTTTCTTTTATTGATAATAGGCTCGCGTTTGACCGCCATTTCACCTGATAGTAAGTGACGATGTGGTCGAAGATGGAGCACGCTTATGTTATGTTGTATGTTAATTATTTATCAAAGCAACATGATATAAGCAACTCTTCTGGATAATAAAAATTAACGTACCATATTATACAGTACACACATACAAGAGCCATTACAATAAAAATATTACCCTAAAATAAACCTTGTGCTCCGCAAACGTTTACAGATACATGAATATAATTATCGGCACCCCTGGATTTTGCATTAAGCCATTCTTCATTCTGGCACCCATCGTTAGCATAAATTTCAAAAGACAAAGAGAAACCATACAATTTTGTATAAAAAACGTGGACTTTTTCGGTATAGAAAGGTGTATTTAAAAGATTATTTAATTTGCTGTGGTGGCTGTATTTAAAAATTCTCTTTAATCTGGCTGCTTATCTTTCTCTTTCGCATAATTATGATTAATGGTTCAATGGCTTGTGGCTAAATAATGACAATGACATGAGTTGATTTTCAAGGCCGAGCAACGCTTACCAAGATCGACCCGTGGATGAATGACCATCATCGAGATTTATCCGTTCCTCGGAAGGCACGTTAAACACCTTGATTTCGCTGTCATTTGAATTGAATTGAAAACCATTTATTTGCTGATAAACACACACAACAACAAACAATAGAAAATTACAAACATAAAAAAATAACACTAAGAATTTCACTGAGCTTGTCTACACCGAAAGGGTTACCAACTCAGCATTTGCTGGGCGAAAGACACGCTGGTTTTCAGTTGGACATCCTTAACATAAGAAAGCCAGAACATCTGGCATCAGTTTTAATAAATGTATCGTGTTTCCAATTTACTGATTTGTCGAGGTCAGATCGCCAGTTGCTCTCGATACATATAATACTGGTATTCAGTTGCGTCCAGTTAGACTGGACCTCAACGTCGTTGAAAAAATGGCTAGGTAATTAATATAATGGTAATTTAAAGTACCTATTATTTTTTTTGCTATTCATTTCCAAATTCTTCATACTGGTGGATTTTATTTTTTGTAAATTTTGTCGTTATAACTATTTGTTTATAGACTGAAAATATTATCTGCATAATACATATATATATATGTATATAATACTACCTTTAGCCCGCGACTTCGTTCGCGTGGGAGGTTTTTCCCCGCGTAATTCCCGATCCCGTGGGAATTCCGGGATAAAAACCTATGCTCCTAAACTATTCCCATGCCAAATTTTATCTAAATCGGTTCAGCGGTTTAGGCGTGAAAAGGTAAGAGACAGACTGTCAGATAAACTTGCTAACTTGGACTCTAGGGGTGAACCTCCTAAATTATAATTTTCAATCCTAAATTATCAAAAATTGTGATTACAACCTACTTTGAACAAACTGCTCCCTGAAGAAATTATTCTTTCTCATTCGTACAAAACTTTAACAGTATAACATAATATTGTGTTATATTTCATGTTATTTTCTACATATTACAAGACAGATACAAATTACGTTGCTTTGTCCATTATAGTAGAAACATAAAACGTTGGCCCCGGGGACCGTGTCACTAATAAAGTATTTTATCTTTGTAACATCGTAAAAATTGCAAAATTGTATTTTGTTTTTTGTATCCTTTATTATTTCAGTTTGACGAGTAATTTTATATGTTGTTTTTGAACAAAAATGTATTTTCGTATATATAAATGGAATTTTCGTTGTTCGAATATTTTACTGTGTGTAAATAACGAAAAACGTTTGCATTTTTCGAATTTCATTTTTCCACCAATAAGTGAAATGAATTCGATGAATGATATTTATCGAATTGAAAGAGGCCTCCGCCAGTTCATAAAACCCTCTGTCCACTAAATTGTGTACAGTGAATGAACGATTGATTGATTACGCCATTATTCGCAGAAATCGTATCGTTACCCATGATGATATTGAGTTAATCTTATACCTATAAATAGCATATAAATATAAATACCACTTCATTGTTATGAAAACACACATATTTACATTGAATGCTAAGAAAGACGAGACTAAGACGACGATAGACTAAGAAAACGCACGGTATTATATCCTTTCTTATATCTTCATTTTTTGTCAGGATAATCATCAATTGATTGCTCGTTTTCTGGGTGGACCGTAAGAGAGAGTCAGACTCCTACTGACTAAAAGCCATCCTGTTACTTCAGTTGCGCGACATCGCGGCATCCCGTTAGACCACTCCTGCAGCCCCGGGCATTGTCCCCATCGAGCCCCGTCGTTGGTACTTGTACTGTCTTCGTACGGGTATTATCACAGGCTCAGCAATACACTCGGTAATGCGGTCCCACACGTCTAACCTGCGCCAGGGCACTCGCATGACTGCAGATGAATGCTACCCCCGACCCAAGCGTACATGAGACAGTGTTATCCCACCAAAAAATCCTGTAAAAAACTAGCCAAATCTCGCCTAAGCTGCTTGTTTCTCTATAAAAACTAATGAAATCTCTAAGCAAAGCGAAGCCGAGTCTAAGGATCTTTACTGCGATTTCTTTATTAATATAGTTAGATTTTATGTAACCGGCCGTTGAACATACTCTATGCACTTTTACTAGTTAATACATCGAAGTCAACGGCCAAGTCAAAATACGCCGAAAATACGCCGAAATGATTCCAGAAAAGGATGGTACGGCAGTGTTTGCTTTGCGCTCGACTTGGCGGGGGCACTGCCGTGCCCCCAGATATCGTCGTTGCGCGTGCAAAAGTCGCTATGTGGTAAATAGTCATTATCGTTCTTTTATGCAGTTTCAATCGTTATTTTAATACACACATGCTGTAAAAACAACTATCTGAAAAACGCAATATTGAAAGGTAACTCTTTAAATATTTCGTTTATCAGATAGCTGTTTTACAGCATGTGTGTATTAAAATAACGATTGAAACTGCATAAAAGAACAAAAATGACTATTTACCACATAGCGACTTTTGCACGCGCAACGACGATATCTACTTATATGTTTACGTAGATATACTTTGTGTATGAACATCCATACACTATAGTAAGTACTGACGGGGCTTAAGGCGCTTGTACATAGATCATGACTCAAAGAGGAGTCGTGATGATCCCTAGGGCATTTTTCTTTAATTATACTCTTTCGTCTGCTTCTGTCCTTGATGAAAAAAGATAAACTTTCAAACGTTATCGACTTGAAAAGCATTCGAAATTCAGTTTGTAACCTAAAATATTCCTTGACATTTCGTGCATTTCCTTACCTTAGTTATAGTGCTAGCTAATTAGAGAAGACTTTAATTAAACATGAAACCTAGGTCGGCACTCTTGGACACCGTCGGGATTACAACTAAAAGCTTCTAAATGAAGGAAGAAAGGTTTTTCATGTACTTCCAGAAAATAAAATGTGAAAGAATGTATGTTTATTATCTTAATAACGCCCCTTTAATACTATTTCCCAGAATATTTATTTGTGAAAAGTTGGTGTTTACTTAACTAATATGACCGCTATGTTTTACCATGAAGGCGTATAAATGTTGTATGTAATGTAAATAAAAGCATAAAAAATAATTAACAGAAAAAAAACACAATACACAAATAAATATTGTCTTTACTCTACAATTTAAAAATACAACCCAAAATAAGAAGAGAAAGAGATATCATTACTTAGTATAAAACAAAGTCGCCCTCCGCCACTGTCTGTCTGTTTCTAAGATTTCTTCTTTTAACCCATGCAACAGATTTTGATGCAGTTTTCACTGTTGTTTATACAATATATTCCCAAAGGTTTATGCATACAAAACATTCTAATTAAGTATTTGTATAATAGAGAAAATTCCATATATTCCGTATCATCACTATCGAACCACCAACAATTGTTCAAAAACCCCCGTGCGAAGCCTGGCCAGGTCGCTAGTCAGAAAATATTAAAAAAAAATAAAAGAAATAAATAACTACATAGCTAGTCCGGCAAACTTCGTACTGCCGTATTTGTTTTTCTACAAATTTTTTAAACATCGATATATTATGACCGAACCGTTTTAGCAATTTTACTTTGACATTTATAAATTCAAATTTATTATTTTGGATAATTAAAAATCCATAGATATGTTAGTATAATGCTTATGCTAGGGTTAGTACATATAATATCAACAAAAAAAGTTATAACTAGCTTTATGGGAAGGGCCATCAATTTATGGGAAACGGGAAGTTGATATTCATTCCCATAAAGTGTATCATGAAAGGAGAGTTTAATCTCTCCACCACAGTCGACAGAATGATATAAAAATCTTGAGTGAGATACGTGATATAGAAAAGAGAAACACCGAAGAACATGTCCCCGTAATTTCACGATTACAAAACACTTGTCCTGACAATAACGAACACCAAATAAAAGAATTACCCAATTTGTTTCTGTCGTTCCGAAGTTATGCGTGTACATATATTTCAGTGCTTTATTTTTATTCATATAGATTATTATCATTAATTAAACCTTCAACAGTATTATAATATTTTTAAATTAATAGCGAGTAAAAAAACTATTGGAAAGTATTTTTTTACTAGAATCTTTAGTGAAAGAAGGCAGACACTGTAAGAGAAAGTTTTTAAGCATCAATGTGCCGTGATGGGGAGTTTCCCTTTTGCGCTTAATAATAATCAATCAATCAATCAGATCGGCTTATCGGAATACGCTGTAGGTATACACAAGTCTCTTGAATAGGCTCGGAAAAATAGTAATTGTAAAATGATTAGCTTTTGGCGGCGATTTCATTCGCGTGGGTTTCCCGCGTAAATCTCGAGCCCGTGGGCCTATGTGTTATTCTAGTATGTCAACTATCTACTTACACAATTTCATTTAGGTCCGT
Source organism: Tholera decimalis (assembly GCA_943138885.2). Lineage (NCBI taxonomy): Eukaryota > Metazoa > Arthropoda > Insecta > Lepidoptera > Noctuidae > Tholera > Tholera decimalis. Next base: position 5,321,122 of record OW964552.2, on the reverse strand, counting down.
TTAGTAGTTTTTGCGTGACAAACATCCATCCAGCCATCCTCACAAACTTTCGCATACCTAATGATGTTCTTAGTACGATCCTCGTAAGAAAAAGCTAATTAGGGTTCCGTAGCCTAATGGCAAAAAACGGAACCCTTATAGTTTCGTCATGTCTGTCTGTCTGTCCGTTCGTCCGTATGTCACATCCATTTTATTCCGAAACTAATATGACTACACATGTGATACTTTGTAGGTAGATGTACTTACTCTGTTAACTGAAAACAAAAATATTTTTTTTCATTAAACCTATACGTGTTTGGTATCTATAGACAGGTCTTTAAAAATAACATTAAAGTTTCTAGAACTACTTTTTCTTATAGTCAATTGTTTAAAAGATATACGCTTCCAAAATGGTAAAATGTGTGTGTCCCCTCTCTAACTTCTATAATAATGCAGTAAAATCTAAAAAAATATATATGCAGTACATCTTAATAAGAACTTTCGACGAAAATTGTTTGAACGAGATCGAGTCAATAGTTTTTGAGATATAGCACATTTTCTAAAACATAACTTTGTATTTCAAAGAAAGTTATTGGGTGTAGTTACTACGGGGTTTCCTTAGTAACTTCATGAGCGAGTCTGACTCGTACTTGGCCAATTTTTTTTTATTTTCACTTAAAAATAAGCAAATCCACAGGACCCACGACTATATTTACTAATGTTTTTTTCACCTCTATACGTAAGGGTAAAGTATGTTAACACAAAAGAGGAAAACTTAAACTCAAAATACAAAAAAAAATGGATACTACTATGCCCGACACCTATTTTCTGAAGTTGATTTTCAAATAAACCACAATTCATTTTTTAGGGTTCCGTAGTCAACAAGGAACCCTTATAGTTTCGCCATGTCCGTCTGTCTGTCCGTCTGTCCGCGGTTTAGCTCAAAAACGATTGGTACTAGAAAGTTGTACTTTGGCATGAGTATCCACGTTAATGACGCCGAAAAAGTGGTAAAATAAAATATTGAAAAAAAAAACAATAATTTTGGGTACCTCCCATACATGTAAAGTGGGATGATAATGTTTTTTTTTTTTGTTCTTCACATAGTGTGGGATATCGTTGGATAGGTCTTTCAAAAATATTAGGGGTTTAGTGAGACCGTTTTTTGATTAAGTAAACCGTTCGTGACTTATCAAGCTTTAAAGTACCAAATTTCGTTAGAGTCAAGTGTCCCCCCTCTATCAACTAAACGGTTATAGTTAGAAATTCAAATGTCACGGCAGTAGTACCTATATATAACGAAATTTAAAGGAAAACTATCACACATAAGTGGGCTTTACAAGTTTACGAGTAATAGTCGACCAATTGTATTTGACTCGAAAATTTCGAACAACTCTATAGAAATGTCGATAGATGGCGCTAAGCGCCAGTTGTATCGTGCTAGTTTCTTGTGAAGATTGAGTAGTGTAGCTCTGTGTCCGTATTTAAATTCAAAACACCGGCTATGACAAGTTTTATACAAATCTCTAAAAAAAAATTAAACTTTCCGTGCAAAATTGTCGGATCAGGTGAGGATTTGTATAGGAAGTCGAATTAGTTATGTAGTCATGTTTGGCTTTTAGTTAGAGCATGGTACGAAACAATCAGTCAGCGAATACGACACGCACTTGGCTGTTATAAAAACTACGGAACCCTACACTGCGCGTGGCCCGACACGCACTTGACCGGTTTTTATATTTTGGGATTATCTATGAAGATGACGGTACAAAAACTTACTTATATTAAGTTAGCGATGATCTAACTATACCGGCACTGATCCTTTCAGCCATTTTGGCTTTAATGAGTAACAATCATACAAACACCCATCCTAACATTTGCTTTTATGTTTCCTAAAACTCAGTGTCATGTGTCACACAGTGATATTCATAGTATAAATACAAGGAACAAAGACACATATGTCATTCCTAAAACAAGGTTAAAAAAAATAGGTGGTTCGTTTAGATGCCAATGTATACGTTTTTATAATAAAATTCCTAGCCATATTCAATAACTAAGTATTAATAAATTCAAATTATTTATAAAACGTAAGCTATGTCAGAAAGCGTTTTACACTGTTAAAGATTATATTGAGGACAAGAAGGCTTGGGAATGAGCTGCTCCAGTGATATACGTGAGCATTTTTTATTTTTAAAATTTTGATAGTTGATTTATTTTTTATTGATTAAAATATTTGTTTTGTTAAGTATTGTATATACCTATATATATATTTTTTTTTTTAACATAATTATTTCATTATTGTTAATGTGAGGACAATGTAGGTTATTCTTTCTTCGTTGTTTTTACTTTGACTATAATTTATTTAATGATGTCAAGCAGTTTGAGTACTTGTGTGGCCTACCCAAATGTCCGTTGGTATTTTTTGTCAAATTGTTGAGCTCCTTAAGTTCTAAGTTGAGCTACACGATAACTGACAAATGCTTGCACTGTCTGGACAGGTCCGCTCAAATTTGCGTGGTTATTTCCTCAAAAGAATACCACAGACATGAACCTACATGCTTCTCATATAAAAATACAAATTGTCTGGACTTTAAAAGAGACTATGACCTCTGAGTTTGTTTCGGTGTTTCTTCTCAGAGTAGTCAGTTAGGAAATACCGGCCTCATCTAGCTAAACTTAACACGCAAAAAAACATGACGTGTAAAAGTCTTATTTATAACCAATTTACAAAATAAAGATTTCATTTCATTTCATTTCATTTCATTTCATGTCATTTCATGGAATTAGGATTTTCTTCCCAAAAACCATAAAATATCATGACTACACTACTAGCTGCTTAGTATTCCGTGCGACTAGTGAACGGGGTTACTACAAAGCTTGTTGGTGAGTGAGCAAGTAACTAACCAATAACTCACTGGCGTAAGTGGCTCTAAGAGGTATTACGGCTGTGGTCACCTCGAGAAGGTTTCCCTTGAAATACTGTTTGAATAAATGAATGCCGGAATACGGAACCTCTTTACACGGTTTTGTAATTTGTAGAGTTGATGTCGATTGTGGATGATATTAGATTATTTAGATGTGTTAAAAGTACCTATATATATTTTGTTGTTTTAATTTAGTCAGTCAAACTACATCGGACTACAGGACACACGGCGATGCGCCATCGTTACATGGTGGACATCCCACCTATACGCACTAAACGTTTTGGGAATACCTTTATTGTGCGTACGGCTAAGGAGTGGAATTCCCTGCCGGAGTCTGTGTTTCCCGATAGCTATAACCTAGGGGTCTTTAAGTCAAGAGAGAATAGGTTACTTTTAGGTAAGCGTGCTCCATCTTCGATCACATTATCACTTACCATTAGGTGAGATGGTGGTCAAACGCGAGCTATAAACAATAAAAATTAAAAAAGTATCCCTGAAGTTGTAAAGGTATTGAATGTACGTGTGTCGTATTGTGTAACAAGATGTGTTTTAATTCAAGTGTTTTTTTTTTAACCAAGAATTAAAATCAAAAGAAAATTCCAACTAGGCTTACAGGTGACTATTTTGGAACGTAAAAAAATACCTTTAGGTACCATAGAACGCCCACCCGTCACGTAATTACTTGAAAATGACTTAAGAAAATATACCAGAATAAACCATTCAACAATGTACAATTGAAACTACAACTTGAAAAAAAAGTGTAGTGCATAGTGTTTTATATAAATTAGGAACAGCTATACAAAATGTATAATTTCAAATAACGCTTTAGGACTAAATTATTATAAAAGTTTCTGAAAAAAAAATTCAGGTGAAACTAATTCACAATTGACCTGATTTTTTTTTTTTAAATACGAAAGAGAAAAACGTATTATCAATATTGGTGAGTTAAAATCCTGATAACTTTCTGAGATGGAAATCTGCACGAGTTTGTGGGATGCAAATACGAAATATAATCCGAGATAAAAATCTATTGATAATATGTATATAAATCTACTCTTATTACTAACTATAAATCATTAAAAAGACTGGGTATAAAACTGACTGACTGGACTGGGATTTAAAAGGCTGGGTACTTTGCCAGTAAGGTGTAATCAGGACTACTAATACGTTCCATCAAAGGTTCTAATCAACTGATTACATCATATCTTTGCTTAAAATTTACTCAAAGGGGTTCCTCACGTTCCGTTTTAATGGATTGGTATACCTATCTGCTTATAAACCAGAAGTGATTAAACCTATGAGTTGGTACAGTTAAAAATATCTGTACAATTGAAGGATCAGTGCAGGTTTACTTGAATAAAATACAGATTGCGTAGAATTAATTGGATTTAATCCGTACAGTTCGACCGCTTAGTATCGAGTGAGTCACTCAATTCAAATATGGCCAGTCAGTTTTTACTAGTGGTCACATTGATGTCCATAGACATCAAATGTGACAATTTACGTCACAAACAATCAATTCAAATGTTACCAACATGAGAAATAAATCGACTAAATATTATGAAGCTAACAGCTCGGCCATCCTTTTGAAGTGAGTCCTCTCACTTAATCAGTTAACATTAAATAAAATATAAAAAGAGAAAAAAAATACATTCTTCAGTTAATTCTTTTACACAAAATCGTTATAACTTTATCAATAATTTAAAGTAGTATACATTTCATATTCTAATAATAATAAATGGTTCCATTCTAATTCAGTTCATGTCATTATCGCGTCATGCACAGTCTGTTGTGATCTACGGTCATCTGTGCGATGTCAATTGCATGACACCATTCGCAATCTGCACTGACCGCTCACAACCCATGCTCTATATCTCAGTCATCTAGTTGCATAGTCTGCTATGATCTGCGACCATCTGTGCGGTGATTTCCATCACCTTTCGCATTCTGCACTGGAAGCTCATAGCCCATGCGCCTAGATTTCACGATACTTAGTCTGCTATGATCTACAATCATCTGTGCAATATCGATCTCCGATATCAATCACTTTCTGCACTGATTGCTCATAGCCTAAGCATCGCGTCGTCAAGTCTTTTGTCTAGTCCATAATTTAGTCAATAACTTAGCAAATCTAATCGTCCTTTACTAATCAAATACTCTCATTAACAATAACTCATATTTACTAATAATCTCATGTTATTATTATTTCAAATTATTATTTATACCTATTTATTTTTGTTTCATTAAATTCCATAATATATTAGTTTTATGTAATCCATCTTAATTTATAACAATCATGTTATATAATTATTTAGGTTCTTCTCTGAATTGGTAAGTTTTATTCATCGCCACTGTTATCATTTTCGCTGCCGTCACTGGACATATTTGTGTAATTCAGCCAGGGGTGTATCTTATCCACGGCTACTACATTTTCATACTTTTTACTACCTCTCCTAGTCAGAGGAGTGTCCTCAACCAAAAACCTGTCATTTTCTAGAATTTTTGTTATTCTATATGGGCCATGAAACTTGGATATAAACTTCTTTGATTTACCTATGTGTTCTTTATCTATTATTGTTCTTTCAACCCTAACCAAGTCACCGATATTATATAACGTCACCCTTTTTCTTTGCCTATCAAATGCCTTCTTTGAATTAGACTGCTGTTTTTCTATTCTAGATTTAGCTTCTGTCCTTATCTTTACTAACTCTCTATCACTAACACGGCATATAACTTCATTTAACACCTCATTTATTATATTTTCTGATGGATTTAAAACTTTAAAACCAAATAGCAACTCCGATGGGCTTTTCCCCGTCGCTTTATTCATTGTCGTATTTATACCTAGCTGGATATCACCAACGTACTCATCCCAAGTGTTATCACCCTTATCGTGGCATTTCGTACTTAAAGCATCTAATATGGTTCTATTATAACGTTCTATTTGTCCGTTCGCACTTGGGGTAGCAACTGCATTAAGTATATGTTTGACATTTGTACTCTCTATGAATGATTTAAATTTTGAGCTAGTAAAACAAGAACCCCGATCAGTAATAAGGCGTGCTGGAGTACCGAAAGTACTAAAATGGTCTCTGAAAATTCTTATGGCTGTGGTACTTTTTGTATCCCGCACAGCATTTATGGTTATACATTTTGTAAAAGAATCGATAATCGCAATAATATAAGTGTTTCCTCTCTTAGAGCGAACGAACGGGCCTAAGTGATCGGCATGAACCGTATGAAAAGGAATATCTGCTTTTGGTATTGGATGAAGCATTCCTTCCTTAACACCACCTGCAGCCTTATGATGCGCACATTCAAGGCATGCCGAAACGTACTTCTTGGTAAAACGTTGCATCTTAGAGAACCAAAATGTTTCGCGTAGTCGACTTAGAGTTTTCTCGTAGCCAAAATGGCCTACATTGTCATGATTCATTCTTAAAACTTGCCACCTGACGGCTCTAGGAACTACCCATTTTATTTTATCACCGACAATCCTATACACATGATCCCCTTTTAATTGATAATTTTTATACACATCTATACTAATATTATAAAGCGGAAAAGTTTGTTAGTTTGTTTGTTTGTTTGTTTGTTTGTTTGTTTGCTTGAACGCGCTAATCTTCGAAAGTACTGGGTGGATTTGGATGAAATTTGGTATGGAAGTAGCTTGAAGCTTGAGGAAGGTTATAGGCTACTTTTTACCCGACTGCAAAAAAGGAGAGTTATGTTTTTACCGTGATAGAATCCACGGGAGCGAAGCCCCGCGAGAGTACTAGTCTGCTATATAATTCGTATTTTTGTCACGTAAAATGCCCCTAATTCTTCCAATTTCCTCGTCGTTACTTTGAACGGTGGAAATCCAATCTTTAATATTCATATTTAAAACATCGAGTACGTGTGTCTCATCATCACCCGTAATGGGCTCAGTCACAGGAGCACGACTACGAGCATCTACATGTGCCATGCGAGCGCCAGATCTGTATTCAATATCACAGTCGTACTCCTGGAACTGCACCCACCACCGAGATATCCTCGGTATAAGGTCACGTTTGGTAAGTGTCGTGCGTAGCGCATTGCAGTCGGTTACGATTTTAAATTTTAATCCCAGCAAGTAAACACGGAACCGTTTAAGTGAGGCTATCACCGCTAACGTTTCCAGTTCGAATGAATGTAAATTTTGTTCATCTTTAGTGGTTTTCCGACTGTAATACGCTGCGGGTCTAAACATTCCGTCGCCATGTCTTTGCATTAAAATACCAGCAATCCCTAACTTGGATGCATCAGTGTGTAACTCTGTTTCAAGTCTCGAATCGTACAAGGCCAAAATAGGACGTTCAACAAGTTTTTGCTTTAGTGTATTAAAAGCTTGTGAATGTTCCTCATTCCATTTCCAAGTGAAATTAGACCTGAGGAGATCAGATAAGGGGCGTGCGATGAGAGCAAAATCTTTTACGAAACGCCGGAAGAAACTGGCGAGTCCAATGAAACGTCTTACGTCATGTACATTTTTGGGTACGGGGAAACTTGAAACAGCTAATGTCTTACGTGACCCCGGTCTTATGCCTTGACCACTAACTTGAAACCTCAAGAAGTCAATTTCTCTATAGAAAAAGTTACATTTCTTAAGTTTTAAAGTTAGCCCGGCTTCAAAGAGTAGTTTAAGCACTATCTCTAGCCGTTCGAGACCCTCTTCGAATGACCTAGTGGGAATTAAAATGTCATCCATGAATATAATGGCAAAATCAACTTTTGACTTCGCCAGTATCTTACTCATAGCCCTTTGGAAGACTGACGGAGCATTTGCCAAACCGAACGGCATCCATTTAAATTGATATTGGCCGTCCGGTGTAACAAATGCCGTTTTATCCTGGGAACTTTCTACAATAGGTAATTGATAATAGCCCTGTTACTAAGCCGACCCCGTTTGTCTTTTTAAAAAAAAAACAATTATTCTACTGGAACCACTTTAATTCACCACAATATAAAACACAGATATACAAGTTCTTGGATACTTATATTTTAACAATGTCCCTCTTAATTACTCCCTTAATTTGGGCAACTAGTTTACGCGACCGCGTCCAGAATCTAACTAACTTAATTATCATACTATTTCAGTGCATTGGTTAAAAATGCAACATAAGTAATTTAGTAAAGGAAAAGTACACTGTAAATAAGTAAAAGCTGACTTAGGCTCTATTGCCTTGTAATAAGGGTTATAACAGCTCCCCCTTTTAAACGAAGCTTTATCTCATCAAGATGAAGCGAAGTGAGATTGAAGATGTAGCTATTAAGAGAGACACTTTACAGCTTATATTATATTAAACATAAAGGTTACATAGTTTTGAATTAAAATTGACAACATAATGAGTGAATAGTTTTACATTAATTTAAAAGTTTAAGTTTCTGTTTGGCAGAAATTTGACTTTATTAACTTTACTAGTGGATTTATAATTTGGGTAATGAATAGGCAAAGACTGAACTGACTTATTGTCTTCTTCAGAAGTTGAAGATACTTCCGTCATCTCAATACTATTTGAAACTTTGGACTTGCGTTTGGTATTTTGATTATAACACTGATTAAATATTTGTACGCAACATCCAGCATTAGAATCATTTTTGTTCTTAAAGTATCTATATAATTTATAAACTAAGTATAAAAATAAACACACAATTAGTACATAAGTAAAAGTAGAATAGTAAGGGCCATATTTAATAAAATGAGATTCCTTTTCGAGATTATTCAGTTCTTGCTCTAAACTATCCATTTGATGAGTTGCATATTTGAGAGAATCTAAGTTAATTTTACTCAAAGAGATTGGCGACAAATGTGGTAAACTTTTATTAAATATGTCCTTCTTACAGCAGTCATCAGCTGTTATATCAAAGCTTATATCTAAAGGAGACTTAGTAAGTATAGAATAAGAACTAGTCGGTATCAACTGAACCGTTTTAGAATACCCAATACAATTAGGAGATAATTTTACAATTCCTGTTCCTGTAATCGAATGGTCATTAATGTTTTCATCACATTTAATAGTTAATTTATTTGTATTTGATTGGACATAAATCCATTTATTATTTCTTAATTTTTGCCAAATATCAATCTGACCATATAATATCTTAGCATTGCATTCTGTGGGTAATGACAATGTTACCTCAGTTAAGATTTTAGATTCACAATTAGGGTTACTTATACATGAGTATATAGTATTTAATTCACAGATAGAAAAGTTGCTGTTTATTATCTTACATTTATCAAGAGTGTCCAACATAGCATAATGCATTCTGTCATCACTTAATGCGATATAAGAGTTAGAAGGTTGAATTAAAGCAAATGTATTATGTGAGTCATCATGAGGTGTAGGTAGTGGTATGTTTTTATAGGTCATGAACTTATCAGGTGTGATCAAAGGGATCTGTAATATAAAAATGACCTTATTATTGAAATAATAAGAACTAAATTCGGAAACATCAATAATGGAATGAATATTTTGAATGGTTAAGGGAACCGGAAAATCTAACCTTTTGCTTACTTGACTACTATGCTTAGTTAATTCTAAATAAAGATTTAAGGGGCTGATAACACTAGGATGTAGTACATTAACCTTAGAAAATAAAATAGAATTTAGTGTAGTATCTAGTAAATTAGTTATAGCGAGTAAAGAGCCTTCGATAATGTTAAGAAGGTTGTTTAATTTTGAAGTATATAGTAATAGGTTATCGGTCTTTGTAATTTGGGAAAGTATTTCATTCATCTGATTAATTTGGGCGTTTAATTTCATCTCATTTTGATTAAGTTTATAAATAGTAGTGTTAAAATTATTTATAGTAGACTTGACAATGTGAATGTTGTCTCTCATTAAATGAAATATTTCTGTTTCACTCTTTTTACATGATTCAATTGCAGCGTCATATTTTCGGGCATCATCTGCGTCCAATGTGCCGAAGAAAAACTTTAAGATTTCACCTCCGAATTCTAAAGATCGTTTAACTTTATTTGTTAATTGGTTGGAAATGATATGCGATAATGATTGCAATTTGATAGAACTAGACTGGATTAAAACTTCGATAGGGCTAGACATGTCTTTGCATGTACCTAACTCTTGTGGTTGAATTTTGTTGCATAAGTTTAGAGTATCGTGTAACAATGATTCGATTTTATTAAGATATGGGTCTAATGAAACTAAATCTACGTGGGTGATCACTTTCCAATGATCAGTATAAAAATTAATATTAGTTATATATGTGAATTTTTATATTAGTACCGTGGAAAATATAGGAAATCATATTATAGATTTTAGAATACTTAAGCTTGGAAAATGGGTCAGTGAAATCTGGTAATGCAAGGTTGGTAATATTTTGGCAAGTAATTAGTAAGTTTCTAAGCTTAATTAGTAAGATATAAACATCTCTATAATTAGTTTCTTCATAGTGATGTACTTTTGTAAATAGAAAATAGTAGGTTTTATTTTTGTCGTTAACACATTGTATTGTGAGTGACTCGCGTTCGGAATTTAGTAGATCAGCAGAATTATCGAGCTGCGATAATATTTCCTCGCAATGAGGCATAGAATAGTCAAAGTCTAAAGAGACTGGACAAGCGATTGTATTTAACTTAGATAAGTGTAGTCCTTGAATACATTCTTCGATTATGATATTTGGGAGTGGTAGTTGATTTGTAAATTGAGCCTTGAAATACTGTTCGTAGGAAAAATTATTTAGATTATTTACGTCAATAGCATTGATAGGGCAACGGGATAGCGCGTCGGCGTTAGAATTGAGACGACCTTGTTTATAAACGATTTCATAATCGTATTCCTCAAGTTTGAGGCGCCAGCGAATGAGTCTACTAGCCGGATCTTTTACATTAAATAGCCACACGAGGGGCCTATGATCTGTAATTATTTTAAATCTATTACCATATAAATATGGTCGGAAGGTTTTAACGGCGAATATAATAGCTAATAACTCTTTTTCCGTAGTTGAATAGTTGCCTTCAGGCTTATTTAGAGTGCGCGACGCGTAAGCGATCGGCTTATCTTTGCCGACGGGACCCTGAGACAGTATGGCGCCAACGGCATAGTTACTTGCATCCGTAGTAACATTAAAAGGCTGTGAGAAGTCAGGATACTGTAGAAGTGGGGCAGTAATTAATTTTTCCTTTAAAATATCGAATGCATGTTGTTGTTCCGTGTCCCAGTGGAACACAACATCCTTTTTTAATAGAGACGTAAGTGGTTTCGTTAACTTAGAAAAGTTTTCAATGAATCGGCGATAATAGCCTATTAGGCCTAGAAACGACTTAATATTTTTAGGATTTTTAGGAACTGGAAATTGTGATACAGCGCTGACCTTTTCAGGATTCGGAGATACACCTTTATCGGTGATAATATGGCCAAGGTAAGTTACTTCATGCCTTAGGAACTCACACTTGTCCGGTTGGAGTTTTAAATTGTATTCACGAAGTTTGTCGAATACTAGTTGTAATTTTTGTATATGATCTTGTAGATTTTGACTGTAAACTATACAATCGTCAAGATAGATATAGCAATGAAGGCCTTGTAAGCCTGATAACACAGTGTTCATAAGGCGCTGAAACGTGGCGGGGGCATTTTTCAGCCCGAAAGGCATTCGGGTAAATTCGTAGTGACCTGACATGTCTGAATTTGTGCTAACTGTGAAACCTGTTTTAGGCGCGTCCTTGGAACTAGTTCTCAGTTGATGGAAGCCACTTGTGAGGTCTAGCGTGCTGAAATATTTAGAATGCCCTAATTGGTCTAAAATATCAGTGATAAGAGGCAGTGGATAAGATTCGGAAACAGTGACATCATTAAGACGGCGATAGTCGATGACTATCCTCCACTTTTGTTTACCGGAAGCGTCCATTTTTTTCGGGACTACCCAAACTGGGGCGCTCCAAGGCGAAGTTGAATGCCGTATAATATTTTGGTCTAGCATTTTGCGAATTTGGGAATCGACTTCCTCCTTGTGGCATTCGGGGAAACGATATGATTTCACATTAATAGGTGGGGCATCACCTGTGTTAATGGTATGCTCAATAGCATCCGTGAAGGTTAAGGGTTCACCTTCGACATGAAAAATATCTGTATAGTGGGAGCAACATTCTAAGAGAGCCTTTTTCTCTTCATCATTTAGATGAGAGCAACGGATAAGATTTAGTACTTTATTTACGCGATCACTTTTCGAACAAGAAGTAGCATTAATATTATAAGAGTTAGCAATTGAACAATCAAGTTCAAGGGGCGTCGCTGTTACGTGATAATCTTTTATTTCAATGTCACACTCCGTAGTGTTTAAAATAGTCACGTTTGTTTTCCCATTCGGTTTAATTGAGACAATGCAATTTGAGACATAAACACCTTCACGTAAGATGTGATCTAGTATAAGAGCTTCGTTATTGTGATAAAGTTTAGGAGAGTAATTTGATACAGTGCACTCGATAACTACTTCAGATCGAGCTGGAATATTGTATGAAGGTTGAGTATAAATAATAGGAATGGAGTGGTTTAATATGGAAATTGATTTTGAAGAGTAATCGATGTTTGTTTTAAAATAACTGCAAAAATCACTACCGATTATTCCATCATAATTTACAAGATTGATGTCGTCTTTAGTGACGTGAAACTTGTACTTATATATATTATCCGATAAGTTGAACTCCATTTGGAAGGTACCTAGAGTTTCAACTGGAGTTTCTGAACTGTTAATACCCTTCAATTTGACAGTTTCGGTAGATAGACTTGGAAGTTTTTGTAAACAGGACTTTTTAACAATACTAATGGTCGATCCTGTATCTATAAGGAAACATAACTGTTCGCGAGCGTGATTAGTATGTAGATAAGTGTGAGGTAAAGCTACCTTTTTAGAGTAGTCATTAATTTCGTATATAGGTTTAGAATTAGTATAAGGTGCTTGTAATTTTTCGGTACAAAGGTGACATTTTGTTTTATCACTAGGCGTAGTAGAACTCAGTTTAATTGACTGAGATGAATATTTGGTAGGACTCATCTCTTTTGGATGAGATGCGAATTTAGTAGAACTCATCTCTTTTGGATGAGATGCGAATTTAGTAAAACTCATCTCTTTTGGATGAGGTGCGAATTTAGTAGAACTCATCTCTTTTGGATGAGGTGCGAATTTAGTAAAACTCATCTCTTTTGGATGAGGTGCGAATTTAGTAGAATTCATCTCTTTTGGATGAGATGCGAATTTAGTAGAACTCATCTCTTTTGGATGAGGTGCGAATTTAGTAGAACTCATCTCTTTTGGATGAGGTGCGAATTTAGTAAAACTCATCTCTTTTGGATGAGGTGCGAATTTAGTAGAATTAGTATAAGAATTAGCATAGGTCGTGTCATTTAGGACTTTGTTCGATTTTGGCAGACACGGTACCAAAATCTCGCTTAGTTTAAATTATCATTATTAATTTTAGCCGTACTTTCACACGTGTGTGTAGATGCCGAGTTACGGTCACGTTGTGCAGCGTCAGCGGCTTGACGTTGCTTCATATTATATTGAAGTTTGCGACACTCTTTGATTACGTGACCAACATTTTTACAATAATTGCAAGTTTTAGGATTATCTTCGAGATTAGTATTAGAATTAGGAGACGGTGAATTTTTGTAAATTTTAGGATCTCTATAATGCTGTTTTTTATTCTTAAAACATTCTGATGAATTATGACCCGACTTGTTGCAAGTAGAACACTGTTTAGGAGATTTTAAATTAGATCTGGATAAGTTATATAATTTTTCTTCGTCAATAGCATACTGTATAGCTTCATTGAGGTTAGAGGGATTTTTGCAACGGACAATAGTCGATATGGAAGGGTTTAACCCTAACATAAAGGTGTTTAGGGCAAGGTCCTCCATGGCTGCTATTCTGCCAGGCAATTCCTTGTCATTTTTGCAACTATAATGTATGTCTGACTGTATACGAGTCAATATTGACTCCACCCTTAAAGAATAAATAGTAACATCTTCATTAGATAATTGTTTACAGTGTTGCAGGTCTGATAATAAATGTGTGGCGTGCTTCTTCTCCCCGAAAGTAGCCTTCAGAAAGGTCTTTAGCTCTGACCACAACGAAAATGACTTAAGGCTGCATGCGACCTGTGCTTTACCTTCTAGCTGTGAAACGACAAATTTACATAGCACAGTTTGTTGGTCTGGAGAAGCCAAGGACATGGCATTCTCACAGTTTGTAAGAAATGCAGGGAGGGTTTCCCTGTCACCATTATAAGGCTTTATAAATTTAGTTAAGAAAGATAGTGTAATTTTGTCGGACATTTCCTTTGATTTAGGTAACTCTTGTTTGAGAGACATAGAAGATTATGATGTGTTGGACAAAATTAAGTTTATAATCTAATAATGTTAGAATAATATGAAATAGAAAAGACAAAACAATTAAAGTCAGTGGAGATAAAAAGGCGCAGTGTTAACCTATTTAAAATTATATGTATACCAAATACAGAGACACGAATTCAGAGACACTTTAAATCGGAAAAATAGCAGTTCACAAGAAACACTCACAGTAACACGATAATTCCTGACACCTGCATTATCGGGTGCGCGGTGGGAACTCGGAGTTTGGAGTCACGTTGCGCTGTGACGTTGCGGAGTTGAACTTTCACACGGTTGGTTGACTGCGGAATTTCTTGAGTTTGAAGGTTGGTGAGTTAGACCTGGAGCTGATGGTGATGCTGATGCCGTCTGGAGCGGGCTCACACGATACGGTGGAGGCTGGCTGTCGTCCAAGTGTTGCGATGTGGCTGGAGCGGGCTCAAGCTGCAGAGCTGAGGCTGACCGTCGTCCAATTACTGATGTGGCTGGAGCGGGCTCAAGCCGAAGGGCTGAGGCTGACCGTCGTCCAAGTAGTGACGCAGGCTTGACCTTGGGTCAAGTCTCACTGTCGGTCAATTGACGGGGGCTGTAGATTCGGAATACCAGTATCTGTTTGACACAAGATTTCGTCTCTGGTATCCCACTTCTGACACCAATTTGTTACTAAGCCGACCCCGTTTGTCTTTTTAAAAAAAAAACAATTATTCTACTGGAACCACTTTAATTCACCACAATATAAAACACAGATATACAAGTTCTTGGATACTTATATTTTAACAATGTCCCTCTTAATTACTCCCTTAATTTGGGCAACTAGTTTACGCGACCGCGTCCAGAATCTAACTAACTTAATTATCATACTATTTCAGTGCATTGGTTAAAAATGCAACATAAGTAATTTAGTAAAGGAAAAGTACACTGTAAATAAGTAAAAGCTGACTTAGGCTCTATTGCCTTGTAATAAGGGTTATAACAGCCCGATGCACAATCAAGAATAATAAAGAGAGAACTTCCAGCTAGCATAGCGTATTGAGAATTGGATTCGCAAATAATATCAGCGTCTATCATTTCCTGTACCATTGATCGCACCAGCTGACGTTCAGGGAATGAGAGTCTATACGGACGATATACGACTGGCTTAGTGTCATTTAATTCAATTTCCATCTTTACTATGTTAGTGAATCCCAAATCATTTAAGTTATTCGAAAAACATTCCTTGTATTTATTTAATAAGCTTTTTAATTGATCTACTTGGTTACTAGTTAAATTCAAGTCATAATTAAATTCTGAGCAAAAATTACTATCGTTGATATTCAAAACATTTATGTCATAACACCCGTTTGTCTTAAAAGCACGCGTTATTAATGAATGCTTTCTTAATAAAATTATTTTGTCAGATATATTTTGAATCAATAAACGACCACGACCACTATCTATTTCATACTCTCCTGGCAGGAGGTAATAATATTCATGTTCAGACTTTTCGCGAAGTGAACCGCGTACGTACACAGTCCTCGAATAATCGCCGGTGCAAATAACTTCGACTAAGCACATTTCCTTAGCCCGTATTGATGTGTCCGAGACTAATTCAAGATACAATTTGCTTGTAAGTTCCCGCGTAAATATCAAGGAATTGTAAGTTTTAGTTATGATAATACCAGGTTTTTCAGTAAAACTGTGTCCAATCAACACAGGATATTTAATAATGTTATCTTCTACAATCAAGGCATCTACTTTTTCCATGACATTTTGAATCTGTATAGTGACAGTGGCGAGCCCTAAGGGTAGCACTATCTTGTTTCCAATACCTCTCATCGTAGGAAGATCTAGGTTATTTGACCAACTAATTCCTAGTTTTCTAGCATCACTGCAATGAATTAAAGTGCATTGACTGCCTAGGTCGACATAACCTACAACTGATTGTCCGTTGAGCATCAATTGCACGATGAACTTATAATCGTTTTGGGCGGTGCTCTCGGCGTCTATACGTAAAATATCTTTTTGACTTTGACCCCCTTTATCGGTATTATTGTTATCGGAGGGTAGTTTTGAACAATTTAATGTGGTATGTCCAAGTCTGTTACAAATATTACATTTGAGTATTTTTTTAGTACATTTAAAACTAAAATGTCCTGGTTCGTTACAATTGTAGCAAACAATAGAATTACTACTACTTTTAGTCTTTGCGCCATTGCTGATAGGTTTTGCGTTCGACAAGGCGTTAGATCTTTTGTCTCTATAAGGACACGGTTTTTCTATTTCACGCGGTTGTTGTTTGATAGACTGAAAATATTCTAACACTTGTTCCGGTTCCTGACACTTCAATGCTTTCGCGCCTAATCTTAGTGAATGATCTTCAATTCCACACAATAAACAATCGACTGCCCTCTTACCTATAATATTACATCGATTCAGCAAATTGATTTTTTCGAAATAATATAATTCTAGTGATTCATTATATTTTACGCGTTTAGATAACATTTCTGTAAGTAACTCGGCATAATCGTCACTACTAGGGAATGATTCTAATAACTTCTGTTTCCATTCAGGCCACGAAAATGACATAGTAGGTAAAGCTTGATACCACGTTTTTGCGACACCAGCTAATTTAGGTAAGGCATAGTGTATGACCTGATCATCGCCCCATTTATATAATTTCGCACACTCATCTACTTTACTAAGCCACATTTGTATAGTTTGCCCCTTAACCATCGGATCAAAATCAGGTATGACATTACCTAACATTGGAAATTTGTTACCTTCAGGACGAGTATTTGCTAAGGTATTCACTAATTTAGTCAATAGTAAATGTGTCACGTTGTCAGTACTATTATTGGAACGTCTTACCGGGGAAGATGAGCGTCCACCATGACGCGACGATCTCGAGCGGCTGCTGCTACCGCGCGCAACCCGCATTCCTGCTGACCTGCCTGCGGCTGCGGCGGCTGCTTCCACTCCTACGGCGCTGCCCATGACGCTCAGGGCGATTGCTTCGGCTCCTGCTGTTTTCCTGGCGCCGTCTGTGAGGATCACCGTCACTACTTTCGCTGCTGACAGTCGTGCGTCGCTGGCAATGATGCTCACGACGCTCCCGAGAGCGACTTCTTCGCATAGAAACACTCGAGTCCGTTGCCGATTCATCTTCAGTTTTTGATCTGCTTCTGCGTCGTTTTCTTTTATTTTTGCGATCTTGTTGTTTCCTTTTTCTTGAAGAGGATTTGCAATTGTCCAATATCTCGGTAGGTGTCATGTTTCCATCTTCCATTTTGGCGCGTTAAAACAATTGAAAACGCACGTACAGCAAACCACGTATAGAAAAACTCGAGTTGTGGGCGTTTTGCTAGAAATATAGAGCTAGCCTGTCTAATCCCACTTCTGAGATGAAGGATCAGTGCAGGTTTACTTGAACAAAATACAGATTGCGTAGAATTAATTGGATTTAATCCGTACAGTTCGACCGCTGAGTATCGAGTGAGTCACTCAATTCAAATATAGCCAGTCAGTTTTTATTAGTGGTCACATTGATGTCCATAGACATCAAATGTGACAATTTACGTCACAAACAATCGATTCAAATGTTACCAACATGAGAAATAAATCGACTAAATATTATGAAGCTAACACAATATGTGTGTCGTCGTCCCCATATCTAAATGTTAAAATAAGAGAGTGCGAAATCTTAAAAATTATATACTGTAAATTTTAATGGAAACTTTTAACGAAAATTGGTTTGAACGGGATGCAGTCAGCAGTTTTTGAGATTAAAAGAAAACCCTAATATTAATTTGTCATGTCTACAACCAACTATGAAAAACAAAGTTATTTTTCAGTAATCTATGCTTGGTACTACGGAACCTTTTCATGGGCGAGTCAAACTCGTACTTTAGTTTTTATATATGCCAGTAAGCTGTAAGCTTTGTGAACATGTTATTCGTGAAATACATTAAATCCAAAATTTTACAATTATGTGTCAGTAAATTATTTTCTTTATTTCCAATATAAGTATACATACAAATTACATTTTTAAATATTCTCTAAAAAATTAACATAAAAATATAAAAAATAGTAGCCCACTGGTATCCGGAACGGGGTCCAAGCTACCGGCGGCCAGGGCTCCAGAGAGGAACCTCCTGACGATACGCGCCGTGTCGAGGTGTACCGCTTTCTGAAGCAAGCCCTAGATCCAACCGCCTAATAAGAGCCTCCTGAGGTGTTGGTTGAGGCTCTTGGCTATTAAGCCATTGGCTGAGATGACTATCGGTACAATGATTGCCGAGTTCAGTTCATTCATTGTCAGTAAATTATTCTTAGCTATATCAAATTACAAGCTCGACACAGCAGTGATGTAATTTCGCAATGACATAGCACGATCTGCAAGAATAGCTAGCTACATTGGTTTCACTGGAACGAATAAAAAGATATCCACTTTTACGACCCAAACTGTCGCTCTTATCTTCTGGTATTCGTCAAAAGCCCTTCGGATAAGACTAAACTAAATCCATGGTGACACATTTATCGCCATATTTTTTTACAACCATGAACATTCAATGGCGTTTTTTTTTTCTTTGAACTTTTAGTTTAATTTACTTTTTATGGCAAAAAGATGTCCTAAAAATTTTACGCAGTTTTCCGAATTTCATGGTAAAAGAATTGGGCTGGGCACATTAAAACTTTTTAGGAGTCCCGCGAAATTATCTTAAAAATCAACCCGAAGTAAGTTCGGAAATGGAAAGTTGGAGAAAAAACTTCTGTATAGTAATAATATTAAGTGAGTAAATTAAAATTGTTCAGGAAACCTAAGTGGTCCTTTTACTGAGAAGTCATTGTGTTATAAGAAAGTTTCAGTTGTTTCTTTTATATTTTTTCTGTTTGACTTTCGAAATTGTTTTTGCTTCTTTAGCTGTATTTTTATTTTGTTACAAGTAAAAGTTTCATTTCTGTACTATGAATTGAAGAAATCCAATCTCATAAAATATTTGTTTGATATCTTAAGTGGTAACTTATTTCTTGCTATATTGGTCGCAACAACAAGGAATGATATCCCAATGTAATAATTTTATCGACTTGTGCGGGCACTGATATGTTTGATTTATTTATATTACACGTGTTTGTAGAAATAAATAACAAAAATGTAAATAAATTGAGCAGATTAGTACCTATGGAGTTCAAAATTGTTCCTATATATCGACTTACCAAACCTCCGTCCAGGCAGTTCAGTCAAAGGGAAGAGAGCAGAATGGAAAGAAGGAAGTACCTCTTCATCGCTGAGGGAGGACAAGTCTTTGAGTGACACCCCTCAGGCTGATGAGCAAGAGTAGTCTCGAATGAAGCAGATTTTGAAACAACAGAGAGACGTTTGGACTCTGAGGATGAGTTCCAAGAAGCAGAAACCGACACCCAGGAGTCACAACACGATAGCTCAATAATTGTTACACCAAAGAGATCGTTACGAAAACGACCCGTGATTTGTTTTAAAAGGTACTTTTAATATTGTTTAGTATACTTATATATTATGCATTAATTGTAGTTTTGAGATTCTGGATTGTTCAGGAGTTCTGTAATAGAGGGAGGACTGTTGTGTATGCGTGCCCCTCCCCGCTCGCAATACGTTAGCGTCATCTATTATAATAAAGCAGTGCGTTACTAACCAGCAATCGTTTTACTTGTCCGTGCGTAACATTGACCCATCCTCATACTTAACAAATCCGATTCAATTATTTAATTATCAATCTTCGGGCTATTTCTACTGTTATCATCAGCTTAGCCTTTCCAACTAAGTTGAAATCGGCTTCTAGTTTTACATGGAGCGACTACACAATTCATCTCCACAACCCAGTAACTGGGTTTTCACGGTCCCTTGGCAAGACTAGTGTCAGATTTTTTGACTTCTGATTATCTAATAAGCAATGACAGTAAATGATACCCAGGGCCAATCTCAGGCACGGAGAATCTCGGTATGTTGAGATGGCATGCGGCTGTTAAATTTATTCACGAGCTCCACATGTAAAGAATATTCACCAATCAACAATGTTCCTTTTGCACCTCAATATTTACCCACAAAAAACTGATATCCAAATCTGCTAAAACACCTGTCACATATTTACGATAATTTATTTATTTATTTAATAAGGTTAACCAACAATTATTACACTACAGCATCACAATTAACCGAAAAACATTAAAACATGTGCGAGTATAATAATTACTTAAAGGCTAATACAGCATGCATCTTACAAAGTTAACAATATTATTATTTAGAACATTAAAATTAACATTTGAGACAGTTTCAAGGTACAAACTAGAATAAATAAACGATTAATGATACAATATAATATGAATAATGAACAAATACTAAATGGGAATGGAATTAAGTATATGGCTCAGTTACAAAAATAAAATTATTTTCTTAGCTAACAATAAAATATATTACGGTAAAAATGGCTATAATAATAACAACAAAAATACAAACACTATTTATACTGTTATGCTATACAGTAATAATTTCCCTGATTCAGGTATACCGTAAGTATCCTGACGTCAAAAGCCATTTTGCCAACCTTTTTAAACAGCCATAATGTATAACACGGCTAGTAGGAGATTAAAGCCCCGATCCCTAAAGCTAGGTTATTTAAATATCAATGGCATCAGCAATCAACGGGATGAGATCGCGACTTTCCTTCGCGATCATAGTCTCGACATCCTTCTGGTCCAAGAGACCTTCCTCAAACCCCACCTTAGGGATCCCAAGATAGCTAATTACAGGTTAGTTAGGAACGATAGGACTAGATGCCACAAAGGTGGCACTCTAATATATTATAGGAACTCCCTGCACTGCATCCCTATGGATCCGCCGCCCCTTGCCCACTTAGAGGTATCCGTTTGCCGGCTAGGCATGACGGGTCATCCCTCCATCACCATAGTATCCGCGTATCTTCCACCGTCCAACGTAGTAGATGTAAATTCATCGGTAAACGCCTCACTTCGAAGCGACCTTACCGCCCTTCTTGACATGAGTGACTCCGTCCTTATGGCGGGGGATCTCAATGCCAAACATCTCGCATGGTGTAGTCGTATTACCAACCCCCGTGGGAAGGTAATATACGACCTTTGCACACCTCTCCACATAGATATCATAGGTCCTATGCGGCCTACTCATTACCCGTTCGAGCCATCCCAAACCCCTGACGTACTCGACATTGCCCTCCTGAAGAATGTGAACTTACGTTTGCACTCTTTAGAGACGGTAGACGAACTTGACTCCGACCATAGACCGGTGATCTTGGAGTTAACTCCGAGATCAGGTCCCTATGACCCTAACCGCCCCCCTCCCACACAGGTGATCACTGACTGGAGGAAAGTAGGCGAATTGCTGAAATCCAACACGTCACCTCACCTGGACAAGGTCCCCGACCACATCCAGTCCGCCGCCGACACGACGGCTGCGATCGACTCACTCACAGAGCACGTACAATCTGTCTTGAACGACTGTTCAAAGGAGATTCCGGTGTCAGAGCACTGGCGCCGGAAACTCCCGGACGATGTGCGGGCCCTGCTGACTGAGAAGAACGCAGCAGTCCGTACCTACAGAGCTTTCCCCTGCCAGAATAACAAAACTTTCATGCGGTACTTACAGCGCAAAGTAAGTAACAGCATTAGAGAGTGGCGTGAAGCCGGCTGGGACAAGACCCTGAGCGAACTGGAACCCACCCACTATGCCTTCTGGCAACTTCAGAGGAGTATGCGCGCCACTGAAGTTGCCTCAATGCCTCCCCTTATCCGCCCGGACAAAAGCATTGCCTTCAACGACGAAGACAAAGCCGAATGCCTAGCCGACAGCCTGGAGGCGCAGTGCTCTCCCAGCTCCCAACCAGTCGACCCAGCCCACCTTACCCACGTGGATGCTGAGGTCGAACGTAGATCTGCCCTACCCCCTGTCGAGGACCCTGATGCTCCCCTCCCCCCCGTCACGGAAGACGAGGTGGAGGATATCATCAAGAAACTCAAACCTAGGAAAGCTCCCGGGACTGACAAACTGACCACTAGGGCACTTAAAGTCCTCCCACGTACGATCATAGTCCCACTGGCTGCCATCTTCAATGGAGCCATGTCCAACAACTTGTTTCCACAAGCTTGGAAAGAGGCTATAGTGATAGGTATCCCAAAACCCAAAAAGCCCAAGTCCCTCCCGACTAGTTATAGACCCATTAGTCTGCTCAGCGCCCTCGGCAAGGTCTACGAGCGGATTATTCTTAATCGGCTCAAGGACTTTGTCGAGGCAAAGAGCCTAATCCCTAACGAGCAGTTTGGCTTTAGAGCCCATCATTCCAGTGTCCACCAAGCCCACCGCATCGTAGAGCACATTAGCGGCCGTTTTCAACGCGGTCTGGTGACGGGGGCCCTATTCTTTGATATAGCGAAGGCTTTCGACAAAGTCTGGCACATTGGCTTAATTTATAAGCTTTACCAACTAGGTGTGCCGGACCGTCTCGTGCTCATCATTCGAGACTTTCTGTCGAACCGCTCCTTCAGATATCGTATCGAAGGAGCGCTTTCCACCCCCGCCCTATCAGAGCCGGCGTCCCTCAGGGCGCCGTGCTCTCTCCCCCACTCTTCAAAATATCCCCAAAAAACCCCCAGTAGAGTTATCCCTATTTGCCGACGACACGGCCATCTATTACTCGGGAAATAGTCCCGATAGCATCGCTCATACCCTCCAGACCTCAGCCAACGCACTAGGCGATTAGTTTAGGAAAACGAGGATTGAGGTAAATCCCGACAAAAGTCAGGCAGTCCTGTTTCGCAGGGCTCGCAAACATAGACAATTCACCCTCCCCCGCCCGATCACTATGTTTGGCAAGCCAATCCCTTGGGAGAAGCGAGCCAAATACTTAGGTGTGATCCTCGACCAGTTCCTTAACTTCAGTGAGCACATAAAGTCGGTTCGCTCGCGAGCCGCTTTCGCTCTCGGTAGGCTGCACGCCTTGCTGAATAAACACAGTAAGCTCTCCCTTAGATGTAAAATCCGAATCTACACGACGTGCATACGTCCTATCATGACGTACGCCTGTCCGGTGTTTGTTCATGCCAGTCCCAATCAGATCCATAGAATGCAAGTCATTCAGAACCGTTTTCTCCGAAAGGCCACGGGCGCGCCCTGGTTCTTGAGGAATGAGGATCTCCACGTAGACCTCAAACTCCCGACTATAAAGCAAGTGTTGAAACGCATGTCAGTGCGTTACTTCACCTCTGCTGATACCCACACAAACACCCGGATCGTATCGGCCGCCCGATACAGACCCTCCAAAATTTCTCGGGTTCGTCGCCCGCGTAACGTCCTAGACGAGCCCGACGTCTCCACCACCATCCGACAAGAGAGCAGTAGGGAAACCAGCACTCTTAGAAAATATAGATACAAAACGCGTTCCGTATTCCGGCCCCGCCGACGAGGCCCATCGCGACGTCCGCGTACTTGTAATGAAAATCCTCCCCGACCTTTGCCAAACGAGCCAGCCCGCGATGCTGAGCCAGTAGCAATAAATACTCCCGTAAATAATAATATGACCCAGCCTGTCCCTTTGCTGCCCTCCCAAAATGACCCCGCTATGCCGAGGCCCGTACTCCACAGGGAGTGCCCTTAGCGTGCGGTCATTAGATGTAAGCGTATTTTAGTTTGTAAGCCCTGGCTGGGGGCCTTTAATTTATTAGAGGTCACCACAGGACAGACCGGTTAAGTAGACGCACAGCCTTAGTGAGCTGATCTACGAGTGGCCAGACCTAAAAAAAAAGAAAAAAAAAAAAAAAAACAATAATAATTTCCTTGTGGTGAAGTTTAAGGAACGTCGTAATAAAATGATTTAAACAGGACACATTTCTATAAAGAAAGAAGCAACAGATATTGTTTGTCAAAAACAGGTGCTTGTTCTTACTTTGGTCTTGAAACTAAACGTGGCAGAAGGTTTACTTAAACTACTTATATGGAATTATTTATGTTATCAACTCGCACTGGACTCGCGTGGTGGATAACGATCCATTTCCTCTCATAGAGATAGATAGATAGATAGATAGAATATACTTTATTGGACACTAAAATTTAAACACACCTATTTAACATTATTTCTTAATTCTATGGTCATATCGCTAAAAGCGATATCCTCCAGACAACCTTTGAACTTTCAAAACTTTAATTAAAGTGGGGAGGGCTAAATTAGTGTACTCATAAAACAGAAAATAATATATATATATAAATACAAATATGTAAATACAATACGATACCTCTTCTACATCACGTGGAGTGGAAACAAAAGAATAATCATAAATTTGAAAGAAAATGATTAGCTTGGTTAGCTCTTAAAAGTAACGAGTGACTGAGCTTGTCTTACTGACACCGACAATGCATTCCACAAACAAACAGCTTGCACCGTAAACGATGAGCCATAGAATTTAGTGGAATGTGCAGGCATTGAAAGTCTCAAATTCTCCGATGATCTCAAATTTCTAATATGTGTGTCATGTAGGCCTGTACGAGTTAATATTCCTACAGCGGGAATATTGTAGTCTTATACAGGGCTTCCCTAACTGTGCGTCGCAACGCCTTGGGGCACCGCCGTATTATTCCAGGGTCATCGTGAGGCTATCTAAATGTTTTGTTTTTATGTTTTGTTCTCTATTTTAATATAAAATAAAAAATAGATGCTATTTGGAGTATTTCGGTCAAATTGTTATTAAGCTAGAACAGTAGGTAAATGTATGGCAAGAAGGCCAGGGCGTCACAAAAATATGGCAACTTCCCAAGGGCGTCACAGTTAAAATAAGTTTGGGAAGCCCTGGTATAACATGTTTGTTGGTTTTATATTTCAACAACGCCTTATTATTAGAAAACTAGCTTAATAAATACCAGGTGAAAAACACTGCCTATGTCTAAGTGTGGACTGCGTTATAATTGACAGCCCACTTTCTCTTAAAGAGGCTTTATAGTGAGAACACTATTGGTAAGTTCCGCCTTAGTTTATGTACCTACATTGGAATACTGCTGTGATAATGGTTTTGTTCAAAACAGGTCTTCTGTTAAATTCCTTCTATATTGCGTGTCTCAAAAGCGATAATTCGCAGCTGTTCACCGTGATTACGAAAATTTCAAAGATAGGTATTGGTTAAATTCGTTGTGTAGAATTGTTGAGTATTGCTCGGCTTGTCAGGTGGCGAGTTTTTCTTTTCATTATTAAAATTATGGAGAAAGTAAATAATTTTTTTATTGTTAATTAAAAAAAAAGCGTATGCGTGGGTCGTGCTTAGCAACAGATGTCTTATTGCTTACGCAGGCTTACAATAATTCCGGGGTTGCGGTAATGTTCTAGTGAAATACCGCGGCCTCGGAACTTAAGGGCAGCTGAAGGAACAGGGTGGGTCTTTAGTCTGTAAAAGTCTGACACTCCCTTCTGTTTTGCCCAGAGCGGGAGAAGTCATTCGATGATTTTCCTACCCAGAAAAAAAGGCTTACAATAATTCAAGCAAATATTATGTCTCTGCCCTTGGCCGAATCGGTCATAATATTAAGTTAGTAACTTCAATCTGGTTTTTTCATATATTTGACTTCGATTTGTCATAAGTAATTGTCTAGACAAACATCGTTGTACAAGTGATGATATTTTTAGGACAGAATATAATTATAGTAAATACTTTGAAGGTGATATTCTATTTTTAACCGACTTCAAAAAAAGGAGGTTTACAATTCGTCTTTACCTCATAACTCGGAGACGGCTGGACCGATTTGAAAAAATATTTTTGCGTTTGAATGGGTATAGTTTCTAGTTGGTCCCATTGTTACGAAATCAGGATCTGATGATGGGATCTTGGAGAAATTGAGGGACCTCTTCAAATATTATAGGCACACCTATAGCGTTTTGGGTATTTCTTATAATACCTTGAGCAGTTGCTTCCGAAAAGTGCCATTTGGGGAAGTGGAACTGATGATGAAGACCACAGATGGCCACTGAAACTCCTCAATAATAAGTATTTCGTGGATTGCGATTCGATTACTTGAGTACGGATGTTAAACACTTTATGCTCGTCACAATACATATATGGTGATGTAGAGTTGATGGTCAAGTACCAGGAGAACTCCTCAAAAATTAACGGCTATGCATCGGGAAAAGCAATATTTTGTAAAAGGTGATAAGTTGTTGACATTATGGCTTTTGTTACTAGATAAATTACAATCCGATCCACTAAAAAGCGTGAAAAAAAAATTTAGCAAAAAATAGAACCGACTTCCATATCAAAACACTACAAAGGCAAAAATAACTTTAATTTCGGAAGGCGGTGTCTTTAGTTTTGTAGATATTTTCGTTTTTGACACCGCCTTCCGAAATTAAAGTTATTTTTGCCTTTGTAGTGTTTTGATATGGAAGTCGGTTTCATTTTTTGCTAAATTTTTTTTTTGTATAAATTAAATTATTCAAAATACTAATTCATACAGACCAATAATTTCCAAAACAAAATATTCAAGTAGTTTGATGCAGTTTGGTGGCATTTATTTCATCTTTAAATACTATATACATATCTATGAAATCTTTAAGTCGAGAGTGAATAGATTACGTCCAGGCAAACGAGCTTCATCTTCGACCACATCATCGCTTACCGTTAGGTGAGATGGCGGCCAAACGTGACCCTATCAACAATTAAAAAAAAAACGAGTGTGATTTCAAAATAGGTGTTTTTTCTCAAGTGCTTACAGTTATTTACGGTTAGTTCAAAGGAACGGCTGAACCTACTTTGATGGGTCCTTCACATGGAAAATAGGGAGGTTATAGGGCAACATACTATGCAGGCTATTTTCCCGGAATTCTCACGAAATCCGAAATCACGCGAACAAACTCGCGGGTGCAGCTAGTTATCAATAACAGATAGATAGATATTATTTCAATAAATGAAAGAAAAAAAGTTATTTAAAAAAGGTTTTAAAAAACAAAAAAAAACCCGACTGCAACCTTATACTAAAACTAAATGAAAAGCTAATAAAAACAAGCCCATTTTAAATTAAATAAAAGTTGGAAGCAGGCGGGGCCCATACCATTATTATAGTTTCAAACTCAAATGGGTCCCGCCTGCTTCCAACTTTTATTTAATTTAAAATGGGCTTGTTTTTATTAGCTTTTCATTTAGTTTTAGTATAAGGTTGCAGTCGGGTTTTTTAATTTTTTTTAATTACTTTTTTATTTCCAGCTTTTTAGTTTACAAATGTGAAAGATTTCGCAGATGATTTAGTTCTTGATACGTGTTTTTTACGATTTGTCACTTTGAATTACTTTTAACCATATAAGTTGTATATATGTTTGTAATCACCTTTTAAAACACTTTATTTTGATACCCCACTCGATAGGTTTTGAGAAAAAAAACTTTTTTGAAGGCATAATATAGCGCAAAAAATCCGCCATTTTGGTTTTTTTTTATTTTGATATACCCAGTGTCACTTTCACAGTCAATACGAATCTAACGATACCTCTCAAGCTAAAATCCGTCGAGCCGTTCAGGCCACAGAGCGTGCCAAACAATTATACATACATACATACATACTCTCGAAAAACATAACCCTCCTTCTGGCGCAGTTGGGTAAAAATCTAAAAAACCCGACTGCTCAACTGAAATGCTCCTTGCATTTCAGTTGAGCAGTCGGGTTTTTTAGATTTTTGAAAAAGTGACAAGCAGGCGGGACCCAATTGAACGTATTTTTTTTTTTAAATTTGACTGGTCCGCCTGCTTGTCACTTTTTAAAATAAAAATGTGCTTGTTCCTTGCATTTCAGTTGAGCAGTCGGGTTTTTTAGATTTTTAAATAACTTTTTTTTTTCAACTTTTCAGTTAAAATATTAATAACATTTTTTTTTCATGGTCGTGTCACATTGCCACCGGATTCAGAAAGTGAAAGAGCTCAAGTCCATATTTTTAAACTATCTCTTTGTATTATTTTTGCTAGTATTACACTAATGATAAATATCGTATATACCTTTTTGAAATCCTTGTGATAAGCCCTATTTGATACCCATATTGTGGTATCAGAAAAAAATTTTTTTTTCAATATCACCTATCTAAAAACTCATGGGCTGCTAAGACAAATCTAACGATACCGCAATTATGTGAATTCGTTCAGTGGTTCTGGAGATATGAGGTAATAAAGAATATTACAAACATACATACATACATACAAGATACGCGCGAAAAACATAACCCTTCCTTTGCAGTCGGGTAAAAAGAACGATACAATATCAATTTACGAAGAAACCCACGTCAAAATATCTAATCTGATAAACATTTCCAATAAATGGAAAACTTTCATAATAAATTAAATCTGAGAGCCGAGTCGCCTTCCTTTTCAATTTAGATCATCCTAAAACATTGAATTGAACGCTGATGATGAATTATAAATGTATTTTGACAAAGTGAGTCCATGAAACGAATAAGCTAAGGAATTACGTCCGGCTCTGTTTTCAAAGTATTCATAATACTACTACATTATACTTTGCCTGTGTTTTCTTAATTGAAATAAATTTTATGCAAACAAATGGTTGAAGAGTGACTTTGCGTGTAGATTACATGACTTAGCAAAACGTACGCCAGTGATTAGCTTAATTCTTCAGTGAAGATTATTACAGTTCACTTTAGTAATAATGAAAGTAAATAATGTAGAAGCGAAAGGAAGGTCAAAGACGATAATTGTTATGAAGACGAGACGTGGATGATTGTACATATCATTAACTCTATATGTAGATAACTATTTACGTTTTATTTAAGTTTGCAGCAGTCACACTTCGTTATTTCTTCAAATAAAAGTCGATTGACACTTCTGTACATGTAAGAAATTCTAAGACATTGTAACGTCCACTAAGCCACACTGCTACCGTGTTGTAGATGAAGAACTTTCTCTCATAGTAAGGTGATCGGTGTCGGAGCTGTTAGAACGTTATAGGCTCTGCCGGCTTCTGTGTTCCCTGCCACATATGATCCGTCAGCCTTTAAAGCAAGAGTGAATAGGCATCTTCTGGGCTCGTTTGTTCGATCGTAGACCTCATCTTACACTTACCATCAGGTGTGATCGAGGTCAAGAGCGGCCTCATCTATACTAATATTATAAAGCGGAAAAGTTTGTTAGTTTGTTTGTTTGTTTGTTTGTTTGCTTGAACGCGCTAATCTTCGAAAGTACTGGGTGGATTTGGATGAAATTTGGTATGGAAGTAGCTTGAAGCTTGAGGAAGGTTATAGGCTACTTTTTACCCGACTGCAAAAAAGGAGAGTTATGTTTTTACCGTGATAGAATCCACGGGAGCGAAGCCCCGCGAGAGTACTAGTTCGTAATAAAAAAAAGTAAATTTCTATGTAATTCAACTATTTAAGTAATGCTTACCGAGGGGTTCTATGTCATGATTCCTCTGTATGTTGGAAAACCCTTTAAATCAATGATTTTGATTGAAATCTTTGACAGTTTTTACGGGTTCAAGCTAGCTAGAAAATCTGACACCAGTTTTGTCAAGGAGTATCGTGTTAACAAGATACTGGGTTGTAGTGGTTAGATAAGCAAACGCTCCACGTATAGACGTCAATCTACCCCAATCATCAAATTTTACCAATCGAACATTAACCTTCCACTATTATAATAATAATAATAATAAAAATAATCTGTGGCCCGGTTGTCAAAGAACATGTCAAAAAATTTTTTCCTCCGAATTTTTCAATATAATTTATAAATTAAATAGCCAAACAAACAAAAATAATCATGTTCAACGAAACGAAAATAGTGAAAAAAAAATCTAGACATGAATAAATAGAAGAGTAAATAGAAAAAACAATAAATGGAAAAATCAATATGTTGACAAGAAACCGGGCACGTTTGATTCTGAACACACAACCAAGACCTGCGGAATCGTCGCTCAGCTCCGCCTCGCAGCCGCCGGGACCAGCTCCAGCCGTGAGTGAAGAGACTCCGGCCGCTGCAGTTGCGTCGAGCTCGAGCGACGAATACTTCTCGCCGCCGACGACACCACCACCTGCGCGTCGGCGAGGAAGAGGCCGCCCTCCGGCCAGCTTCGGACTTCGAGGCCCACCGGCCTCTGATAGGGTCCCCGCTGCCGGTGGAAGTGTGCAGCGCATGCGATGGACAAATTCCATCAATGAAAATGTCATGCGCTCATACTTTGGGGCTACAGAGGGGGGAACTAACCTCACTGCGTACCGTGGTCGGATGCTCTCTCTGTTTCAGGTACTTGAACCAGCTGTCAACGTTTCGGCCCAACGACTGTCGGATCAGGTGCGGGTCATCCAGCGTAACCATATGTTGGATGACGCCGTACTTGATAGACTACGCCTCGAATCACGGTGCAGTCGTGTCTCATCTGCTTCACCACAGGCTGCGGTGCAACTACAACCTAGTATCTCACCGCGACCCGACCACGTCGGTGAAGATGATGAGGACCGGGCTACATCCGTGAGTACCCAGTGCAGTGAACGATTGAGGAGTGCTTTGGAGTGTGCATTACGGGAGTATCGCTCCACACCACCTGAGCTGAGACCTCGCCTGCCTCGTTTGCCCATGCATAAGAAAAATAGGGCGCTAGTGTGTGCTCTAGATTCACTGTTGTCAAATTATTTTGACAATAGCGAAGACCTCACCGATACCCATTCGATTCTGTACTGTGCCGCTGTTGCAGCATGTCGGGTAGCTCATGTCAAGTTTCCAAAGACTGACAGAGCTATTCGACCAGCTATACCAGCTTGGCAGTGCAGGATCGAACGTCGTATCGCTGGGGCTAGAGCACTCATTGGCAAACTTATCTGCTTCAGACAGGGCAACACTCGCCCTAGAGTGATGCGCTTTGTGAGGCGGGCGTTCGCGGGGACTGATATTAATCCTCGGGATTATCTGACCTGCGTCACAGAGCGCATCGACTTCCTGAAGCAGAAAGTCTATGCGTGGGCAAATAGAATTCGCAGATATAAGCGGCGGGTGGAGCGATACACTCAGAATCGCACATTCCAAAGCAATGAAAGGTGGGTTTATAGGACCTGGGAGCGACCTGACCAAGGTATGACTGATACGTGCTTACCGGATGATGACGCCATGTGTTCGTTCTGGCGCAACATCTGGTCAGCTCCTGTCAGTCACACTGAGGGTGACTGGATGCGGGAGATCAGGCGCACGTGCGATCTTTTACCAGAAATGGGGACAATCACGATCAGCCCCCAAGATGTAACCCGTGCAGTCCGTCCGTTATCTAACTGGAAATCCCCAGGGCCGGACGGGCTGCACAATTTTTGGCTTAAATGGTTCCAAAGATCGCACACTCGCTTGGCATTTCAGTTCCAGTCTGCCCTAGAGTCAGGATCGCTACCTCAATTCCTAACTACAGGAATAACCCACCTGCTCCATAAATCAGGCAGTACTACGGAACCTAAAAATTATAGACCGATCACGTGCTTACCGACGGTCTATAAAGTTCTTACTTCCATTTTGAGAGCCAAAATTAATAATCATATTGATGTAAATTCAATCATGTCTGCTTCTCAGAATGGATGTAGGAACGGGTCCCGCGGTACTAAGGAGCTTCTCCTCATTGATATTGCCATTAACCAACAGGTTCGTCGTTCCCGAAAGAATCTGTCGACATGTTGGATAGATTATAAGAAGGCCTATGACTCTGTCCCTCATACATGGCTTATGAAGGTGTTGGAGTTGTACAAAATAAATCCAACCCTACGCACCTTCCTTGAGTCATGTATGGGGCAATGGAAGACGGTCCTTCGCTACCCAGGATGTCGACAGATCCAGGAAAACAGCGAACCGATTAGGATTGAGCGAGGCATTTTTCAGGGCGACAGTCTGAGCCCACTGTGGTTTTGTCTGGCTCTCAACCCTCTCAGTACATTGCTGGAGGGTTCAGGGCTAGGCTACCAGTTGAGAAGAGGTGGTCAGGTCATATCTCACATGCTTTACATGGATGATTTGAAACTTTTTGCCCCCAGCAACTTGCAACTCATGGAGCTACTGAAGGTAACGGAAACCTTCAGTAGCGCCATCAGGATGGAATTTGGTGTGGACAAATGTGCAGTCATGCATGTAAAGCGAGGGGAGATTATGGAATCCGTGGGAACTCAACTCTCGGATTCCATACACCTAAGATCCCTCGGCTCAACTGAAACCTACAAGTATTTGGGTATGTCAGAGGCACTAGGCATCAATGTTGCTTATGTTAAACAGTCATTGAAGGAACGCTTCTTTGGCCGCCTGAATAAAGTACTGAATAGTCTTCTATCAGGCGGAAACAAGGTGCGTGCCTTCAATGGTTGGGTCATGCCAGTATTGATGTACTCTTTTGGCATACTCAAATGGACTCAGACTGAACTTGACGCCTTGGACAGGCGGGTCCGCACAACGCTGACTGCAAATCGAATGCATCACCCACGTTCATCGGTGATGAGGCTGTATATCCCGCGGAAGTACGGGGGTCGTGGCATTTTAAATGCAAAGACCCTACACAACCGTGAGGTATGCAGCCTTAGGGAATATTTCCTAGAAGCCGACGTGGGTATGCATCGAGATGTGGTAGCGGTGGACAAAGGCCTCACTCCGCTCTCCTTAGGTACCGAGAATTGGCGCAAACCTGTAGTATTAGATACTAATGACCGCAGAGAAGTATGGCAGAGCAAGGAGCTTCACGGGCGCTATTACCGGGCCCTTCATGGGTCTGATGTAGACACATTAGCGTCCGTAGCCTGGCTACGTTTTGGTGACCTCTTTGGGGAAACCGAAGGTTTTGTCTGTGCGATTATGGACGAAGTTATGATGACGAATAACTATCGGAAATATATTGTGAAGGATGGTACGGTAGACATATGTCGGGCATGTCACAAACCGGGAGAATCCATTCGTCACATTATCTCCGGTTGTTCTCGTCTGGCTAACGGAGACTATTTGCATAGACACAACCTCGTGGCCAGGATTATTCACCAGCAACTTGCTCTTAAATACAATCTTGTGGAATCAGAAGTACCATACTATAGGTATGTGCCCGACCCAGTTCTCGAAAATGGCAATATTACACTGTACTGGGATCGGTCTATCATCACTGACAGGACCATTGTTGCCAATAAGCCTGACATAGTGGTGATAGACCGATTAGAGCGTCGCACAATGATTGTTGATATAGCAGTCCCCCATGACGAGAACCTCGTGAAAGCTGAGATAGATAAAAAAATAAGTATCTTGACCTGGCGCGCGAGGTTGTCGACATGTGGGATGTGGAGACAGCAATCATTGTGCCGATAGTCGTCACAGCCAATGGTATAATAGCCAAGAGCCTCGACCAACATCTAAGGAGGCTCTCGTTGGGTAGCTGGATCAAGGGCTTGATCCAGAAAGCAGTACTCCTGGAAACGGCGCGTATTGTGAGGAGGTTCCTCTCTATGGAGCCCTGACCGCCGGTAGCTTGGACCCTGTTCCCGATACCGGTGGGCTACTATTTTTTATATTTTTAAATGTTTTTATTTTTTTATATTAATATTTAAAAATGTAATTCATATGTACATAGATTAAATAAATGGAATAATAATAATAATAGAAGAATAGAAGAATAAATAGAGAAAACAATAAATGGAAAAACCAAAATGTTGACAAGAAACCGGGCACGACTGATTCAGAACACACGACCAAGACCTGCGGAATCGTCGCTCAGCTCCGCCTCGCAGCCGCCGGGACCAGCTCTAGCCGTGAGTGAAGAGACTCCGGCCGCTGCAGCTGCGTCGAGCTCGAGCGACGAATACTTCTCGCCGCCGACGACACCACCACCTGCGCGTCGGCGAGGAAGAGGCCGCCCGCCGGCTAGCTTAGGACTTCGAGGCCCGCCGGCCTCTGATAGGGTCCCCGCTGCCGGTGGAAGTGTGCAGCGCATGCGATGGACAAATTCCATCAATGAAAATATCATGCGCTCATACTTTGGGGCTACAGAGGGGGGAACTAACCTGACTGCGTACCGTGGTCGGATGCTCTCTCTGTTTCAGGTACTTGAACCAGCTGTCAACGTTTCGGCCCAACGACTGTCGGATCAGGTGCGGGTCATCCAGCGTAACCGTATGTTGGATGACCCCGTACTTGATAGACTACGCCTCGAATCACGGTGCAGTCGTGTCTCATCTGCTTCACCACAGGCTGCGGTGCAACTACAACCTAGTATCTCACCGCGACCCAACCAAGTCGGTGAAGATGATGAGGACCGGGCTACATCCGTGAGTACCCAGTGCAGTGAACGATTGAGGAGTGCTTTGGAGTGTGCATTACGGGAGTGTCGCTCCACACCACCTGAGCTGAGACCTCGTTTGCCTCGTTTGCCCATGCATAAGAAAAATAGGGCGCTAGTGTGTGCTCTAGATTCACTGTTGTCAAATTATTTTGACAATAGCGAAGACCTCACCGATACCCATTCGATCCTGTACTGTGCCGCTGTTGCAGCGTGTCGGGTAGCTCATGTCAAGTTTCCAAAGACTGACAGAGCTATTCGGCCAGCTGTACCAGCTTGGCAGTGCAGGATCGAACGTCGTATCGCTGGGGCTAGAGCACTCATTGGCAAACTTATCTGCTTCAGACAGGGCAACACTCGCTCTAGAGTGATGCGCTTTGTGAGGCGGGCGTTCGCGGGGACTGATATTAGTCCTTGGGATTATCTGACCTGCGTCACAGAGCGCATCGACTTCCTGAAGCAGAAAGTCTATGCGTGGGCAAATAGAATTCGTAGATATAAGTGGCGGGTGGACCGATACACTCAGAATCGCACATTCCAAAGCAATGAAAGGTGGGTTTATAGGGCCTGGGAGCGACCTGACCAAGGTGTGACTGATACGTGCTTACCGGATGATGACGCCATGTGTTCGTTCTGGCGCAGCATCTGGTCGGCTCCTGTCAGTCACACCGAGGGTGACTGGATGAGTGAGATCAAGCGCACGTGCGATCTTATACCAGAAATGGGGGCAATTACGATCAGCCCCCAAGATGTAACCCGTGCAGTCCGTCCGTTATCCAACTGGAAATCTCCAGGACCAGACGGACTGCACAATTTTTGGATAAAATGGTTTCAAAGATCGCATGCCCGCTTGGCATCTCAGTTCCAGTCTGCCTTAGAGTCAGGATCGCTACCTCAATTCCTGACTACAGGAATAACCCACCTGCTCCATAAATCAGGTAGTACAGCGGAACCTAAAAATTATAGACCGATCACGTGCTTACCGACGGTCTATAAAGTTCTTACTTCCATTTTGAGAGCCAAAATTAATAATCATATTGATACAAATTCAATCATGTCTGCTTCTCAGAATGGATGTGGGAACGGGTCCCGCGGTACTAAGGAGCTTCTCCTCATTGATATTGCCATTAACCAACAGGTTCGTCGTTTCCGAAAGAATCTGTCGACATGTTGGATAGATTATAAGAAGGCCTATGATTCTGTTCCACATACATGGCTCAAGAAGGTGTTGGAGTTGTATAAAATAGACCCAATACTACGTTATTTTCTTGAGTCATGTATGGGGCAATGGAAGACGGTCCTTTGCTATCCAGGATGTCGACAGATCCAGGAAAACAGCGAACCGATTAGGATTGAGCGTGGCATATTTCAAGGTGACAGTCTGAGCCCACTGTGGTTTTGTCTGGCTCTCAACCCTCTCAGTACATTGCTGGAGGGTTCGGGGCTAGGCTACTAGTTGAGAAGAGGTGGTCAGGTCATATCACACTTGCTTTACATGGATGATTTGAAAATCTTTGCCATCAGCAAACTGCAACTGATGGAGCTACTGCAGGTAACAGAAACTTTCAGTAGCGCCATCGGGATGGAATTTGGGGTGGACAAGTGTGCAGTTATGCATGTAAAGCGAGGGGAGATTATGGAATCCGTGGGAACTCAACTCTCGGATTCCATACACCTAAGATCCCTCGGCTCAACTGAAACCTACAAGTATTTGGGTATGTCAGAGGCACTAGGCATCAATGTTGCTTATGTTAAACAGTCATTGAAGGAACGCTTCTTTGGCCGCCTGAATAAAGTACTGAATAGTCTTCTATCAGGCGGAAACAAGGTGCGTGCCTTCAATGGTTGGGTCATGCCAGTATTGATGTACTCTTTTGGCATACTCAAATGGACTCAGACTGAACTTGACGCCTTGGACAGGCGGGTCCGCACTACGCTAACTGCAAATCGAATGCATCACCCACGTTCATCGGTGATGAGGCTGTATATCCCGCGGAAGTACGGGGGTCGTGGCATTTTAAATGCAAAGACCCTACACAACCGCGAGGTATGCAGCCTTAGGGAATATTTCCTAGAAGCCGACGTGGGTATGCATCGAGATGTGGTAGCGGTGGACAAAGGCCTCACTCCGCTCTCCTTAGGTAGCGAGAATTGGCGCAAACCTGTAGTATTAGATACTAATGACCGCAGAGAAGTATGGCAGAGCAAGGAGCTTCACGGGCGCTATTACCGGGCCCTTCATGGGTCTGACGTAGACACATTAGCGTCCGTAGCCTGGTTACGTTTTGGTGACCTCTTCGGGGAAACCGAAGGTTTTGTCTGTGCGATTATGGACGAAGTTATGATGACGAATAACTATCGGAAGTATATTGTGAAGGATGGTACGGTAGACATATGTCGGGCATGTCACAAACCGGGAGAATCCATTCGTCACATTATCTCCGGCTGTTCTCGTCTGGCTAACGGAGACTATTTGCATAGACATAACCTCGTAGCCAGGATTATTCACCAGCAACTTGCTTTGAAATACAATCTTGTGGAATCAGAAGTACCATACTACAGGTATGTGCCCGACCCAGTTCTCGAAAATGGCAATATTACACTGTATTGGGATCGGTCTATCATCACTGACAGGACTATTGTTGCCAATAAGCCTGACATAGTGGTGATAGACCGATTAGAGCGTCGCACAATGATTGTTGATATAGCAGTCCCCCATGACGAGAACCTCGTGAAAGCTGAGATAGATAAAAAAAATAAGTATCTTGACCTGGCGCGCGAGGTTGTCGACATGTGGGATGTGGAGACAGCAATCATTGTGCCGATAGTCGTCACAGCCAATGGTATAATAGCCAAGAGCCTCAACCAACATCTAAGGAGGCTCTCGTTGGGCAGCTGGATCAAGGGCTTGATCCAG
This sequence comes from Tholera decimalis, assembly GCA_943138885.2. Lineage (NCBI taxonomy): Eukaryota > Metazoa > Arthropoda > Insecta > Lepidoptera > Noctuidae > Tholera > Tholera decimalis. Next base: position 5,283,661 of record OW964552.2, on the reverse strand, counting down.
AAAGCAGTGCTCCTGGAAACGGCGCGTATTGTGAGGAGGTTCCTCTCTATGGAGCCCTGACCACCGGTAGCTTGGACCCTGTTCCCGATACCGGTGGGCTGCTATTTTTTATATTTTTAAATGTTTTTATTTTTTATATTAATATTTAAAAATGTAATCTATATGTATATATATTAAATAAATGGAATAATAATAATATTCCACAACTTTTCACACAACGCCATCTAGTCCCTAAACTAAGCAAAGCTTGTGATATGGATACTAGACAACTGATAAACATACATATATATTTCTAAATACATACATATTATAGATAAATTACACCCAGACAAGGGTAAATTGTGATAAGGTTGAAAATCTATTAAAGAAATTTGACAGATTTAGGTAGGTTGATGTGCTGCCGTCTGTACAATACTAGTAGGTACTCACCTGCATACGGTTGCACTAGAAACCGACTGAAACATACAGTGGAAAAGACTTAACAAATGAATTTAACGAATTTATTTAAAAGAATTTTTTTTTGCAAAAAATAATACCGACTTCCATATCAAAACACTACAAAGCCAAAAATAACTTTAATTTCGGTAGTCGGTGTTGTTGGTTTTGTATTTTTTGTTTAGATATCGCCTTCCGAAATTAAAGTTATTTTTGGCTTTGTAGTGTTTTGATATGGAAGTCGGTATTATTTTTTGCTAAAAAGTTTTTTTGTCACGCTTTTTAGTGGGTCAGTGAATTTTCCAAATCGGTTCATGCAGAGCCGTTAATTTTTGAGCAGTTCTCATGGTACTTCACTAGTGTTGCCCAAACGAGAGTCTCGCAAGAGTCTTGCAATTAGCGATTATCCTATTGCTATTTATTAAACGGTAGTTGAGATCTCAGAACAATGTAACAGAGTAGGTACATTTTGAGCTTGAATTGACATAGGCCAACCAAATGAATCAATTTAATTGAGACTCTTGAAGACTCTTGCGAGACTCTCATTTGGGCAACACTACTTCACCATCAGCTCTACATCGCCATAAGCATTGTGACGAGCATAAAATGCTTAACATCCATATTCAAGTAATCGAATCGCAATCCACGAAATACTTATAATAATAATAAAGTTTTTTTTTTTAGAGAATATTTAATAATGTAATTTATATGTATATATTGAAAATAAAGACAATAATAATAATAATATATCCTTTATTTCAGGCAACTAGGCCCATAAAAAACAATAAACAAATACAAAATCTTATAAATAAACAAATACATAACAAATTTAATCTGTGGTCTTCATCATCAGTTCCACTTCCCCAAATGGTGCTTTTCGAGAGCAATTGCACAGCGTAAGTACTATAAGAAATTACCAAAAGGCTATAGGTGTTCCTATAATATTTGAAGATTTCCCTGGATTACTCCAGGATCCCATCATCAGATACTAATTTCATAATAATGGAATCAACTAAAAAGGTTACCCTTTCCAACGAAAAAAGAATTTTCCAAATTGGTCCAGCCGTCTTCGAGTTATGAGGATACTTAAAAAAAATTTCAAGATGAACTGAGAACCTCCTCCGTTTTTGAAGTCGGTTAAAACTAAAAAAGTTTAATCTACATACTCTAGCAACACCCTCATCCCCAGACTTAGGATTAAGCTTAGTTAAATTCACACGTAACCTACATTATTCAGACGACATTTTTCCTCCGTAACTGTGAGCGTCGCTAATTAGAAATGAATTAAACAAGCACGATGGAACAAAAAGTCTTTGCTCTCGGCTGTCAACGTTTATTATGGAGTCTGAAAAAGAAAAGTGTACTAAGTGCCTTCGAAGCATAACGGCTTTATATTGTCGTAACGTTATTCAAAGGTCCAGGCTATACTAGCCTTTGCTTACGTTAAGATTCTACTCACAGATCACACCTACTCCTGTCATCTATATTAAGATAACCGGATTAAAATAAAAATTTTGATAAGGGATTTGCAAGAGTTAAGGCATAACAAACAGACAGACAGCGCTACTTTATTATCATTATTATAACTTTTATTTCAGTTAGAGTTTCTACCCTGACTGAAATAGTGTACCTAAGTAACAATATTACTTAAGATTTAGTGTTAGTAAGTACATACATAAACATTACAATATGGTGTGGAGCTCCACCCATTTCTGCAGCTTAGAGGAATCTCAGCGATCTGCAAATACACTAAGAATAATGTTGGTACTACCGCGGTCTCTAACATTTTTATTATTTTAGTATGAAATTATAAGATGGATTTTTGAAAGAAACCGTCTCAGTTCCACTCTATCCAGTACCTAACTGATAAAAAGCCTTAAAATATCTGAAGGTTTGGAAGTATAGGCTACTTTTTCTCAACCAGAAAAACTTAGCACGAGAGCAAAGCCACGGGCAGAGGATAGCTTAGACGTTTTGACAAATATACCTAATCAATAAGAGAGAAGCCCAACCTACTAACTTATTGAAGATATTTGTCAAAAGACACCAATCTATTTACATTAAGGCCGAGTCAGAAGCTCGTAATGTACAAATAATCCTTCGCAAATCGTTCAAAATTACTGACAGACATTGGACATAACTCCACAAGCATTAGACTAACGAACTGTCACTACCCACACTCTAAATTAAGATAGATCCAAGCGCCCATTCTCGTTTTATATTTTGTACGAAGCGAGTACCCACATTTTATTTTTGGAGTTGGCGTTTAAGCCCTTTTGTAGATTCACGGTCCAATATGAATTCCTCTTAGCAAGGCAGGATGTTTGAATGATTCACGAGCTTTGGTGACTAATTATAAAAGCGGGGTTAGCTTTGTGTCCTCCAAAGTTCTAATATTATTTCTGTGTAAGTCTGTGCGGGAATGAGATACGAGCGAATTTGAACTTACGTTGCTAATGATATATAGTATAAAATTCAATGGCAACGTTTTCGGACATGTTTCAGCCACGAATTGAAGAATTTGTAAAATGTGTAGTGTGCTCAAATTATTTGAAGTTAGTTTGGGTTAATTTTTGCAATGGATTATGGTTGTAAAATGTTATTATTCAGCTGTTTTAAACTTGAGTAGACTAAAAGTCAACCACTACTTTATTGGGAAAAGGCTAGGCCGAATATAAATGGTATTTGTAATCAAGTTCTGTTGATATCTATATATATACTAAATATACGACGAGTTGCAAGTCTATCGGTTTTCTATCGGTTACATTTCGGAGAGTATGCGATGGAATTATACAAACTAATTCCGCCAAGTCCGTTCCATCATCGGACTACAAGACAAACGGCGATGCGCCATCGCTACATACATGGTCGACATCTCACCCGTATGCACTAAACTTTTTTGGGAATATTGTCGTTGTGTGTACGGCTAGGGAGTGGAATTCCCTGCTGGAGTCTGTCTTTAAGTCAAGAGCGAATAGGTTACTATTAGGTAAGCGTGCTCCATCTTCGACCACATCATCACATACCATCAGGTGAGATGGTAGTCAAACGCGAACCTATTATCGATAAAAAAAAACAGTGGAAAGGTTTGTAATTGTTTGAACGTGCTAATCTTAGAAAGTGGTAGGTGGACTTAGAAGAAATTTGGCACGGAAGTAGGTTGAAGCATAAGAAAGGATATAGGCTTACCCAACTGAAAAAAAGATGGTCATGTTTTAGCGTGATAAAGTTCATGGGAGCGATAAGACCGCCATTGTAATCATAGAATAAGCAATATTGTTGAATAGGTGTGTTTAAATTTTGGTGTACCATAAAGTATATTTTATCTATCTAGGTATCTAACGCTACTTTTTCTTCTAACTTCAAGGTATTTCCAGGGCAAATTTATTTTAAATCCATCCATTACTTTCGAAGCTTAGTGTATTTAAAGTAACAAACTTTTCGCTTTATAAATATAGACATGTACTTACGCGTCAACTAGAATCTAGATAACCAACTCCGTCTTTCCTTCGGTTAAAAACGATATCCTTATTGTTAAAGCCACTTTAGGGCAGCCGAAGGAACAGGGTGGGTTTTTAGTCAGTAGAAGTCTGACACACCCTTCCGCTTAACCCAGAGCGGAAGAATTCATTCGATGATTTTCCCACCCAAGAAAAAAAAAGGTATGTACCATTTACTTTAAGATGTTAAAAGAATCCTGTTGACCACATTATGGAAACGACCAGAAGTTACTTCTAATTAAAGTGGCCATTTCATTTTTCCATCCAGCCTTTATTTATTACTAAAACGGAGAATCTGGGCATGAAAATAAAAAATATCGAGTGCTGTATAAAGTATTATTGCTTTGACCATAACAGTGGATGCCTCGGCAACTTAATTTAATGTTCTGTTTTTTTTTTTTAATTTACTTAATCTGCTACCTTTTTATAGCACGTTATTTTCACTTAATTCCACCTATTTAATTGATTGTAATCTAATATTATAATACTTGCTGTGCCTATGATTTTGTTTGCGCTAAATCCCGATCCCGTGGAAATTTCTGGATAAAAACTAGTGTACATCTGGTAGCTTAAAACTTGCCGTGAAGTCTTAATAAAATCGGTGCAGCCGTTATAGAGAATAAAAAATACGTTTGTTCGTCATTTAGTGTCGTGTTAGCACTTGAAAAAACACATTCATTTAAAAATCATAGACACACTTTTTCTTGACATCTGGTGGTAAGTGATGATGTGGTCGAAGATGGAGTACGCTTACCTAAAAGTAACCTATTCACTCTTGACTTAAAGACCTCTAGGTTATAGCTGTCGGGAAACACAGACACTTCAATTTTATTTAATCTTGTGGGTATATTAGTAGAATTACTTCATTTATGTGCCTAATGATTTGTTAATATGCAAACCGTGAGTTAATAATACACTGTAACTATAAAGAGTTCGTTGATAAATAAAGCAGCCGAGAGATAAAGAAACGCTTGCCGTGTTCAGTTTGTGGATGAGTGACTGTTTCGAAATACCAGTGTGGTATTATTCAATTTATCAGGATGTCTTGGCTTTACGTGTTAAGTAGAGGGTAGACCGACGCGAATCGCATCGGTCAGCGATTCGCATCATCTCAAGAAATTGATCATTAGGTACCCTAAGGGAAAAACGGGACCCTATTACTAAGACTCCGCTGTGCGTCCGTCTGTCTGTACGATTGTCTGTCTGTCTGTCACCTGACTGTATCTCATGAACCGTGATAGTTAGTCAGTTGACATTTTCACAGATGATGTATTTCTGCTGCCGCTATAACAACAAATACTAAAAAACATAAAATAAATATTTAAGGGCTTGTTTTTGCTCGGTATTGATAACGGCAACATGTAGACGTTTGAAATATTCACAGAATATTTAGTTATATATTCACTTTAAAAATAAAGAATTAAATTTAAATAAAACAAATATTTAAGGGGAGCATACAACAAACCTGAGGTTTTTGGCGTTTTTATAGATAATGGTACGGAACCCTTCGTGCGCGAGTCCGACTTGCACTTGGCCGGTTTTTATGATTCGATACATATAGATTGTCTGAGGGTGTGATGGAAAGTTATTTAGTTCAACATATTATAACAAAAATTGTTTGATTCCGTAGATTTCGCCCACTGATCCGATTATTCTTGCTTCACCCTATTTTGTTTTCTTTTTTTAAACTAGCATTGTGGTTTGAATCCATATTACTAGCAATCTTGTTAACCCTTCCAACTAAGGTAAATATTTTTGTGTCTGGAGTTCACAACAATAGTATAATTTGAAGCCGCGACCTCTCGATCACACGTCCGACACCTTAACCATTAAGGTATTGACGCTTCGTTAGAATTATAAATCATGTATGAATTATAAAAACTGAACAACGTGTTATTGAACTCCCACTGCCTTTTCACGATGGCAGTCAATATTTTCCTTCTCAAATTCATTCGAGCAAATGGCCTTAAAATCTACTAACGTACTTATTTCTTTTAATCCTCCGCAGCTTGAGAAAATATTGTGAAAGGAAGGAGAAAAGAGGTAATTTGAAATTTTATGAGGGGTGCGCTCCATTCATACATAGTGCTTTATAATGCTCGTGAGTATCTTGTATGTATATATTATGTATGTAAGTCGTGCAAGTGGCCGGGCGGTGTCGGGCAACTCTACCACCAATATTAACGCGTATTACTTACGGGTAGGACAAACACATAATTCGATCCATCCCTCTTAAAAGCATCAATCGCTTAAAAGCATTTGGTAGATAAATTGCTTACGCCGGGAGCAGCAAACACGCGTTACCGTGCTTTGGGTGACAAGTCTCGGCTATAAGCGAGAGCCCATCGATGTGTGGCCGGCTTTGTGTTTCATCTCGATGGGACTTTTGGACGCAAAGAATGTCACAATTAGTTTTACGGTACAAATTAGAAAGATTATAGATTTATCGATGCCTCTGCCTTGAGGTGTATATGAGCCCATCGATGTGTGGCCGGCTTTGTGTTTCATCTCGATGGGTCTCTTGGACGCAAAGAATGTCACAATTAGTTTTGCGGTACAAATTAGAAAGATTATAGATTTATCGATGCCTCTGACTTGGGGTGTATATGTGGTTCTGTTCCACAAACCATGGCACGCTTAATTTCCTATCCTGCGTGCCCTGTCAACTGCTCACTGTAGGACTTGATGGAAGCTACCGAAGATACCAAACTTGTTGCCCAGTTCTGGGCTGACTCCATCTAGTAATTTGTCATCGACACGGTAAGAAGAAGAATGCTTAAAAGGTCTCAGCCAATTTGCAAAATAAAAATTATGTACCATCATACAGAGTTGATACGACAGAGGGGCATTAAATTACACTACGTATACTATACGTGTTTAGTGTAATTTGATACAGTTAAAAAATAAAAAGAGCCAAAAAAATTTTTTGTTTCAAACAAACTAAGTAAGCTTACAAATCAGACTAAAACTCGACCACCCCTTGTAAATAAATATGACTGACCTTAAATACCTAGGCAACAAAGTGGCAACGTAGCGCGGCGTGTGTTATCTCTTGTCTTGGTCAGATTTATCGCTTTAAGGTGCATCTCATCAAAATTATTTGCGACTAAACTACTTCTCCTATTTAATTGATTTTTGGTACAAAGCTTGAAATGGTGCCTAGTATACGCTGTTTAAAGGAAAGCCCCTCGGTCGTATCAACTCTGTATAGCAACTCCTATCTGGGTAACACAATACCCCTTGGTTAAGGCATGAAAATATCTCGATGTGTTAAGATAGTCCCCATCCACGGACCGACCTCGCCAAGTGTTGCTTAACCTTGAACATCAATCCGTGCGACTGTTATTATTAGGGTACATTCGTTCGGGAAATCTTTGGGCTTTGTTCCCGGGAAATTAAGCTCGATAAAAGTCGAGAACTCGAGAAATCATAATCTAATTGTTACGTACCTTTTTTTAAGGATGTGAAATCATCCAATAACTGCCTCCCGATCTGGGCGAAGCGGGAGGGTGTGTCAGACTTTTACTGACTAAAACCCATCCGTGTTCCAACATATGTCCTTCGTGTTCCGAGGCCGCGGTAACTCTTTCGAACAATTCCACAACCCCGGCAGGCAACGGCCCTCTTGTGGGCCCCGAAAACTTTGCCGACACTCTTTGAGGCGTGCGTGGAACACGACGCGCCGTCTACACGGGCCTGGTTTCTGTCGGGCGGTGAGCTACCCATTGCTCACAGCCCGCAGGCCCACGCCTACGGTCGCTGGGAGTCACCCTGTGATTCCCGACGCCCGGATTGTCTCCTGCGGCGGCTGGGGCACAAGGGCTGTGAGGGACTTGAGACCTGCCTCTCCCTCGCGCGTCCCCCCACCTCCTTCGCTTGCATAACTGCTTTGCAGAAAGAGGTGACAGCATCCGATGCCTCCTCGCTCCGGACCATGGATTGAACCAGGGCCGGGAGCGAGAGGTTGCCGTCTATTGCCCCTACGAGGACATGGCAGAGCTCTGCCCAAGCAGAGCAAACCTCCACTGTGTATTCCGCCGTGTCCTCAGGGTGATCCTCGCAGTGGTGACACCCGGGCGTTTCCTCCCGCCGAATCCGACACAGGTAATTTCCGAAACATCCAAGTCCGGTGAGGACCTGCGTCAGGCGGATGATGAGGACGCCATGACGCCTCGTTAGCCACTCCTCAAAGAGGGGACTTACCGCCGCTATTGTGGCGTGCCCAATTGATACTTACCTGTATGTTTCATTGATCTTAATCAAATTAAAACATTTGATTTTTTCTTTTCTAATTAACATGCCAAAAATGGTGGTGTGATTGTAATTATAAGTCACACAGAATAGTTTTTTTGTTTTCTTTAAGAAAAAGATAATCTAATTTTGTTGAAAACTATCAATAAAAGTTTTATAATTATTTTGATACTTTTCTTTGAGAGGAAAACCACTGAATTTGTGGATTAATCACATTATTGGAACCGACAAATATTCAAAAACATACGTAAATGTAAATTTCTCGACAACCCGAGAAGACCCGAGTAATTAGTCTCGAGAATTCTCGAGACCCGAGAAATTGATAAGCTCAAGAAATCAAGAACCCTAGTTACTATATAGCCACAAGTTCGAAGCTGTTCATATTTGTAATTATAAACAACTACAATAGAAAAGCACTACCATGCACTAATCAGTCAATGGGTGACGTCATAATGCACAGGTGACTCATTGTAAAATCACAGGGGTGCTTTCAACGTAGTGATTGGAAACTGTTTACGTTCTTCGCTGAACATTAGATGTTATTTAACCTTTTAGTCACCTTATTGAATCGCTTAGTCACAGCTATGCATGTTTTCTTTATTCATAGTATAACAGAAGTACTTACCTACTTGTAAAAATAATTTAATTTACATTTTTAATCTTTGGTAGATGTTTGTAGCTGAGCTAATTTTAGTGCCAATTTCTTGAAAGATGATGTGCTTTGAATTATCTCCCGGTACTTTTGCTTTTACGTAATGCCCTTTCCTGTTATTTACTATTCCTCTTGGTAATATTTTATTTAATTTTGAATATAGAAATATGGCAAAGATCATATTATTAAATCATTCATCTCAACATCAAGACTTCTTACCCGAACATTCCACGATTCTCACTAAATTATTACGCAGCATACTGGCATTGAAGCTTTAGCCCCAGAATAGCCAGCCAATTGTTAATGTAAGCAAATTTTGGATTAATTTGCATGATTAAACAGTATTAGCAATTTTATGTATTGATATATAATGAGCTTATAATTGGCTGTACGTGTGAACTTCTTGTATGTAACTGAACGCGTTCAACACATTCAAGAGCTATCAGTATCATTTTACAAACCGTATGTCGGATACAGTGGTTTAAATGAACGAATGAATGAATGAAGTCTTTAGATGCTGGAATATTCCTTTTTTCGAGGGGAAAATCATCAAATGTCACCCGCTCTGTGTGAAGCGGAAAGAAGTATCAAACTTCTACTGACTAAATACTCACCCAATTCTTTCAGTTGGCCTTGCATATTGGGGCCGCAGTATCTCGTTAGAACATTTCCGCAACTCTGGCAGTGTTGGAATATACTTAGCATCATGATGGAAGAAATTTCTTCAACGACAAAGAGTATTGCGAGTAACTATTGAAAATATTTATAGAAAAAAGTTAAATGTTTTATTCTATCTGTTTAGGTAATATCAGAAAAAAACCTGAAGACCTGATCCACCGACCCGCACTGGGTCTGCGTTCAGATAACATCAGTAAGTTAGTGTGGCCGTGGCCAATTCACTCTCCTAGAGATGTGTATTCCAGTAGGAAGATTAAATAAGTTGATTATCTTATTTTGGATTATGTTAAAATGTGCCAACTTGCAAAGCAGTATGACTATTACTATTATCAATTCCTGATTCCAACGTTCTGCAAGTTCAGAACAATTTGAAACTGAAACTGAAAAAATTGTGGATACTTAAATAGCACAAACACTGACACACACGTCCAAACTCTCATTCCCTACATTTCACACAATGACCAAACATACTCACTTACACTCTAGTCCCTCATACTCATCTACACACACTCATTCACACAGCCACATACGGTAATTTTTTATTTTATTTTGAATGTTTGTATTTTTATTTTAATTACTTGTAGTTTAGTCTAGAACAATTGTCTTCTTTTTTGTATGGGCGCTGATAGCTGCGACACAGTTGTAAACTTTTGTAGCTCTCATCGTTTTCTTTGTAATGTAGTCAACTGTCTATGTTTCCAAAATACAGACTTTTTACTTTGCTTTATTCCGTTCTTCGTTTCGGAGTAATTTCCCACAGAATTACAGTGTCCATATAAATCTTACGTTCAAAATTTAATTCAATTTAAACTTTCCGAATTTAAATTTATAAATCGAATTTCTTGTAAAGCCAAGAAAGAAAGTCATTAAAATCAAATTGATACATTAAAGTCACACAATATGGAACCACCCACTGATTTGAAAGGTTAAAAACTCTCTGGAACCACCAGTACCAATACCCAGTTAATGTTTAATTTTATTTATACTATCAAGCGCCAATAGTCTATTGTCTAAGGTATTGGACTTGTGATCGAGAGACCGCGGGTTCGAACCTATTACGAATTCGAAGGTGTATTTTTGACCCTATTTCACGTCGTGTGATTTGTACTATGGATCTGTAGAATGACACAGGCTAGGTTTTTTTTTGCTAAAAAAAACTTTAATCTGATCAAGCCGCAATCTGAAGCTAGTCATAAATAATCCACAATCCTGAATAAAAAAACAGACGTAAAAGAATACAATGGCCATAAAAAAAATTCGACAAATTCGCAGTAGTTACGTGACGAGTCAACCAATTGATTGCATCAGTAATAACAACATCAACATCGTTAACAAGATAAGTATGTATTATTTTAAATTACATGTAATCAGCTTGTTGTTCCAGATAGTAATTTCTGAACATTATTCGTTTTGTTTATATTCTGGCATTCTTTTTAAACATGATCGAACACTATAATAGAAGACTATATTGTAGGTATTAGTAGGTAAGATCGTTGAGTGCTAGTGATTAACTAGTGAATTTTAATAACGAAATAATTTGATGCTATTTGATCGCAAAGAAACAATTTCAATATGAAAAGAAAAACGAACAAAGGATTTTATTTTCGAATTTTTTAAGATATTTTTTTTTGTATCAGCATTCCAAACTACTTTGATGTCTGAGAAGCCATGTCTTAAGTTAATGAAGTGACATTATGAGTCAAATTAAAATGGTCTTGAAATAACGTTTTAAAATCGGTTTGCTTCTCTTCGGCACCCAAAAAAGGTCAAAAGCTGGAACGATGACCTTTCCCTTTGAGGCAATTAGCATAATTAATTTACCTTTTGGTTAAATATCTGTGATGTATTTAATAAAAGCAATCTTTGGTTGATGAAAGAATTTATAATATATATTTTTTTATTTAAGGTAAACGGTGCTCCTCTGGAATAGGAATTTCTCCCGTATTGTGGGTGTATTCACAAATATTAAAACTCATATACAATATACATAAATAGCAAGACCCGGAACAACTTTCTGAAGCCGTACACATATTTTTCCGGCTTGGGAATCCAACCTGTTTCATGCAGCACAACAGGATGTTAAGCCACTGCGCCATTTAAAATGTCTTATTTTTTTCTTCTTATGATCTGTTCTTGAATCTTCTTAGCTTGTAGATGACAAACTTGTATATTGAGTTTATTATTGATAGAGTTTCAACTTTCAAACAATATGCTTTATTTGCTAGGCAATTCTAAAACTCATTATTTTTTTTTAACTGAGTTTTATTAATTATTAATGAAATGTTTTATTTCACAGTGTGACTGTGTAAGTAAGTCAGTTGTTAGGTATTTAATTTTTTCCAAAAAGAGAACTAGTAATGTGGGTAGAATTCACATTACTAGTAATTTTGTTAACACCTCCAACTAAGCTAAATAGGCTTGTGTCTGTCTGGTTTGGGTTCACGGCGATAGTGTAATGAGTGGGGTTTGAACCCGTGACCTCTCGATCACAAGTCCGACATCTTAGCCATTTATGTACAAAATGATGCACACGCAATGCAATGAGAAAGTCTGGCACTTATTAAGCCAAGGGTAATCTTGCTACCCATTTACTGGGTTGTATAGGTCAGATAGGCAGTCTCTTTATGTAAAACTCTACTGCACAACAGAACATAGTACTCTGCTCAAATTGTTAATCACACAGAACAGATAAAAGAGGTTAGAAAGGAAATAGTTCCTGATTTGTATGAGAACGCGTGTCGCCGCTTGTCTCCCACTCTTTAGCTCCACTACAAGCAAGAGGCCCGTTTCGTATGCGAATTACGCACACAAATAAATTACACACACTTAAATCGAGAGCTTGCTACTGATTGTAACTCACTGTCGATAAACATGTGCCGGCCAATCAGGGCAAAGGACGAAACGTTAACGGTTGAAGTGTTGAGGACGCGACGCATGCGGTACATTGTAAGCGGACTTGGTCATTGCGTTAATTAAGCGAGTACACATCGGGCAATGTATACTTTTTGTAACTTATTGCAATAAAATTGTAATTAAATGTTATTTTCGACTTACCGATGGAAAGATATACCTCCTCGCTTTGTACTTGCGGTCTGACTTTTTGTTTTACAGGTTATAATTGCACAACACAGCATTTTAAAGCAGAGATCTGTGTTCCAAAGTAGTCCGAAGCGCACTAAACGTGGTGAATGAATTAATGGGTCGAGCTATGATTTTCTAATCATAGTAATGGCGCGCTCGCCACGCCCTCATTACCATTCCAACTTTATTCATCTATTCCGTGGCCCATCGTGTAGCTTAGCCCTTTCCTAACGGCTCATAGTACATGACTATATTTAAGGGCACGCACGCATTATCGCATACCCTTCTTCATGAAATATTGATCGTGGGTTGTAATTAAATTTAAACTTGGTTAGCACATGTGGGGTCAGTGTAGTCCGATAGTGATCAATCTCCTGTTATGATTATAATTTGATGTTATCTACCCTCTACATAATAATAAAAGTATTCCTTAGGAAAGATACTGTTAACTCTGTATAATATTTCTTCTGTGACTATTTCACATATTTTGACTCTGACCAACATATTTTTGTAAAAAGAAAATTACTTTTTGTGTCATTGACAAATAATCTTGATACAAATGCAAAAAATCCTAAAATTTCCCACTTTTGAAATGAATGAAATGAAATATTGTTTTGTAAATTGGTTATAAACAACATTTTTACACGTCATTTTTTTTGCGTGTTAAGTTTAGCTAGATGATGCTGGTATTTCCTAACTGATTACTCTGAGAAGAAAAACTGAAACAAACTCAGAGGTCATAGTCTCTTTTAAAGTCCAAACAATTTCTATTTATATATGAGAAGCATGTAAGTTCATGTCTGTGGTGTTCTTGTGTTTTCAAAAACCGCAAATATGTCATTCATTTATTTAAGTACATTATGAAAAACAGAAGTAATTTGTCGCTAATCTATGTTTGCTACTACGGAACCCTACATAGGCGAGCCCGTCTCGCACTTGGCCACTTTTTATGATCGATGTTTATTGAAAGAAATTCACAAAATAATTGAGATGCGGTTCAGGAATACTAAGGTCAATCTTTTTAATTGTGGCAGTTTGAACATCTACTTTTTCTAGAGGTTCTGGAATGTTTTTGTCAGTTGTTATCCAAACAAAGTTAGCAAAGGCGTCAATAGCCTAAGGGCTAAACTGTCGGACCTGTGATCGAGAGGTCTCGGGTTCGAACCCCACCCGTTACACACACACCAGACACAAGCATATTTCTGTGGCTCTAGTGAAAAGGGGTATAACTCCAAAATTGTCGTAAATGAGTTAAGTATACAAAAGTGATCAGAAAAAAATGCTCTATCGATTGGTGAAAACGGATTTAAGCTATCTCAAAAATAGGGAAAGTTACTTTGTGTAAAAGGGTCCAACTGACACCAAAAAAACTACATAAGTCGGGTTTAAGTACTTTTGTATTCTTTTAAAAGGAAAAACACATTTTTTAATTTGTGTTTTTTAATCTAAATTAACATATATTACCCACATTTTGATTTGGTTGGTGTTTAACAATACAAAAACACCTGGTCCTTGGAAATGGTTTAGTGAGTAATGATATTACTAGACATAAGTCCGTTTTCACCAAAATAAAGTGAAAAAAATCAAAAATAACTGTAATTAGATCAGTAATCACGTATGCTATTGTGAATTTAATAAAGAAATTGTATACAATTATAATAATATCCTACGAATTGCTTTCATTTTGCGTGAGAAAGGATATAACTCATCGATCTACTCATGGGTTTTCAGGGCCCAAAATCTATCTTTTAAAGCATTTTATGTGTGTGAAATGCGATACTTTAATCACGAAAATTAAATATAGTGACGGTGTGGAGAAAGAAGAAAATGAAAAGCTTTTGATAGAGCATCAACGTAGAGCAGAAACTATTTATGATAAAAAATCTAAAGACCGGGCGCTTTCAACTGTAATAAATTAATAGTTAAAAAAAACAATTAAACGGTCGATCCCCCCAGAGGATTTGAAAGTGACATCTCTAAAAAAATAAATCTATGGAACATTGAAACCTGATCGTGTTCAAAGTCCATTACGTGGCCTTTCTCACAAGTGCAATCACGACTATGATACGATATTCTATCATGGAATGCCAGTGCCTATCTTTCCGGCTTCATCATCAGACCTTGAAACCTAATCGTGGTCAAAGTTCATTACAAGAACTTTCTAAGAAATCCACAAACAGCTAAGATACGATTTTCCATCATGAAGTAGTAGTTCACATCTTCCGGTTCCATCATCAGATCAGTTTGACAGTACCATATTATTGTATTGTCATCAGAACTACATACAGCTGTTAATTTTCACTACGCCACGACCCTTGGAAGATGGTTAAATTAGTTACCTTAGATTCCATTACATAGTTAGTTACATACAGGTCGACCCAATAAAAGCGTGTTAAAAAAGGATACAGTAGTCTTATCATTTGACTTGCAGCAATGCTTGCCAACCCCATACCTTAAGTCTTGTGCTGCATTTTACAAGCGTCCATTATGGACATATAATTTGACGTTACGGGACTGTACCTCTAATAAGTCATATTGTTTTATGTGGCATGAAAGAATTGGTGGCAGAGGGGCAAATCAAATAGCTTCGTGTTTATATTACTACATAATGAAATGCGTACCTGCTGATATAAAGCATCTTGTATTTTATTCTGACTCCTGCTATGGCCAAAATAAAAATATTCACGTTGTATGCAAGTTCCTTTTAGCTATGCTTAATAATACAACTATATATATATAGGTACCAGGCCATACTCACATGGATTGTGACGGAGATAATGCGTTAATTGAAAAGGCCAAGAAAAAAACTTAAATGGATTTTCATAATTCCCGGGATTGGTATCAACTTGTCCGAAAATGTAGTATAAAATACCATTCACTATTATAGAACTGCACTCTGAATTATTTCTTGATTTTGCTTGTTATTTAAAATGGCCATTCCATCAAAAGAAAATTGATGAAAATAAAAAGAAGTTTGACTTATCTGAGTGTGCAGCTTTAAGGTATAAAATAGGAGAATTTCCTCAATTTGATTACAAGATGCACTACGTAGATGATTGGAACATAGTTAATTTGCAAAGAAAACGAGGAAAGTCACCGCTCCCAAGTGTTATTGAAACCGAATGTATACCCACGTCATACGATGGGCTCATTGCAATTTCTAATGAGAAAAAGCGAAACTTACTTTATCTGCTTCCACTAATAAACCTCACTGTCAGATCCTTTTTTACCAATTTATTATGTGATAATGATATCCTCTTCTAAATGACAGCGAAGATAACTTAGAATAAGATTTTCTAATATTTTTGATTTGTTAGAATGTTTTTTTTTTTTGTGAAAATTTACTTTTTTTTTAGTATCTTCATATTATGCATGAAAAGATGTAGGTCTATTGTTTTTTTAATTATAAATGGAATCGTAAAATAATTTGTTTTGCTATATTTTTATTTAAATAATGGATACAAGTAATAAAACATAGTTAGTACAAGTCTTAATGTACCATACGTCACGTATAATATCTTTGTGAAAAAAGCGTCAAGATATTTTTTTGCGATATTTCTAATATTTTTTTAGCGTTAATGAAATTTACGTAAAAAAACACATATTTTTCATATAGTAAAATATTAAATATTTTTTTACATTACTTAGTTATCATAAAATCATCCCAAATGCGTCTCCCTTTTCACTTGTGTAAATTAACATTTAATTTATGGGAGAAGGGGTATAACTTATTTTATACCCACAAGGAATTCATTTTGTGGTTGGTATAAGTCACTATCTTAAAAACTATTAACTTGACATAAAAAATAACTCAATAATAATAAAGAGCATAAATTGTTTACCTATAAAAGACATCGCATGTATTTCATTTGGTAGCGGTTTAAATGTTATACGAGGTCAAACACGCAATTTTAGCACGCGGAGTATTTTTTGCGTATCCTGTAAAGTTGCATTTTTGGACTTAGATCCTTTTTCACTAGGGCCACAGATTTAGCTTAGTTGGAGGTGTTAACAAGATTGCTAGTTATGTGTATTCTACCCACATAGATAGTTCTCTTTTTAAAAAAAGTTAAAAGTCTCCCATATCATCGAAAATTGAATATGAGCCCTTCAACAACTGGACATTCTTGCATCAAGGAAGCCAGTCTAAACAAAGGCTACTTTGTCTTGCATCGCATAAATCAGGCATAAAAAATTTAACAAGACGACTGCTGTACATCGCGTTAACTTAGGAAAGTTTCGCGTGACAAACAAAACGAAACAAGTTTCTGACGAAAGTGTGGTCTAAGATAAAAGAAACGTATGACGTTATAAGCTATTCATCATACATGCCAATACAGATAATGAACCAACGATTACTAATGAAATACTCGGTATATTGGGAACTATTCATGCCCTTAACTTTGTGCTTGGGAGGGTTTCTCCCGCGATTTGTCACAATCCTGTGGGGACTCCAGGATAAAATATATGTAACCTATATTTTGCCCTATAACCTCTTCTAACTTCCAGTGAAACTAACACTCAAATCGGTGCAGCCGTTCCAGAGACTAATTTAGATAGACAGAAGGACAACAGACGGGCAAAAGTGTTTGTGGTTAAGTATCGTGTTATTAACTATAAGCCTTACGGAAAATACAGTTAATTTGATATCATAGACGGACACTTCAATTCGATTTATAATTATACAGTATAGATAGTGAGTTATCGAAGTCTGATTGGAGTGTCTTGCACTTTCACATTCCCAGATTTCCATAAGAGCTGTGTGTTTCGCTGCGAGACAAAGGTACTTGCTTTAGGTACATAATTATATTTGAGACACCGACCTTGAAACTTTAAAAGTGCCCGTAAATGGTCTATTAAAAAAAGGAATTTTTAATTTTGAATAGATTATTGACAATAACATGTGCAGTAGCCATTTAGAACCTCGTGATTTTATCCATAAAGTAAAATCAATGGAAGATCAAAACATAATTATTTATTTTCATTACAGATATTCAAATTAATCAATTTTGATCTAAATTACGGTAACCCTTCGTAGAAGAACGAACCATATGGTGGAATTTAGTCCAAAATAAAGTGTTACATGGAGATTACGACCTTTAGCATTGAGGACAACGACGCAAGGAGGATGATGCATTCCAATCATCGAATAAAAAATGAAGTATTATATATCCCACTCGCTGAAACTTACACTTTACACCACATAATCTTTAAGAAGGTAAATAAAATTACCTACAGACTGTACCGGCTGAAAGAGTCACGTTCCTCCATGGTAATGGATTACGTGACCCCGTCTCGTAGCACAGGAGTTCTATAGAGTCGAATAAACGGGGATTATAGAGCATGTCCCACTTTTAAAGTACGTATTGTTCGGAGGGATTAATAAAGCGACTAATGAAAGGAGGATGTATTTCTTTGTTCTTGTTATTCGGACTGTCTCTTTTTGAGAGTATCTGATTAGGCGTACGTGTGTAAATTTTAATTATTTGGCAGGATATGTACCTATATCAATCTGGTGAATATTATTATGACGATAAGCTAATGTCACTCGGAATTTGTTTCTTCTGAACAAAATTTGCACCGGTTTTTTAACTGTCTTTTTAGGGTTCCGTAGCCGAATGGCAAAAAACGGAACCCTTATAGTTTCGACATGTCTGTCCGTCTGTCTGTCAGTCCGTCCATCCGTATGTCACAGCCATTTTATTCCGAAACTATTAAGACTATACATGTAAAACTTGGTAAGTAGATGTATGTAAAATGTGTGTGTCCCCCCCTAACTTCTATACTAATGAAGTGAAAAATCTAAAAAAACCATATGTTGTAGATCTTAATGTAAACTTTCAACCAAAATTAGTTTGAACGAGATCGAGTCAGCAGTTTTTGAGATACAGTATATTTTCTAAAACCGCAAATATAACTTTGTAATTCATACAAATACTATGAAAATCAAAGTTATTTGGCGTAGTTGTGAAAATTGTAAATAATCTAGTTTTAAGAAATTTGTAAGGTTTTTTGTTATTTTTTTTCAAATAAGTAAATATTTTAAGTATTGTATATTATATTTATTATAGTTACTACGGAACCCTTCATGGGCGAGTCCGACTCGCACTTGGCCAATTTTTTTTGCTATGCCATATTATGACCCGCTACTTCGCAAAATAATCTTACAAAAGCAACATTTCATATTTTGATTATTAATATCACATCCCACTAATACGTAAATTATTAAATGGTTAGATATCATAAATAGATGTTTGCCTGACTACTCGATCATGTTTGCAGGGCAAATTTAGCCAGAGATTTTGCAAGACTAAGATTTATATAGAGAAAACACTACTTTTTAAATACTTCGCACCATGAAATGTTACCTTCAATTTCAATATCATCAATCAACAGCTATAAAAAATACAACCGTTCCAACTTCAGTTTTGCGGGCAGTAACAGAAGACGAGTACATTGATTTCTCCCCAAACTGGAGAAAGTTTAGGGTACAAATGAGTGCAACCCCATCTCGTTATCAAAAGTTATGAAGCACGAATTTATGCAGACAACTCGTTCGTAAATTGTGGCAAAACTTTTGTTTCAGATTGTTTCTGAAATGTCAATTAGGCGAGGGAAATTAGAAATTAACGAAGAAAATTATACGATTAGACACGGCTTGAAGGCTAGCTTAAATCGTTTAGAAATTTTCAAGATTGAACAATATTTTGTTGATTTATTGAAACTAATTGCTGATAGTTTTGAAGTAAAGATGTGGTCGTTTCTTAATTCAAAGTTTCGTTCGAAGAAGTGACGCTATGTAAACAATTGAAAGTAGCATCTTTGACATCAAAGAATCTGCGATTGTAATGTTTTGTCTTTGTAGTAATAAATTCAACTTATTTTTGGGATTTTTTGTATTTATGAATATTAACAAACGATGGTCTTCTAATTTTCCTTCAGTTACGCTTACGTTCCGGGGTAACTCGTTGGAACGTTGTCGCTAACCTCTTTACGGCACCCGTGTAACGACGTGCTGTTGGCTCGGATCTTATTGTAGGTGCTCAATAACTGTTCAGAATCTGGCCAAGTTACGTTCAGGGACTTTATTAGATTAAGAGGTATCGTTACTTTCTAATCACATTGCAGACCTTCGCCTAGCCTTAACTTAATCAAAGATATTAACATTCATTACCTGAATTATAGAAAACTACTGGCCCATCCTGGCTTTTCCCGTGATACATTATATAGCCTATTACACCCACAGATAATGTTCCTTTCTAATGGTGAAAGAATTTTTAAAGTCGGTCCAGTAGTTTTTGAGATTATCCATTACAAACAAACAAATCTTCACTCTTTGTAATATTAGAATAGATAATTTCCAACTAATATTAAACTACTGCCGATTTCCCGATACTCTTTATTTAACTCCCAAATGAATGGTCTTGGTTGACCTAATTAAAATCACCAATAAATCTGAATTTGTCCAAATAATGCTTAGTTATTTTATTGTATAAACCAATATCTCAGTGGAAAGATATTCGCAAAGCGTTAATTAGCGTTACAGTCATTGGCTAAAAATAAATCGAGGGTATTTGCAGTTCGCGGTGTCAGTCGAATTCCTTGTCGCTGCATTGTGTTATGCACAGAGTACGGAATACTTGGAATAATACGCCAATACGGAATAATGTGCCATTTCAAAGCATAGTAAAATACACTTTTTACAAAAACCGTTTTATGGCTGAGTCTTGCTACCAAATACCAACCAAACCAATACCAACCAAATATAAAAACACAAGCGCTTTAAACTCAATTAGAAGGAAACTATAAAACGAATCAAGTCACTTTACAAAATACCTATTTTACTTATAAACCGTCTTCTGAAAGTAAGTGTTAAGTCCTTACTAGGTGTAGATATGGGGCAACCATACTACGCCAAAACTGGCAGCGACTAAAAAAAAAATAATTTTAATAACGTCCACACTCGCGCAATGTATGAAAATAAAAGACATTAATTATGTAGATTTTACATATTCACTCAGCATTATGCTGTGCTATGGACAACCCACAGCATAGCGCTGATTTGTCAGTGTTCAGTGTGATTTGTGTGTGGAATTCCCGGCCGGAATCTGTATTTCCTCGGGCTCTTAAATTCAGAGTGAATAGGTTAATTCTAGCTAAGCTAGCAAAAATGTAGCGGTCTACATCTTCGCTTACCATCAGGTGAGATGGTGGTCAAATTAAAACCTATCTTAAATGAAGAAATAAAAATTTTCAGTAACTCCAAGTTACACATAAAATGTTAGTAAAATAAACAAACCACACCTTCATACAAAAATGTAAAGTAATAGCTATGGACTGTCGATGCGTTTCGATGTTCTATGGACAATGGTTATAGTCTTGTCTTGCTTTAGCGTTTGTTTTGCGTGGATAAGGTTAATGCAGCGATGTATCAAAAGGGCCATTTAGTTCGAAGATTGTAACTGAGAGGCTGTTCATGTGTCCATCGTTTCACTAATGGTATTAAAACTGTCCCATCATTAATGAGCAATAATATCAGAATGAATAATAATGTGTGTTACGATATGCTCACAGTTAAATTGTGCTGGTCTCAATCAAAATGGCTTACATTTAACCAGTTTAAAAAATAAATAAAAAAAAAACAAATTTAAAAGTCGGTCTTTTGTCGTGCTTTCAGCAAACGATTTAGAGCTAAGAAAAATCTTATTTTTATCTCCCAAATATTTATTTTTTTTAATTTTAAATAGAGATCACTTTTTGATTAAAACCCTGCATCTCTCGACATCAAAAGAACTTTACATTATATTTAAAGCCTATATTTCACATAGAAATGTTTTAAATGTAAATTTATCAATTGCCGCTGCGGACTTCATGAATCATGAAAACTGTTTCGTGAAATGAATAATGTTAGCAAATTGTGGGATCGGATTTAGCTGATCCCGTCCAAGGCCCAATTAATTTCAGTACCTAAAGTACTGAAGTATTTTAATTAAGCTCAAAGCTGACCAGAAATAAAGAGACGAGAGTTATGGATTCATCTAGTTTAAATTGGGCAATAAATATTAACGAGTAAAAGAATGATTACAAAATAAATGTCACTAATCATTATCATTTGAAGGTTCATTAAGACAACGCATTAATCTGCCTTTACATTTTACCATTACACTGAGCTCGGCATCTCGCCGCCTGACCGAAGCCGAATCCCGGTATCCATCAAGGTATTTACGAGGATCACGGCCAACCTGACATAACTAGTTACCCCTGTTTTTTGGGGAGAAAATATCAAATGACACTCAGGAGGCAGGTCCTGAGTGTCAGACTTCTGCCAAAAATCCCACTCTGTTCCTTCTTCTTCTGTTGATGCCCTTGCGGTACGGGGCCGTAGTCTGGTCACAATATTCTCGCAACCTCCTAACACTCTCACCGCCATGTGGTCCGCCTGCCGCCCACATAAATTTTGGTGCAGCAAACCACTATAGATTCTTTAATTTTTACAGGCAGGCCACGTGGGCTGCCTGCGTACTAGCTGCAAAAGTTACACGAAATCTAGCGAGGCGTGGTGTAAAAAAAAAATTGCATGGCCCGCGCGCCGCCCACGTGGCCTGTTGTTCTAGAAAAACCTTAAATGTGCGGTGAGAGTGTTAACAGGAAACGAAACACCGTTTTTATGGATCTACCGTGATTGGTTTAACGAGTGCTTGCAATTTACTCATGTTTGTACTTCTTATTTCGAACTCTGATAAATGACTCTGATGAATACGTTGCGTCGTGGAATGTCGGCTAATTCCCCAGTTCGGGTTCGCTTTTACACAATTGTTTTATCTGTTTTAACGAAACAGAACGTTGTACTTTTGTCAGTAGTCATTTTTGTTATAGTAGTATTCAAATAACTTGGCAAGAGTCGTTTAATGCGCAGAAGTCGATTTTTAGGTGTCAGCGGTTGTCAGCGGGACGCGGAGTATAACGTAGCGCCGCTCCGAGCGCGTGATTGGTGCGTCAGTAGTTCTCGTTCAATTTGCTCCCGAATACACTTGCGTACACGAAAGTTGTACCCTTTGTTTTTGTTACGAGTTGTTGTTTTAAATTTAGTTATTGTTACGTTGATTACAATGCCAGGACCAAATACCGTTTTACGCAGACTATTAAAACGTCAGAAAGAACAGTTAGACACTATAGTTAAGGAAGGTTGAAATTCCGAATTTGTCACTGTCTTTAGGACACCGGGAAAAAAGAAGAATAAAAGGGGTAGTAGTTTTATTAACTAATTGTGACGACGAGAACATATTATTTTTAATGTTTTTTATTAATACATTTTTCGCTTTTAAATATATATAAATACATTTGAAAGCGAAAAAATGTATTAAAAATGTAATTAAAGAAAGAAGAGGAATTCATTCGTTAATTCGGTATTATTAACATTCGTCTGAACAGACATGATTAAAAATAAATGATGGCACTAACCATAGAATAATGGCAAGCAGTAAAAGTGAGCAGTTTTTTATTACATTAAGTGCACGATGCGCGAACTTACCCCCACTACGCCAAAACCTTGCCAACTTACGTGACGAGGACTATACGTGCTCCAAAGAGATTGGGACCTTTATTGTAATGGGTGTATTTAATGCCAATTAATTGTTCGACAGAGGTGCTTGTTAGGTTTCTAATTAATTACTTGTTAATTTTCTGCGTTATTACAATAGTTCAACATTTTGTTGGCTTTTATGTACTTGCATAATATTTAAATAAATACATAGAATGATAGCTTATAACATTGTGGACAATAGTGTAAATTTTATTCAAATTTGACAGAGACTAGTTGGAACTCAACTAGGGCGGAAAACTACCTTTGTTTAAACCAGGTTGCTCAGAAACTTAGCTAGAAGAACAACAGCTCGCCCAAAAATGTATAATCTCTTATATATAAAAATCAATTGCTGTTCGTTAGTCTAGCTAAAACTCCAGAACGGCTTCAACGATTTCATTAATTCATTTTGTATTATGTTCCCTCTAGTACAGGGAAGGTTTATAAGGTAAGAAAATAAGGATAATTAAAAAAATATGGCGGTACGAAGTTCGGCAAGTAAGCTAGTAGTTTATATATTACTATTTCTTTTACTAACAAAACCTCGTGTGGAAACCGGCATGACCAGAACCGACAAATCCAAAGTAATGTGAAATCTATCAACGCGCATTGGACCCGCGTGGAGGATCATAGCCTAAAGACAGGAGGGGGCTAATGTCTCAGGAGTGGGAACATTACAGGCTGATAATGTAATGTTATTTTGCTAAATTAACATCAACAATAAAGTTAACATTGTAAGTTCTTTCGTAGTAATTACTTTCATGAATAAATTTAATTAAATAAAGGACCTTTGTTTAAAACCACTCGTTAAAATTTTATCAACATTTTCGTACCTAGATTATTTTGTCTGAAACAATTTATTACGATTCAAAAGGGATGGTAGCTACAAGAACAATTAGAAAATATTTCGTACCAAACTGACATAATTGACCATTGTTTTAAAACAGCAATTAACATATATCAAAAAGTTGGTCAATTTAGGTATTATACAAATTTCAGATATGTTGTTAAAAGTCTTGTCACACGTGCCTTATTTGAATTACCGTAACAAAGGTCGATATTTTTGTAACGTCAAAACATTAAATGATAAAAGGTCTTTATTTTGCAAATTGGTTATTAAATAACACTTTTACACGTCATTGTTTTCGTAAATTTAAACTAGATGAGGCCGGTGTTTCCTAACTGACTACCCTGAGAAGAAACATCTAAACAAACTCAGGGGTCCGTCTCTTTTAAAGTCCATACAATCTACACTGGTTTAATTATATGGGAATCTTGTAGGTTTCAGACTGAGGCGGTCTTTTGAAGAAAGATGTTTACAGATTTGAGTGGGCCTGTCCATATTGTTTTTGCGATAAGAATTTTATAACCTCTGCCGGTGCCCAATGTACATATAGGCTTACCAACTACTATTGACGTTACTTATGAGGAGCTCGTGGATAAATAATAAAAGTAGCGCGAGTTAATCTTCAAGGTTTAGCAACGGTTGCCGAGGCCGTTCCGTGGATGGGTGAGCATCTTCACTCGATATTCCTCTAAACCTGAAATTGAAAAGCTATTGCAATCGAATCTAAAATAATACAATATGATATATTACATTGGTATCCTGACGCACGCACTCACACAATACCACCATCTCACACAAATACACACACTAAGCACCTACCCTACACCTCTTACATCAAAACACAACATTTACAATCATTTTATTCGGATTTTAAATATAATTAATTCAATTTTATGTACATAATTTTGGTTTCACAATAATGTTAATACACTTCTGGACACATCTATTGGCCCACCTTGTATTTTCAGTTTCGTTTGGTCCTAGCTAAAATTTTATATTAGGTCGAGCAAAAAGTTTTTATGCAGTTTTGAACCTGGCACATTCACAATTTCATTCAATAGTCTTTTTTTGAATTTCGAACACAGAATTTAAAGAAACAAAAGACAATTTGGAGCCTGTTTGTTGATATCAAACAATCGAATACTAAGAAAACTTGGTTTTATTGGTTTACTTGGATTTAATTCTTGAAAAAGTGATTGATATCTTTGCTTTTGCAACAAACATTACTTATTCTTAACATTAAGGTGAGGTTCTATCAATAATCTATGGATACTTCACCTGAAGTCGCCGCCCAAGCTGTGGCACTTATTCAGGCCGGACACAGCCAAAGAAACGTGAGTGCTCAACTTAATTTAAGTCGATCTGCGGTCCGAAATGTTTATCGGAGGTACCTAGAGACTGGCGGCTTTGTTCGTCGCCAAGGAAGGCCACGATCTCGGGTTACAACTGAAAGGCAGGATCGATTCATCGTGACGACCAGCTTGAGAAATCGTCACCTTACCTCCATTGAGATACAAAACCAACTTCGCGACTTCCACGGAGTATCTGTGAGCGCTCGAACTGTTCGGAGAAGGTTAAAAGAACGCGATATGGTACCACACAAGCCAGCTAATGGGCCCAAACTAAAGCGAGCCCACCGAACAGCGCGCCTTCATTTCGCACGCAGTCATTTAAATTGGACACAGCAAGATTGGAGCCGTGTACTCTTTTCTGATGAGTCTAAAATTGTGTTACATGGCAATGATGGAAGGAAGAAGGTCTACCGGCGTAAGGGAGAGCGTTTCGCACAATGCTGCTTTGAAGAGAGGGTTGCTTATGGCGGTGGCTCATGGACTGTCTGGGGCGGTATATCCGCGAGCGGCAAAACTCAACTTGAGGTTGTTACAGGACCACGGCTGCCAACATTAAATGCTGAAAGATACATTCGTGAGTGCTTAGAACCTCACGTGATACCATACGCGGACTATGTGGGCCCAAATTTCCTTTTTATGCATGATAATGCAAGAGCCCATGCGGCCGGCATCGTCAGGGAATATCTTCGGGATGTGAACATCACAGTTATGGACTGGCCAGCCAGAAGCCCAGACATGAACCCCATTGAGCACATGTGGGACGAGCTAAAAAGGCGTGTTAGGGCTCGTCAGCCAGTTGCCCAGACGATGCAGGAGTTGAAAACTGCCATAGAAGAGGAATGGGAGATGATCCCTCAAAATTTCATAGAGCGGTTGATAAACTCTATGCCTAATCGTATGAGAGCTGTGGTAGATGCCCATGGAGGCAACACGCGTTATTAAATTAAACCTTTATTTGATAAAACATGTTTTTTATTCAAAAATTAATTGCCTTTAACAAGGCGCATATCCGACTTGTTAGGCGTAGGTCCATGTCGTATGGTATTCTGAATTCAAATTTAAAACTATACGATCGAAAAAGATGGTAAAATGTATCAGGTTTAAAACTGCATCAACAGTTTTTGTTCAATCTAGCAATCATATTTCGGTAGGGGCCATCGAAACCTAAACTCTAAGGTGGGCCAATAGATGTGTCCAGAAGTGTATAACAACCTAATCCTCATTTACTTTTTATTTTATTTTGATTTGTTTTAACGCATCTATTTTATCTTTTTTTATTTTGTATAATTTTGTAACAAATAAATTCTAATTGTATCCATGTTGCATAGAACTTGCTATATTGTAACATCATTGGAAGAAGTCACTGGCTCCAGAAATACAGGTTTTCAAACCTAGCTCTGGAGGCAGGGTCTCACACCTTTGTAATTTAGTTTATGCCAATAGAATTACTAATTAATAAAAGAATGATTAAACCTCGGAAAGTATGTTAAGGCGTTGATTTTGGCTGTCATTGGCACATCTCTGACAGCCGTTACGGGAAATCAGAAGCTAGAAAATCAGATACCAGTTTGGCTAAGGGTTATCGTGTTACCCGGCTATACTGGATTGTAGAGCTCGGATAGGCATTCGCTTCATGTAAAACACTAGTACTCAACTGCACCCGGTTATACTGACCCTAACATAGTTCAGAAAAAGATAAGCAGATGATAAACTACAGAACGCAGTGTATACAAACTTATTAAAAATCTTAATACTAATAAAGCTCCTGGAGTAGATAATATTAGGTGTGTGGACATACAATCGATATGCGATAAGATTACAGGTGTCATTGTGAAACTTATAAATACTAGTATTAAAAAAGGGAAATACCCAGAAGATCTTAAAACAGGTATAGTGAGGCCAATCCATAAAAAAGGAAGTTTTACTGATTATGCTAACTATAGACCGATCACTATTCTACCTGTTATTGACAAAATAATAGAGAAATATATAGGTAATCAAATAAGGGATTTTTATGTAAAAAATGAGGTGTTGTCCAGCACGCAATATGGTTTTCAACCAAAGAAATCAACCTCACAATTGTTGTCAAAATTCACGGACGAGGTCAACGAATGTCTTAATGATAGAAATCATGTACTCTTACTATTTATTGATTTCAGCAAGGCGTTCGACACTCTTAGACATGACACGTTGTTGACAAAGCTAGATAACACGGGAGTTCGAGGACCAATACTTGAGTGGTGTAGGGACTACCTCAAAAATCGAAAATATAATGTTAAAATCAGTAATGAAACAAGTGATCCCATTGAAGTCACTGAAGGAACGGCCCAAGGTTCAGTGCTTGGACCATTACACTACCTAACATATGTCAACGACATGGAACATGTGGTCAACCACTGTTCTGTGTATCAATACGCAGATGACACATGTCTAGTAGCTGCCCATCGAGACATAAATATAGCTGCTCGGTGGCTACAGGACGACTTCACTAGAGTTTCTAAATGGGCGCACGATGCTGGACTGGTCCTTAATGCAAATAAAACTAAAATCATCCATGTTCACTCTAGTAATCTAAGACCAATTACCACTTTTAAGGTAATCGCACATAGTCACAGTTGTCTACACTCTCCCCCTTTAGGTGTATGCCAATGTGATGCAATTGAGCAAGTAACGCACCATACCTACTTGGGTTTAACTGTAGACAATCGTTTTAATTGGAGCTATCACGTGGATTCAGTGTGTCATAAGTTGCGAGCTATACTTGCCAAATTTTATATTTTAAAACCAAAAGTTCCGCTCAATATCTTTCTTAACATGTACAATGCATTAGTGGAATCAATAATAGCATACGGAATCACGAGTTACGGCCGAACGTTTAATTCGTATATTGAAAGAATTTTTAAAATTCAAGTTAGACTTTTAAAACTAATAGTACCTAGAAAAGTTAAGGATGCAAGCCAAGAAAACATTATGCATCTTTTCAAATACTGTAAAATTTTACCCGTACAGAGTAGATTCAATATGGCCTTCTTAATAGAACAATTTTATAATAAAAGCATACAAAAACCTATATCTCATAAAATAACTACAAGAAGTATCTCTAATAATCAATTAATTATCCCGCGCATGACTAATTACTATGGTAGGCGAACTATAAAATATGTAATTCCTAAGCTAATTAATGCAATCCCACCTAACTTAAAAAAACAAATAAATAGAAATAATTATAAAGCTAAATTAAAAAAATATTATTTCGACTGCTTAAATAATCTTAATTAAAACATCAGTTACTTTAAGTTATAAAATGAAGCAACCTGTACATACTCATTAGAACTGGTTTCTAATGAGTGGCACAACAGAGCGCTGTTAGCGCACAGTCACTTAAAAATTTGCTTGCATACCCTACAAGTTGGTTCTAAATGCTAATAGATGTTTACGACTTAGTCGTAGTAGTTAGTTAACTTGTTAACTTACATTGTATAATTATACATATATTTATAATATCATACTTAAGCTTATGTTATGTTAGAGTAATTGTGTAGAATTCGTTATTAAGAATTAGTGTAAGTAGTGTTACTAATGCGAATGAGTGCCAAGACAAACCAATCCAGGTTTAATGGTACTTTCTATCAGAACTGTACTATTTGTAATAAATAAATATATAAAAAAAAAAAAAAACTGAATTTGAAGTACTAATAGATGATAATACTTTTATATATAAAATTGAAGTATCTGTTTGTGATTTCAAAATAACTCTGTTTTCTCAAGTGCTTTTGGTTACTTACACGATTTGAATAATTAATATCTGGCTCATATTTGGGACAACAGAACCAATTTTAATAGGAAGGTCCCATTAAAATCGGTTCAGTTGTGGATATATGTATACTGGGTAGATGAAAGAAGTCATAGAGCAAGATTTCGGCATTGTTTATACCCGTGGGGGTCAGGATTTACATGGTAAAATCGTCCCTTGCGAATATAATCGCGGGGACATTAAAGAATACATTTTAAAAGTAGAGAGTTTTTAAATAAATTATTTTATCCAATAAAACAAAATTTTAATAAAAAGAATTGGCCAGTATCTTGCCATAATAAACTAACTTACCTGTAAAATAAAAATACACAGCAAATTCCTTTAAAAATATTCCACGTCAGCTTAAACGAATCACTGGAATACTGAAAATTAGACGCGTGACTACGGCACATACCTACTAGTCTTTTAGAGTCGATATACAGGTTTTAAGAGGTTCTAAAGAATGTACCGTCGCAGTCTTGAATGAAAATCTTATACCAGGTGTATCGTGTTACCCAGTTACTGGGTTGTGGAGGTCAGATAGGCAGTCGCTGCATATAAAACACTAATACTCAGCTGAACCCGGTCAGGCTGTAAAACATAGTTCGGAAAAGAATAAGCAGGATGATAAACGTGCGAAACTAAGATATAATAGATAATAATTTAATCATAATTGTTGTAATAGAGAATTATTGTTGCTTGTAATTGTTTATTTATTAAAACTTTATGCAACACAAAAATGTACAAAGGCGGACTTAATGCCATAGGCATTCTCTACCAGTCAACCATGGGTGGTGAAGAAATAACATGGCACGTGCATAAAAAAAAAACTAAGTACATAATATATTCAAAGTAAAAGTCTTATTAAAAGTATATATAACGTGTAACGGAAACCCCATATCTATCCAAAAGAGCTGAAGACAACATCTGGAATGGAGTCTCTATGCACAGTTTCAGCACAAAATAACTGACTCAAAAAATTTATACCAAATTATTGGTTTCATATATTTCTTGAATACCAATCATAACAAACGTGTCACAGCACTACCAGGGTCAATAACTTTCCACGTCACTTGCCAATACACGACAATTCTTTTCGTTCTTCTTAATTTGATAAATTCGGTCTCTGGTATCAGTGTATTGGAATTTGTAATAAGTTCTACACACGTAGACTTAGGATTACAAAACCCTTGCCATATCGTTTGCTATCATCCAAAGAAGCCATGCACTTGGTATGTATATACCCTTTAAATTACACGTTGTATATACATAAATAACTATTATTAACTTACATATATATTTATCATAATACATACCAAATATATATAATATCCTTCCTACTAATATTATAAATGCGAAAGTTTGTGAGGATGAATGGATGTTTGTTACTCTTTCACGCAAAAACTACTGAATGGATCCGAATGAAATTTGGTAAGTAGATTGTTGACATTCTGGAATAACACATAGGCTGCTTTTTATCCAGAAATTCCTACGGGATCGGGATTTGCGCGGGAAAACCTTCCCACGCGTACGAAGTCGCGGGCAGAATCTAGTATACTATATATTAATAAAAAGTCACAGAAAGGGGGTTATGAAAACTCTGCTTCCACTATTTGTTTCGAAAGTAATCCCACAACTTTCTCTTAAACGCATATTGACTGGTGGCCGTCCTGATATCAAGAGGTAGTGCATTTCACAGAAGAATAGATTGTATATAAAAGGAAGAATGAATAAAATCAGAAGTATGAGAAGGACAGAGTAAGAGAAGATTATTGGAAGAGCGCAGACTTTTAGCGTGTGAAGAACATAGAAATTGAAAAAGTGAAATAAGGTCAGAGGGAGGGATAGGGGAGTTTAACAAAGAGAAAAGTGTAGTCAAGGTGCGCAAACTTCTTCTCTGGCGAATGGGCATCCATTTGAGCTCGGTTCTGTACCTCGATACGTGGTACTTGCTGCCTGAAAACTAATTGGAGTTCAATTTAGACCAGCTACTTGCTACTTGTTGCTGTAGCTAGTATATCCTGGATGAGACTGGCGCAGGAACGTTGAGCTTGTATCGTGGAGGCGCTCAAGTATCATCGGGTACCACTGTATCTGTTTCGTATAATCGAGGATTATCTTGATACAAGATCGATTATATATGCAGGACGTGATGGAATGTGCGAAAAACAGGTGAGGCGTGGTGTTCCACAGGGATCTGTTCTTGGACCATTCCTGTGGAACATCGGCTACGATTGGGTTCTGCGGGGTATCAACCTTCCGGGCGTCAGTTTGATATGCTATGCTGATGATACTTTAGTTCTGGCCCGTGAGAACACTTACAGAGAGGCTGCGCGCCTTGCAACTGGGATGGCACTAGTTGTCACCCGAATTAGGATGCTAGGCCTTGAAGTAGCATTAAGTAAGTCAGAGGCAATTTGTTTCCATAGTCCCCGGAGAGTTCCGCCCTTGGGATCTCATATTGTCGTCAGTGGTACCCAAATTCCAATTCTGCCGACCGTGAGGTACTTGGGGCTTGTACTCGATAGTCGCTGGAACTTTAACGCACATTTTCAGCGCCTAGTGCCGAGGGTAATGGCTGCTGCAGGTGCGCTTGGCCGGTTGCTTCCAAATTTAGGGGGGCCAATTAACAACTGTAGGCGACTATATATGGAAGTACTGAGGTCAAAGGCTCTCTACGGGGCACCTGTGTGGGCCTATGACGTGACAAACAAGGGTGCCGCTTTACTGCGCAAGCCACAGCGAGTGATTGCGGTCAGAGCAATACGCGAGTATCGCACAATATCCGGAGAGGCAGCTTGTGTTCTGGCTGGGTCGGTGCCGTGGGATTTAGACGCCAAATTGTTAGCCTCACTTTACATCTGGCGTAAGGAAGTGGGGTCACAGGTCCCAGCTAGACTTATAAAGGCTCAAAAGAACCTGTTCCGAGATGAAGTGATGGCAGAGTGGAGCGAAAAATTAATGCGACCTGGGGCTGGTGTCAGGACCATGGATGCTCTCCAACCTGCACTTGCAGAATGGGTAGGATGGCGCCACGGAGTGCTGACTTTTCGGTTGACACAGGTGCTTTCGGGGCACGGCTGTTTCGGAAAGTACCTGTGTCACATTGCGCGCAAGGAACCGACATCCAGCTGCCATCATTGCCACGGCAGAGAGGATACAGCACAGCATAAGCTTGGCGAATATACAGCGTGGGTTGAACACCGCAATGCCCTGATTGCTGAGGTGGGGAGTGATCTCTCGTTGCCGGCCATAATCAAATCTATGGTTGGGAGCGAGAGGTCATGGCAAGTAGTGGCCGTTTTCGCAGAGTGGGTCATGATGGCAAAAGAAGCGGCAGAGAGAGAGAGGGAGACGTCCTCAAAAGCCGCGCTCGAAGGACTGGGTGACAGAGGCGGGCTGACAATGCCCTATTCCATCCCCCGTAATGTGGCTTGTGGGTGTCAGACTTGGGGAAGTCTGGCATCCGATCATACAGGCCCGAGCAGGTGTAGCGTAGTGTTTCCGCGCGCCTTTCTAAAATTATGACAGGATGAGGAGAAGCTCACTCCTCCCCTCATCTGAGATGGGGTAAACGACCATCACTGCTGGGGTGATTGTGGAGAATGCTAACGTGTCCTCGCACCCCAGCTAGAAGTGAAGGAGAGAAACACCGTGTGGTTTTAGTCAGTAAGAGTCTGACAGACCCCTCCGTCAACCCCAGGGCGGAGGACATTCATGAGAATTTCCACACGCAAAAAAAAAAAAAGGAACGTTGAGCTTGGCACAAGCAAAGAGAGATCTAGACGCAACAGTGGATGAAGGCAGGCTGTGGCTGTGGATGATGATGACTTACCGTATAGTAAATATTAGAATGGATGAATCAACTAAGATTTGCAAATTGCAATTGCAATTTGCATATTTTATTTGTAGTTATTTGTATCTATTATATGATATATATCCTTCCTTCATGAATATTATATACTGATCTGTTCAAAGTGTCCAATCATCCTTAATATTAATGGTAAGACTGATCCACCTTAAATATCTTTTGTGGATAACTGTTATTGGCTACTCATGTAATTATAGGTAAGTACCCATTTAAGAATTGTGTGCTGTTGTTATCCCTAATAATAAATAAATAAATAAAAGATAGTGACGAACAATAACCAAAAGACAGCCTAAAGAAGATATCAACTACGAATTTTCTCATAATATCATTCCCTACAGACGCCTTAATAATACTATAAGCGTAAATACAATCCATCTTAACTTTAAAATGATAAAAACATAAGAAAAGACACCAACAAAGCCTTTTACTTTCGGAATATTAATGACATTCGTTATAAGAATAATTACATAAAAGGAAGGACAAGCCCTGAAAATTTGTGAAAACGAGAGAAAAAGTTAGACGAGCGAGCCTCTTCCGTAGAAAATTAGAGACGGACAAAAAGCAATCCTTCTTTTTCAAAATGAAACGTCAAGTTTTGCTAACGACCCGCGAAGCCGCTGAAATTTGCAAACAACAATCTAAAACGTAATTGCTTGAGTTATAGGCGTTAGCGGGCACAAAGTTTTTCTTCAGTATCTGTTAACTGTAGCGATTTTTAGAAGAGTTGAATTCAGCTGTCAGTGAAGCCGGCTGTTTTGACTAAGTTTGTTTTTAACCGTTTAAAGAGTAGTATGTGTAAGTTTGTATCTTATTGAGGATATTTTGCCTTATTTTTTTAGCAACTTTTTTCCATCAATTGGGATCTTTTATACCGACATAATATCCTTTAAGGTTTGCGACCACGCCAGTACTCTGTTATACCCGTCGCGTTGCGGATCTTTGTTTGCAGATAGATATACAACGTGTAACGGAAACCCCATCTGGTATGGAGTCTCTATGCAAAGTTTCAGCTCAAAATAAGTGACTCACAGAATTAACCCCAAATTGTTGATTTCGTATGTTTCTTGAATACCAATAATAACAAACGTGTCACATCACTATGAGAGTCATCACTTTCCACGTCAAATTACCACATAATTCTTTTCGTTCTTCTTAATTTGAAAAATTCGGTATCTGGTATCAATGTATTGAAATTTCTAATAAATTCTACACATGTAGACATAGGATTAGAAAATCCTGGCCATATCGTTTGTTATCATCCAAAGAAGCCGTGCACTTGGTATGTATATACCCTTTAAATTACACGTTGTATACTACTCTTCTACGAATTGACAAGGGAATAAATTGTGACATACAATCTAAGCCCATTTTCTCTCAGTTTCATAACAAGTGACCCTCAATTTCATAAAATACATATAACTAAGTTATTTTTATTGTACATAATAAATGAGTGGACCTTGTTTTATACTCTCATAATATTAGAGATACAAAAAATACTCGCCTTAATATTATTTGTATAAGACCGAAACTTATCCACTTACATTTTATGACTTGCACAGAACTTAAGTCACAAACTACAATATTTTGATTCCTTTACGAAAAAATATTTTCCTCGATTTCGTTTGTGTGATTAATGATTTAATAAATTGGAAGTGTCGCAAAGATTTTAAGAAATGGAATGCTTAGAGGTTTTTGTTTGCTTTTATTGTCAAAACTTCTGTTGTTGTGTCTACAAAGTTCGTCGATAAACTAATATCTTCCTTGGTAAAATAATAGATTATTACGTAGATTGGAGTTAAGTTGAAAGCTTTCTGCTATTATAATAGCTGCTGATGGTTTGAGGAGTTATATCAAAATCGCGAAATTGAACAGTTTATCCATCAAGCCCAAATTTTCAATTCTTCTTTAGAGTTCACCCCAAAAGGTAGAGCGATGACCAGTAGCGTAGCTAGGCGTGGGCGATATGGTCTCGCTCACAGCCTCGCACATGCGATGCCCCAGCCTTTTCTACAGATGACCTATTAATTATAAATATAATTATAAAACCTTTTTTATGAGCTCGCTGTTGGCCTTGATCACGCGTAAGCGATAACTGAGGTCAATGGTGGAATAAGCGAGTCAAGAATATGCTTATTGATTCTTGCTTTAAAGGCAGACCGGTCATATGTAGCAGGGAACACAGATGTCGGCAGAGAGTCCCACACCAAACGTAGAGGAGAAACGATAAGTACGACAAGATGTATATTGAGCAAGTGTGGATACGTAGTACACTGTGGTGTACAATTAAGGGACCATGTATGTGAAAGGGAGCTCGAGTGATCGTAGAGCTCCTGCGCCCACTCTCCAAAGTATTTTCAAATCCTTTTATCAAATCTATATGTTTTTCAATATTCTCCCATCATGCATTTTATTTTCACTATCATGAGTCAGTATCATGTCAGTCAGGGAACGAAAGAAAAGTGGCCTAGCTGATGCAACTTTGCCCGCGTCTATATCAGTCCACACAACGCCTCTGCCGAAGACCAGTTTAAGATTGCGAGAATCCGCTGAATGCACACTCACACAAAACACACAGCACAAGACCGGTCTCTAATAACTTAGTACTATGTAGAACTAATCCCGATCCGTGAGAATTTAGGGATAAAAAGTAGCCTATGTGTTATTTCAGAATGTCAACTATCTACTTACCAAATTTCATTCAGATCCGTTCGGTAGTTTTTGCGTGAAAGAGTAACAAACATCCATCCATCCTCACAAACCTTCGCATTTATATTTTTTTTATAATTGGCTCACATTTGGCCACCATCTCACCTGATGGTAAGTGATGATGTGGTCGAAGATGGAGCACGCTTACCTAAAAGTAACCTATTCACTCTTGACTTAAAGACCCGTAGGTTATAGCTATCGGGAAACAGACTCCGGCATGGAATTCCACACCTTAGCCGTACGCACAATGAAGGTATTCCCAAAACGTTTAGTGCGGATGTCCACCATGTAACGATGCCGCATCGCTGTTTGTCTTGTAGTCCGATGATGGAACGGGCTTGGCGGAATTAGATTGTGTAATTCCATCGCACACTCCCCGAAATGTAACCGATAGAAAACCGATAGACTAGCAACTCGTCGTCGATGTTCAAGGCTCTGGAGCTTTGATTCGACCAGTGTATCATTGCCAATGAGTCTTTTGGCCAGTTTCTCAATAGACTCAAGCGCATACAGCTGGTACTTGGCAGATCCATCCCAAAGATGAGAGCAGTACTCCATACACGACCGAACCTGGGCTTGATACAGATTGAGCAGCTGTTCGGGTGTGAACAGCTGCTCAATCTCTATCAAGCCCAGGTAAGAAGTAAGAAAGATAGTAAGATAGATAGATAGATATACTCTTTATTGTACACCATAACAGAATTAAATAATGACTTAAAAAACTACAATGGGTGTTACAATGGGCGGTCTTATCGCTAAAAGCGATCTTTAACAGACAACCTTTGGATGGATTTGACATAGCAGGAGAAAATAAATACGCGGGTAGTCCATGGTGTACTATTCACTTATATACAATAAATAAGAATTAACCTACATACTCAATACACATATATATACATAAAAAGAACAAAGCTGAGTTGTATAAAAAATAGTTACAAATTAAAGAGAGAGATAGAGATCTTTTACCATGTTTTTGAAAGAAGGAAGGGTTTGTGCTTGTCTTACTGACACGGGAAGAGTATTCCACAGTCGCACTGCTTGAACTGCGAACGACTTACCAAAGAAATTGGTGGAGTGACTCGGTACCTCTAGTCTCAAGTTTTCCAATGACCTCAGAAATTTGGCATGTGTGTCATGGAGGAACTTGAAACGTTCTTTAAGATAAAAGGGGGTCTTAGGATTGAACAGAATACTGTAAAGCAGAGACAAGATGTGTAAGTTCCGGCGAAGACGTATAGGAAGCCGAATATAAGGAAGACGTATAGAAGATTAGTAAGAAGTACCTAAGGTAGTAAGAAGTAAGATGGTCCACACTGACCTCTCATACTTATGTATAGATTTGCGGTAATAAATCGTTTTTCAATATGTTTATTTCTTTTTGTCTTTCTAAAAGAAACAACTACCAAAACATTCCATGTTTTGCCTTCGACTTTCTTAGGATCACGTTCCCTTATTTCACCAATATCGCTCCTTTCCCTTAATAACGCAGCTTACACTCCTTTATTAGTTTCAAACTGCCACAAGTCACTATCGATACCCAAACCGGGTATTATTTTAAGAGAGGCTCCGCAGTTTACAAGTGCAGTTACAGTAAAAGTTGGTGGGAAACGGGCGCGGAGATTTGTGCGTCCACCAGTTAAATGTTTTGCTACCGAAACTGTACTGTTTTCGGGTATTGTGGGGGCGTTATTTCGGGAAATTGCAGGTTATTTTTTGGTTAAAACAAGGGAAGTGGGACGAGAGATGTTGGTTGTGTTTGGGGTAATCTCGGTCGGGTAGATTCGGTTTTGAGTTGTATAGCGTAAAATTTTGCCTTGGCTTTTAGAAGAATATAATTCAATCTCTAGTTAAAACAATTTTACAGAGGGCTAGTAAAGAAGAGTTGAAACGTACTTGTAGTCTTACTGAGAACTTATATCATGCGTCACGCACTTTTGATACTAAGATACTTAGAACTTTTTTTTTTCAAAGGATGTAAATTTATTGATTATTTAAGAAATTACAATTAGGAATAAAAATTAATAAATTAGAAATTAAACTTACATTTTAATTTAAAATACTAACAGATCTTAGTAAATAAACGTTTCATTTGTTTCGAGTGTTTGACATGACATGGTTCATACATGACTATCCATGTCATGATTGCATGGACTTCTAAAGTAACTTCAAACCCTGACGGCAGTGCTGAAAAAAGAAATCCCTGCCGGAGTCTATGTTTCCTGATAGAATAATATGGGTCTTAAGAGTGAATAGGTTACTTCCAGGTAAAACGTGCTTCATCTTCGACCACATCATCGTTTAGATAAGATTTTGTTCAAACGCGAGCATATTAAAAAAATAAATTTAGAAATTTACTTCAGAATATACTGACAGACATTTAAATTTTATTATATTATATACCTATAGATAGATACCTTTTAAACACATAATTTCTTCTTTTCCAGTGTTCAAATCCCAGACTTCGCTGTCGACTGACTCCGGCCTGTGCACCGAGCGGGGACTGCGGAGGACTCACATTGAGTTAATTAAACCCCCAGGGAAACGCATCGGACTTAAACTGGCAGGTATGTGCTTTTGAATGCAATTTACATCAGTTATATTACGTGGTCATGTTTTTTGGGGTTCAGTAACAACTCAAACAATGAATAGTTTTGATAGGCAAAGTACGCCGCGTTCTGGGGCACACCCGAGGTGATCATACCTAATTCATTTATCTTGGTACCGACTACAGCCATGTGAGTAGATACCTTGCCCTTATTTTAAACGGAATTAGACATCCAATAAAACAATCTTTAAAGTTATTGCTGTCTTTGTAGTGCATTTCTTTTTTGTATGTTTTGAAGTTGGTTTTATTTTTTGCCATAAAGTTTTATAATTTTTTAGTAGGTTGGTTTGTAATTTATCTAGATCCAAAAGCCAAAATGTCAACTACTTATATCATCTTTTACAAAATATTGCTTTTCCCGATGCAGAGCCGTTAAATTTTGAGGAGTTCTCCTGGTACTTCACCATCATCATCAGGTGAGATGGTGGTCAAACGCGAGCCTATTATCAATAAAAATAAACAACTCTACTTCACCATGTGCATTGTGACGAGCATAAAGTTCTTAACATCCATATTCAAGTAATCGAATCACAATCCACGACATACTTATTATTAAGTAATTTCGGTGGCCATCTGTGGTCTTCATCATCAGTTCCAATTCTTCAAATGGTGCTTTCCGAGAGCAACTGCGCAAGGTTCTATAAGAAATACCCAAAACGCCATGCGTGTGCCTATAAATATTTAAAGATTTCCCTCAATTTCTCCATGATTTCATCATCAGATCTTAACGTGATGACAATAAGACCAACTAAAATGTATACGCTTTCAAACAAATAATAATTTTCCTAATCGTTCCAGCCGTTTTCGAGTTATGAGGTAACATATATATGAACTGAGAACCTACTCCATTTTTGAAAACGGTTAAAAATCGAAATACCTGCCAGAATGGATCAATGCTTACCAAAACGTGTAACACTACGTCGACGGAGCCCCGCATGGTAGGTTTTCTATATTTTTTTTATTGATAATATTATAGGTTCGCGTTTGGCCACCATCTCACCTGATGGTAAGAGATGATGACTGTGTTGAAGATGTTTAAGTAAAATTCGGGTCATATCCATTTGGTTATTTTAATTTCAGCATAAATATAGCATTACTATCCGCTATAAAATGTGCGTCATAAAACATTTCGTATGTATTAATAGTCATTAGCGTCAATTTCGAAAAAGATACATTCTTAATACGGCCCTAAAACCATTTTCAGTAATGAAACGTGAGTGCTTACGTCAGTAATTGTATCACCTATTTGCGCTTATCCCATGTTACTTGGGATCCGCATATTAAGGTTGCTTACATTTTGTCTTGTCTAGTATTATCACAAATGCGATTTGTTTGACGATTTTGAGAAATTTGGTTCAAAGATAGATCCTAGAGACCTGGAGAAAGGCACAGGTTACTTTTGATCTGCTGAAACAAATTCACATGCGTGTGAAACCTTGGGCAGAAACAACTATTTTCAACCGACGACAAAAAGAGGAGGTTATCAATTCGACGCGTATATATATATTTTTTTTAATATTTTCTTTATGTATGATCAACGATTACTCGAAGACGGCTGAACCGATTTGGAAAATTCTTTTTTGATTGAAAGGGTATACTTCGAAATTGGTCCCATTTTCATAAACGTCAGGATCTGATGATGGAATCCTGGAGAAATCGAGGGAACTCTTCAAATATTATAGGCACACCAATGACGTTTTGGGTATTTATTATAGTAACTTGTGCAGTTGCTCTCAAAAAGTACCATTTGAGGAAGTGGAACTGATGATGAAGACCACAAATGGCCGCCGAAACTACTCAATAATAAGCATTGAGTGGATTGCGATTCGATTACTTGAATATGGATGTTAAGCACTTTATGCTCGTCACAATGCATATGGTGAGGTAGAGCTGATGGTGAAGTACTAGGAGAACTCCTCAACAATTAACGGCCCAGCATTGGGAAAAGCAATATTTTGTAAAAGGTTATAAGTAGTTGACATTTAGGCTCTTGTAACTAGGTAAATTAAAAATAGACCAACTAAAAAGAGTGAAATAAAAACTTTTTACCAAAAAATTAAACCGACTCCCAAAAAACACTGCAAAGTGAAAAATAACTTTAATTTCGGAAGTCGGTGCCAAAAACTAAAAATAAAAAACTAAAGACACCAGACAAATAATATTCGTACTAACATTTAAATTAATTATGAAAACTTCAACATTTCTACAACCGGGTGAGCATTATTCTATTTTTTTTTATTTATTAAAATTAGGTTCGCGTTTGACCACCATCTCTCCTGATGGTAAGTGATGATGTGGTCGAAGATGGAGCACGCTTACCTAAAAGTAACCTATCACTGTTGACTATAGGACTTGTTTCAAGATTGTTGAAGTTTTGTGAAGATTTGTTTCATAAAAATGTTTTAATTCTATATCATTAGGTTGCTCCAAGATTTTTTTCTGTAATATCTTGTCTTAGTAGCAATCGTGTTTGATATAAATTATTCCTGGAAAACAAAAATACTTGGCGGATTTACTGTGATACTAAACCTTTTTCTAGGACGCTAAATATTAAAGTCAGCGACACAAAATATAAAAAAAGAAATGATATATATGATATGATAATTATGCAAAACACTTCTAATTTTGATTTAGCTTTCAGTCTGCGGCTTTGCACACACAAATGTCGGTTTTATCGTAAAATTTCTTCGCATTTTTCACTCATCGAGCTTTTCAGAAAAAGCTACTCATCAGCTCAGCTCAGCTACTTGTAATTAAATCACAAAAAAAAACATTAACTTGTTAATTAAATCATAAAGAAGCTACTAAGTTCACGTGAGGTATCATATGAAAGGGCTTAATTTGTATTTTCTAAAACATATATT
The DNA here is from genome assembly GCA_943138885.2 of Tholera decimalis. Taxonomy (NCBI): domain Eukaryota; kingdom Metazoa; phylum Arthropoda; class Insecta; order Lepidoptera; family Noctuidae; genus Tholera; species Tholera decimalis. Next base: position 5,242,444 of record OW964552.2, on the reverse strand, counting down.
ATTATTTTTCATAAATTTTTGTTTATAATGAAAAAATACCATCACCCCTCGGGACGTACTGAACCCTCGGTTGGCGAGTCTGACTTGCACATGTTCGGTTTTTTTTTATCTCACTAAAACCAACCTGGTGTTCATCAGTCTCTTTTCTGCAACGGAATTATGATGACAATGAAAGTAATGGCTTATCAGATAAAAAATATCGATAGATATTTTTGTAGTAGAAAGAAAGCGGTGAAGAAAGACATCTTGAGAAAACATGGCATAACTAAACGGGCCAAGAGTCTCATGTGCAACGATGCAGTGGTCGAGTCAAAGCTCCAGAGTCTTGAACATTGACGATGTATGTAATAATAAGATGATGATGTATTTTGCAAGTCTATCGGTTTTCTATCGGTTATATTTCGGGGAGTGCGCGATGGACTTACACAATGTAATTCCGCCAAGCCCGTTCCATCATCGGACTACAAGACGAACGGCGATGCGCCATCGTTACATGGTAGACATCCCACCCATACGCACTAAACGTTTTGGGAATACTTTCATTGTGCGTACGGCTAAGGAGTGGAATTCCCTGCCGGAGTCTGTTTCCCGATAGCTATAACCTAGGGGTCTTTAAGTCAAGAGTGAATTGGTTACTTTTAGGTAAGCGTGCTCCATCTTCGACCACATCATCACTTACCATCAGGTGAGATGGTGGTCAAACGCGAACCTAATATCAATAAGAAAAAGATGACTGGGCATGTCTAAGGACTGTATAATTCGAAGATATGCGACATCCACCCTCACTGGGCCGCGTAGTGGACAACAGGCCATTCCCTCTCATAGACAGGAAGCCTATGGCCTAGCAGTGAGGACGCTATATACTGAATATGTTTATTATGTATGAGAAAGAACAAACCATATTCTGTAGAAGTAAGTAATAAATTTGATTTGGGCATGCATTTAAAATTTTCCTGTATGAATATTCTCAATAGCATAATTCCGGACGTGAATCAAAGGCAGTGAAAGATTTTTCCGCTTTTAATTCAAAAATTAACTCGGCAAGATAAATTGTGTTCCGCGTGTAGGGGAATTTGTGCTGTTTTTCACGCGAGTGACGTCATATACGCACCGTATTGCCGTAATGTGCTGTGTCACCCGATTAATGTTACGCGTATAACATACTGTGAAGCCGTACGAGTATTTTTCACATATTGTATGTGTATGGAAGGATTTATTATCATGTCGACTGACTAGTTATCGACTTATTCATAACGTGGATACGACAATATTATTACTGTAAATTCAAATATCATTTATTTCAATCTACTTTAGATCATAATGGTGTACATTAATAATTTTAAACACAGTAGATTATTACAATATAATCATAATAATTCATTATTTTATAAATGTTGTATTGTATTTTTATAAATATTATTTTATCATTTCGATTGTAATAATCTATTGTGTTTTATAATATTAATGTACGCCATTAATATATAAAGTAGATTTAATTTATTAAAGAAATGTGATTTGTATATTCACATTTTGTACAAGAAGTGCTTGTGGATAAAATATCAACAGCTATACGTTAAAGTCTTAAATCGGATAAGTAAAGAAGTGGGACACCATTTTTTCTCACGGAAACGTAACCAAGTGTACCTAATAAGTTACAACTTGTTCAATGTTCTGGGAAAGGCGATAACTGTTCCGTTTACGTCACGTACCAAAGAAGTGAATATTGTTGAACGACAAGAATACATAATGAAAAGATATTGTTGCCAGAATCATTAAGCTTAGTTAATGCAAAACCGCTATCAATAGCAAACAGTTAAAATCGGTCTTCGGGTGACAGATATTCAGTTTTAAATGTGAACGTGAAAACACTGAAGCCTCGTTCGCGTTCGTTTTTTATTAGTGATTAAACTGTACTATGTTAACTGCTCTATAGTGACCTCTCATACCTATAAATACTATAAGAATGATGGGAAACATTGTGAATATCAATTATGTTTTAAAAAGAGTCACCATAGAGTTTCTTGTTGGTTCTTCTCTATAGGAAACGACCAATTTGAACTGAGCACTAAGTTTTTACGTTTTAAAAGTGTTGTTACGTGTAGGCCTATGTGAAATAAAATATTTTTGATTTGAATTGGATTTTTTTAAGAGAAGTCTAAAGCAATTTTGCTTATAAACGTTTTGATTGATTGATAGAATGTGGGTAGAATTCACATTACTAGCTATCTTGTTAACCCTTCCAACAAAGCTAAATATGCTTATGTATGGAGTAGGTTCACTACAATAAAGTAAAGTAAAAAAAGTAAAAAAGTCTTTATTATGGAAACATAAACAGTTGACTACATTACAAAGAAAACGATGATAGCTACAAAAGTTTTGTGTCGCAGCTATCAGCACCCATACAAAAAAAAGAGGACAATTTCTCCAGACTAAAACTACAAGTAATTAAAATAAAAACTAAAAAATTAAAAATAAAATAAAATTAAAAATGACCGTATGTGTCTGTGTGAATGTGTGTGTGTAGATGAGTATGAGGGAGTGGAGTGTAGGTGAGTATAATAGTGTCATAGCTTGGGTTTGAACCCGCGACCTCCGACCGACCTCCGACACTTAACCATTAGGCTAGTGACAAAAATTATGATGCACACGGACTCTTTATGATCCCTGCTTTCTCTACTAAAAAGAAAGATAAAGAAGGAAACAGATAATTTGATTCCATATGTCTCATTCCAGAATACTTTCTACCTGTGACCAGACTAACTTTAAGCGCTAGCTAAAATCTTAGGAGCTTCGTTTATTATAGGAAATTGATCAAATTAATTCGTAATACTAATCATTTAATTAGCTCGGTTTAAACACCAAAGCCAAACAGGATGTGTGAGGCAAATCCATATTGGAAATAAGAGTATTAGTAGGAACTTAACACAATATGGTTTTATATAAAAACTATGCTATGGGACACACTGCTGTTGGTATTGACCGGGCATACACGAGCCTTTTATTGGCGACTTAACAAGTCCATAATATTTATATCAGACCTTTATTTTTTATGACATTAAGAAATATATACATTTTATTTTATTTCCCAGAGCTTGAAACTACTTTCAGCCTTTATTTTTCGAAAGTAAAACCTCAGCCCACCTTGATTCTTCAGTGGGCCTTGCGTTTTAAGGCCACGGTACCTCGTTAAAACATTCTCGCAAATCTGGAAACCAAATGCAACTTAATAATATGTTCATACTTACGGGATATAAGCCTTCTATAGTGGTAAGGTTTTATCATAAGACACCACGTGGGTCCTATACGTATAGGCTGGTGATTATCACTACTGTTGACGGTTTTCTCTACAAACTTCCTTAGAATAGAATAGAAATTTATTTGCTTAGATTGTAGGTACAGTACATGATTGGTCTTAATTACATAAATACGATATCCTTGTACAATCTACCTTATATTAAGCATGCAAACATTTGGAGCAGTAACAAAAATAAATACAATTATAACAAAGTTCAATGTTCCAATTTCAAATTAAATATAGTTAAAAAAAACTTATTTAAAAAAATCTAAAAAACCCGACTGCTCAACTGAAATGTAAGAAACAAGCACATTTTTATTTTTAAAAGTGACAAGCAGGCGGGCCCCAATTGAACATATATTTTTTTAAATGGGTTGGGTTTGGCTGCTTGTCACTTTTAAAAATAAAAATGTGCTTGTTTCTTACATTTCAGTTGAGCAGTCGGGTTTTTTTAGATTTTTTAAATAAGTTTTTTTTTTCAACTTTTTAGTTAAAATATTAATTAACAATTTTTTAGTTTTCTGGGTCGTGTCACACTGGCACTCCACCGGATTCAGAAAGTAAGTCCATTATTTTAAACTTTCTCATTGTTTTATTTTGCTAGTATTACACTAATGATAAACATGATATACCTTTTTGAAATCCTTATGTTAAGCCCTTTAATTTGATACCCATATTGTAGTGTTTGATTAAAAAAAAAATATTTCACCATGTATAATGGCTTCGCACAGCCGCCATGTTTAATTTTTTAAATGTCACCTATCTAAGAACACTCGGGCTGTTAAGACAAATCTAACGATACCTCAGTTGTGTGAATCCGTTCAGCGGTTCTGGAGATATGAGGTAATAAAGAATATTACAAACATACATACATACATACATACAAGATACGCGCGAAAAACATAACCCTTCCTTTGCAGTCGGGTAAAAATAAATGTTTCATATCAAATTCGATTTTCCTTGTGTATAATGGAAATTAGGCATGTAAACCATTGAAGATTCTAATAATAATAATAAAAAAGTATAATACAAATAACTATGTATATTCCTTTACACAAAATATCCATTATCAAGTATTAAAATAACAAAATAAAAATTGAAAACCAGAAACGCCGCCGATACATACACGCGCCAGCTTTGAAAGCCACATCCTAAAGCAGTAACCTTCCCTAAAATGAAATACTATCATAAAAACAATAGACTTCCCAGGAGCAAATACCCATAGCCATAATGGTATGGTTTGCTCCCCATTGGAGCCGTGTGTTGTGGTACATAAATTCTACGGGCCCTATAAATCTCATGACCGCTGAATTCTTTCGGCTACATTCTGGAATTAAAAGCATATTCCTGCGGTTTATCTCTTCAAGCGAATGGTTATTTCGTGAAAGATTGCCTTTTGGCGCATATGTGTGGACGTGTGAAACTTTTATGGAGTTTCGGACAGCCTTTTTGAGAGCTGTTATTTATGTTATTGGCTTTATTCAGGCACAGAAGTATAATGAAATATTATATTGGGTGATCAACACAGGCTGTTATTAGGGTTCCGTAGCCTTAAAAAACCCGGAAACCTAAGAGCACTTTGTGATCACACAGGACATCTTTTTGTTATTTCAAACCAACCTAATATACAAATAGAATCCCCAATGCACATTTTCACCCAAAAAAGGGACCATAAATCAATTAAAAACTAATTTAATACACATTCAAAAATTATTATTACTCACAGCGAGTTCGCTGGAAATTCACGAACAAGCTTCTTTCAAACCGAGGGTTAATCCTGAACAAATTTACATATTTATTGGGTTCTCTGGGGACAGATGCGATGTCTAATCGATAGGGACTAACTTTCGGGCCTTTGACTGCGATTGGGCGAGCGCCTTAGCAAATGTATTTAAAATGTTAATTCCGCACTCTGACAATCAGTACATTAATATTTGTCGTGTTAACTGGTGATAAACCAGTGGTGGTCTGGTGGTTACAGACAATTCTACATAGTTATAGGTTCGAAATCAAGCAGGAAGAAAACTGGGGCAGCGTGAATGTTTTACTGAGATACCGCGGCACGGAACACAAGGGCTATTGAAGGAACAGAGGCAGTTTTAGTCGATAGAAGTCTCATTTATTTATTTAAACTTTATGTACAATAGAGGTACATGGGCGGACTTAATGCAACAAGGCATTCTCTACCAGTGAACCTTTGGGTTAAATAGGCCACAATGTGGTAGGTGTACAAGTAAATAAAATGTCATAAATTATCGAAAGAATATACAAATAATACATATAATATGAATAATCCATACTTCCATACTATCCATATCCATACTTAATATTATAAATGCGAAAGTAACTCTGTCTGTCTGTCTGTCTGTTACCTTTTCACGCCTAAACCACTGAATCAATTTAGATGACATTTGGCATGGGAATAGTTTAGGACCCTCGGAGGGAATTATATATAGTTTTTATCCCGATATAAGGTTCCCGTGGGATAGTTTTCGAATTGCACGTGGACGCAGCCGCTGGCAAAAGCTAAATTAAATTAATTAAATTTGATTCTTGAATTTGGTAGGGGAATAGTCTAGGGCCCTGGAAAAAACATAGGATAGTTTTTATCCCAGAAATCATCCCTTAAGGATGTAATAATTATTTAATTATGGTATAAAGGGTATTGGAGCTTTGTATTCCCCCCTCCCTATTCATTCAAATTGCAACAAGAATTATTGACAGTGTAAAATAGCGCGGGCGAAGCCGCGGGCAAAAACTAGTAAAGTAATAAATACGTTGCTTTATAAGAAGACTTGCACTCCTTTCTGCTTCACACAAAGCAGAAAAAGTCATTCGATTATTTATTTTTAAACCGTAACCCGCATCATCTTAGGACTGAAAATCCACAAACACAATCCCTGAAAAAAAATCACAAGCCCTGCGTGGTAGATTAAGGCCTATTCCAGGCCTTACAAAGAGGAGTCCTGAGTCACAGCATTGGGAATGACCAATCACCAGTATCATAAATGTCTATACAGCTTATGTAACTGGTGATTTACATGATGGTGAGGTCAATTTTATGCAAGGATTCTCGGCGTTAGGGGTGTAATTGAATTGATTTCAAACATTGTTCCGTTTGTATCAAATTGATTTTCGATTGCTAGGGAGGAGAGCAATTTCCCATACAGTTAATATTAGGGTAATCTTCGTAATGAAACCTTTTTCCTACTTCTCCGTATTAGTTTGTGATGTTAGAAAATTGCCTTTATTTCCTTCTTACAAATAGTGTTGTGTTAACATTTGCTTCGGGGAAGAAAAATTTGGCTCATCAGAGGAAAACCTATTGATTTATCGTACCAAAATCTACGTTTGATAACAGGCAATTGTTCGACCGTACTCGTTGAATAGAAATGTTATGTTGTATTGTTACAGTTCTCTGTATGGAGCTTGTTCTTTGATGGTATATTGTATGGATTGACGTCTAGTTATGGACTGGATATAGTCATAAACTGGTTTTTTTATTGATAATAGGCTCGCGTTTGACCACCATCTCACCTGATGGTAGGTGATGATGTGATGTAAAAGTAACCTATTCACTTTTGAGTTAAATACCCCTAGGTTATAGCTATCGGGAAACATAGACTCTGGCAGGGAATTCCACTCCTTGTCCATACGCACTTAGTGGATGCGTTTGGAGAAATTAACCTTACAAATTTAATCAATGCGAAAGTTAAGATGGCCGATTGTATGTACACAGCTGAAATCCTGGAAAGTTCTGCTACTACGCGGGAAATAATTGCATAAGTAATATCGATTTCCAGGAGAAAATAGTCACAGGGTACAGCTAGTTTGTTTTTGGTATTATACTATATAAAGCTAAATTACCACTCACTGACTCACTGACATAATTGTTCTCCCAGATGGTGGATGGGGAGGTGGGTATATTTTGACAGATTCGTAAACAAGTAACTCTGAAACCTACGGGAAAAGTGCCAAACCTCCCCTTTTCCCCCCCCTTCTCCCCCCTCCCTATCGTATCTCGGAAACTACGAGACCCGTATTTTTTTTTTTTACGGATTCGTATAGAGGAGGCTCGGTAAAGTAAAAACCATTTTTCAAAGTCCCCCCCCCGCCCCCCTTCTCCCCTCCCTTTAGGCGGATCTCGGAATCTAAGAGACTTGGAACATTTTTTTTTTCAGATTCATTTAGAGGGGCAATGCTTTAGTCGAAATACTTGTGCAACCCCCCTCCCCCTGTCACCCCCCCCCCTTTTTTTTTTTTTTTTTTCAAGCACGCGTGGTGCTTGCACCTCGCGCAACACGCAAATACTTGATTTAGAGGGGCAATGCTTTAGTTTTTTTCACAAGCACGCGAGGTGCTTGCACCTCGCGCAACACGCAAATACTAGTTATACTATATAAAGCTAAATTACCACTCACTGACTCACTCATTGACAGAATTGTTCTCCCAGATGGTGGATGGGGAGGTGGGTATATTTTGACAGATTCGTAAACAAGTAACTCTCAAACCTACGGGAAAAGTGCCAAACCTCCCCTTTTTCCCCCCCCTTCTCCCCCCCCCTATTGTATCTCGGAAACTACGAGACCCGTATTTTTTCTTTTTACGGATTCGTATAGAGGAGGCTCGGTAAAGTACAAACCATTTTTCAAAGTCCCCCCCCCGCCCCCCTTCTCCTCCCCTTTAGGCGGATCTCGGAATCTAAGAGACTTGGAACATTTTTTTTTTCAGATTCATTTAGAGGGGCAATGCTTTAGTCGAAATACTTGTGCAACCCCCCCCCCATCACCCCCCCCCTCTTTTTTTTTTGTTTGTTCTTTTTTTCACAAGCACGCGAGGTGCTTGCACCTCGCGCAACACGCAAATACTAAACCCCCCCATCTCCCCCCCACTTTTTTTTTCACAAGCACGCGAGGTGCTTGCACCTCGCGCAACACGCAAATACTTGATTTAGATGGGCAATGCTTATTTTTTTTCACAAGCACGCGAGGTGCTTGCACCTCGCGCAGCTTGCAAATACTTGATTTAGAGGGGCAATGCTTTAGTTTTTTTCACAAGCACGCGAGGTGCTTGCACCTCGCGCAACACGCAAATACTAGTTTCCTTTATAAGGCTGTGTTACTGGAAAACTCAAGAAACTTAAATAATTTTAGTAAAATTACATACCAACTATAAAGTCAACAATCTACTAATCTTTTAGATTTTAATTGTATTTTGGCCAATGGTATATTATTTATTTATCAAACAAAACAATCCATCAGTTTGTGAGTAAGTAACCAGGTACTACAACAAATATTCATACGCAACACATAATAAATAATTATTTATTATTATAAAATAGGAAAAGAACCGAATTGAAAACCTCCGGCTTTTTGAAGTCGGTTAATTTTTTTTTGAGAACATCATATTATACAGTATTTTCATTGACTATTTTAAGAAAACAGATCAAAGAACCATCCCAGAATTACAAACCGTGCCAAACAGACGACCCATCAACTTCAAAAACCCTCTTAAGTGTATTACAGTGTACAATGGCGTGGATTTTCATAACACGCTCAGAAGCGCGAGTTAATTTTGTCCTCCTGAGGATTTACGGCGTAATTACCACGTCAAACGGTGCCGTCGCTAAATCTGTACACTGCACTAACACTGCACTGTACTTTACGTACGAAAGACAATGGACGAAGGTCTGTTCAGAACATACATGTGGAGAATGGAGTGACCATTCGCCCAATCAAGCATCTGCTTGACATTTTTTCCAACTGTTGGTATCGGCTTACAGTCTCACTAAACACTGGTAAAAGATGTGGTTCCTCAGTAATTTACCTGAATTCCACAATTCAGTAGCTAGCTAGTTTCGCCAAAGCGTATCGTGTTTCACAACGATACGCTTTGGCGAAACGAGTGTTAGATTTCATGACTTCTGACTTCCCGTAACGACTATTAAAGATATACAAATGACAGCTGGGATTAACGTGCTTTGCGAGGCACGGACGAACCTCAATATGCCTCTCTATGGTCACTTATCCACAGACCAAGCTTGGCAAGCATTGCTTAACTTTAAGGGCCTATACTACCTCAGCGCTTCTCACTCTTTATCTCGCTCGCACACTACTGGCTGCGGTCACGCGAGCAAGTGAGACAGGGTGGCAGGGAAAAGACTCCAAGACACCGATAATTTAGTTTATTTCTTTTTACGGTGAAAAAATGGTAATTTAAAAAAGTAAATAACGTAAGACTTGCTTTATAGTTAGTTCAATTAATATGCAAAGTTTCACTATCTAATTTCAAGTTATTTTTGAATACTAGCGGTTTATTGTTCGGTTTGGAGGTAGCTTTGGATTTTTTTCTATCAAGAAAATTTTATGAAGTCGTGTTTTCGTCAAACATAGTACCTAACATTATTCCTCAACTTTACATATATTTATTTCAAAATTATTGCTGCAGTATTTTCGACATGACGGAGGATCATGCTAAGCCATTTGAGGTAGTATAGGCCCTTAACAATTGCTTGCAAATAGGATCGTCCCGTAATGTATTTTCTAAGTCAGTTGCATTTACTAAACTAGTTTTAAGGTATAATATTAAACAACTATTATTGAATGTCACAAGTTCTGAAATAAATTAGTTAATTTGTTTATTATTAAGTTAACCTTGAAGATCGACCCGTGCGGCTCGTATTATTTAGGGTACGTACGCGTGCGTTTGATAAATAAACTTTGTTTAATAATCCGCTATGTATACTTAGAGCAAAAAGTGAAACTTACAGTGACTCAATATCATTGTCTTAACATTATCTCATTTTATCAAATACAGAAGAAAATAAACTTTTTTGCAACTGCTTAGTGATCAAGCTGAGAGTAAAAGCCTGTGAAGTACCTAAGACAGAATTATAGAAGGTTGTTTCATCACACTTTTTAACCGACTTCAAAAAAAGGAGGGGGTTCTTAGTTCAACGCAATCTTTAATTTAATTTATGTTTTCTGTAGGTACATACTTCTATACCCAGTCACTGAACGCTCAGTCCATTCTTCACGCGTAGGTAAGGAAAGGTATATTGGTGATAAAAATGAAAAATATTTTTTTAATAGGATTTGGTAATTAAGTATAAATTCACTTTTATTTTATGACAATATTTATTATCTGAAGTATATACTGAGAATAGTTTACGTAGCAAAAATCAAATAATTTTGAGAACAAATGTCAGTTGAATGCATAAGAAATCGTAAGGTAAGTTGGCGATATGGTCCGGTAGATTGGTGATACTAGGTTGGCAAGTTGGTGATAGAATGGAAATTGTCTGTTTAATCATGTTATTTTGAACTTAAAATAAAAAAAATGTTTCTAAGCAACGATCACATCTATAATACAACTGTACCTCGGGATCGACGGGATCAGTATCTTCAATAGATGCGCAGATCTCGTGATAAGGCGTCAAACAATAAGAGCACTGGATCCATTTGGCTCCATTCCTTTTTTTTACATCAGCTGAGTACAAGACCTCACATAATCCACACTCCCAATCATCTTCTATCTCTTGAATTTTACTTTTTATTTTGAGCAGATTATGTTGATGCTTGAGGCTGAAGGTTTTCTTGTTCTACATTTGTTGTTGTTAAGCATTTCGCGCTAGAATCTCTTTTTCTTGACTTCTCAGGGCGTTTTAAAGCTTTGGGTGTTTTGAAAATGTCCTCCACTGTGAGTATAGGACCTAAAGAATTACTTTCAAATGCTGTGCTAGTCAAAGCTGAAGCTGCATAAAAAAATTTTAGCGCAAATTCAAAATAAAACGCATTTAAGGATTTCTCAAAATAATACCCTTCGAACTCTATACTAGACTTCTCTAGTTCATTTTTAATACAAGCGCAAAATAAGTCTCAATTCAAAAACGTACTCAAAATTTTGGCAAAAACACTAAGAAACAACGCTCACAACTTAAGGAATAAAAACTTACTTTGACTGAATCACAACGCCACTACATCTTTTATAAATAATAATTAGTATAATGAATGATTTTAATAAGTTTTAGCACTCAAACACCAATTTTACCGATTAATTTTAACATAAATACGTAAACGCAGCCGATATTCACTAAAAAATGGCGCAATTGATGCACCTTTGTCAAAAAAATTTGATTACGCAACGCAGGAACAAGATAGCGGAGCGCAAAACATATATCTATTTTCTTCACACTCGTAGCAGGCTAGCTGCTGTCTGTTGTATGTGCTTGCATAGGGAACTGTGTGGTATTCTGTTTAAAAAATGTCACCAAATTACTTATATCACCAATATACCTCCTCTTACCTATAGGTTAGAACAAAAGGAAAATGCTTTATAGTGTGATGTGAAATGTATATAAGTGCTAGAGTGTTCGGAAACTGCGCAACTGACTAATCGTAAGTTATACTTTCAGGGTAGTTTTGCTTGAATATATTTTAAATTTGATAAATTGGTAGCTAATGAAAATTTGCTAGCTGCCTGTGGCAGTTTTATTTATTTAGACATTTATTTCAGAGTAATACTTACATCTATGTTAGTAGTTAAAATTATATTGGAGAACATTATTAATTAAGAATCAAATAAAAATAAAACAATTAATTAATTTATCAAATTTTGAATAAAATTCTCAAGTTATATTACTATACATTAAAAATAGCACCGCCGTTTTATTTGACTTTTTAAATTATATTTCTACTTGGTTTGAGACTAATTTAAGTTTTTCATTGTTTTCATATAGACATAAATTGAAACATTTTTATTTTCATTACGACTATAGAAATATTATAAACGCAAATCTTTAGATGTAACTATGTATGGTGGATATAAGATGGCTGTTTCTTACTCATTCACGCTAAAATAGTTGATCGAATCTAGATACTAGATCTAGAATAGGACGTGGGAAAGATTTAATGAGATTCTACCTGAACGAAGTTGCTGGACTATATAGATTATACATATATTTATGTATACAAATATTATAACGCGGAAGTATGTTTGTTTGTTTAAACGCGCCAGTATTTAAAAGTTATAATATGTATAGTTACATATTTCTATACCAAACATCCAAATCTATCCTGTACTTTCGAAGATTAGCGTGTTTAAACAAACAAACACCGCTTCATAATATAAGTATAGATACAACACATCTTTTATGAACAAACTTTAAAAAAATACAACACACCAAACCTCGCAGGATATGGGAGCCGCCTAGTAGTAAGATTCAGTGAAAATTTTAATTCTATTTGATGCAAAATATAGTTCAAGTTTAAACTACTGTTACTTAACTACAATGTGGCTAGGAGTACCGCCCGCAGTGATATGTCTGGCAAGCAAGTGTTCACTCAAATTAGAAACGAGTTTACAATATCACCCGACTTCCGTAGTTACTAATGCGATTTCCGCTCGACATTCTTTGCTAGGTTTTCATGTCGGGAATCGGAATAAGAGATTTTTTTAATAATTGTGGCAGATAATTATTCGGCTTGTGGTGTGTTTTGAGTAGTAGTGGTTTAGTGGTTACTGGCACTAATTATGAGATGTACAAGTTGGTCGTGACTTTAAAAAAAACACGTGGGTACTAATAAAACGTTAAAGCTAGTGCACGGTTCAAAATTGATGGTTCCCTATGGAGAAATATATATATAATTTTTTAATGTATGATCATCGAGTACTCGAAGACGGCTGAACCGATTTGGAAAATTCTTTTTTTGTTCGAATGGGTATACGTCGAAATTGGTACCATTATCACCAAAGTCAGGATCTGATGATGGGATCCTGGAGAAATCGAGGGAACTCTTCAAATATTATAGGCACACTTATGGAGTTTTGGGTATTTCTTATAGTAACTTGTGCAGTTGCTCTCAAAAAGTACCCTTTGGGGAAGTGGAACTGATGATGAAGACCACAGATGGCCGCCGTAACTACTCAATAATAAGTATTGAGTGGATTGCGATTCGATTACCTGAATATGGATGTTAAGCACTTTATGCTCGTCACAATGCATATGGTGATGTAGAGCTGTTGGTGAAGTACCAGGAGAACTCCTCAACAGTTAACGGCCCAGCATTGGGAAAACCAATATTTTGTAAAAGGTTATAAGTAGTTGACATTTAGGCTCTTGTAACTAGGTAAATTAAAAATAATCCAACTAAAAAGAGTGAAATAAAAACTTTTTACCAAAAAATTAAAGCGACTCCCAAAAAACACTGCAAAGTGAAAAATAACTTTAATTTCGGAAGTCGGTGCCAAAAACGAAAAAACAAAACTAAAGACACCGACTACCGAAATTAAAGTTATTTTTCACTTTGCAGTGTTTTTTGGGAGTCGGTTTAATTTTTTGGTAAAAAGTTTTTATTTAAAAATAATTTATTTTTACTATAATTGCGTAAAACAGTTTTTTTTGGTATGAAAGGACAGCATAAAATAGACACAGAGTCTATAGTGTTCTCGCATTCACATTAAAAGTGGACTTCAAACTCAGGCAGGCACATTAGAAAAGAATAGATTATGTATTGAATAAAACTAACTTACATCACATACACCGGAGCGTAATTTGTTTGCGGGTGGATGGATGGATGTTTAAGTTTTTAAGCTAACATGGTCACTGATAGTATCATTAGAACTTAAAACGGGATATTTACCATGACTTTGTATCTTTTGTGTCGAGTTTTCGATATTTCGGCACTGTTGCAAGTGCCATGATCACGGATGAACTGAAGTAATTGCGGGTGGACGTTTATGAGCAGACGAATCGGTCTACCCTCTTTCTCGGTCGTTTTTGTGATCGACACCGCTACCACAAACAAAAGATACACATGGTAAATATCCCGTTTTAAGTTTTAATGAGGACGGATGTTTATCGTGAATGTTTGAGATTCTGTGAGAATATTAATGAAATATTACTTTTTTTTCTGTTATTCTTATTGTATTATTTTTTTTTTAATTCCTGCAATGATTTTTGCTTTTCGTCATTGTAAATATTCCTTGTCTATTTTTATTATTATTTACTTTTTTCTGTACGACATTTTTGATTCCGCTGTTTGGTGGTACATGTTCATTTTCATCATCATATTAAATGAATAATTAAGATACTAGAACCAAACTGGTACTCAAAGTAAGATTTAACTTGTGTTGTGTACCAGAGCTCTCGCATTTCAAGTAGGTAGACATAATTACTTACGTCTATACATATAATTATGTAGTTTGAGTCGCATAAAAATACTTACTGTTTTACATATATTTTAAAAACATGAAGATAAAAATATATAGTACGAATTACCGTAAAATTTTACCGAGTACCTACCCTTTCGAGAGGTAAGAGTACCTATGTTTGCCTCATAACCTTAAAGCCAGAAGAAGTTTTAGAGATTTACTACATAAAATGTAATTAAAGACAGGTTACTTCGGTCCAAACATAACAGGAAACAAGTCGTTAAACTACTTATAAACAAAACAAAGAAAACCATAATTAACTGTAAACGCAGGGAGGGTTGTGTTCATTTTATGAGGCCAAAGTTTTGATACTTTTTTCGGAGGGAAAATCATCAAATGACTCTTCCAGCTCCGGATGGAGCGGAAGGGAGTGTTAGACTTTTACTGACTAAAAACCCACCCTGTTCCCGTTGCCGCTGTGCCCTTTAGTAACCTTTTTTTATTGATAATAGGCTCGCGTTTGACCACCATCTCACTTGATGGTAAGTGATGATGTGGTCGAAGATGGAGCACGCTTACTTAAAAGTAACCTATTCACTCTTGACTTAAAGACCCCTAGGTTATAGCTATCGGGAAACACAGACTCCGGCAGGGAATTCCACTCCTTGGCCGTACGCATAATGAAGGTATTCCTAAAAAGTTTAGTGATTATAGGTGGGATGTCCACCATATAACGATGGCGCATCACCGTTTGTCTTGTAGTCTTTATGAGAGGGAGTGGATCAACTGACCACGTGGGGCCACTGCGGGTTAATGGATGTCATGTGTCTTCGGATTTTTGTCCAAGGATTTCTTAAGATGTTTTCCTTCGTTTTTGATTTTTGATTAAACATAAAATTATGTCATGCCCATAACTGAGTGAGAAAAATTTGATCAACAAATCAAAGCTATGATGTGCCCACCAATATTCTACATGATGTAATTAGGCCTTTGAATGCGAAATAACTTCATTTTTTGGTAATTTTGATTAATTTATGTATATTATGCATTAAAATAGATAGATGATAAATTAAAATCGCATTAGTTTAATAATTTGGTTGTTAATTATTGATTAATTAATGTATATTATGCATTAATTTCTTACCAAGCACTTTTATTGTGCGCACAGCCATGTTGTGGAATTCTCTGCCGCCTTCTGTGTTCCCTGCCACTTATGACCTTTCAGCCTTTAAAGCAAGAGTAAATAGGCATCTCCTGGGCTCGCTCGTCACATCGTAGACCTCATCTATCGCTTACCATCAGGCGAGATCGAGGTCAAGTGCGGGCTCGTCCGTAATAAAAAAAAGATAGATGATAAATTTAAATCGCATTAGTTTAATAATTTGGTGATTAATATTGAAAATTATTTCGTATACAGTCCGAATGAATAAGTGACATACAAGTATTACAAGCTGAAAGAACTCAGTAAGCACCAAAATAACGGTAGGTCCCATCTCATCATTGAGTATTAGTGTCTAGTAAAAAAACATTGCCTCATACTAGGAATTTCTCCAGTATTGTGAGTGTACTTTTACACTACACCCAGACTCAGATTAACTATTACTAGTATATAAAACATTTGTTCTGGTGCGGGAATAGAACCCGCGACACACAGCGCAATATCAATCGCTAAATAACTTTCTTTTAATCGCTCCGCAACCGTATCGTTCGAGCTGAGTCTCATAGTTAATTAACTGAATGAAACTCGTTTAAAATAAAAGCTCACGAAAGCTTAATAAATAGCAGAGCATCTAACCACACTAACAGAAACGTTAATAAACCAAGTTCATTCCTCCCTTGACAGGCAAAGTCAGGGCAAACATTTAGTTTTACGTGTATAAAATCATAAACGTACGACAAGTACTGGGGGCGAGGACAGATTTAAAGCGTCAATTAGTACCCTACTGCTACTAGGAGGAACTAAATTTGTACGTGTGGGGAAGTAAAAATAGTTTCATAGGATTGAAGAAATAGTTCTGGGGAATTTGCTGGATGTGGCTAGCTATGGTGCACCGCGACACGAGCTCGATTTTTAAGGTACTAGATTTTTAGATTGATTTTTTAATTACATACACATTGCACCTCTCACGCTATCTCTTCACTACTCATGGTTGCCTAGTAGAGAATGCTTTTTTTGAAGGTTGGGAAAGCATCCAATGACTGTTTCCAAATCTGGGCTAAGTGGCAGGATGTGTCTGACTTTTACTGACTAAAACCCGTCCGTGTTCCGAGGCCGCGGTAATTCTTTCGAACAATTCCGCAACCCCGGCAGGCAAGTAGACAATGCCTGCGGCATTAAGTCCGCCTTTGTACCTACATATGTGTATATGTGAATGGAGATTAAATAAATCAATTACGACAAAGAGTGATGTTATAAGCTTTACACAAACGAAAACACAAAAAAAAATCAAAGCTAGACTGCATGGCAAATATATATAACTCAAAGGTGACTGATTGACTGACATAGTGATCTACCAACGCACAGCCCAAACCACTGGACGGATCGGGCTGAAATTTGGCATGCAGGTAGATGTTATGACGTTATGTTAGGCATCCGCTAAGAAAGAATTTTGCGAAATTCCCACGGGATCGGGATTTACACGGGAAAAACTTCCCACGCGGGCGAAGCCGCTGGCACAAGCTAGTTAATTATAATATTCGATACTTTTGTTTGTTCGAAACACGAGTATATACATATGGCTTGCAAGATCAAATTATGTCACAGTCAAGCCTTAATGGTTTTGTTGGATTGGCAACGCACGTTGATCGTTATGCAGTCTGGAGTCTTAGGAGCCTTCTAGAATCTTGCTAGTTGTAATCTCATAAAACCTAAGTAGCTAAGTTATTCGTGTGTAGTCCATCCCAGGACAAATTGCTTTTTTGAGGCACAATATAACAAAACAATTTTCTGTAATTTCATTTAACAGGGTATAAAAAATAACCGGTTCACTACATAATTATATTGATAGCAAATGACTGAAAAGTTAATTTCTTCAGAAATTCACTGAATTAAAATTTAAACTACCTGCGGACTACGTCATAAAGGCAGATTGAAAAAATAAACTCAGGCCACTTCCATCATCTGTATTTCTCGGCAACATTTAACAGCTAGCAGCTGCCGAGACATTTCCACTGGTTTTAAATTTTTCTGTTTTACCGACAGAAAAATACGAGCAAACACTACTGTCGTAAAGTTGAGTATCCCTGTTCTCGTTTACGACTCAAGTATTTTGCGATGTTTAGTAAAATGCTCAATGCGTTATTTCGCGCACTACGAGATTCAATTATGGAAAGGATAATATTGGATTCAGTTTGAGTTTTTGTAACCATTTTTCCATTTATTGAATTGAAAAGTGCTTTGAAACAAATTTTCATCGAGTTCCCGCGACCTTGCGGCGGGGTTTTGCACGCTGCCTTCCCCACACTTGTTTTTATTTTCAGGAGGATAATTTACAAATTACTCCTCCCAGTCTGAATGGAGCGGAAGGATGTATCACACTTTTACTGACTATAAACCCACTATGTATCTTCAGTTGCCTTTGCGCTACGGTGCGTTAACCGTTAAGCCTGCAATACATGTTGGCCGAGCGTTGTCGAGTGAAGTCCAATACCAACATGTAGACGGTATATTTGCCTTGTCTTGCTATCGCTCGGTGTCACTAGCCTAGTTGGCCGAGTGGAGGCCAGCGCCAACGTGTATAGAGCTCATTTGGTGCAACTTGTCTTCGTTCGCCGTTGCTCGTGATCACTTGCCTCACTTCGGATCGGTGTCGGTTTTTGGTCACAAATGAAAGGCGCTCGCCTGCGCTCGGCCAACGTGTGGGCAGCTCTGCAGACCCTTTTCCATATTGGTCGTCTGCATTGGACGAACGATGAACTTATCGAACGTGTGGACATTATTTCTTGCCTTGTGCCTATTTGCCAACGTTCGCGTTGGCCTACGCTCGGCCAACATGTATTGCAGGCTTTAGAATATAATTCCCGCCACCCCGGTAGGCATTAGCTCTATCAGGCTTTGACAATGTAGCCGTCACTTAACTGTCACTTAAGTCTGATTATTTTTCGGACCATGTTGCTAATCTTTGTTATCACTGGATATTCGTTTCTGATTAAATTACACTAGGAAATCCCAAGCATAACCCCCCAGTGTTATTTGGGTAACTACAAACCTTCTTCTGAGATCAGTCAATAGATTAATCTATAGATATATGAAATGTGTGAGAGAATGTTATAAAAAATCTTTTATCTCCTCCTATACCAATATCTATTCTATACATTCAAATAATATTGAAGTATCCGTTTGTGATTTCATAATAACTATATTTTATAGCTTCAATTCAATCTTTAAAGGTAAAAAATTGGCCAAGAGCGAGTCAGACTCGCCCATGACGGTAATCGACCGTAGTAACTATAATAAATATAATAATATATATATATATTTGACAAAAAAAAAACTTACAAATTTCTTAAAACTAGCTTATTTACAATTTTTACAACTACGCCAAATAACTTTGTTTTTCATAGTATTTGTATCAATTACAAAATTATATTTGCGGTATTAGAAAATATGCTGTATCTCAAAAACTACAGGCCCAATCTCATTCAAACTTTCATTGGAAGTTTACATTAAGATCTACAGTACATATTTTTTTTTTTAGATTTTTCACTCCATTATTATAGAAGTTAGAGGGGGGAGACACACATTTTACCACTTTGGAAGCGTATATAGTAAAAGTAGTTTAAGAAACCTCAATGTCATTTTTATAGACTTGTCTATAAATACAGTACACGAACGGGTTTCATGAAAAAAAAAAATACAGTTTTAGCCCCCCTTTATTTTAAATATTTTTTATTTTTTTTCTTAAAATCGGAAAGCGGTTCACAGAATACATCTACCTACCAAGTTTCACATGTATAGTCCTAATAGTTTCGGAATAAAATGGCTGTGACATACGGACGGACAGACAGACAGACATGACGAAACTATAAGGGTTCCGTTTTTTGCCATTCGGCTACGGAACCCTAAAAATGGATGGAAAGAAATTTTATTTAAATTTTTTGCAAGTTTTTATATTAATTTACACTTAGTAATGTAAATTAATATAAATATTAAAATGAAATTTGCTTGTGTTTAGTATCACTACCAAAACAAATTTTACTTTTTTTTTGTCTTCATTTTTGTTTGTCCGGGGTATATAAATGGCTGAACTTATTTCTATGGACTTTCTCTAAAAGATAAAGGATGATATAGGGACACATCTAAACTATTTCTTATCCCAAAATTCCCGCGGTATTGGGTTTTTCGTAGAAAATACCATGTAGGTAATATCGACCAACACGGACACAGTCGCAAGCAAGGCTAGTTATAAATAAAATAACACAATAACAACACTAAGTTATAAACTCCGATATCCTGTACTTGAACGCTTACGACCTAAATACTAAGGGGCAGACTTTGTTGGAATTTATGCGCTGTTGTGGTAGTCAAACCCAGTTCGCTAATTAGGTACGTGCTATGAAATAATACTAATGGTTTCGACGCCCCTAGTTTAAGTACCTTACTGATGTTAGTTCCAAGACTAAGAATACTTAACTCCTCTGCTTACAGCTAATAATGAATGTACTTTGTTAATGTAAACATTTATGAGATGATCTCTAGACAGATTATATTTAGTCTATAAGTTTAACTGTTGTTTTTGGTTGAGTTTAGATGCGGTTCGGTCTAATCAAAAAACGCTTGCTATCGCAGTAATTTGCAACATTGTACTTGTGTCTAAGTGTCTATTTTATTACTATACATACTTTAACATCACTACATTACAAGGCATAAAACGAACCGATTGCAGTCAATAAAATGAACATAAAATTTTACTATGAGACATTGAACTTGAAGAAACTTGTTTTGAATTGCATTTTACTTAAATTTCCCCACACTAGTAATTTCTTTTGTATCGTGGCTGCATTACAAACAGCTGGAGCCGAAAACACTAAGAAAAGAAAATAAATGTTTATTTTGTAAATTGGTTAAAAATAACACTTTTACACGTCTTCTTTTTTTGCGTTTTAAGTTTAGCTAGATGAGGGTATTTTCTAACTGACTACTCTGAGAAGAAATACCGAAACAAACTCAGAGGTCAACGTCTCTTTAATGACATAAAACCTTTGTTCCTATGCGTGAATCGTACCCCTATTGTGTGTGTGTGTGTGTGTGTGTGTGCCGTCAAAATGTCTCTAATAAACTTTTAAAATCAAATCCAATCAATACTATATACTATTACACCCCATATTCGACCTTACACCCCACATTGATCCCATGCGAGTTAAAAACACCCACACCGCTATCGACAACTGCTGTACGTATCCCCATTTGAAGAGTACTCTTCAAACTTTAGAGTTCTTCAGCCGAAGGGGAATCTACCGAACCCAATCAATAAGCTTCCGTGCCCGTTGGCGGATTTTATCTTGTAAGTAATTTTCTCAGCTTATCTATCCATCTATCTATACTAATAATATTAATGCATAAGTTAGATGTGTTGCCAGATGAATTTTTGTGACTTAATCTCGCTAAAATTGCTGAAGGGATCTAGATGATGACGCAAAGAGATAGATTATATAAAGATTCTTAAAACTGAAACAATAAATACAATATACGTCACAATTTTTGTTTTATAGTATTAAAGTGCTATTGGGTTTTTCCACGGAATAGATGAATAAGGTTGGAATGATAATGTGGGCGTGGTGAGCGCGACACCGATTAATTCATTTGACGCGTTTAGTGCGCTTCGGAATACTTCGGAACACAGAGCTCTGCTTTAAAATCCCGTGTTGTACAATTATAACCAGTAAAACAAAACGTTAGACCGCAAATATAGAGCGAGGAGGTATATCTTTCCATCGGTAAGTCAAAAATAACATTTAATTACAATTTTATTTGTAAAAAACATAAAAATATTCTGATCACTATGAAATTCCAAACATTAACAACATTATTGCAACAAGTTACAAAAAATATACATTGCACGATGTTTACTCGCTTAATCAACGCAATGACCAAGTCCGCTTACAATGTACTGCATGCGTTGCGTCCTCCACACTTCAACCATTGACGTTTCGTCCTTTGCCCTGATTGGCCGTGATGCACGGCGCATGTTTATCGACAGTGAGTTACAATCAGTAGCAAGCTCTCGATTTAAGTGTGTGTAATTTATTTGTGTACGTAATTCACATACGTAACAGGCCTCTTGCTTGTAGTGGAGCTAAAGAGTGGGAGACAAGCGGCGACACGCGTTCTCATATAAATCAGGAACTATTTCCTTTCTAACCTCTTTTATCTGTTCTGTGGGTTTTTCTATAAGAAATTTCTCAGTAGTAGCCCAGTTTGGAAGTTGGCGATGTGGTACCCCTTGCTTCGGAAAGCACGTCAAGCTGTTGGTCCCAGCCGTCATGTGAACATCTTTGACAGTGGTTACGGATAGTCAGAAGTCAAAAAATGTGATACTGAATCTGACTCTCGTCCAGGGGTATTACGTTACCCGGCTAATGAGTTGTGGAGGTCGGATAGATAGACGCTTTATTTAAAATACTAATAATCAGCTGTATCTGGCTAGACTAGAAGCTGACCCCAATGTAGTTGGGAAAAAGCTAACATAAAAAAAATATTCATCATCTGATGAAGAATTTTTTGTTGGTCTAGTGGTCAGTGGCCCTAATTGCTATGCGTAAGGTCATAGATTCGATTCCCACCCAGGACAAATGTTTGTGTGATGAGCACGATCATTTGTTCTTTGTCTGGGTGTTATTTATCTATAATATGTATGTATTTAGAAATATATAATTATGTATGTTTTTCAGTTGTCTAGTACTCATAGCACAAGCTCTGCTTAGTTTGGGACTAGATGGCGTTGTGTGAAAGTTGTGGAATATTATTATTATATTATTATTACATTGCTGACTCTTGAATGAGATTCTGCAGTGCAGAGTCTGGCTGTTTTTACTGTTTCTTATTAGCTCAATACATCGTCTTGTACTTAAATAAAACTGATGAAGGAATATAAGCTCTTCACAATCCGGGAATCTTGTATAATATTGGTGTTTATTTCTATACATATTGCACTGAAAAAAAAAACAACATTATAAAGAACCCATCATAATTATGTTACTCCTTAATACAAATTATTCTGTAGATTAGCTACCGCATATCTTGTGTCATTGTCTTCAATGTCAATAAGAACATTTTTAATGTTTTCTTATAAAACCAAAGCGTTCTATACCGCTAACTTCCCAAAAGCGTTTACAACGGAATCGCATCGGCTAGTGTTTCTAAATCATCATAACCCAAACAAGCTATTTGCATCTTCACATCAAGTTGGATGTTATTGCTCATTTCCCCTTGTCCCCTAAAGGGGGAAAAGGAAGAAAACGCCAACCACCTGGTCGTAAAACAGAATAGTACACCAGTTTACGAGCAATTTATTTAGTGATGTTTAGCAAAATCCTCTCTTTGTAAGCAATTGTGCTCTTGTGTTTTATTTATAGTTCGCTTAATGTGTGGTTTGATAAAATCACAACTGCAAAAATTGTTTGTAAATTTTTGATGTACTATGCGTTTCAAATGCTATTAGGAATTTCCATTGAATTTCAATATCCTTTATCTGTCAAATGTCACTCAAAAAGTACGGTTTACAAAGAAAACTGTGTTTAACTTTGTTTATTTTACTTTGTTTAACCGAGTCTCACATCAAATTTAAATATAATATTTAATTATTTAAAGTCATACTTAGTTTTTTTTTTAAACATACTTTTCTCTCTTATTTTCATTGTTGGCACCAATACGCCCGAAAGTAAAGAGAACGCATGGCGCAAATGCTCATAAGTCATATCAGAATAATTAAAACTTTATTTTATTTTATATTTGATGATAGAGTCGCGTTTGGCCACCAAAATATGGAAAGAAGACTAGTTTATTTCGCTCAATATTTGTAAATAAATAATTTAATAAATCCTTGTTTTGTTCACTCTACCCGAATGGTTAAATTTGACAGCTGAGACTGACGTCTTAGCTATCAAATCGAATTGTTACCAATATGGCGCTAAGATTTCCTAATAGCAGTTGAAACGCACAGTATCTTAATTCGCATTTCAACTGAAACTGAATTAACTTATGTAGTTTTTTGTTTTAGGTGGGAAAATCATTCAATGATTCAGTCTGAAAACCATCATGTTCCTTCAGTTGCGTTTGCATGCCGGGGCTACGATGTCTCGTTAGAACTTTCCTGCAACCTCGACAGGCAATCGGGCCCCGTAAACTAAAAAGTATAAAAACATCCTACACGTAGAATGCAGTGCCTACCAACCAGCCTTTAAAAGTGTCAACACCTCATGGTGTTTCTTAAATACATAGGTAATCGTTGTTCATTTGTTTAAAAAATACTCATACATTTGATACCGAAAATGTTGAAAAATTACAATAATAATGAAACATTTTGGGAGAGTTGAGATCCTATTTCTTTACTGTAATATTATTCCCCTACTTAGACGTAAACTCTACACTCTTCAAAGATAAAATAAACTTTGAAGCAACATTTATCTGAAACATACAGTCATGAACCATGAAACCAAGTATTTAAGCACCCATACACACTCATCTCTTTACACTCCACACTGTACAAACACTCACCCAAAAGCACCTTTTAAGTTAAGTTCAACCAAAGTTTTAAATGTTTGGGAAGAATCTATCTCCCATGATACATGGAATCCTAGTGTGGGTTCCAGAGAATATCTTTTAATGTGCCAGAAAACTTAACAGAATAAATTATTTTATAATTATTTACACCGCACGGTGCTATCATCCGATTGGTCGAAATTCTTTACAAACTCCTCTAAACAGCACGCCTGATAATGTCACATTAATAGTACAGACACAGTAATAATAAGTTCTTCACTTTAAGGGTTTTTTGCTCTATATACTACAGTTCAGAAACAATTAACAATTTATTTTTATTTATTCAGAATAGGGTCGCGTTACTTACTTAACTTTACTGATTTTCCGATGTATGTATGTTTGGTACATTATCATAAGAAGAAAATGATAATTACTTGAATGATTAGGTGCTTTATCTTCGTCTACATCATCACTTACCCATCAGGTTTGATGGTGATCAAACACTATTATCCAAGCCTATTATCAATAAAAAACCTCTTTGATTTAGCAGTTACTGCATTACCAGACATGGTTTATTTGATTAAATGGTAGTAACGTTCTATGCAGTATGTAGTTGTTCTGAATCTTAATCTATCTTAGCTTTTTAATTTAATTTAATTCAATATTTCTACACCGGCAGCGATAACATAATTATGTAAAACCACGGTGTAAAACCGTTTTAATATTAAGATCTCAATGTACTATATACTTAGAAATAAATTATTTTCTTTTCTTTTCTAAGTAGTATTATACGCCTTGTTATATGCATTTGTTAGTTAATAGTACTGGTATGTTTTGGTCCAAAGGGGTTCCTCTTAAGACTAAAACGAACACACACACCAAACTAAATTCGCAAACTAAAACAAAAATATATAATCTGACACAAGACAGGCAACATTTCGTTGCTCAAGCGACGCTGGCAAGTTTAGTAGGTCGCAGCAACTTGTGCACTACAGACAGGGTCGGGCAGTATTTGAATTACTTGTAATTAAAATACGTAATTGAAATACAAATACGTATTTGGTATTTGTATTTCAATTACTTCTTTGAAATGTAATTTGTAATTCGTATTTCAAATACCTGACGCCGAGGTATTTTGTAATTTGTATTTCAAATACTTGAGGCTTCAAAATACATTTTAACATTAAAATACATTTAACCTTCACTCATTTAGCGATCGTGAGTGTGAGTGCGAAGCGAGACCGCGAGAGTGTAAAGTGTGTAAAAACTTACGTCAAATTGTCAATGTCAAGCTAAGATGTCAATTTGTCAAGTCATAACGGTTTGTTTTAGTTTTTTCCAAACACTGAATAAATAAAGCTTCTGTTCTGTGTAGAACGAACGAAAATGTGTTCAAACAATTAAACACAAGTTTGTGCTCATCAGGACCTATAAAAAGATTGTTTTTTTAGCAGGTTTTATTCATTCTCCAAAAAGAGGCTATTTGTCTGACGGTACATTTAAAAAGTTAGTGTTCATGAAAGGAAACTCTGGTTTTACTGATTAATTCATGTTGTTTTCCTCTACTTTTCAGCCCGTGCTGGGCCTCAAGTCTGCTATTGCTATAGTGCCACAATAGTCTATCATTGATTTCTTAATTGTCGATCAATGGCATTGTCATTTTGCTAAAAGTTTGTAATCTGTTAAATTCATAATGGTCTCCTAGTAGAATTGTGTTATAAATTGACATAGTTATATTGCCATTATTATAAAACCTGTTAATAGAAATGTAGTAAAACTATACAATTCAATAATATTTTAGCTGTCAAAGTCAAATGTGACATTACTGCTTACTGACGTTTTATCTGTTTTTTTTTAGCGGCCGGTATTTTGATTTATTTTGATTTATGTGTTTAAAATTATCTTTAATAGAGAAGCCTATATTTATTACAATACAAAATGGTGCTAATTGACCAAAATTCGGTTGGAACTGTACAAATTTTAGCAGATTACCGCATAAGTCAGTCATTCATTTGTCATTGTGTACGAGATTACCATTCTAAGCCATTTCTTTCAATGGATTGTCAGTGGTTGAACATTATAATAATAAATTACCAAACTTGTCAAAATCTACAAATAAAAATTGGCCAAGTGCGAGCCAGACTCGCCCATGAAGGGTTCCGTTGTAACTAAAATAATATAATACGTAATAGGTTGGGAAAAAGTTTCTTCGCATTTTTAAGAAAATTCAAAACACTTTTTAATATAGTTTATTTACATTTAACTAAACTATGTAGGTACCATTTTGTTCGATAACTTTTTGCCATTTTGTAGGTAGGGACATGATCCCATTGGCATATAAATTTTGGGACTTCTGATCAAAATACCGCGACAAGTGGTTTTGGCAGTCCTCTCGTGATGTTAACTTGACACTGCCTAGAGAATTCTGAAGAGACCGAAACAGGTAGAAATCTGAAGGTTCAAGGTCAGGACTATACGGCGGATGCATTAACACCTCCCAGCCAAACTCTCTTAATTTTTGCTGAGTCGCTAAAGATGTGTGAGGTCTAGCGTTATCATGATGAAAAACCACACCCCTTCTGTTGATTAATTCCGGCCGCTTTCTCTCAACTTCTTGCTTTAATCTCATCAGTTGTTCGCAGTAGAGTTCAGAATCGATGGTCCTGCCTGGTGGTAACAGCTCATAATGAATAATGCCCTTCCAATCCCACCACACACACAGCATCACCTTGTTGCGAGTTAACCCGGGTTTCGCCACAGCTTGTGAAGCCTGACCGGCCTTTGACCACGACCTTTTTCGCACGTTCTTGTCGTACATGAACCACTTTTCATCACCAGTTATCAGCTTCTTCAAAAATGGTTCGGTTTCATTACGTCGTAATAAAGAATCACAAATGAGTACACGGTTCATTAGGTTTCTTTCAGTGAGCTCGTGAAGTACCCAAATATCGAGCTTTTTTGTGTACCCAGTTTTTTTCAAATGCGCCAAAACTGTTTTGTGGTCAATTCCCGGTTCTTCAGCTACGTCTTAACTACTGATATGCCGATCTTGCTCCACTTTTTCAAAAATGGCATCCATTTTATCCGTAATATAGACCAGAGCAACGTGCATCTTTGACATCAAACTTTTCCGGATTGAAAACGCTTAAACCAAATTTGTGCTACTCTCACAGACACTGCATTAGGTCCATAAACATCGCAAATTTTTTTCGCGGCTTGCGTTGCATTTTTACCTTTTTTGTAGTAAGATTTTAAAATGTATCGAATTTCTTCATTAGAGTCACTCATCTTGACAGTACGAAAAACAAATGAAAATCACACATTTTCCTAATATGAATTTGGAATTATATACTTTAAAATTTAAACTTTCAATGATACCAAAACCAGCCAGATACAAATAGTATAGCCAAAGTGATTTTATTACAAGTTCATAAATACTATAATGCGAAAAGACTTTTTCCCCAACCTTATATATTAATTTAACGAAAAAAAACCTTACAAATTTCTTAAAACTAGCTTATTTACATTTTTTACAACTACGGCAAATAACTTTATTTTTCATAGTGTTTGTATGAATTACAAAGTTATATTTGCGGTTTTAGAAAATATGCTATATCTCAAAAATTGCTGACCCGATCTCGTTCAAACCAATTTTGGTTGAAAGTTTACATTAAGATCTACAGACATATATTTTTTTTAGATTTTTCACTCCATTATTACAGAAGTTAGAGGGGGGACATTTTACCACTTTGGAAGCTTATATCTTTTAAACGATTGACTTTATGAAAATGTGGTTTTAGAAACCCCTATATCATTTTATAGACCTATCTATAAATATTACACACGCATAGGTTTCATGAAAAAAATATATATTTTCAGTTTTAGTTCCATGTATGGGGAGGCCCCCCTTTATTTTAAATATTTTTTTAATTTTTTTTCTTAAAATTGGAAAGCGGTTCATAGAATACATCTACCTACCAAGTTTCACATGTATAGTCCTAATAGTTTCGGAATAAAATGACTGTGACATGCGGACCGACGGACGGACAGACAGACAGACAGACAGACAGACGGACAGATATGACGAAACTATAAGGGTTCAGTTTTTTGCCATTCGGCTACGGAACCTTAAAAATCAATGATCCACCATTCCGACACTATAGCAATAGCAGATTCGGCCCCCTGGTCTAGATTACTTATTTTGTATTTTGTAATTTGTATTTCAATTAAAAATAGCTAAAATACTGTATTTTGTATTTTATATTTCAAATACCTTACTTAAAGATATTTTGTATTTCGTATTTTAATTACTTGCGATACAGTATTTTGTAATTTGTATTTCAATTAAAGCAAAGCATGTATTTTGCCCAGCCCTGACTACAGATAACGTAGATTAATGAGCACTGGATATGAAGTCTCGCGTTGAAAACTACATTTTCGTTGAAATAGTTGGTGGAGGTGTATTCTTGAGTGCTTTACTACCTTGCTTAAATATCATTAAAGTATATTTCACTATACAATGTAGTAAGTGTACCTTACTTTATCTTTTTTCTTCTGCATATTATCCGTGACTTTTAAATGTCTGACATCGGCAGCTTATTTCATGTATCCAATGACCAGTAAACTTTTATAAAAAGAAATGTATTTATGAAATTTGAATAATTTAAAATTAAAATATTATTCATTATTATGCCCCATAACGTTTTTAGAAACACCGTGTTCCGAGCCTTGTAGCAATGGACTTTAATTTTTTTGTACTTTTTATCTTAATTAATGGAATAAAAACTTTTTACCAAAAAATTAAACCGACTTCCAAAAAACACTGCAAAGTGAAAAATAACTTTAATTTCGGTACTCGGTGTCTTTAGTTTTGTATATTCGTTTTTGGCACCGACTTCCGAAATTAAAGTTATTTTTCACTTTGCAGTGTTTTTTGGAAGTCGGTTTAATTTTTTGGTAAAAAGTTTTTATTTCACTCTTTTTAGTTGGTCGATTTATAATTTACCTAGTTACAAAAGCCTAAATATTAACTACTTATAACCTTTTACAAAATATTGCTTTTCCCAATGCTGCGCCGTTAATTGTTGAGTTCTCCTGGTACTTCACTATCAGCTTCACTTCACCATATGCATTGTGATGAGTAAATTGTGCTCAATAACCATATTCAAGTAATCGAAGCGGAAACCATGAAATACTTATTATTCCTACTTATATATTGAGTAGTTCTAGTGGCCATCTGTGGTCTTCATCATCAGGTCCACTTCACAAATGGTGCTTTTCGAATGCAACTACACAAGTTACTATAAAAAATACTCAAATCACTATAGGTGTGCCTATAATATTTGAAGAGTTCCTTCGATTTCTCCAGGATCCCATCATAAGATCCTGACTTGGTGGCAATGGGACCAATTTCAAAGTATACCCTTTCAAACAAAAAACGAATTTTCCAAATCAGTTCAGCCGTCTTCGAGTAATCGGTGATCATACATAAAAAAAAAACAGAAAAATATACGCGTTGAATTGATAACCTCCTCCTTTTTTGTCGTCGGTTGAAAAATACGATCACGCCTAGAGATACTTTATGTCGGATATATGTATAGAGTGGGTCAGCTTTGTAAGACGTTTAAAAGTTACCGTATGTAAAATCAATATCTGTTCGTTAGTCTCGTTAAAATTCGGTAATGGTTGGACTGGGTTGGACCGATTACATTAATTCTTTTTGCATCATGTTTCGTTTGATACAGTAAACACAGACTCCTCCTTTCTTGAAGTGGGTTATAATCCAACTGAAGTTAGGGACAATGTGCGCAGTTACGGGAAAGTAAGAAAATTTAATTGGTTAAATTTTAAACCATCGTTTAATTGTTATTGAACATTGTTTATTATTTTATGTTTTTCTTGGTCTACATAATTTAAGATGGTGACGGTTAAAAAATTTCAAGCTTTTTGTACAATTTAGACACAATGTGAAATGTAATTGAAATGTTCGCTAAGTTCTACAGAAACTCATTCAAAGAACATACCCATAAACCTTCAGTTTCATTACATAGCTACAAAATTCGCTTCAATCTTCACTAACTGTGCAAAGCAAAGGTCCAGCACAAGATTACAAGTAATTTACTCACAGAAGTCAACTAAAAGTTAACCCAAAGACGCGTGAAGGTGTAAAATTTGCCGCGAAATGATGCCACTATATTTTAAAGTTTAGTGATTTCTTAAAGCCAATCATCTTTATCTTTGTACAAACCCCTACCCCAATCTGTCAAATTTTACCAATCGAATATTAACCTTCCACTATTGTGATAAGGTTGAAAATCTATTAAAGAAATTTGACAGATTGAGGTAGGTTGATGTGCTGGAGTCTGTACATAAGGTTTATCCAATCTATCTTTGGGACTGGAAGCCAACTTCCAGTCTTACTTGAAGCAGCTGAGTCAAGAATGGTGTCAATTTTTTTTCTGGCATCTGACTGCCTGTAGCAGCTGTGAAAGATATACAATTGTCAGCTGGGACCAACGCATTAAGAGGAGGCTCACTAAATTGTATGTAATTTTGTATTAATATTCTAAAACAATCACACATACAATCAAAATGGAACTTTAGTATATGATTTATTGGATCTTTTTCTTTACATGTCTAGACCAGTTTCGTAATTGGAACATTTTCGCTCGATTCATTTTTTAATCGAAAATCATGTCTTTTTAAAGATTATTCAAAATGTAATCAAGATTACTCGGCTTTTATGTCTAAAATTAGTATTGACAGTAAGAAAATATAGTAAATTATCCTAATATAGGACATTTTTCCTCGAGATCAATTATGGCTTTAGTTTTAAACGAAATAAGAATTGAGACTTACGACATTTAGTTTCGAATCCGAATATGGTAAAAGAGCGCCCGCGATATTCAACTTTATTATTGCTTCGTTAGTGTTTAGTATACAACGGCCTAACCGGGGTGGATGGGGCGGAGCTTGCGTGAAAATTATTTTGCACTGCCTGGTCTTAACGTGTTTTTCGAGGCACGGAGGAATGTTAATATTATGTTGGTCACCCATCTACGACTGACCTTGACCTTGGAAAACGTTGCCTAACTTTGAAGATCGTCCCGTACGGTTGTTATTATTTAGCCACAAGCTAAAACAATATTTTTAAAAGCCAATACGATTTCGATATTGCTTCAGACGGCGGCCACATTCCTCCTAGTGTGACATTAATTCTAATAAAAGTTTCTATAGTTTTGAACTCTAATTGGAAAGTGTGAAAGATGTGCTTTCCAGCTGTCACTGGTAGTAGTTTTAGACACGTTAACTCGACGCCATTAAATTGAATTCAGGCTGCGACACAAATTGCGAAGCGAGTATCTGACACTTGTGTGCTGTCGCGCTACAAGTAGGTATTAAAAATACATGCGTTTGTTTTCCAGTCTTGTGTACTTTCAACGAAAGCCTTTTTAATCTCGGGAGATCAGATGGAAATTTTAATAATGTTAGCACTTATAAATTCCTTTGTTTGTGTATGCTCAAAAAAAAACATAGTTTTTTTTTAAAGTAGATCATGTAGGTCGCTATGTTACCGTACTAATTAAATTTTACCTAAGTTGTTTATCAAGTTAATTATATATGTGTAGAATAATACGCTACCTATATGCCAGAGAGTATATAACCACGTCTTTGCTATATGCTAATTATTTGTATGTGTAGAACTATTATCAATCTTTAATAATAATTAAAAAAAAGCTTCTATACTATCTGCACATTTCTGTAAACATGTTACTTGCATAAATTATACTATTAACTTCAAAACAGGGCTGAACTGAAACTGGTAGAGATTGCCTAAGGCATTAAGTCCGTCTTTGTACATTCTGTGTTGCATAAAGTTTTAATAAACAAATAAAAAAAAGATAGTGTAATACATACAAAAATTTCTTCAAAATTTAATAAAAACCCCTTCTAAGAAAAATCTGGTACAACTGATGACATTTTTCAAGAATGAATATTTTCCAGGAATCTGCGTTGCGTAATCATTCATTCAAACGTAATGCAGCTTAATTTCAGTTACTGTGTTTCGTTTTCATGAAATCGTACTTCGAATTTACATCAAAACAGCAATAAGTATCCCCCAACGAATGATCCAGTTACTTGAAAAAACCACAACGTACACAAACATTATATAATCGAATGAAAATCCTCGTAGAAAAAAAAGCAATAATTTAAAGCAATAATAATTTAGTAAACCACAACGTACACAAACATTATAATTGAAATAAAATACTTATAGAAAAAATCACTAATTTAAAGCATTAATAATTTATTAAACCACAACGTACACAAACAATATGTTCGAATGAAAATGCTCATAGAAAAAAGCAATAATTTAAAGCAATAATCATTTATTAAACCACAACGTACACAAACATTATAATCGAATGAAAATGGTCATAGAAAAAAGCAATAATTTAAAGCAATAATAATTTATTAAACCACAACGTACACACACATTATAATCGATATAAAATGCTCATAGGAAAAAAAACAATAATTAAGAAGTATGGACAGAATTAACATTTATCGTATAAGGAGTGTAGAAACTGATATTTTATAAATATTAATGCTTTCACAATAATTTGAATAATGGTAAAATTTCGGCCCATTGTTAAACATTCTTTGCCGAGATCGGTTCACCACATACAGAGACTTCTCTTTGAGCTTTCAACTGCCATTTGTAGGTAAGGCAGTCGTTCTTTTCATCATCTATTCATTCTTGAAATGGGACACTGGGAACAGGGGTCCAACATTGTGAAGGTCAACTGGATCTTATAAGACTGAAAGCAGGCCTGGGTAATATCAATTTCACACTCTTTCGTCAGGTTTGATAAACAACATAATATGTCGTAAGAGAAGCACCAATACTGAGCAAAGTATCGTATAGAACTTTTGTGGAGCGTAAACTTACACGTGGAAGGCTTAGATTGGCTTAAAAAGGATAGGGAATCAATTTTCACCACAGTGAAAAAGAAAACGTATATATAAGATCTTCTTTTAAATTAAATGACAATTCCCGAATTAAAAAGTCGTTCAAATTCTAGAATCAATTAATTTATTATTAGCGTTTTTTAATAAATTATTTACTTACAGTTTGACAGATTGCGAATGCAATGCAAATATTATATACTTACAAATATCTACACATGTGGTTGTATATTATTAAAAAAAAAATTGTATTCTTTAAATACCAAGAATCTAGAATGACCTTTAGGAAGAGCGTCTTTAATGCAAATGATATAATTACATTTTGTACTTAAGTAGGTAGTTAAAAACTAGATGGTGTTTTCTGGCTTACTACTCTGAGAAGAAATCAAACAAAACCAAGTTAAGTTTTAGATAACATAACATTTTGTTGCTACTCAAACATACTCTTCACTTTAAAACCACAGCTAAGTAAATAAGAACAACTACCATCAAAATTAACTACACCTACATTTATGGAAATCGTAGCCTTGTCATTCATCGAAGCAATCCTATCCAACAGCCAACTAATCTAAGTTTGAATCACTCCGGTATTCTAATGTCACCGTGACCGCATCCGATTATAATGATTAAATCCGGAATTAGAGACCCTACGTCTTCTGAACCTCTATAACGCGTGATTGGGGTACTTCTGGACCTCAACTTTGTATAATGTGTCGGGTGCAAAGTAATTTGTATGGCAATGAGATTAGCATTGAGTAGGATTAGGCGATTTTAATTTTCATTCGGATATATTATGATTTTAGGTGTGCTTTCGCATGATGAAAGGGTTACCCAACCCTTGCAGTGATTTATAGGGAAATTAGGGTTATTATTCTAGGGATTAGGTGTAACAAAGAGTCTTGGTGGATTAATTTGAAACTATTTATTGTATTCGACTAAACAATGGACATCAAAGACAGTTAATAGTGGATCAAATATTTAACTAAAAGAGCTTTTGACCAACGTCTTAAGCTGAATAAAGGATTTCATTCAGAAAGATGTACTTCTGGACCTGTCTCCTCCTTTGCAGGTTCCTCTCTCTGGTGTCCTGACACTACCGGTAGCTTGATCTCTGTTGTCCCAATAACGACCGAATTCTATTCTTTAATTTTTTTTATATTACAAGTTCATATTATAAATCCGAAAGTCTGTCCGTTATTTCACGTATTAAACACTTAATCGATTTTTATTTAATTTGGTCCAGAGATAAAAAGCGATAAAGGATAACTTTGCGCTGAAAAAAATCTTTTCAGGCCCGCGAAAATGCGGGCTAGTATAATTATAATAAGTTTATTTATTTAATTAATGATTATAATGATTGAAAATAAAGGGTTAAGAGAATAATTAAAAACGATGCCAAAAGCCTAAGAAGCATCAATAGCTTATTGACTAAAGTGTCGAACTTGTGATCGAGAGGTTGCGGGTTCGAACTCCAACCATTACACTATTGCGTTGAGGGGTTAACAAGATATCGGTTACATTTCGGGGAGTGTGCGATGGAATTACACAATCTAATTCCACCAAGCCCGTTCCATCATCGGACTACAAGACAAACGGCGATGCGCCATCGTTACATGGTGGACATCCCACCCATATGCACTAAACGTTTTGGGAATACTTTCATTGTGCGAACGGCAAAGGAGTGGAATTCCCTGCCGGAGTCTGTGTTTCCTGATCGCTATAACCTGGGAGTCTTTAAGTCAAGAGTGAATAGGTTACTTCTAGGCAAGCGTGCTCCATCTTCGACCACATCATCACTTACCATCAGGTGAGACGGTGGTGAAACGCGAGCCTATTATCAATAAAAAAATGTGAATTTCATCCACATTACTAGTTCTCATTAAAAAATAAACATAGAACACCTGCTGAAATATCACAAAAGTAAGGAACAAATTTTCCACCTACGTATTCTGGATAGGTACCTACATACATTTGGTTATATAAATTCTGTCACTGGACATAATTATATCTTGTCAATTGCTATTTTAGCACTTACTTGCGTATGTTTAATTTATAAAAATGTACAGTATCCTCGAAATGGGCCATAAGAGCGAAGCCAAGGTTAGGAATCTAGCTTATTCTAAAACTGTTAACTTATCCCGTAACTTCTCCTTATTTGATATTCCAGTAACGTAAAGGGTTTTAGATTGAATACTACACAAATCGTACACTTACCAACACAGTTAGCAAAACGTGTTACGAATTAAGTTTTTTGTTGGACCAAGAGTATATGCTACTTTAAATTCGTTCATAATTTACTGAAATAATATGTCTAATTGGCTTATTCATAAAATATTAATAAAATGAAGTGTTTGTCCATGATTTTGAAATAACTTTGTTTTCTCAACTGCTTATAGTTATTTATGCTATAAAACAAACAAACATTTGAAAGAAAATGTGTAACTGTTTGGTTTCTGTCTGAAACGACTGAATCGTTTTTATTTGGACTATTACAGAAAAATAGAGGAGATTATAGAGCAACATATAGGTTTTTATCTCGAAATTCCGACGGGATCAGTATTATCGCGGAAAAATATTCGTAAGAAATATCGGCAACAACGTAAACGAAGTCACGGCCATAGGTAGTCTATAAATATACAAGGTGTAACAGATTAAGCGCAATACCTCAGACACCCCAATTAGAATATTAAATTATAAGTCTAAAACGACATTCATAACTAAATAAATTGAAATCAAACCAAGACATTTTTTTTATAAAATAGTTATCCTTACTAAACGCAAAACGTATGTGCATCATACAATATCCTTACGCAGACGCATACACTCATGCAATGTTAGCGGCCGACACGCACACGAGCGCATTTCCTTGAATTAAGGATTTTATTAATTTGTCATGGTACTGTTTTTCCATTTTAAGTTAAATGAATGATTTTTCCGTCAAAATTTTATATCTATTTTTAGGACGGAAATCGATTCAGAAGCCGATTCTAAACCAACTACCTTCAGGTATTGCGTTTATTCTGTTACACGTTGTATACATTTATACAATGGACGTATCATACGAAATAATCTCTTAGAGACAATGTTCGGCTCGATAATAATTGTAAGAGGTACCTTAAGAGGAAGATTGTTTCTTAGCTGTACAGATATCAGATACGGAGTCATCATCAAATATGTTATACTAGCGCTTTGCCCGCGTCTTCGACCGTGTGAATTTTAAAATCGTGTATAGCTTACAGCACTCACACATAATTCACCTTACTAACTATGATATTTTTAGTAAAACCAAAAAGCTTGGATCAAAAGTGCATCTCATAAAACTGAACAGCCTTCCTATAAAGTTTGGTATCTACAATGGCTCGTCCTCAATCCAACCCAAGGAGAGACGAAACCCATGAATCAGATTAAAACCATTCCAGAACAAATATTCCCACTTTTGATATCTTGGAAATATACAAACAAAACAGCTACATTTAATACGTAAGACCGGTACTGAAATAGGGAGCGTGGTGGGTTGAAATCGGCTTATTAATATAAGCCTCCTTCAGCTTTCTAGGGAATAAGGATTTAGGGCTTATAATTTAGGGCGACGCTATTTTGCTTGGGCTTTGTGTAAAATCTATAGACAAACTACTTGTTTGCTTAGTCTGAATACATTGTTGGCATGTTTAACTTCAAAACATACACTGAGGCAAACTGTATTTTTGTTAGTGCTTCAATCTATACTAATATTATAAAGCGGAAAAGTTTGTTTGTTTGTTTGTTTGTTTGCATGCAATTTGGTATGGAAGAAGCTTGAAGCTTGAGGAAGGTTATAGGCTACTTTTTACGCGACTGCAAAAAAGGAGAGTTATGTTTTTACCGTGATAGTATCCACGGGAGCGAAGCCCCGCTTAAGTACTAGTATTGGATAAACTTTAATAGATAAAACATTTATTTGGTACAATACAAGACACAAAACCCAATTTACATAAAACACGCAAAAAGAAGCGAAAAAAAAAAACATACAACGGAAATAAGCATAATGAAAGAAAGTGGCATTAGGACATAAAGAAAAACATTTAAAAGCTGTGTGTCTTGCGTTTGTACCTTATGGGTGCCTAGCTCAGCATGTGCCAGGTTGTAAATACCTGGCGCTGATGTTCTGCTGGGTCCCTGCAGTGACATACGGATGTCGAGTAGCGCTGTAGCTGTTTGATAAATCACCCATGCGGCTGTTGGGTGACTCGTGAATGGGTTACCATCATAACGCATCGAGATTCCGTCGTGCTTCCGAAGCACTTTAAGCCGTTCTTCTAAATCATTCACAGTCGTTACGGGTAGTCGGAAGCCGGTAAATCTAACATCAGATATGCCAAGGGGTATTGTGTTACCCGGATACTGGGTGGAGGTCCCGATATAATGAAATAATGATGTTTATTTTGCAAATGGGTTATAAATAACACTTTTACACGTCATTTTTTTTTTGTAAATGTAAACTAGATGAGGCCAGTGTTTCCTGACTGCTCTGAGAAGAAACACTGAAACAAGCTCAGAGGTCAACGTCTCTTTTAAAGTCCATACAATCTGTAGTGATTAAATCATATGAGAGCCATGTAGGTTTATGCCTGTGACGCCCTTTAAAGGACGGAATCACACAGATTTGAGCAGGCCCGTCCAAACAGTGCAAGCATTTGTCAAATATCGCGTAGCTCAACTTAGGATCTTAAGGAGCTTCAACGATTTGACGAACAATACCAAAGTTAGGACATTTGGGTGGGCCGTATAAAGCACTCAAACTGCCAGACAGTGGGGTAATCTACTCATAATATTCGTTGTTATCCCACATTGCTCTCACATTCACAATAAAGCTTTTAACACAAAAAAATGAAAAAGAAAATAATATTATCATTTTGTACAAACAAAATAAAAATGATAAAGTAAAAAAAATAAATTAAAAGTATATTCTATTAG
Organism: Tholera decimalis; assembly: GCA_943138885.2. Classification (NCBI taxonomy): domain Eukaryota; kingdom Metazoa; phylum Arthropoda; class Insecta; order Lepidoptera; family Noctuidae; genus Tholera; species Tholera decimalis. Next base: position 5,204,375 of record OW964552.2, on the reverse strand, counting down.
ATAGGCAGTGATCATACAATATGATGGTACCCAGGGCCACCTCTCCCAGCATTGGTTGCCATTTGACTGCAGGCACATTACTTTTTGTAATATTCATCATCACCACTGCATCAGTGAGGACGTTATGTTAGTATTATATATGAATACATGCATAGCGTTACCAGTGAGAAAGCTAAGGTGATGTTCAGTGCACTTGAAAGATTGATCAATGCACATTCGCATATAAATAGTTTGATAACTACAAATACTCTCAAATAATCAGTTAAAAAAAACACGTTTTTCAATCACTGACTTCAGAAATCTTTCAGCATCCTATAATTTACTTGTTCAGCAACATATTCCCGATAAAACTTTCCAACAGCCAAGTAACCAAGTTCATGCAAACAGCAATTAAAGGCCCAACAAACAACCAACATTTACTTTAAAATTAACTAGGAACCTTTAACATGAAGTGTTTAAAACATCTTGATTAAAGTTTCGAATTGTAATGTGTTACTCGGGAGAGTGATAATTAAACGAAGATATGTTTGGGATGTGTGAATTTTGTTTATGTATTTTCTTCTATGATAATTACTAGCTTGTTCTCGCGACTTCGTTCGCGTGTGAAGGTTTTTCCTCTACCTACCAAATTTCAATCAGATCCGTTCGATATTTGCGTGAAACGGTAACAAACATCCTCACAAACTTTCGCATTTATAATCTTAGTGAAGTGATGATGATAATAATTATGATTTATTGGTGGTAGGTTCGAACCTAAGCAGACATATGACTTTTGTTATTTCATTGTGTGTTTACCTACATCACCACAGCCCTAAAAACGGTAGGCTAGGTAGTTACACATATCTGCTGGTGATTTTTTTTATTGCATTTGTTTAACTATCTACAAACATATTTCTTGTGTGAAGTTTCATATTTGTTTTGTAACTGTGTGTGAAATATAGATTGATTGTTTAGCACATAACTTTTACGTCTATGCAAGCTTAATCATGATCTTCGCTCTTTTTATCATTTCTGAGCTAAAATTCGCTAGCGTATTACGTATAAGACCCCCTAATACTCCTTACGATCTGTCGTTTCAGACCAATCGAAATGAATAATCTGTTGTGTCTATGTCAATATTTTTAACGAATTATTTATATTTGTGATTGATATTGGAAATTGTGAAAAAAAAACTGTAACGATGAAATATCGTAACGTCCTTTTTGTATCGATTCATACAAGTAATCGATCGATCGTAGTGGCCAATTGTTTCGAGTATAGTGGCATTTTTTTAAGCGATCAATGTTTCGATTTCCAACTGTTTTTTGAAGTGAAAACTTCAATAGCGGCGTTGTGCATTTTTTTGTAATGGGTAAAAAATGTTAAATTCGCGTCAGGACACGTGACCTGATCGAAAATTCGTAAGACGGACGGAGAGTAGACAGCCGGCGCGGCGTAGGAGAGGAAGTATCCCCCTCTCTTTCTACAGCGCGGCGAAAATGTATGCCTGCGCAAACTTTTTAATGTAATATAAATTGTCATGTTTGTGTACGATAGCGCAATAAATAAATATTGTATTCTACCACATAAATGATAGTACTTTTATACTGATAATTAAAGCAATTCGTGCAAAATTATTCCCTAACCATTCCAAAATATCAAAAATGCACAACGTTAATATTCAAGTTTTCACTTCTGCCGGCACTCCCGGAGTGCAACCCTTTTTTTTTTGTTGATAGGCTGTCATTTGGGCACCATCCCACCTAATAAGCTACGACGTGATCGAATATGAAGCACACTTACCTACAAGTAAATTTTTCACTTGACAACAGACTCCAGCACAGAATTTTATTCCTTAGCTAGTAAAGTTAATCAAAACGATGAATCGTACCGTATATGAGAGCCTTAAGCCATAAATACCTACTTGTGACGCTTTATGCGCTATCTTGATTTAGGAATAAAAGAAGCACTTAAACCTCCGTACGTGTTACGCTCCTGAATTGGATTCTTCCTGTTACATACAAAGAATGTGAAGTATTTAATCTTATTCAAAGAGGAATATAAAAGGATTTCAGACTGTGATAGTAAATCACGGCGCACTCTAATGTTAGTCGACAGGATTCGAAAATAATACCGGATTGAATTAAAATAATATAGAGGCATATTATCTATTTGAATTAATAAATAAAATATATTGAAACAGTAGCATAGTAACAGTTATGAGCACGATTATAGAATACAATAATTTATATCAGGAATACACCCAGATAAAAAAAAAAACAAATAACATAAAAATACACCGTCATTATGTAATTATAATTAACATGGGTAAAAATTATATTATTATTATTACTGGGTTATGAATAGCCGCAATATATAGGTACAGAAATAATTTACTTCGTATACATGGCATATTCCAGCTACAAATAACAATACTGGTAATATGTTTATTATTGTAATATAACTGTATTATAATGTAACCAAGGTAAGGAGTTATTAAAGCAAAGTGGCGCCATAGAACGGTATTATTTTGCCACTAGTACCTAAACTTAATTTATTTTGGTTATACCTATACGAGTAGTTCTAATGGTCTGGTGATGAATGGAAGGAAGCATCAGACTTATGCTGAATAAAACCCTACTACTAAAATCTATTCGTTCTGTTGCCCTGTTTCTTTTGGGGCCATGGTGTCTCGATAGAACATTGCCGCATCCCCAGCAGAACGCACACAACTATTAAAGTAATAAATAAGCTTCAAAACCAATATTTTTATGCTCTCACATATGACTAACTCAATCAAAACCGCATTGTTACTACCACGAAAGATACAATGCAGTTCTTATACATACCAATATCAGAAAAGCTGCTATCAAATTTATGCTAGAGCTATCAGATAGTTCACTGTCTGAATTCCAACAACTCTGGCTCGATCGACAGCTGATCCAATCAACACCTATCGTTCGTTCCCAGCCCCGTATCTCGGCCTCGGCCAATTCATTTGTTACCCAGCAATGCCCAACACTATCGCTCTCCCACAAACGCCCACACGTCATTCTAAACAAACGAGTTTAAGTGGAGCATTTATTTAATTAGTGAATTGCGTACACCAAAACTTTTAGGGATAAACAGTCCTTTGTAAGTGGAGAAGATTTGATCAAGATTACGTGGTATTTAGGCGCTATTAGATGAATGGAGACGATTACAATGATTGGTTTACGGAAGTCGAATACGTTCATGATGATTGATTAAAGACGCGATATCTCCTTAATATATTATATTATTAAAATCAGGCAAGCCAAACGGCTCAACTTGGATGAAAAATGATGTGTTCTTTGAAGTGTTCTTAGATGATTTGAAATAGTTTGAGATGATTTCCTGGGCAGGACGAGATCAACCGTTAGTTGTAGTATAATGGAGAAAAATAAGTGACATATGTAAAAAAAAATCATAGCGTACGTGAAATTTTCAGTTTGTCACATATTTTAAGACCGATGCACATTTGTATGGTTCTTTATTTCTACTATAAAATTGCTTTGTGTTTTCCAGAATATAATATAAGTAGGTAGATAATACAGAAGGTAGGTGTACAAACAAAAAAAGATCTATCCATTAATATTTGAATAGATATAGATTGTTTCCATGCAAAACAAGCCATCTTCATCCTCATACAAAATTTCTTTGAACGTTTTTGTTCCCACACAGTCTGTAACATGATTACTTAGTACTTTAGTCTTTCACACAATACATAAATATTAAACAAAAGCAAGAGTAGCTATGTGCTTATATTCAAAGCTAAGATACTCCTTTGTGAACTACAACAGTATTAATAAAGCTTAACTCTGTTTATCTATCATCCTTAACGATATATTCTCGTTGCTCATTGAGTCTTATGTGCTGTCGTCTTGCTTACCCACAGGTCCATTTACTTAATTTCCTACACTTAGTCTGTCCGTATCAATTGTGTTTTCAGTTTCTACTTCAGTACTTTTATTTGTTACGACTTAAGTTATCTTGCATTTATAGATTTTTATTTTATTGATGATTAACTCGCCTTTGACCACCATCTCACCTAATGATAAGTGACGATGATCGAAGATGAAGCACGCTTACCTAGAAGTAATCTATTCATACTCGACTCAAAGACCCCCAGGTTATAACTATCAGGCAAAAACACAATCTTTGGCTGCCGGCTTCTGTGTTCCCTTCGATATAAATGGCCCGTCTGCCTTCAAAGCAAAAGTGAACGGGCACCTTATAGGCTTCGCTCGTCTCATCGTAGAAGACCTCATCTATCGCTTACCACCAGGCGAAATCAAGGCCAAGAGTGGACTCATAAGTAATAAAAACTCACTCCCACAAATGTTTCTTCGTAAATATTTTTGTGAATATACCTTCTTACAATAATTAATGATATCTATAAACATTGTTTTTAGGTTACTTCGTATACAAACATGTTGTTCAATATGGAAATCTTAATAAGGAAATCTCGCTCAACAGCTAAGATATGGTTTTTGCAACATGTGTTGTTACAAATAAATTATTCTCAGCTACTTAGCATTTATACTTATGAAAGTCTTTAATTACAACTGTTACAAGTTATATTTGCAAATCCAAAGCGTATTCCTAAACAAGGCAATTCTTATAATTAAGCTGATATATACAATGGGACTTTAAATGACGCGTGCTAAGATTTATATCCGAAATATCTTAGCCTACCCTCCATCTATTTACATACATTTTTGAGTGCGGGCCAACATAATCCGCATTCTTGGTTTGAATAGATGAAAATCCGTATTTTGCCCGGAATATTGTACATAAGTGTTTTTGAGAAACGTGTGGAATTCATGGACCATGTACGTTGGGGAATTATTTAGTGCGTCCCGGTATTTCTCGTGTCCCGGAAATTTTCGGAAATTACCGATTTGAACCGATGAAGTGACGTGAATTTTTAACACTACAGGTTTTAGATGAAATTCTCTTATGGCTTCTGGGAAACTTTATCTGGATAAAGTTATACTTTAGTATCGCAGTGATCTCTCATCAAATAATTGGTAGAATGATTTTATTTTGAGTCAGATCAGTCAATACTTTTACTTAGAGCACATAATTCCTCTCCCCGTTTGTTAATATATTAAGATGGTATTAATTAACTCAAAAAACATTAAACCCAAAATAACAAGCCAACTAACACTAACTAATATACAAAAACTCGTATCGACTTATTGATTTTTATGGTTTTTTTTTGTATAGGTAGGTAGGTAGGTAGGTCTGAGAATAGGTCGAAAGCTGTTTTATTTTACTAGAAATAATGTACATGGCATAAAAACGTTTGCCGAGCCAGCTAGTATCTGTATAAAAATACACTAAAAATATATCAAATGGAATAGACAATACAAGCACTTTTGAACCAATTGTTAAAATAGCGTGTGGCAACTCGTCTCACGCTCACAGTTCCCATCGCAAGCGCTGGAAAGTGGCATGGAACAAAAGATAGATCCAATGGAGCAGAACGCAAAATATAATCCCTGATGAATACTATATTGAATCAGAGCATACTTCCAAAAAGTAGTCAAATAACAGTAGTTATATTTGTACCTGTCTGTAAATATTTTCTAATAAAAGCTTTCCAATAATAAATATTACGCTGCCCCTACAATCACAAGTAAGAGGCCAGTCACGTATGATTCAGGAATTTATAAAATTGGAGCCAACGGTCGATCGCGTTTCTCTGTGGAATGACAACCATCGGCTAATATTGCTCAAATCTAGAGAAATAAAATAGGATCCATTGAAATTGATGTCCTAGAATGTGGAAGATGTAGTGACACCTGACATATTTGTTACAAGTAACCTTTTATTGCTCGATTGGGCTCATAAGTAGAGTCAACTAATCAATTTTGACGATTATACTTTTTAGTAAAGGTATTATGAATAATTTAATGTATAGGTAAAATTATTTGAATTAAAATAATTATTATGATATGAACAATTTTTATACAGGTACTCGTGGCTTAGTCATAACTGGCGTACGTGGTGATTTTCAAGGTAAAGTCACGCTTGTCGAGGTTGGTTCCTGAATAGGTAACCATCTTGATATATTGAGATTCTTCCGTCTGATGCACGGCGCAAACAAAGCGCGTTAAGCCGCGTTTCCCGGCTGTCATTAGTACATATTTGAAAGTCGTTACGGATATTCAGGAGAAAAAAAATCCTACATAAGTTACCCAGCTGTATCTGGCTCCTAATGCCTATCGGTTTTGCTTGGTTTAGTCTCCTATTTGATATGAATGAAAGTCGAAATTATGTTCTCTTTACTCCTCCGCTGTTCTTTTCTGTTTTGATGAGTTTCAACTGTTGTGGAATCCCGAAAGGAATTTTTGCGGGTTCCATTATAGTTGAAATCTAACTCCAGGTCTCGTGGAGCTTATTACACTGTCACGACTGTTGATTCTAGATTTCAGTAGTTGGGAATAGTAAATTGGGACAGTTTTACCGTAAAGAAATATACCTGAAATTAGGGTTGGCTTTAAATTGAAACTGGATGAACAGATGGATATAGATAGATAGATATTCAAGTGTGTTTGAAAAATTTGGGTACAATGGCAATCGATATTGTCTTCAAAAGACTCAAACTCAATTTTTTTTAAAGAGTAGTTTGTGAAGAATTTATTAATACTATAAATCAATCTTGTTAACCCCTTCAAGTACACTACCATTGTACACTAGTTTTACTTTTGTGTCGGTTGAAATATTGTAAGGTGTACGATAAAGTATATAATAAAATAAATATGCTTGTGTCTGAAGTGGGTTCACGATAATAGTGTATTGGGTGTGGTTTGGAACACTTATAAAACGTCATCAGTTAATGCACGGTTCAAAATTGGCCGTTGCCTTTAGAGAAGAACCGGCAAGAAACTCCACGGTTATTCTTTTCAAAACATAATTGATTTTCACAATGTATCCATAAAACAGGTTGAAGAGGTATGAGAGTATAGGCCAATTAACAGAGTATGGAAGAAAAACAAATAAAACAAAAGACACACTCACGACAACGAAAAAGATTTTGAAGTTACCTTTGGCCTACTTAGTGAAATTAAATCTATTGGTAAGTGTAGTTTAAGTGAACATTACGAAATGTAGCAGTAGAAAGAATGATATGTATTTATTCTAGGAGCCACTAAAAGGTATAGCTTACCTCTAAAAGTGATATCTTCATAATCGGACATCGACTAATGTTTTGACTATCCGCGATTACGGTTAAGTGAAACCTGAATTTCACCCTATTATTTATTGCGCCATATGAATTAGTTTCCACGTAAAATCGTTTTTATAAACAATATATTTCCCGAAAAATGCCCGAGATTTTTGTATTTAATAAACTTATGATGTAGTTAGCCACATCTACAGGATGTTCAAAGACCAGATGGGCCAGTTTCGTCCCGCAGTGAGTTTCTCAAGATGGACATCGTAGCCAAGGCTGTCCTTAGAAATACCAACATGAAGTTTAGACTCATTCCTGACGTTTTAGCAGCAGAAGACAGCGGACAAGCTTAGCAGAAAATATTTGGGAGACTACCAGCAAAGGGACAACATGGCCAACATAAGTAATTTACTGATAGCGAAAAAGAAAAACATTGATTGGTCTTCAGTTTTTCAGGGAAAAACATACAATAATTCAAATCAATAAAAAGTGGAAAACAAAAAAACAGTACGTAGCTTATGGTTGCGCCAAAAACGTCAATTTAAGCGTAAATACCAGACAGATAATACCGTCTGACGTTGGTCTTCCAATGAGGCTTTAGGGACAAACTTATCATAAAAAACAGACGCTAATGCCAAATTATCTCTTAATACAGAGATCAGCACATTATAAACAAAGTTAAATTAACACACAAAAATGACAGAAAATCTTGTTATAAGAATTTCGGAATTTCAAAGCAGACAAGAAAAAAATAAGATAAAACTTTTAAAATTGTACCGGCAGAGACTTCCGCTTTCTTGTCCACGAAAATTTTTGCTGGCCTGAAAAGTTTGGGAGCACAATATTATTGCGAAGATGGCAAAGATTTTGTGCATAATTTTATAAAAGCATTATGTGGTAAAACTTGTAACTGTGTTGTGAAACTTTTGAGTGTTTGAAACTGGTATCGTTAATAATACCTTTTAATTCTGGCCAGTTTTTATTCAACTTCGTCATCGTGTCAGCCATGAGTGAGTCAATTGTCGTTTTACTTTAAATCATAAATACTATGACATTATAAACACAGACATGGCTTATTTTGTTGTACTCCGGGTGAGTTCATAGTCAGAGCTCTCCATGTGATAATTATGTTATAGTCCTGTTGTGACGTTGACATGGAGATTATAGTCGCAATAAGTAGTAGGATCGAAAGCTGTTAGTTTTTAATTGTTTGGCTGTACTTTTGAATAATAATATTTAACTACATTATCGCATTAGATGATTAACTTCTAAAGATAATTGTATGGCGATAAATAAATAAATTCTAAAGTTTAGATGCTTGTTACTCAATTAAACCAAAATGAATGAATGAGTCTTGCTGTAGTTTAGCACAAAGATAGATGATTAAATCGAAAATTGCACACAGGCTATTTCTATTCTGGGAATATAATATATGCGGAATTTCCTGGTCAACGAAGACACAGGCAGCTACTAGTCTACAGTAAAGCCGAGAAATGGAGACCGGTATTTCAATACTCAGATAATCAAACCTACATACCTAGTATTTATTAGTAACATTCTCATACCTGTTATTTATTAATAACGTTCCCATAAATACCTAGGATTTATTAATAAAGTATCCAACCAATTGTAACAGACCACTTAAAAGATCATTATGATTCTTTTCTTCACAAAGTACTTTACCGTTGTAACAATTTGTACCAATTACGCAAATATAATCAACACTGATCGCATTAGCGATATCCAAGCGAAATTTCATTCCATTTATATATTCTGTTAGATCAATATTCCGTAATGCCAAATTGGGCAAAACAATCAATGCTTGCCAATCATTGTTTAGCTTAAATCAGTTTAGCATCAAATATTGTTAGTTGGTTTATATACAATTTGGAAAATTGGAAATTCATTAAATACGTAGTTAGACTGTACTTTTGTAGTAGTTCATGAATTACGAATTTTGAAACAAACAATATACCTAAGCGTTATATCAACGCTAAGGAGTGTCGATAAATTTCGGAAGATTAGAATACACCTTTATAGGTACAATGATTTTTGTCTTATATTAAAATATATAATATTGCTTACGGTCTTGATTAACCCTAGAAAACTAAACTAAGTATATTTTGGAGTACGTACGGTACGTTACTAGATATTCGTTGAATGAACTATATCGCGATCATAAGATATCGTTTATGTCGCAGATAATTAGACTTCACAAGGCAATCAAAACCTTTATGCAACCTTTATAAAGATTTATTATTAATTTAATAATAAAGAATTAAACTCTGAATTTGTAGTGTAGTGAGTTCGGTACTTTTGAGTCCTATTCACACTTGGCCAGCTTTTTATCCTAATTAGAAAGTTAGAGAAAGAACTGAAATCTTAAAGTACTAGGAAGTTACCTGCCGGGGTTGCGAGAATTTTTTAATGACACACCACGGCCCCGGCATCAAAGGGCAACTGGAGGAATCGCGTGAGTAGTGAGAAAAAGTCTGGCACCCCCTTCGAAATACGTGCCCTGGCACACAAGAGCAACAGGAGGAACCGGGTGAGGTTTTAGTCTGTAAAAGTATTTTTTTTTATAAAAAGAGTTATCTTTTTCCTGTCCCGCTTTAGACGGACAGGAAAGGAAAAGAAGGACAGGTCCTTTGATGTTTTTCCCTACGAAAAAAAGGTAATAGGTAGTTTGTGAATCAAGTTATCAAGGGTTAACTAAGTTGATAACTTAATAAAGTCGTTTGCAACCAGCATTCCTTCTCGCAGACACTCCAAAACTTGAAACTAAGTCACAATCCTCTAAACCCAACACTTACCATACTTCAAGACCCGTTGGACCGTATACAATAAATTCCCAGCCATTTGTCGATATATACTCATGGAATAACCAACCAGAAGACCCAACGCAGTAAGATTAATCGACCGTGAGAAAAATGAAAGAGCGATGTTACCTTGTGAACGTGTCGCCATTTATTATGCGAATGTTCCATTATTACTTCTCGTACACACGGCCTGGTAGGATGGAGAGTCAGGAGAAGGTCAAGGTCGGGGTGGGTGAATGTTTTGGGTAGAACTGTTGGGTGGTGATTTTTTCAGTGTTGAGCTTTGATTCTTGATGTGGTATAATTTAACTAAACAAACAATTAATCAACTAAACGAATGCTTACAGTCATTGCTTAGCTTAGGGTACTTAAATACCTATGTTTATTATTTATAGTGCACCCAGTGTTTAGTCAAAACCGTAATTTAAAAGATTTCGAATCCATTCTATTATAATTATTAAAATATGAGCTATCTGAACTCTTTCTCCGTATAACGTCCCCCTGCGTCAAAAGGTGCTTCTTAAAAAGGAGTACAAAGTTTTTGATTTCGTAGTGCACATTCATATTTTCATCTCAGCGTCTTTTTCTGGGCTGGCCTTAGCGGCTTCGTCCGTACTCAGACGCCCGTTGCGTTGATTTTAATTTTATAATTTATGACTACTAGGTCGATATTAGTCGTTGCAACTTATTACTTCCCACTTACATTCACTAATAAAATGAGTTCATGAATACCCTTGATATAATTGAGTTTGTTAGTGTTCACTCCTCGCGTTTTGCCTTATGAGGTGAGCAAAATTGCTATTGAGGTATGAAGTTTGGAGTTTAGAAGGCTAAGCTGACTGCAATGTCTTACTTTTTTGGGAATATATAATTGAAACTGGGCACTTAGAAATTACACCAGCTTTTTCTGTTTACTTTTTCATATTTTCTATAAGTACTTTACCTAAACAGGATATTTAGGAAGTTCATGGTCCCATTTTATAGAGGTAAAGCAATGCTTGGCGAAATTGGTCTGTGGCTGTCATTTGTACCTACATCTTACAGTCGTTACAGGCAGTCAGAAGCCAGAAAATCTGAAAGCAATATTACCAAGGAGTATCGCTTTAGGTTAAATAATGTTACTCGGCAGCATTCTGTTAAATTGGAAACCTACCCAACGATTCTTACGAGAACGTACTGCCGACAAACTGATTTGCAGTGTGGCAGATTTTAAGGTTCAGATAAGCTTTTGAAACAAAACAACTAGAATTTAAAAAAAAGTATCTTTTGTGATAAATGGACTTCTGTCACAGATTTGTCATATACGTTTTTTTGTGTTTGTGTCAACGATTCTAAAAGGTTCTCGAGATGTAGATGTACATTGTAAAGAATGATCATGTACACTATGATACTAGCTGAGTTTTTTTTTTTTTTTTAACGTGGTAAAATCATCAAATGAGTCCTCCTACCCCGGGCAGGGCCGGAGGGACTGTCAGACTTGAACTGACTAAAACCCACGGTATTCCTTCAATAGCCCTTTACGTTCCGGGGTCACGGTAATGAGATAGGTCCCACGACCCCGGCAGGCTTCGGCCCTCTACAGGGGGGGCCTCGTCATCTTGCTGACGCTTGAGCCTATGACTTCGTTTGCGTAGGAGGTTTTCCCGCACAAATCTCGATATCTTAAAAATTCCGGGATAAAATGAAGCCTATATTTTGCCTTATAACCTCTTCTATCATCCAGTGAATCTACGGACATTCGAAAAATTACTCCGGATAAACAGAAAGACAAACATAATAGAAATATAATAGTCAATTTTTCAAATGTGTTTGGTGCCGTGTGACAAGACATAGCTAATTTGAACACAGGCAGACTTAAATTTTATTTATATGTATAGAAAATGTAAAGATTTCGTAGATCTAAAGCCTCGTGACAGTACTAGTTCAAATATTAGGCGTTATAAATTGAGGAGATTGCACTGTTATCTCAAGGCAATCATTATTAAAGTTTATGGAAACCAGTCTAATTTCGTAATAACCTCGTATTCTCATGATTCCCGCTATAATTCCCTGAGAGACGAGTCTCTCGGATGTCTTTATTTGATTTCTAAGACCTAAAACGATAAGGCAAGAATCATTTGTTGAAATTCGTCCTACGTACAGTGTGTAAATATTTCGTACAGTTTGCCTAACAAAGTTTGCACAGGACAAAATTAATTTCTTCATTTTGTAATTCTGGAGTGTAATTTGGAACTTAATATTGTCTTTAAATTTCTTGTTTGAATGTGTTTTTGAGTTTTCTCCTTGACATCTTAACTGTTTGTTTTGTGTTACTGCGCGTGCACGTGCGTGTGCGTCGTGTTCCACGCGCGCCTCAAAGAGCAATCAGCAGCACTGACGGGGCCTGATAGGGCTATTGCCTGCTGGGGCTGCGGAAATGTTCTAACGAGATAGCGCGGTCCCGGACCACAAGAGCAACTGAAGGAACAGTGTGGGTTTTTAGTCAGTGGAAGTCTGACACTCCCTTCCATTCCACCCAGAACGGGACGAGGCATTTGATGATTTTCCCACAAGGAAAATAAAAGGGTATCATCTACACTTTGTTTGTTATATACAACGTGTAACGGAAACCCCATATCTATCCAAAAGGACTGAAGACAACATCTGGTATGGAGTCTCTATGCAAAGTTTCAGCTCAAAATAAGTGACGAATTATTGGTTTCATATGTTTCTTGAATACCAGTAATATCAAACGTGTCAGAGCACAATGAGGGTCATCACTTTCCACGTCACTTGCCAATAAAACGATAATTCTCTTCGTTCTTCTTAATTTGAAAAAATTCGGTCTCTGGTATCAATGTATTGAAACTTCTAATATGCTCCACACATGTAGACATAGGATTAGAAAACCCTTGCCATATCGTTTGTTATCATCCAAAGAAGCCGTGCACTCGGTATGTATATACCCTTTAAATTACACGTTGTATAGACTTGTCCTAATTCTCCTCCACATTTAGTGTGAGCACAGCCAGGGTGTGGAACTCTGCCGGCTTCATAGCCCTACCACGTAGGATCCGTCAGATTTTAAAGCAAGAATGAACAGGCATCTTCATCGATCACTTCAACTATCGCTTACTATAAGTTACGATCGGGGTCAAAAACAGATTCATACGAAATATATGTAAAAAACAAACAACCTACTTCAATATATCAATTGGCGCTTAGAATATTAGAATTGTTTTTAACTCATATTTTTTCATTTCAAGACGAACATAAAGAAAACCGCGTCATTTATGCGTCTGTATATCTTAAGACTTCAATAAAATGAGAGCGTTATTTCTAAAAAGCACTTTAGTACCTAGTTCTTGTCGGGATTGAGGGTTTGAAGTTTCCTAAGAAATTCTAAGTTAATATTTATTTATTTATTTATTTACACTTTATGCACATAGGTACAAAGGCGTACTTAATGCCGTAGGGATTCTCTATCAGTCAACCATGAGTGGTGAAGAGATAAAGTGGAAGGTGTAATATGTACGTGAAAATTATATTGGAAAAAATAATGATAATAATAGTGATAACACAAAAAAAACTAATATTATAAAATCGAAGTATCATAGAATAGAAATCTACATGAATAATGTATATGAATAAATACATATACATACATATATACTTGAGAAGCAAATGAAAATTAAATGTGGAAATTCTGCTTATTGGTGAAGAAAGTGGATCCGCAATTTCTTTTTAAATGCGTAGCGATTATCAGCCGTCCTGATCTCGAGAGGAAGCGCATTCCAGAAGAGAATCGACTGGATATGAAAAGAAGAATGAACAAAGTCAGAAGTATGAGAAGGACAGAGTAAGAGAAGATTATTGGATGAACGTAGATTCTTATTGTGTGAATAACATAGAAATTGAAAGTGAGACATTAGATAAGAAGGTGGGCTGGGAGAGTTGAGTTGAGAGAAAAGCGTTGTCAAAGCGCGCGAATTACCTTAATTATCCCACTGCTGAGCAAAAGCATCTCAAATAATTATTCCAACTAACTGTATCTGCTGTCTCATCCAACCAATATCCGTTAGGAATGAGTCTAACTCGTCACATCATTATAATTACTTTATACTATACTCGTATGTACCTAGACCATTTTGTAAATTATTATTTATTTATGCCACTTTAACAAATCTAGACATGTTTTGGCAAAACAAATCTTCCGATGTTGATATGTCATTTGATACATATGGTTCGAATTATAGTCCTTGCTAAAAAAGCGACTTACAGACCAAAACACGTTAAAAAGCTCTTTAAGAGCTTGTGGAATAAAAACAGGATCTTAATAGTATACGAAAGATGAAAATGCTTGTCTATATACGCCAAATACATCAAAGTCTGTACAGAAGCTTAAAGACATAATCAATGACGGCTCAATAAATATAAGATGACTTGAGTTATTTCTTCTTTTGTGAAGCAAAATTGAAGTACATGGCTAGTGAATTTTCTGGCAAAAGGATAAAGTGACTCGGAACTGGGAAAACATAAGGAATACTAATACAAGGTTGAGTCATAGAATACAAATATATAGAAGCGAAACATTCTAGGATACCTACGCTTTTTTCAGCAATAAGGAGAGTTATGATATTGTTTCTTTTAAATTTGGGGGTGAGGAGCATCAAATGACTCCCTTCTCTCTGGGTGAAGCCGAAGGGCTGTTCCTTCAGCCTTGTCCTTGCGTTATAGAGCCGTGGTAACGTTAGAATATAACCGCAACCCGGTCAGGCAATGGCTCTATTGGTCCCGTCAGTGCTGATGACATCTCTCTGAGTTAACCGTGCCTGATCCTTACCGGACGGTGAGCTACCCTAGCTCGCCGTCTACTGACCCACGTCTATGACGACCGGAGATCGGCTCGCAATATACGTACGCCCTGGTGGAAATTTATGGTTGAGAGCAACGTTGAAAACCGGTATTGTATCTAGTGTTGCCCAAACGAGACTCTTGCGAGACTCTCGTTTGGGCAACACTAATTGTATCCTGAGTATCTGAATGGATGTTACTAGCGGTTCCAATACGTAGCGAAGTCATAGGCCAGTCAATATGATATACATTGCCATTAGCTTAATCAGTAGGAGGTTAATTCTGCCACTGCATTTGGTCTTGGTCATCGATATATGAGAGGAACTTTTGGCTCAAATAATATACCGTTCGAACTTCAAGGTTAAACCAAGCTTGCCAAGCTCGTGCTTGTCCTTGCGGTAATTTGTACTTCTTTGACAGTCGTTACTGACTCCATATACCAGATTCCCAATGAGTATTGCGATAGATAGACAATCGCACAATGAATATTCCTAAAATACTTGGACTTAATTAGACAGATGATGAAATTATCATAGTTTTCAGCCTTATTTGACCAGACTGAGCAAAAATGGTACTTTGAAAATATCAGCACAGGCTCAATAAAAACAACACAAGTTCCGCTTCTATCCTGATTTCTTAATCTTCGATCGAGTGAAGAGAAAAGCGCTCGCTCAACTCTTGATATATTGAGCTCGATATTATGTACGGCTAGGATACATTACTTTTGGTCTGCGTGGCTTAGAATCATCCAGCTTTTGGTACAAGTGATAAGACATTTAATTTACAAAAATATATAGTAATTATTGAAGCTATAGCGCAAAATAGATTAGTACTTGTTTTATGAAAGTATCATTAGAACTTAAAACGGGATATTTACAAAGTGTGTCTTTTGTTTCGAGTTTCCGATATCTCGGCATTACTGCACCGTTGCAAGCGCCATGATTACGGATGAACTGAAATAATTGCGGGTGGACGTTTATGAGCAGATGAATCGCTCTACCCTCTTTTTCGTTCGTTTTTTGTGGGAGTTCTAATGATGCTATCAGTGACCATATTAGCTTAAAAACTAAGAATAATATTGTTTTATGATGTTTGAATTTATTTTAACCTAGTTGTAATAAAATTCAAAATCAAAAACTCTGACATAACGATGTTATCTGTTCTCTCAAAGAACGATTACTCTAATGGCATAATAAATATGTATATAATTTGTTCTAATAGCATTACAAGCATACAACGTTCTCACTGCTCGGACCTAGGCTTCCTTTCTTTGATAGGGAATGGAACGTGGGGATTGGTGGCTATCTTATATTTATGAACCTATAACATGCTGGTCAAGATATTTCCCTGCACCATTGTTTTTGTTTTTAAATTGATAATAGGCTCACGTTTGACCACCATCTCACCTGATGGTAAGTGATGATGTGATCGAAGGTGGAGCACGCTTGCCTAGAAGTAACCTATTCACTCTTGATTTAAAGACTCCCAAGTTATAGGGATCAGAAAACACAGACCACGGCAGCGATATATGAGGTCTACGATATGACGAGCGAGCCTAGAAGATGCCTATTTACTCTTACTTTAAAGACTGAAAGGTCATAAGTGACAGGGAACACAGAAGCCGGCAGAGAATTCCACAGCTATATGGGTGGGATGTCCACCATGCATTGCCGTTTGTCTTCTAGTCCGATGATGGAACGGGCTTGGTGGAATTAGATTGTGTAATTCCATCGCACACTCTCCGAAATGTAACCGAATGAAAACCGACAGACTAGCAACTCTTCGTCGATGGTCAAGGCTTTGGAGCTTTGACTCGACCAGTGCGTTGCCAATGAGTCTTTTGGCCCGTTTCTCGAGTGGGGATTGGTGGACCTAGAACACGCCGATTTCCTCACGATATTTTCCTGCACTATTTTGGGAATAGAGGTGATGATGAAAACTACGCAATGTAATGTAGACACCGGGCCGAGTTGGAAGTCACGACATAGAACTCGTAAGTCATATATGACAGACCTGTTGGTCTAGTGGTCAGTGGCCCTGACTGCTATGCACAAGGTCGTGGGTCCCATTCCCACCCAGGACAAATGTTTGTGTGATGAGCACGATCATTTGTTCTTGGTCTGGGTGTAATTTATCTATAACATGTATGTATTTAGAAATATATATGTATGTTTATCACATGTCTAGTACTCATAGCACAAGCTCTGCTTAGTTTGGGACTAGATGGCGTTGTGTGAAAGTTGTGGAATATTATATTATTATATTATATCTGTTACCACTATGCCGCCACTCCTGTATTATTATTACGACTACATGAAATACCTACCTGTGTCTGTAACTCGAAGACGTGTGACATCCACCAATCTGCACTGGGCCTGTTTCCCAGCAGTGGGAAGATAATAGGCTGAATTATAATTATTCCATTTATTTAATCCATGTACATATAAATTACATTTTTATATATTGATATAAAAAATATAAATATTTAAAAATATAAAAATTAGTAGCCCACTGGTATCGGGAACAGTGTCCAAGCTACCGGTGGTCAGGACTCTTGAGAGAGGATCCTCCTCACAATAAGCGCCGTTTCTAGGAGTACTGCTTTCTGGATCAAGCCCTTGATCCAACTGCCCAACGAGAGCCTCCTTGGATGTTGGTCGGGGCTCTTGGCTATATACCATTGGCTGTGATTGCTGTCTTCTTATTCCTTAATTATAATTATTATTAAAACCGTCAACGTGCGTTATTTTAATTATAGTGAACGCAATGAAAAGTATTCCTTAGATTATAAGAGGAGTAAGAACAACACATACTCTCCTGTTGATATATTGCTTTTAATATAATTCACGGCTCAGATATATTAAACACGCACTCCACTTCTAAAACACGAAGTACCTGCGGTTCAAGTTATAAGAGGCTTTGGTTCTGTAAACTGCCTTTAATATGTCGAATTTGTACTAATATTATTAATGCGAATGTGTGTCTGTAGATGTCCGTTATACTTTTTCGTTTAAACTACTAACACACTTTGTACAAACACACCACCTCTTGTTGTTTGGTACACAAATAGATTAGACCTTGGAGAAGGACGGAAGAGTCTTCTTTTGAAAAAACGTTTTCACTTGGGAACAATTTTAAGAGCAAAAGATTGTAGGTATATACAAGGAAAATGATTATGACCATATTTTATGATTGTATATAGAAACTATCATAGACTAAATTTTACCGGTTGCTAGATAAAATATTCTTTGTTTTGGTGTTGTTTCACTTTATAGGAAAGAACTACAGAATTTGTACCTTAAATGTAACCATATAACAACTAGTAGTTTGTTGACTGACTTTTGTCTTCTATTAACATTTTTCTTCCAAAGCTATCGCATCGTTAAATCTTTCAACTAAATTTTTGAAAGTATAATGTGGCCTTTCTTTCCGCTGCGTCTAAAATCTTAAACCCAACCAATACTGTACGAATAATACGAGATACCTCACCCCGTTGATAAATGGACACGCGTTACGTTGATAACATTGGTGATATGTTTCCCGTTTTTCCCCTGTCATTTTGCCGTAAGACGGTTAGCCGTGATTTCGTAGTCCTTAGCCTTTTTCGAGCACTTAATTGAAAAAGTCCTGATATGATTGTGATTTTTCTTGCTTAGAACGTTGCTCCACTCTGCGAATTGCAAGTTGGGCTTGTGTCTTCGGTGCGTTTAAATTCACATGCACAAACACCCAGACACAGAATAACGACCATTAGGTTATACAAACATTTGGTCCATGTGGGAATCGAACTCGCGGTACGCACTGCTGCAGCCAATCGCTGAACCACCGCACTAAACGTGTCGTTGATACTGTGATGTTATTGCTGTGATGTCTTGTAGTATTATTTTTCTTACGCTGATCTTATTTGCGATATTCTTCAAATAAGCTAGACATAAACTTTTTGCAATCTGGTAACGTGTAAATACAGATCCCATAAAAAACAATACTTGTCAAAAAACCAAGTCTCGCAACTCAGTTCTTCTACCGTAAAAAGTTGTGAGATCCATGTAATACCAAGTCGATTATTCGATTATTCAGTCCCTACTTAAGGGACCTTCTGTTTTAAGTTGTTACGTAATTATCTAACCTAACAACATCTTATAGTGACCATATCAATATTAAAAATCTTTAACGTTTTAAATAAATAGATTGACTCGGCCATCGCATGAAAACACAATATATCTCACAAGTAATACATACATAATTAAATAAATAACATTGTTCTTGCGATTGCCAAGCCAATCTATTAATTTAAAACGTTAAAGATTTTTAATATTGATATGGTCACTATAAGATGTTGTTAGGTTAGATAATTACGTAACAACTTAAAACAGAAGGTCCCTTAAGTAGGGACTGAATAATCGAATAATCGACTTGGTATTACATGGATCTCACAACTTTTTACGGTAGAAGAACTGAGTTGCGAGACTTGGTTTTTTGACAAGTATTGTTTTTTGTGGGATCTCATTTCTTTTTGTAGATAGTCCTACTTTTTTCCTTTCCGGCGCCTTCTACTTTTAGTATACCAATAACAAATTTTCTTAAAGCCCTCTCTCTGGTTTTTTTATTCCGTTGACCATTTTACATGTTACCTTTGAACATACTTATATTTAGATACCTATCTAAACATATTATTCCATTATATTATACATAATTACATACAGGTACACTGATTAATTAACTGTAACTTTGTAATCCCATATAAATATATGGGATTACAAAGTTATTTATGCAGTTGATGTATCTAGAAAACTGGACCGAAATTGAAAAATATTTTAGGTTTTCCTTGATTCATACACTAAACACTAATTGTATTCTAAATTTGAAGCTTCTATGTCTGCTAGAAGTGCCATAGACTTTTGATGATCGGTCAGTCAGTGAGTGACAAAATTAAGAAATTTGATTCGTTATAATTCTTAAACTACTGGTTCAAATTGAATAAAATTTGAAATATACTGTGTTTATACAATGCCTGCTTGGTTACTGAAAATTCAGGCTTCTAGTTTTATCCACAACGAAGTTATACGGGGTCGAAAATGGCCTGAATTGCTTCGAGAATAGTATGGTACGGCCGTGCCGCTTTTTGCTCGACTTGGCGGGGGCACTGCCGTGCCCCCAGATTAATGAACACAAAAGGGACGTAGCAGGTAATGGTCTGTAGTTTCTGGTCACACTTATGGGAAGTAGGCATAGATTTATGATAGATTCGCCTTACAATCCTAATTATTATGATGACTCCAAGCGCAATCGCTTCATTGAGAAAGCCTAGGTTAGTAATCAACAAGTCTTGATAAAATGTAGAATTGTCTATTTTCTTATATATTTGATCCGTTTCTATCATGAGTATGTTGCTACTACAACTACTATATTATGTACAACTGATATATACAGCTATGATAATCTTTATTTTGATCTTGATGCGTAGGCAGTACCTGACATGATAGGATTATAGGATCAAAAAAGGCTATCAAAGAAAAATGTAAATGTTAACATATGCACACGAACGAAGAAATTCGGGCACGTGTACGTCTTCGGAGATAACTTTAGTAAAAATGGTTTTAGAACCATCTAAGAAATTTTCGTCTTTCACGATAACTAGCCGAAAGAGGAAAAGTTTTTTAATGGTTTCCATTTCCTCTTAATGTTGTTCAATGTTTAAGCTACTTAAAAACACTTTCCAACTTACTTCTTACCCATTTAACTATGCAAAACTGAAGTGGTTATTTTCATTCCAAACCCATTTAAAGCCAGCTAACCGATTTCTTCATTGTTAAGTCTTCTATTCTAATATCACACCTCAAAAACCAAGTAATTTGCACTAAATAAAACCTTTGTTGGAGTTTAAAACGCTGATATCACGGGACGGTTAATTCCGTCTATTGTGTGCATGAAAATTGCATTTTGCTATTTCTATGAAAAAGTCCAGATTAACCGAGTGTGTTTCGGCAATGGAAATGGGATCTAATGTTTTAGGTAATAAAGGAGATTTGGACTGCAAATGATGATTTGGCTTTTTGAACACAATTCTTTTAGTTATTAGAAATCAGACGTGTGGCTTGTTCAGACATGCACCGGCGCTAAATAACGCTTTCACGCTGAAGTTGGAGCTTTGTTAATGCATTGTTTATTGTACTAATTCCATGATGTAGAAACTTTTTATTTGTGTTGGATTTTGAGTTCACATGCAACAATTGTTTACTGAATGTGAATTCATTATTACAATTAGTTTTGTTGTGCAAATAGTGTTGGTGTGTAAATCACATTTGTTTAACAATGCGACTATTTAAAAAAGGTTTTGTTGATTGTTGAAAATATAATAGTATTTTTTAACGAGATACTGCGGCCCCGGAACTTTTTTTTTATAGTTGATAGGCTTGCGTTTGACCATAATCTCACCTGATCTTAAGCGATGATGTGGTCAAAGATGAAGCACGCTTGCCTAGAAGTAACCTTGACTTAAAGACTCCCAGGTTATAACTATCAGGAAACAACTCCGGCAGGGAATTCCACTCCTTAGCCGTACGCACAATGAAAGTATTAAGGGCAGGTGGAGGAACAGGGTGGGTTTTTAGTCAGTAGAAGTCTGACACTCCCTTCCGCTCCACCCAGAGTGGTAGAAAAGTCATTCGATAATTTTCCCACCCGGAACAACAGGAACACTGAAAGAAAAGTGTAAATCAATCTGTTACATCAAATTATCAGAAATTTATACGGAAATATTTTTAAATATTTAAGTAGTTACGTCCTTTTTTTTGGTATCCCCACCTCGTTTCAAAGTCGAATTTTCTTAAAAATCTTCTCCAGGTCAATTAAACCTATTAACATCTTCTGCGTATATGATTATGTCAAGAACGAATACTTACATCGTCACAAACCCTTTACAAAAACATTTTCCAACATTCTTACGCATGACTCATATCAAAAAACAAAAATTTACTTTGATGTAAATTCGTCTTTCGTCGCTTTCATGTCACTTCTTTGACATCTTTTAACTTTGTAACTACCGACATAATTAAATACTTTATCCATACCAAAATAAACTCTATGTTTTATAAATAAAGGTTTTGTTTTATTTGTATTGTCTTTAATGTTTTTTAAAGGCATCCATGGTTTGTCTATCAGTATCCTTTCCTTCTTTTTAATGAGGATCGATGCAAAGACTTCGTCTTGTTTAAGTATATGAAAAGCGCTTTGAATTTGAGAAAGATTTTGAAACGAAATGTAGACATTTTGTAAGTTATCGTGATTTAAGAAAATGTTTGTTTTGATCTTTATAACTTTCTTTTGAATTTCGCCTAACGACGTTATCAAATTTTGAAAATCTTAGATTATTCCAAAAAGTATAGAACTGGTAATATCAGTTATTTCTGAAAAAACTCAAATACACAAGAAATTTATAATATTCCTACTTATAACTTTCTGAAAAGCCTGATTAATATTAAGAAAAGCATTTCGTTCTTTACCGATCCTTTCATTTTAATTTATTTATTAAAAACAATTGAAATTGGGTTGAAAATTTCGTATTAAAAGTAACATTTTCAGAAACCAATTAATTTGAAAGCTAATTCAATATCGTTATTGCAAAATGTTGACCTTAGTCATTACATTAAAACAAAATTAATGGATCCTATGCAAAAACCTGTCGGTAAAGCCATCCCTTGTTTTTCTTTGCCTAACCCAGTACCAACTATATTAAAACAGCTGATTATATAAGTATTATGTTAGTTATATTATGACCACTTTTTTTTCATTTTACTTAATATTATAAATAAGAAGAATAATTATTATAAATGCAAAACGATCTGTCTGTCTGTTACACTTTTAATGATTAAACGAACTTACCTGTACGTGAAGTTCTATCATAATTATACAAAGTGCATCGTCCGAAGAGATTAGTAACCTGAAAACGTTGAAATATATGTAGTAACACGCTAGTGACACCACTCTTACACTGTATGTTTAGAGTCCTGCGCTCTTTTTTTTTTTTTTTTTCTTTTGCTGGCAACCCCAGCGTCTCGGTCTTTCATTAAGTTTAGAGTTTGAAGCCACCATGTTTAGCTTTGACATTTCTGCAGCAAACTGGGAGACACTTTGGGTTGGGTGGGTGTTACTAATCTCTTCGGACGATGCACTTTGTATAATTATGATAGAACTTCACGTACAGGTAAGTTCGTTTAATCATTAATTATACTCGTGCATCGTCCTCGAGATTAGTAACCTGAAAACGTTGAAATATATGTAGACCTTGAGAGATAGCTGAGGAAATGTCAACTACCAAAAATACCTGTGTATTAATCAATTGGTTTATTTCTAAACTACTTAATTAGTATCACATTTTCTATTTTTTTTTTTTTTTTGTTTTAGTTATAATTCAATTTTATTCTCCTTAAAAATCTAGTTTTATATCTAAGGGTAATGAACTAATTATAAATCAGTTAGCACTGTCGTGGCAGTTACGTTTCGTTAGAGTTAATCATTGCTCTGTTATAGAATTTTCCAAAAACGTTAGAGCTTCCGCTCTAGCTTGCCCTGTCGTGGATAAGATCGATGAGAAGTCGCATTGGTTAGGTTTAGACGTAGCAGCGTGCCTTGTGTCGTGTGCACTCAGAGGTGTCAATCAGTCAAAGACGGCTATAATCCACCGACGGACGTAAGAATTGTATTTTTACCGTTTATGCGGTTTCTTAAAACCATTGAACGGCTTTATGTGTTTCCCACAAAAATACCTGGCTTGGTTTTGTACTAATATTAAAAAGTAAGGTTTTGGGCACATTTCCATTTTCGTCTCAAAGAATGGTTGGCTCAAGGTTGGTTGTTTTGAGCCCGCCATGGAAGTTTTAAAATCGTCACTGGTCAGGTATATTTATTATTTATTTATTTAAAAACAATTTATTTATTTTATAATAATTTTTGTATACGTTATCATCATTTTAAGTTAATTTTTAACGGCAAATTTTCCTTTGAAATTTCTAGTACAAGCGAAGTATACCACGTGGTATTACGTACATATTTAGGCCGTGGTTGAGCCGATAAGCTCTCCTGAAAAAAACCTTGTAATGAGAACCTACATGAATTCAAGGTGCCGTACTGGTTTCTCTGATTGAGTAAACCTGTGAGAAAATATAAAATGTTTGGGATTGACGCTTCATATAACTCAAAATTATATTGTTCTGAGCACAAAATTTAATTTTTCAAGTGCTAGGTACGTCATATTGCTGGTAAGAATTTTCCGACAACGAGCCTATCATGGTGTCCGCTGTGGATGATCGATACCCTGCGTCGCCGCAGCGCACAATGATCCGGCAACTAGTTTGAGGTTGTCTTGTAAAATAATAATGTTGTTAGGTTAAAGTTGGAATATGAGCAACCACGGTTGTATGGGCTATTTAGGAACCACCATGATTGCCTTGCCTTCTTAGTAATAATTTTTCTTAAGGTTTTTAACATTATTATGAAAGGACCAAGGGGCCTAAAAAATAATTGTTGTCCATTTGATTATGAATGCATTAACTGCCAAAGTGTTTGGATTGTATTTACTCTACTTGTGAAGAGGTCCGCCAGCCGAATCCAATCCAGCCAGTATCCAATCTATATCTGGGTGTACTCGACGAGAGTCTGCATCCGCTATTTTGTTATCTGTAATATATGAAATATATAAAAAAATAGATGTAGGTATTGGATGCCCCTTGCGGTTTATGTAAGTAATGGCTATGGAGTTATCTATGTGAAGAAGAATTCACAGTTTCTGAGGTTTTAGGCAAATACTTTAAGGCCAAAATAAGCTACCAGCAGCTCGAGCTGATTTATATGGATTTTTCTCTCATCTCACGACCATCTTCCGCTGGCTCGTTCACCCCCACATGTGGCTACTCCCCCCATAGTTGAGGCGTCAGTCTATATTTCTTAGCAGTATGCGTCTCATCATTTAAAAGAATCTTGCATAGAGTTAGGTCTATTCATGTATTTACTTTTTCTTAAGTGTAAAGTATCTCATATTCATCCATGCAAGTAGTCCAAAGAATTTCGCAAATTTTATACCTTATGCAATACATCTTATTAGTTCAGACTTTATGTTTGACAGATTTTCGTTAGGTAATCTAATTAGGTTTATTTTTTTATTATTTTTTTTTTTTTTTTTTTTTTTTTTTTAGTTTTAGTTGATCTTCATTGATTAGAGATCGTGGAGCATAAAAAAGGAAATAATTGCCAGTTTATACACATTAAACCCATGACAACATAGTTTAGTCTTCGGTGTTTAGAAGCCATTGAGCATAAAAAGAAAAACATTGCTAGTTTATACACGTTAACTTATGACAACATAGTTTGGTCTTCAGTGATTACCGACCATTTTATTTTACCGTATTTATCGGCGATGGTTGCAGTTCGACGGACGTCACGATGCTTTCGCGGCGACTTGATGCGACTGTCTCACGCTGAGGGACCCGGCACCGGCGGGGGAAATGTTTCACAACCTCGTTGTACTCCTGCGCACTGGGACCCTTTTTCTCCACCTTAAATTGTTCTTAACTTGTTATTAAGTTGAGGAAAAAGTTTTGGGTTCTGTTTTTGCTAGGTTTTCACTATTTATAAATTTTTGTGTCATTCAGATGTTTGTTTATGGAGAATATGGTGAAGTTTCGCTTAGTGACTGACTCTGCATGTTGTGTGTTACACAAGATCCAGTACACATCCATGAATTGTTTGAGGCCCTCTTTATTTTTGTTTTTGTTCTCATGTTCTTTGGTGAGGACTCGCTAGCCCAGAAATTGCCATTGTGAGCTGGCTTTGGCGCTCTTTGATGCCCTTGTCTCGCTTTAATACGGTTTCTGTTACAGCTGCTTTTATTTCCATATTTAGTAGGGTGCTCCAATCAAGATACTGTTAGCTGGGATGAGGTACCATTCTGTAAGCTCTTCGCGGGTTTCCTTGCTATGTCCCAGAGTGTCTATGTGTTGCAGTCTTGTTGCTAAAACTTTGTGTATGTCAATCCCATAGTTAACAACCGCAGAGGGATCAGTTCCCAGAATATCCAGCACTTCTGGATTCCTGTGCTCAAGAGCGGGGTGTTTCGGGTCAGCTAGTTCTTCATTATGGTTTACTTCCAAGACATTTTCCTTAACCAAAGTCTGCTGCGTTAAGTTTTCTGAGGTTGATGGCTGTGTGACCTCTTCAATAGGTTTGACGCACTTATTTGACGGTAAAACCTCTATAAGTTGTATCGTCCGTGGGCTGTCCAATGACACCCCAACTGAAACCAGATTATCCTAGTAAGGAATTTTTATTACATCAGTTATGGTGTAGTTTCAGCAACTACCCATATGATATGCCAATGCAGTCCCAAGAAATAAACTGTAGTTATTGTCTGTGAATTAGTGTGGTATAGTAAGCAACCTGGCGATACATCCCCAGGAGCTGCTCTGATGGGTGTTTGTTACCATGATTGTATGTCAGTAGACAAATGAGGCAGGTGTTAGTAACACCATTCTAAGGTTTTACTGATGCACTATGAAAATTGAGCCAATGAAACCATCCCAAAAACTAATCTATATTGGTCTCACAACCGTCTTGAATAAGTTACCCTGGGGCAAACTGACAACTCAAAGTCGCTCTAATAGGTGTTGGGTACTTTAATAAACTTATTTTGTGTAACCTTGCGATACGGCCCCATAAGCCGCTCTGATAGGTGTGGTTACTTCAGTATACTTATTTTGTGTAACCTGGCGATACAGCCCCATAAGCTGCTCTGATATGTGTGGTTACTTCAGTATACTTATTTTGTGTTACCTGGCGATACGGCCCCATAAGCCGCTCTGATAGGTGACAGGTGTTGGTTACTTCAGTATACTTATTTTGTGTTATCTGGCGATACAGCCCCATAAGCCGCTCTGATAAGTATTGGTTATTTCAGTATACTTATTTTGTGTAACCTGGCGATACGGCCCCCAAAAACCGCTTTGATAGGTGTTGGTTATTTCAGTATGTAACTTATTTTGTGTAATCTGGCGATACGGCCCCAAAAACCGCTCTGATAGGTGACAGGAGTTGGTTACTTCAGTATACTTATTTTGTATTACCTGGCGATACGGCCCCATAAGCCGCTCTGATAGGTATTGGTTATTTCCGTATACTTATTTTGTCAAACCTGGCGTTACGGCCCCAAAAACCGCTCTGGTAGGTGACAGGTGTTGGTTACTTCAATATACTTATGTTGTGTTACCTGGCGATACGGTCCCATAAGCCGCTCTGATAGGTGTTGGTTATTTCAGTATATTTATTTTGTGTAACCTGGCGATACGGCCCCAAAAGCCGCTCTGATAGGTATTAGGTGTTGGTTACTTCAGTATACTTATTTTGTATTACCTGGCGATACGGCCCCATAAGCCGCTCTGATAGGTATTGGTTATTTCCGTATACTTATTTTGTCAAACCTGGCGATACGGCCCCAAAAACCGCTCTGATAGGTGACAGGTGTTGGTTACTTCAATATACTTATGTTGTGTTACCTGGCGATACGGTCCCATAAGCCACTCTGATAGGTGTTGGTTATTTCAGTATACTTATTTTGTGTAACCTGGCGATACGGCCCCAAAAGCCGCTCTGATAGGTATTAGGTGTTGGTTATTACAGTACACTTATTTTGTTTTATCTGGCGATACGGCCCCAGAAGCCGCACTGATCGGTAATAACTTTAGTTAGGGTAAATCTATCGGTATTTGGCAGTTGCTTGTTTTTCATTTGTTTTCCAGAAATACTGATCATAATGCCATGTAAAATATATAGGTAATTATTAGCGTCTATCAACTTTACGTAAAAGTTCGTGTGTTTGCAGCAAGGATCTTGTATAAATATCTTTTGCAGCAATTCGTTTTGACAGATCAGATTGCACACAATTTCGTGGGATATGTTTTGCACACAATTTCATGGAAAATGTTTTGCACGAAGGCTAATATACGAGGTTATTTTGGTAAATTTACTAATAAGGGCTTGTTTTTGTTATAATAATAGTACTTGATCACTTTACTATTATATTATAATAAATATATTATATATGTACCTTGATCTTTAATCTTTATCATCCTTTTCCGAAATAGTCCCTGTAGAATTGGCGGTCGGTTGGCGCCGACGGCGTGCCGCTTTTTTGTTTGTTATTGTTTCTTTTTCAGTTTTTTATCTTCCACATTATGTACTCTATTTCGAATTTTGTTTTTGGCATTTTTGTTTGCGTATTTTCACTATAAAACTTATCACTTTTGTTTTTTCCTAAAATAAAACGTGCGAGTGGTGGCGCACTGTGACGTGAAATGAAAGACCGAGACGCTGGGGTTGCCAGCAAAAGAAAAAAAAAAAAAAAAAGAGCGCAGGACTCTAAACATACAGTGTAAGAGTGGTGTCACTAGCGTGTTACTACATATATTTCAACGTTTTCAGGTTACTAATCTCGAGGACGATGCACGAGTATAATTACGTTTAAATTTCGTACAGAGATACATTAGAACATGTGGATACTTTTTAGTGAAAAAAAAAAACTTGAGAGGTGTCAAGGGACACCGGGATGGAACGAAGTTCCTTTCGATTAATTAGTGATGGAATTGTAATATATTTTTTTTTTTTTTTTTAAGTTATTATAATATTTTTTTTATTATTAACAAAGACGAAAGAAAGTAAGAAAAAAGAGAGAGAGAGAGAGAGACAGAGAAACATGCGCACGCCGCACGGCTTACAATAGCTTACTATAGCAAAAAGTGTCGTTACAACTTTTCGTCTTAATTTTTTCCGTCTAGCCCCCTTTCGCAATGCGCGATAAGGACCTTCGTCCCAAAAAATCTTTTCAGGCGAGTGAAGCTGTGGGCTAATAAAATATTTAATAATAATAATAGTTCACCCGACCTATTTCGGCCGGCGAATCTCAAATGAGATTAGTCATCTGCGCATGTGCGCAAATGCAGGTAAATTCTGTGTTCCTTTACTCTAGTTGTCCGATGGGACGGCAATCTGACACGTCCGGAGAGAGATCAGGCGCAACGTGCTTTCCAAGGCACGGGGGTTATTGCACCACCAAACTTCCAAACTCCGGGTTACTACTGAAAATTCCTAACAGAAAAACCCGGTAGCATTTTTTGTCCGACGCGGGAATAGAACCCGAGACCATGCTCAGCAGTCGCGCTTACGACCTTTGGACCAACGACGTGGTTATAAAATGTTGTACACTGATTGTAAATAATCTGCTACCAAATGATAGCGCGTCTCTTAGTGCAACACGCATACTACAAACCACCCTTTAGTCACACATAATCTCCATATCATAATCATTTATTGACAGTTTTGTAATACATTCAAGCATTCTCTGGCTCCTGCGCTTAGTATTTACGGTATTACAGGAGCCACAATATCAGACGAGACGATATAAAATTTTCTTAGTCTATTTACCAAGAAAAAATTATATAAGTACCCTAAAAGATTGTGTAAGTAAGCGAAATATCTATTTTGAGATTAATTCATAATCATATTTTGTTTGAAATAGTAGATATATAGGTAAATTACGAAACTTTTCATTTCATTAAAATATGGCTATTCACAAAAATATAATACTTTAACCTTTTGTCCAATTTCATTAAACATAATTTAAATTCCATTAATATTTTTCTTAAACAAATTTAAATTAGACAAGGAAGTTTCAGGGAAGCTGTTTCTAAAATGACAGCCGAAATGTTACAAATATAACTTGGTAATAAAACAAAACAAATTACTCCGGCCTCTTCCTGAATTTCCAATGCTAATTTGTGTGGCGATCATCTTAGAGACAAACTTTTCACTTAGCTCCTAATGTTTGAAATTAAACTTAACGAACTACTGGAATATTAATGTCAGTCAATATTATCTTCAAATATTAACACCAAATTCTTTTGAAGAGATCTTTAAATGCATGTCAATATAAAAGAAACCAGACGGTTTATCTGTTACAGTATTAATAAAATCAATATTGTTCTGATGGAACCAAGATCCCCACAGAAATGAAAAACCTTATTCATACATAGATACACATAGCGTGATTACATATAATTCGGGAACTAACTCTCCCTTTCAACTCGAGCTATAAGTTCGGCCAGCTCGCTTTCAAATGATGCAAACAGCGTAGTGTCGTCAACATATCGATGGTTGCTGATCAGGCGGTGACAAGATACGATTTATACCTAACAGTATCTCGGCTGTAATTAAAATAGTGCCGACAATATTTGGAACAGAATCTTTTAAGTTCACAACGCCATAAATTGACGTTAAAAGCCGTCCTTTAAACTTAGAAATCATAACATGAGAAGGCTTTCTCGAATTAATTTTGCGGCGCCAGTAGACCCTTAAATCTGACATCTATTCGCAACCTTGTAACATCCAACTTCTTCTGTTATCGTACTGATCTCGCCGTACATCCACTTTGATCAATAACCACTTCTTTGATGTAAGTGGGCGTATCAAAAAACTGACGAGACACGCTCTCTGACGACTGGAGGGCACTTGGACACTGACGTCAAACTTGCGGATCTTTTAAGAGCCAACTCGTTTGGCTTCAAAGTGAATGCGTCAGCGTTTGCGGTCCAGCGCTTGAGGCCTCTCGATTCGCGTCATCCAAGTCAAAACGCGCTGTTGTCACGTCGGCGGCGTGAGTGGCTTTCGTGTTCCGATTTTTGTCACGAATTCTCTGAACAAGGTACTTTTGTTTTGATGTTTTGGCTATGTAGAGGTAAGCCCCTCGTTTTCCATATTCGAAATGAGAATTCATTACGATTTCAAAACGCAACCGATCACTATACAGATCACACATATATATGTACATATTTTATGCTATCAAAAGTCACACTGATATGGGAGCGTTCAAAATGGCATACGAGGAAATGTAAGAAAGTCAGGGGTGACAACAAATATCTGTCACTTCTTATAATGTCATGTCAACGATAAGATGACACCATTTTACTTCAGTTGTTTCATAAAAGACGGCTAGCAACCAAATAATTTATTCACACGAAACACAAGGCAAATAATTTTTGAAAAGTAATAAGTATTTCGGGATGGCAAATTATGTTTTGGGCACGAATAAATCTTGTGATTTATACAATTTAATTTCCTTTATTTCTAAAGTTTAATTTGCCACCTTATTTGACTTATGTTTACTAATGGTGTTCAATTTTCTTTTGTTACAGGTACGATATTCAAAAAGACAATATTTTTTTTAAATTGTTTGTCTACGAGAAATGGTAATGTCTTTATTTCTTTATCATTGATGGATTTATGTAGTTCTTTTGTATTTTATTATAAAATTACGGGAATATTATAATTAAACAGCGTTATACGAACATGAGTCACTAAACTTGATTATAAAATAGACCTTACATAACAAATGTCGTCTACATAGTAAGTGAAGAAAAAACTTTCTACCCCTTTTAACGAAAATTACGCGGATCGAGGAGTGTGAAATTTGGCACAGTTTGAGTTTCTTCGGAGGCATTCAGAAAGCTAATACTTTTATAGTAATGTTCAAACTTAAAATTTTAATTAACATTGGTCGAATTTCAATTACTGGGCGACCACTATTTTATATAAGAACTTTAAACTAAAACTACTATAATTGGCGCTATTATCGCATTCCACAATCTCTTCTAGGCAATTGTAATTGTACAGTAATTGCTTAGATATGAGGCAATAGGGCTGTCATTGCTTTATTACCTTATTTATACATACAATTCAAGTATTTAAGTATCTGTCTATCATTTCAAAGTAATGTTTTCTTAGGTGCTTATAGTTATTTCTATGATACTCAAATACAAAGAAACTTATAGGAGGCTAACTTATAGCTAGTTTTTATCCCGGAATTTGCACGGGAGCGGGATTTATGCGAGAAAAACAGCATGGGTAATACCGACTACTATGCGCACGAAGTCGCGGACAGCTAGTTGTACTAATATTATAAATGCGAAAGTTTGTGAAGATGGATGTTTGTGATGTTGTATGAAAGAAAGAAAGAAAGAAAAGAAATAAAATAAAATTGATTTGACCCAGATGTAAAGGCACACAATAAATACAAAAAAAAAAACGAAAAAAAAAGTAATTCAATAAAACTAAAACAACAACTTAATTAAATAAAACAGCGTTGCGTATGGATGTTTGTTACTCTTCCACGCCTAAACTATTAAACGGATATGAATGAAATTTGGTAAGTAGATAGTTGACAACCTGGAATAGCGAATTATCCGTATCATTTCGCGCGGCGTCGGGATTTAAGCCAGTTTTTCAATAAACAAGTCTTTAAGTCAAGAGTGAATATGTTACTTCTAGGCAAGCGTGCTCCGTCTTCGACCATATCATCACTTACCATCAGGTGAGATGGGGGTCAAACGCGAGCCTATTATCAATAAAAAAAAAACACCGAAAATTACCTGACAATCTAAATCCACTTGCGCAGAAGCCTTAGAAATGTTTCAGAGTAACATTGTCAACCTATTTTAAGCCTGCACTTTAAAGGACTATAAGGGTCCTCCAACGTAAAATTAACCGCGCCCTCTTCTTACTACGAATTGACACTTTAAGTTACTTGGCGACGAAGAAAAATTTTGGGCATCCATTGGACGAGACGTATCTATAGGAATATTTTATTCCCAGCTGACTTCGGTACGGAAAAATGAAATTTGTTTCGGTCGGTTTTACCCTGTTAGTCTTTAGGGGAAAAATGTAGCAAAACTGTTGACCTTTTTGTTAAACTTAGTTTTTCGCGTGTCTTCGATTGCATGACCCGTCACAGATAATCGTGTATCTTTGGGGTATATAGTAAGAAAAAGTAAAAGTCAATTTATCCGTTTCCATTATACCAATTTCTCTTCAGGGGGAAAGTCACCAATAATAAATCACTTTACTCCGCCCACTCTGGTTTAGTGCAAGGGAGTATCATACTCCTACTAACTAAGAGCTCACAATGTTCCTTCAGTTCCGGACCCGCGGTAACACAGTAGTACAATTCCGCAACTCTAACAGGCATAAGCCCTATCGGTCTTTGTCAATGGTGCTGATTGCAATTTGAGGCACGTGTGGAACACGACGCGTCATTGACTCGGGTCTATTAGACCATTGAAAGACACTTCTAGACTTCGCTACAGTTATATAATTCAAAAATTGGCCAAGTGCGAATCAGACTCGCCCATGAAAGGTTCCGTAGCAACTATAATAATATAATACAATATGTAAAAAAAACCTTACAAATTTCTTAAAACTAGCTTATTTAAATTTTTTACAACTACGCCAAATAACTTTGTTTTTCATAGTGTTTGTATGAATTACAAAGTTATATTTATGGTTTTAGATAATATGCTGTAACTCAAAAACTGCTGACCCGATCTCGTTTAAACCAATCTTCGTTCAAAGCTTACATTAAGATCTACAGACACATATTTTTTTAGTTTTTTCACTCCATTATTATAGAAGTTAGAAGGGGGGTCACACATTTTACCACTCTGGAAGCGTATCTTTTAAACGATTAACTTTATGAAAAAGGGGTTTTAGAAACCTCAATGTCATTTTTAACACACGCATAGGTTTTATGAAAAAAATAAAATACTTTCAGTTTTAGTTCCATGTATGGGGAGCCTCCTTTGTTTTAAATATTTTTTAATTTTTCTCTTATTATCGGAAAGCGGTTTACAGAATACATCTACCTACCAAGTTTTACACCTATAGTCTGAATAGCTTCGGAATAAACTGGCTGTGGCATACGGATGGACGGACGGACAGACAGACAGACATGACGAATCTATAAAGGTTCCGTTTTTTGCCATTCGGCGACGGAACCCTAAAAACCGACCAAGTGCTTGTCGGGCCACGCGCAATGTAGGGTCTTCGGTCAACCGAGAGTTCCGGGCTATGCTCTCACAAAACCTAAAAACTGTGTTTTATCTAAATTTTTCAATGGAATTTGTTTGAAGAAGAAGAATGGAATATGTCCTAAATTTGTAAAGCCAATAACTTCGTTGTATGTAGGTCCAAATACCGTGTCGTTTGAATTTCTACCTACAACCACTTAGTAGGAGGGAGGACACTTGATTCTACGAAAATTAGCACTTTAAAGCTTAATATTTTGCAAACGGATCATTGAAATGAAAATTCATTTCCCCACACTCCCATTATTGAACGACTAATCCAACGGTACCCCCATAATGGGTTAGACGAGATAAAAAAAAATTGGCCAGGTGCGAGTCGGACTCGCCCATGAAGGGTTCCGTAGTAACTATAATAAATATAATTTAATAAACTTATTTATTTGAAAAAAAAAGCTTTAAAATTTCTTAAAACTAGTTTATTTACAATTTTTACAACTACGCCAAATAACTTTGTTTTTCATAGTGTTTGTATGAATTACGAAGTTATATTTGCGGTTTTAGAAAATATGCTGCATCTCAAAAACTGCAGACTCGATCTCATTCAAACCAATTTTGGTTGAAAGATTACATTAAGATCTATATAGCATATATTTTTTTTAGATTTTTCACTCCATAATTATAGAAGTTAGAGGGGACACACACATTTTACCACTTTAGAAGCGTATATCTTTTAAACGATTAACTTTATGAAAAAGTAGTTTCAGAAACCTCAATGTCATTTTTGAAGACCTGTCTATAGATACCACACACGCAAAGGTTTAATGAAAAAATATATTTTCAGTTTCAGTTCCATGTATGGGGAGCCCTCCTTTATTTTAAATATTTTTTTTTTTTTTCACAAAATCGGAAAGCGGTTCACAGAATACATCTACCTACCAAGTTTCACATGTACAGTTCTAACAGTTTCGGAATAAAATGGCTGTGACATACGGACGGACGGACAGACAGACAGACGGACAGACATGTCGAAACTATAAGGGTTCCGTTTTTGCCATTTGGCTACGGAACCCTAAAAACATCCCCTCTTTACGTGTCGGAGGAGTAATCTTAAAAAACCTGCATGATATATGTACAAACAAAATGACTTTGTCATGTCTAAATAGTTGTTTTTATTATTTCAAAGAAAAGAACGGAAAAGTAAGCTCATTAGTAGCAAAAATAATACGTTTTATGAATACACAAATTGTAAGCCTTCAATCAAAGCCTGTAGTAAAAGTTACTCTATATATCACGATCCATCAATAAATCTTTCAGTATCTACAGACAAGAATCCAATGCAATAAAGCACGTAGAGCACTATAATAGTGAATACCCCTAAAATGTAGCATTGCTTTAGCACTTTTCCTTTTTCAACCCAATAACTATCACAAGAAGATGCCTAAAGATTCTGTCTGGCTCCTGTCCAGTTTCTTTCTTTCTTTCTCTGATTTTCTTACAGTAACACTTTCCTGAACACCGAATGTATCGAATTCGAGAGAAATTATAATGAGGTCACGTGCCCCACTTTTAAGTGAACTAAATTCAATCGCCTCATAGGAAATTGAATTTGGTTTAGTTTTAAAGTTTGCTCGTCGGTAGAAAATGTTTTTGTAGTTTCTTTTAATTCTGTTTATATTGTAACGAGCAGAGAGTTTTGGATCTTTCTTCTGTTAAGAGTGTACGTGCAGATTTGTTTGTTTAAAATATATGTAAAAAAAATCTTTTTTTGTTTGAAAGGGTATATTTTCTAGTTAGTACCATTGTCATCACGTTGGGATGAGATGATGGAGAAATCGAGGGAACTCTTCAAATATTATAGGCACGCCTATAGCGATTTGGGTATTTTTATAGTACCATGTGCAGTTGGTCTCAAAAAGCACCATTTGGTGAAGTGGAACTGATTATGAAGGCGACAGAGGGCCACCGGAACTAAAGGCGACAGAGGGCCACCGGAACTACTCATTAATAAGTATTTCGTGGGTTGCCATTAGATTATTTTAATATGGTTGCTGGTGGCTGATGATGAAGTACCAAGAGAACTCTGCAAAAATTAACAGCTCTGCATCAGAAAAAGCAATATTTTGTAATAGGCGATAAGTAGTTGACATTTCGGCTTTTGTAACTAGATAAATTACAAACCGACCCACTAAAAAGAAGGCAAATTTTGCTGATGGAAAGTGGCCAGAACGAAGCCTTAGCGCTAACTTAACATAACTTCTAGGTTTTCGTTTTGAATGGCTTTATACCAAATGCATTTTCCTTTGGATATTTCGTTGAAGTATTTCTTCCATTGCTCAAAACAAACATTCTTAAATTTAGAAAAATATTCCCAGTAATCAGCCTTATATGAAATAACATTGCCCGTCACAACTGCCCGTTTCGACAGTC
This sequence comes from Tholera decimalis, assembly GCA_943138885.2. Lineage (NCBI taxonomy): Eukaryota > Metazoa > Arthropoda > Insecta > Lepidoptera > Noctuidae > Tholera > Tholera decimalis. Next base: position 5,168,220 of record OW964552.2, on the reverse strand, counting down.
GGTCAGCTTTTTCATTGCCCCGTAACCCTATGTGCGCTGGAGCCCATTGCAAGACAATTCTTGTCATCTTTGTTGTAGCAATGAATTAGAGTGTCATAGGCTATCGATGTACCTCTACAATCAGAGGCGCACCGAGCCATGTGTTGTAAAGCATTCTTGCTATTGGTAAATATAACTACTTTATTTAGATCTTGACTAATTGAGTAAGTAACAGCTTGATGTATTGCAATGAGTTCCAGAGACATAATGGGCGGACTTAATGCAGCAAAGTATTCTCTACCAGTCAACCTTTGGGATAAAAATTTTTTAGATAGAAGTATCACTACATAGTATAAAACAAAGTTGCTTCCCTGTCTGTCTGTCCCTATGTATGCTTAGATCTTAAAAACTCCGCAACGGATTTTGATGCGACTTTTTCAATAGAGTGATTCCTGAGGAATGTTTTAGTGTATAATAAGTTAAGGTTTTGTGTAGATTCGGGAGCTTTAATCGAAAACGCTGCCAAAACCTTTTGAGTTATAAAAATACAATGTATGGCGGGATTGTTTCTCTTTTATACATCTACAAAAAATTATGCGATGGCATATGTCTATCTCACAAGAATAACCCACAATAACATTTGTTTTCTTTTACAAATTACATTAAAATGATGGGTCATATACGAATCTTTTTTTAACAGTACAGTATTATTCCTTATCCAATTAAATACGTCAGATATGTTGAGGATTTAATATAGATCAAAATTGCTTTTTACACTATATCAATAAAATGAATATCTTATGAGTTATCGCCGTTATATGAGTGTGACAAATTACCGGACGAGAAATTGATTAAGCAAAATCATATATAAGCAAATATAAACTTTATTACCCGAGCTAAGCCGGGCCGGGTCGTTTACAATAATATATTAATGCTTGTTAGTTGTAGTTGCTTCTGCTGCGTAGACCTCGCTTCATTCTGTTTATGTGACGTAGATCCTAAACGGATGAGCTTGACTTTTTCTGTTGTTTCATTATTGGAACGTATTAAGCCAGCGCAGCTTCTTGTAACAGAAAATGAGCATCAACTATGTTCTTGTCACCAGTTAGATAGATAGATAGATACAATATACTTTATTGTACACCAATAATTGAATCACACTTAAATAACAATATTGTAAAAAAAAAATTGGTTACAATGGCGGTCTTATCGCTGAGAGCGATATCTTCCAGACAACCTTTGGAAGGACTTTATGAGCTTTATTTAAAATGGGGAGGGCTATATTAGTGTACTACTGTACAAATATTCATTAATAACGGAAAAACTAATAAAAATACAACAAAAAAATATATACATAAGTACATAAAATAAATAAATATATAATGTGTTCTTTAACATCGTGTGGAGAAAGCAAAGGAATAATCATAAGTTTGAAATAAAATGATTGGCAACCGAGCTTTTAAAAACAGCAAGTGACTGAGCTTGTCTTACTGACACCGGCAATCCATTCCATAACCGAATATAATATAATAATATAATATTCCACAACTTTTCACACAACGCCATCTAGTCCCAAACTAAGCAGAGCTTGTGGTATGAGTACTAGACAACTGATAAACATACATATATATTTCTAAATACATACATATTATAGATAAATTACACCCAGACAAAGAACAAATGACCGTGCTCATCACACAAACATTTGTCCTAGGTGGGAATCGAACCCACGACCTTGCGCACAGCAGTCAGGGCCACTGACCACTATACCAACGGGCCTGTCTTTGTCTGTTCTTGTACTACTTTGTCAATCGTTACAGCAAGTCAGAAGTCGGCAAATCTGACAGTGGTCTTGCTAATGGGTATCGGGTTAACAACAATTATTGTTCTCACTACTACTGAAAACGTACTCCTAGTAAATTTTCCACAGAAACTGTCCGTCTGTCTTGAAATGGTGCTTTCACGGAAATATAGACTACTTTTATCCCGGAATTCCCGTGGAATCGGGATTTATACAGGAAAAACCCTCACACAAACGAAGTCGCGGGCACAGCTAGTTTTAAATATGACCACAGCTTGCACTTTTGGTGAATAACAACACGAAAATGTTACTACAGTAAGACCTATTTATGTTACTGGGACGGGGGTGTCAAGGGACCTAGGACTTTAGCATCACCTTAAAAATGTCATTTGAAACCTTTCTATTTATTTATTTTATTATTTATCATAATTATAATATTTGAGTACAAAGGTACTGCTTATTTCTTAAGAAATTTCTTCCAGCAGACCTGCGAAAGGAGAAGTGAAAAAGAAATGTAGACAATAGTGTGACAAGAAGTGAAATAAATACTAATAATAAAGCTACACATACTTATAATGCAATAAAAATAACATATACTTAAATAAATACATAATGTTAGAATATATAAACATATAATATAAATATATACATAAATAATTAACACAGTTAAGAGGAAAGGTAATGCTCTTTTAATCGACATTTGAATAGAGATATTATTTGTAAATCACGAATTCTAAGTTCTATTTAGAAAACTGGGTCAATGAAAAGCCTCAATAAACGAGAAAAGTACACTATACAACTTTCCGTTAATTTTCAAACGAGTTTACTTATCGGCAGCCGCTCCAGGGTTGTTGGCTCGAGTACCTGACGCCGGCACCGTCAGCTAACCAACCCAAGTGTTCGGCTTCAAAATCTACGTCAAGACCTTTGAAATGCTCTCAACGGTGACAAGACGCTTATTCTATGAATTGGAGGCCCCAATTAAAGTATATTTTTAGGTTCAGAATAAGATATATTTTTATAAGCTTGAGAATGAGAGGTTTTTGAGATATGAGTACCTATAAGTATTCGAAGCTGATATAATTTTCAGCAACGGTGGTCTGGTGGTAACGTGCTCGACTTACGAGTTGTAGATACGATCCCAGGCAGGTATGTACCTGCCATGCAAATTACCTACCCAGAGTAATGTTACTTTGGGTAGGTAATTCAGATAGATAGATATATTCTTTATTGTACACCATAATAGTAAAACAATAAGGACTTTACAAGTAACAAGGTTACAATGGGCGATCTTATCGCTAAAAGCTATCTTTTACAAACAAACTTTGGATGAATTTGACACATAGGAGGAAATAAATACGCGGGTAGTCCACGGTGTACTATTTATCGATATAAAAAATATAATAAAAATAAAAAAAAAATCTCAAAATAACAATTTAAGAAGAGAGATAAAGATCCTTTACCAAGTTTATGTCATCACTATTACTCGGTGAAGAAAAACATTGTGGCGAAACCGGTATGAACTGAGATCGAATGTCCGAAGACATGAGACATCCATAAAAATTGGCCAAGTGCGAGTCGGACTCGCACATGAAGGGTTCCGTGGTAACTATAATAAATATAATATACTTAATATATTTAATTGAAAAAAAGAAACAAAAAACCTTAAAAATTTCTTAAAACTAGCTTATTTACAATTTTTACAACTACGCCAAATAACTTTGTTTTTCATAGTATTTGTATGAATTACAAAGTTATATTTGCGGTTTTAGAAAATATACTGTATCTCAAAAACTGCCGACTCGATCTCATTCAAACCAATTTTGGTTGAAAGTTTACATTAAGATCTACAACATATAGTTTTTTTTAAAATTTTTCACTTCATTATTATAGAAGTTAGAGGGTGGGGGGACACACATTTTACCACTTTGGAAGCGTATATCTTTTAAACGATTTACTTTATAAAAAAGTCATTTTAGAAACCTTAATGTCATTTTTAAAGACCTGTCTATAAATACCACACGTATAGGTTTTTTGAAAAAAAATATTTTCAGTTTCAGTTCCATGTATGGGGAGCCCCCTTTATTTTAAATGTTTTTTAAATTTTCTCTTAAAATCGGAAAGCAGTTCACAGAATACATCTATCTACCAAGTTTTACATGTATAGTCCTAATAGTTTCGGAATAAAATGGCTGTGACATACGGACGGACGGACAGACAGACAGACGGACAGACATGTCGAAACTATAAGGGTTCCGTTTTTTGCCATTCGGCTACGGAACCCTAAAAAGGGCCTGTTTCCCAGTAGGTGGAGTGCTATGTATGGATATGTTGATGTAATGTTAACACATGCTACATAACTAGAATAATTGTACTGCACTACATAAACATGTACTGAGAGATGTAAAAATGTGTACTTTATAGGTACAGCTTTTACATTTACAGAAATGAATTGTTTGAGAAAGGCCAAATTAAAATAAAATTAAAATTTATAAAAAAATAATAATTTAAAAATTTTAGTGGAATAAATAGTATTCTTTAAAAAAAAAATTGTTCTTTCAGTATTCTAAAATTCTCAGCTGTACTCTAACACAGTAAAAATAGTGCCCGATCCACTTGACTTGATTTTTATCGCATTTAGATGTATTATTAGCACAAACCCTATCGTCTTTCAAAAACTTGGTAAAGGATCTTTATCTCTCTTCTTAAATTGTTGTTATTTTGTATGTCTTTATTTTTTTTTAATATTTATATTTATATATATGTTTTGAGAATTTTATTTATTGTTTTTATGTTTATATAGATAAATAGTACACCGTGGACTACCCGCGTATTTATTTTCTGCTGTGTGTCAAATACATCCAAAGGTCTGTAAAAGATCGCTTTTAGCAATAAGACGGCCCATTGTATCACCATTTTTAGTTGTAAAGTCCTTATTGTTTTACTGTTATGGTGTACAATACAGAATATATCTATCTCTCTATCTATTTCAGTATTCGAAAATAAGACAGGAGGAGTTCGTAGCTGAATAATAACAGTCGCACGTGTCAACCTTGCTGAGGTCCATATATGGGTTACCATCTTAACACATCCAAACTTTCTCCGTGCTTTGGAAAGCACGTTATGCCCTTGGATATGGTTTTCATTTGTACATCTTTGACCAGTCGTTACGGGTAATCAAAAGCCAGAAAAACTAATACCAGTCATACTGTACGGTGCACGTACAGAAGCCAGCACATCAAGCTACAACAATCTGTCAAATTTCTTTAAAGGATTAATTTCAACTTTATTGTTAAAGAAATTAGGTTCAAGGTTGATTGGGAAAATTTGACAGTTTCGGGTAGCTTCATGCGCTGGCGTCTGTACATGAATTTTCAAAATATTGCATTTATTTCAAAATATTGGATTGTTGTAAGTTAACTAGTAGGCACGCGCATGTGCACTTTAAGCACGACCTACATTTGACAGTGCATTAACACTTACATTATTCTATGCATCTTTTTAAAAGGTTACTTTGAAATAATTTTACTTTTAACAACTACTGTTCAATTAGACGTGGTTTGGGTCGGTCTACTTGCATTTTCATTTCGTCTCATCCCGTTGTTCACTCATTGACATTTGCATTCCTTTACATAGACATTTGACATCCATTTATGCTAGGGATTCACCCCTACATAATTTTTGGTAGTGTATCTTGTTGAAGTGTTGTTGTTGTTTCAAGTGGTATCTTGTGTTACACAGCTACTGGTTTTTGAAGGTCAGATCGCAGTCGCTCCATGTAAAACACTAGTATTCATCGGCATGCAGTTAGATTGGACAAATGATATTCCTTTTTGTTTTTTGAATACATTGTAGCGACATCTATCTCGCAACATAAAAACTAAACTATATAAATCCTGTATCGCGCAAGCAAAGTTTACCGCACAACTAAATATATAGATAGATATATTCTTTATTGTACAGACGCCATCACATCAAGCTACAACAATCTGTCAAATTTCTTTAATAGATTTTCAACTTTATTGTTAAAAAAGTTAGGTTCAAGGTTGATTGGGAAAATTTGACAGTTTCGGGTAGCTTCATGTGCTGGCGTCTGTACACCATAACAGTAAAACAAAATTATGGACTTAACAATTAAAAAGGGTGATACAATGGGTGGTCTTATCGCTAAAAGCGATCTTTTACAGACAATCACCCGATCACAAACGTCGGGCAGTTACCCACCAGACAAAAACACCTGTCTGGTCGTAGGATCCTCCCTTTTCAATGGGAATACGGGACGTTACATCCTGTTCCGCATATCCCCAAACTGGTGACCCCGACGTGATAATATCTTCTACCTCGGATGCGTATATGGGATCCAGGCTTCCAATAGTGTGATGGTATTTCGTGGCGTCGGTCGTGATGTTCGCGAACTGGCTCTAGCTGCGCAAACCACAACGCTGGTTTTTCACAAATAAAATGGGGGTATTCGCACACCGACGCGATATAAGTCAAACATTATATTAATATTCGAGAATCACTCTCATACTGCCAAACATCCAAACCAATTAACTCCATGCTCAGTATAAAATTTCAAATTAACTGCGAATAACCCAGCGTTTTCCACCCTTGTTTCCTAATACAACTCTACCAAATACAGCTACATCATTCAGCAAAACATTATCAATCAACTGCATCCCTTTGTAACTTAGCTGGGTAATAATACCCTTGGGGCGTCGCTGCCCCATTTCGCCGTACAAATTAGCACCGTATATGTCCAGTACAGTCGTGATAAATTTCGCTTCTCTATCTATTATGTGTGTGAAAGTACTAACAATAATCTGGAACTGACATTCATTGGTAACTTTTTTGACCCCTTAGTTGAAAGCTTTTGGGACAGTAGTGAAATCGTTATTGCCTGATGTGGAAAGGAATATTTTAACAACTGGAATTGGTTTCATGTTCAACGAACCAATAGGTGCCGTACATGATCATTTATGTGAATACTGATCACAGATGAACTCCATACTGAGACTTGTTGACTTTTTTTTTCCGGGTGGGATAATCATCTAATGACTTCTCCTGCTCTGGGTTAAGCTGAAGGGAGTGTCAGACTTCTACTGACTAAAAACCCACCCTGTTCCTTCAGCTACCCTTAAGTTTCGGGGCCGCGGTATCTCGTTAGAACATTCCTGCAATCCCGGCAGGCAATGGCCCTATGGGGCCCCGTCACTGGTGCTGACAGCTCTTTGAGGCGTGCGTGGAGCATGACGCGCCGCCGACCCGGGCGGCCGGGCCTGGTCCTTACCGGAGGGTGCGCTACCCCTATTCGCCGTCCGCAAGCCGGCACCTATGGTGACCGGAAATCAGCTCGGGGGGATTTCCCGCAGAGGCTGGGGCGTGAGGAAGAGTTGCCTCTCCCTCGCGCGTTCGGCCTCCTCTTTCGCTAGCATGACTGCTTCGCAGACGGAGGCGACTACATCCCATTTCCTCTCGTTCCGCACCATGGTCTGAACCAGGGCCGGGCGCGAGAGGTCGCCGTCGCCGATCGCCTCCACGAGGTCACGGCGGTGCTTCGCCCAAGTACACCTCGACCGTATGCTCCACCGTGTCCTCCGGGGAGACTTGATGCCTACTGACTTGATGATGGTATGATTACTGCATACTGAGACTTTAGAAACTTTCGATTTTAGAAAGCCGTCAGTGTAACGACAAACGATATACAAAATAAAATCCAAAATAAGCAGTACTCCATTACGTTACGTCTCATATCAGGGACATGATGATGAGGAAACTTTAGTATTGATCGTCAAATCGTTCTCTATAATTGAGTACAAGGCTTGTACTGTTAGGTCAGGGGCACTTCTTCTCTTCTTCACACAAATCTGTGTCTTTTGTCCTCAATAGAACAAGGTTTGTGCTCTTTTGAGAACTGAAACAGTCTATATGGATATCATAAACGACATTGACCTCTGAGTATGTTTCGGTGTTTCTTCTCAGGGTAGTCAGCAAAGAAACACCGTCTTCATGTAGTTGAAACTACAAAAAAAGGACATGTTAAAGTATTATTTACAACCCGTTTGCAAAATAAATCTCTTTTATCTTTTAAGTAAGTTAATAGAAAATTTGCTTCAGGAATATTAGTTTCCTATATTTATTTTATAAGTGGCAACATTTGCTTAAACAATAGCAACGGAGGACAAAAGAAAAGCTAGCGAAGCAAAATCCTTACAAATTCCTTTAACAGCGCTTATAATGAAATCCTCGACACAATATTATATTCGAAAATAAAGTCTTTAAACGTTCTCTTGTTGAGAATGCATTGTATGTTGTTATTAATTCGCTTTTGTATAATGCAATATACAAGTTTGTACAAAGGGGAGATTAGGAGGCAACGTTGTTTATGTACATGGAGCTTACACTAAGTTAGAAGTTGCAAAGGTGCTCTTTCCTACAGTATTTTGTTATTACGCTATTTTTGTGTATTTGAAACAAAAATCCACGGCTACAGTACTAACAACTAAACTTGAGAAAATTTTACTAATCCCGAGACGATGCGATAGCGTGTCGTATTCCTCGCGCACCTCAAAGAGCGGTGCTGACTGGTCTGTAGATCCCGACAGGGCCAATGCCTTTGTGCAGTGGCGAAAATGTTGCAAGGTACCGCAGCACCGGAACTAAAGGAAAGGGAGGTCACTACTTTCCATTAAAGTCAGACCAGGAGGAGTCATTTGATGATTTCCCCCCCGTTAAACTACTAATATACAGTAATACCCCGGATTTACGCGATAGGTAGGCTAAGAGATAGTCGTGTAAGTCAAATTCGCGTAAGTCGGGGTTCAACCTTGTCTTGTAAATACGTATTATGTGTAGTTTACACTTCAAAGACATTGTTTTTCGTGTCTTGTTGGGTTCAAATGAATATTTTTTAGTCTTCTGAATAACCTAATTAAAGATAAATCAATAATGTGCACTGCGTACGTAAAATAATGCCTCGCGCCGATGAGTGCGGTGATCAAAAAGAAAAACGGCCTATCTCCGAATTTCCGTAAAACAGGATAGCGTAAGTCGGGGTATTACTGTACTAATAATCTAATCTAGTTTACAATCCGTAATAACACATGGAACACACATGCTACTTTGTATCCTAGGAAAATGTGCAAACTTTCCACGCGGGCGAAGACGCGGGCAAGAGTAAGTAGGTTATACAATTACGCGCTTATTCTCTATGTAGAATGTTCAAGACATTTTTTAATTAGGATAAGCTTGCTTGAATCATGCTTCATAGTACGCGATAAAGAATGTCTAAAATGGAACGAGCGAGTCCAGATGCCTGATCACTCTTGCTTAATTACTGACGGGTAATTTGGAAAAATGAGCTTAAAACATATACAAAAATAAATATCTTACGAATGTTTCGTAAAATCCTTTTCACCCCTGTTATTTGTCTGCGAACTTTTAAAAAGCAATTTACTTAGGCGCTGTTCTCAATAAATTATGGAACTCCAATTTGCGGTGACATGACACTTAAGGCGATGTTATCGCTTAAAGTAACTTACAGCTTTTATTACTTAACTCCGTGACCTACGTGTTCGTACGTACGTGTAAGAAGGACAAATTGCCAGCCCGACGACGAGTAATATCGAGTATTGAAAATACTTACTCTGTTCATTGTGTTGTCTCTTTACTGGATGTTTTATTGAAATACTTGGTCGGTGTGCCTATATCGATGTGTTCTTGTAGTTTTAACATTTAAGTTATTTTTGGCTTTGTAGTGTTCGATATGGAAGTCGGTTTCATCTTTTGCATAAAAGTTTTTTTTTATTAATATTAACTTTGTTTTGAATAAATGAGGACTGTAAATGATGACATTCTAATAACAATAGAAATCTTCTTATAAAACGTTTTATGAAGTCACATAGTCATTAATTCGCAATTGTAGGTCACGTTCCCCGCCAGTGTTGAGTGTGTCGTGAGGGTGGCAAAGTAAATTACTTCCCAAACACAAAATAAACACATCAAAAGATCGTAACAATGTTCAAGACGCGGTTAGATTATACGGTTGCCATATCTATCCCCCAATGGTGATTCGTTTCCCTGATTAATTCCACCAAGTTAGACAGGAAAATAATTTCTTTCATTTAGATAAGACTGTATTTTCTTCAACTGTAAGATTAGCATTGGCTGTATTTTTCTCCTGAAAAATACACTCCATTATTATGATCGAGATAATATAGAATAGGAATGAGGAAATGCAAATATCTTAAATATGCTAGTTACTTCTCTGACCTCTTAAGAAGATATTACCGTATAAAATACACTGGCTTATGTAAGAGTTGGAGTGTTCCAAGAGGCCGTTTCATTTCATATTGTTCGAGATAGCAATATAAATGCTTGCCGCGTAGCAGCGTTGTAGACAAAATACAATAACTTCTATATGAATTGAGATTAGGGTGTAATATAAAATATCATTATTTTTATTGGGTGTGTAGGCAAAATTTATTTGCTGCAGAGCATAGAGGGGTGCTGTGTTTCATAATATTTATTGTTTAAAATATTAAGCTGAATATAGCATTGTTATTTCATCGTCATTGTTAAGAAGTTAATTAAAATTTCAGACTTTGTTGTGATCCGATGTAATTACAATACTGTTTTTAAACGAAAATTAAATTTTATACAGAGGACATCAAGCAAGACCCCCAGTGTATAGTCATTTAGGTCAGAAAAGTATTCTTTCTAAAAAAATTTAGTTTAATTCACCCCAAACCATTTATCTTCATACTCCGGATTTTTCGGAACAACCAAGTCGTCTCTCTTATTTAGGCTAAAAGTTTCATGCTCATTAACATCAGCGGGCCGAGTGGGGTAGTTAGCAACAAAAGGCTAAGAGGGTATTCGGATAGCCGGGGTGGCGTTATTTTCTTTTATTGGCACATTGCCAGCGGGAAGTCAGTTGCAGGTCCTTCGAACCGGATCAGAATTTCGATGGCCTGAAAAGACGTCGCGCTTATTATATTAGCAGAGGATAAAGACTTCCTATATTGTTTTGTGAATTGGGGAAGGGAGTCTCGTTATAAGGAAATAATTTTTCAAATTGATGTTTTAATTTCGGTCCTAACGTATTATTTTATGGCAGATAATTTTTTTGTTGTTTTTACTGAGTATCTTTTTGGATTGTTGCTTTTTGATGATTAGTTTCTATTGATTCTTTATTCTATTCAATTGTATCTTCTTTCAAGTTAAAGTAGCCATTAGTTGTTTATTTATTGAAGTTCTAAAACGTTTGGGGTCGAAAGTAATTTAAAGGAACTTTTTTTTAATTACGGATGAAACTGATATTTTATAATGGAAGGAATCTCGGATGTATAAAATAATTTATTAAACAAATTAATGTACAAAGAAACTTTTTTACTGTTTGTACATACAAAGTTCATCGTACAGTTATGTCAGACGTATTTGATTCGTTCGCACTTTTTTAAGTTCACAAAGAGCAATCTAGAACTGAAATGACTATAGACTTTTTAGTGGAAGCGTTTCTAATCCGAAATTCTTACCTTTGAACTCAGCATCGCTATGTTTTAACACTAAAATACCAACAATCAAAACCATATCCGTATTGCAGCAATCTAAAACGTTCCATTTGAACGGTGCAGTGATTAAAATCGCAATATGCGTATATCCACACGTGCGCAACGCAACATGGCAAATTGAAAAACTGGCGGACCAAGCGGTGAACCCTGTGGGATCCTCACTTACTTTGACCACCGTGAAATTAAGTGAAACACAAAGTGAGAAATATTGTTAGTGTCATGACGAATATTTGGTTTCTGTTAAAGACTCTGGAAAAAAATTGGTACCGTATAATCGGCAATTTGAGGTTTCTGGACAAGCTGTCAAATTGTTGTGATTGAAAAAACCCGTATGCTGAATTTTCCTTCCAAACAATATCAGCTTAATGCAATTATAATTCTGTATTAAAATTATTATTTTTGTCGCAAAGAAATAGTTTATTTAATTTATTTATTTATTAAAATAAATTATTTATAGAATTTTACCGTACCTACCTCGCAAAGCAATTTTAGTAAAATCAGAAGAAGTCTTTAGTGATAGTTTTTAGGTTCGTAATATTATTAAGATGTGAATCTTTATGGAATGTCTGTAAATCTAGTTTGAAAACTCGACGCTCGCAAAGCAATTTTAGCAAAATCAGAAGAAGTCTTTAGTGATAGTTTTTAGGTTCGTAATATTATTAAGATGTGAATCTTTATAGAATGTCTGTAAATCTAGTTTGAAAACTCGACGCTCGCAAAGCAATTTTAGTAAAATCAGAAGAAGTCTTTAGTGATAGTTTTTAGGTTCGTAATATTATTAAGATGTGAATCTTTATGGAATATCTGTAAATCTAGTTTGAAAACTCGACGCACCGCGCAAATGTGCATAATTCACAAGTTCCACACGTGCGAGCGGTAAAACTAAACCAACAGTATCTAAGAGAAATCTCAATTCTATTCAAGTCAGACGAAAGTTCAAATTTGAATGATCTTCAAAGTACCATACAGCCTGGAGCTGTTGGCAAACCGTATTCAATCTTGCTACCGTATTTCACGGTTCATTTCAGAATAGCAACTGTGCCTGGTTATCTTTTTTGGATTCAAACGTTTGGAATGAATAGACGCCGTACAGTTGAACTCAAATTGGGTTTTTCAGTTATTTTCAGACATGTGCAGGCTTTTTACGTTTCTGTGAAAGAAGTGAGAAGGTTTTTATAACAGATTTTTATATCTAGTTAGTACTTTATTTATATTCGTTTGAAATCATGTTTCATTCTCTATATAGACGACATTACTTATGTGTTGTATCCACTTATCATGAAACTGTTATGTAATATAAATATAACTATCTGTGCCCTTGACTTGGTCCGGGATGACTTAGGAATTTCGGGATAAAAAGCCAATATGTTGCCCTATAACATTCCTATTTTCCAGTCAAAGTCCCTTTAAAATAGGTCCAGCCGTTCCAAGGATTGGCCTGGAAAAAAGTTAGATACGTACGTGTAAATAATTATAAACACTCACTCAGTTATTTTGAAAATCACAGATAGACGGAATAATTTTGGGAATATATACTTTCATTGTGCGTACAGCTAAGGAGTGGAATTCTCTGTCGGAGTCTGTGTGAGCTTTGGCAAGCGTGCTTCATCTTCGACCATATCATCGCTTACCATCAGGTGAGATGGTGGTCAAGTGCGAGCCTATCAACAATAAAAATTGACCAAGCGAGTCAGACTCGCCCATGAAGGGTTCCGTCATAAGGTTTTTAATAGTGTTTGTATGAATTACAAAGTTATATTTGCGGTTTTATAAAATATGCTGTATCTCAAAAACTGCTGACCCGATCTCGTTCAAACCAATTTTGGTTGAAATTTTACATTAAGATCTACAGCATATTTGTTTTTTCACTCCATTATTATAGTAGTAAGAGGGGGGTCACACATTTTACCACTTTGGATCTTTTAAACGATTAACTTTATGAAAAAGTGGTTTTAGAAACCGCAATGTCATTTTAAATACCTGTCTATAGATACCACACACGCATAGGTTTCAACAAAAAAATATTTTCAGTTTCAGTTCCATGTATCATGTAGCCCCTCTATTTTGAATATTTTTTCTTTTTTTTTGTCTTAAAATCTGTATGCGGTTCATAGAATACATGTATCTACCAAGTTTCACATGTATAGTCCAAATAGTTTCGGAATAAAATTGCTGTGACATACGGATGGACGTACAGACAGACATGACGAAACTATAAGGGTTCCGTTTTTTGCCATTTGGCTACGGAACCCTGAAAAGACACTTCAATTTTATTTTAAATGCATGTAATTATGTACCTAGATATATATTTCACTTGTTATCTTAACGCTGGTTAAGATTAAAAGTCAGTTCTTTACTGGTTTCCTTATAATCTTGAATACGGAAATGAGCTTTAATGAGATTGCCGCGTGGGACAGATTTAGTTGCAGATGATGCAAAATATTTTACATTAACATATATAAAAGCTGCGTCTAGGGTGAACGCGTAGTTATTAGGAACAAGACAGGAGAGATAGCGGGAGACATTAGGTTGGAACACACCTTCGCAATTTATTGTAGTGTCTTAATTGTTATGTATTATAGTGTATAAGTTTTTATTCTAACATTGTCACTGACAGTATCATTAGAACTTAGAACGGCATATTTACCATGTATATCTTTTGTTTCGAGTGTCGATCACAAAAAACGAACGAGAAAGAGGGTAGACCGATTCGTCTGCTCATAAACGTCCACCCGCAATTACTTCAGTTCATCCGTGATCATGGCGCTTGCAACAGTGCCGAAATATCGGAAACTCGAAACAAAAGATTCACATGGTAAATATCCCGTTTTAAGTTCTAATGATATTATAGTGTAGTTGTAGTGTGTGTGTTGTAGTGTTTACAAATAATTGTAATTAATTAATTCGTTTTTTTTTGTTATAGCAGTTTATGCGTATAATATTAATAGTGCATGCAGTGCTCTACTCTAAGTAATATAGAATTTAGATTGAGACGAGTTTGTTTTAGTGTTTTCATTGTTAAAGAGCCAAGAAAAATAAATAAATAAATATTTTTTACGACCGCGTAAGCTTCTCACTCGGACCGAGGAAAAAAGGAGATTTCATGTTGCAGATACTTATAAAGACTCATCGCGTATGAGTATCAAATATGAAATTTGCTCGTATTTTATCGCTCAAAGGGGAATATTGCATCTGAATAATCTAGTATTAATAAATTGTCAGTGTACGATAACTGCAAAGTTTGAAAGAGATTTCACTGGAATATGATCTTAGGAATAATTATGGAAATTGCAGTTTTACTAATTAATTATTTTAATTAAAGCTGCATTAACTATTCTTGTAGCATTAACTGAATATGTGTTGTACCTAAATGAAGTATAGAAGTAATGTTATTTATAACTAAAATTGGTTGGAATATGACCGACCCTTAGAAAATTTATGAAAATAAAAGATTTTCGATAAGAGCAACCAATTCTTTCCTGAAAAGATTTTCATCCGACCTACCATTTAAAAAAAATTCTGGGTGTTTTTTAAAAAAGTAAATAAATTCAAAAGCTCCTAACTCGAAAACGGTGCGTCGTAGGACCATGCTTCTGGGAACCTAAATGGTTTCTATGGTCAAGGTTAAAAATAAATTTTTTTGGTACTCGGAAAATTTTTGTTGTGTTTTATTTTCTGAAAAAAAAAATAACAAAAATTTTCAGAGTACCAAAAAATTTTTTTTAACAAAAAACATTTTCTTTCGTTTTCTTTGCTGCTCATAGTGCCCTAAGCGTAAACTACAACTCCTAAAACTCCGCCCCTGAGACGACCCACTGACAAGTGCTATTTGTTTGCTGTTATTCATCATCTCTTAACCTTCTTTCAACTATGTTCCAGTTAGCATCCAGTCCGACTGACGGAATGCCTATCTTACCTTTATTACTCAGTACCTGGGTAAAATGATACCCCTATGCAAGACCCGTGTCAGATTGTTTGGCTTCCGACTAATCGTATTGACTGTCAAAGATTTACAAATGACTGACGTGACCAACGGGGTTCTTTTTATTGATAATAGGCTCGCGTTTGACCACCATCTCACCTAAAGGTAAGTGACGATGTGGTCGAAGATGGAGCACGCTTGCCTAGAAGTAACCTATTCACTCTTGACTTAAAGACTCCCAGGTTATAGCGATCAGGAAGCATAGACTCTGGCAGGGAATTCCACTCCTTAGCCGTACGCACAGTTAAAGTATTCCAAAAAACGTTTTGTGCGTATGGGTGAGATGCATAACTTTGAAGATCGTACTGCGTGGCTGTCGTTATTTAACCACGTAACCAACCAATTAACACTCCTCCTATATATCCTGACTTCTTATTTTAATTTTTTTTAGTAATTGTTATAAATAAAGAGTCAATCGTCACTCAGACACCATGATGGGTATCTCACTACATTAATCTGAATTGAACTATTTAGATCTTACAATGTTAATGCCTGTACAAGGAATAAATCTTGTATCATAAGAGGAAGAGGTCCATCAACAGTTTTAGGATAAAAGACTTTCACGAGAAAACAATATTTGATACAATAAAGTGTTTACAATATCTTTAAGTCAAGAGGGTATAGGTTACTTCTAGGTAAGCGAGCTTCATCTAGGAAAATATCATCGCTTAACATCACGTCGAAACCGAGGCTACCATCTATAAAAAAATTGTTATAAACCTTGATAACTAAAATACAATTAGTTTAAAAACTAAGATACGGGAAGCGGTGAAGGGGAGGGGGGGGGGAGTAGGATTTGGATATGACCTATCTACATTGCCTCTATTGCTTTGTAATAAACAGTGATCGGAGTAGGTAGATTGATTTTACGTTCTTGCATCATGAATAGTCATAGAATTCAGAACATGGATAAGCCTTTTTTTGGCGTTCTCATTTTGATACTAACGGGGTTGAATCAAATATTGTGAATGCAAAGATTTTTAAAATACTACATTTGAAATTTATAGAATGCGATAGTTAAACGTTTAATATTGTTTTTTTCTTATTTATCAAGTAATAAAGTGAATCTAACTTTTGTGCGTCCATTCGAAACTTACATATGACTAATTTAGTAGTTATTTCTTGCAAGTTTATTATCTGCTGCTTGTAATTATTATATATTATATTCTTTAATATTTTTATAATCCTTAATATTTTTTCGCATTCAGTGCAATAACTTTTTATGAATATGAAAACAGGTAAAAATGAAATAAAAAGCAGTTTATATCAAAATCAACATCTTTATTGATAAAAATATTTTCAATCTTCATTTTCATTAAAAAGACAGCAAAAGAGTTAAACATTTCTTATTCATATTGACATATTCTTCATCCTGCACATTACAATATTTGAAATTACTAAAAAATCTTAATTATTACAAAATTCCGGAATCCCGGAGGCATATCCATATTAATATATACGTGCCAGTTCATTGACCCCAAATTCATCTACCTACTCCGATCACTGTTAATAACATAACATGACATAATCAATCTGTTTTAGATTGATATTATGTTATGTCATGTTATTCCCACTGGGACGCATGCCTCCTCACTACTGCTTTTTCATCGTTACAATCATTTTAAGCATCAATAGTCTACTGGCTAAGGTATCGAACTTATAATCGAAAGGTCGCAAGTTCGAATCCCACCCATTACACTATTGCCGTGAACCGACTCCAGACACAAGCATATTTAAAATTGGAGCGGTTAACAAGATTGCTAGTGATGTGAATTCTACCCAGATTAATAGTTCTCTTTATAAAAAAATACATTTATCTATAGACACTTTTCTATAACCTTATACGAGGAGTTATTTATTTATTTTAAACTGTATGTACAATAGTGTTACATGGGTGGACTTAATGCAGCAAGGCGTTCTCTACTAGTCAACCTTTGGGTAAAAAAAACATTGTGTAGGTATACAAGACAATGGAAAGAAATAATATATATTATAATACTAATAAAATACATGTATATGCCAAAACAATAAACGAATAAATACGGTGCTTTAAAATAGGTTCTGAGCTCATAATAATTATGATGGAGACCAAACTAAGAATAACAATCCCTTAAGTAGTGGTTTCTAATGTAACGCTTAAAAGAAAATTTTGTCTCAACCTTCTTGATGTCAAGCGGTAGCAATTCCCAAAGTTTAATAGTAGAAGTAGTGTAGGGGTTAGATATTAATATTAATTATGTACATAATATATTTAGCACATCCATTTTTCGATACATTTATGTGATAAGTCTTCAAGTAAATCAACCAGGACCAACATTCACCCGCGCCCATTGGCCACGGTACAACATTACCTCAATATTTATCGCCACTGGCAACATTTCCGTCGTCTTCTGCATCCACTTCAAAGACTCAGTACATCTTCAGTTGTTACGCTTTAATATAGTGTTACTAAAGGGAGAACATAAAGGCTCACGCACACGGTAGACATTTTATGAGTTGTAACTGAAAATACTACATGGCTGTGGAGGGATGTTAGTGGACGACAAATTGATTGCTATAAGTTTGTTTTGGTATTCTTAAGTTTTCTTTTTTCATTTTTGATATTTAAAGTAGCAAATACTTAAAAGAACATTTCATCACGTAGCTGTTCGAACAGACTAATATCTGTAATAGTAATTAATCTAAATTACACCTGTTTTGGTTTTTCGTACAAAATAATCTGCGTGTAAATTCAAAATATCTAAGATCAATCAAATACTAATTTTCACAAAGTGACACTTCCAAGTTTCATGCAAACAATATGCATGTCGCTAGATAATATAGGTAAGGTGTTTAGGTATTATTATATTCAGCAACAACTTCTATCAAGTGCATGATGAAATACTAAGATTATGTGGTCATTTTTAGTTACAAGCTACTTCAACATTGCATAAACCTTGTAGCAAAAAACTTTTAACCAAAAAATTTAACCGACTTCCAAAAAACACTGCAAAGTGAAAAATAATTTTCGTCGAGTCGAGTCGGATTAATTTTTTGGTAAAAAGTTTTATTTCACTCTTTTTAGTTGATTGATTTTTAATTTACCTAGTTACAAGAGTTTAAATGTCAACTACTTATGTTCATTTACAAAATATTGCTTTTCTCAATGTTGGGCCGTTAATTGTTGAAGAGTTCTCCTGGTACTTCACCATCAGCTTCACTTCACCATATGCATTGTGACGAGCATATTGTGCGCAATTACCACATTCAAGTAATCGAAGCGGAACACATGAAATACTTGTTTTTCCTACTTATATATTGAGTAGTTCCAGTGGCCATCTGTGGTCCACTTTACAAATGGTGCTTGTCGAATGCAACTACACAAGTTACTATAAAAAATACTCAAATCACTATAGGTGTGCCTATAATATTTGAAGATTTCCCTCGATTTCTCCAGGATCCCATCATCATCATCCCAATATAACACGTTGGCTAAAGCGACTGATTTAGATATCTCGCATCGTATGTCTAAATATAACAAATGTCTTAAAAGTTTATTAGTATGTAGGCCATAATGTATGAAAATGTTATCATTGTTATTTAACTTTTTTAATTTAAATTATTATTAATGTTTTTTTTTTTTTAATTTTCTCATAATTGTTTCTCTTTTCAATATGTTATATGTAAATTTTGTCTATTGATAACCTTGTTAGCTTAGTTGTATTATCATTTTTTGCATGCTGTGGTCTCCTGTAAGTGAGGGAGTACTAGTGTACTCCCTCACTTACGTACGTAATACCTTATATTCATATTTGTCATGTCCTGTGTACATCTTTTGTTGGAGATCCTAATAAGTAAATAAATAAATAAATTAGATCGTGACTTGGTGACAATGGGACTAATTTCAAAGTATACCCTTTCAAACAAAAAAAGAATTTTCCAAATCGGTTCAGCCGTCTTCGAGTAATCGGTGATTATACATAAAAAATAATATACACGTCGAATTGATAACCTACTCCTTTTTTTATCGTCGGTTGAAAAAGGCATTTATCTCAGAAAAGTAGTTAAATTGGAATTCGACCCCAATATAGGTAGTTAGGAAACGGCAAAGCAGATGATGAATATAATTTACTAGTTTGAGGCTAATACCAGGCTAATGTGTGCTAAATTAGCCAGGTCTTAACTGAGTAATTTATTATTTTATATTTCTGTTACTTCATAGCATTGCACACTGCACAGACATTTGTCGTACAAAAGCCGTCGTACATCTAGCTCTCGTAACTTTTCTGCGACAAATCGCAAGTTTAGAGCCCGCCTAAACTTAGCTCGACTCTTATTACAGCTCTACGCTGTGGCTACCTTTACAAACGGTCTTCGTGGTAATTAGTTTTGTACAATTTTAGACTTTAATGCCTCGGTTGTCATCTGTTTGCCTGATAATGGCTTCCTGTGCTAATTTATATGTGGCGAGATATAAATTATGATTATTTAGCTCCGCACTCGGAGTGTTACGTAAGTTTGGGTAATGAAGCCTTTATTTTCTATGTAAGTTTGGAATTAATGACCCGGGGAGAGGTCCATTCTGGCTTCATTTTATTTGATTTAGTTTTGCTGGTTTTAAAGTTTAATTTGTAAAAATTGTTTTGGTTTACTTTGTGTTGTGGATTGAGCTAACTACAAAGAGTTAGCGTAGCTTTTCATTTTGTTTTTAATTTATATATTTTATTTTTATGTTGTATGTGTAACTTGGCTACTTACAGCTGATTAGTAGGACATTATTTTTATCAGTAGGTTTTTTTGCATTTCAATTTAAAGTGTGGTGGGAAACCTCAAAATGCTTTCAATTAATCGATCATGATAAAACCACGTTTAAATTACGACCGTTAAAATGATTACAGCATTGTTAACTGTTACAGTACTTGAGTACGTAATGAGTGCAGCACGTGATTATAATAAATATAACATTACAGTTATTGTAAACTGATCAGTGTGTTTAATATTATTTTTATTTATCATTAAATGATAATTAAATATTATTAAAATATTATTTTATTTATCATTAGATGACTAACACTATAGGCTTTAGAAGCCTGAAAATAAAAGACTTTTTTTATTAAATATTTTATTATGTGTGATTGAAATGATGCATAAATAGAATATAAAAGTGAAATGTTATATTCTGTTTATGCATAAGTTACTTTATGCATAAACATGAGCTGATGGCTAAATAATATAAAAACTTTTTAGTTGGTCTATTTTTAATTTACCTAGTTACAAGAGCCTAAATGTCAACTACTTATAACCTTTTACAAAATATTGCTTTTCCCAATGCTGGGCCGTTAATTGTTGAGGAGTTCTCCTGGTACTTCACCAGCTTCAGCTCTACATCACCATATGCATTGTGACGAACATAAAGTGCTTAACATCCATATTCAAGTAATTGAATCGCAATCCACTCAACACTTATTATTGAGTAGTTTCGGCGGCCATCTGTGGTCTTCATCAGCAGTTCCACTTCCTCAAATGGTACTTTTTGAGAGCAATTGCACAAGTTACTATAATAAATACCCAAAACGTCACAGGTATGCCTATAATATTTGAAGAATTCCCTCGATTTCTCCAGGATCCCATCATCAGATCCTGACGTTTATGAAAATGGGACCAATTTCGAAGTATACCCTTTCAATCAAAAAAAGAATTTTCCAAATCGGTTCAGCCATCTTCGAGTAATCGATGATAATACATTTAAAAAAAATATATACGCGTCGAATTGATAACCTCCTCTTTTTGTCGTCGGTTGAAAAGCCACACGGTTTGATATTTAAGGTTAAGCAACGCTTGCTGAGGTCTGTTCTTGGATGGGTTACCATTGTAACATGTCGTGATTCCTCCGAGTCTAGGAAAACACGTTAACCATTGGCCCCGGCTGTTATTTGTACATCTTTGACTATTGTTATGGGTAGTCAGAAGCCAGGAAGTCTGACGGTCGGCTTCCTAGATGATGACGTAATAAATTTTACTTAAGATTCCGAAGAATTCTATCTAGCCACAAGCTGTTTATTACACCCACAATAAACAATCTATTATAACCTTTCTGAATAAACGAGAATTAAGTGCAAATAAACACAGCCCACCTTATCCGCCTTAAGTCAACTATTCCTATTTTAAGTTAGAAGCGGGTCAGTATTTGAATTTCATATAGCAAGCGATACGGCTTAGCGAGTACGGTGACCGTACGTCTGACTTTTAATGAGACGTGCGCTGGATTGTCCTGGGAGATGAGATTTATATTATAACTAGCTTCCGCCCGCGACTTCGTCCGCGTGGAAAAATAATCCCCCGATTTTGAAACATTCTTCATTAGTGCTCCGCTCCTATTGGTCTTAGCGTGATGATATATAGCCTATAGCCTTCCTCGACAAAAGGGGCTATCTAACACTGAAAGAATTTTTCAAATCAGAACCGTAGTTCCTGAGATTAGCGCGTTCAAGCAAACAAACAAACAAACAAACTCTTCAGCTTTATAATATTAGTATAGATTTGAATTGAAATTTGTACAGTGTAATACTATTTAAATGAGACTAGTAACATACATACATATATTTTACTTTTTTTTAATGTTGAAGAAAATACAGGGCTATTTCTTCATCCAATTTATTACTTACCTTTACATACTGACCCATTGCTCAATTTCTTCCAACGGTCACGAATCTGCGCCTCATCCTTCCAATTCCTTAGGGAACCATCTAGTTCGTCAAAGTAATTCTTCAAAGTGACAAAAAAAACTTATCATGCCAAAATATATATGAACCGCAACTGTCATGTTTGACGTTTATTAGTTATCTTTAGCCATACGTGAAATAATTGAATACATATAAATAGGCATTGAGCCCGCCTTTGTGCATTAAGTGTAAATAAATAAATAAAATTAAATCAAATTCGAAGGGGCCAGGAGAGAAGTAGAGTGCACATTAATCTAACAAATAACCATCAAAATGAACAGCCAGGATGGAAACAATGCTTTTCTTTTACGTGTGGAAATCAGCATGGATGTCCTTTGTCTTGGAGTAGACCGAGGTATCTGTCAGACTCACCGTCTGCTTATTTTTTGCCAACTATGTTGGAAGTGAACCCGAGACCTCGTGCTCCGAAGTCAGACTTGCGACCACTCGACCAACGAGACTACTTTTTTGAGATTTCTTATCTTGTAATCAGTCATTCAGACTATAAACAGATGAGATGATGATGATGAGATGAGGTGCGAGCATTTTATCTTTTATAGCCCTGTTCACATCGGAACCTTGCTCTTTATCTTTGACTGGACCTGGTCTCCATAAATCAAAGATGTATCGCCGCTTTTTAAGCCATGGTTTTGGGAATAGTGAGCTGCTCCGCTAGCTGGTTTGGGTGCCTTGCCAGTCTTAGTTTATATTTGGCTGCGTAAGTCCTAATTTCCTCTCCTTTCATGGGCATGTTCCAGATGTCATACATTTCCCGTGTTTTCATAAACCCGTTCCAACCAATAAATCAATTCACCCATTGGTTTATTGGTTGGAACGAGACTACTATTGACTAAATCAACACGGTGTTTCACTTCTTCACTTCTAGCTGGGGTGCGGTGACTACCATTCTCCACAATAACCCCACCGTAACCTGTTACTTACCTCAACTAAATCATATTCCTAAATCACGAAAATCCCATTTAAATTCAAAATATAACACAATGAATAAAATATTATATCATGTGCAAACACAACTTGGGGCTAGACACGTCCGCTAGCGGATTAAATGTCCGGGTTTTATTAAAATTTATGAGCACCCTACATTTTGATCATTTTATGTGTCTATTATAAGTAGTAAGTTCTATTTAGTGAGATAAAACATCTTTGTTTTCGTATCCCGAATTCGTAGTTTAAAAGTGTGGTTGTATGATTTTATATTATCTTAGTTTGTATACTGTTATATACGGTTGATGCAGTGGTTCAGCAATTGGTTGGGCGAATTGATGCATCTGCGTATCGTGGGTTCGAACCCTGTACTTGAACAAATGTTTGTATGGCCCATTGATAATTGTTCTGGGTGTTGGTGCTAGCGAACCTGGGCAACGTATATAAAAAAATAATTGTAGCATAAAAGATATAATGTATATGCTCAGTGATTAAATGAAAGTTGTAGTACTCCTACAACTTTCATTTAATCACTGAGCATATACATTATATCTTTTCGTTGCCGTTGACGTCACACATAGGAAGGAAACACGTTGAGTTTTCAGGCGTTTATTTCAGTGACAAAGTTTACAGTTGAAGCCGGTAAGATAGGAAAGTACAATATAGGAGCGATTCCACACGGCCAAGTCAACTTTGACGAAGGCGGGGGAAACGCAGTCCCCTCTTATCCAAAAATATATTTTCCCTAAGAATCTTACTATAGACCGACTATCAGAGGAGTCCTGTGAGACCTTTCCAAGTAGGACGAGATCCACAGATGCACCTCGCTGCTTGTTAGGTTTTAGCTTAATTGATTACAATATTTAGTTCGAGGGTCATTCACTAGCGGAGAATCTTAATCGCGAGTTTCAGAAACGTGATGTAAATGCACAGCGTCATCTAGTAGCGGTCGAAGGAACTTTTATAATACACATAGTTGATGACTTCTACTATTAAATTAATCTTAAGTATGATGGTTTGTTACAAAGTTTAATTTTTAGGATTAAATTTGGAACGTTTTTATTAGAAAAAGCACACAGTTGCATATTACAAGGTTTGCGGCTGCCATAATGTTCGAATGAGATACCGCGACCCTGGAACGTAAAGGCAGTTCAAGAAACAGTGTGAGTTTTTAGTCAGTAGAAGTCTGACACACCGCACCACCCAGAGCGAGAGGAGTCATTAGATGATTTCCCACCAACAAAAAAACTAAAAAAAAAAACATCTTACAAGGGCCTCACATACTGAACTATAATGAATATGTTACCCACTATTCCATAATGTTGAAAGTATATAAGCATAATAAAATTAATGTTCTGATTCTCTTCTTGAACTTAAAAATTAAAGGAATAGGATAAACTAATTCCTATTCCTTTCATAGTATGCTTATTACAAATCTGTCTACGTTTTTTAATTTCAAAATCTGTTCATCCTATCAGCTAAATTCTAAGCTGGACTTAGACCACCCCAGTTCACCTCAGAATTCTTTGACCTAGAACGGGTCCAGCACTACTATACACTTAGATGACACTTTCCCAATACTTTGACGTATTGGAAAAAATGCATGACCCAAATTCAAAAGAACTCCAATAAGTGTGTCAACGTTTTCGGCAAAGTTGAACGACAAACTGTGATTGCACGTACCGCACCTCAGGCTATAGCGACTTCGGTTAACTCGATTTTGATACACGACCCTTATGAATTAAACTTTAGGTGAGTACGTTAAATTACTTCCCTATCATATCTAACATAACAAAAATCTCGTAGTTAGGCTGCTTCTGATTAACAGCAGCAGACTAAATTATTTTGTTCGTTAGAAATGTATTTAAGTATTGATTGATTATGAGTATCAGTACAGGAGGAGGAGCTTGTACCTACATATTAATGACTGCACGATCTTAAAGGTTAAGCAATACTTCTCGAGGTCAGTGTCTGGATGCGTGACCATCTTAAATTGGGATTCCTCTGGGCTTCGGAAAGCACGTAAGCCGTTGGTCCCGTTTGGCATTTGGACATCTTTCGCAGTCGTAACGGGTAGTCAGAAGCACGGAATAGATTAATAAGGTTGGAATGATAATGTGGGCGTGGCGAGCGCGCCACATTTATGATACGAAAATCATAGCACGACCGATTAATTCATTCACCGCGTTTAGTGCGCTTCGGAATACTTCGGAACACAGAGCTCTGCTTTAAAATGCCGTGTTGTGCAATTATAACCTGTAAAACAAAAAAGTTAGACCGCAAGTATAGAGCGAGGAGGTATATCTTTCCATCGGTAAGTCGAAAATAACATTTAATAACATTTTTTTTTTTGTAAAAAACAAAAATATTCTGATCACTATGAAATTCCGAAAAACATTAACAACATTATTGCAACGAGTTACAAAAAATATACATTGCCTGATGTGTACTCGCTTAATCAACGCAATGACCAAGTCCGCTTACAATGTACTGCATGCGCGTTGCGTCCTCCACACTTCAACCATTGACGTTTCGTCCCTTGCCCTGATTGGCCGTGATGCACGGCGCATGTTTATTGACAGTGAGTTACAATCAGTAGCAAGCTCTCGATTTAAATGTGTGTAATTTATATGTGGGCGTAATTCGCATACGTAACGGGCCTCTTGCTTGTAGTGGAGCTACAAGAGTCGGAGACAAGCGGTGACACGCGTTCTCATATAAATCAGGAACTATTTCCTTTCTAACCTCTTTTATCTGTTCTGTGGTCAGAAGCCAGAAAATCTCACACCAGTATTGCCAAAGTTTATCGTGTTTCAGCTTCTGAGTTGAGGAAGTCAGTCCCTCTAGTTGTAATAGAAACCAAAGCTTCGATACAAGGTTGGTTAGTATTGAAACAACAAATTGTTTCAAACAACAAAAGTTTATTCAAACAAGGTAAATGAAAACATACAAAAAAAGGGTTATTGCCAGCCAGCTTAAAATTCAGTCGGTGGAACCACAGGTTGTGGGGGGATGGAGATGACCCCAGTACTGTTCTATTATTTTAAAGTTTAAATTTAATTTTGTCTTAAATTACCAAGTAAGTAAGTACTTAATTGAATTAAATATCAAGGTAAAACCTTCCAGTTTAGTGAAAGTGGATTGCTACTAAGTGGCGCCAGGGACTCTAATAGAACGTAGTATCTAATAAATACTACAATATTTAAACTTTTTCTAATGAACATGTATTGTAAATTGTAATAAGACCAATCAATCATAATCATCAATCAAATATAAAACAAGTGTTGGCTATTATATTATTATTTATTTATTTATTTTAATAAATAAATAAATATTAAAATATTAGAATGAGTACCTATAGGTACTCAATCAGCTCTTTTAATTTTAGTAAGTGTTATAAAATTGTATTGTGCTGATTACTTAGTGTAAAGTTGTCTATTTAATTTTACGTAAAGAAAAAATGTTTACCCCTTTTTACGAAAATTGCGTGGACGGGACGTATGATATTTGGCACAGTTAAAGTTGATTTCTAGGATGAGTGCAGACAGCTTTATGTAATAAAATTCAAACTTAAAATAAAACTAAATATAGCCGAATTACGACAGTTGGGCAGCCACTAGTTATAATATTTAAATTACAATCCTTTTGATTTTTTATTTAGGTAACTTGTAATTTAGGTATGTATGTACATGTGTAACATAAGTACATGTTTACTTTGGATGTAAGCTAAGTTGCATCATTTTTAAATAAAGCGGCCCACTTTGACAGACTAATTATTCTTTTGTGCAATGCCATGATTTGAGCCTCAAACGGAAGTTTGCTGTGAAGATTTTTTTACTGTTGATTTATTTGGGTTAAGCCTGTCACACAATTCCTAGCCACTGCATTTCCTGAGAGCCAGGAGCTACAATGTTGATCTCCAGAAAAGTACTGAGTCGTTTTTCTTCTTCTTTTTTTGAGTCGATGCTCAAACATCTTTTGACCAATATGCAGCTACCTGCACAGCTCTTTCATTTCATTTCGTTTCACCCACGAAAGTCACTTCACGTTTGGAAGTCATTTCCAAATTGGTCTCTATAGTTCGTGTCCAGGTGGTAGGTGTTCTTCTGAGTCATTGATGTTGATTTGTATAAAAAAGTCAATAGCATTAAAAACCTCCTTTTCCTTTAAACATCTGTCGAAGAGACCCGCACACCATTCGATTCCCACACAAAATAAAAACGAACAAAATACACGAGTAATTTAAACTTAGTCTCATTTGAAAACCAATTTCGCGCAAAATAAGTTAAAACCACTTCATGGACGAGTTAGATCACTCAGCAAATCGTGGATATCTAAATAGAGTTTAATTCAGACGCGGAGCTCCGAAGCGGTAAAGTAGATTTGTGAATTTGCATCACAAGTCCAATTGAGTTTTTTAAGGAATTGCTGCTTCGAATTTCCTGTTTCCTTTCAGTGGGGGTTTTAAATATTGTTCAAGTTTTGGCTGTTCAGCGGAAACAGAATTCGGTTAAGTTTTGCGTTGTGAAAAGGATGGGAGAATTGGATTTTGGGAAGTTTTTTAGAAGAGCATTAATATTAAACTGTGGTATTCTTATTTACCGTTCCACTGCTTCGTTGGTTTAGTGGTTGCAAGCGCAGCTGCTGAGCATTGAGGTTCCGAGTTCGATTCTCGGGTCGGGCAGATAGTGCTAATGGGTTTTTCTATTAGATATTTCTCAGTAGTAGCCCGTCGGCGGTGTGATACCCCCATGCGTACCTGATCTGTCTGCAGTCGTGTCGGTTTGCCATCCTATCGAGCTGTACGAGTAGAGGAACAGAGAGTACACTTGTACTTGCGCACATTCTTATGCACTTTAATATCTCCTGTTCAGATGGCTATTCTTCGCTAAGATTGGCTGCTGTGGACGAAATCGGTCATAAAGTCTAAGATAAGATAAAATAGTTTATTTTGCAAATATGGGTAGTACAAGAACTTAGTGATAATGTGGTGTAAGGGTACAATGTTGGTTCAGCCGTATTTCACCTGTAGGCATGCAAATGTATAAACAATTAAATTCACAGAGGTAATGTAACTATAAATGAAATTATGAAATTAAATAACAGGAATTATAAATTAAATCTACTTGTCAAAATTAAAACAAAAACTAAACAATAATTACCTATACAAAAAAACAAATGTCTAAATCATAGCATTAAATAAACAATTAAAAAAGTCAAAATATAATGTCAAAATTAAATGTAATAAAATGAATGTCAAAATATATTAGATGTGAATAATTAAATTTACAAATTAAAATTGAATAATAAATTATTATCACAGATGTAAAGTCTATTATTATTATTATCTATTTAGTGTTCGCCGTGTAGTCTCTGTTTTTAAGACGAAACATTCTTTTTTACGGCACTACTGAATGTTTAATGTTAGTGGTTATGGCTAATTAGCGACCCAACCCAGCTTCGTATTTTCTCGGTCTGCGAATTCACATAAAGCGTTAATACATTGTAAAGCTTCCACTAAAATCTATGTATCAATTGGTGGAAGCCGCATGGAAATCGGTTGGGTAGTTTTTGAGCTTATCGCGAATAGTCAGACGCGGCGGACTTTTGTATCAATATGAGTGGAATTTGAACATGTAATATGAGTAGTTATATTATAAGTATCTATGCGTTTTTATACCCGTGTAATGTGATGTGAGCAAGGGATTGTTACTTAATTACTTAGGCAATGATACTTGAGGCAACACGGCAAAACCTTTGTGCTATTTAACGGATGCGTTGGAAATACCTACTTATATATTATTTTTACGCTGAAACATTATATCGTTACTATGTCGTTCACAGCTTTGATTAACTATACGTGGATTAGATCTGTAATTGGTTGTCAAATTTTCATATTATTTCTAGATTAATTTATTTAGCTGTTGATCTCCCATGTAAATTAATAAATATTTTTTTATTATGCTTAATGCGAAAGGTTTATTGATAAGCGACTTGTACAAGATGCATTTACTGCACTGCAACGACAAAGCTAGCTTATTTCGCTCGATAAAGGGAATATCGGTGAGCGGAAAAAATCAGCGTCATATACGTCACTCCGTGCAGGAGCGGTGCGACGTGAATACATCGAGTGTCACCCATGCACTCATGATTGACAAGCAATTGAACGAAATTTTTGGAGGATTTTTGGTCAATTTCGTTCAAATTTTGTATGCGTCCGTGTAGGTTGTAAATTCGTCATGTGCGTGAGTTTTGGACTTGAAATTAATGTGATCGGGATTGGACGGAAACAGAGGGGTGTTATCAGTTATGCGTGTGTATCTGTGTATCTGTCTGTGGTACCGTAGCTTCTAAGCGGGTGAACCGATTTCTATGCGGTTTTTTATGTTAGAAAGCCGGTTTTCCTGCAGTAGTTTTAGACATGTTTTGTCAAAATCGGTTCAGCCATTTACTCGATATGGGCGGTGAAATTAGGGATGATTCATCGGATGTTGTCAAATATACCCAAGTGGGGTATCAAATTAAAGAACACGACGTGTATATTACAATCAGACATGTCTTATAAAAGTCGGTTTAGTTATTTACTAGATATGGGTTGTTAAAGTGGGTATGAATAATTGAATATTGTTAAATATATATAAAAGGGAACGACGCGTACTTTCTTATAAAAGCTGTCCATTCCATGAAATTAGTTAAATTGACAAAAGCAGTGGTAGGTGAAAAATTTAAAACGTTTAAAATAAAAATTAAATTTAAAATAAAAAAAAAATCCTTCACAAAAATACTTATAAGTAGTTTAAGAAAAACCCCTTAAAAATAGTCGCGGCGGGGTATCGCCAATTCAGAATCGATATTTAAAGTTTGTTACATAGCGATACCCCGTCGCGACGTTTATTTATTACATGTATTTTTTTTTTCTTGATCATAGGTTCGCGTTTTACCACAATCTCACCTGAGGGTAAGCGATGATGTGATCGAAGATGAAGCACGCTTATCTAAATACTATAACCGGAAAAAATATTAAATATATTGAAAACATATTTCTTATCAAATTTACAAAACACTGTCGAATAATTTAAAGTAACTACCTACATTTTTGTTAACTGTTGATATTTTAAACATTAGATATTTTATACAATCAGTTTTTTAAACTTAGCTAATTCATAGGTAGGTGTTAGTTGCTTTAGGTATTTAAAACATTAAGTATTTAGATTTTAGGGATTTTGAACTTCGGGATTTTAAACTTCGGTATATGGATCTTCGGGATTTTAATCTTTTGGCTAAATGAACTTTCAGGATTTAAAACTTTCGGCCAAAAAATCATTTGGCGTTTAATTTTTCAGAATTTCTTCCGTAGGTATTTTAAAATATGGTCTTTTAAATTTCGGTATTCTAATACGTACCCTGTAAGACGGACAAATAGAATTGTAAAGTATTACAAACAAACCCGAGAGGTTTATGTGGCATGTTAACGTTCTCTTGATAAATTAAAAAAAATCTAACTTCACTCTTGACTTCTTCACTTTTTGTTCTTTGTGTTGATTTTCTCTGGACTTTTTTTTACAACATAGTATTCGTGGGCTACAGATTCTATACCTAAAATTCAATATTGTTTTTAAAAGGTTTTCAACGAGCCCAATTAAAATCAGACGTCAATATTCTTTTGACACGGCAGGATTTCTAGATATCTTAGTCACCAAATCTTGAGTTTTGAGTCATCAGATTACCATAATTTAAATGATTCAGTTAAATTTTGACTACAGTATCTTTAAGACTTCGCCTTGCTCGTAATAACCTAGGTACTTCAATTATTTTCGATTCTCACTTTATCTCCGAAAAATTAGATAATGCATAATTATTTGCCAACAAGTTGTGTGAAAAACATACTATGGAGAAATTTCCTGTCGTTGTTTAATTTTATAAGATGAGAAACGAATTGTAATTCCGGTATCAGTCAGGTTTTTAATTATGTTGATTTTGAGATTGGTGGCTTTTATCAAAATAGTATTTTTCCCCTTTTACTGTATTAAACTTGCAGTCAATAATATGAAACGGCAAAGTTCTGCTTTGTTCAAAAGTTTTTTCCGACCTAGTTTTGTAGTCTTTGCAACTTTTAAGTTTTATAACTGCCGTTATTAACGTTGAGCACTCTTGTTTTGAAATGATTAATTAAATTGCAGTTTTTCAGTGACAGTTTTTCGTTTTATTTATTCCGGTCATAATCAAAAATATTTAATATCTCATGAGCTGAACACGTAAAGTAAATGTTGTTGGTTTCAGTTTTTTGTCCAGAGACAATGTTGGGCGTCTTCAGGACTGCCAAAGTTTTATCAAAAGGCTGATCAATGGTTTAACAATGAATACAGGGCAAACATTCATTTTTTATCGATTAATTAGTACGTGAAGCAGTCGTAACGGGTAGTCAGAAGCACGGAATAGATGAATAAGGTTGGAATGGTAATGTGAGCGTGGCGAGCGCGCCACATTTATGATACGAAAATCATAGCTCGACGATTAATTCATTCACCGCGTTTAGTGCGCTTCGGAATACTTCGGAACACAGAGCTCTGCTTTAAAATGCCGTGTTGTGCAATTATAACCTGTAAAACAAAAAGTTAGAACGCAAGTATAGAGCGAGGATGTATATCTTTTCATCGGTAAGTCGAAAATAACATTTAATTACAATTTTATTTGTAATAAACATAAAAATATTCTGATCACTATGAAATTTTGAAAAAATATTAACAACATTATTGCAACAAGTTACAAAAAATATACATTGCCTGATGTGTACTCGCTTAATCAACGCAATGACCAAGTCCGCTTACAATGTACTGCATGCGCGTTGCGTCCTCCACACTTCAACCATTGACGTTTCGTCCCTTGCCCTGATTGGCCGTGATGCACGGCGCATGTTTATCGACAGTGAGTTACAATCAGTAGCAAGCTCTCGATTTAAATGTGTGTAATTTATATGTGTGCGTAATTCGCATACGTAACGGGCCTCTTGCTTGTAGTGGAGCTACAAGAGTCGGAGACAAGCGGTGACACGCGTTCTCATACAAATCAGGAACTATTTCCTTTCTAACCTCTTTTATCTGTTCTGTGGTCAGAAGCCAGAAAATCTCACACCAGTATTGCCAAAGTTTATCGTGTTTCAGCTTCTGAGTTGAGGAAGTCAGTCCCTCTAGTTGTAATAGGAACCAAAGCTTCGATACAAGGTTGGTTGGTATTGAAACAACAAACTGTTTCAAACAACAAAAGTTTATTCAAACAAGGTAAATGAAAACATACAAAAAAAGGGTTATTGCCAGCCAGCTTAAAATTCAGTCGGTGGAACCATAGGTTGTGGGGGGATGGAGATGACCCCAGTACTGTTCTATTATTTTAAAGTTTAAATTTAATTTTGTCTTAAATTACCAAGTAAGTAAGTACTTAATTGAATTAAATATCAAGGTAAAACCTTCCAGTTTTGTGAAAGTGGATTATTACTAAAGGGCGCCAGGGACTCTAATAGAACGTAGTATCTATAAATACTAAAATATTTAAACTTTTTCGAATGAACGTGTATTGTAAATTGTAATAAGACCAATCAATCATAATCATCAATAAAATATAAAACAAGTGTTGGCTATTAAAATATTAGAATGAGTGCCTACATATAGGTACTCAATCAGTTCTGTTAATTTTAGTAAGTGTTATAATATATAATTAATATATTATAATAAATTTTTGTGCAATGCCATGATTTAAGCTTCAAAGGGAAGAGTTTGCTGTGAAGATTTTTTTAACTGTTATTTTATTTAGTTTAAACCTGTCACACTATTCCCAGCATTGCATTGTCCGAGGGCCAGGAGCTACAGTGTTGATCTCCAGAAAAGTACTGAGTCGTTTTTCTTCTTCTGGTTTTGAGTCGATGCTCAAACATTTTTGACCAATATGCAGCTACCTGCTCTTTCATTGGCCTTGTTGAGATCCTGCGAGGTGCAGGTGGGCTTGAATGATGGACATGACAAGAGGCTATATCTTATAAAGGGGCGTCACACTGGATTGCGTCTGCGATGGGTCTAAGAAACCCCTATTGGATAGATTATATTTATAACTGGTCAACCTGAGCCCGTAATCGGTTAAGTCATTTCCAGATTAGCCTCTATTGTTCGTGTCCAGGTGTTCTTCTGAGTCATTGAAGTTGATTTGTATAAAAAAATTGCATTAAAAACCTCCTTTTCCTTTAAACATCTATCGAAGAGACCCGCACACCATTCAATTCCCACACAAAATAAAAACGAACAAAATACACGAGTAATTTAAACTTAGTCTCATTTGAAAACCAATTTCGCGCAAAATAAGTTAAAACCACTTCATGGACGAGTTAGATCACTCAGCAAATCGTGGATATCTAAATAGAGTTTAATTCAGACGCGGAGCTCCGAAGCGGTAAAGTAGATTTGTGAATTTGCATCACAAGTCCAATTGAGTTTTTTAAGGAATTGCTGCTTCGAATTTCCTGTTTCCTTTCAGTGGGGATTTTAAATATTGTTCAAGTTTTGGCTGTTCAGCGGAAACAGAATTCGGTTAAGTTTTGCGTTGTGAAAAGGATGGGAGAATTGGAATTTGGGAAGTTTTTTAGAAGAGCATTAATATTAAACTGTGGTATTCTTATTTACCGTTCCACTGCCTCGTTGGTTTTGTGGTTGCAAGCGCAGCTGCTGAGCATTGAGGTTTCGAGTTCAATTCTCGGGTCAGGCTGAAAGTGCTATTGGGTTTTTCTGTTAGAAATTTCTCAGTAGTAGCCCGTAGTCGGAGGTGCGAAACCCCTGTGCTCACCTGATCTGTCTGCAGTCGTATCGGATTGCCGTCCTATCGAGCTGTACGAGTAGAGGAGCAGAGAGTACACTTGTACTTGTGCACATACTTGTGCACTATAATATCTCCTGCGCAGATTGGCTATTCTTCTCTAAGATTTGGCCGCCGTGGACGAAATCGGTCAAAAAGTCTAAGATAAGATAAAATAGTTTATTTTGCAAATATGGGTAGTACAAGAACTTAGTGATAATGTGGTGTAAGGGTACAATGTTGGTTCAGCAATTAAATTCACAGAGGTAATGTAACTATAAATGAAATTATGAAATTAAATAACAGGAATTATAAATTAAATCTACTTGTCAAAATTAAAACAAAAACTAAACAATAATTACCTATACAAAAAAAAAGTCTACATCATAGCATTAAATTAAATTTAAAAAAGTCATAATATAATTCCAAAATTAAATGTAATAAAATGAATGTCAAAATATATTAGATGTGAAAAATTAAATTTACAAATTAAAATTGAATAATAAATTATTATCACAGATGTAAAGTCTATTATTATTATTATCTATTTAGTGTTCGCCATGTAGTCTCTGTTTTTAAGACGAAACATTCTTTTTACGGCACTACTGAAAGTTTAAAGATAGTAGTTAAGACTAATTAGCGACCCAGCCCAGCTTCGCATTTTCTCGGTATGCGAATTCACATTAAAGTGTTATACATTATAGAGTAAAGCTTGCTCAAAACTCTATGTATCAATTGGTGGAAGCCGCATGGAAATCGGTTGGGTAGTTTTTGAGCTTATCGCGAATAGTCAGACGCGGTGGACTTTTGTATCAATATGAGTGGAATTTGAACATGTAATATGAGTAGTTATTAATAGTAATGTGATGTGAGCAAAGGATTGTTACTTAATTACTTAGGCAATGATACTTGAGGCAACACGGCAAAACCTTTGTGCTATTTAACGGATGCGTTGGAATACCTACCTATATATTATTTTTTACGCTGAAACATTATTTCGTTACTATGTCGTTCGCAGCTTTGTTTAACTATACGTGGATTAGATCAGTAATTGGTTGTCAAATTTTCAGATTATTTCTAGATTAATTTATTTAGCTGTTGATCTCCAATATAAACGAATAATTTTTTTTTTCATATATTATTATGCTTAATGCGAAAGGTTTATTGATTAGCGATTGTACAAGATGCATTTACTGCACTGCAACGACAAAGCTAGCTTATTTCGCTCGATAAAGGGAATATCGGAGAGTGGAAAAAATCAGCGTCATATACGTCACTCCGTGCAGGAGCGGTGCGACGTGAATACATCGAGTGTCACCCATGTACTCATGATTGACAAGCAATTGAACGAAATTTTTGGAGAATTTTTGGCCTATTTCGTTCAAATTTTGTATGCGTCCGTGTAGGTTGTAAATTCGTCATGTGCGTGAATTTTGGACTTGAAATTAATGTGATCGGGATTGGACCTCAATGACATTTTTAACCGCCGACGGAAACAGATGGGTGTTATCAGTTAAACGTGTGTATCTGTGTATCTGTCTGTGGCACCGTAGCTTCTAAGCGGGTGAACCGATTTCGATGCGGTTTTTTATGTTAGAAAGCCGGTTTTCCTGCAGTGGTTTTTAGACATGTTTTGTCAAAATCGGTTCAGCCATTTACTCGATATGGGCGGTGAAATTGGGGATGATTCATTGGATGTTGTCAAATATACCCAAGTGGGGTATCAAATTAAAGAACACGACGTGTATATTACAATCAGACATGTCTTATAAAAGTCGGTTTAGTTATTTACTAGATATGGGTTGTTAAAGTGGGTATGAATAATTGAATATGGTTAAATATATATAAAAGGGAACGACGCGTACTTTATTATAAAAGCTGTCCATTCCATGAAATTAGTTAAATTGACAAAAGCAGTGGTAGATGAAAAATTTAAAACGCTTAAAATAAAAATTAAATTAAAATAAAAACAAAATCCTTCAGAAAAAATACTTATTAGTAGTTTAAGAAAAACCCCTTAAAAATAGTCACGGCGGGGTATCGCCAATTCAGAATCGATATTTAAAGTTTGTTACATAGCGATACCCCGTCGCAACGTTTATTTATTACATGTATTTTTTTTTTCTTGATCATAGGTTCGCGTTTGACCACAATCTCACCTGAGGGTAAGCGATGATGTGATCGAAGATGAAGCACGCTTATCTAAATACTATAACCGGAAAAAATATTAAATATATTGAAAACATATTTCTTATCAAATTTACAAAACACTGTCGAATAATTTAAAGTAACTACCTACATTTTTGTTAACTGTTGATATTTTAAACATTAGATATTTTATACAATCAGTTTTTTAAACTTAGCTAATTCATAGGTAGGTGTTAGTTGCTTTAGGTATTTAAAACATTAAGTATTTAGATTTTAGGGATTTTGAACTTCGGGATTTTAAACTTCGGTATATGGATCTTCGGGATTTTAATCTTTTGGCTAAATGAACTTTCAGGATTTAAAACTTTCGGCCAAAAATCATTTGGCGTTTAATTTTTCAGAATTTCTTCCGTAGGTATTTTAAAATATGGTCTTTTAAATTTCGGTATTCTAATACGTACCCTGTAAGACGGACAAATAGAATTGTAAAGTATTACAAACAAACCCGAGAGGTTTATGTGGCATGTTAACGTTCTCTTGATAAATTAAAAAAAATCTAACTTCACTCTTGACTTCTTCACTTTTTGTTCTTTGTGTTGATTTTCTCTGGACTTTTTTTTTACAACATAGTATTCGTGGGCTACAGATTCTATACCTAAAATTCAATATTGTTTTTAAAAGGTTTTCAACGAGCCCAATTAAAATCAGACGTCAATATTCTTTTGACACGGCAGGATTTCTAGATATCTTAGTCACCAAATCTTGAGTTTTGAGTCATCAGATTACCATAATTTAAATGATTCAGTTAAATTTTGACTACAGTATCTTTAAGACTTCGCCTTGCTCGTAATAACCTAGGTACTTCAATTATTTTCGATTCTCACTTTATCTCCGAAAAATTAGATAATGCATAATTATTTGCCAACAAGTTGTGTGAAAAACATACTATGGAGAAATTTCCTGTCGTTGTTTAATTTTATAAGATGAGAAACGAATTGTAATTCCGGTATCAGTCAGGTTTTTAATTATGTTGATTTTGAGATTGGTGGCTTTTATCAAAATAGTATTTTTCCCCTTTTACTGTATTAAACTTGCAGTCAATAATATGAAACGGCAAAGTTCTGCTTTGTTCAAAAGTTTTTTCCGACCTAGTTTTGTAGTCTTTGCAACTTTTAAGTTTTATAACTGCCGTTATTAACGTTGAGCACTCTTGTTTTGAAATGATTAATTAAATTGCAGTTTTTCAGTGACAGTTTTTCGTTTTATTTATTCCGGTCATAATCAAAAATATTTAATATCTCATGAGCTGAACACGTAAAGTAAATGTTGTTGGTTTCAGTTTTTTGTCCAGAGACAATGTTGGGCGTCTTCAGGACTGCCAAAGTTTTATCAAAAGGCTGATCAATGGTTTAACAATGAATACAGGGCAAACATTCATTTTTTATCGATTAATTAGTACGTGAAGCAAATACTTTGACCCCTTTTTCGAAAATTACATGGACGAAAGTGAATGAATTCTGTCACAGTTAACGTTTATAAGAAATAGAAGCTTTAGTATATAGTTGTTTCTTATGGAGGAGAACCGAACAGTGATTTTCAACCGACGACAAAAAGAGGAGGTTATCAATTCGACGCGTATATATATATATATTTTTTTTTTTAATGTATGATCATCGATTACTCGAAGACGGCTGAACCGATTTGGAAAATTCTTTTTTTGATTGAAAGGGTATACTTCGATACTAGTCCCATTTTCATAAACGTCAGGATCTGATGATGGGATCCTGGAGAAATCGAGGGAACTCTTCAAATATTATAGGCACACCTATGTCGTTTTGGGTATTTATTATAGTAACTTGTGCAGTTGCTCTCAAAAAGTACCATTTGAGGAAGTGGAACTGATGATGAAGACCACAGATGGCCACCGAAACTACTCAATTATAAGTATTGAGTGGGTTGCGATTCGATTACTTGAATATGGATGTTACGCACTTTATGCTCGTCACAATGCATATGGTGATGTAGAGCTGATGGTGAAGTACCAGGAGAACTCCTCAACAATTAACGGCCCAGCATTGGGAAAAGCAATATTTTGTAAAAGGTTATAAGTAGTTGATAATTAGGCTCTTGTAACTAGGTAAATTAAAAATAGACCAACTAAAAAGAGTGAAATAAAAACTTTTTACCAAAAAATTAAACCGACTCCCAAAAAACACTGCAAAGTGAAAAATAACTTTAATTTCGGAAGTCGGTGCCAAAAACGAAAATACAAAACTAAAGACACCGACTACCGAAATTAAAGTTATTTTTCACTTTGCAGTGTTTTTTGGGAGTCGGTTTAATTTTTTGGTAAAAAGTTTTTATTTTGACCAATACAATATCCCACAGCTGGGCAAAGATTTACCTCATAGTTTTCCACCCTACTCTGCCTAATCCGCCCTCAACGCCTCCAAGGCGTCCGTCACGCCTGCATTTCCTATGCCTTCCACGGCGTATATTTAAATTACAAAAAAAAAATGGTTCATCGAAAATATTACAACCAGAATGCAATACGTATACGTATTCTTACTGGTAAGTAACTGGTAATGGTAAGAAATATTGAAACAATGATTATTTATTTGTTACTTTTATAAATTATTGATTTACGCAGGTGACCCTTTCGGTGTGGACACGCTCAGTGCAATCTTTGTTGTTATTTTTTGTACGTTTGTAACTCTGTCTCTGTATTGTATGTTCTTGTGTCTGTCTATATTCGAATAAATATCTTTCTGTTCTATTCTTAACATAAAAACTGTCGTTACTGCCTTCACAGATTAATACACGTGAGCATAGACACGCATAAATATATTTCGGTACGTGCGATATAATGAGTAGGTACACACAGGTAGTATTAATTTACTTATTAAATTAATTCTGTTTGACTTACAACCAGATCCGTTAGTATAATAGGTTGAAATAGCTTAATTAACGATGCCGCAGTGAGTACAAACAGCGCTAGGCGGCTAGCAAGTGATGTACAGTTGTGATGTGAAGCTATTTAGGGAATTATTTATAATTAAATAATAAGCATTGCCATTAAAGTGGCAATTCTTCCACTCTTCTGAACTAGAGAAATACTACGACGCCTAAATGTATTTTGTTTTTGTATTTATGTGCGTGCATAGTTAGGTTTAGTAGATGAAAGTAGTATTTGCATGTGTAGACTATCGTGGCCCTAATTAGATCATCGGTCTAGAAACATTTGTGCTAATCGGCCAAACATTGGTCACTATATAGCATTTTCCCGTAGGACATTTATCTTACAAGCTGTGTAGTTCTTATTCTTGGTAATTAATTAACTGATTTTAGTGAAGCTTGGTACACATAGTTAAGATACCTAAGTTTTACTTATTAGTTTAAATAATTTTGTAGAAAGAAAAAAAAAGGTGTCCTACAAAAAAATAAAAATCACTTTTCCTTTATACTTTTTCCAAGATTATATTTGTGCGTAACGTGTCAGTCGTCAGTTTTGAATATCTATTCTCCATTTGAACTTAATGTTTCTTGAAAGCATTTTTCATATTTTTTTTAAAAATTGCAGCTTTTTTAATACTTGGACTACTTAGCCACATTATTGAAAACTGTTGTAAATTTCCAGTATTCGGGAAGTTTGGTTATTCGAAAATAACAACTGTCTTCGCCTGTACATACAAGTGTATGAGCAAGCCAACGAGGAGCGTTTCACGCGAAGTGGCTTCGTACGTCACACAGAACAAACGCCCCGCCCTGTCTTATCGTTATAATACTAGTTTAAACTAGTTCCAGCCGGTTTTGCGAGCCAGGGTTGCCACGTTTATCGACGGCGGCGGCGACCTCTTGCTCCCGGCCCTGGTTCAAACTATGGTGCGGAGCGAGAGGCAATGGGATGTCGTTGCCTCCTTCTGCGAAGCAGACATGCTAGCGAAGGAGGAGGCTGAACGCGTGAGGGAGGGACAGTTATCTTCCTCACGGCCCAGCCGCCGCGAGAAACGTTCCGGGCGTCGGGGATTATGAGCTGATCTCCGGCCACCGTAGACGCGGGTCTGCGGACGGCGAGCAGGGGTAGCTCACCGTCCGGTAAGGACCCAGACACTAGTCGGCGGCGCGTCGTGTTCCACGCGCGCCTCAAAGAGTAGTCAGCATCAGTGACGGGGCCCCATAAGGCCATTGCCTGCCGGGGTTGCTGGAATATTCTAACGGGATACCGCGGCCCCGGAAATTAAAGGGCAGCTGAAGAAACAGGGCGGGTTTTTAGCTTAACCCTGAGCGGGAGAAGTTATTCGAAGATTTCTCCACGCGAAAAAAAAAAGGTTACTCTTATTGGGCATTATAGCTTTGGGTAATGGGGAGGAGAAGTTGGTTTGTTAGGTAGTGGTTTTCGATGACCTACTTTGCTGTAAGGAAATTTGTAACCTTGTCCAATCCAGACTGTTCCTTGCGGCTCTCTTCCGGTGACGCCCTAAGTCGAGGTCTGTACGCTACAGAGGGTGCCCTTAGCGCTATAGTGGCCTAATTTGTACAATATATAGGCATCCGGTTAAGCATCCGACAACATCATAGGTTGTCCTGCGATAGGCCATTCACAAAAAAAAAATAACATTAGTAGGCATTTATGTTAAAACCTGTTTTGATACCAATTTGAGAATTTACTTGATCGTAATAAAATGTTTGTTACACAAAATTTGCAATACAAAACCTTCAATTTTCTTCGGAACGATTTTTAAACTAGTTCATGTTAAATATCTATTCCCATATAATTATGTAAATTTATAGGTCAGTGACAGCCCTACACGAGTACAGTCAGTCTGCACGGTACATACATTTTCGCTGGCGCTGCGTCGAAGTTTGTTGTTCCCAGTTAATTTTCTTTGTGAAAATTCTACTCTTAACTTCATGAGTGTTAATCTTTGAAATTGAAGTTTTAAAGTAAATCTTCTTTGTACCTACGCTATAAGTATGAACTTCTGATGTTACTTACGTGATAGTTGTGCAAAGAAAAATATAACGCTTTAAGTATCTGAGTTTTAAACAAACTACAGTTTCTGTGCAGGAAATAAACATATTCTTTGTGTAAGCTCGCGTTTGTAAGAAAGTCACGTCTAAGCGCCGCTTTTTTAAAGATGGTTAAGGAATATTACGTCGGTAAAGTACACGAAGAATGCAAAGAAAAGTGATAAAGCAACTGAACTATGGTCTTTGCACTTCATTTATTTTGTTCTAAGAAAAAAATACGACATTTAGTACTTTTTAAATTGTTATCAAACTTTTTATATTTTTACCCACAGTCACTCGTGATGTTAAGAGATTATTATTATATAGTAAAGAGTGGGGGTCCCACTACACTCCCTTGTGGTACACCATAAGCAATTTGACGTTCCTCGTAATGGAAGATTTCTTCTCGTTTGGTAAATATATCCACTCTCGAAGTTTCTGTCCTTTGTATGTTCGAAGGTGAAGTACGCGTATCTAGAAGTAACCTATTCAGATTCACTATTGTGTAAGAATATAAAGACTTAAACAAAAATCTCCTTTGTACCTATCAAAGGAATTGACCGCACCTGCGTTAGATATAGATATTCTGTCACCGTTCTATCGATAATGGGGATACGTTGTGCCCGCATTTTTTTCCAGGGGAAATGTCATCAAAGATAATGTCAGATTTCTATTGAATAAAATACCAACCCTGTTTCTTCACCCTGTACCGGGGCCGTGGTATCAGCGGTACCGCAGTATCCTATCACCTACCAACCTAGCAGGACTATGAGCACAAAGTAAAGTGCCTATCTGGGCTCAAACCCCCTGATATATAAGTCGTAAGGCGGACAATTAGGCAATTACTGCTGTCAAATATTGTTAGTCTACTAAAAAACAAACCAGTGTCCACAAACCATGTATATTTGAAGCATTGTCAACTCTGAAACATGTCACAGTCAACTCAAAAAAGGTTTTCAGCAAAAAGTTAACGTAAACTCCAGTAGGTAAATACCTACCTACGCTTTCGGACATTTTCGTTTCGGAGTAAAGTTTCTAGTTTTTCGTTTGGAAAGTTTGGTCTGTGGTCTGGATCGTCTGTTCTTTTTTGGGATACAGGCTAATGCCTGACTTGGCAGTCATTAGGGAATTTTGGACTTTATTAGATTTTCTGTTTGACTGTAACTTGTTAATAATTTACTGTAGCGATAGCAATATCCCCGAGGGAGTTTTTCGTCGGATCATGCCAACTGAAGATTTTGGACGGTTAATTTGATATTCGTTTTTATTACGTTTACGTGTTTATTTATTTTAATAAAAAAGAAGGAAAGATAATAACTTTATTTGCGCTGTCACATTGACCCATACGATAATAAGAGATATTATATAGGAATAAACTAGACTTTATATTTTAGTCTCATTTGCAGTTTTGTCAAATATTTCAATTTGATTGATGTATGCAAAACGTATAATTGCGTGTAAAAATCATCCTTAATAAACGTTAGGTACCTATAAAATATCTATACCATTTTACAACACCGCAATTCCGCAAATATCTAAATATATATAGTCTTTAAGTCAAGAGTGAATAGGTAGTAACCTATTCTTACCTAAAAGTATTTAGGTAAGCGTACTCCATCTTCGACCATATCATCACTAACCATCAGGTGAGATAGTGGTCAAACGCGAACCCATTTTCAATAAAAAAAAATGTAACTTTACTTCCATGTATGCTCTGAAACGTTGCTTCTTGACAAATTTCATTGATATGTATCTTGATTTCAATTTCAACTATATACCTTCACATGTCCCAGAGGTAGACAGACATACGGAGAAAGAGTGATCCTTAGGGGTCTTGGCAGACTGACTGACAGATAAGCTGATAGACCACCGGAGAAAAAGTGATCCTAAGGGGTCTTGGCAGTGACCGACAGACAGACAAAGGGACAAGGAGTGTTCCTATAAGGTTTCCGTATTTGCCTTTTGAGTCTATACTACTATAGATTCAAAGTACTAAAAATTTACATTTCTTTACAATCGTGTCTTGTATTTTCGTGAAGCTGGAACCGGATAACCGGATTACTGTGGCACCTGACTGCGTAACGAAGGAGACTGAACACTAACAAAGTTATACTAAGTCTGCGAGCTAGTGTTTTATTTATTTATTTATTAATGTAGGGAAAATTAACAGTTGCGTATTAAAAAATAACAAAAATGTCTTAAACTGTATACTTCTCTAATACACAACCCACAACATTTTCCTCAGATTACTGTAAACATTTAAATGAATCTATGAGCAGATATTTGCAGAATTGTTCAACCACGGTATTAAACAACAATTATTAACAAACCTTAGCCTAATACATAAAATTTAAGCCATTGTTTTAACAATAGTTTCTTATTTTGTGTATGTGTGGGTAGTTGTGTAGTTTAGTTAGTTTACTAACAAAACAATCTGATGATGTGAATTAGAAATTACTAATTATTATTATTGAAACTAATCCATACTTCCATACTATCCATA
Organism: Tholera decimalis; assembly: GCA_943138885.2. Lineage (NCBI taxonomy): Eukaryota > Metazoa > Arthropoda > Insecta > Lepidoptera > Noctuidae > Tholera > Tholera decimalis. The sequence continues at coordinate 5,124,743 of OW964552.2, read as the reverse complement.
CTTCCGCACTTCCGTACTAATATTATAAATGCGAAAGTAACTCTGTCTGTCTGTCTGTCTGTCTGTTACCTTTTCACGCCTAAACCGCTGAACCGATTGAGCTGAAATTTGGCATGGGAATAGGTTAGGACCCTGGGAAGGACATAGGATAGTTTTTATTCCGGTATTCCCACGGAATCGGGAATGACGCGGGGAAAACCTTCCACGCGAACGAAGTCGCGGGTAAAAGCTAGTATAAAATAAACAAACAAAACTGATATAAAAACTAAACTAAACTTCCGTGACATTCTGCCGATCCTTAAGTATTTTAATGATACTATTTTTATAACTAGTTTTACAGAGGTGTAAAATTTATGAGTTCGATAAGAATGGCGTGGAGTAAGACGCTTATTGTTTAGGCTACATTTTACAGCTCCCATACTGCAGCCCTGGACCACAAGGGCAATTGAAGGTGCAGGTTAGGTGTTTAGTCAGTAAAAGTCTGACACTCCCTTCTACTCCACTCACAGCAGGAGGAGGCATTTGATGCTTTTCGCACGCAGAAAAAAGTAGAAAAATAAGCCTAGTTGAGGGATTACCGAGCCATCAGTTTGTACCAAATTTAAAATTGAATTCAAATTTATTTACCCTCGTCCGTATGTCACTGCTTGGTGCCAACTGAAAACCAGCGCTGTGTGTCTTTCGCGCAGCAAATGCTGAGTTGGTAACCCTTTCGGTGAAGACATGCTCAGCGAAATTCTTAGTGTTATTTTTTTTATGTTTGTAATTTTCTGTTGTTGTGTGTGTTTATCACCGAGTAAATGGTTTTCAATTTCAATTAAAAAAAAATATTTTGATTTTATAATATAGGTACCTACCAAAATTAACAACTTTGTTTTAAAAGTATTGGCATACCAAGTGAGAGTATAACATGGAGGATGTATTGTAATAAAACCATTAATGTATTTTTTGATTGAATGATTAGTATAAATCTTGTTAATTTTAATAATTAAAAAAAATAGCAAAAAATAGATCCGACTTATATATAAAAACACTACAAAGGCAAAAATTACTTTAATTTCGGTAGTCGGTGTCATTTGTTTTGTATTTTCTTTTTTATATAGAAGTCGGTTCTATTTTTTTATTAAATATTTATTTTCACGCTTTTTAGTGGGTCAGTTTGTAATTTATCTAGTTACAAAAGCCAAAATGTCAACTACTTATCACCTTTTACAAAATATTGCTTTTCCCGGTGCAGAGCCGTTAATTTTTGAGGAGTTCTCCTGGTACATCACCATCAGCTCTACTTCACCATATGCATTGTGACGAGCTTAATATCTATATTCAAGTGATCTAATCGCAATCCATGAAATACTTATTATTGAGTAGTGGCCATCTGGGGTCTTCATCATCAGTTCCACTTCCTCAAATGGTGCTTTTCGAGAGCAACTGCACAAGGTACTATAAGATATACCCAAAACGCTATAGGTATGCCTATAATATTTGAAGAGTTCCCTCGATTTCTCCATGATCCCATCATCAGATCCAAACATGACGACAATGGGACCAACTAGAAAGTATATATATATACTGTCAAACAAAAAAAAAAATTCGATGTCGGTCCAGCCATCTGCGAGTAATGAGGTAACAACATACATAAAAAAAACCTCCTCCTTTTTTTGAAGTCGGTAAAAAAGGTTTAGAAGTAAGTACGTGGGGATAGGCGGAAGAAATGAAAAATTTCATACATTGCACAGGGTGTCGATCTACAAATGATAATGTCATAATCTGAATGTTTCTAATTTATCATTTTTTTTTTTATTTTTTGCTTGTTAGCAATAACATACGTAATCAGCCTATAAAGTTTTCACTACTAAGACACTTCTAAAGGGGGCCTATTTATTAGAAAGAATGGGAGAATGTCGCATATTTTAGAATTTTCGGTTATCTATAGGACATGCCAATTTCGTCACGATTTTGACCTTCATTCAGAACTGTTAATGATGATTATTAGAGAAAGTTATATACTTGGGTTCGATCCTACGAGCTACAAGTCGTAAGTCATGCCTGTAATCACTTAGCGACCATTGCTCAATCATAATCTTGTATATTAACTTCATCCAGATTCAACACAATAACCATGGCCTTCCTCAAACTACCCACTCCACGAAAGCATTTATCTCCACCGTGAAGTCTCCCAGCGTTTGACCACAAACTCTAAACTCGTGTATTTCAATACTGAGAGAATCTTACAGCGTTTGGCAAACTATGGCACGTACCTTACCGTTCGCTTTCCTAATGAACTTCCTAAGAGCATTGGGATTCTAACAAACTTAATGTTTTTGTTTGTGTGGAAAATGTTATTCAAATTGCTTGTATGATGAAGTAATATTTGCAGAATCAAGAAGCTCTGGGTAGTGGTACCTCGAATAACATGAAATGGGACATTAGCTGATTGATTTCTAGTAGTTGTAGAAGTTAATCTGGGATAAGTTTTGTTTGATACAAGTTTATGTAAACAGTTTATACGCTTACAAACAAGTAATCAAATTCAATTACATTAGGTTATCAAGTTGTGAAATGGCCATTCCCGTATCTTTAAGGAACATTCCAAGTTTAACTTGACCCTTGACTTCCATAACACAAGTTTGATCTTAGCTTGGGAGTCAGAGGTAATAACTTTTGTGTAAAAAATTATAGTTTAATGTGATGCATTATTACATGATGGCCTATTTATAAGGTTGAAAAACTGTAAACTGGAAATAAAAATATTATTATATTAATATTTTTATTTCCAATATATACATATAAATTGTATTTTTAAATATTCTCTAAAAAAAATTAAAAATGTAAAAATAGTAGCCCACCGGTATCGGGAACAGGGTCCAAGTTACATAGAGTAGCAAGGGCTACATAGAGAGGAACCTCCTGACGATACGCGCCGTGTCGAGGAGTACCGCTTTCTGAAGCAAGCCCTTGATCCAACCGACTAACGAGAGCCTCCTGAGGTGTTGGTCGAGGCTCTTGGCTGTTAAGCCACTGGCTGAGATGACTATCGGTACAAAGATTGCCGAGTTTACATCCCCCATGTCGACAATCTCGTGTGCCAAGTCAAGATACTTGATTTGCTTAAGATACTATATTATTATTATTCCTAGTTTAACTGGGAGGAGCTCGTGGTTAAATAATAACATCCGCACGATTCGATTTACAAGGTTAAACATCTCTTGACGTGTGAAGTTGATCCGTAGGTAGGTTATCATCTTATTATATGGAAATTTCTCCGAGCCTCGGAAAGCACGTTAAGATGTTGCTCCCGGTGCCCGCCGGGGTTGCGGAAATGTACTAACAAGATACCGCGGCCCCGGAACTTACGAGCAGCTGAAGGGACAGGGTGGGTTTTTAGTCAGTAGAAGTCTGACACTCCCTTACGCTTAACCCAGAGCGCGAGGAGTTATTTGATGATTTTCCCAACCAGAAAAAAAAAAAAAAAGATGTTGCTCCCGGTAGCCGTTTGTACATCTTTGACAGTCGTTGTGAGGTAGTCAAAAGCCAGAAAATATGACACCAGTGTTGGGAAAGGGTAACTACATACGTAACTACTACTGGGCTCTATAGCCCAGGTCTGATAAGTAGTCTCTCCATTCAAAATATAGGTACTGTGGAGGTCTGCTATGCGAGCGGCCAGCCTACCGCACTGGCTGGCATAGTTTGAAATGTTTGAATTTAGATCAATTGTAATGTAACGGGGACGTGTGTGTACTCGGGATTTTCAATATAAACGTGGTAGGTTTTATACTTCGTATAATATTATGTTTGTATTGTTATGGAAGATTGCTTTTGCCTAGCTTTTGCCCGCGACTTCGTTCGCGTGGGAGGTTTTTCCCGCGTAATTCCCGATTCCTTGGGAATTCCGTGATAAAAACTATCCTATGTCCTTCCCAAGGTTCTAAACTATTCCCATGCCAAATTTCAGCTCAATCGGTTCAGCGGTTTAGGCGTGAAAAGGTAACAGACAGACAGACAGAGTTACTTTCGCATTTATAATATTAGTATGGATGGATATGGATTATTCTAATTACATTTTCACGTTATTTTAATATTGAGTCTGGTTATGCGGGCGGCATCCCAAGCCGTTCTTTTTCTTGTTAAAAAACAATTTCTTCGCATGTCCAACATTGCGATCTAAATTCAAACATTTCAAACTATGCCAGCCAGTGCGGTAGGCTGGCCGCTCGCATAGCAGACCTGTACAGTACTCAGCTGCCAGTCCCAACATATTTGGAGAAAATTGAGATGATGATTCCTAGTTTAATTTCAGAATCGAACTATTTTTGTATGCCCAAAATCCAAATTTAAATGTAATGTTATGAAAATGATTATTCCCCATTAATGTTATTAGGAATGTAACCTAGTTTAGATTTTTATTATTATTTATTCATTGCAATCAATTTCAATGTTCAATTTTAATTAATTTAAATTTTCAATTTCATTTTTGCATGATGTAAAATATTAATTTATTATTAATGTGATGCAATTATTTATTTGCTTATTTATTACCTATCTAGTGGCGCTCTTTATCATAATTTCTTTTGTTAATATGCGGATAATGTAGTGGGCTGCAATATTGTTCATATTATTTATTATCTTTTCACTGTTTCAACACATATTGTAGCTGTTAATTGTACCTAAATAAATAAAATAAAATAAAAATCAAACACCTGTAATTTTCCGCGATAATATATTTTTTTTCCATAAATAAAAATCACTTTCAGTGTCAAATTCTGCAATTCATGAAATCAATAGTTAGATTTTTAAATAGTGTTCCCGATATTCTACAATGATGCTGTCGTGGACTGATAATATAACATCCACGGCTTCCCTGAACTGTCAAATTTCACGTAATTTTATCTCGTATCTGCAATAACAAAGGGTTGACCAAAACAATTGGTTAATGGTACCCAATCACAGAGCGTTTTGCTTTGTCTACCGGCTCATTGACTAGCCAGGCCTGAAGCTGACAATCAATCATAGATCGTCTAGTTCAAATTGCAGCAGTGCTTACAAATGTAGGAACTATAAATTCCGATGACTGTTACAGACTGTTCTCAGACGTAAAAATGTTAACAACATAGGACACATATTACATCAATTATTTTCTTGTATCGGCTGAGTATACTTGTCGTTTGGATAAATAAAAACAATTGTATCAATTAAATTAGCAATAATACACTCATGATACTGGAGTAAATTCTAGGGTAGGTATTTTTGTTACACAAAAATCGTTTTATGCCGTCTTTTTCATAAGAGATAAAATCTAAATAACGAAATTAGGTTACATTCTTCACAATAGACTTCTATTGTCCTGTTTTCAATTATCACAATTAGTATTAGAGCAGAAAAATCCAAGTTACTCTCGACTTATGATAAAGTAACTAAATATTATACTTGAGTCTACAATACCGTACCAAAAATATGATTATATTTTTTCAGGGTGAAAATCATCGAATTTACATATCGTCTCGCGGTGGTTGGAGCGGAAGCGAATGTAGATAGATAGATAAAACTTTTATTGGTCAACAGAAGACACAACACACAAAAGCACATGAACATAATTATAACACATAAATTACAGAAAAAAAAGAACAGAACAAACGTATACAACCAAAAATATAATAAATGAGAAATAAAAAAAAAAATCTTAAAAATGTAACACGAAACATTGGTGTGGTGTGTGTCTGCAAAATGGGAGTTCAGCTCAGCATGTGACAGGCAAATACGCCTGACGCTGGTATTCTGCTGGATCCCAGTAGCCGTACTTACGGACGTCGAGCAGGTGGCGTATAGTAAAATAATAAAATTAACATTAGAGTAAAGCTAGTGTTCTGGAATTGTTTGTGTAATATTTATGTAATACTTATTATACTGAGGCAGCATTTCCGATACTGGCATTAAACTGATGCTGCGGGAAAATATATTAGAATCAATTTTTAATTCATGATTTTAAATGTCATACTTCTACTGACTAAAAACCCACCCTGTTCCCTCAATTGCCCCTTGCGGTATCTCTTTAACATTCCCGCAACCCGGCAGGTAACGGCTCTATTGGACCCTTTGGTCATTGCTGCTGATTACTCTTTGAAGCGTGCGTGAAACAGGACTCTCCGTTGACACGGGAACAAACGGATCCTAACTTCCATATTTACTAAATAAATAATAAATAAAAAAAATTAAATTAATTTATTGCAGGCACGCAGGCCCATATAAAAGCTAATAATATTTACATTAATTCTATTCTTAACAATATAATTTAATAATAATAAAAATACATCGATTACAAAAAATAGTTAAAACATACAAAATTAAATTAAATTATATACATTATTACCACTACTAACTTATTTATTAATAATCTTACACAATTAACTGACATGCCCGGGTGGAATCCCCGATGATGGTGACAATCAATATATGACTGCATGCAGTCTTATCCAGTGAGCCAGCATCGGGGAGTCCCACCGGTCCACCAGCGCTCGCAGGATGGTGTTGGGACTGAAACAACAAACAAACATGAGACTACGGCTATTAGCAAAAACTGTTGTGACAACAGGCACCATCCGAAGTGCTGGACAATTTCTTAAAACCACACAGCAATCTAGGAAAACATGTCTTCATGCGAAACCTAGCCACACGATGGCTGTTAGTGGAGCAAACAAGAAAACCGCATCAGAATTTCAAATGCCCTTGATCCTTAGCTTTGATGTGGCGAAAAGAATTTGGCTAAACGCGTTCGTTGTGAAGAATGGTCTTAAACGTGGATTTATGTGCGAGATAAAATTGTTTTTGAAGATGCTTTTATCGTTGGTTTGTGCTTGAGCAGATCATGCGTTTAATATCTTGTTTTTGAACATTTGTTTTCTTTTCATAGAGTTTTGAAAGGTTTATGTTTGATGTTGATTGTTTGTTGATGACAGATGTTCTTAGTGCCGTTGTTTAGAAAAAACTTGAAGTTTTCCATCGGGTTATCTATATTTGGTTTTAGTTTTCTTTACACATCGGTTTTATTTTTTGTTTTGGTAAGTCGCAACCTTTTCGGATAATTTTAAGGAAGAAAAAATGTTTGTTATCACAAAATGTTGCATGCACAAAAACTCTTAAATATCAATTAATCATTTGTAAAGGATCGTTTTAGTAGTAGGATTTAAATGATGTTAGTAAGGGCAAAGCTTTTAAGATTAACATTTTAACAAAAGAATGGAAAGACATAAACATGCTTGATGCACGTTGTGGCCGAAGCAACAATGAGCATTATGCTACGCCACGGGCATACCCACAGCACGGTACTGTTTTTCATTGGACGCCTAAAAATAAGAAGTACTGAAACCAAATCTGTTGTTCAGTAATATTAAGTAAAGTAAAATAAATAATACACAATATAAGATGTAGGTAACTTGTAACAAGCATAAAAAAAACTATATTATTATATGCTTATTTGCTTAACTTCAAACTTACTTTATAGTTCTTTGTCCAATCCATACCCACGTGTCCATTTCCTACAAGTAATCTTTTGCAAACAGCACCGCAAAAATGTTGTCTTATTAAACCCACCATGATCATAACAAGACTTGTAAACTGCAAAAACTACCCAACAATGTAATACAAATGTACATACTATAACTGAATATTACTAAGGCTATAAGCAATTCATTTTTATCTTACGTTCAGGCAAAAAGGTCAGGCGCGTTTCAGGTATTTTTATCACGAAATAAGGTTCTACCTTTTACATTAAGGGCGTATACATCTCACGATGTTTCATACTTCAAGGCCTTATTTTTGGAAATTAAAGACATTAAAATCAAATGAGAGCTGTAACACATACCTACCCAAGATATTTATTTATTTATGGTTCAAAAGCAAACGTTATTGGTAAGATTACAATGAATAATACTGCACACCTAATCAATAAAGGTAAACACCGCATGCTTCGGGTTCGACAAATAACAAAGAGAGATAAACAGGTATACAGTAACTCTGAAAAAACTTTTTTGTCGCTGGAAAAATCATGAAATGATACTTCCCGCTCTGAGTGGACCGGAACGGAGCTCACCTTTTTCCTTCCGTTTGCGTTCTGGAGCCGTGGGTATCTATGGGTTGAATATCCCAGCAACCCTGGGATGAGAGTCGTCTTTCCCTTTTCCTCCCTTGCTAGCCCAGCTTCTCGCCTCGCATCATGGTCTGAACCAAGGCCGGGATATACCCAAGATGGACTAAATAGCTAGTAACGTTTTAAAAAGAGTACAAAGATAAAGCAAGAGCAATTTTAAGTTTTTATGTTTAAAAAAACTTTTTGTCAAAAAATTAAACCGACTCCCAAAAAACACTGCAAAGTGAAAAATAACTTTAATTTTGGTAGTCGGTGTCTTTAGTTTTGTTTTTTCGTTTTTGGCACCGACTTCCGAAATTAAAGTTATTTTTCACTTTGCAGTGTTTTTTGGGAGTCGGTTTAATTTTTTGGTAAAAAGTTTTTATTATGTACAAAAATCCCTTACAATCAATAAAGAAAAAAAAATCGGTTGTCTGTAAAGTCGGTTTACTGACGATAGTTGAACGTGACCGTCATAAGAAAATACTGATGGAATGGTTGCATTTTTCAAAAGAAAATTTTAATTTTACATCACTATTACTGCACTTCTCATGACAATGGAAGAATCCTTACACAGTGACGTCATCTCTTAGCGTTTTATGATAGCCTAGTACTTGACTCGTTGAGTCATACATAAATGTCAAAGAATCCCTACACAGAGTGACGTCATCTCTTACCGTTTTATGGTAGCCTAGTACTTGACTCGTTGAGTCATACATAAATGTCAACTTGTAGATCCAATTTGATTTGCTTTGGAACGCCTCAGAGCGAGGTAACGTCGCATGAGTCATGTATTTTCGTGCGTGCAGCCAGCCAGCTTCATCGAATTATAAGACGTTGTCACGTCAAAAGTTTAAAAAAGAAAGAAGTTTAAGAAAACTTAATCGAAAAATAAATATGAGTACAAACATTTCTTGCCAAATTTCATGATTCTAGGTCATCGAGAGATATGCTCTAGATTTTAATTCCCTTGTGTGAACGCAACATATGCGAAATAAACTCCATCACATATTTTGATGGAGTTGAAGTAGTTTGATTTTATCACAGCAGACGCGAGTATTTGAATTACACAATAGTTTGATATCTTTACGTGTTTTTAATACAACAAACAGACACTGGAGTATTAAGTGGTCCTTTAAGGGTTCCGTGTTTTTCTGTTGGAGGTACAGAACCCTAAAACGCCCATGTTCAGGTTATTAAGTCTGTTTTAAATGGCTCATAAATAATCTCAATTGACGCTTAATATTGATATTTTATGCTTTTAGTGTATCTAGTTTAATCTGAAAATATTAGCTGGCGTGTCGTTTCATTCAAGTTACATCTCTCATGAACACTTTTATGGACTGTGAAACATATATTGGAATGGTTGTTAAATTAATAAGTCAAAATATGTTAAATTTATACTTAAATTCCACACTCAGACGCTTATCTACCATCTTGTCGTAACACGGAAAACGTTATTTTACATTTAAGAAAGAAAGCAGAAATAATTATCTGGTACTTGTCACAGAACCCACAAGTTAGAAAAAATAACTTTACCGTTGAATTTTCCCTTTAACATTTAAATAAAAACCCTAAACTACATTTACACGTCTAAAAATATACTAAAATATGGCATCCAGAAATTCGTGCGCATCGCTGTCCACTGGTAATGTGCCCAAAAGACTGGCTGCATTGCCACGTTGTATGGCAATGCTTAACCCTCTGTCCAAGGTAAAAGCCAGCCCTTGGGTCACGCGAAGTGTCAACTAGGCGTCTGGATAGATCTTTAAATAATTTGTGAGCAGTCGGACCCCACGACCCCAAGGTTTCAACCCTAAACGGCTGGAAAATATAACTACCAATAAGGTTAAAAATATCTTAATACAGCAAATAAAAGATACAGTCGTGTGTCTCTCACGGCAGCGCGAAAAATGCCCGGCTCAGTAATATGTCAGATAGCTAGTGCTCCTTTTTTATTCGGTGGAAAAATCATACTATGACTCCTCCAGCTTTAGGTGGAGCGGAAGGGAGTATCAGACTTCTACTGACTAAAAACCCATTCTGTGCCTTCTACTGTCCTAACGGTGTGATATCTCGTTAACACATTCTCGTAACCCTGGAGACAGCTAGTGCCTGATGCTGATTTTCAACCGCACCTATGTTCTCAGCAACAATATAACTATAGAAAATAAAGTAAAATAAAAAACATTATACTTTACTTTGATATACTTACCGTCATGTCGTACTAAGCGCTTTGCCTCTGCATTAATTGTATACACATCCAAGATGCGGAACTCTGCCGGCTTCAGTGTCCCAACCACATATAATCCGTCAGTCTTTAAAGCAGAGTAAACAGGTCTTGCTTGTCTCATCGTAGACCTCATCTATCGCTTACTATTACGCGTGATTGAGGTCAATAGCGAGCTCCTCCATTTCTTTTTAAATACATATATGTATAAACTATTATTTAATGCGTAAATGTCAAAAACTTTTACCATTACCTACGTGGTAATGGTAAAAGTGTTTGACATTTTCAACTTAAAAACATCTATATAAATAATAAAAATAATAATAATGAATCGCCTAAATGTATACGCGAATAATTGGTGTATTTCCGTTGTCCCCATAGTCCGTGTCCCCGTTAAAGGAGACAAAGGGAATTTAATAAAATAATTAAAATTACTTCCCGTTGTCCCCGTACGCTGTCCCCGTTAATTTCTTGTAATATATGCTTTTCAATTTGCGAACGACTGCAACAAATTGAATAATTGTTTTTTTTTGTGTCTATTAATTTCAGGACAAGGCTTGTCTCTCGAAAAATTTGTTAGTTTGTTTCAACGCGCTAATTTTCGAAAGTACTGGGTGGATAGTAGCTTGCACCTTGAGAATGATTATAGGCTGACCCGACTGCAACAAAGGAGGGTTATGTTTTTACCATGACAAAGTGCACGAGAGCGAAGCCCCGCGCGACTAGTTTGTAATAAAAATATAACTTACTAACAGTTGCTCGCGACTTCGTTCGCGTGGGAAGTTTTTCCCGTGTAAATCCCGACTTCGAGGGAATTTTGAAAAATCCCGTCTTAGCGTCTACGTATTAAAAAGAACCCGCATGCAAAATTTGAGAGACCTACTACTTTTAGTTTCTGAGATTTTGTGATTAATCAGTAAGTGGTATTTCGCTTTTATATATGTATATAGATTTTAGACATAAACTCAACATACCGAATCCGTTCACCCCAATAAGAACATTAAAACAATGTCTCCAAAACCTATTAGTTTTACGCAGTGATTCATTTGAAATTCAGATGCGATATCTAGTCCGTTCTGACGCTGCATAAGCTCCGTGGTTCCGCATAGTTTGGACGGTAGGAATACGTTGGATTTGAATTAAAACGCTTCAATACGTGCCGGAGCGAGAATCTGAGGGTTTTTTGAAATTCAGCTCAGTTTCTGAGGTTGGAAAACGGATTTTAAGAACCTTTGTCGTCTTGTATTCTGTTATAATACTGTGGTCTGATCCGGCCCGAAGTGTGTTTTATTTGAATCATAATCCACCATAAGCTTATTTTTTTACAGACATTCAAACACAATTAGGTCGACATTCGAGTAAACGTGCAACTCCATAGTAACGATCTATGACGACGTATTAGCTTGCTTAATATTTAAAACGTCTTAAGTGCGGCATGCATAAAGAAGAGAAATCATTGTTATTTTGACGGTTTCAAACGATTTATCGTCAAAATGATTCAAATTTGTTGATTGTACACTATGAAGAAGGTTTGTTTTTTTTTTATTATTGGATAAACTAAAAAACTAACGATCTTTTATAAAAAATGTTTTATCAATATAAAGATATATTATCAGCAAGTAATTAAAATATCAGCATCCTTTCCATCTTACGTGGGCGAAGTCCGTGGCAAGTGTCTAATAAATAAAAGACAACAGAATTAACTAAACGTCTCAAAAAATGTTTTTGTAAACAACACTGGAAATCATCACATACGCACGTACGTAACAAAGATTCCTATCTCTTCAATCTCCCATAAACGACATTGTTTTGTTTATATTCGACCAAAACAAAAACAAAACAACATCACACCTTTTCTGTATTTAAAAAATAGCGTCTCCCTCGAATCCCTCAGCCCGCCTTAACAAGCACACAAAAGCCACTTGGAAACAGACGTTACATAAATTACAGTATTCCTAGTTGTACTGTGACCGCGATTGTTTCGGTTTTGAAAGCGGTTGGCGCGTTAATTTCAGAACCGTTCTAATTACATGTTGCAGTTGCACCCAGGGGTGGTGGGCTGTAATTAGAATTAATACATTATATTGTCGACCTGAACTTTCTCACTCCTTGGCATAACTCTTACCGATTCCTTCCGTTTTATTCTTTTACGAGATTATTCACGCCAGTTCCTAAGTCCCTACAAATGCTGGTAACTCTTTAATTAGCAACTGTATATATCTGGCTATTTCGTACATATATATACAAGAAATGTTGTATAAAAAACGTGTTGGTAAACATTAATAGATAAAGAAATAAGAAGTCATCTAAGGCAAAGAGGAGCTCGTGGTTAAATAACAAAAGCCGATTGATAAGGCCGATAAATAAAGGTCGATCTTAACATATCAACATTCCTCCGTGTCTTGGAATGCGCCTTAAGCTCTTGGTACTTCGGGCGTCGGGAGTCACAGGGTGACTCCCAGCCACCTCCGGGCGGACCTGCGGGCTGCGAGCAATGGGTAGCTCGCCGCCCGACTGAAATCAGGCCCGTGTAGACGGCGCGTCATGTTCCACGCGCGCCACAAAGAGTGTCAGCAAAATTGTCGGGGCCGTTGCCTGCTAGGGTTGCGGAATAGTTTGAAAGAGTTACCGCAGCCTCGGAACACGAAGGGCATATGATGGAACACGGATAGATTTTAGTCAGTAAAAGTGTCAAACTTTTACTGACTAAAACCCATCCGGTTTTTTCATTTGCCCTTAAATTCTGGAGTCGCGGGTTCTCGTTAAAACATTATCCATTAATTTATTTCATCAAATACGACCAATTGTTTTTTTTCTATTCTCTTTTTAAATACAGTTTAGTTTCCTTCCACCATTAGTGAAATCATGGCATTTTTAATGCGGTTCCATGAACCTTGTAGACTCTTAGAATCGTTTTTGAATAGTAATTTGATTGTTCTGAGTTAATTGATCTATAATGTCCTATCATACCTTGTTGGAAACATTGTGAATATTCATTACGTTTTGAAAAGAGTAATTATTAGAGATGAAACGGATATCCCACCCTCCCGCTTCACCCAGTTCGGGAGGCAGTCATTGGATGATTTCCCATCCTTAAAAATAAAAAGTCCGGACCAAGGGCTTATGCCGTTGGTCCGAACAATCGTTTGTACATGTCGCACCCTTAGTAATATAAGGGCACAACTCAAAAAAGTAGATTTTTGACTACTCGCGTTTCAAGATTCTGGATTCCTACATTACAGAATTTTTTTCATAAAACATGCTTATTATTTAAGTTAGCCAACCGGTAAGCTAGTTAACCAGTTAGTTAACTGGTTAGTTAACCGGTAGCGAATTTAATTTTGAGCCCTTAGCATTTAAAACCTCAGTTTGCAAACATTTTGACTTGATTCCTTATATTACTGAGGGTGCGATGTGTGCTTCGTGATTTTCAAGTCAGAATCCCTATCCATTCAATTCATTTATTCAATAACCATTTTTACATCAAATCTGAATTTCTATAACTAAACATTTATATAAACTATTACTAAACTTTACATCTTTACAATTACATAAATTACATTAAAAACAGAAAAAATAACAATCATAAAAAATAATGTTAAAATTATTTTGTGTCAAGTTCCAATTATTATCAACTTTATATTAAAAAAAATCATCAACAATACCATAAGTGTAACATTACATTCATTAACAAGCATAAAAAAATAATCAAAAAATACTCTATGTCAAATTGCATATTATTGTCTAAATTACAATTAAAAATATCATAAATCAATTCAAAATTCAAATCTAATCAACACAACCCAGTAGATGGATATCACGTCACGATACGCCTTGGCAAGACTGGTGACATAGTTTCTGGCTTCTGACTACTAATAACAAATGTCAAACATTTACAAAATAATAACAGTCGGGACTAATGTTGGTCAATCAACCAGAGACCAATCTCGGCAAGTATTGCTTAACCTCGAAGTTCGACCCGTGCGCCTGTTATTAATTAGCAACGACCCTCCTTCTTGCGTCATTATTTACTATTATTATATTATTATTTATTTATTATTTATTATTATATTATTTATTATTTTAGACATCATTATTTCTCTCACTTATTATCAGAGATCGGAATAGGTAGAGCTGTTTTATGTACTTGCCATAGGTTAGAATAATATGGATAGTCCCCGAGTCCCGGGATTTGGTTTTTAAGTAGTAAAATCATAAAAAAACTATTCTCGCCGTCGTCGGGACTAATGAAAGATTACACTTCCTTTCTGACAGGTAAATATAAGAAGGACGGGATTAAGGATAGTATGATAAATAGATAAACTTGATTCATTAAACCACATATATTTTTCTACGTAACAATTTCTTTTTTTTATTGATAATAGGCTCGCGTTTGACCACCATCTCACCTGATGGTAAGTGATGATGTGGTCAAAGATGGAGCACGCTCAACAACAATCATTTAAACATTTTTATTCTGAAGTTGTACAAAAACATTCACAGTTGTAAAATTTACAACGTTGCTCATGCGCTTATTGGCTTACATAAACCATTTTTATACATATTGACAAAAATAATGAAATTCAATAAAATCATGTAGTATCAGTCGGAATCCCGTGGAATATCTATATTAACATCAATGGTTGCGGTCAATGAACCTAAATAGCTCTACCTATTCCGATCACTGCTTATTATACAGTATGTTAACTAACAGAGGGCGTTCCCGTTAACCCGCAATAGTATAGCATCCATACATGCTAAAAAAATATTACCATTCAAAAACAAAATGTTTTTATTTTTTTTTAATATTAATATATTCACTAATAGTGTTAAACTGATACGTAAAAGAAACACTCTGTACACGCGTACGCATTCATAAATAAATTGCGACATTGTCGTCCTTCAAGTACGCGTGTACAGAGTGTTTCTTTTACGTATCAATTTAATATTAAAAAAAAAACATTTTGTTAGCATTCGAACTAATATTTTTTTGGCATGTATGGATGCTATACTACTGCGGATTAACGGGAACGCCCTCTGTTAGTTAACATACTGTATTTCTCTCGTAGTGTCTTTGGCGGGGTGGAAGGCGTTGTGAACTGTAGAGTCGAGAGCGGTGTGGATCTGATCAGACCAACGTATTGGGCTGTGTCTCCGAGGCCTTTTCCCGTTTACTTTGCCTTACACGATGAGCTTTTCGAGCTTGCCACCGTTTTCCTAGTTTTGTGAGCTAAGTATGCTTTGACTCTGCGTAGACTTAAGGGCAGCTCAAGGAATAGTGTGGGCTTTTAGTCAATAGAAGTCTGACACTCGCTTCCGCTTAACCCAGAACGGGACAAGTCATTCCATGATTTTTCCAACCAGAAAAAAAAACTGCGTCGACACTCGAGCCACAACCATCAACTGATAAAGAAAATAAATTTATTTGTTTATATATTTATGTACACGCATGACACAAAAGAAAAAACATATAAATACAGACAAAAGAGCACAAAGGTGCTGCTTATTTCCTAAGAAATTTCTTCCAGCAGACCTGCGACAGGAGAATTGACGAGGAGATGATAGACACGGTGTGTATAAATACTAATTACGATAAATAAAACATACTTAGCTAATAAATTAAACTATAATGATATAATAAACAAATATATACAAACATAGAGTTAAAATACATATTTATATTAATGCTATAAAAATATATACATATAATAAATATATAAAATTACGGGATTTTAGATAGGTAATGATTTTTGACTAGCTACTAATAAAAAATGTGTAGGTGATGATTATTCAAAGCAGTAATCGCAGCCCTACCCACGGGCACGTCCCGTACATTTTGTTGTCGGGAGCAGCACCGCTATGTTATCCCGTTCTACATACTTCTTCCGTTTATTTACCTTTTATTGTTCTACTTGTACCCATTTTAATGTAACGTTTGAATTTAAGTATTTCCTGTTAATGCTTGTTGCGGGGTTATTATTAGGCTTATTGGTTAATTTATGAGGGATTCTTGTATCGTTTTGTAATTGATGAACTTTTTATCCCGGAATTCCCAAGGTGTCAGGATATACGTGGAAAAGCTCATCGTGTGGTAAGAACCAGGCTCGGGCCGACGTCATGTACCTCGTTAGCCTCAAAGAGCCGTCAGCACAAGTGGAGGGGACCGACAGGGCCATTGCCTGCCAAAGTGACAGGTCCTCTCAAATCTGTTTCTTGTCTTAAAAAGGTACCACCGACAAAACCTACATGGCCCTCATAATTATAATTTGACCATTTCGAATAATAAAGACTTCAAAAGAGACGTTAACCTATATTTTTTTTTTAAGTTTCTTCTCAGAGTAGACAGCTAGGAAACACCGGCGTCATCTACTTTAAATTTTAACTAAAAGAGTAATTTTTAACCAATTTGCAAAATAAATATCGTTAATTTTGACGCTTGTACGCTCGCAGCTCGAGTATGCCGTCTCTATTTGGAACCCGTTTTATAAGAAATATATAGATATGATAGAGAAAGTCCAGCGTAAATTTCTTCGCTCCATGTACTATAGGTGTTACAAAAGGTGTTTGTCATATTCACAATTACTAAATAAATATAATATGTTAACATTAGAATCTAGACGTACATTTTTAGAAGCTAACGTACTGCATGGTATAGTTCATAATTACTTCGATTCCATTGACCTCACAAGTAAGTTATGTTATGTGGTCCCCCGCACTGTGAATAAGCGTAGAGTCCGTGCAGGTACATTGTTCGCAGTAAATACCTGTCGGACTAATTCAGGACTGCGTTGCCCTATTCGTCGTATGGTGGAATCTTATAATAGCAACTTCATTGATATTGATATTTTTGTATGTTCCAAAACGAAATTTAAGTCCAATGTTTTTAAAATCTTATCCAATGCTAATAAGAAATAGTGTAAGTCTTTTATTATTATTAACTTAATACGAGTATATGTCAACTGTTTTAATTATTTATATTAATGAATTGTATGAATGTGTAATTGTATTATAATGATGATATATTATAATGATGTGATGTCAATTTCCTTATTTAACATAATTTCAAGTCTTGTGATAATAACGAATAATCCTAAATTTTAATTTTTAGTTTTTATTAGTTCTTTTTTTAACGTGTATTTCATTTTAAATAATTAATTAATTGTATTGTATTTACTTCATAAGCTATGTTTTTTGTTTGTTTCGTTTTTACTTCAATTTATCTACATATCTGAGTAATGCTAAATCTAGTGGCACTTTTTACCTTATCCTAATATTGTTAACTTGCGGATAATGTAGTGGGCTGCAATATTGTTAATACTTCATATGTATATTATTGTTATTTGTAGACGTTATATATTGTAGCTGTTTATTGTCCCATAATAAATAAATAAAAATAAAAAACTGCGGCCCCCGAATGTAAAGGCAATTGAAAGAATAGGGTTGTGAATTAGTAGAAGTGTTGACACTCCCTCCCGTTTTATCCAGAACGGGAGCAGTCACTTGATTATCTACACACCGAAATGAAAAAAAAAACCTAATAAGTTTTTAAGCTAACATGGTCACTAACAGCATCATTAGAACTTAAAACGGGGTATTTACCATGTGTATTTATTGTTTTGAGTTTCCGATATTTCGGCACTGTTGCAAGCACATCCGTGATTATGGCGCTTGCCAATAATTTGATACGCCTGTTGGTCTAGTGGTCAGTGGCCCTGACTGCTATGCACAAGGTCGTGGGTTCGATTCCCACCCAGGACAAATGTTTGTGTGATGAGCACGATCATTTGTTCTTTGTCTGGGTGTAATTTATCTATAATATGTATGTATTTAGAAATATATATGTATGTTTATCAGTTGTCTAGTACTCATACCACAAGCTCTGCTTAGTTTGGGACTAGATGGCGTTGTGTGAAAGTTGTGGAATACAAAAAAATACACGTGGTAAATATCCCGTTTTTTAAGTTCTAATGATAAAAACCTAGTAAGTCCATAAATGAGACAATAAATGAATTCAGTATAATTACTTGTATTATACATCTTAAGTAAGCAACTGTTTAAATCATTCCGCACTCCCCTCAATTCACTGCTATTTTCAAATGATAACACAAAAGCACGACACTCCCGAAAAACATTCCCATTTAAACCGAATTCACCGTCAGCAAATGCGGCAACAATTTTCTTGAATTCCAAACGTTACTCGATAAAGACTGTAAGAATGTAAACTCTCATACGAAAGAGTGAAAAGGGTATCGAGAGCTGAAACCACCCCACGTTTAGGGAGCGATAACAAAACGGGAATCGAACGCCGAACTAACAGACGTACTCATCGGAATTTCTGATAGGTCTGTCCACTTGGGGATGTGAACGTTGCAGTCGAATGCCAATTTAGTTCCTTTGTTTTTTTTTTATTTTATTTCTGTACCACCCGGATTCGTTGCTACACTTGCTAAATGTTACAATGTGGAAAATAGACAAGCTCTATTTCGCATTCAGGATGCACTTGATGCCGTAAATGGTGGAAGGCATTTTGGGTTGTTGGTTTTAAGGGCTTTTATTTCTAAAAGCGCGAAGAAACGGGATTATTAGACTTCTACTGATTAAAAAACCCTCCCTGTTCCTACATTTGCGTTTCGGGGCCGCGGTATCTTGTTAGAACCCGGGCAGCTGCCGGGGTTGCGGGAATGTTCTACCGAAAACCAAAACCGAGGACGAAACGAGAAACGAGGCCTTAAAAGCACCTGCTTTTAAGGCTTCGTTTCCTGATACGTTCCTTTTTGTTCTGAAAAAGGTATGACAGGAGTAATCAAATTGTTATTTGCAGGTACTATACGAGATTTCATAAAAGAACTCACGCCCACCGGCTGAATATAACAGGAATTGAGAAAATCAAACGATGATAAAAATTGCTTGACGTAGTATCAGTCATTCGCTTTGACCTTTTCTTTTATCGAATTTTGCGGCTCATTTCAGATATTGAGAACTAGATTGTACATATGTTCGAAGTCGGTGATGACATAGTTGGTGCATGTTTAGCGAATGGCCTTCTCAATCAAATCTTTCACCTAAATTAACCTATTATTTGTAGTTGATTTGGATATTATATTGGCGGCTCGTATATACTATGTAGTTAAACAATCAATTTAACTGTTATCTGCTAACAGTGTCATAGACGCACACTGTTATAAGAACATACACCATAAGCTCCATCATCTCATGTAGGTTTTTACTTATGTATTGTATATAAGTGAATAATACACCATGATGACTACCCGCGTATTTATTTTCTCCTGCTGTGTCAAATCCATCCAAAGGTTGTTTGTAAAAGATTGCTTTTAGCGATAAGACCGCCCATTGTAAGACCCTTTAGTTTTTAAGTCCTCATTTAATTGTGTTATGATGTACAATAAAGATTATATCTATCTATCTATAAATATATCTCCTCTGCGGTGCCATATTTATAAATCTGGTCACAACACGAGGTCGCCCTATAATTTTGAAGCTCATAATGTAATTTAATTTTGTACGATATAAATCTAGAGATATATTTGCAGAGTTGGCGCAGTGGCTGACCTGCTGTTCAGCGTGTAGCGAGTTCGATTCCCGCATTATAACGAATGTTTGTATGACCTAATAATAATAGTAGTTCTCTAAATATAATAGTAGTTCTCTAAATATAATAATAGTTCTCGGGTGTTAAAAATGCACTTATAATACAAGAGAAATAGAGTGGGACAATGTTTAAAATAAAGTTTTTCTCCTAAAGTAAACAAAAACAAAACCTCATCATTTCGCTGCACCTCACATACACGTAATACGAGAGTGCAAAAAAACTCACTACGAAGGAGATAATCCCGAAAACAATTTTCTTGAAGAAAATGAACTCTCATTGTGATTCGGTGTAAGGTTTTAGTAGGTATCATCATCTTTCATGTAAATAAAAACTTAGGTTCGTTGAGGCCAACGGTGTCAGGTCGTTGTCCCCAACAACCTCTTGTAATATTCTAAATGAAATTCTTAATGGAAATATGCTGAGATGAAATATGAGTGGTTGCTCGTGGGTACCTACAACTTAATACTCGTATGATTATTTGGAATTCGTGTATATCGTGAAAGCCTTTCACCATATTTTAATTCCACGAAATGGAATAGCGATGTTAGATATAGATACGAATGATATTGATGCAAAAGATTTTTAAAAATCAACAATCGGCCTTCAGCCATAATCAGTTATTTCTGGAACTTAATTGATTGGGTGTGTTAGATATATAAAATAGATCTATAGTATAGATATAAAGAATGTTGTTATTTATTTATTCAGTTATTTATTTATCTTACTTCAAAGATTACATATTTAAATTATGCACTGAGATACACCCCACAATACACCCCACACTAGGATACAGCCTGTGTTGTGAGGTCCAGCGTCACATTTTGCTCTAATTATGTAAAACAAATCCAGTTTATTGTTACAGATTTTTTTGTAGGTAGGTGATTGTGTGTGTGTGTATGTGTGTTGAAGAGTGTGCGTGTGCGAGAGTTTTATAAAAGTAATTAATTATCAATATCGATTTATTATGTATTTAACGATTAATTATGAATTAATGGGTATTACCATGATTGTTAGGTATATTATAGAAATAATTAACAGTTTGTATAGCAATATCAATTTATTAATTTACGGCACGGTTCATAAATGGTCGTTTCCTGTGGAGAAGAACTGGCATGAAACTCCACGGTTACTCTTTTCAAAACATTATTCATTTTCATATAATTATCAATTCATTAGTATTACCACAATGTAGGTACCACCCTTATAACATACAGCTTTATTTACTCTACTAATTATTTACTCCATTACATAACATATAAGTAATGCTATTTATAGAATTAATTAGCAGTTTATATATTAATATTAAATATCAATCCATTAAATCGTCTCACAATTATCAATATTAGTCAGTATTACCACAATGTGGATCTATACGTATACATATTATATTAATTCCACAATCTAATTAGGACAGCAATACAACAACATAATTTTGTAACTATAAATAAATCGTACCTTTAGATGTTTACGCCTTGGTGGTATTTAAGAAACTGAACTAAAATATATTTTTTTATGTGTGTGGCATCTCGCAGGTCAATCTCAGAGGTTGTCGGCTGCTTAACCGGGCTTGCCTGTGGTTGCCTTAATTAATTAATTAATGAAAGCCTTCAGCCAGGGCTTATTATAAAACTTATAATCATATCAAAGGCTAAAATACGGAGCTCCTCCCGCCTTTTTATATCAATTCACAAAACAGCATGTTTCACAAATGTCAGATGATTCAAAATACACACACAGAACGGGTGATTCCTAAGTATCAAATTAGTGTTTTATAAAAAAAATATATATAAAATTTCTAACCTCAATTAATGTAAATATCTTTAGCAAAGTGTAATATTAATTATACATTTATTAATATTTATATACAGGGTGGGCCATGAATTAGTTAACATTTAAATGTAACTTACCGCGCAAACTATTGCCGCGCGGGGCGCGGGCCCGGGCGGGGGAACTAGCTCGCTTCTTGGAAATTTAGTCGCAATGGATCGCTTCACGGGGCCGCAACGCGCTTACTGCGTGAAACAGTTTTATTTAAACAACTTTTCGCTCATTACTGTGAGACGCTTATTTCGCGTTGAATATGGTTTACACGACTTAAGTCAGTTTCCAAGTGCTCCTTTAATAAAGAAATGGGTGAAGAAGTTCGAAGAGACGGGATCTACACTAAATGTGAAACAAACCGGCGGCCCGCGGACTTCTCGGAGCGAAGAGAACGTGCAGCAAGTTTCCGCTTCTGTTCGACGTGATCCAGATTTATCGACACGCAAACGTTCGGCTGAATTAGGATTATCCCGCACATCATTACGCCGTATTTTGAAATTAGATTTGAAATTACATCCATATAAGATCCAGCTAGTGCAAGAACTAAACCCTAATGATTAAAATTTGCGTAAGTCATATGCCGAAACAATGTTAACTCGATTCAGTAATTTTCACAACATCTTATTCTCTGACGAAGCCCATTTCCACCTAAATGGACATGTAAACAAACAGAATTTCAGGTATTGGAGCAGCGAAAATCCTAAAGCTAAACATGAGAGGCCACTTCACTCTCCTAAGGTAACTGTATGGGCTGCAATTTCAGCAAAAGGAATCATCGGACCTTACTTTTTTGAAGATTCTCGAGGCCGTTCAGTTACTTTTAATTCTGCCGAGTATGTGAAAATGTTACGGGAGTTCTTAGCACCGATGCTACTGGAATTTGCTGGCTATAATCGTAACACATGGTTTCAACAAGATGGAGCCACGTGTCTCACATCGAACGAGTCCTTGCCGGTGGTCAAAGACATGTTTCCGGAAAAGCTGATATCCAGACGGGGTGACATCCCATGGCCACCCAGAAGTCCAGATCTATCACCAGCAGACTTCTTTTTATGGGGTTATTTAAAGAGTCGTGTCTACATTGATAAACCGAATACACTGCGTCAACTTAAAGAAAAAATCATCGAAGAGATGTCGGCGATCTCGCGGTCTCTTTGCAAAAGAGTATTCGAAAACTTTAGGACTCGCTTAGATGAGTGCAAAAACCGAAACGGTGGTCATTTAGACGAAATAATTTAAAAAAAAAAAATTACAACTAATTAGCTTTGTCGTAAATAAACGATTTCTAAAATATGTTAAATGGTTTTTTTTTATACGATTTTTCAAATGTTAACTAATTCATGGCCCACCCTGTACTATATATTATATTAATTAGTAATTTAATCTAACAGGTGCGATTCCAATAAACACTGCATGGGTTGGCAGACTTAATTGTTAGTCTTTCCATATTATCCAGGGTTAATTATAAAACACCGTTAACCTCTCAGGACTATGTTACTAACATCATAATCAACAACTTTTGCTCTATGACTTTTAAAAATGCGTCATATTCTAGTTCACCAGATTTTCATACAAAAATAAAAATATTTAAATTGAACGCCCTAAATGTCACGAAGTCTATGCGAAGCAAAAGAAAGCTTTCTTTTGCTTCGCATATGACGAATTTTTTAAAGTCATAGAACAAAAGTTGTTGATTATGATGTTAATAACATAGTCCTGAGAGGTCAACGGTGTTTTACAATTAACCCTGAATATTGCGCAACAATCGCAATTTCTCGAAAGAAACAACAAAAACCTATGAGGCCATAAAAATATCCAGTGCAGGATTGAACTCGCGATACGCAGCGCAGACCATCGCTTAACCACTGCGCCAATCACACGATTGGATATCAGTTCAAGTTCATTTAAGATATTTTTGTAAATCAGCATAATTAGCTTAGCCTTTTCCTAATTATGTTGTGGTTTGTTGCCATTCTTATATAGAACGACTGCTTATACAACGTGTAATTTAAAGGGTATATATATACCAAGTGCACGGTTTCTTTGGATGATAATAAACGATATGGTAAGGGTTTTATAATCCTATGTCTACATGTGTGAAGTATATTCTGGGGGCACAGCAGTGCCCCCGCCAAGTCGAGCAAAAAGCGGCACGGCCGTACCATACTTTTCTCGAACAAATTCAGGCCATTTTCGACCCCGTATAACTTCGTTGTGGATAAAACTAGAAGCCTGAATTTTCAGTAACCAAGCACGCATTGTATCAACACGGTATATTTAAATTTCATTCAATTTGAAGTAGTTTAAGAATTATAACGAGTCAAAGTTTCTTAATTTTGTCACTCACTGACTTACCGATCATCAAAAGTCTAAGGCACTTCTAGCAGACTTAGAAGCTTCAAACTTAGAATAAAATTAGTGTTTAGTATATGAATCAAGGAAAAACTAAAATATTTTTCAATTTCGGTCCAGTTTTCTAGATACATCAACTGCATAAATAACTTTGTAATCCCTTATATTTATATGGGATTACAAAGTTACATTTACAGTTAATTAATCAGTGTACCTGTATATAATTATGTTCAAAGGTAACTTGTAAAATGGTCAACGGAATAAAAAAGCCAGAAAGAGGGCTTTAAGAAAATTCATTGTTGGTATACAAGAAGTAGAAGGTACCGGAAAGGAAAAAGGTAGGACTATCTACAAAAAGAAATGAGATCCCATAAAAAACAATACTTGTCAAAAAACCAAGTATTGTTTTTTATGGGATAGAAATTTAAATACATTGATACCAGAAGCAGAATTTTCAAATTAAGAAGAACGAAGAGAATTATCGTGTTATTCCATGGTTATTGCCAAGTCACGTGGAAAGTTATTAAACCCTCGTAGTGCTGTGACAGGTCTGTTATGATTGGCATTCAAGAAACATATGAAACCGACAATTGGGTATCAATTTTTTGAGTCACTTATTTTGAGCTGAAACTGTGCATAGAGTCTCCATACCAGATGTTGTCTTCAGCCCTTGTGGATAGATATAGGGTTTCCGTTACACGTTGTATAACCTTCGTAACCCGGTATCTGAGTAAAATGATACACGTTGGCAACGACTACGATCAGTAATGACTATCAAAGATGTACCTACAAATGACAGCCGCGGCGAACGATTTAACGTATTTCCCGAAGTACGGAGGATTCCCGATATGTTATGATGGTTATCATCTACGGAATGACCTCAGCAAACGTTTCTTTACTTTCAAAGTTAAGCAGCTGCGATTATTTACCATGCAGCAACGAGCTTCTCACATTTTTGACACTAATTAACACGTTCGCTGACAGTGAGCACTTACCCTGACACCACATTACGACAGTAGAATTTTCCATATTAAATGACAAATCAACGTTGTACTCGTACACAAGCAAATAATATAAAACTACCCACAAAATACTCGTGTTACGGCAGTAAGAAATATGAAATTGCTCATAATAAGACAGTGGATACTGCTCTTCATAATACTTATACGACGTACTCTTAAGGCTTGTATTCATGCCAATAACCTTGACCATTTGGGCGGAGCTAACGACCCCTCTCCGCGCGTCACTCCGCGCAGCTCTCCGCTACCCGCATGCAACAGAAAAGAGAGGCGCGCTCGGCCCGCGCTTGCGCCGCCAGCATGCGTCGTCGCTTCGCCTAGTCTCGGCACAGAGTATCGAAATCACAGAAGGTCAAGTCATCGTGAAAGTTAAATTCATTTTTATTTGTACCGCATCAAAAGTGGTCAAATTTTGTTTTTATTTATTATCTATTGATATAGATGCATTTTAAGTATGTACTGTAGAAACTATACCTCTATTATAGATCAGCCTGGCTCGAAACATGAGGTAAACAACTTGATGTATCTTTTTAACTTAATTATATATAAATAGAAATTAATGGCTAAATGTGTTGCTAAGCGCAAAACTCAGGAATGGCTGGACCAATACGGATTTTTTTTCGAATATTCGTTACAGTCTGAGGAAGGTTTCTATTAAGAGAAAAATGGTAGGTAGGTAGGTAAGGTAGGTATGTAGGTAGGAACTTAGAGTAAGGTAGATAGGTAGTATAATTATTACTAGTGTATGTCATATTATTTGTTACATTTTTTATAAACAAATAGATTATAACTAAAATTCACTGAAATTTAACTTTCTTTCACCAAGTATTTTTATTCTTTTGGTTGGTTGAACTTCTTCATCCTCATTTATTTCTCCGTGTTCACATATATTTATTTTTAGAAATTTTGATAGCCATATAAAATCTTGTTCTATGTTTTCTTTTCGTCCTTCTTCGTTCTCGTTTTCTTCATTTTTCTCATCAATCTATTTTT
The DNA here is from genome assembly GCA_943138885.2 of Tholera decimalis. NCBI lineage: Eukaryota > Metazoa > Arthropoda > Insecta > Lepidoptera > Noctuidae > Tholera > Tholera decimalis. The sequence goes on along the minus strand of OW964552.2, from coordinate 5,098,596 downwards.
CTTTCCTTAGTTCTATTTCCTTCTCTTTGTCGTTTTCTTCTTTCTCTTGTACATTATCTTAACTCTATCTCTCTATCTCAAATGGCGGCTTCGTCCGTACGAAGAGAAACCGGTGCATATCGGCTCAAGCCAGGCCTCGCTCAGACGAAGCGCACACACGCGCCTTGCTTGTAGTAGTGTACCTATCATAGCGCAGTTGTATGAAGCTTACCCTCTGTCCGTTTACTCTGTGCTATCTACTTTTATGCGAGGTAAGTAAAGCGATAGTTTATAATGAAATATGTAGATAAAACTTTAAACTTACCTTGATAATAAATGTATACCCTTTTGTTTGTAATATTTTTTTAGACCTCTCTTCATTCGTTTCTGCTTATTCCCATGTTTTACAAACTAAATTTAAACACTACTAAAACTGTAAAATACTATGAGTTTATAACACTAACACTACTTATAGATACATAGAATACTCTTTAACTTATAAACAAGAATCAGAAATAAAACTTTTTGACGAATCGAAAGTCGGCTCTATTTTTTGATAATAAGTTTTATTTCACGCTTTTTAGTGGGTCGGTTTTATTTTTATTTTTGTAATTTATTGTAAAACGCTACAAAGGCAAAAATAACTTTAATTTCGGAAGGCGGTGTCAAAAAAAAAAGAAAATCAAAACAAATGACACCGACTACCGAAATTAAAGTTATTTTTGCCTTTGTAGTGTTTTTATATAGAAGTCGGTTCTATTTTTTACTAAAAACTTTTTTTCACGCTTTTTATTGGGTCGGTTTGTAATTTATCTAGTTACAAAAGCCAAAATGTCAACTACTTATCACCTTTTACAAAATATTGCTTTTCCCGGTGCAGAGCCGTTAATTTTTGAGGAGTTCTCCTGGTACATCACTATCAGCTCTACTTCACCATATGCATTGTGACGAGCATAAAGTGCATCAAGTAATCTAATTGCAATCCACGAAATACTTATTATTGAGTAGTTTCGATGGCCATCTGGGGTCTTCGTCATCAGTTCCACTTCCTCAAATGGTGCTTTTCGAGAGAAACTAAACAGGGTACTATAAGGAATACCCAAAACGCTATAGTTATGCCTATAATATTTGAAGAGTTCCCTCGATTTCTCCATAATTTCATCATCAGATCCAAACGTGACGACAATAGAACTAACTAGAATGTATATTCTTTCAAACAAAAAAAGAATTTTCCAAATCGGTCCAGCCATCTGCGAGTAATGAAGTAACATCATAAAAAAAAGTTCAAGACGGATTGAGAACCTCCTCCTTTTTCTAAAGTCGGTTAAAAAGCTATTCCACTATTTACAAAATTAATTTTTGCAGTAATATTTTACGATATTATTTCGTAGTGCTTGAGCTCTCGCAACGCGACGTACCTCCACCTAGCAACATGATGCGCCCCGCACTGAATTTGTGGACGAGTGCGGGGGTGATGTAAACGCAGTCTTTAATTGGACGCATTTTTAATTTATTGTAATAAAAATAATACATATTTGTAAAAAGTAACAAAACCAAATTATTTTCTTTTGTATTGCAAAGCAGTAGTATATTTTTTTATACTCTTTTGATAAGAAATTAAGGAGTAAAATGGTTTCATCTCAATGATTTGGAGGTGATTTGGCTTTTTTTTTTCTTATTTTGTGATACCGATAGAAAAATTGTGGCTAAACCAAATTACGGTTCATATCATGTAGATTACTAACAATTTTTTTCAGATGTAATTTCTCTGTAATTGCCGACGAAAAGTTGCTTCATCTGAATGCTTTTTTCAAGCTTTTTTCGAGAGAGCAGCCTTAAAAATAAGTGGCCCGTCCTTCGACGTACTGTCATAACGCACTATTTTAAATTTAATTTACCGCCTAACGACGTACTGTCAGCGAACGTGTTAAACTATAAATATAGGAATGCTGCTTAAGTTATGGGTGCATTTTCATATAATGTATACAGCGTATTGAAAAAACTGATTATTTTTAACACGCTTTTATTAGGTCGACCTGTATGTAACTAACTATGTAATGAAATCTAAGGTAACTAATTTAACCATCTTCCAAGGGTCGTAGCGTAATGAAAATTGGCAGCTGTATGTAGTTCTGATGACAATACAATAATATGGTACTATCAAACTGATCTGATGATGGAGCCGGAAGATATGAACTGGAACTTCATGATGGAAAATCGTATCATAACTGTTTTGGATTTCTTAGAAAAGTCTTGTAATGAACTTTGAACACGATTAGGTTTCAAGGTCTGATGATGAAGCTGGAAGATAGGCACTGGCATTCCATGATGGAATATCGTATCATAGTCGTATTTGCACTTGTTAGAAAGGCCATATAATGGACTTTGAACACGATCAGGTTTCAAGGTTATAACAAACCTAAAAACCTAGAAAATCTGTTATCGGTTTTCTTAATCTTTTTTAATTACCGCTTAATCACTCACACATGTCACTTTCAAATCCTCTGGGGGATCGACCGTTTAATTGTTCACTACTCGTTTTGTTTTTACGTGCATTTATAAAAGCGTGTTTTCTAGTGTTTTTTAAACTATTAATTTATTAGTATTACACGGGAAAAACCATAAGTTTTTAAGCTAACATGGTCACTGACAGTATCATTAGAACTTTAAATGGGATATATACCATAAGTATTTTTACTTTTGAGTTTCCAATTTTTCGGCACTGTTGCAAGCGCCATGATCACGGATGAACTGAAGTAATTGCGGGTGGATGTTTATGAACAGAGAAATCGGTCTACCCTCTTTCTCGTTCGTTTTCTGTTAGCGACACCGCTACCACTGTCACATGTATCACTAAACACTTGATTCTGTTCCCGACACACAAATCTCACCGTGTCGACTCGCGAACTCAAAACAAAAAATACACACGCTAAATCCCGTTTTAAGTTCTAATGATACGGGAAAAAAAAACCCACGTGAACGAAGTCGCGAGCAACTTAGCGTTAGTAATTTTATAAGTACGAAATGTGTACCTAGACTTGAAAAGAGATTTTTCGATGTTTCTTATCAGGATAATCAGCTATGTAAACTGGCCTAATCTAGCTTGATTAGGCCAAAAAGAAAAAAAATATGAGACGAGTAAAAGTTTTATTTTTAACAAAATAAATATCATCATTAAAGGTGTACTGACAGGTGTGACCGTTCCGTCGAAACAGTAAACTTAACAAACAAGTCGAATTTATTGTAAAAACAGCTGTTGCTTCTTAAATAACACAGACGACAATATGGAATTAACAAAATATTATATTACATGTGAAGCTAATTAGCCAAGCGTTAATAAACAAAGCCTTTTAATTTATTATTATGAACACCCATTGTAGAACAACGCTAATCGCTGAACGTGGTGCTGTAAGATTTTTTTTGGTAGGGTTTTTCAGTGGGAGAATCATCAAATGACTCTTTCCACTCTGGGTGGAGCAAAAGGGAGAGTCTGACTTTTACTGACTAAATACCCACCCGGTTTTTTCAGTTGCCCTTACATTCTGGAGCCGCGGGTTCTTGTTAAAACATTATCTATTCGTTTATTTCATCAAATATGACAAATTGTTTTTTTCCTTTCTCTTTTTAAATACATAGCTTTAGTTTCCATCCACCATTACTGAAATTATGGCATTTTTAATGCGGTTTCATGAACCCTGTAGACTCTTTCTTTGCTAAGTTAATCGATATATAATGTCCTATCATAACTTAGTTACTTTTGCAAAGAGTAATTATGGGATTTCTTACCGGTTCTTTTCTATAAAATGATTAATTCAAACTGTACACTAGCTTTTGAAGTTTTATAAGTTTCGATGAAATAAAATATTTAAGTTTGATTGGATTCCCAAGGCAGCAGACAAAAGATTTAAAATATTCGCAAAACATCGCCTCATTATAACCAAAAATGCAATATCATTGTGCACTAAAAGTATCTAAAACTCAAAAAAATATACACGCGAATAACAATCGGTCTGTGAGACACAAAATTACAAAGTTACGGGAACTTCAAAGTCCCTTTGATGTGTTGTAGATAAAATTTCATATGCTAAATAAAATTAGAGGGCGTCAGCTCGGGACATACGCTAAGCGGAGCGTGTCGTGTGTAATAACCGTGCAAAAAGACATGGCGGCCTCAAGTGGCGGACTGTAACCATGATGGTGAAAGTCGAGAGCTTGTCGTGTGTCTCTGTTATGGGAGTTAATTTCGTTATGGAGCTGGCTTTTATTATGTGTTGCATCCATGATGTTTACTTCTTTATTGTTGTCTTGTTAAGTTAGTTTAATATTGAAATTAAGCTTTTTCTCTTATTTTTGTTTGGTTTAACATCAACATGTACAACATCTTGTAATTTTGTGTTCTGTGTTACCTACCATATATGACCTGTCAGCCTGTAACGCAAGAGTGAACAGGTATCTTTTGGGCTCGCTTGTCCCATCGTAGACCTCATCTATCGCGTGCCATCAGGCGTCATAGAGGTCAAAAGCGGGCTCATCCGAAAAACATTCATTCAAATGATTTTAAAAATTACTATTCACCAATGCTATATTATTATGTCGAAAAAAAAAAACATTTCACAAGAGTGAAGCTGCGTTCTTAAGCTTGTATATTGTACACTTAAATTATCCTTCATGAATATTATATACTGATCTCTTCAAAGTGCCCAATCATCTTTAATATTAATATTAAGACTGATCCACCTTGAATATCTTTTGTGGATAACTGTTATTGGCTACTCATGTAATGATAGATAAGTACCCATGTAAGAAATGTATGCTGTTGTTATCCCTAATAATAAATAAATAAATAAATAAATAAATTTTCCATTGGAGGAACCCTCTTGAATATCTCAGAAGTTTTTGAGTTTATCACGAACAGACAGACAGATGCGGCGGGAGACTGTTTTATAATGAGTCAGGATTTGTATTCTTATCAAAATTCTGTGCAAGCGTCAAGTTTTGTATCTACATAACGGTAATCCGTTATGTAGATACAAAACTAAAAGGTAAATAAACGGATGGAGTCTCTCTGTAATCAGAGAGACTCCATCCGTTTATTTACCTTTTAGCATACAGACGTCTTTCTTATCTTCACCACAAGACTCGATAGTAATGCCCCCAGTGTCCGCCGTGGGAAATAAAGCGAGTTTCATCACAATAGTAGATGTATAGTGAGCTGAAATTATACTCGAATATTATACTCGAAGAACAAAAGTTGACTTTGTTTCACTGTCTCGTACACTGATGTGTTTACAAAATTTGTTATGATGAATGCTAGGTGTTGGAGCAAATTTTATGACGTATAATGTTATGTGGATTGTGGAGAATTTATAAATACATCAAAATTAAATAGAAGTGTTTGTCTGTGATTACAAAGTAACCTGATGAGTAACATGATGCTTATATGTGTTAAGTTGTTTTTCAATTGTAGTTTCACGATAGTAACGTTTTCTATCATCTTATCTAATATATTCTTCCGGGCTTATCTCTGAAACTGGGAAACTGATTATAATGGGACTGTCTCTGAATAGATGAAGTATCTCTTTATTGTCACGTAGAGGCGTCCGCGTTGGTGGTAGGGACGGACACAGCTCCCACCGTCTCTCCCTGTTGGCAAAGTGCCTGGCACAGTCAGATATGCGTTTTCTTACTGCAGATTTCACTTGGTCAGTTTAGGCCATAGGTGACCTGCCACGCCTCTGAAAGGAGGTATTGGGCAACATAATATAACAACGTGTAACAGAATACACGCAATTCCTGAAAGTAGTTGGTTCAGAATAGGCTTCTTAATCGATTTCCGTCATTAAAAATAGGTGTTATGATTGAAAAATCTTCTATTTAACTTAAAATGGAAACACAGTATTATGACAAATTAATAAAATACTTTATTCAAGGAAATTGTGTGCGTGTCGCGTCTGCCGCTAACATTGCATGAGTGTATGTGTCTGCCTAAGGATACTGTATGACGCACATACGTTTTGCGTTTAGTAAGGATAACTATTTTATAAAAATGCCTTGGTTTAGTTTCAATTTATTTAGTTACGGATATTGTTTTAGACTTATAATTTAATATTCTAATTGGGGTGTCAGAGCTATTGCTCTTAATTTGTTATATGTTGTATAGACTACTTTTTATCTGGGAAAACACTGGGTTTTTTTGTTAATGATAATAGGCTCGCGTTGACCACCATCTCACCTGATGGTAAGTGATGATGTGGTCGAAAATGGAACACGCTTGTCTAGAAGTAACCTATTCAGTCTTGACGTAAAGACTCCCAAGTCATAGCGATCAGGAAACACAGACTCCGGCAGGGAATTGCGCAAGCCGTACGCACAATGAAAGTATTCCCAAAACTTTTTGTGCGTATGGGTGGAATGTCCACCATGTAACGTTGGCGCATGCCCGTTTGACTTGTAGTCCGATGATGGAACGGGTTCGGCGGAATTAGATTGTGTAATTCCATCGCACACTCCCCGAAATGTAACCGATAGAAAACCGATAGACTTGCAACTCGTTTGTTATTTACGTGGGAAAACTTGTCCAGCAATCGCAAGTACAGCTAGTATTTATGTTGCGTTGTGGATAACAGTCCATTCCCTCTCATAGAAAAGAGACCTATGTCCCATTAATGGGAACGGTACAGACTATATTATGTATAGAAACATATTGTACTATGCCATAGCTTTGTTAATATATGCTTGTTTTCCATTTAATATAATTATTAACGTTGTTCATACAGCTCTGAGTTACTTTGACCTGGTTCATTTGACCCATTTCCTATTTTTCCATGCCTCTGAATTTCAATTATTATGCTGCGATGTGGCTATATACTTGATAATGTGACTTGAATTCTTGAACACCGTGTGAAAATTGCACAGGACATCACATCATTATCTGCTTAGCATTTTCCAAGTACATTGGGATTGGCTTCCAGTCTAGTAGGACACAGCTGAGTACTATTGTCTTACATTTAGGTATTTCCTAACTGACCTCTACAAGCATGTAGCTGGGTCCTTTGGAGAACTAATATTATATTATTTAGTGTTCTGTACCCAAAGGGTAAAAACGGGACCCTATTACTAAGACTTCGCTGTCTATCCGTCCGTCTGTCTGTCACCAAGCTGTATCTCAAGAACCGTGACAGCTAGACAGTTGAAATTTTCACAGATTATTTATTTCAGTTGCCGCTATAACAGCAAATACTAAAAACAAAATAAAATAAATATTTAAGGGGGGCTCCCTTATAATAAATATGACTTTTTTGCCATTTTTATCGATAAATAGCTTTTGTCCGCGACTGCGTTCGCGTGGGAGGTTTTTATAAAAATTGTCCTATGTCCTTCCCAGGGTCCTAACTATTCCCATGCCAAATTTCATCTAAATCGGTTAGCGATTTAAGCGTGAAAAGGTAACAGACAGACAGACAGAGTTACTATCGCATTTATAATATTAAGTATGGATGGTATGCAACCCTTCGTGCGCAAGTCCGACTCGCACTTGGCCGGTTTTTGACAACCCGTAACGACTGACAAACGTCGGAACCAACAGCGTAACGTACTGTTCGGGAAATGGAGCATCTTTATATGTTGATCTGGTCACCCGAGCATTGTTTAACCTTTAAGATCTCTTGCGACTGTTATTATTAAGTTACGAGCTCCTCACATGACTCCCAAGCGCTTCTCCTCCACATTTATTGTGCGCACAGCCAAGGTGGAACTCTCTGCCGGCTTCTGTGTTCCCTGCCACTTATGACCTTTCAGCGTTTAAAGCACGAGTAAATAGGCATCTTCTGGGCTCGCTCATCCCATCTTAGACCTCAACTTTCGCTTACCATCAGGCGAGATCGAGGTCAAGAGTGGGCTCATCATTAATAAAAATAATAAAAAAAAACTATCGGGTAAAATGTGATTTGTTCTGAACAAGATATATTTTTTTTATATATCGGGATTACGCCCTGACAAAACTTGAAACGTGGATCAGAAAAAAAGAAATTGGAATTCCATCTAATATGAAAGCGATATTCGGGAACATGGGACAAACTTCAGATTATCTTTCTTAGGATACCTTATAGGTACTTCATCAAGACATTCCGAGAATTTTAAGGGCGTATTCTGCTATCGAGAAGTTTATGTAGTGGATAGTAAGTAGGTACCTGTACGAATTTTATTGATAACTAGCTTGTGCCAGCTGCTTCGGCCGCGTGGGAAGTTTTTCCCGTGTACATCCCGATCCCGTGGGACGGATGCCTACGTCATAACATCTACCTGCAGGCCAAATTTCAGCCCGATCCGTCCAGTGGTTTGGCTTGTGCGTTGATAGATCACTATGTCAGTCAGTCATAAAAGCATCACACGCTTGTTATTATCATCATATTGCTTAGGTACCTATTATTATTAATTTAATATAATTATTTCATATCGCAACACACACTGATTTTAAGTAACCACCATCTGGTGAGATGGTGGTCAAACGCGAGCTTGTCATCTCTGAGATTATCTCTCAACCAAGTCCAGTTGAAAACCAGCGTCAGGCATTAGCCGTCTGGCATCATTGTTGAACAGGGCCTACTTGCCATTACCGTGAGGTACACAATAATGTCTAGAATTTATTAGTCATTTTTATGCTCTCTGTGTACCTAATAAACACTTTTTAGGCTCCGACGTCTTAATTCTCAGAGAAGAGACATTAGTCACTTACATCAGAACATTTTTATTATTAACCGACTTCAAAGAGTAGGTTCTCAGCTCGTCGGAATCCTTTTTTTTTAATGTGTGTTTCCCGATTACTCGAAGACGGCTGGACCAATTTGGGAAATTATTTTTTTGCGCGAATGTGTATATTTTCTAGTTGGTCCTATTGTAATCACGTCAGGATTTGATGATGAAATTATGGAGAAATCGGGGGGTACTCTTCAAATATTATAGGGACACCTATAGCGATTAGGGTATTTTTAGGGTTCCGTAGCCGAATGGCAAAAAACGGAACCCTTATAGTTTCGATATGTCTGTCCGTCTGTCTGTCTGTCCATCCGTCCGTATGTCAAACCCATTTTATTCCGAAACTATTAAGACTATAGATGTGAAACTTAATAAGTAGATGTATTCTGTGAACCGCTTTCCGATTTTAAGAAAAAAATTAAAAAATATTTAAAATAAAGGGGGGTCCCCATACATGGAACTAGAACTGAAAATATTTTTTTTTCATGAAATCTATACGTGTGTGGTATCTATAGACAGGTCTTTAAAAATGATATAAGGGTTTCTAATACCACTTTTTCATAAAGTTAATCGTTTAAAAGATATAAGCTTCCAAAGTGGAAAAATGTGTGTCCCCCCCCCTCTAACTTCTATAATAACGAAGTGAAAAATCTAAAAAAAAATACATGTCTCTAGATCATAATGTAAACTTTCAACCAAAATTGGTTTGAATGAAATCGGGTCAGTAGTTTTTGAGATACAGCTTATTTTCTAAAACCGCAAATATAACTTTGTAATTCATACAAATACTATGAATGTGTGAGAGTTTTTTGTGCTTAAACGCAGGAGATTTGATCCTGCGTTGAAGCACAGTAGCTGAATAGATTTTGTGAAAAAATATGAAAATAGAAAACATATCCTGAATATTTCTTTTGTACAGACTAAGGAGATCACGATTTAGACAATGGTAAATTTATGGTCGTATAGTCTTCTCTACTTTGTATAAGTAGTAATAATAAGTATTTCATGTGTTCCGCTTTGATTACTTGAATATGGTTATTAAGCACTATATGCTTGTCACAATGCATATGGTGAAGTAAAGCTGATGGTGAAGTACCAGGAGAACTCCTCAAAAGTTGACGGCTATGCATCGGGAAAAGCAATATTTTGTATAAGGTGATAATTAGCTGACATTTAGGCTTTTGTGACTAGATAAATTACAAAACAACCCACTAAGAAGCGTGAAAAAAATAACTTTTCAACAAAAAATAAAACCGACTTTCATCTCAAAACACTGCAAAGCCAAAAATAACTTTAATTTTGGAAGGCGGTGTCAAAAAACGAAAATACAACCAAAAGCAGGTTTTTTTCTGGTGTAGTGACGAACTTGACCTAGGAGATAAAGTTCGTCGCTACACCAACTCTAATCTAATTTAAATATCCAAGCTTATTAAATAAATATTAAATAGTTCAGCTTCAAATGCATTGAATAATCGTAACGTCTTTTCTGCAGGAGGGTAATAGATCGTATAACTATGCTGCTTCATATGTTAAACTTTTTTTTATTCTAGGTAGTCTCGCGATTTTACAAAATGACACTGATATAAACATTTTACATGTAATTTAAGTTAAACTAGACGAGGCCGGTGTTTCTTATCTGATTTGAATGATTCGAGAAACACCGAAACACACTCAGAGATTTACATCTCTTTTAAAGACCATACAATACGTATCTACTGCTCAAATCATATGAGAACTATGTTGGTTTGGTGTATTCCCGTTGTCCCCGTAGTCCCCGTTAAAGGTGACAAAGGGAATTTAATAATTAAAATTACTTCCTGTTGTCCTCGTTAATTTCTTGTAAAATATGCTTTTCAAATTATGCCCGTTGTCTCCGTTGGTGTTTGTCTATGGTGTGCTCTTGGTTTCTATTTCTTTCCATCTCCAAATTCTTCGTGCGTATTACGAATACCAGGATATAATGACACAAGTGGAAATGTCCTTTGAACCGTCGATCCAAACGATAATAGTAAACATAAAATTTGATCGGTCCAATAATACGATTATTAACTGTAACATTGCCGGCGTGGGCGCGATATTACGAATCTGAACTCGGAAAACGTGAGAAAATAAGGATTTGATATTGATTTATTCGGATGATTATATTATCTAATCTTCATCTTGGCGTTTTATGGCCTATTACTGAGATCTGTTATATTCAGAATGCTTGCAAGGTCATAAGAACACGTACCTATACATTCGATATACCGTCTTGTCGTACTAAGCGCTTTTCTTCAACATTCATTGTGCGCACAGCCAAGGTGTGGAACTCTCTGCCGGCTTCTGTGTTCCCTGCCACATATGATCCGTCAGCCTTTAAAGCAAGAGTGAATAGGCATTTTCTGGGCTCGCTCGTTCGATCGTAGACCTCATCTTACACTTACCATCAGGTATGATCGAGATCAAGAGCAGGCTTTTTCGTAATAAAAAATAAATTTAATTTCAAGGTTCGGTTATCGCTATACAGTTCTGTTACACATAACACGACTTACAATTCGTAAAATTTTTGGAATTTCATTATTTGTTTTCATAAAAAGAAAACCATTAAATGACTTCTTCCGGGAGGAGCGGAAGGGATTGTCAGACTCCCACTGTCAAAGTACCCACCCTGCTCCTTCAGATGGCCTTCCGTTCCGTGGCCGCAGTATCTCTTTAGAATATTCCCGCAACCATGGATGCTGTTACACTACTTACAAGTCGTTTAATTTGTAGGTATATCATTTTTTTTATAATTTTGCCCAACCGTAGGTAAGTATTTCTTTTATCGTGAGTGCATTTTTGTCCTGGAACAATTATTTGTCGGCCAGAAATACCCTTGTTCTGCCGCAGGAATCGAACCCGTAACATGCAGCACAACAGTTAATCACTCAACCAGTGAGCTAACTGTTTCGTCAAAAATGTTTCTATTTACGTTCAGTTTGTTGCTATCGAATTTTAATCAAAGCCGAATTATGGAAAACGAAGATGTATGTATGTAAAGCGTAATGCTTTCAGATATTTCTTTAATCTTGAATGCCATTTATAAATTCAACATTATAGAACATGTTTCAACAAATATGACACTTCAGTTTTCACTCTCCAGTATATCAACGCTAGCGCCAGTCTTACATAAAACCGTTTATAACTCATATATGACAACGTGAGATTCAAGAGTTTTCAGGAAAATAAATAAAAGATAAGTCGACGAATGGATTCGATAAAAATGCTACACCTCATGCATATAAATGCGTTTGATAAAATCCAAAATTGGTGTGACGTTGAGTGGTTAATTTTGTTCAGGGATGGCTTGAGTGTCGAGTAGGTAGATACGTTAACTCCTGCGCATGATTACGTGTAAACAGCACCTTCCTTCAGTGTCAGTCTTGTGATTTTCTTACCCTATATCGCGTGGATTTTTTCACATTTTTTTTATTGATAATAGGTTCACGTTTGACTACCATCTCACCTGATGGTCGAAGATAGAGCATGCTTACCTAAAAGTAACCTATTCACTCTTGACTTAAAGACCCTAAGGTTATACCTATCGGGAAAAACAGACTCCGGCAGCAACGGACTTGGCGGAATTAGATTGTGTAATTCCATCGCAAGGCTCTGGAGCTTTGACTCGACCAGTGCATCGTTGCCATTGAGTCTCTTGGCCTGTTTCTCAATGGACTCAAGCGCGTCCAGTTGGTATTTGGCAGATCCATCCCAAAGATGAGAGCAGTATACACGACCGAACCTGGGCTTGATACAGATTGAGCAGCTGTTCGGGTGTGAAGTACCTTTGCTAGGATTCCCAACGTTTTTGATGCTAATTGAGCCTTAGCCTCGAAAAACGGACCAAAATTGATGGTGGAAGTTAGTGTTACCCCAAGAAGCTCAATACGATCGGTTATCAGCACGGTTACACCACGGAAAGTAGGAGCCGGTTCGAATTGGCTCCTTTTTGCGGAGAAGAGACACGTCTGGGTATTAACTGCATTAAACTTGACCAAGTTGGCATCGCCCCATTCGGAGACATACTTTCAGGATATCGTTAGGAAAATGAACTCGTGGCTACCTATAATTTGCTAACTATTCTATGAATTTCATGTTCAGTATATTTTAGGCACCTAATGCAGCGCGTCGTATTCCATGCGCGCTTTCAAGAGTTGTCAACAGTAATGACGGGGCTCGATACGGCCGTTGTCTGCCAAGGTTGCGAGAATGGTCTAGCGAGACACCGCGGCCCCGGAACGTACCTACGGGCAGTGAAATAACAGGGTGGGTTTTTAGTCAGTAGAAGTCTGACACTCCCTTACAATAAAAACACTGGCAATTCTCATCATAATGAACAACTTTTTATATGAGGCCAACACTGAAATCGCTAAAAAACTGAGACTGTATAATACATTTGTGTGTGCACAAGTTGATTCCAATGTTGGTCCCATACAAAAAGATGTTCATTACGATAACTATTGCCAGTGTTTTCATTTATTGTTTATATGTGGTATATAGTATCTCATCAAATTAAGACGATGAAATGATTACCAAAAAACGACTATTGAAGTCATGACTATTAAACACCGCAAATAATTCGGAGTACGGTGACAAGTTTTCGTTAAAACGCCCTAGAAAATAATGATACAAAGCGAAAGCATAGACTTAGCATATTATTTGCCACAATCCCTCTTCAAAGAAAGTAAAAAGGATAGTAGTTAGAACACTCATTAACAATTAAATTAAATTAAGAAAGTTGAGCTACGCGATAACTGACAAATGCTTGCACTGTCTGGACAGGTCCGCTCAAATTTGCGTGGTTATTTCCTCAAAAGAATACCACAGACACGAACCTACATGCTTCTCATATAAAAATACAAATTGTCTGGACTTTAAAAGAGACTATGACCTCTGAGTTTGTTTCGGTGTTTCTTCTCAGAGTAGTCAGTTAGGAAATACCGGCCTCATCTAGCTAAACTTAACACGCAAAAAAACATGACGTGTAAAAGTGTTATTTACAACCAATTTACAAAATAAATATTTCATTTCATTTCATTTCATTTCAACCTCTCACTGATTAAAAATGACCACTAAGCACCTTCCTTCCGTAAATATCCGTAATAACAAATTGTTCATCCAAGATATATTTCTCGAGGGATGTTACTAGATTATTCTAGTAACAATTGTAAACATTTAGCTTTATTAATAAAACAAACGGACTTAATTAATGCGGTTTCCGTTAATTTAATTAGCTAAAAGCTTGGCGAGTGTGGTCATTCTAGCCGTTTAGTAAGCATGTTCGTGACTGCATGTTGTTACCTTAACGCTTAGTCCATACTAATATTATAAATGCGAAAGTAACTCTGTCTGTCTGTATGTTACCTTTCCCCCCTAAGTCGCTGAACCTATTTAGATGAAATTTGGCATGGGAATAGTTTAGGACCCTGGGAAGGCCATAGGATAGCTGTTATCCTGGAATTCCCACGGGATTGGGAATTACGCGGGAAAATACCTCCCACACGAACAAAGTCGTGGGCAAAAGCTAGTATGTATTATAAATGCGAAAGTTTTTGAGGATGGATGGATGTTTGTTGCTGTTTCACGCAAAAACTACTGAATGGATTTGAATGAAATTTGGTAAGTAGATAGTTGACATCCTGGAATAACACATGGGCTACTTTTTATCCCGAAATTCCCACGGAATCTGAGTTTACGCGGGAATAATCTCCCAAGCGAACAGAAGCTAGCAATATTATAAGTTGGAAAAATGTGTTTGTCTATTACGCTTTAACAGCTAAACCGCTGATCTGTTTTTGATTAATTTTTTTTAAATGTCTTTAAGTCAAGAGTGAATAGGTTACTTTTAGGTAAGCGTGTTCCATCTTCGACCGCATCATCACTTACCATTAGGTGAGATAGTGGTCAAACGCGATCCTATTATCAATAAAAAAAAAATTGGAATAAATTCAGGTTGGAATCCCAGAGACAAACACGTGATACGTCTTTTTTTTTAAATTAACCATTTAAGTGGCTGGAACAGTGGGTAAACGCTTGTTTATCACTAACTGTAGTGTTTTGTGCATCAATAGATATACAATTACTTGTATATAACTTAAGCGTTAATAGCCTTTTGGTTAAGGTGTCGGACTTGTGATCGAGAGGTCGCAGGTTCAAATCCCACCCATATCACTTTTGCCGTGATCCCATTCCAGACCAGCATATTTAGCTTAGTTGGAGGGGTTAACAAGATTGAAATTATTCAATACAACATGAAAATACTACTTACCATTGATTTGGTGATAGTTTGGCGTTATTTGCATGCTCTTGTGATAAGAGGTAATCAATATAATAATCAATCAAATCAATCTTACTTAATAGGTACCGATACAAATTATAAATACGAATGTTTGTTTGTGAGTATGCATGGTTGGATGTTTGTTTCGTTTTCACGACAAAAACTGCTGAACAAATCTAAATAATATATATAATATGTGTGATCAGTTCATCTCCATCACAGTATTCTGAGTCGGCTGAATACTTGTTTCTTGAAATTACTGTTCATCACTCAAAGGTTTTACTTGCAGTGCTCTACAGTCCTAATCTTCACATAGACTACTTCAATTCTCTCGACTCCACTCTCAGTGATCTTTGCCCCATGTATGAGCATGTCATTTTAATGGGTGATTTTAATACTTGCTTAATTAAAAATGATTCTCGCTCTCTTAAACTCCTTTCACTCTTGTCTTCTTTCAATCTGCAAGTTTTGCCTCTTTCTGCAACTCACTATTTTCCTAATTGTACACCCTCTTTTCTAGATCTTATGATTGTCTCCTCACCTAGTAATGTTTCTTACCATGGCCAACTTACGGCTACTTTTTCTTACCACGATCTCATTTATCTTTCGTATTGTATTCGTGTTCCCAAGCGTAAGCCCCAGCTTTTATATCTCCGCAACTACAAGGGCATAGATCTGGAGGCTTTGCGGCGTGATGCCGGCGATCTTGACTGGACCCCTCTGGTTGAGAACGATGACATCAACGATAAGGTGAATTGTTTTAACGCAACCATTCTCGACTTATATGATCAGCATGCCCCTATCAGACGTGTCAAAGTTAGACATAACCCTGCACCATGGATAATGCAACAAATTAAAGAGATTATGGCTCGCAGGGATAAAGCTAAGAGCAGATATAAGCGCAGACCTTCAGAACTGAATCTCTCTTATTACAAATCGTTACGTAAACGTTGCAGTCATCTGTGTCAAGATGCTAAGAGACGCTATTTTCACGACCAACTCAATAATCGCAGTTCTTCCGATGTATGGAAATTTCTCAAATCTATAGGCATAAATAAGTCAACTACCAACCAGTGTAAGGATGTCAACCTCAATGATCTAAATAAGCATTTCTCTTTCCTTCCCTTTTCTCTTGATCCGCCTGTTAAAGCTGCGACGCTAGAGAGTCTTTCTATGTTGCCGTTACCACTTTGTCCTCTCTTTAAGCTTAGCGATGTTACTGAGGATGACGTTAAGAAGTCTATTCTTGCGATTACTTCTTCAGCAGTCGGTAATGATAAGTTGTGTTCAAGAATAATAACTCTTATCCTTTCCTCTTTACTTCCTGTTCTCACTCACATCTTCAACCACTCATTTTCCTCTTGCTCCTTTCCGTATGTTTGGAAACAGGCTCACATAATACCTTTACCTAAAACTAACAATCCTACTTTATTAACCCACTTTAGACCCATTTCTATCCTTCCTTTTCTCTCTAAAGTTTTTGAGCACATAGTTCATAGACAATTATCATTTTTCTTGGCGTCAAACTCGATAATATCCCCTTTTCAATCCGGTTTTCGCTCGGGTCACAGTACTGTAACCGCGCTTTTAAAAGTGACTGATGACATCCGCTGGGCAATGGAGAATAAGTCCCTTACTGTTCTTGTATTGCTGGACTTCAGTAGCGCATTCAACTCAGTGGATTTCGACATTTTACTTGGTATCTTGAAATCTATCAATTTCTCTCCTTCCACTTTAGCCTGGTTCGGATCTTATCTTCGGAGACGCTCTCAGTGTGTTCGCCTGGAGGAGTCCTTCTCTGATTGGTGTAGCCTCACTGAGGGTGTTCCTCAGGGTAGCGTTCTCTCTCCTCTTCTTTTTTCAATTTTCATAAGCTTTGTTACCAGAGTAATCTCCTCTAGTTTTCATCTCTACGCAGATGACTTGCAGCTTTACCGTCATTTTACTGTAGTTGTCGCGGGTTCTGCAATTGCTGCAATGAATCATGACCTGGCTTGCATCAGCGTTTGGGCTAAGTCATTTGGTTTGCAAATTAACCCAACTAAATCCCAGGCCATGATCATTGGCAGCAGATTCGTTCGCAGTGCGGCTGTTGTTGCATCTCTAATGCCTTTATATCTCGACAGTGTTCACATTGACTATACCGAAACCGCTAAAGATCTGGGTGTGGTTATTGACTCCAATCTCTTGTGGCGTGCTCAGGTCATTGAGGTCAGCCGAAAGGTAAATTTCTCCTTTCATTCGCTGAAATGCCTTCAAAGTCTTCTGCCCTTGAAGACTAAAGTTTCTTTGGCACAAACACTTATTCAGCCGATTATAGATTATGCCGATGCCTGCTATTTGGATGCTACCGAGGAGCTATTAAACAAGCTTGAGCGCTTGCAAAATCTGTGCGTTCATTTTGTTTTCGGTCTTCGAAAGTATGACCATGTTTCTCACCTTCGCAAGGAACTCAAGTGGCTCCCAATCCGTCTTCGCAGGAACACTAGGATTTTGTGTCTCCTCTTCAACATCTTACACAACCCGTCTTACCCTTCCTACCTGCGTGAGCGTTTTTCTTACGCTCGTTCTAGCGACGTACCGTGTAGATCACATCTTAGATCCCTCCTTAAATCTCATCCTCATAAAACTAGCTACTACTCTTATTCCTTCTCTGTCCATGCTGTAAGATTGTGGAACTCACTACCGCCTAGCATTCGTGATTTAAAAACTATATCTTTATTCAAATGTCGATTAAAAGAGCATTACCTTTCCTCTTAACTGTGTTAATTATTTATGTATATATTTATATGTTTATATATTCTAACATTATATATTTATTTAAGTACATGTTATTTTTATTGCATTATAAGTATGTGTAGGTATATTTAATATTTTAGTTTTAGACTTCACATATTAATTTTTATTTCTCTTCTTGTTCTCACACACTATTGTCTACATTTCTTTTTCACTTCTCCTTTCGCAGGTCTGCTGGAAGAAATTTCTTAAGAAATAGGCAGTACCTTTGTACTCAAATATTATAATTATGTTGTCCTATTGTATTTTACTGTGTGTACATAAATAATAAAATAAATAAATAAATATTTTTTTATTCAAATAACATGTTTACAGAAAAGCACATATAGTCCAGAACATAAATATATATAATAGTTCTTAAGGGTAAATAAAAGTGCTTGAGTTCAATAGCGGTCACATATACCTACTGCTTACTATAATGTAGCGACCTGCCTGATGTAGGTTTATAAAAAAACCTGTGTTTCAGGCAGGCAGGCTGGCAGGCAGTTTTAACATTGATAATATACAAAAACAATAAATTAATTAATCGCTATTTTTAAAAGAAGATACAATAATTACAGTGACTAATGGATTAGGAACTAATACTAAATTATTTTAGGATTTTTAGTAGTTTTCCGTGTCTGTATAATTGAGTTGGAATGAAGGAAACTGAAATATTTTAAGGTTAAGGCTAGTGTTTTTATTTATTTAAACTATGGAAAAAGTGGGTACATAGGCGGATTTAATGCCAAAGGGCATTCTATACCCATCAACCTTTTATCACGGAATTCTCACGGGGTCGGAAGTTATGCGAGAAAATCGTTCCACTCGAATGAAGTCGTGGCAACAGCAAATGTTATATCTGTTTAAGGCCCGATTCCATTCTGTAAAGTATTTTGGGTTTAAATATTAAAATATTTTTTTAGGATCATTTGCTCTGTAGAATTGGTTATAACAATAACGCTTTTTGTACTTTATCACCGTTTAAAAAATATATCTATCTATCAAAATATTACAAGTAACGTAGCTTTGGCGGTACTTTCATGATGGACAGACTTCAAATTGAAGACTTCCGAGAAACAGCGTTATTATTTATGTAATATTCTAGTGAGGCTCTGGCTCTGTCAGTGGTCGGGCCCGTTTAAACGCACTAGCCCATTACTTGGCCATGTTTATTATATATTCTATTGTTATTGTTATACATGTTTATTATATATCTATTGTATAAGTTATAATATATCCGATATTAGAACTTATTTATTAATTTATCCAAACCAAGTAAAGCCACTTGATTATATAAATTAAGAAGGATTATATTATTAAACGTAATGGCTAAATTAAGGCGTAATGGCTGACCACAATACCATAAGTATCTGCCTGAGCAAACCGTAATATTGTGAAATTAATACCATACAAGATAACTATATACACTTAATTACTGTAGGGCCTCAAGAAGTTTAAATTTACGAAAAAAAAAAAATGACGTGTAAAAGTGTATAACCAATTTTCGAAATATATATAACCGATGCACTATTAAATCACTTTTAAATTACCCAGACTTAATATATCCGCGATGTGAAGTCTTCGCTTCGCTCTTTTACAAAGCGACAATACTCACCACTAAACTGAAACGACCATTCTTTTCCCTTGATTGGCTGTTCCTTTTAGTGACGATAAACAGTGATACATACAAATTCGACAATGTAACAACAAGAAATACATTGTCGGAGTCCGCATGTGCACTTAACGTCGCTTACTCTTTGTTTTTAAATTGTTAATGCACTAACTTTGTAGCTGTTGCGATTGTGTGGAAGTAGCTTTGAGTTTTCTGTAATAGTTTTCATAAGAGCATAAGTTGGTCTGTATATTTTATAGTTAAGCTATATTTCCACCTGCAACTTGCTTGAAAGAAGCATTACATTGTGGGCTGTTGATGTATAGTATGATCAATTAATTGATCGTGGCACGCAGTGAAATAGAACACGATTGCAAGTTGCTTGCGTGTGTGAACTTGGCCTAAGACTGAATAGTTTTGTATTATGAAATTTTAAAACATGAAAAAAATATTAGGCAATTTGTGTAGAGTAGGTTCTTGGGTAGTACATCAAATTTCTATATAGCTAGTTTTTTGAATTTAGCATTTAGAGAGCGTGTCAAAACATATTTTCTGTGTTTGACAGCTTTTTTAAATGATTAAAGTACAGAGAAAAATACTCTAATAAAAATTCTTAATTTACATAACGTAAAATTCTTCTTTAGCAAGATAAACGCATTTAATATTTTGTGGTAATTTAAAGTTAAAACTTAAATCATTTGTTAAGTACAACAATGCGTTGAGGGCACTGTTGCGTCTGCCTTGCTTCTGCAGCGCGTCGGGAATGTTCGCAAACATACGCGTGAATTGTTTCTTTACAATAATGCGGAATAGGGCGACCTCGATAGCGGGTAGAGTGCGGGACAGTAGTAATAGTCTCCTTACCGTCGTTGCCAACAGGTTGGACGGGCCATTTTTGCGGCATTGGCGGGCCCTACATGCCCCCGTGTATAAGTCGTGGAGCAGATAGGGTACGAGTTAAGCCTGCGCCGAGTAAAATAACTCAAAACGGTCTTCACAACTAAAGGAATATAACCTATAATAGTACTTTAATTACCATACAAAAATATGTAATGAATACTAGAATAAATGTGTTAGCAAACATAGTTGGCAAAATTTAAAAATATTTTATAGTTTATTAAACAAAAATACATAAAGTTGGACAAAAATCCTTAAAAAACATGCTCGTGCGTCGCTGAATTTTGATAGTAAACTGTTGAATTTTTTCATAAACTTCAATTCATATTATTCTCTAATTATCATACTATCATTTACAGCTTTAACATTTCAAAAATGTCGCTTGGTTGTTTTAATTTTAATTTTTTCTTCTAATTTGCGCGTTATTTTGAACCATACGCAACGTACACCGGTCGAAAATTCAGTCGTCCACGGGAGCTCAGAGAGGGGTCACGTCTCATCGTGGAGCGTTTCGCCGGTAACGATAATTCGCGATCTATTGTGTACGTATGTATTGCAGCAATCCGTTGAATAACATAAGTCATATTTTTTGTTTTTTTGAGTACGATTTATTATGCATACCCAACAATTACTTTTTATTGTTCAATATATATTTCTTTAACATTTTTTTTTAAATATTTGTTTTATTATGGGAAAATGTAAAAAAAAATATTATTAGAAGAAATTTGGCGCAAATTTTCGAAAAAAAAGCCATTCTCATAAAAAGTACGTATTTCTATTTTGTGATGTTATTATTGCTTTTTAACCGACTTCAAAAAAAAGGAGAAGGTTCTCAGTTCGTCTTAAACTTTTTTTTATGTATGTAACCTCAAACTCGAAGACAGCTGGACCAATTTGGATTTTTTTTTCGTTTGAAAGGGTATACTTTCTAGTTGGTTCCATTGTTATGAAATCAGGATCTGATGATGGGATCCTGGAGAAAGCGAGGGAACTCTTTAAATATTATAGGCACACCTATAGCGTTTTGGGTATTTCTAATAGTACCTTGTGCAGTTGCTCCCGAAAAGCACCATTTGAGGAAGTGAAAGTGATGATGAAGACTTTTTTCAAACATTCGATATGGGTATCGTGTAATGGGTTTTTGGGGGTGGTGATTGCAAATCTGGAATTTATTTTAAAATCCAAGATGGCGGATGCAACTTTTTCTCACAAATTCGATATGGGTACCGTGTAATGGGTTTTTGGGGGTGGTGATTGCAAATCTGACATTCATTTTAAAATCCAAGATGGCGGATGCAACTTTTTCTCAAACATTCGATATGGGTATCGTATAATGGGTTTTTGGGGGTGGTGATTGCAAATCTGGCATTCATTTTAAAATCCAAGATGGCGGATGCAACTTTTTCTCAAACATTCGATATAGGTACCGTGTAATGGGTTTATGGGGGTGGTGATTGCAAATCTGGAATTTATTTTAAAATCCAAGATGGCGGATGCAACTTTTTCTCACAAATTCGATATGGGTACCGTGTAATGGGTTTTTGGGGGTGGTGATTGCAAATCTGACATTCATTTTAAAATCCAAGATGGCGGATGCAACTTTTTCTCAAACATTCGATATGGGTATCGTGTAATGGGTTTTTGGGGGTGGTGATTGCAAATCTGGCATTCATTTTAAAATCTAAGATGGCGGATGCAACTTTTTCTCAAACATTCGATATAGGTACCGTGTAATGGGTTTTTGGGGGTGGTGATTGCAAATCTGGCATTCATTTTAAAATCCAAGATGGCGGATGCAACTTTTTCTCAAACATTCGATATGGGTATCGTGTAATGGGTTTTTGGGGGTGGTGATTGCAAATCTGGCATTCATTTTAAAATCCAAGATGGCGGATGCAACTTTTTCTCAAACATTCGATATGGGTATCGTGTAATGGGTTTTTGAGGGTGGTGATTGCAAATCTGGCATTCATTTTAAAATCCAAGATGGCGGATGCAACTTTTTCTCAAACATTTGATATGGGTACCATGTAATGGGTTTTTGGGGGTGGTGATTGCAAATCTGGCATTCATTTTAAAATCCAAGATGGCCGATGCAACTTTTTCTCACACATTCGATATGGGTATCGTGTAATGGGTTTTTGGGGGTGGTGATTGCAAATCTGGCTTTCATTTTGAAATCCAATTTAAAACACATACGATATCCATATTGAATGTTGGAGAAAAAGTTGCATCCTTGGTGGATGCAACTTTTTCTCCAACATTCAATATGGATATCGTGTGTGTCTACTAAGTTAAATACACTGATAACCTTCAAGGGTTTATTGCTAAGTATAATTAACAAAGTAACGTAAGGGCTAAAATTATCGCTAAATGATGAAAATGAGTGCACCCGGTTGCTGTTCGAAATACACTAAGCTCGCGGCGAACTTAGTGCGACCGCATTATATCGCTTGCTCAGCAAACGTGGTCGATTGAAAAATATTGCATCACACATCGTGTAATAGGTTTTTGGGCATACCGATTGCAATCCTGACATTCATTTTAGAATTTACGACGAAAGTTCATTGGCTACTTTGTTAGCTTACAATTTACACTGGGTTATTGACAATTTAACTGATCCTAGGTTAAGTGACTATTCAGTATTATCTAGGGTATCTAATAATACTGAAATTAATTGTTTAAACCCTTAGATGTGACAAAGGAGAGGTATAATAACACAATTTTACTATATCATCAGAATATAAATCGTTTCTCCGGCAAAATATTAGACGAGGAAATGTTAATAGATAAATATGATATAGATATCTTATGTTTTTGTGAAACCTGGCTAAAACCAGATAGAATGTTGTTTAAAATTAATATTTTTCTGTTACTAGTGCATACAACAGGTCCTCAGTAGGAGGTGGTACTTTAATATTACGTAGTAATTCTCTTAGATATAAGGAACAAAAATATATCACCGCTTGCTCTGTTGATTGCTTGTGTGAGGTAGCATGTACAGAAGTTGAAGGCCAAACTTTCTTAAGTGTTTATAGACCACCAGCATCAAACTTGTCATCATTCTTAATGATAATGGGAGAAATTTTAAGTACCTAAGCTTATAAGAGATAATAAATTAGTTTTCGTTTGTGGTCACCTAAATATTGATTTGTTAGTAAATTCACCTGAACACTGCAAGCTTACTTCATTGTTTGGTTCATTTAACTTAAAATGCACATACAAGGAAGCAACAAGAATAACAGCAACATCAGCTCAATGCATAGATAATATTTATACTAATTGTGCCATAAAATACTCGTCTTAAATTAGTGGAGTTAGGTCTGACCATACAGGTCAACTAGTATCCTTTGAGTTGGTTAAAAAGCGGCAATAAAATAAAACTATTAAATTTAGGCCGCTAACTAAAAAGAAATTATTGTTTTTAATGATAACATGTTAAGTAATCTTTCAATGGCCAATTTTGACTCCCATGACCCCAATGAAAATTACAGGATATTATTTTCTTCACTATGCCACGAATTTAGTAAGACATGTCCAGTTAAAAAAATTCAAATGAGTAATAAATCTAAATTTAATGAATGGGCCACTGCTGGAATAAGAATAAGCTGAGACAATGTATACAACTTATACCATGAAAAATCATTGACTTCCGATGAAGCCTTCCATAATTATGTAAGAAACTACTCAAAGATATTTAAAAGAGTATGCGCCCTAAGCTAAATCTAAATCAGAAAGTAATAAAATTAGCATTTCTAACAATAAAATAAAAACTGTGTTGAAGGTCATAAACAAAGAAACTGGAAACACAAACCAATAGGGTTAGAATGATTTGACTTTGAACATCGATGATCAGGTCATCTCAGATAAGTCAAAAGTGGCTGAGAAGTTGGAAAATTACTTTACCAATATTCCAGTAGAGGTTACTAAATCTCTAAATTCTTCGCCATTATTAGCAGAATCTTTTTTAAAGGAAAACTTCAATAAGGATATACCAACATTTTCATTTAAGCCCATTTCTATTGATGTAATTAAAAAGCATTCCAAAGTCTTAACATAACAAACACTGATGACTTATGGAGTGCATCTGTTAGGGTTCTTGGTAATATTATTGACTCAATTGCTGCTATCCTAACAGGCACATTTAATTAATGTATAGACAGCGGTAATTTTCCCGATTTAATGAAACATAATAAAGTAGTACTAATTTTTAAGTCGGGTTGTAAGAGTGATCCCTCTAACTATAGACCGATATATGTGCTTCCAGCATTAAGCAAAATATACGAAAAAATCATGCTGGACCAGATGCTATCATATTTTAACTAAAATGGAATTCTGCATAGTGGGCAGTTTGGTTTCACGAAAGGTAGGTCAACAACAGACGCAGGAGTAGCGCTCATCCGTCACATTCTGGAATCTTGGGACAAATCTCAGGATGCAATTGGCATATTTTGTGACCCCTCCAAAGCTTTTGATTGCGTTGACCACAAAACACTGATCTGTAAATTACACCATTACGGAGTTCGTGGATTCGTGTTCTGCTGACCTTGTTCTTTCATATTTATCAAACAGGCAACAAAAAGTTATTGTTAATGGAGCGACATCTGCAGGATCCCTAGCCAAGATGAGTGCTCCGCAAGTTTCAATTCTTGGCCCTTTCCTTATTATAGTGTATATCAATGACATACATGATGACCAACTTATCGGATATTTTTTATTTGTAATTCCATTGTGCTGTATTAATTGGTCTATACGACAGTATAGACCAAAGTTTTAAATATAATTAAGCATATCTTAGAACTGGAAACATATCTTACAACTTTATAATAATATAGGTTATCCATCAGAATTCAGACAAGCTTTAATTTATAATCATATTGTGGGAAGTACTAATTTCACACGGGTTCCCGTTAGTATATGCTTAAACTAGACTTATGGTCTCATGGTGCGTGGTGCGCTGGTTGCACGCTACTGGCATGATTGCACTATGTTATCTCTTAAAAAATAGTAGTAGAGATACCTACTACTGTTTCTTGTGATTTTTTTTTATTTTTGGCTCGCGTTTGAATTTTAAGAAAAAAATTAATTCAAACTCAAAATGTTTTATTTCACATAGGCCTACATGGGCACTTATAAAACGTCAGCAGTTTGGCGCAGGGCACGGTTCGAAATTGGTCGTTTTCTATGGAGAAGATCCGGCAAGAAACTCCACAGTTACTCTTTTAAAATATTATTCTTACAATGCATCTATAATACAGGTTAATTAGGTATGAGAGGACATTAAAGCCTGTCTGAATTCTGATGGATAACCTATATTATTGTATAGTTGTAAGATATGTTTCCAGTTTTAAGATATGCTTAATTATATTGAAAACTTTGGTCATTACAAGATATTTTCTAAATTTAAACCCACGACCTACGTCATTTAAATTTAAAAGTCAATTATCTGAAATTAAGTATTTCAAAAGGAATAGTGCCAAATGTAACCGATGCTCAGCCATTCTCAAGACTTTGGATGGATCGACTAAGGGATTACATACACATTTGTCATCAAAATATAACATCAAGCTTATATCAGCTTCAACAAGTCTAGATTCTGATAATCTGAACACAGCACCGCCGCCAGCCAAGCGAAAGTTAAATGATTATTTTACTAAAAGTGCCGACGATAGCCTCAATGATGTTTTGGCAAGAATGATTGCATTAGATGGATTTCCATTCAGTATATTCATAACTTCAGATGATTCGAGAAATTTTGTCTTTGCAAAATACACGGATTTACCAAAGTCAGCCGTCACCATTCAATTACAGTGAAAAAATCAGAAAGCAAGTAACTGCAGAATTGAAACATTTAAAAAGTGCAGGTGAAAGATTTAGTCTTTCTTTCGACAAGTGGACTTCAACATCCAATAAACCATACATGGCTGTCAACGTACATTCATATAAAAAAAAATTGGAATTTAGGACTTGTTCCTATTTATGGAAGTATGAAAGTATGGCTGAAAATTGTCTTCGTATATTGAAAGAGCGTCTAAGTATATTTGATATTTCCCTGGATACTGGCTTTATGAAAAACATAATTATTTGCAAGACAGCTCTACCTCAGATGATACTATAAATGAACCACCTGTGGCTGTTGATCATATGGACGACATCCATGATGATGAACATTTAGAAGACTTAGACAGTCCAGAATCAGACTTAATCTTAATGTCACAAAATGACCTTGCGCTATAACACATACCAGAGTTAACACAAGATGAAAACATTAATGAGCTGATAAAGAAAATCCGCAAAGTTGTAGAGTGTATTTCAAAAGATCACCATTGAAAAATGAAACAGTACTTCAAAAATAAATGAAAATTGAACATGGAAAAGAGCTGTCACTTCTTTTGGACTGTAAAACCAGGTGGAATAGTCTTTTAACAATGCTGGAGCGATTTTATCTTTTAAAAACCTTCATTCAAAAAGCTCTTATAGATCTCAATCATCCAATTCGTTTGGAAGAAGTTGATTTTGAATTGGTAAAAAAAATTGTTGATGTGCTGACCCCAATTAAATTGACAGTAGAAGCAATCTGTCGGCGAGATGCTAATTTATGCACAGCTGATTCCGCTTTGAAATTTCTTATAAAACAGCTATCTAGCATAATCATTTTTTGGCAAGTGCTGACACTTGCCAAAAAATGAAAACATCCTTAGTGGAACGTATAAAGCAACGACGAAGTGATGATTTGACTGGTGTGTTGAATTAATTACAAAATCCATGAAAAGATGATGAAAATCAGTTATTATCGGATTTGGAATGGCATGACTTATTTCCAGTTTTTACACAGGCTTTAGTTTGGGAGCAAATAAAGTGTATTGTTAAAAAACTTAAAAGTCGAGATGACACGGAAGAAGAAGAAGGAAGATCAGGATCACAAACAGATGATGAGTTAAGGCCACAAACCTCCCAATCCCAACCCCAATTGACACTAAAGGAAAAGTTATAGCTGGAAATTGATAAGAGTATGAAATCCCCAGATCGTGAAGTACAAATACAAAATTAATCGGGGTTGGTAAAATATAGTATTAGACGTGAAATAAGCCTGTTTGAAAATGGAGGAATTAGTGGATATCACTTAGAAACAGCATATAAGTATCTATTGTCTATTCCTCCAACCAGTGTAAAACCTAAACGAGCGTTTTCAGCTGCTGCTTATGTTGGTAATAAACGAAGCAGGCTTGGAAGTCAAACCTTGGATGCATTGATATTTCTACGATTGTATTTTCAAAATTCGAGATAAGTTTTATTGTCTTTTTATTTCTTACAAAGTATAGTATCTTTTTGTCATTTTTTCTTTTCTTACTATACTGTGATATGTGTAGTGTACCAAAATTAAAAATATATATTTTAAGAAATTACTCGTTTTTTAGAGTTCAGTTCCCGAATGGCAAAAAACGGAACCCTTATAGTTTCGTCATGTCTGTCCGTCTGTCTGTCTGTCTGTCTGTCCGTCCGTCCGTATGTCACAGCTATTTTATTCCAAAACTATTAAGACTATACATGTAAAACTTGGTAAGTAGATGTATTCTATGAAACGCTTTCCGATATTGAGAAAAAAATTAAAAATAATTTAAAATAAAGGAACATACTACTACCCCATACATGGAACTAAAACTGAAAATATATTTTTTTTTCATGAAACCTATGCGTGTGTGGTATTTATAGACAGGTCTTTAAAAATGACATGGGGGTTTCTGAAACCACTTTTTCATAAAGTCAATCGTTTAAAAGATATAAGCTTCCAAAGTGGTCAAATGTGTATCCCTCCCTCTAACTTCTATAATAGTGGAGTGAAAAATCTAAAAAAATATGTATCTGTAGATCTTAATGTAAACTTTCAACCAAAATTGGTTTGAATGATATCGAGTTAACAGTTTTTGAGATACGGCATATTTTCTAAAACCGCAAATATAACTTTTTTAATTCATACAAACACTATGAAAAACAAAGTTATCTAGCGTAGTTGTAAAAAATGTAAATAAGCTAGTTTTAAGAAATTTGTAAGGTTTTTTTCGTCAAATAAATATAAATATTATATTATATTATTATAGTTACACACGGAACCCTTCATGCGCGTGTCTGACTCGCACTTGGCCAATTTTTTACATTTGAGACCAATTAGAAACCACATAGTCTAATCCGGGGATAGCCCCAGGGTCCCAGGATTCAGCATCAAGAATCACGTAATCCCGGGATTGAAAAACATGCTCGGGATTGTATTCTCTAGTTGCAACTAAGAAAGGATTTCTATCGAAATTCTATTTTAGTTGCCAAATGTGTCGAAAAAAAATAGAATTAATAAATTGTAAAGAATCAGATAGATAGCCCTACAGACCTCAATCTGAACGATAATTCTGTAAGCAGTTTTATGTCGATAGGAGCCGGGTTTTCTGGTTTAGAACAAGTTTCAGCTTCCTTTGACATTCCCTCTATGTCCGACAAATTATACGCCAAGTGCCATAACAAGGTCTGTCTACTACGGGAATTAGCCAAAGAAAAATTGGCCAAGTGCGAGTCAGACTTGCCCATGAAGGGTTCCGTAGTAACTATAATAATATAATATGTATAACTACTACAACTACTAGTCTGTCTGTCTGTTCATCCGTCCGTCCGTATGTTACAGCCATTTTATTCCGAAACTATTAGGACTATACATATAAAACTTGGTAGATTGATGTATTCTGTGAACCGCTTTCCGATTTTAAGAAAAAATTTAAATATATTTAAATTAAATTAAAAAATATTTTCAGTTTTAGTTCCATGTATGGGGAGCCCCCCCATACATGGAACTAAAACTGATAATATTTTTTTTTCATGAAACCTATGCATGTGTGGTATCTATATACAGGTCTTTAAAATGAGATTGAGGTTTCTAAAACCACTTTTTCATAAAATTAATCGTTTAAAAGATATACGCTTCCAAAGTGGTAAAATGTGTGCCCCCCTCTAATTTCTATAATAATGGAGTGAAAAATATAAATATATATATATACAACGCGTAACGGAAACCCCATATCTAACCAAAAGGGCTGAAGACAACATTTGGTATGGAGTCTCTATGCACAGTTTCAGCACAAAATAACTGACTTAAAGAATTGATACCAAATTATTGGTTTCACATATTTTTTGAATACCAATCATAACAAACGTGTCACAGCACTACGAGGGTCAATAACTTTCCACGTCACTTGCCAATAACAAATTAATTCTTTTCGTTCTTCTTAATTTGAAAAATTCGGTCTCTGGTATCAGTGTACTGGAATTTGTAATAAGTTAACAGTAATATGTAGACTTAGGATTACAAAACCCTTGCCATACAATGACGTATTATAAAATATATCTTTGTTGCCATATCGTTTGTTATCATCCAAAGAAGCCATGCACTTGGTATGTATATACCCTTTAAATTACACGTTGTATATATATATATATCTATAGATCTTAATGTAAACTTTCAATCAAAATTGGTTTTAAAGAGATTGAGTCAGCAGTTTTTGAGATACAGCATATTTTCTAAAACCGCAAATATAACTTTGTAATTCATACAAATACTATGAAAAACAAAGTTATTTGGCGTAGTTGCAAAAAATGTAAATAAGCTAGTTTTAAGAAATTTGTAAGTTTTAGTTTTTTGTCAAGTAAATATACATATTATATTATATTATTATAGTTACTACGGAACCCTTCATGGGCGAGTCTGACTCGCACTTGGCCAATTTTTGTAATATGTTATAATAAGCAATATAACATTAGATTTATAGATTTCTTTTATTATTTTTTTCTTTTAAATTAAGTTACACTTGATACATATATTGTTATGAAATAAATTACGCTTATATTTTCTGCGAAGTAAGTTCGCTAGACAGAATTAATGAAAAAATGTTTTTTTGGTATGGCCCCACGTATATATAATAAAGTACCGAATGTTATTCAAAATATGACAGTACATCAGAATTTAAACGAGCACTAAATGAAATTTTAATAAACAAAACTTATTTCAGTCTGGTTTTATTATGACATTACATAATTATATTTTTTTTATTTCATACTGGTTTTATTATTCAAATAAGTACTCCATACCCATCTACCCTAACTTGCTACTTACCCAGTTTCGAAGCGTCAATAGCCTAATGGATAAGGTGTCGGACTTGTGATCGAGAGGTCGCAGGTTCGAACCCCACCCATTACACTATTGACGTGAACCCACTCCAGACACAAGCATATTTAGCTTAGTTGGAGGGGTTAACAAGATTGCTAGTAATGTGAAATGTACCCACATTGCTAGTATTCTTTAAAAAAAAATCTGAGGAGTTTATTATATAAAATCAAAGTTTTATTGCAATAGGATGAATAGTGAGGGAACGGATAATGTATTACTACAGTAAATACAAACGTTAATTTTTATATAATAGGTATAATTTATTAAATTTATTTTTGTGATTTATTTACGTACCTACTTGCTTCATTTAGATCCATCCAGCCGTTTGAGCGTGAAGAAGTAACAAACATGAAAACAGACACATTCATTCACAAACTTTCGCCTTTATAATATTAGTGTGATAAATAAAACCATCTAAATAATTAATATTCGTTTTTCAAGTTTATTCAACATAACGACAAAAAATTAAAAAATGCAAAGTTAGCAAACTTCGTCGTGCAACGGCAAGCGGGCCTCGAGCGAACTTGTCATTGTGTGTGTGACAACGCACACGACTAGCCCGCTGCAGTAAATACCTATTTTCCGCGCGTCTCGTAGGCTCGACACCCTCTTAATATATTCATTGTGTAGTGTGCGTATTATGTGTAATTTGTGTTTGTTTGTGTGTCATTTGTATTGTGTTTAATTATGTGTATGTGGATATTTATAAAGTATTTTTAGTAATTTAAAAAATTGTAATATTTTACTTTGAATTTTGATAATAATTGTTTAATTTAATTGTTAACGTAACAAATATTTATTACACGTTAATATACATATATTTTTTTCTACAAAATTTCTCTTTATACTCTTTGTTCTTGGGAAGAATCATCAAAGTGCTCTTCCCGCTTTGGGTGGAGTAGAAAAGAGTGTCAGACTTCTACTGACTGAAAACCAACCTTGTCCCTTCAGTTGACCTTGCATTTCAACAACCTCGGCAAGCAATATGGCCCTGTCGAACCCCGTCATTTCTGTTGACTGCTCCTTGAGGCGCGCATGGAATACGACGCGCCGTACTATGTGAAGGTGCCTAAAAGATACTGAACATGAAAAATCAATAAAAATCTCGGGAAATGACACAGTACTCCGTCCGCACAATATTTCTGTAAAAAAATGTTATTTAAAAAATCTAAAAAACTTTTATAAAAATTATTTGTTTCTTGCATTGCAGTTGAGCAGTCGGGTTTTTGAGACTTTTCAAATAATTTTTTTTCAACTTTTTAGTCAAAATATTAATTAACAATTTTTTAGTTTTCCCTGTCGTGTCACAATGGCACCCCACCGGATTCAGAAAGTGAAAGAGCTAAGTCCATATTTTTAAACTTTCTCTTCGTATTATTTTTGCTAGTATTACACTAATGATAAACATGATATACCTTTTTGAAATCCTTGTGTTAAGTAAGTCCTTTAATTTGATACCCATATTGTAGTATTCGAAAAAATAGTTTTTTGCACTGTGTATCTTCGCACAGCCGACATGTTTGAATTTTTTAAATTTCTCCTATCTAAGAACACTTGAGCTGATAAGACGAATCTAACGATGCCCCAATTATGTGAATCCATTCAGCGGTTCTAGAGATATGATGTAATAAAGAATATTACATACGTACAAGATACGCGCGAAAAACATAACCTTTCCTTTGCAGTCGGCTAACATGCAGATTCCAAAACTGAACAATTTCCTTGAAAAAACATTTTGTATTTTAAAAACACTTTTGGAATACAGAAATGTACTGCATCTATAGGAGCTGCACTACGATCCCCATCACGTAATAGCACTGGTATACAATTATATCCATAGAAAATGAAAATATAGTCCATCCGAGCGTTTAGCCAATTACCAGCATAAACACACACTTTACGTGAACCCTACCATCTCAAGAATAAAGGTGATTATTGCTTGTGTCACCCAAAAGTGTTAGCGACGAAATAACGTTTCGGTTACGTAGATGTCTCTTATTTGAAATTCAGATGGAGTTTTTCAGGGTCAGTTTGGGCAAACGCCAATGTTTTGCGGTCGAGTTTGTTTTTAGTTAATTTATGGATGAATTTAGAATTATAAAGAGGTTATGAAAATTAAATCTGTGGTATGGTACATGTGGTGCCGAAGTTGGGTCGTTGTAATTTAGCTTGGATGTTTGAATAAAATAGTGATTAATTTAACTTTTTCGCGTTGATGCCGACCTTTATTTATTGAACGAATAAAATATGATTCTAGGGAATTTTAATTAAATATGAGCTCCAATTTTGACGGAGAATAAATTGCTTACAATTTTCTGAAAGATAATTATTAGGTTAGACAGTTGGTGAATTAAAGACATGATTTTGTAACAAAAAAAAAATATTAAAATTACTATCAAGCAACCATTTTTAATATGTTTTAGCAAAGATTTTAATAATAATATGTATTAGTTTATTATAGTATAATATTATTTTGTGCATTCTGTTGAACATAAGTTTAGTAATATGTTTTAGTTTATTTTTGGTTATTGTTAAATTATGTAAGTACTAGCTTCTGCCTGCGACTTTGTTCGCGCGGGAGGTTTTTCCCGCGTAAATCCCGATCCCTTGAGAATTCCGGATAAAAACTATCCTATGTCCTTGCCAGGGTTCTAAACTATTCCCGTGCTAAATTTCATCTAAATCGGTTCAGCGGTTTAGGCGTGAAAAGGTAACAGACAGATAGACAGACAGAGCTACTTTCGCTTTTATAATATTACTAGCTTTTGCCCGCGACTTCGTTCGCGCGGGAGGTTTTTCCCGCGTAAATCCCGATCCCTTGAGAATTCTGGATAAAAACTATCCTATGTCCTTCCCAAGGTCCTAAACTATTCCCATGCCAAATTTCAGCTCAATCGGTTCAGCGGGTTAGGC
The DNA here is from genome assembly GCA_943138885.2 of Tholera decimalis. Classification (NCBI taxonomy): domain Eukaryota; kingdom Metazoa; phylum Arthropoda; class Insecta; order Lepidoptera; family Noctuidae; genus Tholera; species Tholera decimalis. The sequence goes on along the minus strand of OW964552.2, from coordinate 5,065,161 downwards.
GTGAAAAGGTAACAGACAGACAGACAGACAGAGTTACTTTCGGATTTATAATATTACTAGCTTTTGCCCGAGGCTTCGCCCGCGTTTATTTTTGTCAATAATTCTTGTTATCAATCGGTACAACTTTTTGGGTGGTTAAAAACGCATGTAATATTTAAAAAGAATCATTACCAGGGTCCATCTAATATACTCAAAAACAGACAGACAGTATTCGATTTACATATATATTTATGTCTCTGAGACACCTACTTACGTATGTGTCTACTATAAATTAATCTGCAAGTATAGACTAATACCTAGATATGATATACAAAAGTAGGTAAAAGTGTAAGTACCTTCCTACTTAAAAATATAGAAATTATTCGTATATTACCATGACTGGTTAAAATTTAAGCGACACGGTTGGCGTAACTGTTGACTGGTGCATGACGTGCGTTCGACCCCAGCCCTAAATAAAGATTTGTATAGCCTTATGCAGTTGTGTAGTTTAAAAAAAAATATGAGTGGTTCTTTACATCCTTAAGAGATGATTTCTAGGATAAAAACTATCCTATGTGTTTTTCAGGGTTTAAAACTATCTCCATACCAAATTTCATCTAAATCGGTTCAGCGGTCTAAGTATATTATGTGTGTGGGTAGGACGGGGAGATTATTGATTTCCTATACGAAATCCCAATACCCCTTTTACATCCTTTAGGGATGATTTCTGGGCTAAAACTATCCTATGTCTTCCCCAGGGTCCTAAACTATTCCCATAGGTACCAATTTAAAAGAAATAATTTAATTAATTTAATTTAGCTTTTGCCAGCGACTGTGTCCGCGTGCAATTCGATAACTATCCAACGGGAACCTTATATCGAGATAAAAACCGTGGGAATTCCGGGTTAAAAAGTAGCTTATGTGTTTTCCATGATGTCAACTGTCTCTCATTGAGATCCGTTCAGTAGTTTTTGCGTGAAAGAGCAACAACGATACAATTCGAAAACTATCCCACGGGAACCTTTCATCGGGATAAAAACTATTCTATGTCCTTCCCAGGGTCCTAAACTATTCCCATGCTAAATTTCATGTAAATCGGTTCAGCGGTTTAGGCGTGAAAAGGTAACAGACAGACAGACAGAGTTACTTTCGCATTTATAATATTATGTATGGATATGTATAGTATATAGTATGGATATGGATAGTATAGTATATAGTATGGATATGGATAGTATAGTATATAGTATGGATATGGATAGTGTATGTATTAAAGTATGGATAGCTTTTGCCCGCGACTTCGATCGCGTGGGAGGTTTTTCCCACGTAAATCCTGATCCCGTGGGAATTCCGGGATAAAAAGTAGCTAATGTGTTTTTTCAAGATGTCAACTGTCTTTTTATTAAATTTCATTGAGATTTGTTCAGTAGTTTTTGCGTGAAAGAGCAACAAAGATACAATTCGAAAACTATCCCACGGGAACCTTATATCACAATAAAAATTATCCTATGTCCTTACCAAGGTCCTAAACTATTCCCATGCTAAATTTTATGTAAATCGGTTCAACGGTTTAGGCGTGAAAAGGTAACAGACAGACAGACAGAGTTAGTTTCGCATTTATAATATTAGTATGGAAGTATGGATAGTATGGATTTTATTTGTATGGGTCAAGTTTGCTTGAAATAAATGGATTGATTGATTGGTAGCGTAACCAGCCTATAATGTTCTCACTACTGGGAGTCAGGCCCCCTCTCTATGAGAGGGAATGGGCCGTAACTTACCCCGCGGGCCCAGTGTGGATATGGAAGGAAGACGTCCGATTTTTCGGTTCTATGACATACTAGGTTTCTTTGTGATATTTTATTTATTTATTTAAACTTTATGTACAATAGTGGTATTTTCCTTATATATTTTTTTATAAATAAGTACAGAGACAGACTACAGACTAAGGCATTTAGTACAGCTATAACAATATACATTACATAAATCTGAAGTCCAATTATTACTGTACACAGCATTCATTGTTTAATATACTTCATTAGTGACAGTTGGGTTCAGTTAATATAAAGCTAAAAGTTACTAAATGATAATTATGGTTGAAATTACATTTTATTCAGCAAATTTCTAAATTTGTTAAAACTATTCAAAAACAAATCTAAATTAACGGATTGTAACATTATTGTTACTATAGGGAATACTGAACAATTGTGGAGGAATAATAAACTTTATTCGGTTTAAAGCAAGCTACAACGTGTAACAGAATAAACGCAATTCCTGAAAGTACTTGGTTCAGAATCGGCTTCTGAATCGATTTCCGTCATAAAAAATTGGTGTTAAATTTTGATGAAAATATTTCTTCCATTTAACTTAAAATGGAAATAGTATGATCACAAATTAATAAAATCCTTTATACAAGGAAATTGTGTGCGTGTCGCGTATGCTGCTAACATCGCATGAGTGTATGCGTCTGCGTAAGGATATTGTATGACGCACATACGTTTTGCGTTTAGAAAGGATAACTATTTTATAAAAAATGTCTAGGTTTGGTTTCAATTTATTTAGTTACGGATGTTGTTTTAGACTTATGATTTAATATTCTAATTGGGGTGTCTGAGGTATTCCGCTTAATCTGTTACACCTTGTATATTTTTTAAGAAAACAATCCCCATCTAAAATTATAAATGTTGAAAAGAACTTGCGTCTGTCTGTTAAGCTTTTACTCTAAAATTAGTGTTCCAATTTTTGTATCTACATAATATATGTAAGATCCAGGTAGGTATAGAATGGATGGGCACGCCGCAATCGCGGCGATGAGTCCCCTCTTTGAGGAGTGGCTCGAGAGACGCCACGGTGTCCTCACCTTCCGCCTGACGCAGGTGCTGACCGGACATGGCTGTTTCGAGAGGTACCTGTTTCGGATACAGCGGGAGGACACGCCCGAGTGTCCTCATTGTGAGGACCACCTGGAGGATACGGTGGAGCATACGGTCGAGGTGTGCCCTGCTTGGGCGGGGCACCGTCGTGTCCTCGTAGAGGCGGTCGGCTGCGGCGACCTCTCGCGCTCTGCTCTGGTTCAGACCATGGTGCGGAGCGAGAGGGAATGGGATGCGGTCGCCTCCTTCTGTGAAGCAGTCATGCTAGCGGAGGGGGCCGAACGCGCGAGGGATAGACAACTTTCTTCATCGCGTTCCAGCCGCCACGGGAGACGCCCCGGGCGTCGGGGATCGCTAGCTGATTTCCGACCACCATAGGCGCGGGCCTGCGGACGGCAAGCAGGGTCGCTCACCGTCAGGCCCGGGTCGGCGGCGCGTCGTGTTCCACGCGCGCCTCAAAGAGCTGTCTACACCAGTGATGGGGCCTCATAGGGCCATTGCCTGCCGGGGTTTGCGGGAAAGTTTTATCGAGATACCGCGGCCCCGGAACTTTAGGGCAGCCGAAGGAACAGGGTGGGTTTTTAGTCAGTAGAAGTCTGACACACCCTTCCGCTTAACCCAGAGTGAAAGAAGTCATTCGATGAAAAAAAGAATAAAAGGTATAGAATGGAACTTTTCATATTAAGATAATATTCTTGTATGAAAAATTATTGCTGTCATATCGACAAACACGCTGGTAGAAGCTTGTTACAAGAAACAAAGAAAAAAATGGCACTGCAATGGAGCCTAGATAAATAACAAACCTTTTTTTCTATCTGTTAACACAAGATAAAGCGGTACGTGATTGATAGAAGTCAGCTGTCAGCTATAGGAGACAAAAGCATGATATATGACCTTTAAGTATTGATTTCAGCCTCTATTAATATCTCTCTCGATTAATAACTAGATTAGTTAGTGTAGAATCGATCGCGATGATATTTGAATTGGCTAGGCGACTAGTTTAAGTTTACTGATTTTTATTTTGCAGATTGGTTATGAAATCATGCTACCAAGTCACTTCGCAGGTCAGACCAGTAAGGTACTGGTAATTACCTGCATTATTTATGGTTAGGCTGCTAACAGAATTGAACGAAGTTGAGAAAAGGTGTATGATAATGTTTTCTTTTCGTTTTTATTCCCTGCTAGAGTCTGTGTTTCCCGATAGCTGTAGCATGGGGGTCTTTAAGTTAAGAGTGAATAGGTTACTTCTTGGTAGGTGTTCTTCATCTTCGACCACGTCATTGCTTACCATCAGAAAAGATAGCGGTCAAACGACAGGCTATAATCAATATGCTTAATTTAAAACACAAAAAATTACAATTAAAAGTGTTATTTATAAACAATTTACAAAATAAATAATACACATACACATTTCCTAAAATGAAACATTTATTTTTGTATTCAACCATTTTTTATAAACGTGTTTTATTTTTTGTTTCAGGTAAGTCAAGAACACGACCTCTAGACGCCGCGCCGTGCAAAAACGTTAAATGATTTCAAGAAAATCCTTAAGTCTTAGAAAATTTCTTCAGTCTTCAGAAAGTTAAATTATTTTCTTATGAAAAGCAACAAAACACAGGTTTGAATGTAAGTACGAAATTGTTTGTGCTTTTGCTCAAACATTGTTCTTATATCCGTAATTACCAACACTTTCTTCATACGAAACCTTCTTCCAAGAATCACGTTATATATCGGGTAATACCTAATGTCTACACGTTCATGGATACACATTTTGCTAGATTGAAGTATTCAATTTGTCAAACATCATTGTTGTGTGCTATATGTACTCGTATGTAAATCTTTGAAACTTTACGTCAAAATAATTTGACACCTAACGAACCAAAGACTTTGTGATATGTATATATTTATTACGGAGGAACCCGCTCTTTACCTTGACTGATTGTAAGCGATAGATGAGGTCTACCATGGAACGAGCAAATCCAGAAAATGCTTGTTCACTGCTACTTTAAAGGTAGATGGGTCATCCATGGTAGGGAAAAAAGAAGCCAGCTGGGAGTGGCTGTACCACATCATGGCTACCACACTATGACAAGACTGTTTATCGACAAGTTGTGGATGTTTTATATTTTAGCCCTTATTGATTTTCCTTTCGGTCTTCTGCAGATTGATTCTGGGAATCCTACACAAGGTGAGGTGGTACTTCACGCCTGAACAGCTTCCCTTTCACTACCGGTCTTCCAGACGTACTGCATGGTACCATCCTCACTTGATCAATATACCGTCTTGTCGTACTAAGGTGTGGAACTCTCTGCCTGCTTCTTTGTTCCCTTCCACATTCGATTTTTATTTATTTAGAAAAGCACTGCCACATCACGCAAATTTTGTATTCACTAAAACAAATAATTATAAATAATTGGTACGTGACGATTACGGCGTACGTAGATATTATAGTTATATTCGGTTGTGCTTAAAGTTAATTATTCACAAAATATAATTAGTAATATGAAATAACTTATAATATAAAAATTACATTACATTATTAAATTACAGCCTTACATTTAAATATTAAAATGCATTTATAATTTCGAATCTAGAATTGAGATTTAGATTCGTCTGCCTTTAAAGCAAGATTGAACAGGAACCTTCTGGGCTCGCTAGTTCCATCGTAGACGTCATCTATCGCTTAGCACCAGGTGTGATCGAGGTCAAGACTGCTCTTGACCTCGGTCACGCCTGGTGCTAAGCGATATAGTAATAAAAATTAATATAAAATTATATATACTCTACGCAAAATCGTCTGGAAAGTTTTCGCTTTGAATTGTCTGGTCATGAATTATGTTCCCCAATTCATTCGGTTAAGTGGGCGCTCAATGATTTGTACTTAGATCTGATAAATTATTGAATTATATTTAAAATTTGATTGATATAGATAGATATACTCTTTGTTGTACACCATTACATTTTTCAATAAGCACATACCTATTAAAAAGGTGATACTTACTTTGTGCGGTCTAGTCGCTAGAAGAGATTTTTACAGTCAACCTTTGGATGAACATAGATTCTGAAAAAACTTGATTCTATATATCTTATACACGAGTAAGTATTATAGTTGCATATTCTCAAGTGTAATTGTAGTGATGATAATTGCAGTTCCACTGGAATAAATTATTTTGTTTAGTAGAAATAACGTTTATTTCGCAACACTTAAAAATTTACAGGCATTTACCACCGTCGCCGTGTAATGAGCAAGACCTTAAAGTTACAAAAACTTAAAAACTATTATAGACTTATAATAAGCGATTTTTATTTGGGTAGTTGTTTGTCCCTAAAATCATATTAAATGACTTTTTTATATTATTAGTTAGAACCTACTAAACAGTAGATATCTAATCTACAAAGCTTTAATCTATCTATACTAATGTTATAAAGAGGTAACATTTGTTTATACGTTTGAATGTAGGGGGTAATCTCCGGAACTAATGAGCAAATTCTAAAATTTTTTCATTGGTAGTAAGGTACATTATTGGTAAGAGTAGGCTATAAATATTTTCGAAATCTACGCGGACGGAGTACATTTATTTATTTTTTGTTTTCTTTATTTGGCTAACGAACAGCTGTTTACACTTATACATTTAAATAAATAAATAAAATGTTCTACAACTATCTTAGGTTAGTGTAACAATTTCTTAAAGGTTAGCACCGCATGCCCCATTAATGTAGTAAGTAGTTCCGCCACAGACACTAATATCTCTATACTTATATATATTATGTGTCCATACTTCCATATCCATACTGATATTATAAATGTAAAAGTAACTCTATCTGTCTGTCTGTTACCGTTGCACGCCTAAACCGCTGAACGGATTTGGATAAAATTTTGCACGGCAATAGTTTAGGACCCTGGGAAGAATATAGGATAGTTTATATCTCGGAATTTCCCTGGGATCTGGATTTACGCGCGAAAAACCTCCCACGCGAACGAAGTCGCGGGCAAAAGCTAGTGTATTTAATAAAACAAGGGCGGACCTATAAATACAAGGTAGTTATTAAGTCATTTTAGATTTTTTAGCTATACAAACGTTATCATGATCTACTCAAATAAAGGAATTGAAAAAAGCAGTGCAGTGCCTCAAGGTGTCAGCTTAAATTGTTCTCCTGGCTTTAATAATTTACAACAGAAAATGTTTATACAGGAGTCTCTGTTTGTTTTAAACGAACTCAACCTAATTAAGGTTGTAGATTTAAATCATTTGGAGAGACATTTTCTCCATTTAACATTGGCGCGAAGCAAAGAAAGTAAAATATTAGTAAAAAAAAATTGCTTGAACAATTCTAAAATAGTAAATGAAGTACTTTGTCATTATCAAGTTAGCAAATTGAGACTTTATTAGCTAATTGGCTTTAGATTCGTGTTAAAAATATGACTGTTGCAATTTAATGTCTCTCATTTTCTTTTTCCATTAAGGTTATTTTGCATTGAGTATAGTGAATTACTTTTGCAATGTACTCACTATGCCCGCGACTGTTCGCATGGGGATGTTTCGTCGCGTATATTCCGGGATAAAACGAAGGCCATATTTGCCCTCTAATCTACTCCTCTTCTCTTTTAGTTTTTCCATAAAAAAAAAAAAACAATTATACAAAAATGTATAAAACGTTGGCTTGTATTTAAGGATTGTGTAAATAACATAAGCACTCGATAAAACATTTATTTTGGAATTAAATTCGGACACTTCAATTCTATATTTTGGATCTATGTTTTCATTAATAGATTGACTTCTTTGAAGTGATTCTAATTGTAATCGTTACAACCTTACTGTACTAACCGTATATACTTTATGTACACTATTGTACATAAGGTTTAAATAAATAAATGCTACATATTATTAATTAAGTGTGATTCAATTATTGGTGTACAATAAAGTATGTTCTATCTATCTATCTATATATATACCATCCACACACATATTACCACTTACATACACTTCACACATACATACTTCAATCAAATTTCACAGATGCTGCACGCCCTCTCATAATCACTTCCACTCTTACTAACTCTTCATTTTAAATTAGTGTTAAATTTACTACTACTTACTTATGTACTCCATGCTATTGTAAACACTTTGTTGGCGATTTTATTAAAACTCCTGGGAAATGGAATTGATAACTGAAACACAGGCATTGCCTAGTTCGGTTACAATAGCTACCTCACACCGGAACAGCTGCTCAACCTCTATCAAGCGCAAGTTCGGTCGTGTATGGAGTACTGCTTTCATCTCTGGGACGGATCTGCCAAATACCAGCTTGATGCACTTGAGTCTATAGAGAAACGGGCCAAAAGGCTCATCGGCAACAAGAAACTGGTCGAGACAAGGTTCCAGAGTCTAGAACATCGGCGACGTGTTGCAAGCCTATCGATATATAGGAAAACGGTTTTGGTCACTGAGGCTGACAGACCCCTACACTTATCCTAAGATGGCGGACATCCATAAGAAATAGAAAAAGGAAAATGTTGCTCCAAAGCATCTTGAAATACAAAACTCATTGGCAACGATGCACTGGTCGAGTCAAAGCTCCAGAGCCTTGAACACAGACGACGAGTTGCAAGTCTATCGGTTTTCTATCGGTTACATTTCGGGGAGTGTGCGATGGAATTGCACAGTCTTATTCCACCAAGCCCGTTCCGTCATCGGACTATAAGACAAACTGCGATGCGCCATCATTACATGGTGGACATCCCACCCATACGCACCTAACGTTTTGGGAATACTTTCATTGTGCGTACGGCTAAGGAGTGGAATTCCCTGCCGGAGTCTGTGTTGCCTGATAGCTATAACCTGGGAGTCTTTAAGTCAAGAGTGAATAGGTTACTTCTAGGCAAGCGTGCTTCATCTTCGTCCACATCATCTCTTAACATCAGGTGAGATTATGGTCAAACGCAAGCCTATAAACTGTAAAAAACAAAATTACAAAGTTACTCACTGCCAAACTATAATTCTGTAAACTAGTACTAAATTTTTTGAGAAATAAATTACTATCACTATATGTATGCGTAAGCAAAGCAATGTAGTACCTACAATCACCCAATATCATCTTCGAACTTCATAAATTTTTCGAACTATTTTGGGTTCATCTTCTAGTCTAAATCTTAATTCAAGTCTTAATTCAAGGAAATGCGCTCGTGTGCGTGTCGGCCGCTAACAATGTATGAGTGTATGCGTCTTCGTAAGGATATTGTATGACGCACATACATTTTGCGTTTAGTAAGGATAACTATGTTATAAAAAAAATCTATGTTTGGTTTCAATTTATTTAGTTACGGATGTTGTTTTAAACTTATAATTTAATATTCTAATTGGGGTGTCTGAGGTATGGCGCTTAATCTGTTATAACTTTTATAATGTGAATATGGTCACCCACCCACAAATCGTAGTTGGAACTGTAATCGTAGAATATAATTAAAAACAATTGCTGTCTAGGTACAGACGCCAGCACATCAAGCTACAACAATCTGTCAAATTACTTTAATAGATTTTCAACTTTATTGTTAAAGAAATTAGGTTCAAGTTTGATTGGGAAAATTTGACAGTTTCGGGTAGCTTCATGTGCTGGCGTCTGTACATCAATACGTAAACATACCAAAGTACCATCACCCTATATAAAATATTCAAAAACTATCCATTTTAAATTACAGCCACTTACATACCTACCTAGTTGAAGAAGTAAACCAGAGAGGGCAATTTAAATATCAGCAAACTTTAATTTTATGTCCGAAAAATTCTTAAACTGAGACGCAACTGACTCGAAACAGTTTATTTCAAAAAGCCAATTTTATATTCCAATGAGCTGTATGGAACCTTTTTGCTGTGCTGAAATCGTTGATCCAATTTTTCGGGCTCGCGCCGTACCACGGGCGGTAACGCGAATTCCCTAAGAGACTTAAAATATTTGTAAAATAGGGAAAGGCTGTTTCTCCCTCGAATATATTGTGGCAAAAGCGATGAACCCGCAAAATGGCTCTTACCTTATACTTAAAAGGGTTATTTCAAAAGAGGATTTTTTCAAATATTTTGTGTTACAATTCGTACCTTGGTAAAGTACTACATTATTAAGTGAAATGTACGCCCAAACAGTACAACGTTCTTTACTCGTCAGGGCACATAATGGCAATCACCTTGATTTTTTTTGTAATGAAAAAGTTGTACTGACATTATGTTTTGCAGGTTAAAAATAATGGATTGTAAACCAACCTCCTTATTTTTTTCTGTCGGTGGGAAAATCATCAAATGCCTTTTCCCGCTCTAGGTGGGGCGCGGCGGAAGGGACTATCTGACTTCAATTGAAGAAAAATCCACTCTGTTTCTACAGTTGCCCTTGCGGTCCGGGGCCAAGCTATCTCGTTAGAACATTTCCTCAACCCCGGCAAAACCTACTAGTGGGTTTTTTTGTTTTGTTTAAACGCTGCCCTGTCTTATCAATTTCTCCGTAATTCACATACACAAGCAAGGCCAAACAAATATTTGTATTGTGTAGGATCGAATCTGCGACAAACATCACATGAACCTATGTTTCGACCACAGCACCTACCCGTGTCGTCATTAGAAAATGACCATTAAACAAGCAACCAAACAGCAAAGCCCTCAAACATAACTGTATTTTAATCTGTCGCTCTCTTTGAAAATGAAATACATTGTCTTAAAAATATATTCCACTATTGGTAGACTCCACCCTAGAATTTCCTGTGGTATAGAATCTAGGCACTGTATTTCTTTTTAAAAAAAGGTTTTTATATATATTAAAAATCATAAGCAGTACAAAAAACATACAACACAAAAAGAATCACACAAATAAAATAAAATCAGAAAACCTATCACACTATATCAAATAACTATTCTTTATGAAACTATACCTTCTCAGAATCACATTTAAAAATATTCCACCTTTCAAATAACATATTTTTCGCGAATACCGGAAGGCTGTTGGGTGGGTGTGAGGCCAACGCCCGCGACATCCCCCCCAACCTCTACCGTCCCTTACCCACTTATTTCGTAATCTTTGCTTCGCAGCACCTACCCTCATATTTGGAAAAATACACTTTGATGTCGGAAGTGGCGGTATTTGATATTTCCTTGTTAAGCCATAGGTTACTTGACAATAAAACATGTACTTGTCATGAGTTTAAAAGCTTCTTTGTTGTTTTGAATAGGATTTCTTGGATATAATGGAGAAGAAGTAAACTGTTTTCTGCTGATGTTTAAGTAAAATGTTTTTCGGAGAATGTTGAACATTGTAGCGGCGCGCGGCGGTGGTGAACTTAGTATAGGTTTCCTAATTTCATTAGTATATTATTGTTACAATTTCAGTTATTTATCTAAATATACATACTTTTACATTATATTTCTATTTTCTGCCCGCGGCTCCGCGTCAACATGTTGTTTTTTCAGCTAAATTAAAGACGACTATGTTAGATAGAAATTTAAATCGGCCCACTGGTTTTTGAGTTTATCCATAACAAACAAACAAAACATCAAAACTTTCCACTTTAAAATCATAGAAAATAATAGAATAGAATATATTTGCTTAGATTGTAGGCAAAGTAAATTAAAAGTCTTAATTAAAAAAAAACTATCCTTGTACTATCAACCCTAAATTAGACATGCAAACGGAAATGAAAATAAATTAAAATGTATCATAGAGTAGACCACCACTGTTATCAGGATCAGGTTCACAGATATGGTGGTTTTTTTTTTTTATTGATAATAGTTCCGCGTTCGACCACCAACTCACCTGATGGTAAGTGACGATGTGGTCGAAGATAGAGCACGCTTACCTAAAAGTAACCTATTCACTCTTGACTTACGTGTTACTTTTGACGTGGTGGTCAGGACTCCAGAGAAAACTTCCGTACAGGCAAATCGAAGGCTCACGTAATGTATAACATTTTCACTGCTGGGAAACAAACCTCTCTATGGGAAATAAAGTCTTCAGGGTTTCAGGTCACAATATTTTCCCTACATTGTTTTGAGAGCAGTAGTGATACTAAAAATTACACAAAGTAATATGCTTGCCTGGCTATGAGCCCACGACCTACAACTCATAAGTAGTACCTGTAACCACTGGGCTACAACACTTTTTCTCACTAAACAAATAAAAACTGGCCAAGTGCGAGTCGGACTCGCCCATGAAGGGTTCCGTAGTAACTATAATAAATATAACATACTTAATATATTTATTTGAAAAAAAAAAAACAAAAAGCCTTGCAAATTTCTCAAAACTAGCTTATTTACAATTTTTACAACTACGCCAAATAACTTTATTTTTCATAGTATTTGTATGAATTACAAAGTTATATTTGCGGTTTCCGAAAATATACTGTATCTCAAAAACTCCTGACTCGATCTCGTTTAAACCAATTTTGGTTGAAAGTTTAGATTAATATCTACAACATATGGTTTCTTTTTTAGATTTTTCACTTCATTATTATAGAAGTTAGAGGGGGGGACACATTTTACCACTTTGGAAGCGTATATCTTTTAAATTAACTTTATGAAAAAGTCATTTTAGAAACCATAATGTCATTTTTAAAGACCTGTCTATAGATACCACACACGTATAGGTTTCATGAAAAAAAATATTTTCAGTTTCAGTTCCATGTATGGGGAGCCCCCTTTATTTTAAATATTTTTTAAATTTTCTCTTAAAATCGGAAAGCGGTTCACAGAATACATCTACCTACCAAGTTTTACATGTATAGTCCTAATAGTTTCGGAATAAAATGGCTGTGACATACGGACGGACAGACAGACAGACAGACAGACGGACAGACATGTCGAAACTATAAGGGTTCCGTTTTTTGCCATTCGGCTACGGAACCCTAAAAACGAAGCGTATCCTTGCGTCAATATAAATTGGCTTTTGTAAAGGATTTATTGCGTTACGTTCGCGTCATGTCACTAGTTTCTTTCAAGAGCAAATTGAGCTGCTTCCGATATTTATGATTTTGTGTTTTGTACAGGTAAGTAAAATAAACGATTATATTATTTAAGAATTTTAAAGATTTCTTAATTTTATCGAAATTTTGAGCGATGAGAATTTTGTGAATCTTTATTTACTAACGTTTAGATTTTGTTAAAATTACATGTAACTTTCGGCGAGTTCGAGACATTTCGACCATCGGAGTAGCTGAGAACCTGACAGTGTGTCTATAAGTTTTTTATTTTTATAAAATAATTTACAAGTTTTACATTAATTTCATAATGTATTCAAAATATGCTGTCTCATTAAATGCTTCAACGATTTATAGTATGGCAATCAGCTTTCATGGTGTATTACTGATAACGGATTCAATTACAAAAACGGTATGCGAGAATCATACGTGCCCGTTATTATTACCGCCGTTTTTTCTATGAATATTGTATGCAATAACTGTAATTGAAACCGTTTGATTGTAATAAAAGTTACGATTTCATGTTATTCAGGATGAACACGGTTAGAGTTTGTGGCATTGAAGTAAGTTTAAATTAGCTATTATTTAGTTCCATATTACTAGAATTTTATGAAATTTGCAAAAGGATATTTTTTCTTTTAAAATATTTACCATGAGTATTGTTTTGTCAGTTTATATTTCCAATTAAGTTGGTTTTATGGAGATGTATATTAATTTTCAAAGTTAACTACAGTTAAAGTATACCTACATATTGATTGAAATTTCATATTCAAATAATATACTCGATTCTTCCATAAGGCAGTTGTCCGATCACCGACGATGTACGAGTAGCGAGTAGGGCTAGTATCTGAAAACGAGTTGGCGAGCAGCGAGTGTGTTGTTCCGATAGTTTAGTCGCTGAGCTGTCATCGGTTGGTCTCTCAGCGTGAGTTCTGACCGCCAAGTGTTCGCTGAGTGAATATTATCTTTGACAGCTCTTGTCGCTCAGCGATAAAACTAGCGAATTGAGCAGTCGCCGGCAGTGTGAACAGTCAGAGAGCAACTATTAATATATGCATCTCTTTCGTTTACATGGAATGTATATTTTATTGTGCGTTTCTTAAGTTTTGGGAATACTTTCATTGTGCGTACGGCTAAGGAGTGGAATTCCCTGCCGGAGTCTGTGTTGCCTGATAGCTATAACCTGGGAGTCTTTAAGTCAAGAGTGAATAGGTTACTTCTAGGCAAGCGTGCTCCATCTTCGTCCACATCATCTCTTAACATCAGGTAAGATTATGTTCAAACGCAAGCCTATAAACTGTAAAAAACAAAATTACAAAGTTACTCACTGCCAAACTATAATTCTGTAAACTAGTACTAAATTTTTTGAGAAATAAATTACTATCACTACTATTACTATATGTATGCGTAAGCAAAGCAATGTAGTACCTACCATCACCCAATATCATCTTCGAACTTCATAAATTTTTCGAACTATTTTGGGTTCATCTTCTAGTCTAACCGGATTCAACTCAGTACCTGTTTTAAATGAAGCAACTGCCTATCTGACCGTCACAACCCAGTATCTGGGTAAGACAATACCCCTTGATAAAACTCATAACAGATTTTTGGCTTCTCCCATAACGACTGTCAAAGAAGTACGCACGGAAGAATCTCTATACAACGTGTAACAGAATAAACGCAATTGCTGAAAGCAGTTGATTCAAAATCGGCTTCTGAATCGATTTCCGTCATAAAAAAGGTGTTACATTTTGACGGAAAAATCTTTCATTTAATTTAAAATGGAAATACAGTATCATGACAAATTAATACAATCCTTAATTCAAGGAAATGCGCTCGTGTGCGTGTCGGCCGCTAACAATGCATGAGTGTATGCGTCTTCGTAAGGATATTGTATGACGCACATACATTTTGCGTTTAGTAAGGATAACTATGTTATAAAAAAAATCTATGTTTGGTTTCAATTTATTTAGTTACGGATGTTGTTTTAGACTTATAATTTAATATTCTAATTGGGGTGTCTGAGGTATGGCGCTTAATCTGTTATAACTTTTATAATGTGAATATGGTCACCCACCCACAAATCGTAGTTGGAACTGTAATCGTAGAATATAATTAAAAACAATTGCTGTCTAGGTACAGACGCCAGCACATCAAGCCAAATTACTGTCAAATTACTTTAATAGATTTTCAACTATATCGTTAAAGAAATTAGGTTCAAGTTTGATTGGGAAAATTTGACAGTTTCGGGTAGCTTCATGTGCTGGCGTCTGTACATCAATACGTAAACATACCAAAGTACCATCACCCTATATAAAATATTCAATAACTATCCATTTTAAATTACAGCCACTGGATATTTTACATACCTACCTAGTTGAAAAAAGTGAACCAGAGAGGGCAATTTAAATATCAGCAAACTTTAATTTTATGACCGAAAAATTCTTAAAGTGAGACGCAACTGGCTCGAAACAGTTTATTTCAAAAAGCCAATTTTATATTCCAATGAGCTGTACGAAACCTTTTTGCTGTGCTGAAATCGTTGATCCAATTTGTCGGGCTCGCACCATACCATGGGCGGTAACGCGAATTCCCTAAGAGACTTAAAATATTTGTAAAATAGGGAAAGGCTGTTTCTCCCCCGAATATATTGTGGCGAAAGCGATGAACCCGCAAAATGGCTCTCACGTTATACTTAAAAGGGTTATTTCAAAAGAGGAATTTTTCAAATATTTTGTGTTACAATTCGTAACTTGTTAAAGTATACCTACATTATTAAGTGAAGTGTACGCTCAAACAGTACAACGTTCTTTAGTCATCAGGGCACATAATGGCAATCACCTTGATTTATTTTGTAATGAAAAATTTGTACTGACATTATGTTTTGCATGCAGGTTCCCGCTCTAGGTGGGGCGGGAGGGACTATCTGACTTCTACTGAAGAAAATCCACCCTGTTCCTACAGTTGCCCTTGCGGTCCGGGGCACGGTATCTCGTTAGAACATTCCCGCAACCCCGGCAAAACCTACTAGTGGTTTTTTTTTAACGCTGCCCTGTCTTAGCAATATCTATGTGATTCGTGTATAAACATACTAGTTATGTCACATACATAAGCAAGGCCAAACAAATATTTGTATTGTGTAGGATCGAATCCGTGACAAACATCACATGAACCTAGGTTTCAACCACATCACCTACCCGTGTCGTTATTATAAAAAAACTTTTTAACAAAAAATTAAACCGACTCCCAAAAACACTGCAAAGTGAAAAATAACTTTAATTTCGGTAGTCGGTGTCTTTAGTTTTGTTTTTTCGTTTTTGGCACCGACTTCCGAAATTAAAGTTATTTTTCACTTTGCAGTGTTTTTTGGGAGTCGGTTAAATTTTTTGTTAAAAAGTTTTTTTTTCACTCTTTTTAGTTGGATGATTTTTAATTTAGCTAGTTACAAGAGCCTAAATGTCAACTACTTATAACCTTTTACAAAATATTGCTTTTCCCAATGCTGGGCCGTTAATTGTTGAGGAGTTCTCCTGGTACTTCACCATCAGCTCTACATCACCATATGCATTGTGACGACCATAAAGTGCTTAACATCCATATTCAAGTAATCGAATCGCAATCCACTTAATACTTATTATTGAGTAGTTTCGGCGGCCATCTGTGGTCTTCATCATCAGTTCCACTTCCCCAAATGGTACTTTTTGAGAGCAACTGCACAAGTTACTATAAGAAATACCCAAAACGCCATAGGTGTGCCTATAATATTTGAAGAGTTCCCTCGATTTCTCCAGGATCCAATCATCAGATCCTGAATTTGGTGATAGTGGTACCAATTTCGAAGTATACCCATTCGAACAAAAAGAGAATTTTCCAAATCGGTTCAGCCGTCTTCGAGTACTCGATGATCATAAATAAAAAAAAAAAATATATATATATACGCGTCGAATTGATAACCTCCTCTTTTTGTCGTCGGTTGAAAATTACCACTAAACAAACACCCAAACAACAAAGCCCTCAAACATAACTGTATTTTAATCTGTCGCTCTCTTTGAAAATTAAATACATTGTCTTAAAAATATATTCCACTATTGGTAGACCCCACTCTAGAATTTCCTGTGCTATAGTATCTAGGCATTGTGTTCCTTTTTTAAAAAAGGTTTATTTATATATTAAAATTCATAAGCAGTACAAAAAACATACAACACAAAAAGAATCACACAAATAAAATAAAATCACAAAACCTATCACACACTATATCAAATAACTATTCTTTATGAAACTATATCTTTTCAGAATCACATTTAAAAATATTTCTTCTTTCAAATAACATATTTTTCGCGAATACCGGAAGGCTGTTGGGTGGGTGTGAGGCCAACGCCCGCGACATCCCCCCCCCCCCAACCTCTACCGTCCCTTACCCACTTATTTCGTAATCTTTGCTTCGCAGCTCCTACCCTCATATTTGGAAAAATACACTTTGATGTCAAAGTGGCGGTATTTGATATTTCCTTGTTAAGCCATAGGTTACTTGACAATAAAACATGTACTTGTCATGAGTTTAAAAGCTTCTTTGTTGTTTTGAATAGGATTTCTTGGATATAATGGAGAAGAAGTAAACTGTTTTCTGCTGACGTTTAAGTAAAATGTTTTTCGGAGAATGTTGAATATTGTAGCGGCGGTGATGAACTTAGTATAGGTTTCCTAATTTCATTAGTATATTATTGTTACAATTTCAGTTATTTATCTAAATATACATAATTTTACATTATATTTCTATTTTCTGCCCGCGGCTCCGCGTCAAAATGTTGTTTTTTCAG
Organism: Tholera decimalis; assembly: GCA_943138885.2. NCBI lineage: Eukaryota > Metazoa > Arthropoda > Insecta > Lepidoptera > Noctuidae > Tholera > Tholera decimalis. Next base: position 5,047,546 of record OW964552.2, on the reverse strand, counting down.
CTAAATTAAAGACGTCTATGTTAGATAGAAATTTAAATCGGCCCACTGGTTTTTGAGTTTATCCATAACAAACAAACAAAACATCAAAACTTTCCACTTTAAAATCATAGAATAGAATACATTAAGTTTATTTTATTAGATTGTAGGTACAATAAATAAGAAGTCTCAATTTAAAAATAGATCCTTGTACTATCAACCCTAAATTAGGCATGCAAACCCAAATGAAAATCAAATTAAAATGCTTCACAGAGTAGACCACCACTGTTATCAGGATCAGGTTCACAGCTATGGTGTTTTTTTATTGATAATAGTTTCGCGTTCGACCACCATCTCACCTGATGGTAAGTGACGATGTGATCGAAGATGGAGCACGCTTACCTTAAAGTAACCTATTCACTCTTGACTTACGTGTTACTCTTGACGTGGTGGTCAGGACTCTAGAGAGGAGAACTTCCGTACAGTCCAAGCTGTAAAAATACCGCTTGGTAAAGCAAGGTACCTAAGGTGTTGGTCGAGGATTCTGGCTATGAAATCAAAGGCTCACGTCATGTATAACATTTTCACTGCTGTGAAACAAACCTTTCTATGAGAAATAGTCTCCAGGGTTTTTGTCCTAAGACATACCGCACAATATATTCTTACACTGTTTTGAGGGCAGTAGTGATACTAAAAATAACACAAAGTAATACGCTTGCCTGGGTAGGAGCCCATGACCTACACCTCATAAGTAGTACCTGTAACCACTGAGCTACCACACTTTTTCTCACTAAACAAATAAAAACGAAGCGTGTCCTTGCGTCAATATAAATTGGCTTTTGTAAAGGATTTATTGCGTTACGTTCGCGTCATGTCACTAGTTTCTTTCAAGAGCAATTTGAGCTGCTTCCGATATTTATGATTTTGTGTTTTGTACAGGTAAGTAAAATAATCGATTATATTATTTAAGAATTTTAAAGATTTCTTAATTTTATCGAAATTTTGAGCGATGAGTATTTTGTGATTCTTTATTTACTAACGTTTAGATTTTGTTAAAATTACATATAAGTTTCGTCGAGTTCGAGACATTTTGATCATCGCAGTAGCTGAGAGCCTGACAGTGTCTCTATAAGTTTTCTATTTTTATAAAAATATACAAGTTTACATTAATTTCATAATGTATTCAAAATATGCTGTCTCATTAAATGCTTTAAGGATTTATAATATGCCAATCAGCTTTCAAGGTATAATACCGCTAACAAATTCAATTACAAAAATGATATGCGAGAATGATACATGCCCGTTATCATTACCACCGTTTTTTTCTATGAATATTGTATGCAATAACTTTAATTGAAACCGTTTGATTGTAATAAAACTTTACGATTTCGTGTTATTTAGGATGAACACGGTTAGAGGTTGTGGCATTGAAGTAAGTTTAAATTAGCTGAAATATTAATTAGTTCCATATTACTAGAATTTTATGAAATTTGCAAAAGGATATTTTTGCTTTTAAAATATTTACCATGAGTATTGTTTTGTCAGTTTATATTTCCAATTAAGTTGGTGTTATGGAGATGCACGTGAATATTAATTTTCAAAGTCAACTACAGTTAAGTATACCTACATATTGATTGAAATTTCATATTCAAATAATATACTCGATTCTTCCATAAGGCAGTTGTCCGATCACCGACGATGTACGAGTAGCGAGTAGAGCTAGCATCTGAAAACGAGTTGGCGAGCAGCGAGTGTGTTGTTCCGATAGTTTAGTCGCTGAGCTATCATCTGGTTGGTCTCTCAGCGTGAGTTCTGACCGCCAAGTGATCGCTGAGCGAGTATTATCTTTGACAGCTCTTATCGCTCATTGATAAAACTAGCGAATTGAGCAGTCGCCGGCAGTGTGAACAGTCAGAGAGCAACTATTAATATATGCATCTCTTTCGTTTACACGGAATGTATATTTTATTGTGCGTTTCTTAAGCGAGTAAATCGCCGATAGTTAGTCGTTTACTCGCCGGCAGTCGAACAACTTCTTTACACTGCACCTCAATGATCTACAGACGTTCTAACCAAGTGACAAACTGTCGGCAGTAGCATGGTGATGGTGATTTTCTGATTGATAAACGTTATCGAAGTATCACGTGATCAATTCCTTGTCACGAGTGTTTAACACGTACAAAAATACAGTCGTCACAGTATAAAAATATGGACAGACAGTACGGAATCTACCTACAAACGCTCGAAACAGCACACTCACACAAACATGCGCACCGACGAGACTCCTAAGCGAAGGTCACGGTGCTCTCAGTAGTGCGTGCGGCGTCAAGACGAGTGGTCACGTTTAAATTTTATTTATCTCCGTAAATGCCACTATCGTATTGTGTTGTGTACAGCTGTTTGATCTCGGCTTCAACAAAAACGGAGCTATCGTATTTCAAACTTCCTGCTGATTTTGAACGGTAAGAATGATTTATAGATAGATAGATAGAATATACTTTATTGTACACCAATAATTGAATCACACTTAAATAACAATATTGTAAAAAAAAAAAATGGTTACAATGGCGGTCTTATCGCTGAGAGCGATATCTTCCAGACAACCTTTGGAAGGACTTTATGAGCTTTAATTAAAATGGGGAGGGCTATATTAGTGTACTACTGTACAAATATTCATTAATAACGGAAAACTTATAAAAATACAACAAAAATATATATATACAAATACAAAAGTACGTAAAATAAATAAATATATAATGTGTTCTTTAACATCGTGTGGAGAAAGCAAAGGAATAATCAAAAGTTTGAAATAAAATGATTGGCAACTGAGCTTTTAAAAACAGCAAGTGACTGAGCTTGTCTTACTGACACCGGCAATCCATGCCACAACCGAATGGCCTGCACCGTAAACGACTGATCGTAAAATTTTGTGAAATGCGTAGGCATCAAAAGTCTCAAATTCTCTGATGATCTCAAATCTCTAACATGTGTGTCATGAAGGAACTTAAAACGTTCTTTGAGGTAAAAGGGAGTCGTTGGATTGAAAAGAATACTGTAGAGTAATGATAAAATATGTGCATTCCGGCGAAGGCGGATAGGCAGCCACTTGAGTTTAGTGCGAAACTCAGAAACATGATCATATTTGCGCAAACCAAATATGAATCTGATACAAAAATTTTGGAGTCGCTCAAGCTTATCTAGCTGCACTTCAGTTAGATCTGGATAACTTGCATCAGCATAGTCAAGGATAGGGAGTAGAAGAGATTGGGCAAGCGCAGTTTTAGTAGCAGTCGGTAGGAAATTGCGCAATCTGCGTAAAGACCCCGCAGAGGCAAACAGTTTGCGGCTCACTTCCTGCAACTGGGGACCCCAAGACAAATCCTTATCAATATAAATACCAAGGTCTTTTACTGAGTCACAGTAGGGTATAACAGTTCCATCAAAAATTATTTGGGTAAGGGTCGTCCAGTCAATTTTGGAACGTAGCCTAGGGCTGCCAACAATAATGACTTTAGTCTTCGCAGGATTAACCTTCAAACCATGATCCAAACTCCAATCGGAAATACGCGCTAAATCTTTATTCACCGTCTTTACCGCCTCAGATAAATCTTCAACGGGAGCTTGCGAATAAATTTGCAGATCGTCAGCATAAAGGTGGTAGGATGAGAGAAGTTCATTTGAAATAGAATTTATAAATATGGCGAAAAGAAGAGGAGAGAGAACGCCCCCCTGTGGTACGCCAGCAGTAGTATTGCACCATGAAGACAACGAACCTTCAATGCAAATACGTTGTCGGCGGCCACACAGGTAACTACGAAACCAATCAATAGCTGTTGGAGATATGTTAAGAGAGCATAGTATCCCGAGCAAGACATCAAAATCAACAGTGTTAAAAGCATTACTGAAATCAAGTAAAGAAAGGACCGTCAATTTTCTATTGTCCATACCCAATCTTATATCATCCGTAATGTTAACAAGAGCTGTGGTAGTGCTATGCCCCGGACGAAATCCGGATTGGTAAAAATTAAGGAGTCTGTTTCTACAGAGGAAAGCACTAAGCTGACTATGAATAAGGTGTTCTAGGACTTTGGACAGAAACGGTAAAATGGAAATGGGACGGAATTCAGAGAAAGAAACAGGATTACATTTTTTTGGAAGTGGGGTTACATGAGCTTCTTTCCATGCAGATGGAAAAACACCAGAGGATACAGAATGATTAAGGATATGGCAGATGACAGGAAGGATTTCGTCCAAAATAGGGAGTATCATCTTGCGACTTACACAGTCACTACCAACAGCATTTGACGTGATTGATAAAATACTCTTCTTAACATCACAACAAGCAAATTGATTAAAAACAAAAGGAGAATAATCGGGAGTGGGAAGAGACGAAAGATTATCTAAAGTTTTGGTTTTAACAGCCCCATTGAAACTACAAGAGGTGGAAAAATGTTGATTGAGTAATTCAAGGTCTATATCTTTAGGAACAGACTCTTGACGTGACTTCCCAATTCCCATTGATTTAAGAAATTTCCAGACTTTAGCTGGATCACCGTTTTCAACGGACTTATGAATGTGGCGGCGTTGGGCATCCCTACAAACCAAGTTGCTGCGATTTCTGATAGCGACGTATTTTTCACGATTTAAGGAGCTAGGTCTGCACTTATACCTAGATTTTGCTGCTGCCTTTTTTTGTAAAATTGCTTTCACGTCATCTGTTAGCCACGGAGCAGGCAGATGCTTCATCTTGACCAACCGAACAGGTGCATGCACATCATACAGCCCGATGAGATTGGAATTAAGGAGGTTAATTTTTTCATCAATCGAGTCTGCATGAACAAGCTCAGACCAGTCAATACTGCTAGCATCTTCCCGAAGACCTTCCAAGTCCATTCCACCAAAACTGCGCTGAAGAATACTTTTAGGTTTAGTCTTAGGAGGGCGAATTTTGTAGGAAAGGAAAATCAAGTCGTGGTAGGAGAAAGCGTCAGCTGAACATTGCCCATGCTTAGCGACGTGTTGTGTGGAGGAAACAAAGATGAGGTCAAGAAGTGAAGGAGTACAGTTTGGAAAATGGTGAGTTGCGCTTAATGGAAGGAGAGATAAATTGCAGGATTGAGAAATAGATTGAAGTGAGGAAGAGCGCGAATCATTTTTAAGGAGACAGGTGTTAAAGTCACCCATAACAATTGTATGCCTGTAAGAGGGCGCAAGGTTGACTATTAGGCTTTCAAATGAGGAGAAGTAATCGATACGCAGAGAGGGACAATAATAGACACCCAGCAAAACTTTCGCATGGTTAAGGTCAATTTCTAAAAAGAGATGCTCGCCAGCATTCGACGGTGGTGGCTGCACTGAAATGTTAATAATGGAAAAGGGAATATGTGCACGCAGGTAGATGGCAACACCACCACCGCCGCCGCTTGTGCGGTCATTCCTTATTAGCTTGAACCCAGGGAGGGAATAGGATGTAGACGGAAGACAAGGTTTCAGCCAGGATTCGGAAACAAGAATTGCATGGATGTCCTTACAGTCCAAACTCACAAGCATATCATGACAGTGAGCCGGAATACTTTGAGCATTAATGTGGACTACATTTAGATTTTTGGGAACATCAGAAAACTGAAACTGAAGCGTGTCAGCAAGATTCGGAATACTAGTGAAGCTGTCATTGTCACTGCTTGCAGTTACAAAACTTTCATCATCATTGTTACTATCAATCATTAAAAAAAAAAACACAATAAATAATTAAAAAGGGAATATAAATAAAATATAAATGTATATATAAAGACGAACGGTACTTAAAAACGTAAAGTCCACCCGCCAGTTATGCGTTAACAGAAAAGAATAACAATACAAAACCTAAATCAAAAATATCTTATCAAATAATAGTGCATCGTTTGGGCACAAGCTCACGTTACACTTAGAGCAACATATAAAATAAAATATATACACAAAAAAAAAAAATACAAATAGAATTCCTATGTTGCATATTATTGCGGTATCAAATTTATATAACGTTTCCATAGATAATCTATCCTCAAAATGTAACAAATTACGAAACAAATGTAAACGAAACGCGACATTGACATAACTCTTGGCATATGTCAAATGTCAGAAAACCGAAGATACAAATGAAAAAGAAAAATTTTATAAACCATAAAACGTGAGGTAGACGTTAAATATTATAAAATAGCTGTGAAGGTAAACCAGTGATTAAATACTGATGAAAAACTGTTACCCGAACGACGCATTGCGAGAGATAAATCACTTCTTCACCACAGGCTTCCTATATCTTTTTAATGGGGCTGCTGAGGTTAGCTTCCCAGCCTGTACCTTATGGACATCTAGTTGGCCCTCCGGGTTATCGGAATCGACATCATGCTCAGCCACATTGATAGCAGCGAGCTCTCTGCAGTTGTTGACCCGATGCTTACTCCCATCAGCTCCCAGCACAAAGATATTTCCCTGCTTGGTCCAGCGATTCATGACGCCGAACTTCTCACGAGCCTTCAAGAATATCTGATGTCGTGACTTTGTTAAGAATTCTGACAAGGTTATACCAGAACCTTTTAATGCGGTTTTAGCAAACCAAACCTTGTCACGAACATCTACATCCTGTAATTTGACCAGTATAGGTCTAGGCTTTCCAGCACTTCTGTGACTGCCCATTCTGTGGCACCGACGAATAGCAGCGACGGAAAAGTTGTCCAACTTAAGTTTGTCATGGAACAATGAAGCAACCACCAGTGATGTATCCTCGTCACTCACCTCAGCAACACCATGGACAAGCAGCATCTTCCGACGACTTCTCATCTCCAATGCATCAACATCCCTGGCAAGGGCCTCCATCTGATGCTGAAGACAGCCAAGCGACTCCAGAACAAATTTCTTGAAACCTGCATACTCCGCTGCAAGACTGTCTGAACTGTTGCTGGACGAAGTGCTGGGTGTTGACTTGGTCAATTCTGCCTCAAATTTTGATATTCTGTCATGGAATTGTGCCATTAATTCAGACATTGACCCCTTGAGTGAATCCATTTTTCAGTTTTGTTTTTGTGAAAATAAGAGAGTGCAATATAGGAAATCCACACAACTGGCAGGTAGTATTACTAGTAGAAACTGTTATTCATAAAAAATTGTGAAGAAATACTATTAATTTGAATTAAATTACAATTTATTTAACAGAGCAAAATTATATGTGTGTTACTTGTTCAACTACCTCCCACCAAAAAAATTTATTTATTGTTATACTTATAATCGTTATCTATACTAATATTATAAAGCGGAAAAGTTTGTTTGTTTGCTTGAACGCGCTAATCTTCGAAAGTACTGGGTGGATTTGGATGAAATTTGGTATGGAAGTAGCTTGAAGCTTGAGGAAGGTTATCGGCTACTTTTTACCTGACTGCAAAAAAGGAGAGTTATGTTTTTACCGTGATAGAATCCACGGGAGCGAAGCCCCGCGTGAGTACTAGTCGAATTATAAGCCCGCGATCATAATGAATTCGTGATCTTATTACTTATAAATCCAGAATGGGGCGGTAATGAGGATATTTAAAGCCGATAGTGCAATAGTTGTAACAAAATGTAAATCAAGATTACGCCGCCGTAATGAAAAAGTTACAGATCTCTCTCTAGTTCTACAAGTTGTTGTATGTTAATATTAAATCGTTTTTCGTGTTAAACTATCGTCTTTTTAAAAAATTACCAAAATCATTAAAAGTTACATCCCTATTGCTTCAATAGAGCGTAGGTAATTATGTCCTAAACTAGGCTTAGTTTCTGTACGGCAAATGCCTGCCAGGGTTGTGGCAATGTTTTAAAGAGATACCGCGGCTACTGACCAACCCGAAAGGAAGAAACAGGATGGGTTTTTGGACATTAAGAGTCTGGACACTCTCTTCTTCTCCACCCAGAGCGAGTTTTCCACTGAAAAGAAACGCCTCAAGTTCACAAAGTGAGATCACCGCCAATTTAATACAAAATTTCCTTTCGATTCTCATTCAAATCATTCAAGTCAATTTCCTCCAAATCTGCCTTTATTCAATTAATTTACAAAATTTTAATATGATTTCCCGTTTGTCGCGCGTTTTCCGGAGACGGTGAAAAGGCGTAAAGGCAGTTATTGCATAACGAACCTCATTTGTTCATGAGTTGACAGGGTGACGCAAATGGACTACTAAGTTATGATAACAACGAAAATTGCTTTCGAAAACCCCGTGGAAATGCTATGAATAAAATTTCAGTTATTCGACGGACAGCTTTGCCCGATTTTAATATTTAAAGGCCAATGGGATTGCTATCAGTTGCGTTGTGGAAAAAGATAGGAAGTTCTTTTAGAAGGATAGGAAAAATGTGTGTCTATTAAAAAGGGTCATTTATACTGTTACTTTATATTAAAATGGCATACTGTTTATGTTTGAAAACATATCTGTGGTCCTAAATTAGCTTTAAACCTTGCTGCCTGTCTGTTTTTTGGGTAAGTATTCAGTACCTTCCTCGTACTTCGACATAGATAGATTACAATATAGGCTTATAAAATAAAGACGAAAAAATGGTTTAATACATAACTAGTACCTAATTTTTATGGAACGAAAGGTTTGTGCTCGTCTTACTGACATGTGCAATTGTGCATTCCATAGCCGCACTGCTTGAACTGCGAATGAATTATCGTAAAAATTGGTGGAGTGGTTCGGTATCTCCAGCTTTTAGTTTTCTTATTACCAAATATTTAGCATGAGTATCATGAAGGAACATGAAATGCTGTTTAATATAATACTATATATATTTCTTATACTGAGAAACCTAAATTTTCTCAAAAATAAGATACAGGGTTTTTACTTTCAGAAACAAAGTTCATAGTCAGAGAAGAAGTTTGCGCGCCTTGACTACGCTTTTCTCTTTGCTAAACTCTCCTACCCCTCCCTCTTACCTTATTTCTCATTTTCAATTTCTATGTTCTTCACACGCTAAAAGACTGCGCTCTTCCAATAATCTTCTCTTACTCTGTCCTTCTCATACTTCTAATTTTATTTATTCTTCCTTTTATATACAATCTATTCTTCTGTGAAATGCACTACCTCTTGATATCAGGACGGACACCAGTCAATATGCGTTTAAGAGAAAGTTGCGGGATTACTTTCGAAACAAATAGTGGAAGCAGAGTTTTCATAACCCCCTTTCTATGACTTCAACCATGTCAGTCAACCAAGTCAACCATGGGTATGGTTGACTGGTAGAGAATGCCTATGGCATTAAGTCCGCCTTTTTACATTTTTGTGTTGCATAAAGTTTTAATAAATAAATAAATAGTCTTTATATAACGATAGCTATTATTAATGTTTAATGTATTTCCACCATCATATTTACACTGTGTGTATTTCTTTGGTTAATAAATGAATTTGATACGTATTATAAAGCCCCAGTCGACATTTTTACAGTCCGTTAACGATGTACAAAAAAATATACTCATTTTAAACCTTAAGATTTCAGTCTCTCATTTGATCTTCCAACTCTCACGGATTTCCCAAGAGACTCGGACCATTTGTATCCCAAAACTGTATAAAAGAATTGCTAAGACACAAATTGTCCATTTCCAGGCTACTAGGCCATTAATAGTCTGTCAGTCCCTCTAAAATGTATAGTGCCTATTTCCAAAACGGGCCATTCTAAAACCTTTGTAAGTGAAGGACCAAAGTTACGACTCAATGCTTCGATTACAGGCTTTTTCTTTAACAATTTTATGTGGGGATTAGTAAGGGACGCAGGGTTGGTTCTGATTTGAATGGGTTTCCATCCCCATTTTTATTATGGGTATGCTATACATCACTGTTAAATGTATGCTAGTTTTCATATTTATGGAGATGTAAATGTTAGTGTTCTATTTTCCCTCGTGAATAATGTAAAGAATTTTTTTTGCATGTTTTATAACACAATTTTGTGCATGCATTTATCTATACATTTTTAATAAATATACATGCGAATAAAATCGAGGTGGGATGTCTGTGATTAAAATAAACACGGACATTTTTTTATTAGTTTTTGTCTGTCTGTCTTCCTGTTTGTTTGTGTTAATATATGAAATGGCGCAACTCAATAGAGAAGTCTGTGATTAAAATAAACACGGACATTTTTTTATTAGTTTTTGTCTGTCTGTCTTCCTGTTTGTTTGTGTTAATATATGAAATGGCGCAACTCAATAGAGAATGATAGACGCTTTAGTTACTTATCTTTACTCATAGATAATTATCATTAGTCAAAGATAATAATCATTAAAGCAAACATCATAATGATACAATCTCAAATAATCGACTCGTATTTTAATTTTATTTTCAAAATTATTATGTTCCTCTCAAAGTGTTACATAAAAACTATTACTACAATAGGATTAGTGAGCAAAACAGTCTTAAAAATAAGTTTCTACGAGCTACGCCGTAGCAAGCGCGATGAGGTCACGGCTACGAGCCTAGCCTGGCGTAGCGCTCGCTAAGATTATTGTTATTGAATTTTGCAGCTTCTTCATCTTTGTGTTGGGTTCGAAGGAATTCGATTGTAAGAAATTGATTAATCTGCTGAAGCAGCAAGTTAGCTTCCGCCAATATTTTATTCGGGTTCTGCACAAAATTGATCAGCAATAATACAGAGGTCAATATTCCAAAACACTGAAGGTTTGAGAAGTGCGTTGTGGTTATTTCTATTTCAACCAGGGGCTGTCAAGACAAAGATAACGATACATATTCTATCATTGATGACAATATTACTAACCGAACAAAATATAAGTGGAATCGTTAAAACAAGTTCAAGCAAATGTCATGTTGTCGAACACATATCTATACCGGGTGTTTTAAGATACCTTTGAAACAGCCTGTATAGTTGTACACCAGATGATATGTTTTTTTTATTGTTGATAAGCTAGCGTTTGCCTAACATCTTACCTGATGGTTGAATAAATACCCCTTTTTTTTTTAACGTGGTAAAATTATCAAATAAGTCCTCCCACCCCGGGCAGGGTGGGAGCCGGGCATGCAAACCGATAACCGATAATCGATAATTTATCGGTTATCGATCCATTCTGACAAAACGATAAATATCGAAAACAAAAACGATAAATACCGATAATCGATAATTTTATATAAAGAATTCTGACACATTTCTGAACGAACGTTGGATGCGTCCCGTTCCCTCGCCGCGCGCGTTTTCTTTCCCGTCACTGTCATTTGCTCATTGCGCAATATTTGTGTGTGACTGTGAACTGTGAACGTGTCGATCGCTGTCGTTCTACCATGTGAGTGAGGAGTTGAGGACGCCCGGATTAACTGAATTGAGAGTTTTGCGTCAGTAAGAAATTAAGAATATTATTGGTAAGTCAGATTTATACTACTTAATTGCAAACATTTAGCGTTGTTATTCGAAATGTTTCCGTTCAAAATGCTACACCATTTAAACATAAATATAGAAAGTAGGTACCTAAACAAGGCTTTTACCTTAAAAACGAAAAAATATATAGTTTGTAGTACGAGTTACGACATACACACAATCAATTTCTACCTATTAATTTCTTGTAAAGTGAACATAAAGCATATTTTATTGTTTTAGGTACCTTTTTCAGTTTAGAATCTTGTTTACCACTTAAATGGTTACTTGATGTGAATGTAAAATTCAATACAGAAGTTCTGTCTACAATTCTACATAACTAATCTACATCGTAATATTTTCATGTAGTTCAGTAAATTCAAAACTTCGTATGTTTTTGTTTTAGGTACTTTACGTACTGCACCTACTCATTCAGTAAAGTATATTTAGCATGTCTAATAAAAACACAGTTAACTATGTACCTGTGTACAAAAAGTGTTCGGACCAAACGTCGGTATGGCGGCATTTTTTAAAAGCAGAAACAGGTGACACAGCAAAATGTAAGATCTGCGACAAAGTTATTAAGTGTGTGGGTGGTACAACAACGGGACTTCGCAGTCATTTAAGGTCCTTACATGCCATAACACTTGACAGCGAAAAGTTTACACCGGAACCGGATGAAGGTAGAAGAGAGATTGCTGGGCCTTCAAAAAGAAAAAACGACGGTCCATCTTTGTTATCGTCTTTGGCGTCAATAGATGCTCCTGTTCCTGTATCAGTTAAAAAAAGTAAAATGTCTGATTATTTTACAGAATCAAACAGATCTTTAGATATTATGATATCAAGAATGACAGCTTTAGACGGAATGCCTTTTAGGGCATTTAAAGAGTCTGAAGATCTTAGGCATATCTTTAACAAAGCTGGTTATAAATTACCCTCTAGTGCAAAATATAAATATAAAAGATATAACTGTTAAGTTTTACGATAAAATTAAGAGCAAGGTTATAAAAGAGATACAGGAGCTAAAAAATGAAGGACACAAGTTTTGCTTATCTTTAGATGAGTGGACATCGTCAAGAAATAGGCGATATGTAAATGTAAACATTCACTGTGCATTTTTCCAATGTAAGGATACTGCAAAAAACCTTAGCTTATTTAGAACATATGGCTCTGTAAACGCTGATAAATGTGAAGAATACCTTCGAAAGAGGCTAAATGAATTTGGTATAAACTTTGACACTGATATAATTTGTATAACATCCGATGGAGCTTCAGTCATGACAAAACTTGGCCGAAATCTAAACTGCATTCATCAACTTTGCTTAGCTCACGGCTTGCAACTGGCCATAGTAGATACATTTTATGCCAAATCTCTAGAAGTAACTCATTATAACGAAGCTCAAGATGAGGAGGAAAATGATAATGATGACGCACTTGTTATTAAATGATGCTGGTGGATTAGAAATAGAGGAAGCGTTTTCATATGTTGAAACAAATATTCAATTCAAACCCATTATAGAGGTTAGAGCAGTCGTACGAATGTTTCGAAAGTCACCTACAAAATCAGATGTTCTTCAGAAATATATAAAAATGGAACTTGGCAAGGAAAACGCATTGTTGTTAGACTGCAAGACACGATGGAGCACACTATGTGATATGATAGGTAGATTCATTAAAGTAAAAGCTGCAATCTTAAAAGCTGTCATTGATGTCCAATGCGCAATTCAAATTTCGGAACAGGAGTGGTCAGTTCTTCGAGACATATATGAGAATCTTGAAATTATTAAGGTCACAATTGAGGCCCTCTGTCGAGAAGATGCCACTCTAGTTAGTGCGGATGTTGCTACGAATTTTGCTTTAAAGAAACTTGAAGTTCGCAATACGCAACTTAGTCGGGACCTTCATACAAATCTCACAAATAGATTAAAACAAAGACGGCTTCCAATTGCTAGTCTTATGCAGTACCTGCATGATCCAAACCGTTACCTATTTTAATGACGACGAATATAATACAGATGTATACCCTCGCTTAACCAATGATCGTTTACAGGACATGATACTAAACCTTTTATCAAAGTATGGTTCTGCTGCAGTGACTGCTTTGGATGTGATTGAAGATGACCACAGTCAAGCTCATTCAAGTGACCAAGTCACTGAAGTCACTGACAGCAATGCCCAAGTGACCAATAAAGACTTGCTTGATCAATATATAAATAAAATTAATTATGACTCGAGAGGCCCAGGCATTTCAGCTTCAACGGAGGACACTGACACTTCTTAAAGTTGAAATGCTACTATTTGAAAACGGTGGTGATCATGGCCAACTGCTAACAAAACTATACCAATGGCTTCGCTCAATTAAGCCAACTAGTGTAGAAAGCGAACGTGTCTTTTCCGCAGCTGGAGTACTATGTAATAAGCTGCGTACTAGCCTAAATGACAAAACAATTGATTGTTTGTCATTTCTGCGGACATATTTTCAGCAGCAAAAAAAAAACAAAAATCTCTTTAAAATGTGATTATTTCAAATGTGATCTCTTTTAATTATAATACAAAATTACTATTTTAAATGTGATTTCTTTTAATTATAATACGGAATTGTTATATGTTAATTTACCTATTGTCGTTAATTAATCGTTTAGAAATCTTGTTAGGATGTGTAATACACATCCTAACAAGATTTCTTAACGATTAACATCTGAGTCAACATACACATTGTGTATGTTGAATTGTTGACTCAGATGTCCATACTGTACTACGAAATTATTTAAAGTTAATTTAATTATACTAAACGTCCAAAAGTTGCAATATTTAACTCATAATTATTATAATTATTTTAAAGAGTAACTTTTTTTTTAATTTAGCTAGAGGTTTTTAAGATTTTATTTAAAAGATCTCTTAAGAAAGAAGAGTTTAGTGGACAATCCAAAATGTTATGTTATATAATTTAAATATTATAAAGAAATACAAACGTTGATTTAAAAAAAAACGCCTTGTTTTATTTATTTTTCAGTATATTATATTGTTCTTTATTTTAGGTAAGTAATTGCATCACTTTATCCCTTTATTTACAAGTAAAAAACAAGTTTAGGTATTTTTTTATAAAAAACGATAATTATCGGTAATTACCGGTTTTTATCGAAAAAAAAACGATATTTTTCATTTTATCGATTATCGGAATATTTCGATAATTGCATCTGGGAGGGACTGTCAGACTTTTACTGACTAAAATCCACGGTGTTCCTTCAATAACCCTTTACGTACCGGGGCCACGGTAACGGGATGAGTCCCACGACCCCGGCAGGCTTCGGCCCTCTGCAGAGGGGGCCTCGTCATGTTGCTGACGCTCTTTGAGGCGCGCGTGGAACACGACACGCCGTCGACCCGGGCATGGTCCATGGTCGGACAGCGAGTTGCCCTTTACTCGCTGTCCGCATGCCCGCGCCTACGGTGGCCGGAGATCGTCGGCCGACGTCCGACGCCGTGGGCGTCTACCGCGGCTGGGCTGGAGGGAGGACGCCATCCTCTCCCTCACGCGGCCCGCCTCCTCCTTCGGAAGCATGACTGCTTCGCAGAAGGAGGCGACCGCTTCCCACTCCCTCTCGCCCCGCAGCATGGCCTCGACCAATGCCGGGCGCGAGAGGTCTCCGCCTATCGCCGCCGTGAGGACACGTCGGTGCTCTGCCCAGGCGGGGCAGTCTTGCACCGTGTGCTCTACGGTGTCCTCAGGGTGACCCTCGCAGTGGTGACACCCAGGCGTTTCCTCCTTTCCCATCAGACACAGGTACCTCCCGAAACTTCCGTGTCTGGTGAGGACCTGCGTCATGCGGTAGGTCAGGACGCCGTGACGCCGATCTAGCCACTCCTCAAAGAGGGGTCTTACCGCCGCAATTGCGGCGTGCCCGGAATAAATACCCCTAGGTTATAGTTATCTGGAAATGCAACTTCTGGCAGGTAATTCCACTCTTAGCTGTACGCACAGTGAAGGTATTTCCAAAACTACTTTACTGAATGTAATTTTTAACCATTACAATTTTTTGTCGGATGAGCTCACTCTTGATTCTGATCTCGCCTGATGGTAAGCTATAAATGAGGTATACGGTGAAAAGAGCAAGCCCAAAAGATACCTCTTCACTCTTGCTGTAAAAACTGATGGGTCGTATGTGATCGGGAACACTGAATTAATATTCGGATCGGAGCCACAAAACCTAAATTTAAACATCAGCCTCAAACGGTCAAATAATTTTTCCAGCACTTATAATAAGTTAGCAAAAAAACGTGACTTCACTAAAATTTCCAGGTCATATAAGCTCAGGGGTCCGACACAGTACAAATAAATAACAAGCGTCGGACAATGGTAAATGTACGCGCAATAAACGTAATAAAAATAAAACCACGATTATTTTTAATGTCCGACGCACAGGAGCAAATTTGAAGTGGGTTGCGACGGTTACGTCAAATTGTTTCTGTAATGTTGTACATAATATTTCTATTAGTCTGAGTGTGAAGAGACGTGGGTTATTTTTTGAAATACAGTTTTTTTTTTACACAACAACCCGATTTTAATCGTTTTTATGAGGATAAGACATTAAGAATATGACTTGACTTACTTAACTTATTGCCTGTTGTCGCCTAGGTGGGGCAGAGGGCGTCTACAGTTCTCCGCCATCGCGTTCTATCTTGGGCTACGCGCTTCAGCTCGGGTCACGTCAACCCTATGTTCCTTAACTCCACCGCTACCGAACATTAAGCTTTGGACGGCCACGTTTCGGTTTCCCTTGTGGGGTCCACTCTAGACCTTTAGGGACGTGGCTGGGACCCCTTCGAGTGTGGCCAATCCAAGACCACAGAAGGCCTACGAAGATTATAGAGAGCAATATTCTTTCCTTCTCTTTCTATATGATTTTTTTATTCAAACTCAATACTCATTTATTGAAATATAACTAAAAGACAGCGTTGTTTCGCCCGTTATCACTTCTAGTGTTTTAGTTGAGAAGAAGTGGCGCAACAAACTACCCAGCAACATAACAACTCCAACAGTTAAGCTGTATTTGTTATTTCCCAAATAAATAGATTGAAAAAAGAATCTTGAATACTGCTGTATGTTCACGCGATTTATATTAATAGATATTGAGTTTATCCCTACCCTGCCCTGTTACACCCTGTATATGTTTTATTATATCATACATTATTATATAAGCAGTACATAATGTAAATCTTGAACCCATATGATGGACGTCCTTGTCCCATTCCGCGGTCTCTTTCAGTCAACCTAGGTTGAACAGTTATTGCCTAGACATAATACAGAAATTTATTTTATTTATATAATTCCGCACAAACCTCTCAGTTTATGTTGAAAAAGGTAAGTACAATTTGTTCTACTGAATTTGTTTATAAATCTCCTAAAAATGTGACCTACATTATAGTATAGAACATAACCATAAAATTAAAAAAAAAATCTAGTTACTCTACCGAGCAAAATCTCTGACCCACAATATATTCGTTAAAAAAAGTCGCCACAGTCGCTATAAACATGACTGTACTGTCTAATGGCCACATACAAACAACTTTTATATTAATGGCCTAACATTAGCACTTTATTTTTTGCTGACAAAATGTTTAAAACGAGCCCTTTTTATTTCATTGCTGGGTACAATTCAAACAATGGCGTTATACGGGAGCTGTTTGTCCAGGTAAATGGTTTCGGGGTTCATTGGCGTTTGAACTTTGATAACTGTGAATGGTTCAACTTACCGCATTTCAGAATAAATATGCGACAATTAGTTTGTATACGCAACCCTGTTTTCATTATTTACTCTTGTTTATTTATAAATGAATCTTTCACGCCAAAACTTAAATACGGATTTATTTGAAAATTTTGAAATCGAATTTAAACATGACATTTCACATTACCAAGACATGTTAAAGGCTTTATATTGAAGATTTTGTAATTAAATTTCTCGAACAGCAACTAATTACGTATTACATCATTAATTGAACAGTTTAATTGATTGAAACAAGTTCAAGTCTTAGGCGAGTTATAAATATTTCTTTGCGAATTAACATTATCTTTATCCCTTCTGAGTTTAAAATATGTATAGATCTACCTTTTCTTTAGTCCATACTTACAATGATCTTCAGCCTAAGTGATGCATATATACATGTATCTAAATGCATTTAATGACAAACACACAGGCTATACAAAATAACCGTTATATAGGCAACAAAGCAGATTAATTAGATTAGATATTCAATGAGCTTAGCAAAGGTGTGTGGAGAAAATACATACAGCAAACAATTGAGAATCACGTAGGTACTTAATGGCAATTAACACAAAACTGGCCCACCAAAACAATTCACAGAAAAATAAAGCTAACAGAGTACGATGCTATTCATGATAAAACGAGTTCTTCTTCCCCGAGAACAAAACAGCCAGTGTATTGTAATGTCAATTGTAGTGCGAACCGAGCAGGAAAGACCTCCTTTTGAAGTAGGTTAAAAAAAGTAATATACAGTGTCTGCCAAGTCATAAGCTATGGCAGTATCCACTCCGCTTCCTAATAACATTTTAATAATAAACTCGCGCACGGAATAAAGGGAATGCCTTGGCCATACTGTGGGCTAAGTGTAGCGAGGTGGCGAGTTAGACGTAAAGAAAAATTAATCGTACATTCGGTTAATTTTTCAAAATCGTATGTCATATCGCCCTTTTATCTTTTACTTTCTTATAGTAAGTTGTTAATAAAATCCAAAACAGATTAGTAAAATTTGATTTCAGACTTTAATCTGCATAATCTTCATAACCTATTGTGAATATGTGAACTATGTAGGTTGTTTTATTCTAGTTAAACCTGATTGTCTGGCAGTTTGAGTACTTTTTGCGGCCTACCCAAACGTTAACTATACGTCATCTGGCAAATGCTTGCTCTGTATGGACAGGCCTACTCAAATCTGAGAGCATCTTTCTTCAAAAGATCGCCTCAGACTGTAAACCTGTAAGGTTCCCATATAATTCAACCAATTGTATGGATTGTATGGATTTTAAAAGAGACGCACTCGTAAGTTTGTTTCGGTGTTTCTTCTTACTGGTAGTCATTTAGAAAACACCGGCCTCATGTAGTTAAAATTTACGAAAAAAATGACATTAAAGAAATTTTTTGTAAAAAATAGAACCGACTTCTATATAAAAACACTACAAAGGCAAAAATAACTTTAATTTCGGTATTCGGTGTCATTTGTTTTGTATGTTCTTTTTTTTTGACACCGCCTTCCGAAATTAAAGTTATTTTTGCCTTTGTAGTGTTTTTTCTCGAATCGGTTCTATTTTTTGCAAAATTTTTTTTTCACGCTCTTTAGTGGGTCTGTTTGTAATTTATCTAGTTACAAAAGCCAAAATGTCAACTACTAATCACCTTTTACAAAACATTGCTCTTCCCGGTGCAGAGCCGTTAATTTTTAAGGAGTTCTCCTGGTACATCACCATCAGCTCTACTTCACCATATGCATTGTGATGGGCATAAAGTGCTTAACATCTATATTCAAGTAATCTAATCGCAATCCACGAAATACTTATTATTGAGTAGTTTCGGTGGCCATCTGGGGTCTTCATCATCAGTTCCACTTCCTCAAATGATGCTTTTCGAGAGCAAGTGCGCAAGGTACTATAAGAAATACCCAAAACGCTATAGGTGTGCCTATAATATTTGAAGATTTCCCTCGATTTCTCCATGATCCCATCATCAGACCCAAACATGACGACAATGGGACCAACTAGAAAGTATACCCTTTCAAACAAAAAAAGATCTTTCGAAATCGGTCCAGCCATCTGCGAGTAACACACACAAAAAAAAGTTCAAGACGAATTGAGAACCTCCTCCTTTTTTGAAGTCGGTTAATAAGTAATATTTGCAAAATAAAGATCATTTATCATTGCCAGAAAATGTCTTGATTAATGTCATGTCATTACATACAATAGATTAGGAGCTTTTAACCATTTTTTAAAAACACAATGATGTGCAGTTGCCCTTGCAGAAACACACCTAGTGTTTAAAATAAATCTGGTAAAATAAAAAAATAAATATTGTACTCATAATGTAAGTCTTCTTATCGCTATATCGCGTAACCCGCTCTAAGCTTATGACTTAAACGAAAAAAAGAAAAGGACGGAGATTTATTGTGGATTCCCGCGGCCACAAATCAACCGTAGCCGTCAGAATTTGTGTGAATTTATACGATATATATGCAGTTTTTCTGGCCACTCACTGTAATGTTTCTTTGCGTAAAATTGTACCAAGAATAATGTAACGGCTCATTTTATTTGCACGACATTGTATTTTTAAATTTAAATGTTTATTTGTTGGACGGTTGTGTATATTTTTAGGGTTTATGCAATTAGAACATATTACGGGTAATGCGTGTATTTAAAGATTTAAAAAATGATTTTAGTTTTAGATTATATAATTTTTCCGCATCCAATTTCGATAAACAGAGTATCAGGGACTGTATATATTACAGTAGTTCTCTGGTAACCAATAACATTCGTCAGCTGTCTCAGATCTAATCAGCTCACAAGACAAGTAGCACAGACACTCCATTCGTCTTAACAATACATGACGAGAACTAAACAAATTAAAGATCTCAAGTGTCTTAGCGAGTAATTCGATCAGCAATTCATTTGATTCGTCCCAAGTCGATGGGTCTTATCCTATTTGTGTGTGGATTAAGTCCAGGAAATGCTTTGATAGCTTTACCAGATTATCCTCGAGGATCTGAGGTATTGAGACACTTCGGTAGGTATTAATAGTGCCTTTTCTTTGAATTAGAGAGACGGTTCGTCATCCTTTAATGTATTGCTGAGAGGTAGTCAGTCGTTTTCGGAAACTCGTCGCATTATTCGATGTCACGGTTCTCACAGTGGTGATTCGATGCTGAGCAGTGTGTCGCGGATTTGATTCCCGCTCTTAACAAATAATGGTTTGCTGGGTATGTATGTAAACACATTATTATTCACCAATGGATATAGTTATTTATGAGGAAGGTTTTAGCGTATAGATTTTGTGTTGAATTAGCAGAATAAGGACGTGCGAAGCCGGGCGACTCACTACCACTTCTTAATATCATTTCGATTCTTTAAACTAAAATAACATACGTATTTCCAATAATTATAAATACGACCG
Organism: Tholera decimalis; assembly: GCA_943138885.2. Taxonomy (NCBI): domain Eukaryota; kingdom Metazoa; phylum Arthropoda; class Insecta; order Lepidoptera; family Noctuidae; genus Tholera; species Tholera decimalis. The sequence continues at coordinate 5,027,039 of OW964552.2, read as the reverse complement.
ATTTTACCAACAGCGCTCTTGATGCATAATATAATCTTCTTACATAAAATTTAGCTCACTGGAAAAATAATTATTTATTATTTTCAGTAAATAGAGCAGGCTAAAACACATCCCAGATTTCGAAATTAATTATTTGAGTATAAGGTACTTTAATAACTATGTATTTTACCTGAAAATATTCCATTCGAAAACCTACTTTTTGGTATTTTACCCAGAACATTGGCTGCTTTTTAACATGATTTTATTAGGTCTAAATCTAAGAATCTGAATTACACGCACTTCTAATTGATTTATCATCATGAAACTTGACAATTATACCTAGATTAGATGGCAATACAATATTATGGGACCATCGAGCTAGTCTGATGATAGGACTTGACGATGCCTGATGAAACCTTGGACTGGCTACTAGTAAACATATCGAATTTGTGCGCATTACATTCGTCTTATAAACGTGTTTTTAGTTTTTTAAACTATGTTTTTATTTCTAGTACCAATTTAGTAGTTTATAAAATATTCAAAAACAAGGAGAATTCCAACCTATGTGAAAAGCTAAATCCCCATTCTGCTTACAAGTAAACCCTTCGTGAAGACTATTTTTCAAAAAGGCAAAATTAGCATATCTAAACTGGCTGTGAACTGTGACTTTGTTCGCGGAGGATGTTTGATAAATCTATCCCGTATTGCATTACTACTTTGATCCGGAAAAAAAAAACTTTTATGCTATTTAAGATGATATATTTCTATAGTCTAATTAGTCTATCTCAGTGCCAAGTTTCATACAGATACGTTGAGCTATTTTGGTGATATTGAGTAACAAACATCTATAAATCCATCCATATTTTATATTGTTATGACTTATTATTATACTTGATTATGACAAAAAAAATATCCAGCGAAAAGGATTTCTGTTCATCCTTTTTTATTCCAGGAGAAAACCATCAAAAGACCCTTCGTCTTGGGAGTGTGACTTCTACTGACTAAAACCTCAACATGATTCTTCAGTTACCCTCGCGTTCCAGGGCTTCGTTATCTTATCATGACATTTCCGCAACACTAGCAGGCAATGGTCCTATAGGGCCCCTGGCCCTGCTCCTTACTGCTCTTTGAGGCGGGCTTGGATCGCAAGGAGCCCTCGATCCGGCCCTGCTCGCCGTGCGCAAATCTGCGCCTATAAAGTTTCCCGAGATAGGCTCGCGATCCCTCGCCTCATTCTAGCATATTGCAAATTTAACCTGAAATCTTGATTACAACCTTATAACAAATGGACTTCAAACTCTTAACTCAACTCTAACTTATCATCTCCCGACGCACTTTTGTTCTCAAGCGGCTTCAAACACCAGTCCCAATTTCTTCCAGCAATCAAGTCGGCATAAGTTCTTTGTTTTTTTTTTTCATCCGTGATAGTAACAGAGAAACAAAGCGAAGTCATTCCACGTTAATGAAATTAAAGCGCTTTTTTTGTTTGAACAACAAAAAGTTTTTCAATTAAATGAACTCAAGTTCTTATTGTGTGTTAGTGTTTCTGTCTAAGGTTATTTAATCTTACTTTTATCGCATTTGCTTAATCTTAGAAGATTGTATTTTGTTTGCGGTATATTTTTAATCTTTGTTTAAGATAATAGAACTGTTAGTTTTTTAAATGGTGCTGCACAAGATAATCAACGACTTGAATCTGCTACTCAGTAATAACGTAGCATTCTACAGGTAAAAGATCTTTAAAATAATTTATGAGTCTCGATGTTTACCTATTTATCTCCTATATACACACTCACTCACAAACATTACCTCTTTACTTAACAAAAAACTTAAACTTTCTCTTTACTTACTTTAATATATAACATGTCAGAAGAGAATATAGCATGTGAAGACAGCCCCTAAATCACCTGCCCGTCAACACTTCTTAGTGTACTAAATGGAAAGAAAAAGGGGCGCAAGAAACTACTCAACAACGCAATATCTTTCTATTAACTTAAGTGACCTTGAAATTATATAATAGTATGAATATTATGGTTTTAAAATAGTAAAGATATATTCTTTATTGTACACCATAACAGAATTAAATGAGGACTTAAAAACTACAAAGTTAAATGTGTGGCATTTCCACATGATCACGCTACATTATGTACTAAAAAAACTGAATAAAACTAGAACTTAGAACGGTATATATATATCATGTGTATTTATTGTTTCGAGTTTCCGATATTTCGGCACTGTTGCAAGCGCCATGATCCCGCATGACGTTGGATGTTTATGAGTAGACGAATCGGTCTACTCTCTTTCTCGTTGGTTTTGTGTGATTATTTTTTGTGTATTCTAATGATACTGTTATTGACCATATGTTAGCTAAACAACTTATAAATAACTCACTATAAAGCAACATAATTATAACAATAATCAGCCTTTAGCTATCCCACTCCTAATTCACCAACCTGCTGTCTAAGAGCAGGAATGGGCCACAACCACGCGGGCCCAGTGGATGTTGCTGGATGTCGCATGTCTTTGGATTTTTCGGGCCTAGGTCATGACGGTTTCCTCATGAAGTTTTTTTTTCACTGTTTTGAGTTTTATTTTTATTTTATTTATTTGGCTCACCAACAATTGAATACACTGATACAAATATATGAGATAACATTCAGTAGATTTAAGGACAAGTGTATCAATTTCTTATAGGTAAGCACATTATGCATTACAATATAGGATTTGTATGATTGCCTAATTACAATTAGATGAGTACATACTTTATTAGTCTGAACACAAATAGGTCTTCAACCACAATCATAATTAAAATCTAAATTTGAAATGTAGACCATAATCAAAATATTGTTATATAAAAATCAAAGAATTCAATTAAGAAATTAAAATCAAAACATTAATTAAAAATAAGTTAAAATTATTACAAAAATTAAAATTAATATCAAAATAAAAATAATTAAAGGATTTACATTCAGGAGATCCATGGTAATGACAAAAATTTCACTACAAATTATGCCTGCCTCAGTTCCCACCTACGACCTACAACTTGAAAGTCGTGCCTGCAACTACCGGGACACCACTGCTCTATATAAAACAACAGTAAATATAAATTTAAGGCGAACAATAATTAATGTGAAAGAATACACATTGGGCCAGGCAAATGTATACGACATACAGTGTAGCTGTAGGTATATGTCTTAGCGACACACATACATATGTACCTATGTAGGTACAGCATGGCGACATCTGACTTTGTTAAACCGATTAGCTGTTCATGCGAGCGCTGATTATAGCATTGTGCTGGGTGAATTATTATGCAAGTATGTTTAACAATAACGTTGAGTATTATAATAATATATTGTTGGGAATGTAGTACGTACCTACTAAGGATTACGAGATTACGCAAGGAGCCGTCTTACTATAAATTTGGTAGTAGTATTTTCAAGGGAACATAATATTTATAATGTGTCGGGCATTCTCTCAGTAGACACCTTGCTGAAAGATCAATATTTTACTTGATAATATTATTTTCTTGTATTTTAATCATAGTAGGTGCCTACTGTAGTATAGTGAGTAAGTAGGTAATTAGTGTTTTTGAATACCTATAACAAAACAGTTTCACAGATGGAGTATTTATTGACGTTATAAACGTTTGAATTGTGAAATGCGTCATGTGCTTATGACTTTATGAGTCACTTATTATGCGCCGCATGATTTTGAATCGTATGGCACGTGTTCACCTCACGTCATAGGTATCAATCTCATCAGCAGCCTAGTCAAATTTGTGTTTTACATGGAAAGACTGCTTATCTGACCTCTGTAACCCAGTAACTGGGTATCATGGTACTTTCTTGACTATTTACTTTCCGAGACAAGGTCTCTATATGTAATGATTGACACTTATCTGCAAACAGACCTTTGAAAGCGACGCTTAACCTCGAAGTATCAATATGAGTTTATTAATTATCTATTTAAAAAATATAAAAATACAACACATACTCTGTTGTTTTTATTTTTATTTTTTAATATAAATAAGAGGGTCTTGGAGTTTCCAGTTTGAACTGCCAGTAGGTATCATAGTTTTAAAACTAAAACTTTTCTATTGTCTTCGAGTGAAATAAAAACACTGCGTAACTAGGCCGGTGCTTTCTAACTGACTACACTGAGAAGAAACACCAAAACAAACTCAGGGGTCCGTCTCTTTTGAAGCCCATACTAACTTTACTGGTTAAATTATATGAGAACCTTGTAGGTTACAGTCTGAGGCGATCTTTTGAGGAAATGTGATATATAGAAACACTTAAATACTGTCCAAAGTAGCAAGATAAACCAACCTACCGTATATTGATCGATGTAAAAGTTAACATCATGTTCGCGGAGACACGGAGACAACAAACAAACTTATTCAAAGTTTATTTTCTTGGGGACATTCACCTTTGCTTACGTAAGTAGTTTGAAAGGGTAATGTTATTTCAACTTCTCTATACAACCCCAAAAATATCAACTTTTAATTCTGTTGTTTAAGGGTGGAGATCGTTTTGTGTATAAGATACTATAATGTAGTCGTCCTCGCGACATTTTTCGCGTGGGAGGTTTTCCCTCGAAATCTTGATCCCGTGTAAATCACTGTCACTTACCATCAGGTGAGATGGTGGTCAAACGCGAACCTATTCTAAATAAAAAAATAAAAAAAAATCCTGGCCCAGTAGCTTACCTTTTATCTTGCTCTAGAACCTCCTCTATATTGAAGTGAAAGTTCCATTTAAATGGTTCAGCCGTTCCAGAGATTAGCCCAGACGAAATGTCAACAAAATAAAAATAATATTTAAGTTTCGTGTAAATAGCTATTTCTTTACATTAAGTACAGTTTTATGTATATGTATAGATATAGATGTTATTTCCATTGCATAATTTGAAAAGGTTCTTAAGTTTTGTTATGGTTTTCTATGCCAACCATAATTTATAGTACAGCCATTTGACAAGGTCGAGAACCTTGTGTAGGTAAGGCTTTTTGTGGGTCAACCGCACAGCCATATTTCACCAGCTAACTTCCAAATCCCACGAAATAGGGCAAGCACCAATTTAACTTTATATAAGTATAGATAGATTACGTCTACCGGTTCAAGATGAAGACTTAAGAAGGTCTCAAAAAGCACGATGGGTGTAGCTGGGTTGAGAGAATAGTGAATGAATTTACAGGTATGATAAAAAAATTTAACGTAAAAGCAGCACACAACGAAACAATTTCCAACATCTAAAACTGCTAGAGTTCATTATTAATGAGTTAGATTATGTTCCTCAAAAGAGTTCCTATGAGGGTGGCATGTTCGTATTGTGAACAAACCCTCTTTAATAAATAAAGAAAAAACTCACATTTAAAAATACATTTTACTTAATTTAAATATAATTAGTTTTAATTATCGTGAGAATAACTATAAGGACTTGAGAAAACAGTTATTTAAAATCGCAGATAGACACTCCAATTTTATTAATGTATAAGTGTAGGTAAGTATGACATAATTTAGGTATATGTATGATAAAACTCAGTTCACAATCGGGCACTCAGCGTAACTGTGGAAATCCTTCAATATCTAAATATTTCTACACTACGATAAAATAACAGAGGTACTGCATCGCAGTGGAACGTGTTTCGATTTACATTTTGGCAGCAGCTGATGAAACCGTGCATGTAGATGAAATATCGAACTATAAAATATCTGTTTGCCGATGAACCTTTGAGGTACATTTTTACTGGAGGGCAAAGACTTTTATTGCCAAATTCCACTATACAACGTGTAATTTAAAGACATACCAAGTGCACAGCTTCTTTGGATGATAACAAACGATATGGCAAGGGTTTTGTAATCCTATGTCTACATGTGTAGAACTTATTAGAAATTTCAATACATTGATACCAGAGACCGAATTTTTCAAATCAAGAAGTTATCGTGTTATTGGCTAGTGACGTGGAAAGTGATGACCCTCATAGTGATGTGACACGTTTGCTATTATTGGTATTCAAGAAACATATGAAACCGATAATTTGGGGTCAATTCTGTGAGTCAGTTATTTTGAGCTGAAACTTTGCATAGAGACTCCATACCAGATGTTGTCTTCAGTCCTTTTGGATAGATATGGGGTTTCCGTTACACGTTGTATTTAAAATATTCGCCAGATTTTTTTGAATTAAATATAATGTTTTTTTTTTATCCACCAATTCAATATAGGTAATAATATGTAGTTGCCTATTGCGTTCCTTGGGACACAGGCCGCTTCTGTATGAGAGAAAATGGGCGGTATTGAACAATGCGGGACCGGTATGAGATTGTGGATGCCACATGACTTCGAATTTTCGGGCCTTGAACACGCCGGTTTCATCACGAAGTTTCTCTTCACCGATTTAAGAACATTTGTTATGATATAAGTTAAGCATAAACGAATACAAAATCATGTTTTACAGATGTGTTGATGTGTGTGATGTGTGACGCACGGCTGGATACCATCCACACTTGGTTGATATACCGTCTTGTCGTACCAAGCGCTTCTCCTCCACATTTATTGTGCGCACTTCCAAGCTGTGGAATTCTCTGCCGGCTTCTGTGTTCCCTGTCACTTATGACCTTTCAACTTTTAAAGCAAGAGCAAACAGGCATTTTCTGAGCTCGCTCGTTCCATCGTAGACCTATCGCTTACCATCAGGCGAGATCGAGGTCAAGATTGAGCTCATTCTGAATTTAAAAAAAAATCATGACTCCAGGTTAATTACTCTGCCGGGGTTTGCGGGAAAGTTCTACCGAGTTACCGTGGCCCCGGAAATTTAGGGCAGCCGAAGGAACAGGGTGGGTTTTTAGTCAGTAGAAATCTGACACACCCTTCCGCTTGACCCAGAGCGGAAGAGGTCATTCGATGATTTTCCCATCCCAAAAAAAAAAAAAATTGCTTTATAACTCAACAAGTAAGATATAGTCACACAGATAGGTAAGATATAGGTCACAGCTGTACATAGTTCTTTAATGGTGGTTCATTCTGTTATCTCTTTTAGTGCCAGCCGCGATGACGTCTCCTAGCGTTCCTTATCAACTCGGTGCTTTATTTTGTCTAGCGTTCTCCAACATGCATTCGATGTGATCTTTGAGATTATGCTAGTACTTGGTAAGGTTAGTGCGATATAAAAAGGCCGGTCGGCGAAATTTATACATAAATAATATTTAAGTGTCTGTTTGATCACAAAATAACATTTGTGTTTTCTTTTTAAATGCGTACTAGAGATGGGTCGACTAGTCGGGAAAGCCGACTATTCGGCATCATTTGTAGTCGGCAACTAGTCAGTGACTATTCGGCAAAATATGCCGATTATCGGCGCATAACAAATGAAATAAAACAAATAATTTGTACTTGTTTTATCATTTCTAAACATTACTTAGAGTAGGCAGTTACTGAAAGCACAGCAGGACTGAGCACTCCATTTCGTATCTGAGTTTTAGTTTTCTCGTAAATATTTGGAATTATATTTTCTGTCTTATATTTCCTACTCGGTAAAACGTATTCTGGTTGGAGCCTCTTCATAAGATTGATAAAACCAGTGTTTTCCAATTAAAGACAGGTTAGTTATCTAACGCAATCATCTCTCCTATTGCAACACTATTTCTCTATATCCTATGCTGAACCAGTACCAGTGGTCACCCACTGGACGTTAAACTTTCTTATATACTTTGTTGTTTTGATATTTCGCTTCCCGCTGGAATTGTTGAATTTGGCGATGGTGGTAAGGGCTCAAGTTGGAATACAGAAGCAACAGACGATGGGATTCGTTTGAACTACTTTCAACAGAACCAGCCAACGGAGGCATCGACTCATTGTGCTTATATTTTATGATTCAAGATTCTTTATTTGTTGAAACATGAGTACACATACAGAGCATGCAAGTTATTAAAAATCACATTATATAGATCAGTCATGTTTGGCCTTAGTGGCGTACAAATATTTAAATGTCACTGATATAAGTTAGTGGATAATTATAATATTAAATTAAATAAGAACACAATAGTAAAATGTCAATTTTGAAAACAAATAAATTAAATATATGGTCATAATTACGTAACAATTATTAAATGTCAATTAAAATTATTACAGATAAATTTTTTTACAGAATATGTCAAAGATGTATTGATAATAGGTATTGTTACTACATGGTATTAAAAGTTGTCATTGAGGAATTCTAGAATACTGTAGTATGCTTTCCCTTCAAGTAGTATCTTTAATTTATGTTTTAATTTACGGACATTAAGTTCTTTCCAACTATTTGGGAGCTTATTGAAAATTTTAGGGGCCATGCAGAAAACACTCTTGTGCATCAATGCTGTTTTTGATCTATGTAAACTGAGAATACTGTCATCACGTCTACTGTGGTTGCGATCAACCACGTCTGATTGACGTGGAAATAAGTGTCGATTAGATTTTACAAAGATGACAACGTCCAAAATGTAAAGGCAAGGCAGAGTTAATATTTTATATTTTTTAAAGTATGGCTTGCAACTTTCGGTTGACTGTAATTTAAACATAGTCCTGGTGCACCTTTTTTGGGCTTTAAAGGGTATGTCCTTGTCAGTTGAGTTGCCCCAGAAAATGATCCCATATCTTAGGTGTGATGAAACCAAACCGTGATAAGCCGTGAGTAATGATTCAATGTTAAGCACTGGGACCAGTTTGAACAGCGCGTAACAAGAATTACTAATTTTCTTGCTGAGTTCTTCTATGTGTGCTTTCCAGTTTAGCTTTTTGTCAATTGTCACTCCAAGGAATTTAGTGTTGTCAACTTCTGTAATACTTCTATTATTGTATTGGACGTTAAGATCAGTCATAGGTGATAAACGTTGATTGAAAAGTATAAGGTAAGTTTTGTTAAGATTAATTTTTAAATTATTATTATTCATCCAATTTATTATTGATGTCAGAGAATTATTAATGTCATTATTATAGCTATCTTTGGTATTGCATTGAATTGTGATAGTGCTATCATCAGCAAAGAGTGTAACTGGTTGGTCTACATGTTTAGGTAAGTCATTTGTATATACTATGAATAGTGGAGGACCCATCACGGTACCTTGGGGGACTCCATACTTGACTACTTGTTCGTGTGAATAATGAAATAATGATGTTTATTTTGCAAATAGGTTATAAATAACACTTTTACACGTCTTTTTTTTTCGTAAATGTAAACTAGATGAGGCCAGTATTTCCTAACTGACTACTCTGAGAAGAAACACTGAAACAAACTCAGAGGTCAACGTCTCTTTTAAAGTCCAGACAATCTATAGTGATCAAATCATATGAGAGCCATATAGGTTAATGTCTGTGGCGCCCTTTAGAGGACAGAATCAAACAGATTTGAGCAGGCCCGTCCAAGCAGTGCAAGCATTTGTCAAATATCGCGTAGCTCAACTTGAACAATGAAATATTTCTTCGCGCTTAGTTTTAATGTTTATCCTAGATATTTCCGTGACCTGTTTTCTGTTATCAAGATATGATTTTATTAATTTTAGAACATTGCCTCTTATACCGTATGCTTCCAATTTATTTATTAAAATGTCATGCCTGACATAATCAAACGCCTGCGTCATATCACAGAATACGGTGCAGACGGGATTGGTTCTATCGACATTTATCATGACTTTATGTAGAAAATCGTAAACAGCCATATTTATAGTTCGATTTTCTCTGAATCCTTTTTGTTCATTAACTAGTATTTTACATTTTTCTAAATAAGCACTTATTTCTTTACATATATACTTTTCAAAAATTTTGGAGAAAACACTAATAATCGAAATAGGTCTGTAACATTCCATGGATTCTCTATTTTCTTTTTTAAATATAGGTTTAACTATTGCTTTTTTAAAATCATCAGGGAATATTCCAGTACTTATACTTAAATTAATCAGATGGCTTAAATGGGTACAAATTTCCGGAGCCACTAATTTAACTATTTTCGTGGATATTCCATCATGACCCACGCTGTTTGTATTTTTCAATAGTTTGATTAATCTAAACACGTCCTGCGGTATACACGGAGGCATAAAAAATGTTTTTTCTCTATTTGGGATTTTTGAAGTGACTTGATTTCCCGAATCAACAAGTGGGACAACTTTTTCAATAAAGTAGTGATTAAATTCGTTGGCTATTTGCTGGGGATCTGTTATTGAATTACCATTTACTTTTATTTTTGGGATTAGATTTCGTGGTATGTTATGCTTTGAGTTATTGATAATTTTCCAACTGGTTTTGGATTTATTATTCGATTGTTTTATTTTATAATTATTCTGTGCATATTGCGTAAGTTGCATAATTTTCTTAAATAATTTAGAGTATTTAGTCAAGTTATATTTATTAGTTTCATTTGGGTTACGTCTGTATTGCCATAAAAGTTGTCGTTTCTTTTTGCTGCACATTTTAATACCTCGTGATACCCACTTTGATTTATTTGCCGTATGTATGGTTACCGACACTTCAGGAAAGCATAAACGGTAGAAAAGAGAAAATGATTCTGTAAATGTCTTGTAGGCTATGTTAGGATCACTTGTTTCGTATATTTCAGAGAATGACAATCTACGCAGACAATCTTGGAATTTTGAAATATTTTCTGAATTATAATCACGTCTATTCATACGCCAGTATCTTAGAGTGCAACAGTTTTTGACGGGTATTTTTATTAATTGCGCTGTGTGGTCAGATAGCGCGAATTCAAGTACTTCTACTTTACAGGCTCTTTTAAAGTTATGTACAATATTATCTATACACGTTTGACTCTTTATTCTAGTGGGCTGATTAACAGATAATCTTAAATTATAATTCAGTAGGAGACATTCAAAATCTAAAGTTTGATAAGATTTTTTTAAAATATTTACATTGAAATCTCCTGCTATAATAATATTACGAAAAGATTTATTGTTAAGTTCTTGTAAAAATATATGTAGTTTTTCCATAAATACATTAAAATTATTGGCGTTTGGAACTCTATAAATACAAGCTATTACAATTTTATAGTTAATCAATTCAATGGCACAACATTCAAAAACACCGGATTCTGCCATTTTTGTAATTCGTTTCATTTCCTTATATTGAAGTTCGTTTCTTACTAGTATGCATGCTCCACCTCTTTTACTTTCTTTTCTTGTGTAGCACGCTGCAAGCTGATAATTAGGTATAATTAGATACTGTTCATAGCCCTCCATAATAAAATGTTCTGTCATGCATATAATGTCCACACATGATTTTGTATCTGCTAACTCTTCTAGGCAAACTGTTATTGCATCTGATTTTGTTAACAATCCTGCAATATTTTGATGCATTATGTGTAAATACTTAGTTACGAAAAAAGCTTGTTGATTGCTCATTGAAAGTGTCGTCTTTATTATTATCCGCAGAAACTTCGTCACAAGTAGCAAATGCATTGCTGTTAGTATCACTAAAATTATTCATGCGAGAGTATTCAATGTCAGTCATTAGAGCTTTTATATCTTCAAAAATTGTTCTCATTGCAGTGTTGTTTATTAAACCCGATTATTTACGAAACATGCTAAAGTCACACTTCAGATTTCGATTTGACTCCAGGTAATAAGCATATTCATAGGTCAATAGATCCATGTATAGTAGGTTATTAAATGTTTCAACCCTCCAGTTGTATATGCTATTATGATTTCCATATGCATAGGTAGGGAAGCATAAAATTATGTTTGTATGTTCTATTCTACTAAGCACATCTCTTATGCAGATTATTGTTTTGTTGTAGTCATTTGTTACTTTAAAGTCTTCTGGTCCAATTAGTATTATGCAATAGTCTTCCATTGTGAAGTCTGATAGTTTTGACTCAATACCATTGAGAAGTTGTTCTATTCCTACTTTCGGTGTTAGATAGTGACATATTTCATCTTATTCTTGTACTAATATATTTTGTGCAGTATTTAAGATATTGAGTTTTTGAGTTTTGTGTGTGTGATGTGATTCGTCATATTTGTCGTATTCGCTTTTCTGCCTTGACCACCGCGTGAAATAATTCCCTGGCACTGGTTGCACTTCACTTTTAACGGTTCACCTTCAATATCATCAAAGAATGTCCACACGCGCGATTTCTTTTTCAAGATTTCGTGACACTATACACAGGCACAGTACTGTTTTATTTATTTCAAATAGATTTAATTATGCCCCTCGGCAAACACAAAACAAACGAAATAAAAATGTAAACAAACACGTTACAACGAAAAGTGATGACGAAAAAGCCCAAACACCGCCGACAAAGAATGATCGGCGTTGCCGATTAGTCGGCTAGTCGGTTAGTCGGCAAATACCATAATCGGCCCATCACTAATACGTACCCTAGTTATTTTACACGATATAAAAATACAAACAACATTTAGAACATTTTATCTTTCTCTTTGTCAAGGCTAATCTCTGGAATGGCTCAATTGATTTAAATGGGAATTTCACTGGAAGATTGAAGCGGTTTTAGGGCTTTATTTTTTTGTCTCTGATTTCGCACACAGTCGAAGTATACACGAGAAAGCACACCCATGGAAACAAACCGATCGCGAGCATAGCTAGTTTAAACGTATTTGTAATAACGTTTTGTTCATAATTATTACATAGAGCTTAGTGGTAAAGAGCCTAAAGTGGGCTGTAGGTTCTACAGCTTGCACAGGGCATACAGCATTTATATTCTCTTACCAAAATATGTGAGGTATACTACACTCTTGTTAAACCATCATGAAGTCAGATAATTATGATGGTTTGATTTCGATATTTGATTGAGAAGGTAATGGTAATTGTTGATGATTACGGTTGTGTTGATGTGTGTGTCGACTGTCAAAGATTTACAAATGTTAGCGGAGAACGACGGCTTAACTTTCCGAGGCATGCAAGGTGCTCGATATGTTACCATGGTCACCTATTCATACACTGACCTCCGCGAGCGTTGCTTAACATTTTTTTAATTCAGAAAAGGCTCGCGTTTGACCACCATCTCACCTGATGATAAGCGATGATGTGATCGAAGATGGTGTAACCTATTCGCTCTTGACTTAAAGACCCCTAGGTTATAGCAATCAGGAAACACAGACTCCGGCAGGGAATTCCACTCCTTAGCCGTACGCACAATGAAAGTATTCCCAAAACGTTTTGTGCGTATAGGTGGGATGTCCACCAAGAAACGATGGCGCATCGCCGTTTGTCTTGTCCGATGATGGAACGGGCTTGGGGGTATTAGATTGTGTAATTCTATCGCACACTCCCTGAAATGTAACCGATAGAAACCTTGACTTGCAACTCGTCGTCGATGTTGACTAATTTAGCTAAAAGTTCCTCTAGGTCTTTGACTATTCAAAACAACCAAATCCAACTTCTCTTGCGACATTTCTATCCACCTCAAAGCATAAGTCATGCAATTTAAAATAACCTGTCACAGCTGCAGACATTTCTGGAGGAACGTGAAATATTTCAGCCCTGCAATGGCCCCGGGCAACATAGCCGACCTCGCGACAAATAACATTTTTAAAATTGCAACTTTGGAAAATAGAGATACGGTTCTCTGAACCGTTTAATAGTGATTTACGATTCGATAAAAATTTCAACTTTCCACATTAACGTGTCAAGTTGCCTTTATTGTATAAATAAGTTTTGCTGCCGCTGTAAGTAAAAATTATTGTGTAAAAGGAAGAAAGCTAAAACTTTAAATAGTAGTTTTCTCGTCGTAGGCGATAAGTTTTAAGAGGATTATTGTGAATAAAAGTGTTAGTTTTATTTAACTTAATGGGTCTCTTACGAATAAAATTTCGTTGAAATTCTACTGTGCCTATTTTTGTGTTGTGTAGAATAAAGAAAAAAACCCCTTGGTATGAAGAATCCACCAACTTTTTTTTACTTATCGTTACAGTAAATAGTTAAAATGATACATGAATTTATGCAAAGTTTATCATCCACACTTGGTTGATATACCGTCTTGTCGTAGCTTCTCCACATTTATTGTGCGCACAGCCAAGCTGTGGAATTCTCTGCCGGCTTCTGTGTTCCCTGCCACTAAGGACCGTTTAGCCTTTAAAGCAAGAGTAAATAGGCATCTGCTGGGCTCGCTCGTCACATCGTAGACCTTATCTATCGCTTACCATCAGGCGAGATCGAGGTCAAGAGCGGGCTAATCCATAATAAAAATAAAAAAAGTTTGATAATGACCGTTTAGAGAAATACCATTTACAAGCAAACACTACTAACACCTACATTTAACAGATATATTCATACAGAGGTACATCATCATCTTAGCTTAGCCTTTTTCCAACTATATTCGTGTTTTACTCGGAGCGACTGCTGTATCTGACGTCCAAAACCCAGTAACTGGGTAACATTATACCCCTTGGCTAGACCAGTGTCAGCAGAGCCGGATTAACCCTGTCAGAGGCCCTAAGGCAATGGCATTCTCGGGGCCCCTTTTCTTACTTTGACTGACCAAATCGTGTGTGAACTGAGGAAACGCACATTAAGGGCTGTGGTTTTTCAACCGACGACCAAAAGAGGAGGTTATCAACTCGATGCGTATATTTTTTTTTTTTTTATGTATGATAACCGAGTACTCGAAAACGGCTGAATCGATTTGGAAAATTATTTTTTTGTTTGATAGGGTATACTTTGAAATTGGTACCATTTGTCACCAAGTCAGGATCTGATGATGGGATCCTGGAGAAATCGAGGGAACTCCTCAAAAATTAACGGCCCAGCATTGGGAAAAGCAATATTTTGTAAAATTTTATAAGTTGTTTACATTTAGGCTCTTGTAACTAGGTAAATTAAAAATCAGCCAACTAAAAAGAGTGAAATAAAAACTTTTTACCAAAAAATTAAACCGAATCCCAAAAACACTGAAAAGTGAAAAATAACTTCAATTTCGGAAGTCGGTGCCAAAAACGAAAATACAAAACTAAAGACACCGACTACCGAAATTAAAGTTATTTTTCACTTTGCATTGTTTTTTGGAAGTCGGTTTAATTTTTTGGTAAAAACATTTTTAATATATTTTGTTTACTTATTCCCAGATTTATTCTAAAATTGTTTCAATTCTACTACTTAATCTAACGATTAGTATTTTGTGAGACACAGTGAGATCCCTAAGTTCACACGCACATCAAATTCTCGTTCGAAGAAACAAGTTTTCTTGGTGCGTGCACTGGGCCTGGACGCCTAGTTGATGCGGGGCCCCTAGGCAGTTGCCTACTCCGCCTAATGGTTAATCCGGCCCTGAGTGTCAGATTTACTGTCTTCTGACTACCCGTAACGACTTTCAAAGATGTCCTAATGACAGCCGGGACTAACGGTTTTTTTTTTAAGGATGGGAAAACATCCAATGACTGCCTCCCGATCTGGGTGGAGCGGGAGGGTGTGTCAGACTTTTACTGACTAAGACCCATCCGTGTTCCGTCATATGCCCTTCGTGTTTCGAGGCCGCGGTAACTCTTTCGAACAATTCCGCAACCCTGGCAGGCAGCGGCCCTCTTGTGGGCCCCGACAACTTTGCTGACACTCTTTGAGGCGCGCGTGGAACACGACGCGCCGTCTACATGGGCCTGGTTTCAGTCGGGCGGCGACCCTACCCTTTGCTCGCAGCCTGCAGGCCCGCGCCTACGGTGGCTGGGAGTCACCCTGTGATTTCCGGCGCCCGGAGCGTCTCCTGGGGACCAACGGCTTAACGTGTTTTCACACCTCTAACTTCCAAACTCCGGGCTACTACTGAGATATTCCTTACAGAAAAACCCAATAGCACTTTTTGCTCGACGAGGGAATAGAACCCGAGACCTCGCGCCAGCTGTCGCGCTTGCAACCACTCCACTAACAAGGCAGTTTATTTATATTATTTATGCAGTTTGTGTATTCAGAAAAAACGTTGTGGGAATACTTTTGTTGTGCGTACGGCTAAGGAGTGGAATTCCCTGCCAGAGTCTGTGTTTCCTGATAGTTATAACCTGGGAGTCTTAAAGTCAAGAGTGAATAGGTTACTTCTAGGCAAGCGTGCTCCATCTTCGACCACATCATCGCTTACCATGAGGTGAGATGGTGGTCAAACGCGAGCCTATTATCAATAAAAAAAGACAGAGATACGCAATTCATAATATACTTACTCTAAACGCTATATTTATCTTTTCTTGTGTATTTCCCATTTTTCTTTTTACTTAAGTTACTTTATAAACTTAGTATCATGTCCACATTAGATCCATTCTAAATAAACCCACTTTAATTTCGGAAACTGTGTTACATTAAAAAGTAACCAAACATGGCAAAACCACAATATAAAATAAAATTTATTTTGTACTTAAGCAATCTAGGTACTTATTTCAAATAAGAATCTACCGCCAGAAACTGAAGTACCGACTTTAACGTAGTGTACTTTTTTATGCCTTGTAGTCTCTTATTTCCAAGGCGGTCGTATTTTTAGTAATCCGTGTTTTCGAAAGCAAGTTTACTCATAATATATTGATCTATACGTTCCGATGAACTTAATATCAGCTTAGCTTTGAAATTGATATAAACATACTAATAGTCTTAACTTATATTTAAGTAACTTCGAGTTTCATAGCGTGCAGCGAAGCGTATACATAAAACCATTTAGCGTGCCTTTAATCGAAGAAACTTGAATAGAATAAACTTAACTATTTGAAAAAAATAAACAGCACAGTCGGAGGTCTACCTTCGTCTTCCTTGGTATCTTGACTTGGTGATAGTAGGACTGCCTCCTAAAAAATCTTTTTATTTTAGGGAGTAAAGGATTTTGAAAAACGTTATGCAATACGGAGACATGTATAACGCACATAAGAAACATAGACATAGATGATGAAGTAAGGTTAATAAACCCGACTTTAACAGCCTCCACGCAAATATTTTACGATCTTCCTTTGTTCTAAAAATCAGCTTGGAAAATTTCCATACTTCAGATGATGGATCTATTTCTCCCCAATTCTGAGGCCAATAGGCCTCATAAACTGGACGAATGTACTTCCGCATAGACCCTCGTTTCGATCAAGTAGAGCGCACTAGCTGCTTATATCAATAAAATATTACGAGCATTTTTTTGCATACTCACCATAACATAAAAGGAATAAGATTAGAGGTTCTAACCTTTGGATGGAGATCATTCTGTCACCAGAAATGTATGAGCCCAGAACTGTTTATAAGATTATTTATTAACCGACTTCTAAAAAAGGAGGAGGTTCTCAATTCGGATGTTTGTTTGTTTTTTTTTTTATGTTTGTTCGGGCATAGCTCCGTCGCTTGCCAACCGAATTGAAAAATTCTTTATTTGTTGAAAAGGGTATACTTTCCAAATGGTCCCATGAAAATTTTATCGAAATCGGTCAAGCCGTTTCTGAAAAATCAACAAAAGTCTAAAAAAAATTTACGTTGATGATCTTTTCGTTTACTCTGCATTGCGTTTTTTGTTCGCGCAAAAGTCCGTCATTTACGAACTGATTTGGAAAATTCACTGACCCACTCAAAAGCGCGAAAATAAAAACTTTTTTGCAAAAAATAAAACCGACTTCCATATCAAAACACTACAAAGCCAAAAATAAATTTTAATTTCGGAAGGCGGTGTGAAAAAAAAAAATGAAAATACAAAACCAATAACACCGACTACCGAAATTAAAATTATTTTTGGCTTTGTAGTGTTTTGATATGGAAGTCGGTTTTATTTTTTGCAAAAAAGTTTTTCATTATATCATTTCAGATGTGTTGTGTTCCAGTGTTTACGGTATGATAGGCAGATTACTTTGTATAATTTTCACCATACTCAATGCTCGCAAAACGGTGAAACAAAACATCGTGCGGAAATGGCATGTGTTAGGACTGTATAGAAAAAGTCGAAGACATACGGGCTTCCAATCTAACCGGATGCAGCTTCACGAAGAGACTCCAGCCAGCATTGCTTTAGCTTGGAGTTCGATCCGTGCTACTGTTATTTTTAAGACACGAGGTTCTCTAATAGTAATTATGGGTTAATTTTAGTAATTGCTTATAAAAAATAATGGAATATACTTACTTATCCTTTATTTAGATTTAAGCTTGGAAGAGACTAAAAAGAAAATAACTTTTAGAAATAAACGGTTTTGTGGCATCAGATTTATTTGATGCCAATCCTTATTACACCTTACAAAGTTCTTATTTATATGTACATACCGTGCTCAATTTTGTCTTTTACATAGGCATATAAAATTTTATGAAGATTGTCATAAATCAAGGGTTTCGGTAGGTAAATACTTAAGCGACGAATGTTCTAAGTCGTAAAAAATAAAAATAAAACTCGACAGCCTAATCTTTGCGACTGATCTATCTCTTCAGTCTATGTGATAAGTTTTATTGAGAGCTACCATTCTCAAACCCATAGAAATATTATCAGATTTTTTTTCGAGACTCAGCGAATACTAAAACGAATATCTGACACCATTCGAGCGTAATGTATGTACTTTTTGGGTCCTATATAACGCTGTGGAACTTCCATTTACCAGCCCAAAGCAATTTGAACTTAATTTTGTAAGTTATAAAGTTGATTTCTGTTTGGGAACTCGTCTATTTTCATGTGATCGTAAATTACCAAAGGTATTTTCGGTCAGTATAGCCTCTATTTAGAACGGAATAGAGGCGATTATGGTTTAGGAATATGTCGAAATTATCTTTGTGAGCTCTTTGGACCTAGATCGTTTACTGTTTTGTGATGCATACATGTTTTATTACGAGGGTCTCCTGTCGATATCAGGCAAAATAACAGTTCCAGGTGTTAAATTAGTGGCATGGAAAGAGCGGCTATCCCAACCGAGGGCTGAGCACGCCGCTATCGCGGCGATAAGTCACCTCTTTGAGGAGTGGCTTGAGAGACGCCACGGCGTCCTTACCTTCCGCCTGACGCAGGTACTGACCGGACATGGCTGTTTCGGGAGGTACCTGTTTCGCATACAGCGAGAGGATACGCCCGGGTGTCGTCATTGTGAGAACCACGCGGAGGACACGGTGGAGCATATGGTCGAAATGTGCCTTTCTTGGGCGGAGCACCATCGTGTCCACGTAGAGGCGATCGACGGCAGTTCAGACCATGGTGCGGGGCGTGTGGGAATGGGATGCAGTCGCCTCCTTCTGCGAAGCAATCATGCTAGCATAGGAGGAGGCTGAATGCGCAACGGAAAGGCAACTCTCTTCCTCGCGCCCCAGCCCCCGCGGGAGACGCCCCGGGAGTCGGGGATTGCGAGCCGATCTCCGGCCACCGTAGATGCGGGTCTGCGGTCGGCGAGCAGGGGTAGCTTACCGGTCGGTAGGGACCAGACCCGAGTCGTTGGCGTGTCGTGTTCCACGTGCGCCTCAAAGAGCAGTCAGCAGCATTGACGGGGCCCGATAGGGCTATTGCCTTATGAGGTTGCGGGAATATTCTAACGAGATACCGCGGCCCCGGAATGCAAGGGCAACTGAAGGAACAGGGTGGGTTTTTAGTCAGTAGAAGTATGACACTCTCTTCCGCTCCACACACAGCGAGAGGAGTCATTTGATGATTTTCCCAACCAGGAAAAAAAGGTATTAAATTAGTACTTCACATATAGATATCTGTAACTATTAAATACATATATTAGATATACTTGGTTTGTTGGTATTTCTATAAATATTTTATTTATTCATCACATCTCCAAATTTTATTGTGTCGTAAAATAAGCTAACATTACAGAAAATGAGAACTCATGATATCGAACCAGAAGTAATAACGACTATAACTCGATGAAGAAATATTGCGATTTGATTACCGACATATACATACATACTAATACCTTCCGTTTTACTATGGTGCTACTAAAGTTAGCAAGGAGTATATGGTGACAAACAGAATACTGAATACATAATGTATTGTAAAAAACTTTTATTAAAACTTACCATACTTTTAGAAGTGGTTTTAAAACCATATACAACGTGTAATTTAAAGGGTATATACATACCAAGCGCACGGCTTCATTGGTTGATAACAAACGATATAGCAAGGGTTTTGTAATCCTATGTCTACATGTGTGGAACTTAATAGAAATTTCAATACATTGATACCAGAGGCCGAATTTTTCAAATTAAGAAGAATGAAGAGAATTATCTTTTTATTGGCAAGTGACGTGGAAAGTGATGACCCTCATAGTGCTGTGACACGTTTGTTATTATTGGTATTCAAGAAACATACGAAACCAACAATTTGGTTTCAATTCTGTGAGTCACTTATTTTGAGCTGAAACTTTGCATAGAGACTCCATACCAGATGTTGTCTTCAGTCATTTTGGATAGATATGGGGTTTCCGTTACACGTTGTATACATTTTCCCGTTATCAATAGTTAAATATCTGTAACTTATTTGTTTTTGTCCATATTTAAGGTAAATCGCTCGCCGAGCTCGATGCGTGAACGAGTGACTATTCTTACATAGCGGTATGCCTCCGTACCTACCACAGAAAGTATGTTAAGAGGAGGCTCCCTAAATTGTATGTAACTTTGCATTAATATTCTGAAACAATCACGCATACAATCAGAATGGGACTTTAGTATATGATTATTGGATCTTTTTCTTTACATGTCTAAAACCAGTGACGTAATTGGAACATTTTCGCTCGATTCATTTTTTTAACGAAAATCATGTCTTTTTAAAGATTATTCAAAATTTAATCGAGATTACTCGGCTTTTATGTCTAAAATTAGTATTGACAGTAAGAAAATATAGTTTTTTTATCCAAATATAAGATATCTTTTCTCTAGATCAATTATTACTTTAGTTGCAAACGGAATAAGAATTGAGACTTACGACATTTAGTTTTGAACCCGAAGAGCGTACACGCTATTCAACTTTATTACTGCTGTGTTAGCGTTTAGCATACAACGGCCTAACCAGGGGTGCATGGGGGCGGAGCATGTGTGAAAATTATTTTAGAGTGCCTGGTCTTAAACCATCGGTCCCAGCTGTCATTTGTACATCTTTGAAAGTCGTTACGGGTAGTTAAAAGCTAGAAAATCTGACACCAGTTTTGCCAAGGGGTATCTTGTTACCCAGTTTAAGTTCAAATAGGCAGTCGCTCCATGCAAACCACTAGTACTCAGCTGCATCCGGTTATACTAGAAGCTGACCCCAACTCAGCTGGGGGAAAGCTACTCAGACGATGATTATGACACAGTACTAATTTCGAAATTCTGCCCTATATTAAAGAATCGGACAGGAGACATATCGGACAAGAGCAATTATAGGCCAATCTCATTGGCCACTGTGATAGCCAAAGTGTTTGACAGTGTGCTTGATACGCACCTCAGTAAATATACGACACTACATGACACACAATTTGGTTTTCGTGCTGGGTTGTCTACTGAGAGTGCAATATTTGCGCTGAAGCACACTGTCAAATACTACACCGACAGGAATACTCCAATGCGTTATCAGAGCCTTATAAACTCGAATGTGGTGTTAGGCAGGGAGGTCTTACTTCACCGAGATTATTTAATATATATATATTAATAACTTGCTTGTGGAACTTAGTAGCACACATGTCGGATGTCATATAGACGGGGTGAGTGTAAATAGTTTAAGTTACGCCGACGATATGGTGCTGCTGAGTCCTACAATCAATGGAGTAAGGAAGTTACTCGCGATTTGTGGAGGTTACGCCGAGCAACATGGTCTAAAGTATAATCCTAAAAAGAGTGAACTATTAGTTTTTAGAGGTAGAAATAAAAGTCCATCAATTGTCCTGCCAGTAGAACTAAACGGTTTGCCTCTAAAGAGGGTCACACAATTTAGGTATTTGGGCCATGTTATTACGGAGGATCTTAAAGATGATCTCGATATGGAGAGAGAGCCCAGGGCGATGGCTGTGAGGGGAAATATGTTGGCTCGCAGGTTTGCTGATTGTTCTCTACCGGTTAAAATCACTCTTTTTAAAGCATTTTCCCAAACATTTTACACTAGCAGCCTGTGGGCTAACCATACCCAAAAAACTGCCAACACCCTGCGAATTCAATACAATAATGCTTTCAGGGC